>OZ017742.1:243353403-244660903 GCA_963969285.1 Odontomyia ornata | reverse complement strand
CAATGCCCCCATGTTCTGAAATGCGTAAAAGAACACGAGCGCCGGAAATCTTATTTGCTTTTTATTTTGTTTTTTGATTACGACAAGCCTCGGCCCAGCCCCTGGGAAAATTCAGAAAGTATGCGACACGGAGAAAATGGAAGGTGTGGGTGCTATGTGAATGTACTATGCTTTTCAGTCTCTACTTCTCCTTCTTGTTCCCGAAGCCTGGCTAAATTATTGATTGCAATTCCCGCTGTAGCAACATGTTTGAAGTATAACAACTCAATAGCCAACTTTAAACTATTACATGCTTCTGATATTTCTTTCAACACATCTTCCGCCTCAGAATCTTCTCCGGAAATCTCTTCAACTTGAGCTCTTACAGTGTTGACAACATTGTTGTACTGATCCTCTTCAGGCTCACTTGATTTTATTAGTTAGATGTTTGAAGGAAATGCTGAATTAATTGTTAAATAAGCACTGAAGAAGTCAACAAGTAGTTCCCAAAATGCGTGCCTGTGTACAATAAATTAATTCTTAGTGAAATAAATGGAATTTTAATTGACATAAACCTACAAAATTGATCAAACCGTATATTTTTCTCGGTACATGGAGCGCTTGCTCCAATTTCGAAATCCGAGCTGTGATGAATTACCTTTGTTCATTAAGTTGACCCAGTGTTTCCTTGGTTGTCCCACTCGTCTCCACCCTTCAGTTCTTCTAACAAGTACCTTGTTAGGAACCTATCGTTCGTCCATGCGAATCTCTTAGCTTCTGCGACACAACTGCTGAGGTGTGTTCACTCGACTTCGTTGATTCACACGAATGCCAAACACAAAGAAATATACCATTATGGCTGATACTTAGTGGGCGTTCATTCAAGAGATGCTACTAACTAAATATGACCTCGATACGCGCCAGTAGTGCCATCTCTCGGACTTTGCATGGACTTTTCAAACGCCCCTCGTACTTTAATGAGCATTAGAGCATCTGATAAAGACTGGATTATTCGAAGCGGCTGTCTTCGTGTAAAAGCCTCCGACATTGATAGCTTGAGTTGTGATAAAGATTTAGAAACATAGATGAGAGAAAACATGACATAATCTCATAGTCTGAAGTTTGAAGAATTATTATTATTGTGAACCATCTATTCAGCGTGAAACTTTGTAGTTTTATCTAATACACAAACCATTTTTCACAAAAAAATCGATGCACAATCAATTCTCTACACTACAATGTTGGTATATTACAGTTCGTTTTCAACGAACGTTTTTAATTTCGGACAATAATTTAGAAGGCAATTCAAGAATGTGAAAAATGGTTGGTTTGGACATTTACTGTACAATCATTTGAATTTTACATATTTTGACATAACGGTATGAAATGTGTTCGCTAGGATATAAAAGTTATCATTGACATTCTATAATGGATGTCAAATATATTGTTCGAGGATGCTTAGCCAAAAAGGATGCGATATATTTTCATTAGAAATGCATAAATTGTTTGGTTTTTATTTTCTTGAGTTCTTGCCAAAAAATATTCGTTTCCCTTGGATTTAGTTTAATTTATCTTTCTGTAGCACTTCTTGTAGTCTGTGTGACCTAGTGGAGTTGTCTGTGTGGCCTAGTGGTTAGAGCATGAACGCATAAGCCGAAGGTCCCAGGTTCAAATCTCGTTGGGAGCAACGTGATTTAGTTCAGGGGATTTTTCGGACAGACTACGAGTGTTCACTCAGTGGTGATATGTACTGATTTAATCAGATCATAGCTGAGGAGGCACACGGGAGCATGGTACTAACCAAACCAACTTCCGAAGAAATCAATACGGTCATGAAAAGGAGATACTCGAACTATCTCTAAGCGAAGGCCCGAGCGCGGCTGTAGTACTACAAAGAAGAAGCACTTCTTGATTAGGTCCTTTATTAGTGCACTGTTTTTGGTAACATTGAATTTCAATCCTTGTGTAGACTAACTGCTATCGTTAACTTCTAGAATTTTTCGGCTCTTTCCATGATTTATAAATAGCCTCTTCTATCATTTTTGTGTATTGCTTTAGCAATGAAATTTTGGATAAATTTTCAACAAAATCCACCCAGAAAAAATAAAAATATTTTGTTTTGATAAGTTACGGACAATTATCATCTAAACTAATTGCAATTATTTTCGGAAGACGTTCTTTGGGTTAAAAACATAGTGTCAAATATTAGTAGACATATTTGCAGACCTCACTAAAACGACAAATACTATTTTTATATAAATTGCTTTATTCTTTCACTGATTGTATTTTTCTCTTTTTTCAGGTAAGTCCGATTTGACATTATGCATCGTGGATATCACCGGTAAGCAATCGGCATACGTACATACTTCTTTACAATGGTTTTCAAGACTTAGTTGACATCTAAAATGAATTTAAAGGCGCATCAAGCGTTAAAAAATATTTTCTGAAAAGTAAAAAATCTGAATTTACTAAAATTGCATTGTTTCAATGTTATTTCAATATACAACTTTAAACTATGGACCTTAATTATCCTACCATTACATTTAAACCAACTGTACTACAAAGATTATGCAAACTTTTATGGAAAACTGCCAATTATATCACCCACAGTTCAGGGATTAATTCAATTTTACAACAAAATAATTATTTTATGTTTAATCTATATAAAAAATGTCTTCCTAACACCAAGGATCATATATCTAATATTGTTAAAATTATGTCATTTGGTATGGATGCAATTAAATCATTATGTACCTTTGACAGCTTAGAACAAGTTGAGTAAGCAGGAGAGTGCTCCTACCAGAAGGTCTTTGTAAACATCCTAGGGTTAGAAGCAAGTTTTCTAATGGCGTGACGCGATAACTTGAATTATTCATCCAATACTTAGATACGAAATCGTTCAAATTTATACAAAAGATGCACAGTTTCTTTCATAAGCACAGTGCAGCCGCCATTTTAATCTAGCTTACATGATTTTTGTGAATGCTCGGCCGATTGAACATGTTCAAGTTAAACACTATTCCTTAAATTTTCATGAAAATTGAAAGAAAATAAAAGTGCCTAAGTCAATTTTAAATATATATAGGGTTTTCCAATAAAAGGTGTTATTTTGAATAGATCTTCTGATTTAACACCTTGCGACTTCTTCCTTTGGAGCCACATGATAGAAAAGACCTATGCCAATAGCCCAGCGTCGATTCAAGATCTCAAAGATGAAATTCGTGAGGCTTTCGAGGACATAAGGCAACCACTTTGCGATTTGGTTATGGAAAATTTCATGAAGAGGATGTGGTCCTGTAAGTGTGTCGTAGTGGTTATTTGCTCAATGTTAATTATTGCTATTAACGGCATATCTTCTTCTTTATAATGAAATGAACATTCGATCATTTGTATTAAAAATGGCATTTTTCTTCTAATATCAAAATAACACCTCTTATTGGAAACCCCTACATCAACCATAAACACGTGTTATTGTATTATGGGTACGTTTTGCCTTTCCCTGGACCCCCTAATTCATAAAATGATTTTTTGATTTCAGATTCTAAGAGTTCTAATCAAGACCTTTCATTTGATACTCCACTTGACTACCTTTGATGAAAAAAAATGTTTAAGGGCCAATTCGTTATTAGGGGGGACCCCCTTAAACATTTTTTAAATTTTTGTTAAGGCCTTAACTTTTGAGAGACTATCACTTTTGACCTTTTCACAAAGTTTGAGCATTCTAGCCTCTATAGTTTCTGAGGAAATCAGCTGTGACGCACGGACAGACGGACGGACGGACGGACAGACGGACAGACAGGTCGCGAAACTAGTAGGTCTTTGTAAAAAATTTTTTTACAAAGACCTAAAAAATACAAAATAAGATGCTCATTCTTTTTTGTGATTACACCAAAGAAAGACACGTGAATCCAGCCTTAGAATCTGCAAGGTAACCGCCTCTATTCCTACCTTTAGATTAGACGCTGCAGTAAGAGCATTCAAAAAATTTGGGACTCATCCCAATCACATTCCTAGCACATCTTACATGTCCATATGTACATTTACTTCAATATGATTGACTCACATGCATCACTGGTCAGTTTTCCCAGTTTTTATCGTTTTTCAAATTCATTTACAATATTACTCGCAACGTACAAGATGCATTTATCTTTCATACGTAACGTGGCGCAGCTGTCGCCCATATTCTTTGCACACGTTTAGCTTGAAGAATTCTTCAATATTTTCTTATCTTTTTGCATTTTCTCTCTCGAATAATCTGAAATATGTGACGATGGATGATGTCGTCTAGGGTCTAGGCAAGCCGGTCTAGAGTAACAAGACAGAACTTGCAATATGTTATGAGGTGGTATGGTTATCTTGTACTTGCAAACATATGTTGTAGCTGCACTACATATTACATACAATCACGTAATCAAACATTTGGTGCCAAGAATTTCCCAAGCCTTATCATGGCGGGCGTTTTTCTTCACACATTGCATATCATGTAAGTTTAATTTTTATCCATTTTCGAAAGCAACGTGTCGCCATGCATAAAAGTTACTGTCGCCACCGACAAAATATTTAAGTAAGTTGTTAAAATGTGCAAACTTGGGCGGTGTGATGTCAATCTGATAACTTTAGGCTTATTTTGTTATATTTCTTTAGAAGATATAGACAAATCAACTATTTATCAATATTGCTGTGTAGTATGAGTTTGTGGAGTATCATTAAGGGCGAGAAAATTCACTTTTATAAGGTCTTTTGATTTAGAAAATAGTCGTTTTGTAAAGAAATTACGTTTATTAATTTATAAACAAATTGGATAGACAGACTCACGCTTATGTCAGAAGGGTTTTGTACTCAACTTACGGAATGCAGTTACCAGCAACGAATAAAGTTAAGAAACCTGTGAAAGAGATGTGCACGTTTAAAAGAAAATCCATTGTTTCTCCATTTTCAACGGTCGCCATTTTGTTGCATACTCACTAAAGTCACTCAAATCATGAATTCCCAAAGTTATTTATGTTATCGATCTTATTTGAAAATTTTAAGAAGATTAAATCAAAACTGCAGTATCTGATTCGATGGAAAGTCCATAAAATACTAAAACGGCGCGTTATTGTTGCTGTAATTGGATAAATTTCGAATGGCTATAACTTCCGTGAATATGATTCGATTTTGATTAAACTTATAGAGTTTAAGGATATCTTGTACGACAATTTAAATATCGAATTTCGTTGAGTTTAAGGCTTTCCATCGCTTTTATTGGGAAAAATGTGAAATTCGAAGATCCTATTATTATTTACAGAGTTTAGCGAATTTTGACTTCTGAGATAGTTATTGCTATTGTACTCATAAACATCTGCCTCCATAATTTTTTTCAGAGAAAAGGTGTTCAATCGTGGTGGAGGGGACACAAATTGTTCATGTATTTCCCCTCCTTGTGCGCCTCTTCAAGCACAAAATGTCAGTTTAAGTCCCGTTTTGTAAAGCTCTATTCAAGACCTTTCATTTGATACCCATATCGGCTACCTTTGGTCAAATTTTTTTCGGTGGCCACACTCCTATATGAAAGACCCCTCTTTAATTCTTCTTCTTCTTAGCACTACAGCCTCTCTCGGGCCTTCGCATCTTGCAAATAGCGCGTCCAACTGTCTCGGTCCATCGACCGCGTCCTCCTATTTCGAAATCCGAGAAGCGATTAACTGTCTTCGTCGACCGAATCAGACCAGCGTTTCCTCGTTTTCCCCACTGGTTCCCGGCCTTCAGTTCTCCCAACGAATACTTTTTTGGGTATCCGTTGTTCGTCCATACGATTTATGTGGCCAATATTTCAAATTTTGCGGGCTCAAACACAAAAGGATCAATATACATATACTGTATTATATTTGCTAACCGTACATTTTCGAATCTAGCTGTTGTGGCCGATGTTTTTCACGACTATAAATAAATTGATCAAAATGAAAAAAATTTTGGTTTTCCTTCAAGGTGAGATCTTTTATGTATTGTGCATATACAAGTATTTTGGACACCACCTTTCTCAGTAAAATTCCAACAGTAATCAAAAAAGACAGGAATCAACCCTTATACACCTACAGTGATAATAAAAAAGGAAATTGCTTCTTATCCTACTAACTGCTTTCCCAAATCATCCTTCCTCGGGTAATTACTTAATTGGGACCCGTTAACTATCCCTCCAGCTAACATTTTGATAAACTTTTCTTTGCTATCGATCTCAACAGCTTCGATTGATCAATTTGGTCTTCCAATTCGCTGAGATTGAAGGCTTCCTTGGACTATAGTTTCTTGAAGTACGTTACCCGTGAACGATACCTACATTGTCACAAGTGATGTTGTATTGGCAATCATATGTCTAACCCTCATTGATTTCAACGCTATTGGTTCTCTTCCGCTCTTTCTTGCTAGTTCCGCTTTCCTAGAATGTTCCTTCCATCGCACCGAGACCAGGTGATTAGTTTGTCCAATGTACAGTCCAGACAAGACACCTTGTAGATTCCGCTGACCTTGTGCTAAATTGTCTTGTCCTTCGCTGAGCCTAGAATATTCTTAGCTGATGATTTTGACTTGATAAAACCACTTCAGTTTGTAGACTATTCATCAGCTTTTTTATTTGTACTGAAACCGCCGAGTGCGTTATTGGTCCTTATTTTCTGGGGATTCCCTCGTGCGAGCGTAGATAGTGCTTTTTCTTCCATTCGCCTGATCTTTTCGTCATCAAGTTAGCTATTAACGAAGGCCGATAACCGTTTTTCAGTCCTGTGTCCAATATGTACTTGCGGGAGTGAGGGGCCCGGTATACAGTCGGTGAATAATGGAATGAAAAAGTGCTATTTTGTGTGCATACGAATGGTTCCAATTTGAGGGGATCATTCCTTATGAGTAGTCTGTGTGGAGCAGTAGGTTAGGGTACACTTCGCTTGCGCAGCATCTCCCAAGCTTAAAACTTGGTGATGGCATCGTGTTTGAGCCTTAGATGCTACCAGCCCACCCAGCTGTGATGGATATGCTCGTTATTTAAAAAAATCGGTAATAATCACATAGTTGAGCGTGATATTGACCATATCACCTCGAATTCCATTACGGTCATGGGATGAGATTCTCAACAATAAATCTCAACGCCAAGGTTCGGATTTGGTCTGCTGTGCGATGGATTATTATCATTCTCTATGAGCCGGCTTCCTCAAGATTTCGAATTTAATCCTTCCTTCTGACCTGATACGTTTGAAGTCTGAAAACACGAGGAACCGGCCATTGAACGTGCGAAAATTGTCCGTCATGCATACTTTTGCAAGTTCAGTAATTAGATTCACTTTGCCTTTCCATCCTAGCCATGCGAGATCCTTTGAAACTAACCATTCTTCTAGGTAAAGTTGAGCTTCTTTGATCGGGATGTTGGAAACAATGCTCCTACGTCGAATGATATAATGCGTTCGTCTGGCATGATAAAATCCATGTTTTGAAATTTTTCAATGAGGTCGTCTCACTTCTTGATTATTCGCTGATTGCCTAAGCCTCTAAGGCTGTTGAATCTCGCTAGAACCTACTACGCTGTGTTTTGAGTTGTTGCAGCTGTTCGTGGATTTTGGATAAACCTTTAATTTTTGGAAGAGAAGGGTTTACATACTTAAATTCGCTGCGTTTTCAATTATATTTACTTTAACACTCTTTCAAAACTGTCTCTATCCTCTTTATAGACTCGGTAGCGGGTCCCTTCGTAGCTCAAAAGTACCCCCAAATTTTCGGCTCAACCAAATTTTCTTTGCAACGCACTACTGTGCAAATGTGCTGTTCTTACGAATTAATCAATGAATTTTCAACCCCAACATTAAAAGGCAACATTTACTACACCGAAAGGAAATATTATGTTTTTAAATATTATCTTTTAAATATTTAGTCACTTGTCTAAATGAATTTCATAGGGAAACCCAAAATCATACATGCGTATGTACAAAAAAATTGTAAAAACGATGCAAGAGAAAAAATGCAATTAGCTTCACGCATAATAACCTCCACGATAATACATTTGATTGTGCTTAAAACAACTTTAAACTAATACTAAAGAAAAGTGCTTTATCGTTCCATAGTAATGTTTTTGCTTTTTAATCCATGATATGCGGGTTCGATTTCTGTCCAAGTCGTATATAAATTTTAAAAAAATTCTCTTTTTCCTTGACAAGCCGTCGACTTTTCAAAAAAAAACCATATTTAACATTGAATCATAATGACTTATTACACTCAGAGTACATAGTATGTGAGAGGGCCACCGTCGCAGAGGAAAAGTATAAAATTTTGCCAAACGCCTTGATACTAAACTTAAGGTTAGTAATTTAGGTGATGTAGGTATCCAAGTATCTGGTATAAAATTACAAAACATTGGGAAAAGAAAACACACTCGATTTTTATTATTTTTTAGGAAAGATATATTTGAAAATAATATTGGTTATTTTTGATAAACTTATCAACTATTATTCCACTTAATCTCGATCCCATTCAATGTATGTAGCATGCTGTGGCAGAATTTTCCTTATGCTCTCCCCGTGGAACTATCCCACCAGCTCCTTCCCCTATTTCAAAATCTTTTTCTGGCCTGTTTATCAGATAAAAATTGAATTCCACCCATGTGCACCTTCAAATAGGTGAAAAGATAATCATACTCGTATGAAGGCCCAGACAAAGAAATGCGGGAGATGGTTCATAACATCCTAAAAAATTAATCCAAGAGCGCCATGTTCACTAAGGTAGTCTACGGACGGAGTTGTTGTGTAAAAAAAACTCTTCTCCTGATACAATACCCCTCCCTTTTGCTGTGAATGCTGGTTTGGAGTTTGTTTTGTGTCGCACAACATGGTTGTGCATCGATCAAAAAACCTAGTGATCCCACCGAAGTTCACTTGGGTAAATTTTTTCATCGATGAAAATCATACAAAATTTTAGGCAAAATCAAACATAACTTTAAGTAAATTAGATACGATTAAACTAGATGTACTAGAAATTTGTCTAAATATAGGTACTATCGTAGTAAAGCAATCAGCTTTACGCATAGTAACCGCCACAATAACCGAATTTTCACGTGTACCTCATAGATGATTTATTTTTCGTTTAGATAAGATATTCCGAATTTGAATGCAAGTGGTTTTGCTTTATAATCCGTAATATGTAAGTTCGATTCCAGCTAAAGTCTGTGAGTAGGTTTAAATTTAGTTATTTATCCAACTTTATATAGAACGTAAAATTGTAGTTTCACATTAAGTATGTGGTGGGGGGAGGGAGACAGGGAGAACACAATTTAGTAGAGCGCCTTCATAATTAATTTATTGTTACTTATTTTCAAAAGCCCAATTGAACACTAATATGTTGAATTCACCTTAGCCCCTAGTATAATATAAAATTCATACAAATATTTTACCATATTTCCGTCCGTTTTTGTAGATCCGAAAATACTTTAAAACAACTTGTATGACACTGGCACGATGTTTGCACAATATTATAGAAGTTTATAGTTATGGTACGCATTGTTTACCTCATTCAGAGGTAAAAATTCAGCCAAAATCATGCCTTATTTTATCGTACAGCACTAGGGACTTAATTTTTTGCTCAAAACCTGTGTGACGCGCCTGCGACGCGACGACTGTATTTTTGTTTCAGGCGTGACTCACCCACGTTCCAATCACAATAAAGCTCAGAAAATCCTCACTATCCAACGAGAACCGCTCAAGAATCTCACAAGAGCTATTGAACTTTTTCTGCTCTGTTAGGCTTTTTGGGATCTATCTTGCACACAGTTCCCGGTATCTTAGCGTTTCTTTTGGAAATTCTGAAAGCTATGGAATCGCAGTATTAAATACAATCGAAGATTGAAAAAATGCAGCACTAGGTATTGACAACATCACCACACATGAAATTATTCTAGTCAAAGAGGAAGTAGCTGAAGCACTGGGAAATTTTATAAACGAGTATGCTAGAAATGGAACTGGCAAAAATTATTCCAATATTCAAAGGAGGATATCATCTGGGCCCGAATAATTACCGCCCTGTTGCACTTTTAATAGCCTTTAGTAAAATATTCGAAAAACTTATAAATAATCGCTTAAAATCTTTCTTAATAGACAATTCTATCCAAAATCCGAAGCAGTTTGGCTTTCAAAATGACAAGAGTATTTTCGATGCATTAGTTTCTGTCTCGGATTACGTCAATGAAAGTCTTGACAAAGGAGATTATATTATCACAATTTTAGTGGACCTGAAGAAAGCTTTTGATGCGGTTGATCATGACCTGTTACTTCAAAAACTTGAATTGTATGGTATACAAGACAAACCGAAACAACCTTTTAAAAGCTATTTGGAAGGAAGATTCCAAAGAACATCAGTTAATAATGTCTTGAGTAATCTAGCACCAATGAAATCGGGGGTTCCTCACAGATCCATACTTGGGCCAACCTTGTTTTTGCTATACACTAATAATTTGAAAATATATAAACTGAAAGCTCACCACACATTATATGCTGAGGATACTGTACTTCTTTATTCAGGACATGATAAAGTTGCCATGGAGAATATCGTCAACGAGGATCTAGATAAATATCGTTCATGGCTTATTGAAAACAAGCTAGCATTGAATACTACAAAGACAAAATACATTATTTTTAAACAGAAGAATAAAGAAGACATAGAAGTTGACCTAAAAATTAACCGCGAAAAATTGCAGAGTGTTTGAAATTAAATATCTCGGTCTTACCATAGATCACCGTTTGACATGGTTGCCACACATAAATATTTTGAGGGGACAACTAGCACCAATTATAGGAATGTTGAGAAGATATGGAGGTTTTCCAACGCATATAAAGAAACTCGTATTAAATGCATTTATACTGACAAAGCTACATTATGCGGTGGTCATTTGGAGTCAATCGTCAAAGTAAAACCTTAATATTATATCCAGGATACTAACTAAAGCCTATAAGAATATTCTGAATCTTCCAATTCTCACTCCAACAAGATTAGTGTATCAACGGACCAATGCACTCACCTTCAGTCAAATCATTACTATGGAGAAAGCAAAGTTTATCTTCAAATGTCTAATTTCCAGTGAATCGGAACAAAGCACCTTTATAAAAGTATCACAAATAAATCCACATAATTCAAGAAATGCCAACAATTTTGTAATACCTTACGCCAGAACTGATCGACTAAAGAACGATGCAACGAATGATGCTCTGCGTATATATAACAATCTCCCACAAACAGTGAAAAACGCAAACTCATTATTGGTTTTTAAGAAAAGACTTCAGGATCATCTAATAAATTTAAATTAATGATAAGTTCGGAGGATTGAAAATGGAGTATGCCAGACCCTAACGTCGATAAAGTTTAAGACAGGTAGTTTTTATATACTCTGAGTTTTTTTTTAACTGCGTGGTATTATAATATTTTTTTTTCATATCTGAGAACTGTTCACGAACCGGGCTAGATTACTTCATGGCATTTTGTGTGCCTGTTGTACCGATGTTTAAGCATTGCCTGGAGGCACACGTAGGAAACGACGACGTGTGAAGTCAGTGCAGAGCGCACGAGCGTTGTGCGACGATGAAAGAGTGATGAAGAGAGTGGTAGGGAAGGGAGGCATTTAAAAAAATAAATAAATAAATATTTGAGATATTGAGTTCAAATTTATTGTGGGCGTAGGGCAAGCATTACATTTTATGAATGATATTCGATTTCGGTCATATGACCACTGAGCCCGTTTACAGCGGTCGATTCGTTGTACCCAATTTCCCACCACTCTGGCACACATTTCGACTGCCTAAAGCTGCTGGATTGTTGGCATAGACCAGTGACTTGATGTAGCCCCATAAAAAGAAATCCAATGGCGTTAGATCGGATGGATGAGGCGGCAATTCTACCGGACCATTTCTCGAGATAATACATTCACCAAATTTGCCTTTCAATAAATCGATTGTCAGGCGTGCTGTGTGGCTAGTGGCACCGGTCTTGTTGTAAGCACATATTGTTGATGTCAAGTTCATCCAATTCTGGCCACAAATAATTTCCAACGTAACACGATAGTGCTCTAAATTGAAGGTCGTTTTAATCCACGAAAAAATACGGCCCAATCATACCTCCGGCATAAAAACTGCACCAAACAGTAATTTTTTGGGGATGCAACGGTGTCTCAAAAAGCACATGTGGGTTTGTTGCTGACCAATAACGCATATTTTGCTCATTAACAAAGCCATTGAGCCAGAAATGAGCTTCATGGCTGAAGATGATTTTTCGACGGAATTCTTCATTTTCTTCAAGCTTTGCCAAAGCCCAATTGGAGAAGTTTCGGCGTTTCGAATGATCAAGTGGCTTTAGTTCTTGAGTCAATTTGATCTTGTAACCATGTAGGCCAAGATCTTTCGCAAATTACGCCACAGTGTCGTTTGAGCAACGCCCAATTCTTGACAACGGCGTGGAATCGACTGATTTGGCATTATTTCCTTCGCTTCGAGCGGTACGACGTCTTTTTGGCACCCGTCATCCCGTTTTATCCAACTCTCGCCTACTTACGAGTACACAAGCTGAGTAAACACAATAACCTACTATAGTAGCTTATCGATAATTTATGTAAATAAAATAGTTAATGAATTAGTTTAGATTGGGTATCATTGGCCAAAATTTGAAAATATTAAAGTTACTAGTGTAGAAAGTGGTAGAAATAAAATGCATAAGATATTCGCAAAGACGAAGTATTCAATAGATTGAACATTTTAACGCATAAAAGTAAGTATATTCTATCTTTGTTTCTTACGTTTTTGAAATTATCTGTCATATGTGTAAATATTTTACGAAGTCTTGGTATTCAGAAATTGTTTGTACAATACGAGGTATGAGTATAGTAAAAAAATGATTAAAGCGGTTAACATTTGGAAACGTACTTAATCAAAAAATCAAAGCAACCACAGATGCCAGAATCGCAAATTATTTTCATAGTTGTTGAAGGAAAACAGCGCGAGCGTATTGACTAAGCATCTTTAATACGAGCATGCTTACCCGTTCGTGTATTCAAGAGGAAACGTATATCCGAGCGACAAAACATTATTTTTTGATATGTGTAGCAATCAACCAAATAACGAGGTTTCGGCATTGCGAACGGTTGTAAAGAATAATCTTTAAAGTTTGTTTGCAAAAAAATGGTATTTTTGCTTTTTGCAATAAATTTGTTTACGCCAATTTACTCGATATTTGCATGGACATCCACCCTAAATATTCATTTTCTACTTTAGGGGTGAGAAAAAATTCGGTGAGTCCATCTAAATCAAGGAGGCGATTGAAACCCCAGTTGCGCCTGAACTATATAAGAATATGATCCCCAAAATGTCTCCCTATTACAAAAAATCACAAAGAAGAATTCGTTTATACCAACAAAACGGCAACCAGGGACCCACTATTCAAGCAGCGAGGACTTCAACCACAACATCACGTTAACCTTTTTTTTCAAGGCTAGAAGAAATTCGGTATTTGATATGGAAAGGTTAAATAAAAACAACAGATTAGTAATTACACCTGTTCAGCTACTAATTTATATCTTTTCTTCTTCAAGTTATCACCTTAAGTAGACTTAATGAATTTTAAATTGATGATGTTCACGTGCTCCTCATCGACTATCTTAATTAATCATACGTGTTACGTTATTACATAGAAAAAGTTGTTATGCTGAGGTCGAGTCCAATCGATCGTTGTGGTGTGAGTTTCCTTGGAGGCAACTTTCAGCGATTCAAAACATCACGCAATCTTTCACAACTGATCGTTACAACAGGCCAATGTTAAATTTCTTATTTCATTGAGATCAGTTAAAAGATTCATGCCCCAATTTTATGAATTCAATGAAATCTACCATTTAATGGCTTACTCTCCGCCCATTCTTAACATTAATCAAATCATATTCAATAAATCTATGTTGTTTCAAAACAGTAGCTTATAATTCGATTAGTTTTAACCGTTTTCAAAAAAACCATAACAATAAATATTAAATATTGCATAATATGCAATTAGAAAACAAATGAAATATTTTGTTCATTATATGAAAGCCTAACCATTACGATAGTCGATGAAGATGATGAAGTTGTACCCATAATACTCAGCCGTATCCAATAATGATAGACAGATAGGATAATCTATCAATTTCATTGCGAATTAGAAATAAATGGCCCTATTCGATTCAACTGTTTTTCAATGCATCCCAAGCATAATGAGAGGCTAATGAAAATTTTAGTCATTATCCAACCAAATCTACTCAATTAAGCCACACGTCTTATTGTGAATGATTTTCTGTGAAAAGCACGATCAGACGCCGTGCCTGCATTGTTAAGCTCCCGAATTGATGGGAATACCAATTAGTTGTACATGCGTTGCGTTCTAAATTTGCATAGAGTTCAAGGTGTAAGTTCAAGTATGTAGACGACTCGCCATATTCGGGAAGATGGAAAAATCTCTCACTCAATGCCTACTTTGCATATGACTCCATTTGTATCAATTGTTATCAATTTGTCGATCACGATCTCAATCAATTACAGCCATGCATAATTCGCCTTTCTATGAACTGCTTAATCATGGTTTTTTGTTTGAGATTGGTGAATTAGTCTGACCCTGACGAATTGTAATTTTAACACTAAACACAGTAGCCGTATTTTGGTATAGAATTACCAATGAGGTCGCTTCCTGGTGGGAACACGACTGATGAACCAGTTACTTTTTATTCGTAATCCAAAAAGTGATTTCCCAGTGAGCGAAGTCATCTATCTTAACTTCTCGAAATTTTCGATTCACCTCCTCTATTGATGTTATTTGATGCTTTTGTTAGAAATAATAAATAAAACATTTGCAGGCCGCTATAAGAATATTTGTATATTTTGCTTGAGTACAACTACAACTCACTATCAATATCTTTCGTCTACCATGCATTCTATTGATTAGTAATTTGACCTCAACCTTATAACAAACAATCCATGAACATTGTGAATTGTTGCTTCGGACGAGAGTATGAACTTAGTCGTAGACCCCCTGGAGTGTAGCTGGGGACGCCCGTTTGCTTGCGCCCATGATCAAGTACGTTCTTGATGCTGCGATTCCCTCTCTACATATACACGTAGTATGCTTTGATCATCAATCTTCCTATCTAGAGTTGGCCCGATCATAATAACTATAATGTATGTCTCTTTAAGTTCGTTTTGCTCATGGTTGGAATAATAAAATAAAATGGCGCGAGTGTGTGGTAATCTTGACAAAGTGGACAATTTACATTGGAAAAGAGACAAGGGTTAAAATTGTCGCCATGTGTGAATACATGATTCTGCCATTGAATTCCTAGCATAAATAGATTGTAAAGGTTGCACCAAGATAGTTTCGTTGCATTATCAGAGACAATCTGAACTGAACCGTACCTGGTCCTGTAAATCAAAACTTTCTCTATAACACATACTGTCAACATATGGAACCTAGGTGCATTATGATGCATCAATATAATTTTTTTTCAATTCCAAAACTACCTTTAGCACTCCTCCATGTCTCCATTCCAGTCGTATGAAGACTCAAGACGGTACAAAGAGAAAGAGGAAAAATAATCGCTTATAAAAACTTGATTCTCTGTCGATAGATATACATATGAAATGGGGTTCGAAGAACATAACATACCTAGCATTAGAGAGCATAAAATTATTAGACACATGAGAAAAAAATCTGCTTGATTGACTGCATTCCAAAGCAATGTAATTATACATGGATTGACAGCTGAGGAAAGGTATGAGGTCAAAGAGAATAAATAGAAATATAAACAAGTTGGGTAGACAGACCTATGCTCATGTCAGAAGGGTTTTGTACTCAACTTACAAAATGCAGTAACCAGCAACGAATAAAATCAAGAAACATGTCAAAGACGATTTAATTGGAGAAAATGTGAAATTCGAGGATCATACTATTATTAACAAAGTTGAACGAATTTTGACTTCTGAGGTATTTGTTATAGTTATACCCATAAATATCTCCTTTGATATTTTTTTCAGATTTTTTAGATCACTGGTGTCCATTCGCGACGGAGGAAACACATTTTTCATGTATTTCCCCCCCTGTGCTCCCACTGAAGCAAAAACTGTCAGTTTAAGAACTGTTTTGAAAAGCTCTCATAGAGAACTTTCAGTTGATACTCATATCGGCTACCTTTCATGAAATTTTTTTTCAGGGGCCACTCCTCTGTACTGTAATCATCGATTCATGACCTATTTTTTCGAATCCTAGAATGGTTACAAAGCCCTTTTGCTAGGAGCTCTTTCCTGCCTCTTCGACTTGTTTCAATTGTATGTACTCATCTTCATGATACCTATCACTCCTGAAATTTTCATGCAAATTCTAGCAAAGCTGTAGTGTCTAAGTCAGTAAAAAGCGCATATGGCTCCATAGCAATATGTTTCCATAGTAATACAGGGTATATTGCTCCATAGTAATACACGAAAATTCAAATCGCTATAACTTCGGTAAATACCATTCGATCTTTATGAAACTTTCCGAAAAGATCAATCTTATAAATAGTCATCTCTTTGCTAAATTTTATTGAGTTTAAGGGTACCGTTTAGATTTTATTCAAGAAAACACAAAATCGATAAATCATACTATTACTAACAAAGTTGAGTGAATTTCGACTTCTCATGTATTTGTTGTTGTTGTACTCATTAAGGCCTACATTCATGATTTTTTTCAGATTTTTCGGATGGAAGGTTTCCAATCGCGAGGGGGGGGTACGCGAAAAGTTCGTACATTTCCCCTTCCCCTGCCCCCCTCGGTACTTACAAGACAATTTTAAGACTTGTTTTGAAAAGATCTCATTGAGACCTTACCAATGACACCCTACTCGACTACCAATGGTGAAAAAATTTTTTGAGGGGTCACCCCCTTATATGGGGAGACCCCCCTTAAACGCCTTTGAAAAATTTTTCCACCCTTGAACTTTCAAGAGGTCACCACTTCTGACCTTTCTACAAAGTTTCATGGCTGTAGCTTCTATAGTTTCGGAGAAAAAGTGCTGTGACATACAGACGGACGGACGGACGGACGGACGGACGGACGGACGGACAGACGGACAGACGGACACAGGTCGTGATTGCAATAGGGTTTTGTATTTTAGTACAAAACCCTAAAAAAGATTGATTCAAGCCTAGGTTGTATCTTGGGCGCAGTTGGAATTTTTCTACGGACCACTTCAGCGCTGATATATCTACAGGTTTGAAGGGTTTTTAGATCGGCAAATTTAAGATGATTATATGGATCTTAGTATCTGTTGTGAGTTTTTGTTCTTGCCATAGGAATCATTGTTTCCTTAAGAAGTTAACTGCGTTCGACGTCTATATACGTCAATCCAAATTATCATTTTGATGCGTTCGACATGTGTTAACGTACAAAAAATAAAAAAATGTTCCGCATAAAGAATCAAAATTTGAGAAAATATTTAAAGGAATGCCTTCTTTTTCAAACCACGATGCCCACTAGGAATTTTAAAGAATGAGCTCAATTCTTTTGGAAATAAATTGCGCAGTTAACTGATTAATTATTTAAATCTTCTTTAAATTTCATATGAATATTATACGAAAAAAAAATCAAGGATTTTTTCCGCTAAAAATTACAGCTACGAGAATTTACATAAGCGGAAAGAAAAATGCCTCTATCAATAAGTGATTGATGGTTAATGTTAGAAATTTACTCTTCAGCTCATATTATTCCACTCTTTTTGCAAACTTGAATTAGTCGCTGGACTTAGGCATCGACTTTTTAATGGGGAAATTTTCTATCCGAATTTCCGCCCAATGCAAAATTTGTAAATTTGATATTTTCGTCAGTAAAACTGTCTAAGTATCATTAAATTAGATTTTTAAGTAGTCCTATTACGTAATTCTCCGATTGCAACAATGATATACGGTTTATCTATCACGTGGGCTTTCCATCGAACTAGACACTACACTTTTCATTGGATCTTCTCCAAATTTTCGGATAAAATGAATAACAAAAATACATTTAAGATTTCGCTTATCTGATTTTAGGAATATTGCCACAAAATGGTAGCCAGGTAAAATAATGAAACACTGGTTTTTCTTATAAAGCAAGAATATATTTGATGTGCATGTCATTAAAGTTTTCCTTGAATTATTGTAAACCATTCTTTTCGAATATGCTTGCATATCGTAGGTTCAGTACAAAACCCTTCTGACATGAGTGTAGTTCTGTCTACCCAACTTGTTTATGTTGCATACGAGAGATTTAAGATCCAGATTGAAGATCTTTATTGGGTGTTTTTCTTATTTTTAAGTACACACAATTCATAAATAACTTAGCCCAACAATATTCATACGGGTTGTGCCTTAGGGCTTTTCCCAGAGCTCAATAATCATTAACTTTAATTTACAATATTAATTTTTTTCAATAAAAACAACATTTTGTCATGTTGACACCAAAACATTATCAAACATTAATAGATTATACAAGAAATAGGTGTTAAATTAATTGAATCGTTTATTTCAGAAACCACCTAAGTGTGCTTTTTTCAACTTTCGGAAAACTAAGAAAAACTATTTTGCAGAAATAAAGGCCTAGTCTCCTACAAATATTTTTTTACCAAATCAAAAACATGCTATTCGGATAATCAATTTTTTTTTTAATTTTTTTTCCCTTAAGTTTTTGAGTTATAAATTTTTGAAAAAAATTGCACTTAGGTAGTTTCTGCAATAAATGAGTAATATATGGATAATCAAAAGTGATTTTTTAAAAATTATTATTGAAATTAAGTCAAACCATTAATATTTACCTGTTTTGGTATCAAAGGTAAGTAACAGACGCACTTAAGTACATATAAAAAGAGTGTTTTCTTTTTAAATTGTTTTATTTTTATAATTAACAAAATATAAACATGCAAAGTATAATATAGGGTTATAGGGTTATCCATTTTACGCTTGGAAAAGTAAAGCTAAAGAAAACACATAAAATATGCAGATGGAAACGAAATTTTTTATTCAATATCAAGATTGAACCTTGCCATTATACGTGAAACACTACATCATTCAAATTTCCTCCACGGGACCTCTTACAGGCCTCAATCTTTTTGAGGTAATTTTCAATGACTTTTTGGCACATTTCCGGCAATATCTCGGCCATAACTTCCACGAATATTGGTTTTCAATTGCTCAAGATTTTGAGAGTTGTTCGCGTAAACACGATCTTTCGCATACCCCCATAAAAAGAAATCCAAAGGTGTTACGTCGCAGGATCTTGCGGGCCAATTGACACCACTCAATCTCGAAATTACGCGTCCTGAAAATTTCTCTTGGAAAAGTGCTCGATTAACCTGTGTTGTGTGGCTTGTGGCTCCGTCCTGTTGGAACCACATGTTCTCCAGATCATAATCTTCAATTTCTCTCTAAAAATAATCGGTTAACATCCGTCCATAGCGGTCAGAAATGACAGTAATGGCTCTTCCTTGATCGTTTTAAAAAAATACGGGCCAATAACACCACCAGACCATAATGCACACCAAACGGTCACTTTTTCCAGATGCAAAGGCCTTTCTGCGATCACTTGAGAATTTTGAGAGCCCCATATGCGGCAGTTCTGTTCATTTACGTAACCAATGAGCGAAAAATGATTTTGTTCGAAAAATCGTTATCAATGGCTTGTTGTTCAATCACCCAATTCGCATACATTCTGCGTTGTGTATGGTCTTGAGGCTTAAGTTCTTGAGTGAGTTGGATTTTGTACGGATGGAGATGCAAATCCAAATGCAAAATCCGCCACAATGAGCCGTAAGACAAGCCCAAATGTTGAGCACGTCGAGGAATCGACAAATTCGGGTCTTCCTCCACACTTTGAGCAACGACAGCGATATTTTCAGTAGAACGAATGTTACGATGATGCACAGGCCTTGCAATATCAATAACCGATCCAGTCTCTTCAAATTTTCTCACTGTGTTCGAAATTGCTTGCTCTGTAAGTCGATTATGTCGACCGTAATCGGCTCGTAAAGCCCTAAATGTTGATACAGCAGAATCACCATTTTTATAGTAAAATTTAATTTAATTTTACCACGTTCTTCGACTGTTAAACGATCCATATTTCTAAATGGCGAACCTTCAACCAGAAAAAACACGCTTTGGATGACATTTAATTCTGACAGATGTCAAATGGCAGGGTTATACTTTCCTACCACGAAATCGATAACCCTGTATAAACATCTGTGAGATAAATATAAAAAAATGCTACTATGTCTAAATCGAAAAATACAAGTAGACTACACGCTACAGTAGGTCTATATACAAAGATCTGGCTTCTCCTTGTCAGTTGTTGGCCATTGGATGATAGTTTCATAGAAGGCTTCATATCCAACAGTGTATTCCATCAACTTTTTTGTATCGTTTATCTTTTTTTGTTGATTGGACCCAAAACCAAAAATCTCACTGTGCAAAACTCGATAAATTTTAAAACTCTAAAAAATGTTTAGCTAAAAGTAAAATACAAACGTTTAAAATCACCTTGGTGAAATGAAAGTAATAATACCTTCCCCCAAAGGATAAGCTTTCTCTGTTGGCAGTTCCGGAGGCGTGACAATTTTTAGCAATATGAAGCCAGATGTTGTTATTCCTTCAATGAATTAGCTTACGACCACTTTTCCCGCAGTATTCTTGCTATAGAGAAACTGCTTGTACTTGGACACTTTGAATGGCTCCTTATTTTCTTTGGGTACTTTCCTGCCTGATGTTTTGTCCGAATTTGGCATATTCTTATATGATTTGGGCCACCACGTTTCGAAACTGAAAACATCGTCTGATGTAAGGTGATATACAGTAAATCGGCCAAACTTACAAGCTTTCAGCATGAGCTCTGCATATCCATCAGGAGTAGAAATCCTGTCCGTCTTTCTCAATAGACGCTTTATGCTTCCAAAATCTCTGTCACATGGGGAAAATGAGTGGCCATGTACAAGGTAGTTTTGAGTTATTGTTTCAAATCTACCTGAATCACAGAGGTTTCATGAAAAACGCACAACTGTATGATTCTTATTTTGGCCTGATGATGGCCGACCACAAAACAGTATAAGATGCTTCACATTAACTGGAATATCATTAAAATAGTCCAGTAGCATTGAATATACTTCGTCTGGGCCTTTGTTTGCTTCGCCTTTGTTTGCTTCGCCCTTATGATAGAAATGCAGTTTGGAAGAATTAGTTTTCAAATCGTGTAACGAAAACACATATATAGAACATAGAAATCATATAGAAAACCTCCTGTACAGTTGTGCGCGGCAAGGGTAAGTTTTGGATATAGTCAAAGGCTAGTGCGACCATGTTGTCATCTTTGTTTTTGCTTGCCTCATCCATAGCTTTGTAAAACTTTTTTGCTCGCCTTGAATGTATCATTTTCTCAGCAGCTACATTTTTTTACATTGTCACTCAAACCCTCAGTTTGGCCGAAAGTCTTTCGCAAGTTGAACACACATCTACTTGTGGTCTTCCAAAACAGTAAGCAAAGTTCTCTTTAAAGTATTTGTTGTAGAAACTATACTTTACTTTATTTTTTAGATCGGGGTTGTCTAAAATAAACATTGCATGCATTTTTGCGACCTCAAGCCTAGCGTTAAGATATTTTTTAGGTGTTCCCCCATAATGCGTTGCCTTAATATCAAATTTCTCAATGTGCTGCTGTATTCTCACACAAACGTTACCTGGAAGAGCGTTTCCACTTCTAGATTTTCCCCTCATATCTACAGGGCTTTTGTGAAGGACAGAACATTTTTTTATTCTTTTGATTCTATTGTCAGAAATTCCAAACACTTTCAAGCAAACACCTCTACAAACTTGAGTAAGAACACCATTAACTTTCAAGTTATACTTGTATGAATAGGATTTTTTGTTTGGAAAGGCATCAGGGTTTTCTTGAGCTTGCTCATTATTTACATTAGGCCTGCGGTTTTGTGTCTACTTTTCACAGGGCTAACCTCCACTGAAGCTTGGAGGTACGTGTCTTGGGTGTTTTTATTTTTCAAAGAGTAAAATATTTCCCAATTTTCTCATTTTATTTCATCCGTAAGTTTCAAATAACACTTCAAATTAAACTTACAGTTTACATCATTCAGCGGGGCTTTGCTGGGAATTTCTTTTCCTTTATACGAGACTTACTGCAGTCCTTTGAGCCTAACATTTCGAATAATGTTCCGTTTGTATTTTTCTTCGTGCAAAACTCCACGCCTACGCTTGGGGTTAGGTTTATCATCTGAACTATCCGACATGGCTTAAGAACTATATAATGTAACAGTAAACAATAAAATAACACTTAATTTTCACAGAAAACTCACGAAACTTAATCACTCAGTGTTAGATAACCTTTGAATCAACTGTTACTGTTACTGTATTATGTACCTTTGAATCCACAAATATATCAACAAATGATATCAACAAGGCTGCCAACCATCAGGAGTGAAATTTACCGCAGAAAGAACCTAAGCGACGGCGCTTGGGTTCTTTCTGAAATAAACGGATCATTTTCAAAGCTGTCAAATAGCATTGCTGATATGGAACATAGATTATTTCTGCACCAAAAGATTTATAAATTTAAATTGGTCAGTACCACCAAAAACACATTTTTTGATATTTTGTCGCTTAGGTGGTTTCTGAAATAAACGATTCAATAATAGAAGTTCTAAAAATTTAGTTTCTAAAAATAAATACATTATTTGTTTAAGGCTACCTTAAAACTACTCATTCGCTGCATCCATTGAACGATTATCCGTTGCTGCCCTAACTATGTATTTCAGCCTTGTACTCCACTGCACTCCTTAATACTGATTGCACTAGCTTCTCCGCATATGATTTGATTGGGTCCATCGTTGCCTATGACGGTCCGTCCTCCCTTCTGTAGAGCCCTGTGCAAGCCCAAAGGAATTTTTACTTCACTAATCCTATTTTGCCCCGTCATCGCATATATGTATGATGGTCGGACGAATCAAGGTTTTATAGGCTCGCTGATGACCGCTTCCTGAAAAGAGGTATAAGAATATGGTACGCATAAGTCACTTTTTTCAAAACATTGTCAACGTGAGCACTGACGGTAGCCTTCCTATCGAAAACTATCCCCAGGTACTTCGTTTGCCTGGAGCAGCGCATCATCTGCCTATTCAACTTAATTCTGGAGTCACAGATTCCTCTTGCGCGACGACGAAAGTTTTTTTTGGGAGTCCTTGAACACAATTAATTCACTTTTCTTCCGCACATGGTACTGCACGCACTGTGCTGCACACTTCGATATACTGTGCGGAAAGTACTGGCACAGTTTAGTATGCTACTCCGACCCATCACTAATTGTATGATGCCTTCAAGTATTACCCTTTCAAGCAGCTTACCAATATTCGAAAACAGCGAAATCGGACGAGTATCGACTACGTCAGTACTGCCCGAATTCTTGGATATTGTAAATTTTTTTGCGCATTTCCATTGCTGAGGGAAATAGCAAATGTTGTTGCAATTATTCAAAATGATCGCGAAGAGAACAGAGAAAACATGGGGAACCTTTTTGACCATATTTAAATTGCGGTGGTTGATCCTTGCGAGTAGCTTTCTAAGTGGATTACGTCTACAATGAAGCCCCGAGATGTCTTCTGGTAAATCTCGATAAAGGTATTTTGTCGAGGCTTTCTTAATGGGGATCTTTGAGATGACCATATCAAGGGTTGAATTTATACAAGTGACTGCCTAATAGTTTTTTTTCTATCTATTGATCGAAGTTTCCTTTAATTTTCCGTCAAGGACAGCATTAACTGCTGTCCAACGAATCGAATGTCTGGAATGGAAAGTTGGAGATCTACAACCTCAAGTTTCACACCCCTTTTGACTCTTAAGGTCATTTCAACCAAAAGATGGTCCGACTCGACATCAGGAACTCCACACTCGAATTCCTCCAACTTTAGGAGAAATTTACTAGATTGGCAGACACGATGAAAAAGTCAACAATGGACGAGCTTCGGCGAAGGTAGGCGCTTTCGGGGGAATCAATATGAGATCCATATTTGATTGAACTCAGTTAGAGATAGCTGTGCCACAGCCATGAGGTCCAATATTTCACCATGAGGAATGCTTCGCATCGAAGTCACCTCCTATGGAATAGAAATCGAATTTTTTGCACAGAGCAAGCACTGCTTCCAAGTCGTCAATGAGTTCCCTCACCGGATATTCATGTCGAACATAGAGCCCCACAAACACAAAGGTACACCCTCCCAGTATGGAGCTTATTATATCTGCTTCAACACATTCACACTTGGAAGGCAGTGCCTTTGAACTTTCAGGTGATCTTTGTGAGCTATAGCAACTCCAAGATTTCCCTCTGGATTATCACGCCTGATGACCTTGTATTTTCGCAGATGCACTCTGTGTCTTTCTCTGAGTCTTGTTTTTGATATAAGCAAGAAGTCCGGCATATTGGCAGTCAAGATTCTACAACAGAATTCCTTTTATAGCGTGGAGCTTAGTGAGCATATGTTGAGGATGGAGAGTTTAATGGAACTCATCGCGAAAACAAACATTGAAGGCAAATCCCAAATACGCAGCTTTTCTCTCACAAGAATTAGTGAGTTTTTTTTATAGTGGGGGATAAATGAGTGCACTTTTAGAATGAGTGTGAATAAGCCACACCTGAAAAAATTTTGGCAGCTAGTGCTCAAAACCGTATTTCGGTCATTCTCTTACTGCTGTGGTTGCTGCATTGGCTGATCTTTGGATTGCCGTGTAGACTGTGGTGTAAGCTGCTTCTTTGCACATTGGAAAAAACCCGAGTACGAGACCCTTTCTCATACAGCATTTGTTACAGAGGCGGTGATGGAATCCCCCCTTTCCTCATTTTTCTTCTGGAGATTCTTCCTACTCTCCTCAACTCTTTTGTTTTATTAAATCGCAGGGTGTCCCTTAGCATTGCAGTCGACACAAAATATCCCATCTTTTTTCTCATCGTTAGAGATCGGTCATTCATTGTACTTATGTGGCTTATCGCATTCAACGCATCGAACTTCAAGTTCGCAGTTAGAAGCGACGTGGCCAAATGATTGGCAATTGAACCACAGGGAAGCGCTACCTTTTCGTAGACGTTCGCATTGTATCTTCTGATACAGTAGGAACTTTGTGTCCATCGCTTCCTTCACTTCAATGTCTGGTTTGAGATGGGCTAAGAAATAGAAAAGCGTCATTTTTTCTCTCCTAGAGGTTATCGTCGAGAACATTTTAGCTGATAGGATAACTTCTTCGAGATGCTCCTTCAGCTCAGCCACGATGTGAATTTTGAAGCAATAATCTTTCTCGTCATTTGCTAAAAGCGGAAGTCTGGTATTAACGTGCCGCGTCGTATAGAAATGAATGCTCGAAGATTCTGTATAAAATTGCCTATTTCCTTCGCTGAGAACGGAACAAAGAAAATTGATTTTTTCGTGACTTTTGACAAGGGCGACTTTCCGCCAAAAGTAACGACCAACTGTCACTCGCTCCGTTTATGCGCGCCTTCTCCGCTTTTGGTTCAAAGCCTACTGAAATAGAAGCCGAAAGCCGCAGCGTTTCCTATATATTCACACAAACATATGGCGAAAATAGTCAAAAAATTGCATTTTTTTTTGTATTTTCGCATTAAACTACACGTTGCTTTGAACGTGGCTGGATTCCGTTTTCACAAAGCTGTTGGCCTTACTTTAGATATAGTTTCTTGCAATGCATATAACCGTTAGAAAAAATGCATTTTCACAACTTTAGCGTTCGATATATGGATGGTTTTCAATTATTAAGAATGCATGTAATATATGGTTCTTCTTCTTCTTCTTTACAGCAATCCAATCAGGGGTATGACCAACAGTAACAATACATGATATAGATTTTTACAGTTCCATATATCAAAAAGCAAAAATGGAACCCTTATAGGATCACTCGTGCTCGTGCTTTTGTCTGTACGTCTGTCACAGCCAATTTGCTCCGAACTTAATACACCAACTATTTTCAACGGTACATACATATATGAATTCCTATAACCCGACATGCACGTGGTAGATAAGTAAATAAATTTAAAAAATGGGGTCACTTTTCGGGAAAAAGAAATGGGATGAAAAAAAGGTTTTTTCAAAGTGCACCGTTTAACATATTGTATCAAATGAATAATTTTTTATGATTTTCAAGTTAATAGTGTTCAAGATATTTATAAAAATCTATGAAAATTGACCATTCTTTCTGATAACATTTATTGTCGGGATATGTTCCTGTTGTAAATAATATCTTAATATCCTAATACTGCGATATACAATTAAATTCATGACAAATTCGATCCTGAAGGCTTTCCTTGTTTCATTTTTAGGAAAGATGATAATTTTTATGTCTTCAGGCATATCAATACCAAAATAAGACTATTATTTCAAAAGAAGTCTTATTTACCCGCCCAGTGGCCTTTACACTTTTACATGTTATCAGGTCTAATTCCCTGTCTGCATAGCAGTTTGTAGTCTTCAATTCATCTGCTATCCTTAATAGTAGTGTATTCCTACCCTCATTGTTGCCGCAATTATTCGATCATCATTCTAATATTTTCGGAAATTTTCCCAATAGAAATTTTTCGAGAAAAAAAAGTGCCGACCGAAATTACGGCCGAAAACAAAAAAAAAATTTGCATTGTAGTTGGAACTAAACCAGTATATTGCTTTTGATAAAATTTGGTTATATGGCAGACACTAAAATTATCTAGACGAAAAATGAAAATTTTCCAAGTCAGATATCAAATTTCAAATACCTGGTGAAACTTTCAAAGCTTGAAGACCTATAAAAGCTACAAATTTTATTAGATTTATGTTATGAACGCAAAATTAAAATAGACAACATTAAAATCTAATGTTTGTGACTTAGGTGAGCATGCCAGTGCAGGTTCCAGAATGGCGAAGGTACGAAAATGCGATTTATCAATTTCATGTACGTCTCATGGCAAAGTTCCTCAGCGGATTTTGATGAAATTTAATATAATAAGCTACTGATTCAAGCCGTCTTTCCTTTTGAAATAGTGCAAATCGGATAATAATGAAGTCGAAAACATGAAACGAAACAGCTTAACTTGCCATCTTAAACAAAAATCGATAAATTCTGTTCTGTACAAAAAAGAATTCTTTGAATAAAAAGTCAGTGCAATGGTTTATTGGACTACATAATGGATTGGTATAAAATTAATCTAAAATTCACTGCTCAAAAATAAAACTGCGGTCCCTCAAAATTTACAAGAAATGTTTGTAATATAATTTGTAATAATATTTGCTACTGTAACTAAAACGCTCAATTGAATTATTTGAAAATTTATAATATGGTTCATATTAAATACTTTGTATGGTAAATTTTTTTTTTGGGGTTCTTCTCAAACTTCAAAATGGCGGCTGGCCAAAGTTTCAACATTCGAAGATCTGTTAAAGTTTTGATTTATTCTTAATACTATGATCTATGCATATATGATATAGAAATACTGAAATTTTAAGCTTGTTTGTGAACAATAATCAACTTACAAGCATTTGGAGCCATATTTGTTAATACATTTGAAATACGTTTCTTTGACTTTTCCTTCAAATTCTATTTGAATGCAAAATATTACCGTATGAAGTACGAAAGTGAAAATAATTGGAACATAATATTTTCCACGAGATGAAAATGATGCTAGCTTTCTTGAATTTCCGCTATATAATTTTCTTTCTAACTACTTTGACCAATACAAATGCATATAAAGTAAAGAGAAAATGTGAGCACCAAAGAAATATGCTCGTATATATACATATATGTACAAGGGCGGTCCGATAAGTTCTGAGCCTTACGGCCCGATGGCGCCACTATCGCAAGAGAGATTCACTATCGTGTAGTACATTCTCATAGACGGCTACTGTCGAAATTTCAGCCGAATCGGACTCCTAGTTTTGTTTTGACCGCGTATAGAAGCGGGCGTGTCCGCGGACTTTAGAAAAATGAAGAAAAAGCAATATCGGTCGGTTATGCGACTCTTGTTTTTGGAAGGGAAATCGCGCAGCGAAATGAAAGAGCACTTGGATGCCGTATACGGACATTCTGCTCCTGTGGTGGAGGCCGTAAAAACTTAGCTTAACTTGTTTCAACGTGGTCGCACGTCGGTTTTTGATGAGTCACTCCAAGTTGCCCCGAAAACGGCTAGCACGGAGGATAACGTGACAAAAGTCCACGAGCTCGTATTCGCAGACCGCCGATTGAAGGTGCGCAAGATAGCTGAGACAGTAGGCATCTCAAAAGACCGCGTGCGTCATGTCCTGCATGAAATTTTGGGCATCAGAATGCTGTCGGCGCAATGGGTTCCACGTTTGCTCACTTCGGACGTCAAACGCAACCGTGAGATCACTTCAGAGCAGTGTTTGACGCTGTTTAAGCGTAATCTGAAAGAGTTTCTGTGTGTTTTCGTGACCGTCGATGAAACATGCCTCCACTGATACACACCAGAGATCAAGGAGCAGTCGAAACAGTGGACTTTCCCCGGCGAACGTGCTCCGAAGAAGGTGAAGAAGGTCCTATCGGCCGAAAAGGTAATGGCCTCCGTTTTCTGGGATTCACAAGGTACTATGCTGAATTATTGGGCTGAGTTGAAGAAAAATGCCTCATTTGGTGAAGAAAAAAGTGCTCTTCCACCATGACAACGCACTATAAAAGAGAGATCGTTGCATCCTATCAGGCCCCAGAACAATCCTACGCCCGAAGAACTGATGCCGTAAAGTTCAACACACCACTTGCGGTGAATGTGCTTGTCAAAACTGCCTGAATAGTGTACCAATAATGGATTTAGAAGAGGAAGAAAATGAAAACACCGATATTAATGATGACGATGATTTTTAATCAAATTATATTGATGTATTGATCGATTTTGTTTTTTTATATTTTGTTTTAGTTATGAATATTTGAGCTGAACTCGATAAAAGATGCAAATTCATCATAATTACTGGAATAAAAAGTCATTAAATAGTTTTTTTTCAATTCTATATCAATAGGGGTTGCTTTATTAGGGATGAAATAAGTCAAAAAGGGTCGCAAAACATTAAATGGTATATTAAAGTATCAAAAAATCTTAATTTTAGCCCTATAAGTGTTTTTCAACTTATATGTTTATTTTCCAATTTTCTTGATTATTAGCAAAAGGGTGTAGTTTCCTTAAAAACAATAAGCAGATATCGGCATAGGGTAGATTTTTATGTGGAAAGTAAGTAGAGCTTATTTCCAAAATTTCATGAAAATCGATGCGCCTTCGAAGAAATCGGAGGTTATACCTCATTTTTGCCTTAGTAGCCTAGACTATATGTACATCACTTCTAAAAAACCAAACACAGAGTCCAAGTACAATATTTTATAAAACAGTGAGATTTAAACTTGTCTCTTGAAAACTAGTCGTTTTAAATTTGCCCTATTTCATTCACGATTCTTGCGAAAAAACGTTACCCATCATACAGAGAATGCTTGAAATATCCAACTGTATTCAATAGAAAAGAAACAAAGGAATGAGTACCTAAGTTATGAATTTATTAGCCACTTCAATTTTCTTCTCGTAATTCCCGATTAGTTCTTCCTCGATCGCACTTGCTATAAACTAATTCTATTTTAATTAGTTTCGTAAAGTGAAAGGCCCATTACCCTCACATTATAGTATATCCAGTTCGCGGAGAAATTCTTTCACTTTAGTACTAGAATCAAAATGAAGAAGTACATTTAGCACTAATTAAAGCTTACTCAGTGTTTTTGCGCCAATTCAATCAACGAAAACACCCAATCATCCAACCAATTCATGATCATTAAACCCTAAACACATACGCCATTAATGATTTTACTTCCTCATTTAATTTTATCGCTATAATAAAATCAAAAATATTTCCAACGAAGAAAGTATGCATTTATACGGAACATTGCAGAAAATTTGATTCATTCAACGGATATGCATGCGTAAGCACAAACATTGCCAGTAGTGCAAACAAAAATGTGAGGTTGAAAATTTTCTCATTATTTTCTTCGTGAATTTTCAATGTAATTCCTTAGTTAGCGGGTATGCACTGATTATTGTTTAATTAAATAGCGTATAAACATTTTGCAAACTGAACCGCTTGTCTTTATATGAACGTGTGGTGGCCTGAGGTGCATTTGTAAAATTCGTCTTCAGTTGTTCGTTGCTGGATAATTGAAAATAAAAAAAATTGTTGTGTTAATAATACACATATGAGTATACTGACGAAAACGCTAAAGTAAATAAATGATAAGATTGCGAATTTTAGTACCGATCGTTGATTGCGAAATGCGTTTAGTCATTTATGCTGGATTTAGTTCCGCTAATCGCTTGGCAAAACAATTTCAATTATTACTACTAAAATTATCTTTGAATTATTGATATGAATCATTAATATGCATTCAGTTAACGTTCCTGGATTTCATGAAAACCGCTCGGACTATAAAATATTATCTCAGTAGAAATCACTTTCATCCAGTACACAACCTAATGGGACACTCGTAACTTCAAAATTATATATTAATAAAAATTTGCAGATCATTGATCCCTATCCAAGAGCATAAAACTTTTACTTTTAACTATTTTTTTGCCACTAGCACAAAACGAGCGAAACTTCCGATAACCGAAATCTACTGAATATTCAACCAGTGAAACTGAAACTCAACAAAATGTACATAATTTATATCTGAAATTCACCTCTGGCATTTTATTAGATGAGTTCAAAACACACATGTGTGAATAACCCAATGCTAAAAGGAAATTGAAATTGAAGGAAAGTGAATAGTGTAGAAAAATTCATGAATTTATTAAAGTTCATTCTAAGGTCTTGGCGCATGCAAAATAAATCGTAAATCAGCTAGACAAGGTCCAAATCGGGTGGAGTGGTTCGAAAGTTATTTCTCCAGATACAAACAATAAACGCCCAGGTGCTAACAATAACGGCCTGAACCTAACCCACTGCTACATACTATTTGTGGAGACTGAAATTTCGTTAATAACTGTTTAGCATAAATCGTAGAGGAGTGGACAAACAAAATATAGTGCCAACGAACGTGAATGATGACATAGATAGATGACCAACCTAACATTGAACTATATGATGTGTCCTAATTTTTCTACCAATTTTGGAATGTGGCCGCAAATCATTCAAAGCGTGCGGTTTGCTGTTTCTGAGCAGTTAAATTCGATCGATTCGTGTACACCTTATTACAATCGACACAGTTCGAAATTCGACAAATCCATGCATTTTTTTTTTGTTTCTGATTTTGAACTCTTCACTGCGCCACACTACTGCTATATCACATTGACCTGATTAGCCAAAACTCAATTGAGTCAATCAATCGAGGAGAGAAGAAAAAAGAATAAATAATAAAATATTGACTGGCTTTTTCTCTTTTGGCGCTTCTGCCATGCCAACCATGAATAAAATCCATTGATCGTCATCTTTGGCTGCTTGAAAACTTTGGAAAATTACGATAAATTAAGGGGGTCTCGATTTTTCGGTAGATTTGCGCCTGAGGTCAAACATGCTTCTGTAATTAATATTTCCAATTCACCTGCTGTGATAATTTTCTTCTCTGATTGAGCATGGATTTTTGAAGTTAAATACAAACTGAAAATTCTATTTGATAACCAAAAGAAAATTGAGTTCAATAAAACTCAAGCCCACCGCTTAAACAAATAATCGGCTAAAACTAGTAAATCGACTGCTAACATATGTTTTGCTGCGCGCTCATTTGAAAAGCTACCGATTGATGATAGTACGGAGAGAAGATAATTTTTTCATTCATTAACCACGATGCTTCCGAAAAAAATGCTACACAAATTTTTGCAGACCACAGCTCGCTCTCATCACCGAATGCCCCAGCAAAATTTAGTGTTGAAATGCCGTCTATCGAATCAAGAAGGAAAGGTGTGGTATAGAGTAAAGTATATAGTTTGAATATACATTCTCACATACGATGAGCTCGTTCCGTTGCGTTTCACCTTTGCTCGTTTCTTAATTATATTGACCTAAGTTTGTTTAGTTTTCTAATTAACCGATATAAGAATAGTTCACGTTCAAGACCAGCGTGCCCCGAACTGGTGATAGTGTTATTAGTAAATGACCTTAACACGAAAGGATATTCTGTTCGTTTGACTGTGACTTCAACAGGTGTTTTCATTTCATGTATTTAATTACCCCAGAGTGTGTTTAATTAAGTTAACGCAAGTTTAATGGGACAAACGACAAGGCGGTGTAGTGTTTGTGCTGTTTTGTGTATTTGCCAGCAATATATGGTTAATTAAAAAGCAGCAATCCGATTTGTTTGTTCTGGAAAATAATTATTGAGCATGGTGGTACTGAGTGGTGAAAGTGATATTAGAAAAATTAGCAAATATAAAGTTTATTTAAATTATGGTCGTGGCAGACAGTGCATTAAATGTAGAGAATATAAGTTTATAGGTAAGATATAGTTTATTAAAAAAATACAAACTGGGTGTATTTATAAGAAAATCAAATATACGCACTCACATTGAAAAATATTTTACAAAATAAACTGAAATTGAAAAGCCACATTACAGGCTCTTTAAAGATTTCGAAAAGGATATTAAGTCCGCATAGCCAAGGCCTATATTTCTCTAGATTATAATTTCATCAATTGGTACCTTTTTTCGAGGTGTTACAGCTTTTGCATTGAGTTAAAAAAGCTAAGGCTAATAACTTTTTCATTTATTCACTTCCGTTCCGAATCATAATTTTTAGCGGCGATGAAATTGTGACCTGAAAAAGGAAAATCGGTGACACTTTACCTTAGACTGTTCTTGAAATGTTGTAACACTACAACCCCTTCTAGGCCTTGGTTTAGAAATGGTAAGGTATACTATCATTATCACGATCGTACGAGGCTCGATGGTTTGCCCATGCAGCTGTGACACGTTCTAATTTTAAACTAGTACGTATCGTAACTGAGCCGGCTCGAAGCCCGTCCGAAGAATTACTTGAAAGAAATCTCGTTGCCACCAGCGGGATGCGAACTAGGGACCTTGCTTTTCAAATACAAAAATTCTACCTTGATTTAAATTAGTAAAATTTTTAAGTAAAGTTAGGATCCAACTAACTATCTCTAAGCGAAGGCCCGAGAGGGGCTGTAGTGCTACAAAGAAAAAGAGAATCCAATTTAGGCGGTAGATAAATAAAATCGGCTTTTCTACCCTAGGCAAAGGTTAATCATGTAACGTGCTTAATCGTTTGCTTATACAAGTAACCTTATTTAAGCAATGTTAGGCGAACGAAACAAAAAGAATTTGGACTGCGGGACTGATCGATAATCTGAAATCCTGACTTAACTGAAAGCACAGAGAGACTGCTTTGTTCCTGAGCAAGCTCTGCAGCGGCAATGTATAATTTCAGTCTTACCTCCACAAGATTTACTGTTTGTACTTTTTGTTCACGAGAAAACGATAACACCTTCTCCACATTCTTTTAATACAAGGTATGGGACAGACAGCCCAATGAAACAGAAGTGCTCTCTCTAGATTTCAAATCAATTGACAAATGTGGCTATGTGGTACATTGACAAATGGAACTAGGTGGCACATTATGCTCGGGCAGTCCTAAAAGATAAAAGGGACTCATAGCAGCCGGGGGCATTGGGGCTGTGGGATCGCTTTCCTGGCAATTTCTCTCCCCTCCCGCTAGGGGAGGGATCCCCCAGCTTGAAGGTGCCTCACGGGCTAGCAAAACGAGACCTGGCCGGAAGTAATGTGTCAAACGGTTCCAGGCTGGGTTCTCGTGTTGACAGGGGAGGTGTTTAGAGGGTAGCCCAGTCGCCTTCTTGTGGGCATGGGAATCCCACGTAAATGACATTCACGTCCCAACCACAAAAAGAAAAATCTCCTGTATGTGTGAAGGGTAAAGAATTTCAAGTTCAGATATTCCATCTCCCTCTACCTCCCGCTAGAAACAGAACTTCTGTAATCTTACAGATACAGGGATTAGTTAAACGTGGTCTAGCTTGAAACACAATGCAAAACCGTTTCAGGGTAGGTTCTCAGCTTCAGTGTTTAGTGGACAGTATGGAAGTTGCTGCTGGGAGTCTCACTGTCGGGGTGTAAATAGCCTTCAATATCCTATCACAAAAATCACCTTATTTAATCCAAAATCATCATAGCTTCATGAGCTGCTATTTCTAAACTTATATGCAAATATAAAAACAGCGTGTGATGGTGGTGGTTGTTTTATTTTTGCTTTAGTAGTACAGCCCTTTTCGGGCCTTTGCTTAGAGATGGTTAGATATTTCATTACCATGACCGAATGTATCGGCACTCAGGAAGGTGATATGATCAGTATCATGCTTTGACCGTGTGTCCATCCAACCAGTTGCGACGCGTTATAATTTTAAGCCAGTACGTGTCGGGCTTATAGTGCCTCTGAAGAATCACTCGAAACAAATCTTGCTGTCACCAGCCGATTCGAACCAAGGCTTACTCAGTGAGGGCTCTACCACGGTGATTCTTATATACCTATTTCAAATCAACCTAGACACTGCAATTTTATTCGAATTTTCATAAAAACTTCAAGAATAGTGTTATATTTGAAAATGTTCGATTGTTACTCATACAAAAAATTTATTTAAGATAGAATAAAATAGTGGCTGTTTTGTGGCTTATGAAATGGTTATATAGCCCTTTTGGTAGGAGCGGTCTTCTTCCTACTTTTTAGACAGTATTTCAGGATTTCCATTCGATGTAATACATGTATATGCTAACCTCTATTCAAATAAATACTCGTACTTTTCTCTACAAGTCATCTTGGTCTCTCCGGTGTTCTTATGAATTGGTTGCTCTTTCAATCATAGGTAGCTCGGCGTTTATTTTGCTTCACCGTCTCTGTTCAATTCCCTTGTGCACGCTTTATGCATCCTCATCCGTTCACTGGAAGCAGTTGGCTCATCCAAATCCATTCAACGAAGCACTCTCCTCACAATTTGCTATATAGTTATGATAAAATAATTCTTTAGTAAAAAGAAGGCTCGTTAGGTGTTAGTTGCAACCAGAAAACACTTTTATTCAAAGTAAGGGCAGTTTCCACTGTTCTAAGTTGTCGCGGCCCATATATTGCACGTGATTATCTAGTTTATTCAAATAATTAAAAATTTAATAGTCTCAAATGCGCTGAATCATTTTAAACTTGGCAGGCCCCTTAAACCCGCATGTTCTTCAGCCAAGTCGAATAGAATTCCATTCCTAGTAAGCCGTAATTTCCACAACTTATTAAGACACGTACGCTTTTGTTTAACCTGGTCCTATTATAGTATTTTATACAGACTTTTCTCCATCCTTCAATTATAGAATCTAAAAAATCCATGAGTCTGGCGCTGAAGTACAAATTTCGTCTGTTTAAAGCGTTCAATCCTCTCAAGCTTATACTTATACCTCCTAAATCCTCCGCACAGCTCCAACACATTGGAGCCTATATATATTCCCATAGAGCTTCCATTGGTTGCACCAACTCTGGATCAACGATCAAAGCCCAAACGAATAATAAAGCACTAGACGTCGATGAGATCCCAGTTGAAACCATTAAATATGGTGGCAGCGGTGTTCAGAAAGCCATTCACAAAGTCATCCAGCAAATTTGGCAACAAGAACATATGCCAAACAAATGGAGCTAATCAATTATATTCCTTATCCGCAAAAAAGGTGACAAGCTTCAGTGCGAAAACTATAGAGGCATATCACTACTTTGTGCGGCGTTCCAAATATTTTCAAATATCTTAGAAAAGAAAATCAGGTAATACGCCTACAGTATTATTGGGGAGTATCAAGGTGACTTAGACCAGGTGGATCGACGATAGACCAATTGTTCACTGTCAAGCAGCTACTTGCGAAATGCTTGACTAAGCAAGCATACGACAATATTGATCGTAACGTTCTGTACCAAATAATGCTTTGCTTTGGTATCCGAGCCAAATAAGTCCGTCTTACAAAAACGAAAATCGCATGGAAAATCTCCCAAGTCTGCATCAATAACCTACTCATGGATGCCTTTGCCTTTGTCACAAATATCGGACTAAAGCAGGGGCACACTTGGTGACTGGACTACCCACTAAACACCTCCCCCGTCAACGTGAAAATCCAGCCTGGAACCTTTAGAGTCAATACTTCGGGCCAGGTCTTGTTTTGTTACGCCTTGAGGCGCCTTTAAGCTGGGGAATCCCTTCTCTAGCGGGAGAGGAGAGGACTCTGTGAACGGTCTTATCATTCGGCTTGCGGAAACATCAAAGGAACTATCGCCGACGTTATAAATAAACCTGGCAATGGCTTCAACTGCTACTGCGAGACCTGCAGACGGTATTCAAATGCAGCCTATGTTTCTCGGCTCCGCATGGCTAGCTTAACGGTCAAAACTTTATGTGATGAACTGAGTGCTTTGCTCAAAAAATGTTCGGCTGCGTGTAATGAGATTTCTCCCTTGCTCCAGTTTGTTGACACTATATCTGCACATCCTCTAACTGAGACGTGCCTGGATACTCGCGATGTAATTCAGCCTTCTGCACCAAATCTTTCTCCATCGGGGGAGAATACTAAAATCACATTAGATACAGCTCCTGCTATAATAACGAGAAGTAAGTCGCAAGCTAAACCTGCAACAAAAAACAGCGCTAAACTGTTGGCCAGCAATGATTCTGAGGTTGTATTTTAATCATCACCTGGGCCCTCAACTTCTCATCGAGGTGTTATATCGAAAAATGGGCCCCTTCACACAACAATCTTGTAACTGAAACTATAAATTTCACAAATATTCAACCAACGTCAGTAGCTGATGTTTCTAATTCCACTGAAACTACCAGCACCACAAACAGTTCCATCTCTTCATGTCGTGGCCCCGCCGAAGCAAATATTTATATCTCGTCTGGCTTATGAGATATCGACGAATGATATCTGTGATTACGTCTCAACGAAATTTGGACCTTCAGTTAAGATCATCAGCTGCCACAAACTGACAAAATATAACATTGAGGGAAGACATAGAGCTTCCTTTAAGCTTACTGTGCCTTCAAACTACAGCATAGTTCTCCAACCAGATTATTGGCCTCCTGGAACATTAATTAAACCTTTCGAGGCAACCAAAAGAAAAATTTTCGTCGTATGGTGAGCTCTCTTCCGAGACTTTGACAACTGGTCACCCTAAACCTTTTTCAAATATTAATTTAAATTTTGATATTCGAAACACTTATCATAGCTTCAATCTTTATTATCAAAATGAACGTGGCATGCGAACCAAGCTGGACGCTATTAAAATTGCCTCTTCCATTTCCGGCGATGATTTCATTTGTTTAACAGAAACCTGGCTGACTCCTGATATCGTCAGCAGTAAAATTTCTCCACTATATGATGTTTACTGAACTGATAGAGATCGTTTGGTTTCAGGTAAATATGACGGCGATGGTGTACTTATTGCTATTAAAACTTTAGACAGCAAACCCTGCGCTGACTTTTCTCCGTCACTTCCTGTAGAATGCATCGCTGTCTTCAACAATATCTTTCAAGCTGTGAGTTTAGTATTGCTTTCCGTGTATATCCTTTACAATGCTCCTTTCCGCGTTTACGACCGTTTTTTTCTGAATTATCTTCGTATTTCTGCAGCATCAACCCTCTACACACTATTTTAATCTGTGGTGATTTTAACATGCCTTGCCTAAGGTGGGACTCTAGCTCTCATACCCTGTCATCCTTCAATGACCTCTCTATTATGTTTTCTTCTTTTTTATTGCTTTGTTCCCTATCGCAATTAAATATGATCACGAACGCAAACAATCAACTTCTCGATTTCATCTTTACTACCAATCCTGTCTCTATCTCCTCGATCATAAAATCTCCCTCCGAATATGTAAAACCTGATCCTCATCATCCTCCGCTTGAGGTTCGTTTATCTTTTCTCGCACCTCAGTCCAAACGCACTCCTTTTTCCCCAAGATTTAATTTCCGCAAAGCCAACTATGCAGCCATTCAGCTTGAGCTGGATAATATTGACTGGAATTCAATGCTACAGAAGCTTGATGTCAATTCAGCGCTATCAACTTTCTATGAGAATCTCAGTAGCATAGTTACAAACCATGTACCTATCTGCTGTTCCCCTCGGAAAAAGAGCCCCAGCTAGTTTTCCGCAGAAGTCTCAGACGCTCTTTACTTGAAGGACCAGGCGCGCAAAAAATTTCAGTATTCCAACTCTAACACTGACCTCACCAGCTACCGACTGCCTCGTAAAGAAGCCAAACAAGCGGTTAAGAACGCATTGCGATCTTATTATTATATGATTGAAACATCATTGCAATCTAATAGTCCTAAGCCCTTTTGGACATGCAAACATTCCCGGAAAACAACATCCCATAACCCTAATATCTTCTCATGGCATAACTGCCAAGCTTCTGATGGGCAAGCTATCTGTGACCTTTTCACTCAATTTTTTTCCTCCACATTTAAGGTTTCGAACCCCACTATATACTCATCGTGTCCTTCTCCTTCCCCTATTGTGCATTCTATCATGACCTCTCCATCGGAAATCGAAAATGCACTGCTCACTTTTGACGTTAATGGTGGTCCGGGTCCTGATGGAATACCAAATCTGTTCCTAAAGTCATTATCTTCTTCATTATATACTCCACTATCAATTATTTTCAATATTAGCCTTCCTTCCTCTTGCTTTCCCGGCGTATGGAAGCATGCTAACATCTTGCCGATCCATAAGTACGGAGATCGTAGTGAAATTTCGAACTATGGTCCGATTTCTTTGCTGTCTTATTTTGCCAAGCTCCTTAAGCAAATTGTGCATAACAGAATGTACGATGGCATCAGTATCCTGTTTGCAAATGAACTACATGGCTTAATTAAAGATCGTTTGACAGTAACTAATTTGTTAGAACTTACGAATACCATCGCTCTTGCTTTTGACAAGAGCCAAAAAGTTGATGTCAGATGTTATACACCGATTTTGCTAAAGCCTTTGACAGTGTTGATCACGGCCTTTTGGCTAACAAACTCCGATCATTCCACGTTTCGGACTCAATCCTCTCTTGGATATTATAGCATCGTTCCTGCACCGTTACATAGAATAATTTTTTTTCGTCGGCCTCATTTAGTCCAAAATCTGGTGTTCCTCAAGGATCAATTCTAGGCCCTTTGCTATTCAACATTTTCATTAATGACCTTTCCCAATGCCTGTCGTCTAATTGTCTTCTTTACGCTGATGATTCAAAAGTTTATCGTTCCGTTAACTCCAGCAAAGACTGCTCATACCTTCAAAAAGATCTTGATAATCTCCGAAATTGGTGTCAAGGTAATTTACTTCACATGAGATTCAGCAACAAAATTCATCCAGTTTTTTTTTGAATATCGGATTGATGGATCGCTGCTCGCACTTGTGGACAAATTTAAAGATTTGGGAGTAGTATATGTCCCAGGTTTGAAATTTAACATCCATATTTCATGTATAACCACTAGAGCTTCACGTGTCGCCGGTTTTATTTTACGATCCTCCTGCAAGTCTTTTAACATTTTAACCACCGTCCATCTATTTGTACTCCTAGCCCGATCAATCCTTGAGTATGCCTCCCAAGTATGGTCTCCTCACTATACCAATCTATCGAATGCTGTTGAAACTGTACATCATAAATTCACACGTTCTCTATTCTACAGTTCCTACGATGAGCGCTTACAGATCCTCAACATTCCATCACTCAAAAAAGGAGAGAATTCTTAGACCTGTGCTGCTTATTTAAATTGTATCACGGTATTCTCTCATCCAACCTTCGGGATAGGCTTTATATACATCCCACCTCAAGAACGCGTTAAACTGGCATATTCATTGTGCCCTTTGCTCGTACCGATATTTATTTTTATTCATTTTTAGTACGCGTATCACGTCGTTACAATGAGCTCCAGCTGGGTCCTCTGCCACTTTCCTTAAACGCTTTTAAAAGCATATTGCATAATATTCTCCTTAGCTTATAATAGTTTATTAGTATTTTATATTGTTTTTTTTTTTTATTTTACGTTGCTCACTTTGTTTTTGTCGCATGTATTATATTATATTTCGTTACCTATTTTGTAATTGGGAGTCATGGATCTGTAAAATAGTGTATGTAAATAAATAAATTAGAAATTGATAAAAATTATTGAGACAGTAAACGATTCAAAAGTGTTTGAAACTCCTGAAATTCTTTTGACTTTGTTATTATGTGTGAATAAAACCAATAAAAAAATTTCATAATTTTTCATATTATATGCATCCTACATTTTTGAATTTGTCACATTAATTCCTGAATTTTTCCTGTATTTATCTATATAAAACTTTTTAACCTTTACATAATCATTTGCCAAACGAAGCTAGACGTTCCACCGGACACTGCCAGAGTGCCTCACTGCTATTTTTACAGAATGCGTATTCTCATATGAAGAAAACAAAAAAGACTTAAAAGAAGATGTCAAGAGGGGAAAACAGAGTCGGGAACTGTAACGCCTATGACCCCTTAAAAATTAACAACAAAAATTTCGATTTAATTTTTTATATGTTCTAGCAACTCTTTTGAGAGTTTTTTAATGTAATTTTACAAAACCTTACCAAAATCGCGACCTGTCTATCCATCCGTCCGTACGTGCGCCACTCTAAGTTTTCTTGCAAACTGCATGAGTGACTTTTCAAAAAAAAGTTCATCAAAGGTAGCCAACGTGGATATCAAATCAAAGGTCTTCATGAAGATTTTTCAAAACAGATCTTAAATTGACAAGGAGAAATACCCAAAAGAAATGAGTTTTGAAAAGCGACACTTGGCACCCCTTACAGATTGTAAGCGGCACTTGACACTCCTTACAGATTGTCATAGATCGTGCCTGTTTTTTTAGCGCTACAGTTGGTACAATGACATTTACTAGTTCCCAATAGGAACATGCATTACTTTGCGATTGGGAGTTTGTGGTGCGCGGCCTTGTTTATAAATCGACGAACGGCAGTGGTTTGTGAGCCTTTCTAGATCAATGCCTCCGCTAAGGTAACAAAATGGTTTCAATGGCATGTTGTTTCGGTTGATGTCGTTATAAATTACCCATGCGTTCACGGCTGCTATAATTATCAAACGTTTAAAAAACTTTCTTCCATCATTTAACCGATTTTCGATCGTATTCGGAAAGGCTAGACATTAAATCAGCCAAGTCGACACATGCCATGATCCCACGATAAAATTTGATTTGGTTTGGACATGTGACTTTGTTCGTCAGTTTTCAACGTCTTTGTGTTAGTCGTAACTGTTGCTTTGTAACAATTACTTAGTACCAAGACTTCTTTGGTGTCTTGCCGTTTTGCACATACAAGTAGAAGTCCAAATGATGCGCACTTGAACTCCGTTTCGCCTCTATTCAGCTTAGTACCAGAAAATTTAGGCATATTTTTCTGTTTATGCATAAGACGACATCTGGCTAATTTGGTCATGACTCGCTCTGCAAGCGTTCCATGATATATATATATATATATATATATATATATATATATATATATATATATATATATATATATATATATATATATATATGTTGAAGTTGTATTGGTAGCCGGTAACAGCGTTGCATTGAAACCACATTTTATACCACGTTTGACAGGCTTAAGAGGGATGTATTGTTACGATATTCTACCACCATGGACTTCATCATCATTGTAGCATATTACCAACATGCATCTAACAATTGTTTCTATTTTACCAGCATTGGTTTCAGTTATTTTTACTTTCTTCTTTTTGGGTTGTTCTCTTTCGTAAATTTTGATACGTTCATTTGTACATTGGGTAGGCTAGATATATCACATATAAACTAATCTTGGCAATAGTGTATTGAAAACTTGAATTGAAGACGAATGGTGAGGTATGTGGTCTGGTATTATAAACAGTTTTTTCAGGTACAAAATCCTCGTCACGGGAACTCCAAATGACATTGATATTCGATGCGCCAGGTTAGGAAATGAAGTCACTGCTAGCTGTAGAATACAGACAAGCACTTCTTCAGCAGCCTTATTCACTTCATCCACTATGTTGTCTGCTAAATCTTCATTATCGCTGAAGCTAGAAACAAATTCGTACAGTGAAGTCTTCTACGTCGCTAGCACTATCAGCTTCATCTTTCAAAATTTCTAATATTTACAGGATCCATTTGCTAGAAAAACAACAACTTTTCTTCAAAACTGAGAATCACATTATTTACTACTCATCAGTTTTCTGGTACATATGTGTGCCACCATACCGAACGAATGGTACATATGTATACTACAATCAAATTTTTAAGGCCTTGTAAACATGTTTACAAAGACCCACTAATTTTGCGTCCTGGCTGTCCGTGCCTCACAGCAAGTTTCCACAGAAACTATAGAAGCTGGCAATTTCAAACTTTGTGGAAAGGTCAGAAGTGCTGAACCGGGCCTTAATTTTTTTTTCATCAAAATTAGTCGAGTGCAAAAAAGTCAATTTGTATATCAGGGAGCCCAGTTGCAGCCAAGATGTTGAATAAATTAAATAAATTGCATTTTTTGAAACAAAATAACTTTTATTAACACATTTTTACAGATCACTAGCGCCCTCAAATGAAAAATATTAATTTTTCATTAATGAAATGAGCTTAGTGATACACACATTGACGTGTGTATCGTATAGAAAATGGACATGCATGTAATGTTGAGCCATTCTTTATGTCAAACAAATTTTGTACATTAATTTATAACTTCATGAATTATAATGTTTAAAAATATTTAAACGCACTTGAGTAAACGTTATGTTTTATTCCACAATTATATTCGTAATGAGAACTCCTCATAAAAAATTGAAGCCAACGATATCTTCTCATATTATCATATGACTCAATCCGTTATAGTAGATTTGCCTTAATTACCAAAAATACTCATATAAATTACCATGAGAATAAACTAAACATTAATATGAACTCTTGAGAAATTCACCCGGATGTAATCTCATTTAACCGATTTTCCTCACACTCAACCCAGCAGCATTGTACTATTTCTAATTTACTGCATCATATAAGTACTTATAATGTATGAAGCTGCTGTGTTGCATCTAACAAGTAGACAAGATCACTATCATCATCATCATGATCATCGTCATAACCATTTAAAATTTCCCATCATAAGTTTCAAGTACTTACCACTTCACTGCTATATTTGACCATGATTTCCTTTTTGAATTATGATGGAACGTTTTACATTGATGGCTACAAGAAAAAGTGAATAGCTAAATAAACGACTTTTCGACACCTTACCACTTACGTTCGTTCATATGTGGAGCAAAACATGAATAAATTAGATTAGATTTTATTGACGCAAATGAAAATGTTTTCCCTTGTGGCTAACTGTCGCTAGTAGGTTATTTTGTTTGGCTTAAGTTGTCGAGTATCTTTATTTGTGCATGAGTATCTTAAGTGTTGATCTTGTCACTGAGCTGTAGATAGGCTGGAGCAAAAGAAAGTTTTGTGTTTTGAATTTTAAGGAGCACGACATGAGATTGGGGAATTATATTAAATATTAATGATTTTCAATGAGTATCTAGATACATGAATCTATAAAGATAATTTCGGCTCCTGTTTTGTATGAAAATCATTTGGCTTTATCACAATATTTCTTAACAAATTTACAACAATTTTTACCGCTTCCTTATAATATTCAAATGTAAAGTGCATTTAATAGCTTTCTGATTTTATATTTTCTCAAATGGCAACTCAGTAATATTCTCAACGAGATTTCTTCAGACTAAACCAATAACGACGGCGTTTCAACTTCACAACAATTTCGCTATCTTATGTAAATTTGCCGCTATATATCTTGAAAGTTTAATCGGAATTTTAGTTCCTCATTCTTTTGGTCGCTTGCGATATTTTTCTTAATTTTCCTTAGTTTCAACGTGACAGTGCATCGAGGAAATTATGTTTGCTGTGAAATATGCGCCGTAGAATTGAAAAGGAAAAACAAAACTTGCATGTAATCAATAATTGCGAGATCACAACAACATGATTAAAGTTAAGATCAAAACATGTTTTGATTTAATGTCAGTAGTAAATTGTAGACTCAACGTCAAACTTAAGAAATACGAAATATTGCATGCATAGTATCTTAAAGTTTTATTGTATAATCTTAGCTCGACATTTTGTTTATATGATAAGCTAGACGTCGTACAAACAGAACCGTTTTTGATCTAACTTTCTGAGATGTTTGTCGTTTCAGAATATCTCGCATCTTCTATCTCGCTGTAAAATGTAAAATTTCCAAAGATTCTACCATATCCTATGCAGATTTATGATCATCATAAGGAAATGTTTATCGCGATGAATACAATTCGAATCCAAACAAAAATTATGAATGGATGAGGACTGCTTTTGATCATCATTCATTTGTTATTTAATGTGAAATTTACATATGCAGGCGTGTTCATTTATTTTTAGTCGATTCATTTAGAAAAAAATATCTTATTCAATAATTATCGCTGATTCTCTGTTTTGATTTTCGATACCTAGAGTTGATTAGCCGATTTTTTTTTACTTTCTGATAGGAGTTCAGTTATTTCGCTTTCCATTATTTAAATTATCAAGTTAATTCCGCTTAGATTTTTGTGACTATATAATAAATTATCGATTTTCGTGCAATAAATTATTTTGATAAAAAAAAACACTTTCGTTTTCATGATGATTATTACGAGTATGATAGCAAAGTTGCTATTTTTGGTTGAAAAAAGGTTTGCATATAATCTATGATTGAAAAAAATGCAAATTTATCTAACCGCAAAATTTACAATTCTAATGATGATTATGTTTGCAGACATATCAGAGGAAAGCATTAAAAATACCGTTAAATCAAATAACTAAGCAGAAATAAGACAAAAACTGATGCTGAGGATAATTAAAGCGCATGCCTTAATAATAAATCAAACGTTTCTTGATGAGCTTAACAAAGAAACTTTCATCGACTAAAGCTGCTAATTTTTCACTGATGAGACTAGGTTTGCTAGGTAACACGACAATAACTTTCGTTACTATTAAAAATAACATCCTTAATGAATCCTAAATGCACTAAGCGCTGCTTTCATTCCCTACATATGCTTAACTCTCATTCAATTATTTATTCGATTCTATTAGTGGAAAAAGCGTTAATTTTCTTTTAGCTTCACATTTATAATTACCATGGGAGTGTCGGTTATCAATCTATTTCCTTTTTAGGGCTTCGTTAAAAAAAATTTTACAATATGGGTACCTATACGTCCGTCAGTGCATTACAGCAAGTTTTCACAGGAACTATAGAAGCTTTTGTGAATAGCTCAGAAGTTTCTAGTTGGTAAAAAATCCATAGTCAAAAAAAAAAAAAATTCAAAAGATTTTAAGGGTGGGTGTCCCCATATAAGGATGTGAACTCTTAAACGTTTTTTTCACCAAAGATAGTCGAGTAAGATACCAAATGAAGGGCCTTAACGATATCTGCTATTAAAATTGCACCAGGAGAAGCGGAAGAACACGAAAAAATGGTGTCTCGCCTCCCTCGCGATTGGACACCTATGGACCCAAAAATCTGAAAAAAACATGGAGGTAGGTTTCTATGAGTACAACAATGGCAAAGACATGAGAACTTGAAATTTGCTAAATTTGTTAGTAATAGTATGATTTATCAATTTTAACTTTCTTGTATATTCATCGGATTGTTCGATAATTAATGTCTTTTTTTTCATGTTTTTCAAAGTAAATTTATTTATATTAACAAGTATTAATCAATGATATATTGACCATTTTGTTGGATGACCTTTTGCCATCTTTCGGTTAGGTTTTCAGTAGCGAAGACCTAGTCCAACTCATTTTTAACAGCCTGATCGGAATCGAAAGTTTTACCATTCAAATGGTTTTGAAGGGAGCGAAACAAATGATAGTTTGATGGTGCTAAATCAGGGCTATAGGGTGAATGTGGCATCAGTTCCCAATTGAGCTCCATTAATTTTTGACGGGTTATCAAAGGGGTGTGGGGTCTGGAGTTATCATGATGGAACATCACGCCTTTGCGATTGGCCAGTTCAGAGCGTGTTTTCTTGATTTGTTTGTTCAATTTCTATAGCTGACAGACATTCAATTCAATAGTTCCCAATTGAGCTCCATTAATTTTTGACGGGTTATCAAAGGGGTGTGGGGTCTGGAGTTATCATGATGGAACATCACGCCTTTGCGACTGGCCAGTTGAGAGCGTTTTTTCTTGATTTCTTTGTTCAATTTCTATAGTTGACAATACTAGACGATTCAGCAAAGAGTCGTATATGTTAATGCGTTATTGCGTAAATATCCAGGTTCTTTACGTAACCAAGCTGTTGAATTCTATATTTTTGAGCTTCTCTGCTATCTCTCGATAATAATACGCCGGTTGGTTTCGATTAACGCTATTATTTTGCAGTCATCAGTTGTGGTTAGACGATCAGTATGTTGTGTATCTTGTATATTAAAATTTCCAGAAAGAAAGTGAGCAAACCAACGCTGACACTGGCGTTCAGTCAGACAATCCTCACCATAAACTTCACACAATACCTTTCGAGTTTGCACCGCATTTTTGCCCTTTCGAAAGTAAAACAATTAAATATGCCGATAATGCTTTCTTCAATTGTCCATTTTCAAGTTTTTTTTAACCAAATTGTTGTTTACTAATGACGCTCAATTTTTGACTGAAGATAATCTAAAGGCTAATCTTTAAAATAGTATATAATAATATAAGCCGCGCAGTCACTACTATACGAAATACACCTAACACACTTTTTACACGATAGATACGTTCCCAAAAAGTTCGTGTAAAAAGAGAATTAGGTATAAACAATATTAAAAAATTCTTGTTAGAATTCACTTAATTTATTTCGTGCTTACATGCTTTAATTCATTAAATGTATTATAAAAAATAAATTATACTTTGGAAAAAAGGAAATCATATCTGAAATTCATTAATATAAAAAAGTTAAAATAATATAGACATAAAAAAATGTTATGTCACTTTCTGATGGTAAACGGATACGTTTACATAAGACTAGAATATCAGTGCCATCACCAGAATTATTTTGTTCATCATCTTGTGAAATTATTTCTGAATTATCATCGCTAGTCTCCTGTATTTATAATTCAGTAGTTTTTAGAAGGAAATCAGTCATTAAATATTGTGTTTGATTTGGTGATAAACCTGTAAGATGCCATTAATGATTTCAGTTCACGTTGAAATTTTGCAGCCTGTTTCTCATCAGGATCATGTTGTTAAAAATGATTACCAAATTTCCTGGCAATATCAAGACCTTCTTTAATTAGAGTTGCATTTAAAATGGGAGCATCTCCTTCACCATTATCGCTATGTTCTCTGTCATGGTCCCAAGGTTGAGGTCTATAATGGCATTTTCGCTCAAGCTTTTATCAACTAATAATTCCTCTATATCGGCAAATGATAGATCATCGAATCCATCTCCACCAATCGTATGTGCCAGCATTGTGATGGATGACAGGATCAGGATCTTTGCTTTTGTCACATTCTGGCCAAATATATTTCCAACATGAGTTCAAGGTTGATGGCTTTAAGTAAGCTAACGCTAACCCAACTTGATTAATGCGGTACAAAATAGAAAAATGTTTCCACACATCAATGACCGTTAAACCCTCATTATGGTCTAGTTTATCTAGCACGTATTGGAATGAAAATTTTATGCAGTATATTTTAAAAGTAGCAATGATCCCTTGGTCTAGCGGTTGTATAAAAGATGTAGTATTAGGCGGAAAAAAGTAAAATTGCACATTTGAGTGCTCCAAGACCGGACCAGAAAGAACTTTAAATTCTAGACATTTTGCATTCATGTAGCGTCTATTTTCTGGGATGAAGTATTTCTGGAACCATTCTGTAAAGATTGCACTAATCATCCAGGCCTTTTTGTTTGCTGTCCAGTGAATTGGCAATTTATTGAAATCTACACCTTTCATCGAGCGTGGTGTTAAAGCACGATTTACTAGCAGTGGTTTTAACATACGTTCTCCTGAAGTATTGGAACAAAATTAAAATGTTACACGGTCCTTTGCTATTTTAAAACCACCGGTAGTTTTTTGCGATTTTGCAACATAATTTCTGCTCGGCATTTTTTTCCAAAAAAGACCGCTTTCATCTACATTCCAAACTTGATCTGTAGTGTATCCTCTATATTCTGTTATTTTTTTGAAGTTTTTCAGAAAACTCTTTGGCAGCCAACTCATCTGAAGACGCAGTTTCTCCCTTAATTTTATATTATAGAGAGCATATCGTTTAAGAAAACCTGTCATCCAACCTGTACTTGCATAAAATTCAGGTTGTTTTGACTGATATTTGCCAGTTTGCTTGATAGCAATTCCATCTATCTGTATTCTTTTTTGCGATTTATCTTCAATCCACATTACCAAAGCTTTTCCCATTTTTCTTTGACTATCTCTTATGTAGGATGATGTTTTGGCACTTATTTTCGTTCCAGAACATACCGATTTTCTGATCCGAGTTTCTTTTTCTTGACAGTTCTTATAGTAGCTTCGTGAATACCAATGTTTTCCTACAGCCGTTGCACCTTGTCCTGTTGCAAGTTGGTCTAAAATTTCAACTTTTGTATTTAAACTGATTGCCTCCCCCTTCGCTTTGATTGCACGTGAATTATGTGACATTGTGTTAGGGCTACCAAAGTATCTTTCATATTAACAATGCAAAGATTTGTAAATTATTTAAAATTTATCTGTTATTGAGTTAGTAAATCTATACGAGCACTAACTTTATTTATGTATGTTACAAACTTTTAAATATTTACTGCAACTAAACGTGTTTTCTTTTCCACTTTCAAAATCAAACTAAATTGCGTAAAAAGATGCATATTTCGGGGAACCCCATGCTGATGTTATAAGATCCAAAAAAGACCTAATCTGGCACACGGCGAGAGCAAAATCTAACGAGTCTCAGCGACTTTTTCTGAGAATAATTTTAACGCATTGTCCACGCGCCGAAAAATCTCGCTCTATTTGCTCTATGAGATTCAAGAAAATTTCCTAGAATATTAAAAATCGTGTTTAAATCAAATTCATTCGTGTAAAAAGAGACTTTTTTTCTTTTTAACTCGTGTTAAATCAAATTCGTATTAAAAGGGAATGAGGTGTTTGCAGTTCACGTCATCTATGAGAAACACGACATAAATTATCGAAACCCAATAAAATCGTAAGGAAATCCTTAAATTATCGCCATTTTCAATTTTTGATGAATTCCTCCAAATGCGATACCAATTCTTTTCCGCTCCTTTCTGTTGGGTTCCAGTATTGTGTATGTTTGTAGCGCTTTTCTTGTTCTTTTCTTTTCCAGGATCCTTGTCATTTCGTCTTCTCGAAATCCGTTTTTCTTTGTTGTATCCAGTACGTTTTACTTGAGTTCCTTCTCGTAGTTTTCCTTGCTCATCGGTATCGTCAGTAACTTGTGGATCATTCCTTGATATGCGGCCATTTTATGTTCGTATGAATGATAAGATGTATTCACAACTGTTCTTTGCGTCGTTGTTAATTTCCTATAAACTATGAGTTCAATTTTCCCGTGTTTTTTTTTCAGCATTAAATCCAAAATGACAGTTTTCCTTCTTTTTCCTCTTCGAATGAGAATGTTTATTTATTTTGTTCATTACCTCCAGTTGTTGTCCTACTTGTTCTCCATTCACGACCGCTAGTATATCGTCGAATAACGGATACTCAAAAAGGTATTCGTTGGGAGAACTGAAGGCCGGAGACCAGTGGGGAAACCGAGGAAACGCTGGTCTGACTCGGTCGACGAAGACAGTTCATCGCTGCTCGGATTTCCAAATTGGAGGACGCGGTCAATGGACCGAGACAGTTAGAGGCGCTGTTTGCAGGAAGCGAAGGCCCGAGAGGGGCTGTTGTGCTAAAAAGAAGAAGAAGTATATCGTCCAAATATCTGATCCACACCTTCGGGAGAACTTCATCTTGCTCCATGTTATTCTCAATCGCCGTCATGAAAATTTACGCTGGTACGGTTGATAGGGGATTTTCTGTAGCTAATGATGATTTATAATAATTTCCCCTGAAAGTAAAAAAGCATACATTCGTGCCTAATTTGGCAAATTGTAGATATGTTCTAATTTTACCCACCTTTCTGCATTTTTTCCCACTTGGGTTCCAGCCATTTTTCAAATTGATAACATATAGTGTCTGTTTCTCCGGGATGCTGGGAGATAATGCTTTTTACGTCAAATGACACTATTTTCTCTTCCGGAGAGATCGCTTCTATTCCTTTGATGACATCTACGAGCTCGTATGAGTTTTTGACTGTTCGTTTTCCTTGCATTGATCCCAACTTTTCGCATCCTTCCGCTACCCGTTTGGCAAGTTTGTAGGTAGGCGAATTTGCATCTGCTATGATTTCCCTCATCTGATATCCCTCTTTATGTACTTTACGTTGGCATTTTATCCGTGAAAGTTAAAGGTTTGGCATTCTTAATTTGCTAATATCTGGAAAAATGTTTTTTGCTTCTTTTAAAACTTTGTCAACTCTTTTTGTCTTTTAGCTATGGGAGGCAACGGGAACCAAAATGTACGAAAAATTTGTGTAGCCCCTCCACCTTTCAGCCAAAAAATTTGAAAAAAATCACGGAGGTAGATCTGTATTAGCACAAGGGCAATACGTACCTTAGAAATTAAAATTCACTCAACTTTGCTAATAATATAGTATGATTGGTCAATTTTACGTTTCCTCCCATAAAATTGAAACAGTACGCTCAAACTAAAGGGTGGTCCAACCAAAACGTACGATGTTAATTGCAAATAAAAACAATCACTCGTCGATTCTCATTTGCCCAAATGCGGCAATTCTTCTTGTTAACGAATCCACTGAGGTGAAAGTGTGCTTCGTCGCTGAAGATGATTTTCTTTGTAATGTCATCATTCCCTTCTGTCTGTTCAATCAACCATTCGGCGTATTGCCGACCCTTGAAATGGTCAGTAGGCTTCAGATCTTAATCAATTGAACGTTGTAAGCGTGTAAATTCAAATCTTTATTCAAAATTCGCATCAGTGATGTTCGTGAGATGTTGGGCACGACGACGAGTCGAGGTTGACGGCTTTTCTGCCACACTATCGCGAACAACAGCAATGTTTTCCGCAGAACGAACTAGGCGAGCATGCACTGGTGCTTTCACATTTCCTACAGACCCGGTCTGCTGAAATTTGCGCACGATTATCCCGATTGTGGACACATTTGGTCGATTATGCTGACCAAAAAAAATCACGAATTGCACGAAATACATTTTGATTTAAACGCCCGTTTTCGTAAAAGGCTTCAACAACTTTAATGCGCTGCTCAATTATGTACTTCTCCATGGTTGAATTTGTCAAACAATGAAACAAAGAAATGTCAAATTAAGTTGGGCGGAAACCTTGACGTTAAGGTGTGACTCACAATTAACATCGTGCATTATGGTTGGACCACCCTTTATAATGTAAGATATCTGTGCTTACAAAATTTGCTGGAAATCGGATCATAATCAAGTGAGTTAGCGCCATGTCAATTGTATGCAATTACAACAACAATAGCACGTGTTGATGGTTGTTACATATTTGAAACTCTCTTATTTTCTCCGGATTTTCATGAAAATTTGAGGAAAAGTGTTTAATTTGAATACTTTTAATTGGCCAAGCATTCAGAAAAATTGTTTAAGCTGGAACAAAATTGCGGCTATTATGTGTCTATAAAAGAAACTGCATTTTTTGGATAAATTTAAACGATTTCTTATGTAAGTACTATATTGGATGAATAATTTAAGTCATCGATTCATGCCACCAGCAAACTTGTTTCGAACCCTTTAGAACCCCTCACAATCTATAAATATTTTAAGGGCTTTGTAAAAAAATTTTAGGTCTGTTCGTCCGTGCGTCACAGCAAGTTTTCTCAGGAACTATAGAAGCTACAAAGCCCAAAATTTGTGAAAAGTTCAGAAGTGGTGGTCTCTCAAAAGTCTAGATCTTATCAAATGTTTCAAAAATTTTTAAAGAGCGCCACCCCCAACATGCTGAAGTGACCCTTAAAAAATGTTTTATCAAAAATGAAAGGTCTTCCTCAGCACTTTCATAATCTGAAGTAAAAAAAGTCATTTTATGGATCAGGGCGTCCAGGAAGAGGCTAAATGTACGAAGAATTTGTGCACTCCCTTTGCGATTTGATACCTTTGAGCCGACAAATTACGAAGGTAGGTCTTAATGAGTACAAGGCCAACAAATCAAAATTCAGTTAACTTTGTTAATAATAGTAGGATTTGCCAATTTTATGTTTTCTCCCATAAAATCAAAACGGTACCCTTAAACTTCTTAGAATGTTATAGTTATGCAGATCCTCATGCTAACAAAGCTTCATAGAAATCAAATTATAATCAAGTGAGATTTTAATTGTATGGAATTACAACAACAATAACACGTGTTGATGTTTGATGCATATTTCAAATCAATCTAGGCACTCTAATTTTCTTCGGATTTTCATCAGAATTTGAGGATTGGTGTTTAATTTGAATATGTTCATTCGGCCCTACATTCGCAAAAGTTATTTAAGTTAAAACAAAATGGTGGCTGTTACTTGCTTATGAAAGAAACTCTGCATCTTTTGGATAAATTTGAAGTACTATATTGGATGAATTGTTCAAGTCATCGATTCATGCCATCAGAAAACTTGTTTCGAATTCTAGGATGGTAACGCGGCCCTTCTGCACTGTCCTGCTTAATCGAATTGTTTTAATATTAAAAAAAGAAGAGTTTTTCTTCTTGCCTGGTTATATTTAGAACAATCAGTTAAATAGAAGTGTTAGTATTTCAAACCCAAGAAAAGTAAATCCGAATGATTTCGTTCTATTTAACTTTAATGAGTAGTTTGCTGACTTTTCGATTATCGCATTTCGCTAGGCACTTCGTTTTTGTATTCCTACAGGCATAACTTTGCCACAAAGTTTACACCGACTGAACCTTAATTCAGTAATTTATCTTCTAATTGGGGTCTTTGATACAAGATTTCAGACCAAGGAACAAGGGCTCTGAATTGGTTTTGTAAAGTTATTTTACAAAACCCATTCAGACCCATCCGTAACCTATCTGTAAGCCGCTTCCTCCGTACGTCACAGCATATTCTCTGAAACTACAATAGATATAAATATGATATTTTGAAGTCAATCCGAAAGTGATGACCTCACTTTTATAAGGTTCTTAAGGGGGTCCCCGTGCATAGAAGTGACCCTTAAGAAATTGTTTTTGTAAAAGTTAGCCAGTATGGGTATCAAATAAAGAGCCTTCAGATGAACTTTTAATATCACGTGTCAAAAAGGCGATAAAATTGGAGAGGGGTGCGAGAAAAATCGAAATGTATGAAAAAATTGTTTCTTCCCACGCGATTGGACATCTTTGCACAAAAAAAATCCGAAAAAAAAAATCATTTAACTAGCTCTTTATTAATATAAGAGCAATAAATACTTCAGAAGTTAATATTCGGTCAGTTTTATTAATAATAGTATATATTATGAATTTTTTTATTTTTGTCTATACAGTAAAGAGAGAATCGATAAATTAGCCAAAAAAATGCTCAGTAAGAGTTGCATGTGCTCTGCAAATTTGATAATAATCGGGCCATAAACGATAAAGTTCCAGCCGATTGAAAATCCGGCGACTAAAACAACAACGTTACGTGGTATTGAGGAGATACACGTTTGCAGAGGACCTAGGCACCAAAGATACATACGAGTATATGCAGATTTTCAAAAAAAAGTTCAGGAATGATTTATATCATTAATATGGTATCATAACTATAGCAACAACACCACACCATAAACGAAATGGCGGCAAATTTATAAACAATAATTTTATTTGTTTCCAACTTGATTTAAGGAATTTATGTTTGTGCTAAGTTGTTCACGTTCAGAAAGCATTGCTTGATTTACTGATTTGTTTAGAAAACACTTCTGGCAGGAGACAACTGACGTTAAAAATGTTGATTAACCTACTTTTTGTCCATCTTCTATGAGACTCCATCTAATGTTGCAAACACACTCTGCTTGAAAAGCAGACGCAGGAGGTCCTGTCCTAAAGCCATTTATGTGGAAGGTCAAATCTTCTTCACCAAATAGTGATTGTGCTTATTGCATTATCAAGTTTTTTTCTGGTTAAACTCATCCATCGCAGCAGACGGTAGTTTTAAAATTCTCTGGACATCCGAAGCTTTATACCTCGATGAAATTTATACGTATTAACGATATACTCGTAAATTACAAAAAAATATAATATTTATGTAAATCAATAAGACAAGAAGAGGCTGGGTTGTCCCCATGACTGTTACGTCCTAAGGATGAGTCATTTCATATTTAGTTATATAGAATTTGTTGATTCACAGTTTTGCTAGTGAAAAGCACCTAAACCGAGCTTAGATTAATTCAGTGGATACAAATCATGATTTAAGTCTTAGTGCGAAAGCAATATTTTCTTAAAAAATGATCGAATATACCGCAACATATCTCTTTTTGACAATGAGTTTTAAAGGATAATGTTAACCCAAATACTGGGGTTTGGATATGCGAGCAACAAGTACATATTATTCTGCCATTTAAACATCGATTCCAATTGAGATAGTACGATCAAAGCTTCAATATTTCCTATCCGTAAAATTGTTATGACAATTTTCGAGCGATGAACTCATCAAACTTTTATGATCGACCATTATGCACTAAGGATTACTTTAAGCATGCAAAGTATCCCTAGCAATTCATTTCCACCTCAATGACCTTTCAGTTGCTTTTAAAATATTATCATGTTCTAGCCGCCATAATAATCCCTAATTCCTCAATAATCGCTGTAACATCTACAGAATTTCTTCGTTTAAACCCACATCTCCAACCGAAATTCTTTACCTGATTGAAAAATAACTGAATGAATTCCTCCCAGGTGAATTTCTCGTCGTGTGTGGGCCTCGATTAGTTAATAGCATAATACATAGGTGTACACTTTAATCACTTTTCATTTTCAAAATATCATAAAACTACCCTGATTTCGAAGACCACCCATAAGCAAAATAAAATCCCTTCCAAATTGAAAAGAGTAGATTGAACTGAAACATTCCACATGATACTTTACCTCCTATGGAGTTTCCGTTTTAATCCTAGACAATGCGACAACAGAAAACAGAATATGGTGGCTCAGTGGTCAAAGAAATACATATTACAATCTAATCTTGACTTTTTCTGTTGTTTATTGAAATTGATGATTCAATTATTTATTGTCAGGCTGTCGCAGTTTTTTTGTCTTCTTAATTATCTCAAGTTTGCTGATAGTGGAAGCATGCCAAGACTTAAGTTATTGAATATCATTGAAGGGTTTATGGTAAATGAGTACTTTTAATTACCAGATAAATATAACAGCCTCTGCCGTAAATTATTGTAAATAAATATCATCGATAATAAGGAGAACACTCGAGTTGACATTGGAACACTTGAATCTATTTTTTTATTAGATTGAAATTCCGATTGATCTTGAAATGGACCTGCTTTACGAATGCCTTATGGAAATTGAATCGTTTCAAGGTCCCAAAACATTTAAATATGGTTTGATTGATTCTCCCATTATCATCGCGTCAATGCAGAATGAAAAATATTTCATTAAAATCTTGAAGAAAAATCTCAACTTACGCCGCGTCGTCGTATACCGCATCAGTATGAAATTATCTGTCGTGAAATGTTCAATTGAATTATCAAGTGGCAAAGATAATTGCTGATGTGTTCAGTGACGCGAAGTTAACATACTCCCTATCAGTTTTCATTTAAGAGCGGTTGTACATTCAATGAAGTTCCTCCTCATATGTCATAATTGTTGGAGATTAAATTTTTACTCCGAAAATCATGTTTTGTGTGCTATCAGGAAACATTTTTTCTTCGTTTTGTTAATTTGTTAGCAAGTTGTAATTGGTGATAAGGTTCAATAGAGCTGAACTTAGATAATTTTGGCTTCCGAAAACATGCGATGAACCGTTTCATAATTTCTATTGTTTTGAAATCGTCTAACGTACGCGAATGTTGAGCTTTATCAGGAATTGTGGCGGAAGAGTGTCTGAAAGATTGAATGAAAGCTTTTATTTATTAATTGTTGGAAGGCTATTTGAATTTTGCTTTCTCTAATAACAACTTACGCAACATGTGTGTGTATACATTGATTGAGATCATTACGTATATTTCTTGTTTGAATAAGTTTTGATTTGATGAAAAGATTCAAATTGCACCCATTATTTGTTTTATTGTTAAATCCTATAAGATATAGCCGAAAGCGTGATAAAACTTAAATTTATTTGCATATTTCTTGAAATTCAAGAATAAAGCTCAAATACATTGATGAATTCAGTAAAGTATCTGCAATCAAATTGGACGTGATCTAACTTCTAAGTTCATTGCAAAAAATTTCTCCTATGATGCAACGAGACAAGTTCAATCAACTTGCAGTTGAATAACTTCACATTTGCAATTTGGAATGCAGCATTGCGATGTGTGATCTACATGCATTAATAGTCTTTCATCAGTTACAAATTGACATACGATCGCTGCATTTTAACGAAGATAAATTAGAAATCAAATTGACTTTGTGCTAGAAATTTTTTGACAAATTAAAGAAATTATTTAAATTTTTCTAACTGCAAATTTTCTCACGACCCACATTATTTGCATTTACGATGAATCTTTTTTATTGGGCAAGGTGTTACCTTAAGAATGTTGTATGGAAAAAAAATCATTTCGTTTTTTACTAGTTTGTCGGTAATCTTGTTGCCATTGATTAATCGCTGTGATTGATAAAAAAGCTCCTTGTTCACTGTTTCCTCTTGTATCTTTTTCATTCTTAAAAAAGTCATTTGAATGTCAATGTTAATCGTTAACATACGACATGGGTAACATTTTTGAAAGTTGTTTACCTTGAAGAGTTGTATGTAATGTGCGCAGATCATTTAGTACTGATAATATAAAATTACATTTGTGAAATTGTTGTTTTTTGAACGTGTTTGCCGGAAATAAAAGTATTCATGAAATATGATATAGATGTCAAGATTTACGTTATATCGTGGATTGTTGAGTTCTTCGATGAGCCTAAATAACTTGTATGAATTTAAAAAGTTCATTTATGAACTAGTAATAGCCATTATTTTTTTCTTTTTGCAGATACTTCTTATGAAAAAGCATGTCGACGTGGATCGGCACCAGCTACCCCCATATTGGGGCAAAAACAACCACCACAAGAAACACAGACAACGTCACGTTTCACAAATTTCTTCTCAAAACGGTGAGTATTAATTTATTCTATTGTTGCTTAAATAGCCTTTAACTTAAATTATTTTTATCTTTTTGATGCAAGAAACTATTTTCTGAAGTTGTTTACGGAAATTTTATCTCCCGGCAAAAGCTTGTTTAGACAATGACAAAATATCCACGTTTCGATCAAAACATTTTATTTTATGAAGACGTCTTTTTAGATTAGGATAGGATTCTTTTAAATATTTTCATCTGATATATTAAATCCAAAAAAACTTGCCCAAATCTTGTTATATCTGGTATGGAGAAGAGCTGTACAAAAATGAGTGGGTGAGTTAACTCGTAATAACAACTGATATTGCAAATAATCTGAAAAATGATCATGAAATTGTACAAGGGTAACAACCCCCTCCAATACCAGTTTTCATTCAAATTTTTAAATAAAAATGTAACCACAAATTCAGGTTTTATTTCGTAAGATCGGCGCTTCACTAACATATTAATTCGAATTGTATTTCAGAAAGCTGTATTGCTTTGACTTCCTAATCTTATAAAGATGCGACTATACGTGCCTAGCCGATGCCTAGTTGTGATGAAAAAGCTTAATTCCGATGCACAACATGCTGGATCAGGGCTTCCAGGAGAAGCTCACACCTCCGAAAATGAGCACAGCATCGGCACTTTTTCGAGAAAAGAGGCAATGTTATTAAAAGCCCGCAGCTTTAGAAAAGTGAAGAAGTTTGCTGATTTGACGTTTATAGCTGGAATTGAAGATAAAATTGTAGATCCTTTCAAAGCAGGCAACAAAATCTTGTGGAAACCTCATAAACGAATACAGTTGGGGGAAAACGACAATACACAGTTGAACAAGCAATATCCCTCAGTGAAGATTACTCTAGAAAAGAACCCCTAAGGAGATGTATGCCTCTGCATAGAGTAAGAAATAGTCGTTAGCAAGCAAACATTTGCTTAAGTGAAGTGCTACCACCCGGGTACAAGAAAAAAGCTGAATTGCCACCTTCTTGACTGCTTCAGAGAGAACGAATTGGCTAAGTAGATCGTTCCCACTAATCTATGTACCATTTGCCTGTATAGCGACAGAGTTCAATTTAGACAAAGAATTTTTTAAATATTACTGACCGTGAATCCAATATGCACCTCATAAAACCGCATGCCAACAAACAATCTAAGAACTCAGTGGGAACGGAAATCGGTGTATTTAGGACTGTCATTAAACAATTTCATCTCATGAGAAGTATACCAGCTTCCGACTCGGCAGAAATCTGTGCTGTTGCAATATGTGCGCAGCTTAATTTCTTTGTGGTATAGAGGTGCAAGCTGTCTACTGTCTGTATGGACCACCCACTAAGGACCTTCCCTATCAACCTAAGAATTTCGTCTGGGACCGTTCGAAACATTACCTCGGGCTGGACCACGTTTTTCTACACCTTAAGTGCCATCGGAAAGGAATCTCCTCTCCAGCGAGAAGGGAAGATGAAAGAGAGATTACTAGGCAAGATTGCCATCAACCCTTAACGCTTCTAGGTGCTCAAATAAGCCCTTTTGTAAAATCGGTATCTGTCCATTCGTCCGTTCATCACAGCAATTTTTCTCACGAATTAGAGTAATCAAATCTTGTGTACAGATCATAAGTTGCTGGCTTATGCAATTTTGATAGTTGGGAAAAATTTATAAGCATTTTAAGGGGTTCTCCCCATATAAAGACAACACTTTTTTCCCCGAAGATAGTTGGTATCAAATTAAAGGTTTTAATAATATCTTTTAATATCCATTCAGATTGCAATATCTATAAAGGGGGAGACAGGGAAAGCAAAAAAATCGGGCTATAGTGCGTGCTAAAGCAAGCATGCAAGCCGCGAAATCACCACTTTACCATGGTATATTGAGCTGCTATGACTACTACATCGCAGCCAAATTAGTCCGTCTTACCAAAATGACAATGACGGCGATGAATTCACAAGTCCGCATCAATAACCAACTCACCGATGCCTTTGACACAAATATCGGACCAAAACAAGGAGACGGGCTGGCCCCATTGCTTTTCAATTTGGCTCTGGAGTACGTCATAAGGAAGCTACCTGTCGATACGCGAGGTACATTACTATACGAATTGGGCCAATTAGTAGCCTATGCGGACGACATAAACATTTTGTTACGGTCATTAACAACTGCCAAAGAACTCTTCCTGAAACTCGACAGCGTAGCAAAACTAGTAGGGCTACAAATTAATGAAAATAAAACAAAGCTCATGACGCAGTCGAGGAAAGTACCTCAAATACACAAAATATCCCACTCGGCAAATACAGTATCGAAAATGTTAGCGAATTTGTATATTTGGGCGCCAAAATTACGAAAACGGGCAATGAAAGAGACGAAATACGCCGAAGAATACAGCTCGCAAATAAAATATTTTATTCAGTTTTGACGATTTTGAAGACCAGCTGCATACACAAGAAAACAAAGCTCCAAGTATACAAATCTGTGATAAGACCTGTGTTATGCTATGGGTGTGAAACATGGACCCTAACCCAAGCATTCGCTAATATATTGAACGCCTTTGACCGACGGGTCCTGAGGCGAATAATAGGAGCGAAGCTAGGCGGAGACGAATGGCGAATTGAATACAACAATGACTGTATGAAATTTTTGACGAACCGGAGGTCTCAACGATTGTAAGACTGCGGAAGCTGCAATGGGCTGGACACATGAATCGTATGGACGAACAATCGATACCCAAAAAGGTATTTGTTGGGAGAACTGAAGGCGGAAACCAGTGGGGAAACCGAGGAAACGCTAGTCTGACTTGGTCGACAAAGACAGTTCATCACTGCTCGGATTTCGAAATCGGAGGACGCAGTTAATGGACCGAGACAGTTGGAGGCACTATTTGCAGGAAGCAAAGACCCGAGAGGGGCTGCGGTGCTAAGAAGAAGAAGAATGACTACTCTAGACATAAAATGATTATGATGGCACAATATATCTATGAAGATGAATCAAATACAGACCGAATTTTATTATAAAAAAATCGTTTGTCGAAAAACAACCCACACTTTACGAAACTTTAGTTTGTTTATGATAATCGCTTGATAGCTCTCATAGCTCATTTTACAATTTCTGATACTCTCATCCATCAATCGTCTTCATGTTGTCTCGTACCCCATGAATTGTTTTCGTCTGTAACGCTTGTCGCTGATGGCGATCATGATGTTCATTTTTCAAATGCGTTCGTTTTATTTTGAATTGTTTATCTCAGACAAACTCGCCTGTCCTTGACAATGCTTGATTACCGAACAATACATGGGAAACATGGGAAACAAGCGTCTGATGGTCAGGCCATATGCGATATATTTTCAGACCATTTTGCTTCTGTTTTCCAATAATCTTCGTCACCCTTACCCATTCTTCCAACTAACCATTCCTCTCATTTGAGCACCATTTTGACAACACCTTCCGAAGTCGAAATTATAATCGACTCCATTGATGTTAACGTGAGTTCGGGCGCAGATAGAGTCCCGAACTTTTTTGTGAAAACGCTGTCCTCATCCCTGAGCTTACCCTTGTCAATATTATTTAATATCAGCCTGACTGTAGGGACATCCCCAGCAATTTGGAAAAGAGCCAACATCTTCCCAATTCACAAATCAGGGGACCGTAGCTTAGCACTTAATTACAGGCCTATATCCCTTCTCTCGTGTTTTGGAAAACTTTTTGAGAGAATTGTTCATAACCGAATATATGATGCATTCCCAATGACTTCGCTAAACAGCAGCATAGTTTTGTTAAGGGACGGTCAACGGTAACCAATTTGGCTGAATTTACCAATGCGATTGCCCTATCACTTAATGGACGTGATTTACACGGACTTCGCCAAAGCCTTTGATATGGTAGACCATAGTCTATTACTGAAGAAACTTGAGGTTTTTGGCCTCTCTAGCCCTCTTCTTACATGGCTATCCTCCTTTCTGACAAATCGTTCTTCATCGGTTACTTGGTGTGGTTGCTCTTCGTACGTTTTCTCTCCTTCTTCTGGAGTACCTCAAGGTTCAATCCTCAGCCCTCTTCTATTTAATGTTTTCATAAATGATCTACCAACTGTGTTGACATCAGATTGTCTGCTCTACGCAGATGATTTAAAAATCTTTAAAGTCGTCTATTCACAAATGGACTGTAGTGACCTTCAATCTGACTTAGACTCCCTCTTTCGATGGTCCTCTATGAATCGCCTTCCTCTCAACGTGTCCTAATGTCTGCATATGTGTTTCATCAATAAGCGTACGCCTCTTGCCAATGCGTATTCAATTTAACGGATCACTGCTATCTACGGTGGATCATTATAAAGACCTAGGTGTTATACTGGATACACATTTAAAATTTGATGTTCATATAGCTGACATAACCTCTAGAGCATCGCGAATCGCTGGTTTTGTACTACGATGCTCTCATAGAACATTCAGTATTCATACCTGTGTTCGCCTTTTCATCCTGTTGGTCCGCTCCATTCTCGAGTATGCCTGTCAAGTATGGTCACCCCGTTTCATTTATCTATCGGAAGCTGTCGAATCAATCCAGCGCAAGTTCACACGCACTCTCTTATATAAATATAACCTTTCGTATCGCTCCTACAGTGAACGTCTAAATTTCCTTCATATCCCACCTCTCGACATTAGAAGACAATTTTTAGATTTATGCTTCCTTTTTAAGCTCTCCAGAGGCCTCTTAGCATCGGACCTATGCAATGCATTACATGCACGTGCGCCATTGAGGACACGATCATCCGATCACTTTATCGTCCCATTTGCAAAAACCGACACGTATCTGTACTCGCCTTTGGTGCGATCTATAAGAGCCTACAATAATCTTCAGCTTGGTCCTCCACCGCATGCTTTGCGAATTTTTAAATCAACAGTACGGAATGCTCTCAATATTAATGGTTAACGTAACCTTCTTTTTTAATTTTGTTTTTGTATTTTCTTTATTTTCGCCTATTTTGTAATTGGATTAAGTAAATCTGTAAATAGGATTTTCTAAATAAATAAATAAATAAAAACGATTGATATCTCGAATATGTTCGTCGCATAAACGCTTTCACGAGCAAGAAATTTTATAATTATGATTTACGCAGGAAGAGTCATCGTGAGTTACTAAGTGGCTTGAAATGTGGAACGGCTGGCTATCCCCGCTCTTAATGGACCCACTCAAGCATAAAAGAACCGTAGACCCGGTCCTATGAACTGTTAAAGCTCAGGGACAAAATCCCGTTTATAAAGGGCGTTTTTTTTACATGTATAGAACTTTAAGTGGGCAACACTTTTTAATGCTACGTATGGTGTGACAGCTGTCATGCGTTTTATGCTAAGTTTGTCATTACATCATGAACAGGATGCAATGGAAGCCACATTCACCGCGTTATTGGCGAGATACGGCCCCAATCATTGGTTAGAATAGTCGAAAATTGGTCCTCTGATTTAAACTTCCTCCGCGCCAATCATGTGCTCACATGCCCGAAATCAGAATTATCTTTTCAATAAAACCAATTTCATGCCAATCAAAATAATTTATCCGTATTTTATTTCATTTCATTTCACACTAAAAAAATGCTTATTGATGCAGTAAGATCGCTTACCCATTGTACATAGCAAACCCCGATAAGATCTGCAGTTAAGGTATTAAAAAGTCATCCAAAATCTTCACATAACGTTGGTATATCAAATATAAATTTTTTTCCAGACACATTGTAGAAGACGAGTAGTCTGCTCAACTATCAAAAGGCACTATTCTCAAATTCATGCCTAGATTCGTGGAGGATAGCGCCGAAGCAGGAGTTCTAGAACATCAAACTAATAGTTAACTTTAAATGCCTAGTTTTGACAACATTACCTCCGACTGGCTTTTACACTTGATATCATTGAAGTGAGTGTAAAAAGATCGGACTGCAGTCCATGCGATAAACAGGACTTTTCACGTTTTAATCTTTAGAAAAGGTTGACGAAGTCGTAGGCTACATTCCACGCATCTTCTATTTGTAGTGTTGCTTATAAGTCAGGGTTAACCTTGACTGAACTGAAGGAGAATAATTTCTCTATAAGAAAATCAGGACTTCATTTCAGAAATATGAAAAGTGATTGCACTCTTTGTAGACCGAGATAAACTGCAGTTCTAGAGCTTGCTAATGTTGTTCTTTTCACAATCTTGACTGCTGCCTTCGCATCCATCTATTGCTCTTTATTCGGCGAAAAGCAAATGATTGAAGACTTTTTTGAAACTCTTTGAACACTGCTGATGTTTGAGGCTTCTTTATGTGAAACTTTTACACAACCTGAGGCCTAAGGTAAACACTGGCCGTTGCAGGATGGATGATGATATTGATATTTGATTGGTATGCGACCAGAATGAACTGAAGTTGTTTCTGAGATATTTAATGTTAAAGTTTGACGCTTCCTAAGTGGATTCTTACAAACTCCGTTCACAATTATTATGAAGCCATTTAATGGAGTAAGCTATCACTTATTTCGCTATATCATCATCTATGGCGTGACAGCCCAAGCCTGGCCTTGGCCTTCAGGATTAATCTCTTCCAACATGGTTCTGCGACCTCGTTCGGCAGTTGATTACTCCCTGCAAAGATCTGCTGTCAGCTTATATCGTGTCTTCCTATCGAATCTTCCCGCTGTACGTCTACCCTGTTCTCTGCCCTTTAATGATTTTTTGGGTAGTTGGTTTTTTTTCTTTCTTTCTACATGGCCGGCTAATTGCAGTTTGCGTAACTTTACGCAAGCAGATATAGGTGGCTCGTCTAATAGTTCATACAACTCATCGCTGTAACATAGGTTAAAGTATGATTTGTAAATACGAAGCTTATTTTGCCTGTGCACAACTCTGGACTTAAGAAGGGGTAGCAGGGAATAATCGGGTTCATTTGCGGTATTTATGAGGCGGTGTCGATTCCATTCGGGTTGGTTGGATAAATTATCCACTTTCATGATGATATTCTCATATGGTCAGGATTTGTCGGGTTCAAAGATCACTTCTCGTTTGAGTCATGAACTTATTTTTCTGACTCGTAGGCCAATTCAATTTGCTTCAGACACTAGGCTCAAAAATGAGCTTAATTGTGCCACAAGATTCATCATGCTATAGTGTTAACGTTATCAGTATACGCTATCAATTGTGTAGGCTTGTACTAGAAGTATCAGCTGTTGTCTTCCTGATGACGTATTCCAGCGCAATAATAAAGAGCATTGAGGTAAGTTCATCCCCTTATTTTAACCCCGATTCATTTTAAAGATGTCCGTTAGTTTGCCGTTTATCTTGAGCAGTGACTGTGTTTAGCATCGCAACTTTGATCTTCAAACTAGGGATGCCAAAGTCAAGCATTACTTTGTTGTCAATTATTTGTTTATTTGGCATTCGCAGGCCAATTCTCTTTTTTCTTTAAAAGCCGTCGGGCCTTTTTGTTGTGTGAGCAGACGCGTTTGGATTCCTTTGAGTCGTCTTCAGTGTCATTGAAAACGACTCAAAGGAGTCAAAACGCGTCTGCTCACACAACAAAGCATCTTCAGTGTCATTGAAGATGACTCATAGGAGTCAAAACTCTTCTGCTCACACAACAAAGCAAGGCCCGACAGCTTAAAAAAAAACATTATTTTGTCTGTCTACACTGTCGTATGCTTGCTTGAAGTCTACAAAGATTTTATGCACATCGATGTTATATTCCCGGCACTTTTTGACCACTTGCTTTACTGAGAATATTTGGTCAACAGTAGATCGTCTGCTTCGAAAGTCTCCCTGATACTCTCTTATAATACTTTCATAGCAATGCTATAATTTTCTTTCTATGAATTCAGAGAGAACTTTATATGACGTACACAATAAAGCGAGGCTCTATAATTTTCACACCTTAGCTTGTCTTCGTTTTTGTGTAAAAGACATATAATTTTTTCCAGTCCTCTGGTAATTTCCCCTCTGAACATATTCTGCATATTAATGTAGAGAAGGTCTGAACATATTCTGCATATAAATCGGTGGAGAAGGTGGAAGGTGGAAGGTGGAGAAGGTTGTGTTACTTAGATGGGGAGCAGTACTACTAGTATTCCATCTTTTCAGGAGCCTTATTTTTCTGAGGTCACATACTGCTGCCTGTACCTCGTCCTTAGCTGGTACTGAGACTAGGACCTCTTGTTCTGTTTCAGAAATGTTCACAGCTTTAGTGGTTATTGGGCACGCTATGAATAGCTTCTGGAAATTTTGTAGTTACCTATGATTGATCTTTGTGCACTTTTGCATAAACTTGCTTGTGATTTGAAGCCCTCTGTTAGTTGTTTAATAGTGGAATACGCTGATCTGACTTTATCTAGCACAAGGTATTCGTTTATCTGTTGGATCTTGGTGTTTGACGGTAAATCGCTTCTTTCTTTTTCTCTTTGGTCTTTTCGTCGGAGGTAGTTATAGTGCTCTTCATTGACCCGTGTTGGTCGCTGGATGTATTCATTATACGTCTAGTTCCTTTTTTCAGCCACTTCCTTGCATTCTTCGTCGTACCAGGCGTTCCTACTTTTCTTTGATCGATGCCCCATAAACTTTTCTGACGCATCTGTTACAGGACCTCTTACCGTTTTTCATATGGTTTAGATGTCATCTCTACTTTCTTCCACCTGCAAGGATATTTTGCTGTGATTTTCCAGTGCTGATATGTATGTGGACGCTATGAGCTATTGTTTAACTCGTGTATCTGGTATTTCGGAGTGACTGATTTTTCTTGGAGATGTGCTATAGGAACTTGACCCTGATAAGGTAGAAGTCTGATTCTCGTGCGGCGCCTCAGAATGAGCGTATGTCGAGAATGCTGGAAACTGCAACTGAGAAAGTGATAGCTTTAGTTTGGTTCTCTTGCGGATGCCTCGGTGTAGGACATACGTGGAGTCTATTGTGAGGCCTCTGATAGTAGCGAAGTCTATCAGGCGTTGTCCGTTGTCGCTGGTCTCTGCATGAAAGCTGTGCTCACCCAGGATAATTTTTACTTCGTTGACGGTGCTGAAAATTTAGTCCTTGATTATCTCCTCTTCGTTTTCTGTGGGCGCATGACAGTTGACCAGCCAAACATGAAAAAATTGATGGGTTAGGGTTTGAATATGGATACGGTATGGTTTCCATGAGGATGTGTAAATTATGCCTTATACAAATTAAACGCACTCAGTCTGTGGAGTGACTCGAAACTAGGCAATTCAACTTTCTCTTGAAAGCGAGATGAATTTAAAATTGTGAAGCACTGAACACAGGCAAAGATTATGGTCCATGGTATACTTTTTCCTCTATAAGCTACCTGTCAGCCTTTAGGCAAAGTCCCTGTAAAGCCATGAACTGTAAGCAGGCCGATCGTTGCCCTCAGATATTTCCTATTAAGCCATAGCAATTCCCTGCAGTCGCTATTATTTGTTGATGGTACTTGGTCAAGAATGGCTGCTCCTCTGTGCACACAGATTGTTATGCTCATGAAAGTTTTGTCTAGATATAACGTAGAGTTCAGTCTAAAATAGGGTTATGTGATGAGACAGTCCATACCACTGACAATATATAGGTCTACTAGATAAACAACCGAGTCCAAACTTGACCCACCTGGGTAATATGTATAAGGCTTTTCAAGAATTTACTTGTTTCTGCATATACTCCCTAAAACTCGACGTTCCTTTTATGGTAAACTTTAAAATCTACCCTGCATTTTATCAAAATGTCAGACCGCCCCTGATTATGTCTATCTTTTCTTGTGGTTTTATGCGTAGTGCGACTAAAAATAAACTGATGATGACACCCAAATTATTTCCATCCATAATACACCAAAATTAGTTTTAATACAGATGTAAATATTGTATATTGATAGAGTCTCCAGAGGAAGCTGACTGAGACACAGACAATTCTTTATGGGATTTTACAATTCTGTAACAAAGCTGATGGCCTCAACGTTGGAATTTGATTCATCCCACATAAAGCCTGAACTATATATCTAGGAAGAAGAGAAGAATTTTCAGGCACTTAATCAGATCATCCGCCCAATATCAATGTTCTTTTAAGTAGATTAGCACACATTGTTTCAACATTAAGGAGCCTCTGGAGTTAAGTTCTACAAATCCGACTTGCGTGATTTAACGTTCCTCTAATCTTGTTCCTTGATAGTTGCGAATTTTTCTGGACAACGGTATTTCCAATAATATTGGGTTGTTCGATAATTAATGTCGTTTTTTTCCATTTTTTTCAAAGTAAATTTATTTATATTAACAACAAACGTTAATCAATGATATGTTAACATTTTTGTTAGGTGACTTTTTTACAACTTTCGGTAAGTTGAAAAATTCCACGTTCGAAGAAGCCACGTTTTTAGAAGCGAAGAACTGTTCCAACTCATTTTTAACAGCCTGATCAGAATCGAAAGTTTCGCCGTTCAAATGGTTTTGAACGGAGCTGAACAAATGATAGTCTGATGGTGCTAAGTCATGGCTATAGGGTGAATGTGGCATCAGTTCCCAATTGAGCTCTATTAATTTGTGACGGGTTATCAAAGAGGTGTGGGGTCTGGCGTTGTCATGACGGAACATCACGCCTTTGCGTTTAGTGCATTTTTTCTTAATTTCTTCGTTCAATTTCGATTGTTGACGACAGTAGACATTCAAATCAATATTTTGGTTTCTTGTAAGCAGGTCAAAGTAGACCATACCCTTGTAATCCCACCACACAGAAAGCATAATCTTCTTTTGGTGATCAGTCAGTATGGGTGGGTGGCATATCCGCGATCGATATCCGCGCGGCGTTAGAAAAGCTTCAATGTAGAGCAAATTTGTCGTATAGATTTACATTAAGTTGATGTGAAAAGGGTGAAATGATCCAATTAAAAAAAAAGTTTAGCTAATAAATTTAAGTTATTTTTTGAACGTACGTATGGGCTCCGCTACAGCGCAACTTCTGCGTTTCTAAGAAGACTAACTTAGTTAATCCACCCTGATATATGTTTACTAGGAAAAGTCTTATTCGGGGGCTCCTCATTATTTCTTTCCACTTTGACTTTAATAGAGATCTATTCAAATTGGATCAGCCCCTTTTTGGTCCTTATTTTTTCGCGGTATTTCGATGAATGTCCGACTGTGTGCCTTCGTTATTTCCGCGGTTTTATCCTTCATTTAGTAGGACTGAAGTAGTACGTGCACATGGAGACCCTCAGATCAGGTTTCACTTTATTAGTAAGCAACAGAACCTTAGTAGCTCTAGCGTTGGGTACCGACACTATGGCATTGATTAGAGTAAAAACGGCTGAGTTTACCTCTGCATCCAATCCTGCAAATTCTGTTCTAAGTGTGTTTGAAGTAATATAAAATGTTGTCCCATTTCTTTTCGCAAGAAGAAATACTCGTCTAAGAAAAAGTAATCTATACTCATCACTTACTGTTATTTGATTCACTCGTTTGAATCATACTAACTTATTCTCTACTGCAGTAGTGAATGAAATCTGTTAAAATGTTTGTACAGCTTTCCTGTAATTAATTTTCTTCCTAACTTTCTCCTCGGATTTTTGATGAAAAATTCATATTTATCTATTTAAACCGTCACAAATTAAAAAAAAAGTATAACTCATTAATTTCATCTTATTAGACAATATAAAACGTAATTAAACCTTCCATCAGTTTCCTCTTTAAATTTTAATTAGCAAAGATCACCTTACACCTTCCCATCTTCTAATTCACTGGAGACAAATATCACAGCAGAGCACCACGAACACGTGTAAATTAGACGAACATCTTTCGCGATATCTTTTCTCTGCTACTATCATCGCTATTTTAAGATCAAATCCGTATCGAAGATTGAGTTTTTATCATAACTATTTCACAAATTGGTAGTAGCTCTTCGCGATTTGATTGAACTAACCACAATTTTTCGTTGGTGAATTTCCTTTCATTTATTCCAATATGCCACTGCAGTGATTATTTTGTGTACTTGTTTTGTGTTAACATACTGAAATCAGATAATGGCATTGAATTGTTGCAGTCAATTGAGATACTCTCGATTCGGATTCACTACTAACAAAAACAAGTTTGTATTATTGTTCATACTCTCATACATTTTATTGATAACCGGCTTTGTTTGTTACACATCACGTCAATTTATATTCCGTAATTATAAATATGTTTATCGTGATGGAAGTCAAGATCATCAGCCATGCTTATGACGGTGATCAGCTTTTGTTTAATTGAAGATTTAATAATGAAGAATAAAAAAAATTAACCGGCTGAAAAAGAGTTGAATCAATTGCTATCTGTGTTTATCAAGGTTTCCGCAACTCATTAATAAATCGTTCAATAATGATGGTTAATTTGTATTGTATCTGTAACTAATTGTATTTTAATTTCTTCATTTTAGATCGAATCCATTGAAACGTACAAAATCTGTAACGAAATTGGAACGCTCGAAACGAGGACCAGGTGGATTAAGAGGCTCAAGGTCACATGAAAGTTTATTATCCAGTCATGCTGTGATGTCGACAATAGGTAAATATTTTTTTAATTAGTTCTTCATTAGAAATAAGGACGCTTGTTGTGTTTTCCCTGCATAGTCGTAAGTGTTTCTTCCACTTTTTCTACCTCCAACCGAAAACCAGACCGAACTCATGGCAGATAAAGTAGTTTAAGTATTTCTCTTCAATTTTAGGAGCCAAAGGTACTACAGTTTTTACTAATTTACGTATCCAGACAACTAAACTCGTCCGTATAACCAAGGTTGGAATGTTGAGCACCGAGCCTCAGGTCGAATTAAACTCAGACCTAAAACAGGAGAATGGGCTTGCCCCGATGTTGTTCAACATTGCTCTGGAACATGTGGTCAGGAAAACGCCAGAATACACCAAGGGTACGCTAATCTACAAATTCACGCAATTAGTAGCGTACGCCGACGACGTTAACATTATATCCAGATCAATTCGAGATTCCATGGTAGCGCTAGCTAGAACCGAAAAAATCGGCTTCTTATCAATGAAACTAAATCAAATTCATGACCCAAACAAGGAAAGACATGCCTGTACAACAAAATCTGACCTTAGGAGATGAATCTGGAAAGTGTGGATAGCTTCCCATACTTAGGATGCGAACGAAAAGTGCTTAGGAGGATATATGACCTAGTAAAGCATGGAGCAGAGTGGAGTTTTCGTTACAACGACGAGTTGTATAATCGGAATAATTTTTTGGAGAATTACAATTGCATCAATTCATTTTGAGAATCGATCTAAGCCTAAAAACCTCTTCGTTTTGCTTGGCAAGTGGTATAACGATTGTTGAATATTCACTGTTCTAAAGTGATGGGGAGTTGAAACTACCGGTTAATGTTGAAAGACCCTGCAATTGCATTTGCTAACCCTTAGTTCGTGTAGTATATTAGTTAGAGTAGTCGCTGCGTAACCCGAAGGTCCTTGGTTCGAACCCCGTTGGTGGGAACGAGATTTTTTCGAGTGATTCTTCGTACGGACTAGAAGCCCGTTCAGTTATGATACGTACTGGTTTAAAACCAGAACGTATCCAACTGGATGAATGAATCAACGGTCAAACCGTGGTACTGACCATATCACCTTCTCGAGTTCCGACACATTTGCTCAAGATAATGAGAGACTCTATCTCTAAACGAAGGCCTGAAAGGGGCTATAGTGCTATAGCAAAAAATAAGTAATTTCATTTCGCGTGAAGAAGTTTGATCTGATATACTTTCCTACAAAACCAATAATATAGTAACTACATCACTATTTCAATGAGAAATTTATAAATTTTCGGAGTGTACCTAACAGAATAATTCGGTGTAACAAACGAAAATACTTCAGACTACGAATGAAAACTTTATGGCTAATAAAATCCGACAAACATATGAAATTGTGAGGGCCATAAAACCCGGCTTCGAACATATTATTAATATTTACAGGGACACTGTAGGATTATAAATAATTCAGAGCATGGGGCATAAAGTTGGCGTCCTACTTTTTACAAACATGAACCACTACTCATTCGATGATATTGCCCCAGTATATCTTGTAAAATTGGGTCGACAGGCTTCACATCCAATAAAGCATCGATGCGAACTCCAGAAAACGGGCAGGATGAGGACAATCCATTCGTAGGTTCTGATTATCGTAGAGAAGGAAACGTTTCAAGGTAAATGGCGAGAAAGCGTCATATGCCCCGAGACAAGACAAAATATTGATGATCAAATAAATTCTGGACAAATGAAGGAGTTCGGCATCAATGTTAGATTTTCATTGACTTCAAATAATAAGTTTCTATTAAACCGTATCGTATTAGTGTACATTATGCTGCAGTTCAGAATCCCTGCAATATTGATGAGTGTATAAAATATGGCACGGAACTGATGGAGAAGAATGGGCAAACTCCTGTACTCTTCAGAGAAATCCCCGTAAACACTACAGGATCTTTAATATTTAAGCCCACACAACTAATAGCTTCACATATGGCACTTTTTTTTAAAGCACGTTCTTTGAATAACATGAGAGGAGTATTTATAACCCTGACACCTGCTAAAAAAGTTCGCCTTAAAATTAACGAGCATAAAACAGAAGTGATGACTGAATGACGGATACGGCCGCCAGAGTTCTCCAATAATTTAATATATAATTTAGAGCTCATTTTTGCTTTCTTTTATATTTTTGGTTACGACTCTTTTGCCGTTTGAATTTCGTCCAGTGCTGGATATGAATGACTTTATGTTTAGTTTTCAGCGATTTGGGCATAGTGACTTTATTTTATTTTTACCAATTTCTCGATTTGAGCAATGAAATTATTACTCGTATTTGCTAATTTTTACGTCGCTTTCCGCATAATTCTGGTGTCTTGCTGCGTACTACTGTCACCTTTTCGGAAATTAAAGATGACATTTATAGTAACGATTGAGCTATCACTCAACTTTATCATTTCATGTCAGAAATGTGCACATGTTGAAGAAAGATCTGCCCTAAAACACACAATATGTTTTTCCCTGTAACATGTCCACTGCTAGATATGACCACTGCCTTCTTCTTCGGCATTTCCCACGAAGCTACCCACAGCGAGACATTGCAAAAGTAGATCAACCTTTAGCTGCTCATCTTAATCCTTGTTTTTCCTTCTTCCACTCCACGCATATATTCTTAAGAGCTACTCGTAAACCTTCGAAATTTCGTCCGGTTTATGAGTGTAGCATCTAATCTAGCAATATTATTTACTGATATGGTTGTGCCTAGTGTCATATCTTTTCTGGTACACTCCGAATCACAGTCAGCCTAAAATTACATCTTCCAGTTATTCCGGCATATTTGAAACCCTGGACAATCTGGTGAACTATCGTGCCTGAAAATGAAAAAGAAGAGTCGCATCTACCAAGGAACTGTATCATATCATAGCATGTCTTTCCATGACTCCTCTTAAAGTCCATTGTACCACGTTGAGGATTCAAGGCTCAACGGTCATTTCGGTACCAGTTCTTAGGTCTGTCTAAAACCGAAGATTTACCCGATTTAACACAAGGCGTCTCGTATAATATTGTCCGAAAAGCGGAGCATATTCTCCGTTTTGATTCAATTCCTTTGCTCATCATACAGTAAACCCGATTTTAATTTTTGAAATTTGTAGCCTACGGCTTGTGCAATATTGGGTACTATTCTAAAGTGTTGAGCTAACACAAACTTTCTTGTAAATTTTCATCAATAAGTCTGCCCAGGTTTTTCAGAAAAGGCTACAGGGTAAGTACGTCATGGCAAACTTTAATCAGACTTGTTTGCATTGCTTTGTTATCAAAACCTATTCCATCTTATCATTGGTAACTTGAAGTTTAGCACTCTCGTGTCATAACTGGATTATCTAAATTGTCTCATTCGATTATTTTTTTATCTCTTCGGGATGACTAGCTAAAATTAAAGATTCCAACGTCATTGGCGAGTCCTACGTAGACCTAATATCTTGTGGTACACTTTGTTCCACACCAGCGAACCCTGCATCATTCGGTAAAGTCTCGATGTTTCGCCCGATTCATAATATATTTTTTTTCCTTGATGTACTCGGCAATTATATGTGATAAACATTAAGAGACCCTGTTCTCGATCAAATCATCTATAGTACAGCTTCGCTTGGTGGAATCGATGGTACTCTTTACAATATCCGTCGCCATCCTGATAGCGCCCACAACTGTTGCCTCTCTCGAAAGTCTAATTGCCGATCAGACATGCGTCTTTGGCGTATATTAATCGGCTTATTGATCTGTAGAACAATGTGCTAGTTTTGTTTGGGTAGTTGCATCACTTTCTGTTTTTTCTATCTTCTTGATCGCAAGCTAATGTACTTTATTGGGGATCGTATCAGGCCGGATAATTAAATGCTATCAATTTTTTTTTCTTATGGCTGTAAGCGTTTCTTCTCTGCATGTCGCATTCAGGTTTTTCTTCTCCACATGTTTTAACAACAGGCTATTGTAATGATGAAGTATAAATAGATTTAGAACAATTTGCTTAATAGCACTATACTGTTCTGTACTAGTCCCGCAGGTCTTTATACTATCGCGTTTTCCTGTAACGTTGTCTCCATCGCCTGGCTTTGGAGCATATTTTACCTAAGCTCCACGCCTTCAACCAGCAGTTAAGTTTTCTGGTCTTGAAGAGAGAACGTCGTAACATAGATTAGTAACTTGTCTGCTAAATTGTTTTACAATTCCAACCGTTTTCTTTGGAGGAACTCCGTTCAACTTCATATACGAAGGTGGCATTATCGTCAATATTTCTACGACAATCATTTATGGCGGCTAGCCAATCATGCTTCTTTGTAAACTAAACTCCTCTCTGAAAATTTAAACTTCTATTATTTCTATATGCGCAGTTTATCGCAGCAATTATAATTTGGTGATCGGTATGAGTCTAGTGCTTTCTAACTAGGTATTGTACATCCTCAGCTAAGACGTCACTAACAAATATAAAGTCCACGGTCGAATCCAATTTTTCGCCTCTAGAAGTTGTGAATAATGAAAATATTCTTGAGAACCTTATTTAGCTGCGAAAATGTTTCCAATAGAGCTCATTTTTAGGGTACTGTAAAATCATTTTACAATACCCTACTAAAATCGCGTCCTGTCTGTTCGTCTAACCGTCCGTCCGTCCGTGTGTCACACCACTTTTTCTCGCAAACTACATAAGCTAGAAACATAAGATTTTGTAAGTAGGTGCGAAGTGACGCCCTCTTCAAAGTTTCAACACGAAAAAAAATTTATAAGGTCTTTAAGGGGGGTCTCCCCATATAGGGGAGTAGCCCCTGAAAAAAAGTTTTCATCGCATGTAGGCAATATAGGTATCAAATGAAAGGTCTTAATGAGAACTTTTCAAAACAGGTCTTAAAATGACAAATTTTGCTTCGAGGGGTGCAGGGGAAGATGAAATGTACGAAAATTTTGTGTCCCCCCTCGCCACCTTTGACCCGAAAAATCTGAAAAAAAACATGAATGTAGGGCTTTATGAGTACAACAACAACAAATACATGAGAAGTCGAAATTCACTCGACTTTGTTAGTAATAGTATGATTTATCGATTTTATGTTTTCTTGAATAAAACCTTAACGGTACCCTTAAATTTAATGAAATGCAGTGCACTGATGACTATTTATAAGATCAATCTGTCCTGAAAGTTTCATAAAGATCGAATGGTATTTAATGAAGTTATAGCGATTTGAATTTTCCTGTATTACTATGGAACAATATGCGCTGTATTACTATGGAAACATATGGCTATGGAACAATATGCGCTTTTTACCGACTCAGATACTACAGCTTTGCTAGGATTTGCATGAAAATTTCAGGAATGATAGGTATCATGAATTTCTTTGAGAATTGGCTCAGCTAGTGGTATTAGTAATCGTAAAGCAAAATAGTGGCTGTTTCAAATGCGAAGATTGAATAATTTTGATGTTTTTTGCCCCAACTTCAACGTTTAACGCGCATGCTTTTAACACTTGATTCAATTTAATGAATGACTGAAGATGAGTACCTACAATTAATACTCATAGGTGAAACAAGTCGAGGAGGCAGGAGAGAGCTCCTTGCAAATGGGCTTTGTAACCATTCTAGGTTTCGAAAAAATAGGCCATGAATCGATGATTACAGTATAGGGGAGTGGCCGCTGAACAAAAATTTCATCAAAGGTAGCCGATATGAATATCAAATGAAAGTTCTTTATAAGAGCTTTTCAAAACAGTACTTAAACTGACAATTTTTCCTTCACAAGGGCAACAAATACCTTAGAAGTCGAAATTCGATCAACTTTGTTAATAATAGTACATTTTATAAATTTTGCTTTTTTGTCTATAAAATCAAAATGGAACCTTAAAATTTCCCAAAATCTATAATTTAAGTTTTCTGAACAATAAACAGCTAAGTTACAGACGATTGAATGAATATCTAACAATTACAACAACATTTTGATAAAAATTTTAGAAATGATTTGGAATATCCATTTGTTATCATGACTAATCAAGCGACGGGGTCAAAATACTTGAAACAAAATACTGGTGAGTTTAAAATCATAATAACCATAATAATATTTCGAACTCAATTTATGGAATCTGTATATTAGTCAAGTTTTGATATGCAGGATATATTGTTTGATTTACTAATTGTTTTACAATAACCTTCTGGCAGGATCATCCTCCTGCTACTTCAACTTGTTTATTTCATGTTCCGGTTTCCTTCCCATAGCCTTCTACGATTACATTCATGTTGGACACCTATTTAAGGACTGCGCCCACTCATCTCTCGTAGAGAAATTATAAAATTTTTTACGCGCATTTCCGTCTCACCGTCCATTTCTTCTACTCGCGATCGGAGATTACTTATTTGTCATTCGCAATCAATGCACATATCTTCTGACTAATCACAATTTACCACCAATTATCCCAACATTAACTTACGTATAAGAAAAGGCAAGCATCATAGTCTGCTCTGCTCTCGGCACCTCCAATTGTCTTGGTCAACCGAGTTCGTCTTTCAATTTCAAAATCTGAGGAGCGTTAACTTTTTATATATGTAATTTCTTTGTCATTTACAACACACGTTACTTTCAATTGACCATATTTACACGCTAATTCCTCGTTTTCTTCATTTTAGACCTTTCATGCACCGGAGCCGTGGGTGTTGCACCCGTACATCAATCAGTGCTTGGACGTCAGCATTGTTTTCAAGTTCGTGGTGGACCACGTGGTGAACGCTACTACAGCTGTGGATCACGACAAGAACGTGATCTATGGATTTACAGCCTCCGCAAATCAATCGCTCCAAATGCTGAACATACTCGACGTACTGATAATTCACTGAAAATGTGGATCTATGAGGCGAAAAATTTACCGGCCAAAAAGAAATATTTCTGTGAAATAAATTTAGATAAGACACTATACGGACGAACCAGCGTCAAATTGCAAACAGATCTACTATTTTGGGGCGAATATTTTGATTTTCCCGATATACCAGATATCAATGTGATCACGGTGAACGTTTTTCGCGAGATTGAAAAGAAAAAGAAACGTGATAAGCATAGTCTTGTCGGATCAGTGAAAATACCAATTCACGAAGTGACGACACGATTATTTTCTGAAGATTGGTATGCTATCTTGTCGGAAAAGCACGATAGTATAAGCCGAAACTCATCAAAGGATATTGTACCAACTTTGAGGATCAAATGTCGTTTTCAAAGTATTGATATTTTACCGTTATCTGTGTACACAGATTTTCTGGGATATTTAAAGGACAACTATAAGAAAGTATGCGAGATATTGGAACCTGTGATCGGAGTCAAAGCCAAAGAAGATATTGGACAAGCGTTAGTGCTTCTGATGCACGCTCAAGGAATGGCTGGTGCGTTCCTCACTGACGTCGTAGCTCTGGACTTGTTGAGAGTTGGAGATCAGAGGTTAACTTTTCGCGGCAACTCTTTGGCGACAAAGAGTATGGAAGCTTTTCTGAAGCTTACCGGGGAACAATACCTCCAAGATACATTATCCGAGCCGCTGAATGAGATCATCCAATCGAACTGTGATTGTGAAGTAGACCCTCTTAAGGCTACAGGATCGTTATCAAGGCAACAGCAATCATTACGCAATGCTGTTCGTTCCACATGGGACAGTATATCCAAATCGCATAAGAGTTTTCCTCCACAGCTGCGTGAGTGTTTTGCAACATTCAGAGAGCGATTGAAAATGCTTGATCGGGAGGATATGGCAGACAATTTGATTTCAGCATCAATTTTTCTACGCTTCCTATGTCCTGCAATTTTATCGCCTAGTTTGTTTAATATTACCAATGAACTACCATCTGCTAGAGTAACACGAAATTTAACACTTGTTGCTAAGACATTGCAAACTCTAGCAAACTTCACTCGCTTCCAAGGAAAAGAAAATTTCATGGAATTCTTGAACGACTTCCTGGAACAAGAAGCTCCGAATATGAAAGAATTTCTCCATCAAATTTCAACTCGTCTGGAGAATAATAATCATGACTCGATTTTAGAATGGGCTGGATACATTGATCAAGGAAAACAATTATCAATTCTCCACCAACTCCTTGCTGAAAGCATACAAAAATTACCTAGCGAACGGCAAGAAGAGCTTGATCCTCTAAAATCAATCTTGGAGGAGATAACGAAAACCAAAGAAAATGGCTTAATGAACAGCGGATTGCATAATCAAGAAAATTGCAACCCAATTGATTCACAACATTACCAGCAGCCTATAATGAATCGAATACCGGCTGAAAGAGGCATAATGAGGGGTGTTCTGACTCCCACTTCACTAGAGAAAAATATATTCCGCTACAATGATCCCACAGTGTCGCCATTACTTCAGAAGAATAATGCAACCAACAATAGCCAAGTGAGCATAAACAGTGCCAACCATCAGATTCATAGTAATCTGCAACACTCGGTATCACAGACATCGATCGCTTCTTCCCAAAATGGAGTTTCTAGCATTGGCATTATAACTCCAGCTACCATCCATCCACATCCTTCGGCTACAAGCACAATGGATCGAAACACCAATGGAGTTGCATTTATCACAACAAACAGCTCAACTCACTACTTCCCAAGCAATGGGAACTTGGCTAGCAATGGCAGCGACAATATGGAGCGAGTGAGCCCCAGTGTTATGAGGGCGAGTACTTTGCCTCGTAACAACACACATGTGACAACCACATCCAACAATAATTATGACGAATCTGGGGTCAATCTTATCCAAATTGAGCCAGCTAGTGCATTTGTACGAAAGAGCCCAACTCCACTGCTCAAATCGAATGCAAACAACTTGGCTAGTCGCAATCGTATCCAATCAGCCAATTCTCAATTGAGTTTGGCTTTGAGCGAGCGATCGCCAAGCAAGAACACCCTTCATATCAACCTGGGAATGAATGATACACACCAAAATCAGCCACCACTGATAGGAATAAGCAATAATCAACAAACTAACTCGACCTGCAACATGCCAATGAAACTTGAAGACCTGGACGACTTGTTCAAATATGCTGAAGAGCATGCCAACGATGTGCCCAGTAAAAGTAAATCAACCAAAGATAATCTTACGTCAAAAGGAAGCAATATATCAATCGGAGAGTGCAGTTCTGGTTACCAAAGTATTAATACTCCATCGCAATCGTCAAGTTCCGTGGAGCATCACGATTTCAATCACGGGATGCCACCAAAAACCGGCAGTTCGATGGCAACGAACCGAAGTTCAAAGTTTCCGCCAAATAGCAAGTACAATAACCCCAGCCTCAGTGATAACAACAACGACAATTTGCAAGCGTTGGCTTTTCAAAATCCCGTGTACCAACTTAAACAGACCCATCCACACCATCATCATCACCATCACCACAGAAACGTTCCCTCCTACACATCCTACAATGGCAATAGTCCTCATTCGAGGAAGAGTGCAGTAACAGCTTGTGCAGCTTCGTCATCTCTGACACCATCTAGTAGTGAAGAGAATTTAAGCAACGATAATTTCGCAACTAGCTGCAATCAAACTAACTTTAAGAATCTCATCAATAGTTCAGGAGTTGTGGGCATAGGAAGCGATCATCATATTGGCAGTGTCAGCAAGGATCATTGTCTATCGCATCGAACATTAAGTGGAAGCAGTAGCAGTGGAACAAGCGGTCGAATGCCACGTACAAATCCACTGATGCAGTACAAACGCGAAGATTCGCATACGAGCGATTCATATCTACCAGTGGCTCCATATGTGTCAAATCGCGATGGACTATTTCATAATGGTCACGTTCGAGTTGCACCATCCGGAGGTTATCGCTTGCAAAGGAGGTTGAGTTTAGAGTCAGCTATTTCAGATAGTTCAACAGATACTGAAGGTAGGTTAAAGGATTCATGGATTTTTTTATCGATTGAAGAAGATACTAAGCCTGACTTATTAAATCTATATTTTAGCTGGTGGTCGTAACGTAGCGGAAGGAAAACGCCGACGACCGCCACGTTCAACTGAACAATGTGAAATTCAACTCCTCCAAGCCTCATTGGATACATTGCGTCATAAATTAGATCAAGATGCAGCTGAATTGAGAGATTCAAATGATGATTTGTATGGTTTGCAAAAAACAGGAAGTGCAGCTAGTTTAACGGGTGATTCAAGGATGCGTAGTATAATCGAAAGGTAAGATTTGAAATTGGATGCGTTCTATAGTGAAATTCTATTTCGGTGAGAAACAAACATGGCAGACAAGAGCGGTAATTCGGAAAAAAGATAATTTTTGGGATATAGTCCCTAACACGCACAAGTATTTAAGATTACCTAATGAAATACTTTTGCCTAGCCGATCATCTTTTATTGGCATTTCATACTCGCATCATACGCCATGCTTGTAACTAATACATGGAATTGCCTTTACGTTGTTTCTCTATAAAGTGGTATAATTTTCTACAGTGCAGAGCAGTGCTTAAAAATTATCATCAGCCTGTTCGTTTTGAGATCAAAGACTAAAAAATAAACTGCATAAATGATAAACCCTTTCGAACTTTAGTTATTATGGTCGTCAAAGAGATTCATTAAAATTTAACTTTATTTTAAGATCATGCGCTTTATAGTTTAGATTAGACATGTAGACGTAAGAAAAGGACTAAGAATTTGCAAAAGCCTGCTGAAAATGAAGGAGAAATTGATTTAACCACTTGATATTGCAAGTTCCATGTTTTATTTTGAAACTATGTATATTTAGTATACGTAGTATAATTTAAATTATATTAAGCTTAAATTAACAAATCATTATTTAAAGTTACTTACTAATTTGAAATAATTAGATACTATATCTTCAATAATTATGTCCGAATGAAGGGTCAAATATAAGTCCCAGGTTATGTTGATATTAAAGGTATTGGGGAGAAAATTCTCTGATCCTAACCGATATGGATGGAGATAAGTAGCGGCCATGGTTTCCAAAATTGAACGATTTTTTTTGGGAAATTTAAGAAGTAAGTTGGTATCATAAAGATAAATTCTTGCTTGCCTCACAATGAAATTCACTCTAACTTGGGCTTATTAAGAGGCATAATTTGCGTAGAAAAATATCCATCGCGTCTAGCTAATAACTCAAACGAGAAGGCAATCCAAGAAAGTTGCGCGAAGTTCATTTAGGCATGGGAGTTCTGTAGTATAAATTGTAAAAAGTGTCGCTGATAGTGCAGAGCGTTGAGAAATATTAGCGTAAAGAAACATTGGAGAGAATACCGTGTTCTTGACTTTACCCTTTGAATACTCTCCTGAAAAGAAGCTACGGAATATTTAACCTATATAGGGATACAAATAGCTTGAATATGAAGCCAAGATGCCATACCAAATAGAAAGTCTTCCTAGTTTCTAGGAGATAAGCGACGGTTGATATGTCTTCCTCTCATTATGGGTAATGTTTGTTTTTAGAATGTTCTACTGATCGTTTTTGCTGATTGGCAGAATAGAGGAATAATATAAATCGATAGTTGATCAAGGGGAAAAGGCTCTCATTTTGTTTGGGGATAATTGTTACTGTGGATTGCTTCCAACCATTGAGAGGTATGCATTAAACATGCAGTAATTGAAAAGGTTTTGCAGGAATGAGCAAAGTGTATCTCTTAAGAAAGATTCTAGGAATCGTTTTTTGGTCTCAAGATATTTTGTAGGGTCGTGATACGATCAAGGATTTTAGTTGTTTCGCTGTCATGAAGTGAAAAGAGGTTTGCTGATAATCAAGACAGATTCTGGACTTGAGGATGTGCTAAAATAAATTGTTGATTTATTTTTACAGTTAGGAGAATGTTGGCTATATGTAAAAATTTGTGATAAATGCAGTCATCATGTTTTTAAGCCTGTTAGGAAGGATTGAACAGAAACAAAGTCGAGAGGTAGTAAATCCTCTTTTTCAACTTGGTGCGAATTTGAGAAAAGATTTTCGGGGCCTCTTTAAAGCGCGGAGTGAAAATAACCGGTAAAATTCAGGCTACTATTGTTGTAAGAAGAGGTAACAAAAACCCAAACGGAGTCTTATTTCCTTGTAATCTTCAAGGGTGTTAGGTAGCATTTATCTTGTTTTCAAAAAATAATTATTTTTATAAATATACAAGCAATCTTCCTCAATATTTTTCAGCTTTAACTAATTTTTGAAGATGGTAATCGGGAGCATTTTCCGTTTACTGTATTCGCTTATCTCCGTCTTCTTCTTCGTAGCACTACAGCTCCTCTCGGTCCTTCGCTTTCTGCAAATAGCGCGTCCAACTGTCTCGGTCCATTGGCAGCGGCCTGCGATTTAGAAATCCGAGTAGCAATGAGCTGTCTTCGTCGACCGAGTCAGACCGGCGTTTCCCCACTGGTCCCCGGTCTTCAGTTCTCCCAACGAATACCTTTTTGGGTTTCCGTTTTTCGTCCATACGATTCATGTCCACAGTCTTACAATCGTTGAGACCTCCGGCTCGTTAAAAATTTGTATCGAATTCGGCATTGGTCCCCTTCATGCTTCGCTCCGATTATTCGCCTCAGGACCCGTCGCTCAAAGGCGTTCAATATATTTGCGGATGCTTGGGTTAGGGTCCATGTTTCACACCCATAGCATAACACAGGTCTTATCACGCTTATATCTGTCGCTGTTTATTTTCATAATTCCCATTAGTTTTTTCTCCGCTGACTGGAACGGGTAGCTGAGTTTATGTTTTGGTCTAACATTTCGCTTCTTGGTTCGACTCTACACATCAATGTACTTTCGCATTGTATCTCGTATGATGAAACCTTCGACATCAACTGTTTAATAACGTGGCCTTCTTCTTTCTTTGTAGCCCTACAGCCCCTTTCGGGCCTTCGTTTAGAGATAGTTAGAGTATCTCATTGTCATGATCGAGTGTATCGGCACTCCACAAGGTGATATGATCATTATCACGCTTTGGCCGTGTGTCCGTCCACCCAGCTGCGATCCGTTCTGATTTTAAACCAGCACGTATCATAACTGAACAGGCTTATAGTCCGTCCGATGAACCACTCGAAAAGAATATCGTTAACACCAACGAGACTTGAACCAGAGACCTTCGGCTTACGGACTTAGTGCTCTAACCACGCAGACTCCTAAGTGGATCGAAATTGCAGCCCAGAATAAGATTTTTGGAATCAATTTGTATGGTTTATGTAGGTTCAGTCAAAATGCAACGCTAAATATCTTTTCTTTTTTTGTTTTTACTTTTAACACTACAACCCCTTTCAGGCCTTCGCTTAGAGATAGGTAGAGTATCTCATTATCTTGATCGAATGTATTTATACTCGAGAAGGTGATCTGGTCAGTACCACGCTTTGGCCGTTGATCCGTGTCCACCCAGCTGTAATACGTTCTGATTTTAACCCCTACGACTGAAAGGGCTTATAGTCCATCCGAAGAGTCACTCAAAACAAATCTCGTTATCAACAACGGGGTTTGAACCAGGGACCTTCGGCTTACGCTATGCGGACCACTAAATACCTTTTCATACATTATTTAATTTAAAATTTAATCCTAAATATGGTACTGTTTCCCGAGGGCCTCATTTCTACTTTTTAATATTTGTCCTGATTTCAATGATTTTATTTTCATTACGATATCGCGATTGTTTGTTTTTTGTTTATTTTATTTATACCTCCTGCTTCTGCATTTTTTCTTATTATTCAGCCGACTACCAATATTTCACAAATCATAGAAGAGTACTTGCTCAGACCCCATTCTCTTAACAGTTTCTACGCAAGTGTTCAAAAATAAACAGCTTTCGATAGAATAGAATTGTAACCCGCAAGTCAGCGTTGCTGCATTTTCCTAAGATATCTAGGCAAAGGTAAACCTTACACAGACAGCCAGTGGAAAAGAATTTGTCACTTTTTCTGTCCTGTTTTCCAGCGGTGGAAGCCTTTCATTTACATCTGCTAAGCTTTCAGAAGATTCTGCCGTAGTAGGTCTTTACACTGTGATATTACTTTAAGCATTGCTTTTGTTGATAATTTTTTCACTCTGTATGAATTGCCTTTCCATTTTACCTGAAAATTTATTCAAATATTTAGGTTTAATATTTATATTTAATCCGAAATAAATAAATATATTGTAAAAAATATTCCTTCCATTGGAATATTGCAAATATGAAATATTTGGAACAACAATTTTGTGTCCTTGCCATTGATCTTGTTTTCAACCGTTCATATGCAATACTTTACGCTATGTAATACTTTTCGCAAATTCTACTCCAATATAAAATGATGAGTTTTAAGATATAATAAATTCGTTTCAATTCTGCTTGCTTATTATATCCTTATTCTCTTATCCTTTCGCATCTAATGAGGGGTGAAGCAAACTACAAGCATCTCTAAATAATACCATTTATAATACTGACACAGCTCTATGATAAAAGACTTTCTTTAATTTTATATATGAAAAATTTAGCTGAATGATGAATTATAAACCAAGTTTTATTCTCAATAGGCAAACGGCCATGAAGGCATATAACAAGGAGGGTTGTATGAACTGGATGGAGAATAGTTCATTAGGCTCTAATGATCCCAATGGCAGCATGCAGCGTGAATGCTATAGGTACATTTTTAAAATCACCCATTATTAATGTTGCAAATTAAAGAATCAGATAGAAAATTTCATAATCTGCATGTACTTGTCCTTATCAATTAGAATAAGTAAAAATTATGTTTTGCTTTCAATTTCAACTTTAAATTCAAGTTCATCTTGGTTTGTGTCCATTACTGTCTTTTGAGTTAAGCACTTTTCTTTTCACAAACCGCTTCTATTCATTCCTTAATCTTTCGTTTGAAACATCATTTATGGGGCTTTGAATAGGTCCCATGCACAAACATTTTCTGAAATTGTGATTTATTTAAATTGTTACCTGTCCTTCTGGCTAATCATCCTTCCGTCAGGCAAAGTTTTTATCGAAAGTCGAAAAGTAAGAATTATTAAAATGTTATCTCAACCCTTTGATGACAAAAGAATTGACAAAGAATTTAAAGCGGGTCTTTAAAAGGGGTTAATTTAAATTTTTTCCTTCGAAGATATCTAAGTAAAATATCAAATGAAAGACCTTAATGAAATTTATTCATATAAAGTTTTAAAATGGATTATTTCCGATTCAAAACTTTTGTATACATCAATTAAAAACAACAAGTCGCAGATAAAAAGAAATCAATAAAATGGCTTCACTAGTATTCGTATAGTACTGTAATCATATTGCATTGAATTTTAGCCGTGACAACTGTTCGAATCTACTTAAATAAATCCTGAATTATCCTGGTTTATTATTATTGTATTTGTGTCTGATCGTATCTGTTCTTTCAGTCCTTCTGTAGGTAGGTAGGACTCGAGCATTCTGGCTGACTTTGGGCGTCAAACTACTGCAGAAGTTTTTCAGATTATATTGAATGCCCCACATTTGCCCTAGGATGTTAGCTTCTAATATATTACACAGCACACATTGTTCGGGGGTGTTATTCGAAACCTCATAGTTTCCTTAACTTTTATGTTTTAAATCCGTCGGGAAATCTTATTAGGATCTCAATGACTTTATTTAAATTTTAGGAAGCACCGGACTGCAAAACATACTTTGTAGTTCATTGGTGCCACTCCACCTCTTCTTTTAAGAGCTTGGTCGGCTATGCGGATGATGTTGCGGCTCTGGTTGCCGGACGCACCGTTGAACAAGCGCAACTTAGGCTAGGTATGCTAATGCGCCGAGCGAGGGACTGGATGACTGCTCGCGGGCTCAGTTTAGCACTGGAGAAAACCGAAGTGGTCATCTTGACAAAAAAGAGAATCCCTAGAGTAAGGATGATCAGTATTGGAGATATACAGATCGAATCGAAGCCAGCGGTGAAGTACCTGGGGCTACTGATCGACTCGAAAATGAGTTTCTCTGAACAGATCATGGCAACGGCTGAGAAGGCTGCTTCGGGAATATCGGCCCTGAGTCGACTTATGGCCAACGTAGGGGGACCCAGCCCATCAAGAAGACGCCTCTTGATGAGTGCTGTAGGGTCAGTGCTACTGTACGGAGCAGAGGTATGGGGCGACGCTCTCAGCAAGGAGGTATACCGAAAACGATTGGCACAGGTACAGAGAAGAGGAGCACTGAGAATTGCATCTTCGTATCCAACAGTCTCCGACTCGGCGGTGAGAGTGATTGCAGGCGTGATACCTGTCGCCCTCCTTGCTAGAGAGCGCCGCGCTATTTACCTGCGCCGAAACGAGGATGCGAGGGAGATCGTTGTCCGCGAGGAGAGACAACGCTCGCTCAACGATTGGCAGCAGTCTTGGAGAAATTGCACGAAGGGAAGGTGGACTGCGCGCCTCATCCCGGATGTGAGACCGTGGCTAAATCGAAGGCATGGTGAGACTGACTTCTATCTGACCCAGCTTTTGAGCGGGCACGGGTGTTTTCAGTCTTACCTGCACAAGATCGGCAAGTCACGGTCTCCCGATTGTCGGTTTTGACCAGGAGAGGAGGACAATGCCTGTCACACATTTTTTGCGTGTACCAAATGGGCCAGGCTGCGAAGGGAACTCTACAGGGAGACGGGAGAGCTCACCCCGGATAATATAGTTGCGGTGATGCTCGAATCGGTTGACAAATGGAACCAGGTGGCACATTATGCTCGGGCAGTCCTAAAATATAAAAGGGACTCACAGCAGCCGGAGGCACTGGGGCTGGGGGATCGCTCTTCTGGCAATTCCTCTTCCCCCCTCCCCTCCCGCTAGGAAAGGGACTCCCCAGCTTGAAGGCGCCCCACGGCGTAACAAAACGAGACCTGGCCCGAAGTAATGTGTCAAACGGTTCCAGGCTAGGTTCTCAGATTGACAGGGGAGGTGTTTAGTGGGTAGTCCAAAGGTAGTCCCACACTGCCAGACTCGGCGGGCATAAATGCCTTCACCTCCCTACCACAAAAAGAAAAAAAAAAAGAGCTCAATCGGGCTCGGATTTTGTTTTCGTTGGCTCTTAAGACAATCTCTTTTTTCGTTTTTTTAAATTCTAGAATATAGTTTTTAATTCTTTAGGAATCTAGACCTAATTTCTGCTTCGTCAACATTTGCTACATCGCTAATTTCATCAAGTATTCCAGTGCTAGACTGAAGAGAGCTCTGACCGGACTATAACGTTCACTGGAACTTCTCTTCGCAAGAAAAGCTTCTACAAGTGGGCCTTGAATTTTATCTGTCACTGTGGTGTTGTCCATCGTGATCTTATTTTACCTGACTTATTTGAGCAATGAATTGACAAACAATGGGTGCTTGAAAAATATTCGTTGAAAAGACGGAGAGATGAAGGCCAGTGTCAAAACCAAGGTATGCACAACACGAAAATTCCTCTTAAAGTTTTGACAATAAAAACTATCTACTTTTTTGAATACAAGGGTTAGCTAAATGACATACATATTCCCATCAGCCTTGTGCCGTCCCCTCATAGCTATTCTCCAATACTAATTACACATTTTAGTTCCAAGAACTGCAGTTCTGTCGGCATTTCGTCGGTGCCAGGAGGTTTATTTGGCTGCGGGACGAGATAGTATCCTCTCTTCCATGTTATTCTCTCTTCCATCCAATCTTAATCAATGAGTAGTGACCACTATCAAGGTTTAGGAAATGTTGGAAATATTCAATTTATTGATTGATTTCCTTTCTTTTCTCTTTTGTTTTGTTGCAAATGCTGAATACGGCTTGTTTGTTACAAATTTTCATCTCATCTCATATTTTGGCATTTTACCTTTACTTGTGAAGCGTTACCGTCATAAATAAAGTGAGCCAAATCATCAACAAAATCACAAGAGAGTTAAATACAGCAACAAGTTTTGGAGTTCAAAAGAATTAACGAAGGGCTGGAAAACGAAAAACGTGTCGTTAAACAATTTCAAGCGTTCGAAGAACTTAGAGAACTGGTCTGCCTTATATGTAGCAAAACATAAATGGAGAGAGGTGGTTAGGGAGGCCAAAAATAAGGGGCAGGAAAAAACGATGCTTAACGTCTGTGAGGAAGGTAACATCAAACGTTTCTGGACCAAGTCCACCACATTAGGAATCTGAGTGATGAAATGGACAAAGTAGAAAGTGTACGTTTTCTTCAGGATATAATAAGCAACATCCTAGCACCGACATAATCAAGGAAGCCGTAACCCTAAACACCTCTTTAAAGTCGAGGAGGTACAAAAGATCTTCAACGAGCAAAGGAAGCCGACTGGACCCGGTATCGACACAATTGATTATAACATGCTAAAAATCCTTGCTGCAAATCACCTTCACTATTTCCTCGAAGCTTCTAATAAAGCTATTATTGAGTTCAAAATCTCATAAACATGCACTCTTATAAAAAGCTTCCCTATACTGAAACCCAACAAGCATCCAACACATCTCAATAGCTACAGACCGATTTCTTTAATTAATGTACCGATCAAAATGATAAACAAACTGATTAAAATCAAACTCGACAGTTTTATTGAGGAATACAATATCTTATCCCCAAATTGCTACGTATGTAGGAAAAACAGGTCGACTTCGGCTTGCCTCAATAAACCGATGCTCAAACTAGAAAAAGACAAGGGTTCTAAGTTTAAAATGGCTGTTATTCTCGACATCATCAATGCATATGAAGATGTGGATCTTAATCTGCTCAAGCAAACTTTAGTCAACGTCGGCATAAGCAAACTATAAATCAACTGGACCATTGCAATTTTTAGTTTAAGAATCGTGTTGTTGAACAACGAAAGGGTCACAGTAACTGGGGACGTTTTATGTCCCCTCCTGTTTAACGTGTATACGATAGTTCTACACAGCCTAGTAAATGATCAGACCACTATCCTGGAATGCGCCGACGATTTCCTTATGCTAGTAGAAGGCAAGAAGCTCCTTGGCACCGTAGTTGCCTTACAAAATAAGATAAACAATTTCAGCAGAGTTTATGACTCACTGGGTTTATAAGTGAGTCCAGCAAAAGCACGGGCTATAATCTTCTCAAGACATAAACACCCACAATGTGCCCTAAGAATATGAGTATACGGTAATAGATGCATGGAAAACAAGAGCTTTTGACTTAGTAGAAAAATAAATATACCTGGATCTTTATAGAGTTGAGAGCCAATAGTTAGAAAGCAGAACCAACACAATCTGATCAACATGTTGTGCAATTTCAAACCATCCACCAGTTTGAATCTCTATAAAGCTTTAATAAGACTGAAACTTGAATATGGAATTTCCAAATGCACCGAACTATTTTTTTTTTCGATATGTAGAATCGATTCCGTCAAAGAGAAAGTCCTAAAGCTCGGTCTTTGACTCCCTCGTAGCACCGCCAATGTTTATGCATGAGAAACTGCTTAGTTGCTTACTGCAAGCTAGCTAAGCAAATCCATATTTAACAACTTTTCTGACTCTGAATTGGTTAACTTAAAGGATACAGCTTGCAACTATGCCCACATTTATCATAAATTTAAGGCTTCCTTTGACAGAATAACTTTTCACGGTCGCGGTTACTAAATCGCTCAATCACAACATACACAACAACTTTAGTGGCACTGAACTCAATAACAATTTCATCTGTTATGTTGAGGAATTAAAGAGAAACTCAAAGCTCATATTTGTAGCGGACGGAGCTAAAAATATAGTCGGTGTAGGTGGTGCCTTTATCAATTTCACGAATAACGAGGTTACCTTTTTTAGTCTCGACGAGCATATCTCGACACTTAACGCTGAATTACATGCCATTCTTGCAGCACTGAAGAATCCTGCTATAATCTCATGCTCTGTGAGTAACCTTTTCTCAGATTTTAAGGTCGCACTGCTGAAGATTGAAAACAACATAAAGCGAAAAAAGTGGTCACGACATCAGGCAGGTGTTCAACACCAAACCAACCGAATGCCAAGTTAAACTTTTACTGTATCCCTAGGCATTAAGGGAAAGAACCAACTGCAAAAGTTGATCATATGCGAATAAAGGGGTTAAGAAAGGCCTTTTGGAGCATACCCACTTGAAGCAAGATGACATTATGGATATGACCGCTTCAAACATAAAACGTGACTGGAGTGCGAAGACAAAGGTCAGTGGCTCACGGACTGTATCTGGAAAAGGGCTCACCATTTGAGAGACAAAAAACCACGGTTCCACGCGCTGGCGATTAGCAGTCTTGCAATCAAGTCTATCACCAGAATCTTGGTCAGCAAAGGTTACAATAACTCGAGACCGTCAAAGTGAAATGCGTAGATTCAGAAATATGCAGGCATTGTAACGAAGTGGACGGTCTTGATCATAACTTCCTTATATATGATATGTACAAAGTAAATAGAGACAAGTTTGGTTTTTTTCAACAAATTTGACGGGTTTGCCACTATAAGGGACATCTTGGCCAAGAATAATAGAAATTTGATCATTGTGCCTATATTGATATTGCAAAAGTTAAGATTTAAAATTGCATGGTATTGGGCATCAGTGGGCCAATTATTCACCCATACTCAACGCACTCTGCTATGCTCTGTGACCAGTTAGCATCATAATCTTAGTGGACAACTTTTTAACGATAATTCAGGTGCTTATGGTTTCTTTTTTGCGATCGAAGGTGTCTGAAGCAAGTTGATTTGATTGCAACGAAGTCGATGAATTGCTGTCGTTACGGAGACGGTTCTCAGTTTTTATTTTGAGCTTTGTTAAAAGAAATGATTTTTAAAAGCCCTTCTAGTTTTGAAGCCCATCTTACCGTTCCTCCATGCGTGACAATTTTTTCAGAAACCCGAAAAGCTGCAATCATATAACTTAATGAAAAGGTGGAATTGATGGTCAAATAAATATTTCAAAAATTTTTATCGATTTTTCAGGAGGATCATATCTCAAAGAAAAAAATTAAACTACGATATAGTTACCAAATAAAAGTAATATAAATTGCTGGGTTGCATATTTGAAAATTGAGACATTATCCTTTTCATTCTGATTTCCACCGGTCGCCATTTGGTTTCAATGTGGCAAAAATCACCATATGATGAATCCCAAAAAATATTTATGCGGCAATTATATCTGACAATTTTAAGAAGATCAAACTGCAGTGTCTTGTTCGATGGAAAGTTCATAGAGTACCAAAATCGTGTATTGTTGTTGTAAATAGAGAAATTTCAAATGGCTATAGCTTCCGTGAATATGATTCGATTTCCTTCAAACTTACAGGTTATTAGGACCTTTTTTAAGACTATTTGAATATCGAATTTTATTCATACGATTTTATTGGGAAAATGTGAAATTCGAAAAACCTTATTTTATTAACAAAGTTTATCGAATTTCAACTTCTAAGTTATTTGTTGTTGTTGTACTTATAAAGACCTACCTCCATGATTTGTTCGGATCACAGGTGTCCAACAGCGGAGTGATACAATTTTTTCATATAGTTCACCTCCCCTTGCACTCCATGAAGCTGGTAACACTGTTTTAAGACCTGTTTTGGAAAGTTATCATAAAGACCTTTCGTTTGACACCCCACATGACTACTAAAAAAACATGGTTCGGCTCCCCATTCGATATGAGCGGACCTCCCTTTAAAATCGTTGAATAATTTATTGATACCAGATCTTTCAAAGGGCCATCTGATCCACCTACAAAGTTTGGTGTCTGTAACAGCTATAGTTTCGGAGAAAAACTGCTGTGACATACAGATGGAGGGATGAACCGATAAGCAAACCGATTTCAATAGGGTTTTGTCTAATACAAAATCCTAAAAATGAAAAAAATTATACTGAATAAGTTGTGAAATTTTTGCATTATTGCTGGAATATACTCGTACATATACGACTATATTGGCTAATCTTTGCAAATGGTACAGAAGAAGTCTTGTTAGCTATCCACGAAACAGCTAAAAACCAAATAAAATTCAAATGAATTTTTATGGGCTTCGGTTTTGTTATCGTGCATTGCAGACTTAAAACTAGAGAGTATTGTTCAATTAACGCATATCCTTGCTTACAACAGCGCAAACCTTGGATTGTTTCCGACTCTATGTACTCATGTATTTGAAGTACTATTAGTATCTTAATTACTTCTGTGAGATTCTCCAGAAAACTGCGTTTAAGTTCTGTGCCAAGCATCTTACCCCTCAATGATTTTAGAGGGACTCGGTTACTGATTCTCGGAGTTTCTTACATGCTTTTTCTGCGCTTTAACTTGGGCTGTAATTTTTTTCCCATTGAAGTATGTAGTCCGTAAAACGATCAACCACTCTATTGTAGAGGATCTCCATAATCTAGGTGGTGTCGAACCGGGCACTACACTCGTATTTAGGTAGCTTAAAAATTAAGCGGGTGATTAATATAGGAACTCCACAGTCTCCTGCTTTGGAATTTAACAGTGAGTGAGTTTCTAATGAAGTTAGGCCAAACTGAATGCAAAGTGATAATGCGGATGATATTGTTATGGCCATATTGGGGAAATTTATCTCTACCTTGTAAGAGATATTAAATTACTCCTAATACATTCTTCCGCAATGCTGCCGATAGTGTGGTCTAAGCGGCAACTGAACTATTGCTTTTTACTAGGAAATATAAAGTACCAAAATTCGATTTACCGAAATAAATGGAACTTATATAAGCCTCAAAAACAAAGTAAAGTTTCTCGGACTTATTCTGGACTCTAAGCTTCTATGGAAAGAAAATATTACGGAAAAGGCACGCAAATCATTGTGTGCTCTGTATTGCTGCAAAATGGCCATAGGAGCAACTTGGGGAGCTACGACCTTGTGTCGTCACCTAGATTTACGCTGCTATAGTAAACCCAAATCTGCTGTACGGACAGTATTTTGGTGGCCTGCTATTCTTGAGGCAGTAAATCAAAAGATGATAAAAAAAAGGCGTGGATTAGCAGCCTTGCTCATCATAGGGGCATTCCGTACTATCCCTACAAAAGCACTCCTAGTACTACTTCATTGGCTTTAAAGCAATCCGCTCGTCTTGCATCGGGCAAAGTGCACAGCAGTAAGACTGCATTGCGTTGATCCATGGAATAGGACAGCCCTGGGCCATTCTAAAAAATCTTGGTTCAGGGTATGTGTGTTAATACAGCCTCAACATCTTTGTTTAACAAATTTGAAATTTAAACCCCACCAAAGTTGAATGGTCTAATGGGGTATCCATAGTACTAGATGCAGTAAAATTATAGACTGATGGCTCCAAACTGGACAACAGAATGGGGAGTGGCATACTTTCTGCTGATCTCAACTTAAAGCTTTCGCTGCGCTTGCCGTACCACTGTATTGTCTTCCAGGCAGAAGTTTTGAGTATTCTTGAAGTGGTCAACTGACTGTTATGTAATCAGATATTTGGAGTGAATATTTGTATTTTCGTGTCCTCGAAGCTTGTCCTCAAATGTCGTACATCTCCTACGGAGATGTCGAAATATTCAAAGGTGCAGCTCATTTGAATGCCACCACATAGAGACATGAAGAGAAATTGTGTAGCAGACCACCTGGCAAAAGCAGGTACGCCTCTGCCGGAGATGTCCTGTAGTTTTCTGATTAGTATAACGATGGCTTCAGTTAAAGTAGCCATCGAACAAAAACACTTAAAAGACGCCATAAAGTCCTGGGTGGACGGACCTTGCAGCGCAATCCTAAGACAGTTGACAGCGGTCGAACTTCTTAAACTTTCTCTCCCTCCGCAGAATGGGTCTGTCTCAACTGGGCATTCTCCATTTAGTAGGCATGTGGTGAGGATGAGTATCCCTTACAAAGACTTCTTTCGGAGTTGTAAATGCGAAGTCGGGGGAGGAAACAGTGCATCAACTTCTTATGCGAATGCCCAGTCCTTGCAAGGAGAAGAATGCCGTCTCTAGGCTCCTACTTCGTCACCAACCTAGCCTAAGCATCATCAGCGAATTTAAGGAGAATCACTCCGTGTTTTTAAGAACTCTGAGTGGTTCTCATAGTTCAAAGATCGTTTCCATTTAAGTTATAATTCAATACATATTTCTTATTGGCCTAATAAAATGATTTGACAACAATTTCATTCAAGTTATATTGGCAAAGCTAACGACTCACCGCTATTTCTTTGTGTTTTACAAACACTTTATTTTTTGGATTTCTCACATATAATGCACTTTATGGTGACAATATATCCAAACTCCGGGAAAATTCCTGACCGTTTTTTTAGGATTTCGTCATCAATGAGCCACTCATCAGATACCAACTCTAGTTTAGGATGTATTGCATGATCCGACAAACCTATTAGATGTTATATACCTCATGACTAACCTTTAATAAGCCACAAATTGAAAAAAGCCATTGGCAGGATTAGAGTGTTGCTAGAATATTTTATCAATACAAAATATCAATACATTCTCAGTTCGGAAAGCATTTTTCCAATTTCCCCCTCAACCCCCTGAACATCTACTATATTTCAGTAAAAAACCTACCAGTTTAAATATTGAAACCATTTTTATTCTGAAATAATTTTTAATCATTTTGGATTTATATAATAGCACTTTACAGCAACTTTAAGCTAGTACAGAATGCGCTTTAGTGTTGACTGTTCGATTTAGAGCAATACGAAGCTAACATGAATTAATTTTTTCCTTTCAGATTAATATCAATGGAAGAAGAATTACGGCGTGAACAGCTGAAGATGTCATTAGCTCTATCACACAAGCAGCGTGTTATCGAGGCGCAAGGACAACAAATTGCAGCTCTGGATGCAGCCAACAATCGTTTGTTGAGTGCTCTTTCAGCATTACGGCAACGCTACGAGAATCAACAGCAACAGAACCAACAGCAATCGAATGGCAATTGTTAAGCAATAAAAAGTGAGGCAAACGTGTTACACAAATTCAAGAAAAATAAAAAAACACACGCTCCTCGCATTTATTCGAAATGCATTTAAACAAATAGAAAAGTTTGATAAGGATGAGGCTGTCGCAAGATAGTATCCTTATCACCATACTCCCTTAACAGTACATACTCTAGTTAAATGAAAGCTTAAATGTTCATATTAACGAGATCAGATCGGGGTTCGGCTGTTTGTAGGAATCGAAAGGATATTCTCACAATCGGCCAATCCGTGTTGCCACGCGCTGGCAAAGCCTCGAAACGAAAATTGATTGTATGTAACGTAGCAGATTTTGCGTAGTGTTAGTAGCAAGCAATAGGTGTAATATATGGAACATCTATGTTTTCTAGTTTATAGAAATTGTACAGTTTATATTTTTGCTTTGTATTTATTTAAATATTGACAATTTGTTTTAAATATTATCAATTAATCAGACACCAGAGAATAGTATTGTTTTTCTTTTTTTGTACATACAAATTATGAATTTTTATAAAATTGTATTTATAAACTTCTTAATTTTCAATCTTTCTTCTAATATATATGTTATGTTTAAATTTAAAGTCTTTCGTTGAAGTCGTAGTCTTTGTGCTTTCCATTTTCAGAAGAATGTTCATCGCTTTAGCTTTATAATACTCCGCTCTTGTGCGCGATTACGGAGCTTGGTTTGGCTTTTAGTCGTAAAAACAACGGCAGCAGTCATAACTTCATGACTTAGATACGAGGTCTATCCTTACGATCAGTATTTACTCGATATGTTCAAAGAAGCTATTTATTACAAAGATTATTCGTCACTGGGGTAAATGAATGCCGCCGTTAGACTTGATAGATTTGAAAAAAAAATATATTATTTGTTTTTAATGAAATTATCTTAAAATAAATCTCGAAGAAAACATACAACCTTATGAAATTCTAAATTCCGACTAATATAATATGAATCAGAGAAAGCGATACAAAAAATAATTCAATGTCAGCATTTTCATCCGACCATTTTGAGAGAAACTTGAAACAATTTTATACTATCTACACTTTTATATACAAATAAATATATATACAATAGAAAATACAATAACCAAAGAAATATTAAATGTTTCCTTCTCACGTATGTAACTTCCGAAAGAAAGAGTAGTGATTCCAGTATAAGAGAATAATGGATAATTGTTTAATCGTTGGGAAGAATTTGTCTTAATAAATTTACCAATGTGTTTGAAAGAATTCAAAAAAAGAAGAGTATAAAGAAAATAGGAGTTAAGAAAACACAAATAAAATAGCACAAGAATAAAAATGTTAGACAAATCAAATGAATTATACTACAGTTAAGTGATATAAAATTCAAATCAGAGAAAATTGGAAATAAACATTTATGCTGCCCGAAAAAAGTGTATCTAATTTATTCCTTACTTTCAGACATATAAAAATCGTTTTCATTAACAAAAATTGTGAAAATTGCAATTTTGAAACTTAGGTAAAATTTTAGCTCCACACAGGAAGTAAGTTTTATTTAAAAATACTCATTTGTTTTATCGGTCGTCCATCGAGCATAGGGCAATGATAGTAAAGTTACAGTACCTTAAAACGCACCCTGGTTAGACAAGTTTTGACATATGGATATCAGATCTGGCACAACCAGAGTGCTAGTAATATAGAAACGTTAAAAGGAAATATCTTCGTGCATGTACTAGTTTATACAGAAAGCCTGAGACGGATTGGAAGCACTATATACAGTCTGTTAAGTAAGAGCGTGTCCAGCAGAGCTTGCGATCGGTGATATCGACTTCAAATTTCTTTTGATCGGTAGAGAGAACCTCTGTCTTTGGCGCTTTGTAAAAAAATTTCAGTCGAAGTCAATCTTCCATCGGGAAAACACTAAAATCGCGATGAGTGCCATTTACACAAAGCGCTTCGAGGCCGTGTTCCTTTGCACACACCCTAAAGGAGCAAAAATACGGCGTAATACATTAAAAAGTCTGTATCGTTTGTCAAGAAGTGGGTTCAACGATTTAAAGAGTCAAAACCCGTTGATGACCTTCTTAATCGTGGTTCGGTAGGAAAAGTGACCAAAAAGGACGAAAAGCGAGGAGGGTGGCAGGAAGGAGGGAGTGAGGGAGGGAAGAGGGAGGATGGGACGGAGGAAGGTAGGGAGGGAAAGAGGGAGAGGGAGGGAGTGAGGATGCGAGGGAAGGTGGCAGGGAGGAAGGAGAGAGGATGGAGGGCGGTTTGCTGATGATCTGATCATCTATACGGCAGACCGAAAAGCTACAATAATTCAGAAAAATCTCCAAAAAATGTTCAATGATGTACAGCTGTACACTGACAATTGGCGAATGAAAATCAATGCGCAGAAGTGTGAAACAATCTTGTTTCGGACAACGCTGCAGGGGGATATTCAAAACCTGAAACGTAATTGGAAAGATTTCCACATCATGGCTGGCGAGGGTAGTTTAAAACGAGGTCCACATAAATCCTATGTTCGATACCTCGGTGTTTATCTCGATCAGTATCTATACTATACTGATGCATATGTCAAAATCATGCTCAGTAAGGCACTTAAAGTAGTCATGGCCCTACGAAGACTCTTGCATTCCAAATACATTGATCAAAAGGTCAAAATTATCTGTTACAAGACCCTGGTTAGACCAGTTTTGACATATGGATGTCAGATCTGGTGCAACCAGAGTGCTAGTACTATGGAAAAATTAAGAGTTTTTGAAAGGAAATGTCTTCGTGCATGTACTGGTTTGTACAGAAAGCCTGAGACGGATTGGAAACATTATATATCGAATAGAAGAATTTATCAAACTGCTCAAGTGACAAGAGTCGATATCTTCATATTGAAACTTCTTCGGAATCATATCGCAAGATCTGTGACTCTGAGTGAAAACCGTTGGATTTCACAGCCGTTCCACCCTACAGACGGGTATATTGCGACTTGCCTCGCTACTGGCTTCGTTCCTCCAGAAGCATTAGTGTATTTGGACATGAATCGATATGTTTTTGATTCTGACGGCGTCCCAGTCATATATCACATATATCGACGGGCCACCGATAAGAAGATAAAATACCATCCGAATTTGAGTTCACGAGACCAACAATTCCAATGGAGATACTCATTTGCTAGATTCGTTGAAGCTGATCGAATTGAGATGGCGCAGTCCAGGTATTGTTGACTGAATGACAATGTCTAAATTATTCGAGTTTATTTTCAATTTTGGTGTTTTCCGTTATTTAGTTTTCGAGTTGCAGCTCATTATTGCTACTTTAGTGTTGTTGTTTATTTTTTTTCAAAATTAGGTATTGGTTAGGTACTCGTATATGTTATGTTTATTATATTAGGTTAGATATAAGGTTAAACGCTTAGGTTAGGAACATTGTTATAGAATTTTTAGTATAAGATAACGTTTTTGACTGAATTTTATTAGAATTAGGTTAAAACATATTAGGTGTAGGATCAAAGTTCACTGTTGTGTTTACATTATAAATAATTTTAGGATAGTGTTGGTTGGTTTTTTCTCCTTTTTCCAATTGATTTTCAAAATATGTAATAATCTTAATTAATTGAATTTGCTAGAGTTTTTTTGAAGAAATATGTTTGATGATAACGTATAAATTTAGAGAGCCATTTTGGCCATTAAGTTTTTGTAAATTTATTGTTTGGAATTTGCTTAAAAATTAATGAATTGACCATGTCGGAGCTTAAGGAAGAGTTGGAACAGCGAAACCTGGTAACGCAAGGTACAAAGGCCACACTGATTGCACGCTTGCGGGACGCAATTGAATCGGAAGGCGCGTATCTGGATTCGGGTGAGCCCTCAGATGCAGAAAAAGGCGCAGAAGGTGGTGAAGCAGAAACACCAAAACCAAAGAAACCAGAAAATGCGCTGATGCAAATGTAAATGCTGATGCAGCAAGAGCAGCGACAACAGTCATCCAATTTAACTGCGAAGCTAAGTGAATAGTCATCCAGTTTAACAGTTAACTGATTTGAAGGCAGATTTGGAAAAACAGTCTACCGCAATAAAAGCAGAGCTCAGTAGTCTCAACAACCAAATTAAATGCGTCGAGGAAAAGGTATACCAGGTCGAGGAGAGAATCAACCATGAGATCAGCCAGGTCAAGGAGAGAATCAACCATGAAATGGAAAACATGAAAAAAGGATTGGAAGCAGCAAAGGCAGTAGTAACCACCTCAGCAGCCCCGCTTACAACATCCAGACATGTGAAAGCACCAATATTCGACGGGCAAACAGTCTGGAGCATTAACAAAATCCAAATTGAAGCAGCCGCTAGGATAAGTCACTGGAATGAGCAGGAGCGAGCAACAGCATTAATTCTTGCTCTAAGAGGCCCAGCTGCCGAGCTTTTGCAGACTATCCCCGTTGAGTCACACTCAAACCCGGCTGCTATACTGAATGCGCTCGACATGCGTGATGGAGGCGATCATCTGAAGCAGATTTATCGGGTACAGCTACGGCATCGGATGCAGAAGTCTGGCGAAACCTTACAGCAGCTAGCCCAAGACATTGAGCGACTGGCACTTTTGGCTTAGCCAGCTTACGACCCAGAACATCGAGATGACGCAGCAACAGAAGCATTCATTAGCGCATTAAGGGACCTGGAATTGCAACAAGCTGTGCGTTTAGCTCAAAAGCAAACAGTCAAGGATGCATTGACTTATAGTTTAAACTTTGAGGCAGCGAAAAATGTGACTCGTACCACTGCCCGAGTTCGCGAGGTAGTGGCAGACGATTGCAGGTGTGAGCGCGTGAAAATTGAGCGAGAGTCGCAGGTAAATGGTGCACCTAGATGCTGGAATCGCGGAGAGAAGGGGCACCTGCAAAGGGACTGCAAGAAGCGAAGAAAACGGAGCTATTGTCCAGGGTGGTGGAGATCCAGACCGAGTCAGGAGCCTAGAATGGGAGCCCATCAAACCGAAGGGGCCAACTTCGTCGGGCGGACGTTGGCTAGGACGATCGACGCCCCTAGCACCCCCGTCACCGTGAGAAGCCTGCATCGCGGAGAAGCGGACTTATGCCTTCCGGGTCGAGTTGACGATGAGCACTGCACCATAACAAGCGACACTAGTGCAACCCGATCGATTATCCGACCAGACCTAGTGAGACATCAACTACTTCACAAGAGTGGAGTTCATGAAAATACTGACGCCCTATCTCGTCATCCATGTCCAGCTAACTGCAAACATTGCCGAGAATTGAGGAAGAGGAACCGACCGTTGATCTGCGATTGATAACGGCCGAATCCGATGAAGGGTGGTCATCGGAGGAGATTCGAAATGCCCAGTTACCCGTGGAAGACATCGGACCATTGCTCGTATGGAAGGAGACGACTGGGCGACCTGAGTGGAAAGACGTTTCAATGCATGGCGCAACCCTGAAAAGCTCTTGGGTACAATGGAACTCCCTTCAGATGGAGGGTGGCGTACTCAAGCGGAAATGGGAAACGGCGGATGGCAGCTCCTATAGGATGTAAACTATACTACCCAAAAGCCGAATCCACGATGTGGTTAAGGAAATGCATGAAGGATCCTCGGGAGGCCACCTTGGTGTTAACAAGACCTTAGCGAAATTGCGAGAAAGGTTCTACTGGCTCCATGCTCGAGAAGACGTAGAGGACTGGTGTTGCAGATGCACAATTTGCGCTTCCGTCAAAGGTCCAAAGCGACGACTGAGAGGACAGATGCAAACCTTTAACGTGGGGGTACCGTTTGAAAGGATTGCTGTTGACATCGCAGGACCCTTTCCTGAATCTGAATGGGGAAATCGATACACGCTGGTTGTAGCCGATTATTTCAGCAAGTGGCCCGAGGTCTACCCCATTCCCAACCAGGAAGCAACTACTGTAGCCGAACAGCTAGTGTTAAATTGGGTCAGTAGGTACGGCGTACCTTGTGAACTACATTCAGATCAAGGCCGAAACTTCGAGTCGCTAGTTTTTAGCGAAATGTGCGAGCTGTTGGGAATACGGAAAACGAGGACAACACCGCTGCATCCCCAATCCAATAGAATGGTCGAACGTTTCAACGGCCCTCTCAAAAAAGACCTGGTCAAGATGGTTGACGAGAACCAAAGGGACTGGGACCGACACATCCCACTATTTTTGATGGCGTACAGAGCTGCCGAACAAGCATCGACGGGCCAAGCCCCAGCCAAAGTCATTTTTGGAAAGACTATTCGTCTGCCAGCTGATATAAAGTTCGGAACCCCTCCCGAGAAACCCCAAACCATCTCGGAGTACGCAAGTGAGCTAAGGTAACGGTTGAACCAGATACATCGGACAGTGCGAAAACACTTCGAATTGGCTACTGACCGCATGAAGACCAGGTATGATCTAAAGGCAAATTCTACTGGCTTCCAGCAAGATGACTTGGTGTGGCTATATAACCCGCAACGGCGAAAGGGTAGAGTAGCTCGCCTTTATATAGGGTCTCTACCCATTCAACCCATTTCTCGTACATTGGCGAATGTTCTTCCGAGAGTTACCTGGTATATTCGAGCAGCTTAATGAATGGAGTGACGTCACTTTCAAATGTTGATCATGCTCGGTGGGTTCTCGTGGCAAACTATCCAGAGCAGCTGAAGTTAGTTCCAATGAGAATCTTTCGATCCACGAACAAGATATAGTACCACATTTCCAACGTGTTTCAATATCTGGTGAGGATACAAGTGGATACAAGTGCACATAGAATATGAGGATCAACAGTAATAAATGTGAAACTATTTTATTTCATAAATCCTTGAGTGAGTTGTGATGCTGAAAGGAATTTCGTGCAAATTCAAATGGAGAAGTTTACCGTTAGGTACTAGGGAGTTTGTCCCGAGTTCTGCTTGTAGTACATCCAGCACGTGAAAACACACTGAGAAAGTAAGAAAGGTTTTTATGTCTTCTTGGAGACTGTTCTATGCCAAACACCTTGATCGATGCGTGAAAATCATATAAGTGTCTTGTATGGCCTTTTAGAATATAACATTATGTGTGCTCAACATTGTATAATCAAAATGCTTCCACTATGGAGAAATGTAGTAAACAGGAAAGTAGAGGCCGATTCCCATGATTATTTGTCAAATAGGGGGATTTATTACATCACCGGATTGTTCGGGTAGGCTCTTGTATCGTGCATCAAAGAAAGAGACGAGAGTGATGTGGATCAAGAATTCTTTGTGCTATGATCGATGTCTGGGAGCAGGTTTCATACTACGTGGACCTATTCCTAATTTAAACTCAAAGAGTGTCATCATTGACGAACATGTGGCTACTGTGATCTACCACATCTACTGAAGAAACACAAGACACAAGACAATCGTATACTTTAAAAGCAGACATTGAGTTATCATGGCAGTGTTCAACGAGTATTCATCACAAACATCAAAGGCTCGTGCGCTTCTGGCGGGTGAGAGAAAGTTGGGGGTCAGGCAAACTTGTGTATATTAAGCTCTGGTCTAGGATCTAATAATCAGACTTCAGAGTTTATTTTTATTTGGGATTATCTGCTAAGTAATAAAAATAAATGTATTTAAAACATAAAAAACTCAACAATATAATTTATTTTTGTTCTAGACTGCAGCCACTTTCGGGTCTTTGTTTAGGGGTAGTTAGAGTATCTCATATTGATTGTAAGCATCGACTTCCGAGTGAGTACTCTAATCACTACACCACGCGGACTACTTTTAATATAAATTAGATGTAAGATAAGTCCTATACTAAAGAAAAACATCAAAATAATTTTTTTAGATAGTATGACAAGTGAGAAGTAGGTATGTGTAGTAAGTTGATTAGAATTAAGAATAAAATGACTAGACATAAGTACTTATACATATTTACATAGATTCAATGTTTTGTGATTTTTTGGAATGATTTTTTAGCAACTTTTCTTTCTAGTTGGTTTTGAATAGATTAGTTTGTTATTTAGAGAGGCTAAATGCCTTAAAATAAGATGAATTGCCATGATGGCCTCAACATGAGGATAATAGGGTAAGTAATTCTTAAGATTTTTAAATCTTTTTTTGTTATTTTTTTAAAATATTTATAGTGATGTTTAATTGGTTGGAAATAAAGAAATCAAATCGACGTCAAAATAGTGGTCGAAATGATATTTGTGTTTTAGGTCGCCCAGTACTCGTTTTGGACATCGCAAATGGTTTGTACCGGCGTTACATATGATTTGCACACGAAAAAGTGATACAAGTCATCAAATTCGACACAACCATGTGCTGTATGGAATTTTTAACGAGCCCGAGGTGTCAACGATTGTAAGACTCCGGAAGTTGCAATGGGCTGGCAATATGGATCGTATGGACGAACAACGGATACCCAAAAAGGTATCTGTTGGGAGAACTGAAGGGCGGAGACTAGTGGGGAAACCAACGCTGGTCTGATTCGGTCGAAGAAGACAGTTCATCGCTGCTCGGAGTTCGAAATCGGAGGGCACGGTCAATGGATCGATATAGTTGGAGACGCTTGCTGCAGGAAATAGGTCTGAGAGGGGCTGTAGTGCTAGAAAGAAGAAGATCGTTGACCACTCAGTTGTAGAAGTCAGTGCTAACGTTGACTGCAGAAGCAGAGATACTAGCTGCAAGTAAAGAAGAAAAGGAGATAATCTGACTTAAAAGGCTACTGCCTGAATTGCTGGAATCTGTGAAAACATCTTCTATGTTTTACATCAATAGTGCTGGTGCAGTCAAATTGGTGAGAAGTCCAGAATATCATCGCTGATCAAAGTACATCGAGGTACGCCACTTCTATGTAAGAAAAAGGTTTTTGGATGGAGATCTGTAGCTTGAGCACATCGATGGAACCAAGTAGCTAGCTGATCTACTAACTAAAGCTCTGGAGAGGGTAAGGTTTCAAATGCTTCGTGAAAGGATTAGTGTGCAGAAGATTACATCGACAAAGTGTTAAATATTTGGTTTATTTGATTTTTCTTTTGGAGGAAGTGTTGATGTAAAAAGAAAAATGCAGACAAGTAACGCCATCTGGCAGAGTATAGAAGAACTGTTGAACTTGATTAGGATTAGGTTCAAAAAGTCGAATCAGTGTGCGTGTTCAGATGTATCTGAACTCTTTTCCATTGTAAAATAAAATTGAGTATAATAAATTGAGCTTTGAAAAATAAATTAACAGGGTTAATTTCAAGAATGCCTACGCGAGGCTGGAAAATAGGAACTTAACATTAGCTTATATTTACTCTATAAATTATGAAAAGAAATCAAAAATTATATCGTATGCTCGGTAACAGGTAGAAGTATATAAATAAAATAATAATCGCACACTATTCCGATTCAAACCTTGGCGTTGAGAATTATTAGGAAATCTCATTTCATGACTGTAACAGTATTCGAGCTAATATGATCAGTATGACGCTCTACCATGTGATTACCTGATTTTTCAATCAGTTATCCATCACAGCTGTAGGCTGATATTTCGACAAAAGTATCATAAGAACAAACACTTTGCCACCAAAGAATTTTGAATTAGGAAATGCTGCGTAAGCGGTGAGCACCCTACCCACCACATCACATTGACTACGCCAAGGTCCAAATTGGGCTCGTGCGCGATTATTTTTTATTTATTAAAACTTCGTTAAATACTAAATACCTTATATGCACACGTTCAGGTACACAAAAGTAAATGCCTTAAAAAACTTAATAGAAAAATATATAAGTTACAATACTTGAAAAATGTTTAACGTAAAACAAATACATACTAAAAGCTTCAAAACTTTACGATTTTTCCAATTGTTAATTGGCGGCAGATCGTATTGTCAGCAAATTATAAGTAAATTCAGATTCACTAATTATTATTAGTTGTAAACTTATGGTAACATATAAGTTTTTTCTGCGTTAATGCTCATGCTCCGACGAAAACACAAGCTATAACTGGTTAGCATAACTTACTGATGGTAACAATACTATTCGATTATTTTTTGGGGGCATGTTTGGATTTTTTTCTGCGAAAAGCAAATGATCTATTTCTGGGACCTGTTAGGTCTGTGTTATTTTCAACCAGTATTTAGAGACATAACATATTTAGGCCATCATCCCATGCACAAACGAAAAAACGCCTTGTTTGGACAATTATTATTTTTATTCGGATATTAATAGATAACTGGAAGTCTTTTCAAAATATGTTTAAATAAGAATAATGGCAAATGCTCCACACATGATAAAATACTGAGAATTACCGCTGCTAATTAAAAGATAATAATCATTGGCAGAAAATTGTGCTACAGTTTATCATATTTTCTTGTTGAATTCACGTTAGTAATCTTCATCCCCAGATTCTCGTACTTTTGTAATTAGTACATGAACCCCTAAGCAAAACGTGCTTGTTCATAGATGTCTCTGCTGAAGTTAAAAAGTATCTGAATATTCTGTACAAGTCAACAACAAATCGCTGCTAGTTAATTTTTGTAACGAATTAAGTTTTCAACGACTGCATATTCTCAAAATTAATGAGTAACAATTAATTAGGTTATTGCAGCTACAAATAAGTCAATTCCTTCGCCGAAAGCAAATCCAACTGCCTCCATTGCTCACATTCCACTTCGAGTTCCTTTGATCCAATAAGAGAGACTTCACTCAAACTTCTTCCAGTCATACTTCCCAAGTGGAATTTTTCCGATTTAAAGCAAAACATTCCAATTGTCAATCAGTCATTGACCTCAACACTGAAGAGAAATTAAAGAGAAGATTCAACATGTGCACACAACAGAGAGTGATGCACATTTTCCAATTTGCCTGTTCTTTACTTTGCGTGCGCTCAGCATGCTCTCACTCGGCCTGGTTTCATTCATTCCCGGATCTCGCTCGCATTGTTTTGGTTCGCACCGGGGCCATTGAACCCCGAAAGTGAACAGAAATTTCGCTTCTTGCGACGTGCGTCGACCCCGCAAGGAACAGGAGTGAGACGCGTACGCACTTCGGGCGCAACGGACAAGCAGTGTAAGGTGTGCGTGTGCGGTAAAAGCCCAACGGACCAAAAAGCGGACGACGAACGCGTCGCGAAGAATTTTTGCTGTGCACCAGGTGATAGCAAAAACTCGAGTCCTTCGACAGGTTTACGTCCAATATACGCATCCGAAGAATCGTGGAACGCACTGCGTAGTTTCCAAATAAACCATTAGACCTAGTGGCGAAAAGTTTAAGTGTTGTGATGAGAACGAGCTTCATGAAGAAACCTTCTAGCAAACGAGTGTAAGATTTCGCGCGAAAAGTGACTGAGGAGTGAATGCTCGCTCGAAGACCGGAAGTACTTGCCCTGCAAATTGTGCCATATTGATCGGTGAGTGCTCCTTTAAAGCTGTGAATTATTAAGCAATCGGCAAGCCCTCAAAAGCAGAAGAAAGAAGGACGGACGACCGAGAAGCGAGTTAGAGTGCTGCCTGGTGTAGCGGTGAAAGTGAGATAGCAAGAGGAAGTGAAGTGAACGAAAATTTACTTACTGAGTTTAATCGTATGAAGTCACGGGCCTCACATCCCCAACGTCCGAACCACCTCCCCCTCAATCTCCTCGTGCATCGTTCCGCAGGCGGAAAAGGCCGCAAGCGAACAGGAAAATCGATTTTCCACTGGCGCACTTTGTAGTGCTGTAGAGTGCAAAAAACTCGGCCATTTATTGACGTTTTCCCGGCGTCGACGACCTCCGTCGCAGCAGCGTGAAAATCGAAGAAAAACAAAAGAAAAACCAACTCTGAGTTCAAGTCGAGAAGCAGAAGAAGAAGTAGCAGAAGAGTGTCCCATTCGGGTGCGGGCAGTGTGTGTGTGTGCGAATTGTACTGCGAGCGAGCAAGTCGATGAATGGGTAGTAGTGGTGCCGCGGCGCGGTTTCGGCTGCTGGTAGTGTGTGAGTTAGGTAACATACGCGTGTTTTCCCAGTTCGGTCATTGACCTCGGATGCCGGCACGCTGTTTTGAACGAGTGTGGAAGAGATTCAACTGTCAGTTGGCTTGAATGAAAAGTGAGCGATTTGGATTTGGTTGTGGAGAAGAGATTGGAAAATTGTGCATGCTCTTTGACCCCTGCGATGGTGCGCTCATGGGTGCAGATGGCAGTAAGAGATCGTGGTAAAGAGAATTGTGCATTGGATGACAGCGGCCGTTGCCTTCGTAGCTGTCATCAACCGGCGAAATAATCGCTCGCTCAAACTTTTATTGCCATTTCGTGGACTTGTATGCGGTGTGACAGTGCGGCGGATATTTCGTCATCGATATCGCACGCGAATTGGAAAAGCGGAAAAGCCTACAAGACGTCAGTTAGTTCGCCAGAGTTTGTCAACGGCACCCTTGTAGCCGGAACTGCAACACACAAGTGTCAACGCCCGGTTATGAGATTTTTGCACTGAGTGAGCAACGAGTAAGCGAGCAAGATTTTCTTGTATCAAAGTGTCATTCGCGCAGTGAACTTGAAATAGCAGAGAAAGACCTTCAGGTGTCTTTTTCTCCAAGTCGCGCGTTGGTCGGAAAGAAAATTCACAGTCTTGAGATTGTGCATCCGTTAGAAACCGCATCATCTGGTTGCCAACTACTTTCTCGGCAAACTACCACTTTCGATATCACTGGTGGTGACGGCGCTAGTGGGACCGATTTTTCTGACTTTTCTCTGTTTTCCATGCGACGAGATAAATCTTAAAGATTGCTCGTAACTGCAGTGAAGTGGACGCATTGTCTGGACCTTTGCAGTATGGCATTTGTCAGCGAAGTTGTGTTACGACCCTGAACTTGATCTTCCGACGAGCTTCAAATTGTTATTCCTTTCATCCTAATTCATATTCAGTGATAACTCAAACTTGTGAAAATGTTGACGCGGTAAAATTATTTGCGTTTATTACACTATCGAAGATTTAACGAGTAAGCCAGATCGGAGTGCAATCGTTCTCATTATTGCTCGCACGAATTGACGCTTTCATTCCTAATCTTGAATCCATCGAATGGCATCAGATAATTGTTAACACGCACTTTATGCCTGAGGCCATATAAACTTTAAAATATTAGCAAAAAACTCGATATCAGTCATTGAACTTTACTAGTTGCTACTTGCAAATCAGCTGGTGCAATTGGACGTGGTTTCGTCGATTGTTAAATGATAATTTTCTTATATTTTGATATATGCAATTGATAGCTAAAATATGTTGTTTTGTGAAATGATTACGATTATTAAAATATATGATGATGGTGCAAAGTGATTAGTTATGTAAATCAAGTAAATAAGGATGATTTAATGTGAAAATTGTGGAGGTATTAGAATATTAAGAATTAATGAATGTTCAGTGAAAACTATAAAGAATAATTAGTGAGTACTTTACACAAAGTACTGGAAAACTACACATATAATTTTATGACAGTGCTCCTGAATCAATTTTATGAGCTGGAATAATTTTTTGGGTAGGATAATGGATTACAAAACTTGTGGATCAATTTTTAGAAAAAGGTAAGTTACTCGCTTATAAAATTATAAAATAATATAATCCTATTACATTAAATTCTGATTCAATTTATTACTTTCGTTAGGCCTAGAAAAGACCATCCCGCTTTGAATATTAGATGAGTAGATTTACACTGAATAAAATCAATTACTTGAATGAGAAATATTAGTTTAAATTTTTAACTAAACAGTCGATCTCAATTCGAATTCCAACCTGTTTTACAAATTTTTGGAAATTCAAATTCAAAAGCGCTTTATTTAATACCAATCGTTATAAATTTTTAAAAGAACATAAAGCAAATTCCAAACAATAAAACTATAAAAAAACTTAATGGCCCGAATGGTTCTCTAAATTTATACATTATCAGTTAAACACATTTAATGAAAAAAATACACTTGCAAATTTAAATTAATTAAGATTATTAGATATTTTTTGATTCAATTGGAAAAATGAGAAAAAACCAACCAGCATTATTCAAAAATTACTTATACTACTAACACAACAATGAACTTATATCCTATACCTAATATGTTACACCCTAATTCTAAATAAGTTCAATAAAAAAAAAAACGTTACCTTATATTGAAACCTATACCTAATTTAAAATACAAATAAACGACAATACTAGATGTAGCAATAATGAGTCCAAATGTTTGGATTCTGTGTATAAAAGCAAAATTTTTCTGTAGGGGAGGCCGGGGCGAGTTGGCATAGATTTTGGTTTTCGATTTTTCTATTTTTTTCTGAGAAACATACAGCCAGTTTAATTCTGCTATCAATTTGTATAGCTACCATTACTTGGTGGTGTTAACGCTTATAAAATATTTCTAGAAAGTCTCCAAGAAAGCCAACTATCCTATTCAGAATAGATCAACCTTGTAAATAGTCATCTGTATACTAAATTTCATTGAATTTAAGGGTACCGTTAAGATTTTATTCAAGAAAACATAAAATCGATAAATCATACTATTACTAACAAAGTTGAGTGAATTGCGACTTCTAACGTATTTGTTGTTGTTGTACTCATCAAGGCCTACATTCTTGATTTTTTTCGGATCACAGGTGTCCAATCGCGAGGGGGGGACACAAATTTTTCGTGTATTTCCCCTCCCTGTGCGCCCCTCGAAGCAAACTTTGCCAAACAAAGACCTGTTTCGAAAAGCTCTCATCAAGACCTTTCATTTGATACCCATATCGGCCACCTTCAATGACCCCCCTTAAATACCTTATAAATTTTTTTGTATTTGAACTTTGAAGAGAACACCACTTTACACCTACATACAAAATTTGATGTTTCTAGCTTAAGTAGTTTCCGAGAAAAACTGCTGTGACACACGGACGGACGGACGGACAGATGGACAGACAGGACGCGATTTTAGAAGGGTTTTGTAAAATTATTTTACAAAACCCTAAAAACATTACATCATCGAATTATTCAAACAATTTATCGAACATCTGGATTTACTTGCGGAAAAGTATCAAGAAGTTCGAAGAAGAAGAAACTTTTTTCCACCGGCGGTATGAAGAAGCCCGATGGCTTCCCACCACTGGGGCATCCGGGACCAGGCGTTTCAAATGTAATTAATGAAAAAATAATGAAAAGAAAAATGAAAAAAAAGTTTTGAACATGGGAAGCGTATCACGCTCGCTATTAAGCGCAGAACTGAAAAGAGTTACCAGAGAAAATGAAAGGGTTAGCAGAGAAAATGAAGAAATGAAACTCCGAAAATATTCGTAAGTTATCAAACGTCAATAAAACTAATGCGATTGAGCCACAAAATATGTCCCAAAAACAAGAAGCCAAAACAAACAATATGAGTGAAAATAAAGTAGCCACGCAAAAGCTCATCAAGGAAATAAAGCAACAACACAAGATGTTAAAATGACAACAATTCATGATGGCAATATCATACTAAGCGCGAGAGGAATAAATGACAGCGCAAATTACGATGCGGTACTTGCTGCGATGGATAACGATATAGATACCGAAATGGATTGCCAAGAAAACAAAGGTAATATAAATGAATCTAGTGATAACTTTATCGAATATTTAAGAACTAAAAAAAAAGGAGAAGGAGAAGAATCTAACCGGTATCTTTGCTGGTTCTTCTATTAAAAATAATAAAACTAAAAAAGGGTCGGCTATTGGCAGCTGAACATAAGATAGATAATTTCGAGGTAAAAAAAGTGACCGCTGAAAAACCCTCAATAAAAACAAAAACATTGGCTGATTTCAAGCTAGCCAAAGATGCTTTAATAGTGTGCGTATTTAGTCATCCAGCATCATATCGAGGAAGCCCTCGATATCAAGATTCAAAAGTTAAATTTTCCGCAAAACAATGCCAAGTACACCGAAGTGTAACATCGTCTAGCTCCGTCAAGCCCGGGATATCATTTACACTTGCTGTCAGTGGACCAGTAGGCAACAATGTAAATAAAATAAATGATATAAGTAACAAAAATGAGCTGCTTTTCAAAACTTTACAACAGCTTGAATCTCTCTTCAAAAGAATGAATATGCAAGATCAATAAATCAATTTCGTTTTTCAACGTTTAGGCCAACATGCTTCAAAATAGTTTGTCATCCAGTCACATTTCCATGGAAAGGCTTCGTCTCATCTCGATCAACATCAGCTCCATTGATACTCTAGATTGACGTGACTATCTCCTTGAATTTATTGCTAAGCAAATTCCTGATAGCATACTTCTCACTGAAACCCACTCTATGACATTTAAGGATTTTGAATTCATAAAAAACTATAGGATAAGCAGTGGTGGGGGAGGTGGCACGGGGATGTTGGTTAGAAGACCCTATTGTTTTCAAAATATTGAAAAAGTTGAATTCAAAAACTTTGAATTTCTTGAAGTGTCCGTTATCAAAATATCACTGCCAGGTGGGGATAACCTCTTCGTCATCTCTGCCTGTGCAACTGGTCGAAACGTTCTCAAGTTCAAGGAGGATTTCAATTCCTTGTTTTTTTTTGTTTTTTTTTTTTAATTATCTCCATTCCCTACCACTCTCTCCATCACTCTTTCTTCGTCACACAACGCTCGTGCGATCTGCATTCACATTACGTCGCTTGGTCTTTTGTGCCACCCAGACAATGTTTAACACATCGGTATAAGGGGGCACACAATATAATGTGAACTAGTCCTTTTCGTGAACATCTAGTCCAAAAAATCATGATCTGCTCTCAGAGATTAAAAAAAAATTCAATATCATACGACGCATTCAAAAAAAACTCTGAGTAACTGTCACTTCAGTATCTCGCCGATAGGGTCAAAAAGAACGCCCTAAGATACTGGGCTCATAAAAGCAGAATTACAGGTCCACGCTTCAATCAGTACTCATTAAATGCTCCCTTAGTCTTTTCTTAAATACCAAAAGTGAGTTTGCTTCCTTAACAATTTCTGGTAGATTGTTATATATACGCAGAGCATCATTCGTTGCATCGTTCTTTAGTCGATCCGTTCTGGCAAAAGGTATTACGAATTGATTTGCATTCCTCGCATTATATGGGTTGATCTGTGATACCTTAATTAATGGCGCTCGTTCCGATCCATTAGTTTTTAAATTTCTGTAGATAAACTTCACTTTCTCCATAATAATAATTTGACTAAAGGTTAATGATTTTGCCAATTGGTAAACCAAACTAGTTTGAGTAAGCATTGGCAGCTTCAGAATGTTTTTATACGCTTTGGTCAGCAGCCTGGATATACTGTTTAAATGTTGCTTCGCTGATTGACTCCAAATAAGTACTCCATAATGCAATTTCGCCAGGACAAATGCATTTAGAACAAGTTTCTTGATGTGCATTGGAAAATCCTCATATCTTCTTAACAATCCTATTATTGGGGCTAATTGCCTTCTTAAGCCATTTATGTGTGGTAACCAGGTCATACGATGGTCTATGATAAGACCAAGATATTTCATTTCTAGCACTCTTTGCAATTTTTCGCCGTTAATATTTAGTTCGACATCTATGTCTCCTTTGTTCTTTTGCTTAAAAACAATATATTTTGTCTTTGATGTGTTCAATACTAGTTTGTTTCCAATTAACCACTGATGGAATTTTCCTAGATCGTCGTTGATAGTGTTCTCAATGGCAGTTTTGTCTCGTACTGAATAAAAGAAGAACTGTGTCATCAGCATATAATGTGTGATATACCGTCAGCCCACATGTATTTAGATTATTTGTATGTAGCAGGAACAAAGTTGGGCCCAGTATTCAACCTTGGGGAACTCCTGTTTCCGTAGGTGCATGGTCGCTCAGGACATTGTTGATTAAAGTTCTCTTCTCTTCCCTCCAAGTAACTCTTAAACTCCAAGTAACTCTTAAACAACTGCTTAGGACTACCCTGAATACCATACGATTCAAGTTTACGAAGCAAGAGATCATGATCAACTGTATCAAATGCTTTTTTCAAATCCACAAAAATTGCGATGACATAATCACCTCTGTCAAGTCCTAGTTTGAAATCTCAAATTGAATAGGCTGCATAGTTATTATATTCTTACCTGCGATCTGAATGCCAAGCATATAACACGGCTGAACGCCAACAGTAATCCCAGAGGTGAATTCCTGCAATCGTAGATAACATAGAACCAAATTGAATACAGGTGCAATCTATATGGGTCAGAGCTCCCAACATATACTAGGACAAATTCAAAATTGGACCTCTGCATTGCTAACACAAAAGTTACATTTTGCTTTAAAAGTACTCAACGGAAACTGCAGTTGCTTCCTTACGATAGCGACCATAACGCAATCGTAATGGAAATCAATCGTCAAAGGGATGATGTCTTCCTTATTCCAGTTCACTCACTAACGATGAAATATATCTCTATTGAAGTTAGAGAAGCTGACGTTGGAAACAAAGTAGTTCTCAAGATTAAAAAGATTGAAGATTCTCTTTTCACACGCATCAACAATATTTATCGGCGATTTTTGGACTATAACCATCGTTGGCTTTGTTGAAATTACACTTGAAGAATCTCCGGAACTTAATCCGTTCATAGTTCAGGAGAGCAGCCAGCAATCAATGGGTGGAAAAACTGAAGGGTATTAGCCCACAGGAACCAGATGGCGTATTCATGAAAGTGAATAGTTTATTCCACAAGAAGTCTCGAGTGATGGTATCGAATCTTGAAGTCGCTAGTAATGAGATAAAGCTTCTCGATAGGGCTGGTATCAAAATTGATAGAACAACTCCAGATAGAAATGGAAACAGGATTATATGTGATGGATTGCAGAAACTTGCCCTGATTAGAACATATTTTGAATTGGTTCATCTACCAAACCCTGAGAGATGGAATGAAATATTTTCAGAGGTCGTTGAAGCAAAAGTTTCTGACTTTAAATAAAGCCCGAACGGCAAATCAATTCTTCATTTTGATGAAACATTAACATCTGACCTCATACTGAGCTTAAATCTTATTGATTACTTTGTCAGCTATGAAGACTTGTGTTTCATATTTGGCAGGATAAATAACAAGAAAAACATTTACCTGAGGTTTCTGTTAGGAATTATTGCATATTGTTTAACAACATGTTGAGTAATTCATATTTCCTAAATGAGTGGAAAAAGGCTAAGGCATTTCCTAACTTAAAGAAAGGAAAAGAACCTTCGAGTCCAAAAAGCTTTCGTCCAATTAGCTAAACAATGCATTAAACACCCACATTGAGAAATATGAGTTGATGCCGAATTGTCAATTTGATTTTTGTGCCAAGCATTCGACCATACACGTGATAACGAAAGTAAGCTCAGATATCTGTTGAAAACTTAACAATAGAGGATATGTTGGAGCGTGTCTTATTGATATGAAGAAAGCCTTCGATACAGTGTGGTTAGATAGACTAATTTTTAAACTCCTTCAGGACAGGTTCCTCAGACACCTTGTCAACATGATGTGTCATTTGTTACATGGGAAATCATTTGTTGTAATCAATGAAAATCTGACGATAATGCGCGACTTCAAGGTATTCATTGGTCTACAGCGGGGAACAGTTACTGCGCCTCTGTTCTTCTCAATATTCATTCGCAAGCTATTGAACGGCTTCGTTTTTAACGTTTCGGCAATGCGATCATCGGTAGCGTTTGCTGATGATTCGATCATATATTCGGCAGACCGAAAAGCTACACTAGCTGCGAAACAATTTCGTTTCGGACAAAGCTGCAGGGAGTTGGTCAAGACTTGAAACGTATTTGGAAGGATTTCCACATAATGGCAGGTTAGGGTAGTTCAGAGCGGGTCCCACATAAATCTTATGTTCGATACCTCGGCGTTCATCTCGATCAGTGTATGTACTATACTGAACATGTCAACATTGTGCTCAGTAAAGCACAAAACGTAGTCATGGCCCTTCGGCGACTCCTTCATTCCAGATACATTGATCAAAAAGTCAAAGTTATCTGTTACATACCCTGGTTAGACCGGCTTTGACATAGGGATGTCAGAGCTGGTACAACCAGAGTGCTAGTACTATGGAAAGATCAAGAGCTTTCTAAAGGAAATGTCTTCATGCATATACTGGTTTGTACAGAAAGCCTGAAACAGATTTATCAAACTGCTAAAGTGACGAGAATCCATATCTTTATATAGAAAGAATAGAATCATACAGAGATCTTAAAACTAATAAGGCTTTCCTAAATATAAACTAACAAATTATTCATTACCGAAAATTAAGAAAAATTACAGAATTATAGGCTTGTGCTCTTAATTTCACTACAATTAAATGTAATTCCTTAATTTTTTTAAAACTAATTCTTAAAATGTCACCACTTGATTTGAAATTTCCGTAGTTTCTTCAGTTTTTACTTCCATTAATGAACTTCTTCTTTTTCGTAGCGCTACAGTCCATCTTCGGCCTTCGTTTCTTGCAACAAGTGCCTCCAACTATCTCAGTCCATTGACCGCATCCTCCAATTTCGAAATCCAAGCAGCAATGAACTGTCTTCGCCGTCTGAGTCAGACCAGCTTTTGCTCGGTTACTTGTCTCCGCCCTTCAGTTCTCCCAACGAATATCTCTTAAGGCATCCGTTGCTCATCCATACGATTCATGTGGTCAGCCCATTGTAGCTTCCGCAGTCTTACAATCATTGAGACCTCCGCCTCGTCAAAAATTTCATACAACTCATGGTTGTATCGAATTCACCATTGGTCCCCGTCTAGCTTCGCTGCGATTATTCGCCTCAGGACCCGTCGCTCGAAGGCGTTTAATATGTTTGCGGATGCTTGGGTTGTATGCTTACTTAAAGTTAACAAAAGTTTGGTGTACGTGTATGTTGAACTCCCAGCATTTTTCAAGTACCTGCTTGACTGCAAACAAATGGTCTATTGTCGATCTACCTGCTCTAAAATCACCTTGATATTCCCCAATAATACTGTTGGCGTATGATCTGATTTGATCTCTTAGATCTTTGAAAATGTTTTTTACGCCGTACAAAGGAGTAATACGCCTATATAGTTTTTGCACTGTAACTTATCACCTTTTTGGTGATAGGAAATAAATTGATTGGCTCCACTTTTTTGGGATATGTTCTTGTTGCCAAATGTGCTGGATGACTTTGTGAATACGAGGTGTGACAATTAAGTAATGAGACTGATTCAATGAAAACCGTATATTTAAAAATTATTGTACAACTCTGCCATCCCCTTCAAAGTAGTCCCCTTGGACAGATATACAATGATTCCAGCGCGTTTTCCATGCTTCGTAACATTTCTGGAACGCTTCGACTGGGATGTCCGCGAGTACCCTCGTCACGGCCGTTTGGATGTCCGTAATCGACTCAAAATGGGTTCCTTTGACCACCGATTGAAAAAAACAGCTCTCATTGCCTGTAATAACTCGAGCAAGCAGCGTGGGATCGTTTTCCACTTGTTCCAAACAGTCTTCTGCAATAGTCATTCGATGCTGCTTTCGCTCCTTAGAAAGGTTCTTTGGAAACATCTACGTGCACAAATTTTTCATCCTAAAATCGTCGGTTAAAATTTGTCTGACTATTTCACGGTTCATACCCAGTTCCGAGGCCAACATTCGAACTGTTAAACGCCGATCTTCACGGATTAGGGCGTGCACACGCTGCGCATTCGCGTCAGTCTGCACCTCGACTGGTCTCCCGCTCTGCGCCTCGTGTTTCACGCTTTCACGCCCCTCGTTAAACTCTTTGTGCCATCTCAATACCTGGGCACGGCTAAGAGTACTATTACCATGCCCAATCTGTTTCGCCCAATCTGACGAAACATTTTATCGCGACGCGTTTCTCTTGATTTCGTTTCTCCATTTTCGTGACGAGCACCACCCACACGTCTACTCAACACGACACAGCAGACGAACTAAACAAACTAGAGCAATAGAAAATATATTAATGGAGAGAGGGAAGATGCCACAGAAGGGCAAGGAAATTTCAACGTCGCAGGTTTACGCGGCAATCAAATCAGTCTCATTACTTAATTGTCACACCTTGTAGCTTTGAACACTGCTGCCACCATATTTGTTGAGCTCTACTGGAATCTCATCGATGCTTCGGCGCTTTATTTTTCTTTTGGGCTTTGATGGTGGAACACGCTTCATCCAGAGTAGTTGGGGCCAATGAAAGTTCTGCGGGAATATCTATAAGCTCCAATGTTCTGGAGCTATGCAGAGGATGAAGGAGGTTCTTGAAATATGATGCCCATCTATCCTTTATCCTGTTCTCATCAGCGATGGTATTGCCGTTGTCATCACGGCCGAGCGTGGTTTTGTGCTGATCCACGCTTCAGACTTTTCATTGCTTTGTATGCTTGTCTTGTGTTGTTGCTCGCTAAACTTACATCGATGCTTCCCAATTGGTCGTCATAGTATTTTCCTTTCTTAATTCTAATGATCTTATTATATTTTTTTTTTGTCTAATGCATTCTGGCACTCATCATCGAACCAATCGTTTTCTTTTGCGCCGGGCTTAATGTCCGGTAGTCTGTTCTGCCACGGTCTTACCTGTCGCTTTCACTTCCACCCATAGCTCCTTGCTTGTTTTCAGCGATGTATCAGGTAGAATGGGGGCTAGCTGGTTGTCGCGGGTCTCCGTGAAATGTTTTGCCCAGACGCCATTTGGCGCATTTCGATGTCGAATTTTTGAGGAGGGCTGGCCTTCGCCGAATACGCCTTTGACATGCAACTTCGATAAGTTTATTTTATCAAGTAATAATCTGAGTTACAATTGCCTCCTCGGTATATACGGACGTCAAGTCTGCTCAAGGCGCAACGTTGTTGCATCAGAAGATGGTCGATCTGGTTTTGTGTATTGCCATCCGTTGATACCCAGATGATTTTCTATATGGGTCGATGTGGGAAGCAAGTTGAGCGTATGACTAGAATTCTGCTGCATGCAAAGTGAATCATGTGCTGGCCGTTGTCATTCGTTTCATCGTGGAGTTAATATCCTCCAGTCGTTCCCCGATGAGATAGCTCATTGCCAATCTAAGTGTTGAAATTACCCAAAGTAATTTTTGTGTCGTTTGTAGGTATTATATATTCCAGTTGATTGTAGAACGTTTTCTTCGTCCTTTTCTTCGGTCGGGGCGTGTACATATATCAGCCAGATTTTGAAGAATTTCGCTTTTATATGGATCACACACAACCATTCATTGACTGTTGACTGTTCATTGGCTGTCTCCTTGAACTCCCTATACACAATAAAGGCCACTCCGAATTTTCATTTTCCAGTAAGCTTCCCATCTTTGAATATTTTGTGCGATTTCATATCTTGAATAACATAACCAGACCACTTCGCTTCCTGGATTGCCAGTATGTTTGATTTATATTGACTGGCCTGTTGTAAAAGGTCTTTGACAGCACCCGGGGTAGTTCAGTGATCCAATGCCATAGTCTTTTTTCGGTTGCGAGGTCGTTTTCCTAGATCCAATCCATTCCGAGACTCTGTTGCAGGTTTCGAAACCATGTAGGGTTTTACAGGGACGAAGAGCTAGTCCATCGCCCAACCTCCATTTCGGCGGCATAGTTATTACTTTCGATTCAGTTATCAGGCGCTCACTTTCTTACGTCCCCACAAAGGACGTATAAGTATGACTTAGTAGCATAGCTGTAGGTGTATTTACAGTTATTGGCATTTCTCGGCATTTAGTGTCCCCTCATTAGGGAACCAGGAAACCCAATGTGCGACCCCGAGACAATTTACTACCATTTGGTAGTGGAGTTTAGGATGAGGAGTCGTGGATGCTGGGGGTGGGGGAACAAGGGGATCCCCCCTCCTTTCTCAACCGGGCTTAGGACCGTCTACGGCGGAGTTCCATCAATGAACTGCTTTTTGAGAACTTGTAAGGGTTTGTTGCGGTTGGACAGGCGTCGTTAAAGCTGTTGACAATTATTCTCGTCACTTAAGAATGGCATTTTCAATTTTTGAACTTATTCTCAATGATTTTTGATTCTCAATAAAATTTTGGATCTGTTACTTATGTAGGCAGTTTCCCACAGATTTTGCAATAGTTTTAGGATGAGAGATGCTGGGCTGATAAAGTGTTAGTCATTCAGCGAGAACTCCTCCGTGATTCAGATTCTTCTCAATTTAGTGGTATTTAGTGGAATCTGATTATTTAGTCTGAATCTGAATGTGTGCTCGTTAGTATCACTGTAAGTAATACTGAAAGAAAAAGAAACTACAGTAACCACCTAAGGTCACTTAGATAAAGTTTTTTTATACGAACAACGAAAATCTTGAATGACTTTTGGCAAATCATATATAATTTTAGGTAAATTACATAAGTTCGCACTAGGCAAAATATGCTAGAAGCATGTGTAAACTATACTAAGGGAATAAGGCAACCAGTATTATTCATAGTAACCGCCATGACAATCAAATATTTGAATGCGTTTTATGTAGATGAATTAATTAATGGCAAGATAACACGCTCCGTGGCTTATTGCGAGAACTATAGTCTTGCAATCCGTAATGTGCGGGTTCAATTCCAAGTCTATGAGTAGGTAAGAATTAAAATGAATGAATACATATCAATATTAAAAAGAATTTTAAATAAAATTTTCATGGTAAGTTAGTGGCGGAGGATGGGGGAGGGAGAATTAATTTTAGCAGAATGCCTCCATAATAAATTTACACCTGCCGTTCTCAAATGGTCAATTGGATAGGAGTTTAGGTGATTCAGCTAAGTGTCTAGTATGAAATAAGTTCATACAAACTGTTTGGCTACTTGTCGTAGATTTTGGTTTACGGGCTTACAGTGCGTCCGAAGAATCACTCGAAACGAATCTCGTTGTCACCAACGGGGCTCGAATCATAGACTTTCGGCTTAAGCAGCGAGTACTCTACCCAATAAATTACGCGAAAGTATTTAGTACTTTCCAATTAAGAATTTTAAGGAAAGGTAGGTACTCTTACAATTTTTTCACAATATTATTTTTTTTAGTTTCGGCAACAGCTGCTTTAAATAATAATTATTTTTAAGTACAAATGTATTATACAATGTCATTCACACTCGTCAACTGGATCAACAAGGCCTCGTTCAAGCACAGGTGGTTATTAAATGTATGATTGTTAATCGAATTCCAATAATACCTCTGCTTTGTTTATCGCATTGTGTGTCTCTTTATTTCATAAACACAATGTCATTAACACCATACTCGGATATACGCCACTAAACAATTTCCGAACAAGGTGTCAAATGATAAGATTAAACATAATCCATTTATCCCACAGTCAACAGATAACCTTAACTGAATCATTCAATCTTAAGAAGAATTAACTTTTATTACACAAGACAATGCCTCTGCTCATTCACACGTCCAGTCCAGAGTGCCGTATGTGAGAAGAGTATAAGGGCAACGTACCCAAAACATGAACATATTAATTTTCCAGAGAAAGTAACTAACCTACGATAATGTGTACTACGCGGTTTGCTATTATTTTATTATTTGTTTTTCTTTCCCGCCACAAAGTTGCACAGCAATGCGAAGCGGTTCCGAGTACAGAGTGCAAAATACTCGCATAGAAATCAAAGGCTTCATGTGTCGGGATCTATCTACTACGCGGGTTTTATCAGCACCAAGTCGAGTTCCCCACAATGAAATACAGTGGTAATTTGCTGAATGCTAGTGACACGTTAGCCGTTTAGGATTTGATTGGTATCGCAATGGACATTGGCTTCTGTGTGTTTTGTTCTTTTTTCGCGGTCATCTTTTGCAAGGTGATGAGTTTTTTCGCTAAGTTTGCAGAATTGCACCTTCTATGCGGTTCTACTGAATTTGCTTGAAAAATGGATTGGAAAAGATAAAGAGAACAAATGGGCACTGGGGTTTTGTTGGTCATATTTAGAGAAACGCTAAACGTTGATTAACATAGTTAAGAATAATTCACTAATAATGCTTTCCTTAAACCTTTTAGTTCAAAAGTCTGAAAGACTCCTAAATCATGATTTTTAAGCAGTTTAGAAATGTACTTCTCTTGAACCCTTCTACTTGATCCCAAATAGTTTTCTAGACCACATCACATAAATCTTTAATTCATTGTCAAAAAATTATTCAATTCAAAATAATGACTACCAAATTATTTTACGGATTCTATAGTGAATTCCCAAAAACTTTCCACATTGTTATCCACTAGTCGGTCATATTTTCCATATCATCAGCATATGTACATATAATTTCACAGCAGCACCAGAACGTACGAAGCGATTCGTCCCGCCTATGTCGCCCAACGAGGGTTCAACAACCTCTAATTACACACATTCAATCTAATAGATACTCCATATATTTCACTTTCTCTTTTCACTATCGCCGCAAGTCATGTACACACATTAGAGAGCTGTACTATAGCAGTTAGATAGATAGGTGGTACTTGGCAAAGTGATGGATTTGCTACTTCAAGCGTCGCAGCCACATTGTAAGGGGATCAATTCCCATCTGTTGCGGCTGTTGGTACACTAGCTACACTCTCCCAAGCATAGTAAAAGCATTCTTCTTATCAAAGATAAAACGGCGCAGACAAACAGTTTTAAAGATGGAACAGAAACGAAGAAGTTATCTCAGGTAAGGATGATCGGTCTGCACGTCTCCGTTACCTTGCACACATTCATACCCCTCGATATCGAAAGCAAGATCGGAGATCCGAGCTGAGTATGTGCTACTCTAGGCGATCTTTGTTCATTGTCTGATTAAATGACAAGATCAAATGTTTCCCTTATACCTGGTCGAGAGGGACGACAGGTAAATAAAAAATAAGAAAGGTAAAGATCGAATGGTCTTCATGCAATATCAAATAGATGTGGAAAGAACATTGACCTTTTGCGCGGGAAAATGTGTAACGTATGTTCCCTCCATACATGTCTGATAGGAGTGCGTAGAAGAAATTATAGTAGATCGAACTAAATCTGATAGGATTACGATAAAGTAAGGTTGGTATGAAATTTATTGTATTTGGTAATTATTGAAGATGCTCATGTTATGAGGTTGATGAAGGTGTTTTCATGCAAATCAGGAGATGTTTTGATGAATGTAATCAGCTGGTATATCTGTTTGTTCTTCTACAATTTCTTATTTTTTTGCAGCGCTCTACTTCGATAACAACTTGCATTAAAACGAATTCCCAAGATGGAGGGCAGGTGCCAGTAGAGGATATTTGTTTTTGTATGAAAAATTTTAAATATAATTCATTTCATTTTTCCAATAAAATATGAAATTTATTCACTGCAAATTGACTGCTGGATTTGAATTGATGTTTTAAGATTTCTTAGCGTGGTATCGTCTCAGTGAAACCACAAAATAAGGATCATAACGTGTCCAGTCCGAAAAAAGCTATGGAGCCAAGGAATACTTTTAAAGTTTGCAACTTTATGCTGGTGAGTTTCCGATTAGCGCTGGCAAGATTCAAGATCTTTATGTGGTGATTTTAATTTTTTACATATATACAATTCATTAATAGCTTAACCTAACAATATACATGCGGATTGTGCCTTAGAGCTTTTCCCGGAGTTCAATAATAATTTACTTGAATTAGATTACAATATTAATTTTTTGGTAAAACAAAACTTTAAAATGTTGACAACCACAACATTATCAAATATTAATAGATTATAAAAAGATGTTTGTAAAAATCATTTGCTCTAACACCTACAGTTTTAAAAATTGATTTCTTTAAAATTAAGTACATTTTTTCCTTAAGACTACCTTAAAACTATTCATTCACGCTGCGTCGGTTGAGCGGTTGTCCGTCGCTCTCCTGACTATTTCCGCCTTGTGCTCATTGGCTCTCCTGATTCCCGATTTCACCAGTTTTTCTGCATACGATTTTAATGGCTCCATTCCTGTCCCCTGGTACAGCACCTCGTTGGGGTAAGGTCGTCCGTCCTCCCGTCTGTATAGGCCTGTGCAAGCCCGAAAGAATTTTCCGATTAGCGCTCTGCTATGGCCTCCATACTATACAAAGATGACCCGAAAACCAAAAAAGTGGCTAAATGTATGAATGAAGATAGTGGCTGCTAATATGGGAGGGGGACCCAGTTAACATGGCAACAATTGAAGAACAGAACCGACTCAATAAAATAAAAAATTTATCGGGTTTGAAAGTTTGAAGGATCAAAATCTGTACATAGTGGTGTTGTACCTTTTGAATAACGTAGTTCCATTATCCTTACCTTCCCGTACGTATGTTATACTGTTTCATTGTTCCTTCCTCCTAGGAGTAGGGCTTTCCGTCATCCCTTCTCTGCAGACATGTGCAAGCCCGTATGATTTTCAACTAATTTTAACCTTGTTCCATTTGGTTTCTAAACTTCTCTCAGATCATCACTGTATATGTGATGATTGGATACATAAATGTCTTGACCGTTGTCGGTTTCCCTGAAAAGAGGCCGAATAAAATCCTACATTGAAAGAAAATTCTAGCTCCTACGAATATTAAAATGATGGATCTATAATATATCGGTGGCGAGTATATTTTTTTTGTGGTAGGGAGGTGAAGGCATTTATGCCCGCCGAGTCTGGCAGTGTGGGACTCCCATGGAGGATACCTTTGGACTACCCACTAAACACCTCCCCTGTCAATCTGAGAACCAAGCCTGGAACCGTTTGACACATTACTTCGGGCCAGGTCTCGTTTTGTTACGCCGTGGGGCGCCTTCAAGCTGGGGAGTCCCTTTCCTAGCGGGAGGGGAGGGGGTAAGAGGAATTGCCAGAAGAGCGATCCCCCAGCCCCAGTGCCTCCAGCTGTTGTGAGTCCCTTTTATATTTTAGGACTGCCCGAGCATAATGTGCCACCTGGTTCCATTTGTCAACCGATTCGAGCATCACCGCAACTATATTATCCGGGGTGAGCTCTCCCGTCTCCCTGTAGAGTTCCCTTCGCAGCCTGGCCCATTTGGTACACGCAAAACATGTGTGACAGGCATTGTCCTCCTCTCCTGGGCAAAACCGACAATCGGTAGACCGTGACTTGCCGATCTTGTGCAGGTAAAACTGAAAACACCCGTGCCCGCTCAAAAGCTGGGTCAGATAGAAGTCAGTCTCACCATGCCTTCGATTTAGCCACGGTCTCACATCCGGGATGAGGCGCGCAGTCCACCTTCCCTTCGTGCAATTCACCCAAGACTGCTGCCAATCGTTGAGCGAGCGTTGTCTCTCCTCGCGGATAACGATCTCCCTCGCATCCTCGTTTCGGCGCAGGTAAATAGCGCGGCGCTCTCTAGCAAGGAGGGCGACAGGTATCACGCCTGCAATCACTCTCACCGCCGAGTCGGAGACTGTTGGATACGAAGATGCAATTCTCAGTGCTCCTCTTCTCTGTACCTGTGCCAATCGTTTTCGGTATACCTCCTTGCTGAGAGCGTCGCCCCATACCTCTGCTCCGTACAGTAGCACTGACCCTACAGCACTCATCAAGAGGCGTCTTCTTGATGGGCTGGGTCCCCCTACGTTAGCCATAAGTCGACTCAGGGCCGATATTCCCGAAGCAGCCTTCTCAGCCGTTGCCCTGATTTGCTCAGAAAAACTCATCTTCGAGTCGATCAGTAGCCCCAGGTACTTCACCGCTGGCTTCGGTTCGATCTGTATATCTCCAATACTGATCATCCTTACTCTAGGGATTCTCTTTTTTGTCAAGATGACCACTTCGGTTTTCTCCAGTGCTAAACTGAGCCCGCGAGCAGTCATCCAGTCCCTCACTCGGCGCATTAGCATACCTAGCCTAAGTTGCGCTTGTTCAACGGTGCGTCCGGCGACCAGAGCCGCAACAACATCCGCATAGCCGACCAAGCGCGACTCATCTGGCATCTCAAGTCTCAGTAGCCCGTCGTAAGACACGTTCCACAGGTTCGGACCAAGGATAGATCCCTGGGCAACACCCGATGTAATTTCCATCCTTCGTTGGCCCTGTGTCGTGTCGTAGAGCAGGCTTCCGTCCTTTAGGTAGTTCCTCAAAAGCCGCATTAGATATTCTGGAACTTGAAAAGGGTTTTCTAGCGTATCCAGAATATCCACCCATCTAGCGGAGTTGAAGGCATTCCTGACGTCGAGTGTCATCAACAGGACGATCCGTCGCTTGGTGCGACTATATGCCTCTGCCTTTTGGACCGCGTTCACCACCTCTGCAATCGCATCGATAGTAGAACGTCCTGCTCTAAAGCCGTACTGCCGAGGAGATAGGTCCCCAGCAGCACGAATCGCGTCAGTGAGTTTTCCCTTGATGAGTTTCTCTAGCACTTTCCCAGCCGTGTCTAGCATGCATAACGGGCGGTATGCAGACGGCGATTCGGGATTTCCCTTCCCCTTGCTGACCAGCACGAGCCTCGCCACCTTCCATCGTACCGGGAAAACCCCGTCCCGTAGGCAAGCGTTGAATGTGCTGAGCAGCAAGTCAGGACAATGGTGATAGACGAGCTGCAACACCTCAGCTGGAACACCATCTGGACCTGGAGCCTTCCTCGCTTTCAGGGAGAGGACTGCCTCCTCCAGTTCCAGCTGTGTGAAGAGGGGGCACTCGACTGCTGTTTCACCATGGACAGCGTCAACACGGACGGGATGGGCGGGGAAGAGTCCCCGCACTATCACGTCCATCTTTTCCGCGTCATGTATACAAGGCTTCCGTAGGGCGCCAAGTTTCCCCATGACCAGCTTGTAGCCAAGGCCCCACGGATCCCTATTTACATCGTCCACGAGGTCTTACCAGCATCGGGCCTTGCTCTTGTTAATAAGCCTGCGAAGACATTTCCTGCCGGACCTGTATGCTGCTAGCCTAGTGTCTGCCTCCTCTCGTGTTCGCGCCCGCTGGGCCTCTCGCCGAAGCTTGTGACACTCGCTTCTTTGTTCGGCGATCTCGTTTGACCACCAGTATACTGGAGGCTTACTATGTCGGGGTCTGCCGCGGGGCATGGAAGACTCGCAAGCAGCTATGATGGTACTCATAGTTGAGTTCACCAAGTCCTTGGCTGTAGGCCCTCTACTCCCTGGCGGAGCTCCCAGCAACGGTGCGCCTGCCGTAAGCGCGTCAGTGAACTTCTCGACGTCCATCCTCCCAGTCCTCCATCCTAGGATTGAAGTTTGGGCATATGCACGCAGAGTGGCACCGTCGTGAATCTCAACAGCTATATACTGGTGATCACTAGCCGAGTAGTCCTCTAGTACTCGCCAGTTGTGTACTCTGGGTACCAGGGACTCCGAAGCGAGCGTCACATCGGGTATGGTTCCTACGCAACCCCAGCGGCGGAAAGTAGGGGTGTTACCAGTATTTAGGACAAAAAGCGCTGTTCTGGCCGCCATGTCCAAGATTTGCTTTCCCCTTGGGTCGGATTGTGGCATACCCCATTCGATGGCTCTAGCGTTGAAGTCTCCCCCGACCAGCATGTGGCCCTCTGTGTTCGAGACAGCGTCCTCCAGGGCATCGAGTTTGGTTCGAAAGGATCGCATTGCCTCGTTAGGCGTCAGATAAACACTGAAATATGTTATCCCTGAACACCGCACCCACACAAAACCATCCCCGCGTCCATGGCCCTGCACCTGAAGGCGGGCGCTGTCTCGAACCCAGATGGCCGAGGAATCAGTTTTGTCAGGGTACCACGCTTGCGAGTCCTTGTTATGATGTTGCTCGCTCAGCAACAGGAGGTCAGCTTTCTTATCCCTCGCAAACTGCTCAAGTAGGTCCTGGGCGTTTGTGCTTCGGTGCAAATTGACCTGCAGGATACGGATCATTTGAGTATCGATTTGGCTTTAGTTAGGGCCTCCTTGAAAACCCGGCATCTCCCTGTCCCCGGCTCATGTTTGAGGTCGCCGGGTGCTAGCTTAGCATCCTTGCAAAGAATGCATTTTGCCTCGTTCGTGCACTCGTTCCTTTTGTGCCCCGTTTCACCACATTTGTAGCACAGAGATCTCCTGTCGGGTCCCCTACAGCCATAAGCGGTGTGTCCGTATTCGAGGCATCTGAAGCAGCGGATAGGGATCGCTCTTCTCCGTATCCTGCAGATCACCTAACCTATCTTAATTTTGCCCTTCGCCAGGATTTGCTGGGCGTCTTTATCAGCTAGTTCGACAATAGCCATGCGTTGCCCCCTTGTGTTTTCACGTGTCAATCTTGCCTTGACTTCACTTAAGCTGGGGAGCTCCCTCCTAATGGCATCCTCTACTTCAGCTTTGTCCGTGACGCAGTCGAGGTCCCTGATTTCCAGGGTGGCCATTGGTTCGAGCGAGGCAACCGTTGCCGCATCTCCAAGAACCTTTTGAACCGCGTCACGGAATGCATCTTTGTTTGTGGCCTCTGGCCAGAATTCCACCAGCAAGCCACCGGTCCGGGTTGGTCGAACTGCTTTGATGGCAGTTTTGGTGTCGTCTGGCTTGACCGCTCCTTTAATTTCACGGAGGACATCTGCGTAGGTTCGGCCCTTAGTTGGTTTAATAAGCAGTGCCTCTCGCAAGGGTTTGCGCCGCGGTTTGCTTTTTGTTTTCTGCGGTATATCGGGGGGTTCTTTGTTCTTTTCGTGGTTGAGCTCTTTGTCTGTTTTTTCGAGGAGTAGCTTTTTGGCCGCTTTTTTCGCTGCCTTGTTTCGCACCACATGAAACTCCTCGTCTGGAGTGTCAACTTTGTTTATGGTCTCGTCCTTCCTCCTTTTCTCACAGTCGCCTTCAATTGGGCTACCGGCCATTCTTTTGCTGCTGCTAGGACCCACTGATGCCTCGAGGGAGAGCGTGTCTTTTTGGTGCTTTTCGGTTGCAAGCCACCTCCGCCTGTAGTGCGTTATGCGGCCAAAAAGCTCCTCCAGTTCAAGAATGCCATTCTTGACACTCTTGCCTATGTTTTTCTGCACTTCGCAGGCAGCCCTCAGTTGTTTGACGATATTGCCCGCTTTCCGAGTAAGCCGCTCCTCTTCGGCGCGGTCAAGGGCGATTGTGTTATTTGGCGCCACCTCTTGGGAGAGGCCCCCGTTTCCTAGCCCTTTTGCTTCTATCGCTTGGGTCGCGTTTGAAGTGGCGTCGGCCAACGGCAAAACTTCTCCCTCCCCCAGTCTTACACTGGCCTCCGTTGGTGTCGCAGCTTGATCCGGATTGTGTACGTCTTGCACTGGGCGCTCCGGGGTGCGCATAGTCCTTCTACTGCGCCCAAAGGCCGCAATGATGCCAGGTTGCACAACGCACTCTGCCTTCTTCCGTTCGTTAGTCCGTCTGTGGTCTGTCTCCGATGATTTAACCTGTGATGTTGACAGTGTTTCTGGGGTTTGCTGCCTCCCCCCGCAATCGGTGACTTGTTTAATCGGTGTTCTTGCCAACAGCGGTTTTTGCCTGAAAGGGTTCTCCGTGCTAGCGTCCTGTTTGCTTGTGGTTTCATTTGTTTGGTCCATTTTATTGGGTCCCCCCCTCGGAGCCGCTATCTCCGTTCGTGTGTGAAGTCGCCTTTTTGGTCCCATGGTTATCTTTGCAGAGCAGGGAGGCCATGCGAGGGTTGGCACAAGCCCTTATGGGGACAAGTGCTCAGAGCCAGACCAGCGCCAATCGGGAGTCCGTCTGAACCGAACCTACACCACCAACCCAATGGTGCGAACTTCGAACGTACTCCGAGGCCTGCCAAGGTTTTACCGGGACGGAGACGGTATGATAGTTGAATTGGAGCCGTTCACACACGAGTTTCACCTCGGCGCTACTGTGCAAAGCAACTAGGTCCAAACCATCACATCCGCCAGCCCAAAGCGTCAATTCTAGTTCGTTGTCCAAAGCGTAATCCAGATACAATAAGAGGGAACCTCACGGCACCCCCCATATCCTCGGGTCCGTGGGGGCGGCACTCCCCAAAGAATGCTAGCCTCCAAGAATGTTCTTGTCGACCGGCTTTCTCCCTGCGGGAATTTCCTCGGGTACGTGGGGGCGGAACTCCCCAAAGAATGCTAGCCTCCAAGAGTGGTCTTGTCGACCGGCATTCCCCCTGCGGAGTATATTAATATGTTTTAAAAACCAGAATATGTCTGTGGCAGATAAAATTTACACCTGAATAGTAATGTATAGGAAGTTGCGAACTAAATACACGTTTAGCTAAAACCAGGTAAAAAATACATAATTTACGTCCAATTTGAAAAAAACAATAAATTATTTTTTAGTCAGTATGCTTTATTGTGCCATACGTAATTACCAATTCATTTTTAAGAAGCATTCATTGCTTCAAGTTCATACAATACTTCTTCTCCTTCTTCTTATCACTACAGCCCCTTTCGGGCCTTCGCTTCCTGCAAACAGCGCCTCCAACTGTCTCGGTCCGTTGACCGCGTCATCCAATTCCGAAATCCGAGCAGCGATGAACTGCCTTCTTCGACCGAGACAGACCAGCGTTTCCTCGGTTTCCCCACTGGCCACCGGCCTTCAGTTCTCCCAACGAATACCTTTTTGGGTATCCGTTATTCGTCCATACGATTCATGTGTCCAGCCCATTGCAGCTTCCACAGTCTTACAATCCTTGAGACCTCCGGTTCGTCGAAAATTTCATACAGCTCATGGCTGTATCGGACTCGCCATTGGTCCCCGTCTAGCTTCGCTCTGATTATTTGCCTCAGGACCCGTCGCTCAAAGGCTTTCAATATATTTGCGGATGCTTGGGTTAGGGTCCATGTTTCACAACCATAGCATAGCACAGGTCTTATCACAGATTTGTATACTTGGAGCTTTGTTTTCCTGTGTATGCAGCTGGTCTTCAAGATAAATAAAATATGAATGAATAAAATATTTTATTTGCGAGCTGTATTCTTTGGCGTATTTCGTCTCTTTCATTGCCCATTTTCGTTATTTTGGCGCCTAAATACACAAATTCGCTAACATTTTCGATACTATATTCGCCAAGTGTGATATTTTGTGTATTTGGGGTATTTTTCCTCGACTGCGTCATGAGCTTTGTTTTATTTTCGTTGATTTGTAGCCCTACTAGTTTTGCTTCGCTGTCGAGTTTCAGGAAGAGTCCTTTGGCAGTTGTTAATGACCGTGACAGAACGTTGATGTCGTCCGCATAGGCTACTACATGGCTCGACTTGTATAGTATCATTGTCATTTTGGTAAGATGGACTAATTTGGCTGGGATGCCAAAACCAAGCATTATTTGATACAGTACGTTACGATCAATACTGTCGTATGCTTGCTTGAAGTCAACGAAAATTTGGTGTTCGTCTATGTTGAACTCCCAGCATTTTTCAAGTACCTGCTTGACTGTGAACAATTGGTCTGTTGTTGATCTACCTGCCCTAAAACCACCTTGATACTCCCCAATAATACTGTTGGCGTATGATCCGATTTTATTTTCTAAGATTTTAGAAAGGATTTTGTACGCCGTACAAAGCAGTGATATGCCTCTATTTTCGCACCGTAGCTTGTCACCTGATTTGTGGATAGGGAATATAATTGATTGGCTCCACACTTTCGGCATATGTTCTTGTTGCCAAATGTACTGGATGTATTCAAAAAGTTGATGAACACTACTGCCACCATATTTGATGAGCTCCACTGGAATCTCATCGATGTCCGGCGCTTTATTATTCTTTTGGGCTTTAATGATGGAACAAATTTCATGCAGAGTTTGTGGGGCCAATGGAAGCTCTCCACAGACATCTATAGGCTCCGATGTTCTGGAGCTGTGTGGAGGATTAAGGAGGTTCTTGAAATATGATGCCCATCTTTCCTTAATCTTGATTTCAACAGCGGTTATATTGCCGCTGTCATCACGACAGAACGTGGTTTTGGGCTGATAACCATGTTTCAGGCTTTTCACTACTTTGTATGCTTGTCTTGTGTTATTGCTCGCTAAACTTACATCTATACTTCTCAATTGGTCGTCATAGTATTTTCTTTTCTTAATCCTAATTATCTTATTCGCTACTCTTCGGAGATTTTCATAGTGTTCTCTCTTCGTCCTGGTTTTCCTACCTACGTTTTCTTTGAACGCATGGTTCTTTTTATCTAACGCATTCTGGCACTCATCTTCGAACCAATCATTCCTCTTGCGCTGGGCTTGATGTCCGATCGTCTGTTCTGCCACGGTTCTGATAGCCGCTTTCCCTTCCATACAGAGCTCGTTGCTCGTCTTTAACGATGCGCCTGATAAGATGGGAACCAGCTGGTTGTCGAGGGTTTCCGTGAAATTTTTGGCTACAGACGCCGTTTGGAGCCTTTCGATGTCAAATTTTTGTAGCGGGCTGGTCTTCGCTGAATATGCCTTCGACATACGACATCGGTAGATTATTTTGATCAAGTAATTATCTGAGTTACAATTGGCCCCTCGGTATGTACGGAGGTCAAGTATGCTCGAGGCCCAACGTTGCTGGATCAGAATATGATCGATCTGGGTTTATGTGTTGCCATCCGGTGATACCCAGGTCATTTTATGAATGCGTCGATGTGGGAAGCAAGTCAAACATATGACTGGATTTCTGCTACATGCAAAGTCAATCAGGCGCTGGCCGTTGTCATTTGTTTCATCGTGGGGCTATATCCTCCAGTCGTTCCCCGATGAGATAGCTTATTGCCAACCTAAGTGTTAATTTTTGTGTTGTTTGTGGGCAATGAGTCGACCAGTCTTTCCAGGTGATTGTAAAACGATTCCTTCGTTTCTTCGTCTTTTTCTTCGGTCGAGGCGTCAACATTAATCAGCCAGATTTTGAAGAATTTCGCTTTTATACGGATCGCACACAACCGTTCATTGACTGCCTTAAAATCAATAACGTGCGATTTGAACTCCCTATCCACAAAGAAGGCCACTCCGAATTCTCGTTTTCCAGTGGGCTTCCCACTTTTAAATATTGTGTGCGATCTCATGTCTTGAATGTCGTTTCCAGTCCAATTCGTTTCCTGGACTACCAGTATTTTTAATTGATATTGACTGGCCTGTTGTCAAAGGTCCTTAACAGCGCCAGGGTAATTGAGTGATCTGACATTCCAAGATCCAATGCCATAGTCCTTTTTTTATTTTCGAGGTCGTTGCCGTGAGCCCAATCCATTCCAAGGCCTATCTGCAGGTTTCGAAACAATTATAGGTTTTCCAGGGACGTGGAGTTAGCCCGTCGCAATACTTACTGATACTCCAATCAAGCCCAGGCACCGAAGATTACAACTCGGATGTAGTAGCATAGAGTTACAAGTCAACCTACCTTCCCTGAATAAAAAACTAGACCATATGTTACTCGACTGCATCAAGTATACATATATCTATGGCAAATATTGTATGTTACTCAGTGCAGAGTACATATCCGCTGTGGATATATCTTATTAACTGAAATGATAGTCTGATGGCGCTAAGTCATTGCTATAGGATGGATGTGGCATCAGTTTCTAATTGCGGTGTGGGATCTGGCATTATCATGATGGAACATCACACCTTAGTTCACGACAGTGGACACTCAAATCAATAGCTTGGTTTCTTGTAAGTAGCTCAAAGTCGACTATACCTTTGTAATCCCACCACACAGAAAACATAATCTCCTTTTGGTGAATATTGCCTTTGAATGTCGATTGTGGGCTCATATTGGGCTCATTTGGACTATGGCATCCTAAACAATCCACTTTTCATCACTCACTATGATTCTTTTTAGAAATGGGACACTTTGGTTACGATTCGGCAAAGAGTCGCATATGTTAATGCGTTTGGTGAGGTAGATTTCCTTTAATTTATGAGGAACCCAAACATTCAGTTTGTTTACGTAACCAAGCTCTTACCAGTGCAAGTAAACGGTTGAATACGATATGTTACGCTTCTATCCTAGCTCTTGAGCTGTTAAACGGCAGTTAGTTTCGATCAACGCCTTTATTTTGTCGTCATCAGTAGTGGTTGGACGAACAGTATGTGGCACATCTTGCACATTAAAATTTCCAGAACGAAAGTGAGCCAACCAACGCCGACATTGGCGTTCAGTAAGGCAGTCCTCACCATAAACTTCACACAATTTCCTTCGAGCTTATACCGCATTTTTGCACGTTCCGAAGTAAAAAAATTAAATATGCCGATAATGCTCTCTTTGATTGTCGATTTTCAAGATTATTTTTAACCAACTTGTTGTTTACTAATGACGTTAAGTTTTTGACTGAAGATAGTCTAAAGTATAATGTTTAAAAACCTATATAATAATAAAAGCCATGCAATCACTACTACATGAAATATGCAGCTCACGTCACGTCATGAATCACTCCACGAAATGAAGTATCGCACAAATCAATAAATAATACATACACAATAATTCGGAAGCCACCCCGAGTACTTAGTTTGCTTGTAGTGAACTATCTGCGTGTACAACTTAATTTTGGTATCCAGCTTTCTTTTGCATGGTGCCGAAAGTTTTTGCGACGATCCATCAACACAATTCTTTGCATTTACTTTGATTCCTCACTTGCATTAGTATGCGTATAGAGATTGTAAAGAAAGGGTAGTCCAACTAAAACGCACGATGTTAATTGTAAATAAAACAAAAATTTTTCAGAGAATAATGTTAATATTTTTTATTATAATAGGAGGATCTATGACAATTATGTGTGAAACAAAATTTTGCCCAAATCCTCGCCACGGCTACGGTGGCATACTTTTATCCGATAGTCCATATTTTCAATGACTCTGAGATATAATTGAGGTTCAATGTCGTTAATGTACTGAATCGTCTCATCCTTTAGCTCTTTAATTGTTCTTGGCTTGTTGCCGTACACTTTTCCTTTTAAATATCCCCAGAAAAAGAAGTCCAACGGTGTCAAATCACATGATCGTGGCGGCCAATTAACATTGCCACAACGTGGGATTACACGGCCATTGAATTTCTCGCGCAAAAGAGCCATTGTTTCGTTGCCTGTGTGGCAAGTGGCGCCATTCTGTTGGAACTACATATCGTCCAGGCCCATAAGCTCAATTTCTGGTCACAAGAAGTCCGTTATCCGTAGCGAACACCATTCACGGTAACTGCTTGGCCGGCCTAATTTGGGAAGAAGTACGGCCCGATGACGCCGCCAGCCCATAAACCGCACTAAACAGTCACTCTTTGTGGATGCATCGGCTTTTCAACAATCACTCGTAGATTTTCATTTGCCCAAATACGGCAATTCTGTTTGTTAAGGAATCCACTGAGGTGAAAGTGTGCCTCGTTGCTGAAGATGATTTTCTTTGTAAAGTCACCATTCCCTTCCGTCTATTCAACCAACCATTCGGCGTATTGCCGACGCTTGAAATGGTCGGTAAGCTTCAGCTCTTGAGTCAATTGAACCTTGTTAACTTGTAAATTCAAATCTTTATTCAAAATTCGCATCAGTGATGTTCGTGAGATGTTCAATTGTTGAGCACGACGACGAGTCAAGGTTGACGACTCTCCTGCCACACTATCGCGAACAAGAGCAATGTTTTCCGCAGAACGAACTGGGCGAGCATGCACAGGTGATTTCACATTTCCTACAGACCCAGTTTGCTGAAATTTGTGCACAATTCTCCCGATTGTGGACACATTTGGTCGATTATGAAATCACGAAGTGCATGACAGGCATTTTTATTTGAACGCCCATTTTCGCAAAATGCTTCAACAACATTAATGCGCTGCTCAATTGTGTACCTCTCCATAGTTGAATTTGTCAAACACTGAAACAAAGAAATGTCAAATTAAGTTAGGCGAAAAACTTGACGTTAAGTTGTGACTCACAATTAACATCGTGCATTATAGTTGGACCACCCTTTACGTTTGGAGCCACGTCTTAGCAAGCCGCAAATTGTGTTCAGATGACGACAATAACTTTCTCTCTCTCTCTTTCTCTCTCTTTCTTTCTCTCTCTCTCTCTCTCTCTGAACGTCAGAGGTGAATACATTGAAAATAAATGGTCCCAAATTAGGACCCTATAGGGCTTCTGAATCAAACTTGCTCAGAATCAACTCCACCAACCCCACAAAGGTAATATGATCGAAAAACGTAAAATTAGTTATTTTATAGAAGAGTTCATTGATACGTAACGAGTCAAAAGCTTTCTCACATCCATCAGTCTAAGTTTAACAAACTTTTATTATGTCAACTCTTATTTGTAAAAGCTTGTTACAGGGTCAGAGTATCTTTAATGTTAAAGGCATTTTGAAGTCAAATTGTCTTGCTTTAACAGAGAATTATACAGTGGCTTCAAGTATTACCCTTCAGACAACTTGCTAAAATTGGAAAGCAACTCAATTGGAAGAGTGTTGAGCGTCAATACTTCCCAATTTTTTGGGTATTATAAACATTTTAATGCCTTTTTACTACTGAAGATAGTAGCAGATGTTAATGCAATTATTTAGAATGTTTGCAGGAAGAACCTGATAGAATAAATGTGGAAGTTGTTTAAGCATGAAATTAGAAACTACCTCGACCCCTGCTGATTTTTTTTTTTTAGATTTGCACATTTGTGAACAAACTTTACTTCTCAGAACTAAAGAACAGGCCATGGCCAGTAGGTGCATCAAAATTACTCGAATCAAAGAACCTGAACAATCACAATTACTCATAGTCAGAGTTGAAATTTATGGTATTGATTATTTTCACTTGCTTTCTCCCCTTGAAGCACTGTCACGTAATACTTTTCGATAAAGCCAGCTACGACTTTTGCTGGCAGCCGTTTTTAGCAACCACGGTGGTTTTCCTTGAGATCGTTTGAATCCCTTGATATTATTTCCTTACTACATTCAAATAACGGCGGTATATTCTTGCAAGTAGGTTTCTTGGTGGGCCAGCTCTACAATGAAGCTCAAAAATGTCTTGTAGGAAATCTCGGTATCGAGAATTTCTCGATAGAGAATTCCAATCAAAACTTTCTCGAGCTACCGAAACGATTTACAGAATTGGCAGACATAATGAAAAAAATAGTAGATCATCGGCAATGGCGGAAGGTGGCCTTTTTCGGAGCAAACAGTATGTAATCCATAGTTTATTGAGCTCAATCATTAAAGTGACATAGGTTTCCCTATGAGAGGCGTTTTGCATTGAAATAAGCCCTCATAGCGAAGAAGCTAACTTCAAATCTTCAATAAGATTCCTTATAAAAGCCAAGGTATGGGGAAACTTGGTGCCCTACGGAAGCCTTGTATACATGACGCGGAAAAGATGGACGCGATAGTGCGGGGACTCTTCCCCGCCCATCCCGTCCGTGTTGACGCTGTCCATGGTGAAACAGCAGTCGAGTGCCCACTCTTCACACAGCTGGAACTGGAGGAGGCAGTCCTCTCCCTGAAAGCGAGGAAGGCTCCAGGTCCAGATGGTGTTCCAGCTGAGGTGTTGCAGCTCGTCTATCACCATTGTCCTGACTTGCTGCTCAGCACATTCAACGCTTGCCTACGGGACGGGGTTTTTCCGGTACGATGGAAGGTGGCGAGTCTCGTGCTGGTCAACAATTGGAAGGGAAATCCCGAATCGCCGTCTGCATACCGCCCGTTATGCATGTTAGACACGGCTGGGAAAGTGCTAGAGAAACTCATCAAGGGAAGACTCACTGACGCGATTCGTGCTGCTGGGGACCTATCTCCTCGGCAGTACGGCTTTAGAGCAGGACGTTCTACCATTGATGCGATTGCAGAGGTGGTGAACGCGGTCCAAAAGGCAGAGGCATATAGTCGCACCAAGCGACGGATCGTCCTGTTGGTGACACTCGACGTCAGGAATGCCTTCAACTCCGTTAGATGGGTGGATATTCTGGACACGCTGGAAAACTCTTTTCAAGTTCCAGAATATCTAATGCGGCTTTTGAGGAACTACTTAAAGGACCGAAGCCTGCTCTACGACACGACACAGGGCCAACGAAGGATGGAAATTACATGGGGTGTTGCCCAGGGATCTATCCTTGGTCCGGACCTGTGGAACGTGTCTTACGACGGGCTACTGAGACTTGAGATGCCAGATGAGTCGCGCTTGGTTGGCTATGCGGATGATGTTGCGGCTCTGGTCGCCAGACGCACCGTTGAACAAGCGCAACTTAGGCTAGGTATGCTAATGCGCCGAGTGAGGGACTGGATGACTGCTCGCGGGCTCAGTTTAGCACTGGAGAAAACCGAAGTGGTCATCTTGACAAAAAAGAGAATCCCTAGAGTAAGGATGATCAGTATTGGAGATATACAAATCGAATCGAAGCCAGCGGTGAAGTACCTGGGGCTACTGATCGACTCGAAGATGAGTTTCTCTGAGCAAATCAGGGCAACGGCTGAGAAGGCTGCTTCGGGAATATCGGCCCTGAGTCAACTTATGGCCAACCTAGGGGGACCCAGCCCATCAAGAAGACGCCTCTTGATGAGTGCTGTAGGGTCAGTGCTACTGTACGGAGCAGAGGTATGGGGCGACGCTCTCAGCAAGGAGGTATACCGAAAACGATTGGCACAGGTACAGAGAAGAGGAGCACTGAGAATTGCACCTTCGTATCCAACAGTCTCCGACTCGGCGGTGAGAGTGATTGCAGGCGTGATACCTGTCGCCCTCCTCGCTAGAGAGCGCCGCGCTATTTACCTGCGCCGAAACGAGGATGCGAGGGAGATGGTTGTCCGCGAGGAGAGACAACGCTCGCTCAACGATTGGCAGCAGTCCTGGAGGAATTGCACGAAGGGAAGGTGGACTGCGCGCCTCAACCCGGATGTGAGACCGTGGCTAAATCGAAGGCATGGTGAGACTGACTTCTATCTGACCCAGCTTTTGAGCGGGCACGGGTGTTTTCAGTCTTACCTGCACAAGATCGGTAAGTCACGGTCTCCCGATTGTCGGTTTTGCCCAGGAGAGGAGGACAATGCCTGTCACACATTTTTTGCGTGTACCAAATGGGCCAGGCTGCGAAGGGAACTCTACAGGGAGACGGGAGAGCTCACCCCGGATAATATAGTTGCGGTGATGCTCGAATCGGTTGACAAATGGAACCAGGTGGCACATTATGCTCGGGCAGTCCTAAAATATAAAAGGGACTCGCAGCAGCCGGAGGTGCTGGGGCTGGGGGATCGCTCTTCTGGCAATTCCTCTTCCCCTCTCCCCTCCCGCTAGGAAAGGGACTCCCCAGCTTGAAGGCGCCCCACGGCGTAACAAAACGAGACCTGGCCCGAAGTAATGTGTCAAACGGTTCCAGGCTAGGTTCTCAGATTGACAGGGGAGGTGTTTAGTGGGTAGTCCAAGGGTATCCTCCATGGGAGTCCCACACTGCCAGACTCGGCGGGCGTAAATGCCTTCACCTCCCTACCACAAAAAAAAAAGGTATTCATTGCCAGCATAGAGCTTATTATTTTAAGTGTGAATAGTCAGATTTGAAAAGGAGTTTCTTTTAACTTTCGTATGAGTTTTCTGAGTCTTAGCATTTCCAAGAATCTCCTCAGGATCATCGCGCCTGATAAGTTTGAATTACTCCAAATGTATTTTGTATTTTTCTGTTAGCCTTGATGTCGATGTGGTCTTTGTGAGTTCAAGTATTCTTAAATAGAGTTTTTTTTACATTAAACGGATATTAACGATGGAGAGTTTAATAGAACTCTGCATACATTTTAAAGGCGATTTATAAATGTGCAGTTTTTTTTCACTGGGTTAGATGAGGTTTTTTATAATTGGGATATAGGAGCTGACTTTCCGAACGATTGTTTGTTTGTAGCTAGTGCTTGCAATCGTATTTTTGTATTTTTTGGCTGCTGTGATGGGTACGTAAGCTAGGGTGCAACGCGCTTGCTTGTACATGATATAAAACTAGCGCCTTATTCTCCCCCCGCACGGTTTTTCCTTTGAATGTTTGTCCTCTTTTCCTCAAATTCCTCTCAAGCTAGTAAAGTGTCTCTTTGCTTTGCTGTTGATGCAGTAAACTTCCTCTTTCTTTTCATGCCCAGAGATGGATCAATTTATTGATTTCTGCTGTTTGTCGTAGTTAAGGAAGTATGTACCTAATCCCTTGTTAGTAGCATCATGGCCTAATCTTTGGAAATTAAAGTACATTTTTTTGGAGACGCCACCATTCCATTTTGTGATAAAATAAAAATTGATATTGCTTTCTTAGCTTCAAAGTCTGTTTAGAACTGGACTAAGAATAGAAAATCTTTTTATTTTCCATTTTAGAGGCTATACTTGACAACCTCTTTGCTATCAATACCTTTTCTATAAAATGGACTTTAAGTTCAGCAAGGATGTTAGTCATAGGAGCTGTAAACCCCTTTGAGAACAAGAGTCAATGAATGAAAGGACGAAGGGGGCAAAAGCGAAAGAAGTACGAAAGGTCTTGCGGACGTCTTACTAGTAAAACTAATTGGTGGCACTTTGACGCATTGTACAAAATGTGCAAAAATTAAATTACGATAGAAGACTCGGGAAGTGATGCAAAAATTCTATTCATTCGATCAAGTGATGAGGTTTCGGTAAACAACTCAAGTGAAGATTACTGTTGCAAAATAGTCAAAGTTGCACACAGAATGGGGAAATATAAAGGCTGGGAGGCATACTAAGGGAGGGCAGCGCAGGGAGAAATAATTTATTGCTACTGTGGCTACGCACTCTGATTAGTATTTTGAAAATCATTAATAGATAATGAATGAATCAACGAATAACCACAAAAGAGTCCTCTTTACTAGAATAAACTGACTTGCTACTTATGAAATGTATTTAGGAACCATCCCAGGCTGTAAATTTATAAACATTGAAATGCAGCACTAAAGAAAGATCTAATTAGTTGATAATTGCTGTCTACTCCTTCAGGAAATTGCTCAGTAGACAGTGGAAATGCTAATGGAGACCAGTCTCTGGCTTTAAAATCTGCATAGGGACATATTCTTTCCTTCTGAAATTTTGATGTGATCAGCTTTAATTAAATTGACGTAATATGAAAAGGTTCAATGATAGGCTTCTCGGGGGGCTACAGGGCCTCATAATAGCTTGTCTTTAGGGTCGCTAAATGGTGTGGCTTCAAGACCTTTTATTTCGAGCCACTTAAGACTCGCCCCTGAGCCAGTATGTAGTAAAGTTGGTATAAGAGCCCAAACCAGTACCGACTATGTGACTTAGATCCAGTAGTTTGCATCTCACTCTTATCACTTTGTTTTCGTTTAAAACAAGCATTTGTATGAGACCACGCTGCTTCGCATATTTGCTTCGCATATTTGTGTATCTATTCTATTGATACGCAGATGGAAAAGATCCATATGTAAATCTATTCTATTTCATATCATAATAATGAGGTATTCTAACTATCACTAAGCGAAGGCCCAAAAGGGGCTGTAGTGCTACAACAACAAAATCTATTCTATTGTGTGTATTCGCTGAAGTTTAGGACATGACTCCATAATAGGCAACAAACTGAGAAATGAGCTTACAAAAAGTAATTTATAACTCGGCCATGCATCAGTCTCCACGGGGTGTGTCCGATAGCTTGCGACAGCAGAACTCACGATCACAGCTCGGATACACTGGGGATGAACACACTTTAATTATATGCTAAATATGAACAAGGCTGGCCACAAACGCACGGCCCCGTCGACTCAACCTCCGAATCAGGAACTTCAATTCGGAATTCTGTACTCTAGCGCACACTCACGTCATCAACGCACACTTGGAAGGAAATGGGTGGTTGATGGATGCTTCAAATAATTTGCGACAGCGTACCTGCCAGTACGAAAAGAATGGGAACGAAAACGACTATATTAGATATTTTGTACTATTTCCGTGCATTGGATTACCGAATTGGGATTTCCGACTCGGAAATCGAACCAGGGAACTGTGTGTCTACGACCGGCCTAAATGCTCAAAAAGCATCCGAGTGGCAGGTTTGCGATAAATATTGGACTACAGCTTACCTGTGTGTGTATTTAATTTGTGGCATTTCTCGCACTAAAAAGTCATCTTTCTGCCTAGATAAATTTTGGCAGCTTGAGTTAAACTAACGTGAACCAACCTCATCCTTTCCACGCTTGAAAAAATTTTACTGCACATCTCAAATCACAATTAGCGGTGTCCCCTTGGCCAAACCGTCTACGTGATAGAATCAATTCTGTCATCCGGAAACGGGCAAACATTCACTAAAACAGTGCGGCCAACTTGATGGGATGCGAGAACGACACGAAATCCATCCGAGAGATTTCATGTCAATATCTACCATTTCTCCATCAACTCTCCCCGGTAATAATTTACGTCCTGCACTACAGCAGCTAATTATAACAAGCTAGTTGCAGGTTTACAGGTGCAAACTACAGCACAATAAAGCTCCGGTGTACCAATTAAAATTTTCCAAGAATGATGTTAGTGCCATGGACCTAATAGTTTTGCCCAGCGATAGAAAAGCTAAGAGGATGCATATTAATGGAACCCATATACTGATAGTTGACCACAAACCTCGCTGTTGGCTGGACCTCGTGGAAAATATGAACAACAATTAATGAAGTCTGAGATATAGGCTCGTTAAGTTGAGTTTTGGTGGCTATCGGAAACCTTGTTTTCTGTTATTCTGCAGGCAGAATGGAGCAAATTGTGCAGAGAAATTTTATCCCGGATCATTTTCATCGCATTCACAATGTCTGCAAATGAGATCGAGCCATCTCATGCCCACTTTTTAGGGTTTTGTAAAATAATTTTACAAAACCCTTCTAAAATCGCGTCCTGTCTGTCCGTCTGTCTGTCTGTCCGTCCGTCCGTCCGTCCGTGTGTCACAGCAGTTTTTCTCGGAAACTACTTAAGCTAGAAACATCAAATTTTGTATGTAGGTGTAAAGTGGTGATCTCTTCAAAGTTCAAATATAAAAAAATTTTATAAGGCATTTAAGGGGGGTCTCCCCATATAGGGGAGTGACCCCCCGAAAAAAAAATTTCATTGAAGGTGGCCGATATGGGTATCAAATGAAAGGTCTCAATGAGAACTTTTCGAAACAGGTCTTCGTTTGGCAAAGTTTGCTTCGAGGGGCGCACAGGGAGGGGAAATACACGAAAAATTTGTGTCCCCCCCCCTCGCGATTGGACACCTGTGAACCGAAAAATCGGAAAAAATCACGAATGTAGGTCTTGATGAGTACAACAACAACAAATACGTTAGAAGTCGCAATTCACTCAACTTTGTTAGTAATAGTATGATTTATCGATTTTATGTTTTCTTGAATAAAATCTTAACGGTGCCCTTAAATTCAATGAAATTCAGTACACAGATGACTATTCATAGAATTGATTGATTCTGAAAGTTTCATAAAGATTGAATGATATTTAGCGAAGTTATAGCGGTTTGAATTTTCCTGTATTACTATGGAACAATATGCGCTGCATTTATTACTATGGCAACATATGGCTATGGAACAACATGCGCTTTTTACCGACTCAGACACTACAGTTTTGCTAGGATTTGCATGAAAATTTCAGGAATGATAGGTGTCATGTATATCTTTGAGAATTGGTTGAGCTGGTGGTATCAGTAATCGTAAACCAAGAAAGTGGCTGTTTTAAATGCGAAGATCGAATAATTTTGAGTTATTTTTCCCAACTTCAACGTTTAGGTGCATGCTTTGAACACTTAATTCAATTTAATGAATGACTGTAGATCAGTACCTACAATTAATGCTTATAAGTGAAACAAGCCAAGGAGGCGGGAGAGAGCTCCTAGCAAAAGGGTTTGTAACCATTCTAGGATTCGAAATAATTGGCCATTAATCGATGATAACAGTACAGGAGAGTGGCCCCTGAAAAAAAAATTCATCAAACGTAGCCGATATGAGTATGAAATAAAGGTTTTCATGGGAGCTTTTCAAAACAGTTGTTAAACTGCCAGTTTTTGCTTCAGTGGGGCACAGGGGGTAAATACATGACAAATGTGTTTCCTTCGTCGCGGCTGGACATGTGAAATAATTATCAAGGGAGATATTTATGAGTATACCAATACCAGAAACCTCAGAAGTCGAAATTCGTTCAACTTTGTTAACAATAGTATGATCTTCGTATTTCATATTTTCTCCAATAAAATCGTCTTTGACATGTTTCTTGATGTGATTCGATCTGGTGACTGCATTTTGTAAATTGAATACAAAACCCTTCTGACATGAGCGTAGGTCTGTTTACCCAACTTGTTACAGCTAGGGAGCTTCAAGGATAAGTGCTATTAACGAAATGATGAAAATTATTATGACACAGTTTAATTCTGCAACCGGTTTCCATCTCATTATGTATCTCTTTGAAGTGTTGATCCAGGATGCTAATTTGAGGCGCATTGATGAGCACTAGAATGAGGCTGCTTGAGAAGCTCAACAAGGGCCAACATAACGATACTATTTCTGCTGCTGGGGACCCATCTATTTCTTAAACCCTCCTATGATGGACCATTGAGGCTGAAGATTGGTAGCTGTTCAAAGGTCACTAGATGCCAGTCAAATATGCATAGCGCAGCCTAGGTATACTCCTACATTGGACGAGAAATTCAATTATTACCGAAGAAAGAATTACAAAAGTGGCGCCAACAATTCTGCAGGTTAGCTTGCTGATCCACATGAAGATGAGGTTTTGAGAGACTGGAGAAACTCGCGATAGCAGTACTAAATCGGCTCATAGCTGATTTTATTCTGATTGCAGAAAAATTCGAAGATCCAACGTGATAAGTGGCAGCAGTATTGAAAAATTGGGGCAAACACCTAATCAATAATTTCGGAATGTGGCTTTATAGCCATATGCATGGTTAGAATAATTTCTGCTTAACTCAGGTGTTAAGTGGCTATAGATCATCAGTCTATCGAAGATTGGGAAAGTTTGGTCTTCAGACTGTATTTTCTATCCAAGAATAAAGGACGATGCTCTATACACCTTCTTTTTAAGTGGAAGATAAAAGAGTGAACGCTAAAGTTTGTGAGGCGTCAGAGATAAGCAACAAAGTCAACTAAATGTTACAATCGACTAGCCAAGATTCGGTTAGTGCCACAAACGAAGATAATTCTGGATTGTCTTGATACACAAACGACGGAGGGCTGACTTGTAGAAGCTCTTATCATTCTAATCCTATATAACATAACTGGATGAAAATACTGCCTGAAGGTGCCTTGAGATGGGAGTATGTATTGTAAGAGCCAAAACCTGTTAGTGTGCCTAGTTGGCCAGTGCAGCTGATTTGTCAATTTAAACATTTTCCTAGCGAAACCGTAGGTGCATTAAACCATTTAAGCTATTAAACACAAGTCCGGTATTTTTCACAAGCTTTCAAAAATATGATAAATTTGAATGAAAATGTAGTCATTTAAGTTTCCTCTTATAAATAACCACACAACAGACAATTTGGAGCCTTGGTGTAAAAATTTGTTTCCTATTTCATGAATTTTACGGTACTCTAGAAGGTATCAAACTAGGCCAAGTGATTATTATCTGAAATTTAGTAAGTAACCTTTACAGTTGCATTAATTTATAATCCATCAAAACAGTCATTGGAACAACATCGTTGCCGCAAACAAAACTTGAACCAAGGAGAAACTGTTATGACCACCACATCATATGAACTACACATTACTAAATTAATGCTGCGTATTTGTGAGCCTATTAAATAATATTTGAAAGGACTTCAAAAATATCATTGTTCATTTTGAGAGCACTGAATAAGTATATTCTTTAAAATATATTGTACACACAATCATCCCTAATGAACGAACACTCAATTATGAATTATTCAGCATTACATTTCAAGGAAATGCTTGACTCATATCCTCTCAAACAAATCCTATCCCCCTGCCGTTCATCTACTAAATGAATTAACAACCTTCTTTACTGGGTTCTTACCCTTTTCTTATCGTTCATCGCTCCCATTGACAGTATAAAGAAAATCATACGCATGTACAAACTTAAACTTACTCTACACGTACATACTATACTCCACTTACGCATTGAAATTTCCAGTGAACAATCATTTATCAGGCGTACATTAAAAAGGTGAACGATGGAAAAAACAAATAAGCCTACGTTCATCACTTGATAGCGAACAAACCGGATTCAATGAATGAATAGAATTCCCTAGCGAAAAAATGAATTTCAATATTTTCCCACGCTTACACAATTCACTTCCCTCGACCCTGTGGGGAGTCGTCACTCATGGTTTCGGGGAGCAAGAAACTCGTCCTTGTTTGTATTCACCTTTTTGTCTTCAATTAAAAGGAGCAATGGCCGGGTTTTCTCTATTTCATCTACCAGGAACTTGCTTTTCTCTCATTCTCAGCTGAATTGAATTACCGGTAAGCAAAAGGATTTCAACAGTTAAGTGGCTGATTCATAACAATCATATTTTTGATTCTTAGCCTGACAAAGCACCGTGAGGAAGAGTAAATAAAAAACAGTTTTTTTACGACAGTAGGCGGAAATCGTTTTCAATGAGTGCGTTTCTATTGTCCTGCATCATGTAAGAAAACCATTAGCTGACATCGAAATACTTGACATTCCTTATAGAATTTCCATCGTTTGGAAAGTTCAAGGACCGCTTCTAAAAAAGAAATTCCTTTTGCAGTCGAGAATATTCGCCGTTAAAACATTCTCATATACACTACATATAGACATGCTTCTATTAGTCATTGTGATGTCACTTGAAGGACGAATAAAATCGTTTTGAATCTGATTCTCATACTTTAAGATACGTCTTCAATACTGGGCGGGTATAAACGAAAGGACAACGAGCTGAAAATTTTCAAAAGCATTCCTCAGCTGCTTTTATTCCCCTTATTCGCGTCCGATCGCATTATTCCTGTTGGGCGAGTGCAATAAACTTTGCGAAGGACATGTGAGAATGTATTTTCGGTAAAATTTATTTAAAGCAGGTCTTATCTTCCCATTATACTAAAAGTATACAGAATATTTAAGTAAGGATGGCGATACCTTTTCGGAGGAACCTATACGTCATGCCACCAACCTGAATAGAAGTTCCCAAGACATTGAACTTGAACGTTGTTATGCAAAAAGGACGTTGAATTTTTTGCTGAGAGATTTGTTTGTTAGAGACAGTCAAAGTTTTGTTATGATTGGCACAAAGGCTGTTAGCCTTTTAATATGAGGAGGTTGATATTTCGTGAATTAATTATAAAGGTTTTAATGGAAAAAGTTTGCTCTTGGTTAGGTGTACACCCGTCCTAAAAATAATAGAGTGAATTTTAATTGCTTGCTCTATTTCAAAAATTTAGAAATTTGTTTTGAACAAAACTAATGAACTGGGTAACACAAATAAGGGAAAAATTTCTTTTTTGCTGGTGTGTGAATCAGTGCGAGTGCTAAATAAAACATAGTTATAATAACCTACACTTAGTTTGTTCTTCAATGGAAAAATCAAGCGTCTTCATAAAGTGCAGAACAAGCAATCAACCGAGACAGCAGTTATTAAACCAACGTTTTAAATCCCTTAGTTTAGTTGAAGATAGACTTTGATATGTGTTTTATTAATGAGCATGTAAGGTCTCAATTCTTGTCTCCAAGCAACAAGGTAATACGCTTTTTTCGTCAAGCTTATACCATCGAAATTAAAACATACATACCGTGGCCGAGGTTTGAAACCTTTTGAGGGCGAGATCAAACTTTGACTCATGTTTTTGTCTAGCTTTCAGTGGAGCAAGATAGCTAGTTCATATATATTTATTAGTGGAGCAAGTCTTGCTTCTTATCCTCTTTTCTGATATTGTTAGACGACGTTTGTGATGGAAGCTTTGTAGTTTCAGAGTCAAAAGGTATATTAGATCCCGCGAAAACTCCGGAGAAAATATGAGTCTAGTTTTGGACTCACCAGTTCAGTCAGACCAATTTCTGCTGATATTCAGTTTATCACGATAATTTTTCAGTATATAAACATTTTGATGTATTGAATGGTTCGCCTGACTCTCGCAAATGTAATATTTCAGTTTTGCCAGAAAATAAGTATGAACCAAGCTTCATTGGGTATTCAGAACTTTTTTGGACATGTTTATAAGAGGCCAGGTTTGGATTCATGTAACAGCGAAGATTTTATGAGAAATTTGTAGATGTTAAGCTTGCCTGTGGAAAATTTAAAACCTTTATTTATCCATTGCTAAATTTCATCCTTTTCTAGATATTTGTAGATTATCTGTGATGTCCATAGCTTCGGTTGTTTTTCTGGATGCAGTGAAGAGTTTTCCGAAATATTACCCACATCAGCTGAAAAATTTCAATTATGTTATCTAATATTGTAATTTGCGCTACCCAATGTCTCTTGTATGTCGTGTGTGTGTGTGTGTAAACCTTTTTTTTTGTGGTAGGGAAGTGAAAAATATTTACGGCCTGATTGTGGGACTCCATAGCGAACAGGCACAGTTGACTACCCATCGAGCATCTCCCCTATTAGCTGAGTACCTCGCCTGGAAGCGTTCAACACATTACTTCGGCTAGGCCTCATTTTCCTACGCCTAGAGGTGCCTTAAGGATACAGGAATCTCTTTTCTAGCGGAAGGAAGACAGGTGAAGAGATTTCTAGAATAGGGATCCCTTACCCTTGATAGCTCCGGACGCTCAAGTATACCTCTTTTATCCTCCAGGACAGCCCAGACATAATGCGCATCTCAGTTCCATTTGTCAACCTATGAAAACATATTTCCAATTATAGTCTCCAGAGAAAGCGCTCTAACCATAGAGGTATAAGTTATATAGAGAGGCCCTACCTATGTAAAGATTAATCCGTATGTATCCTAAGTTTTTTTCTTGGTGCTTATAAATTGTATGCGCTTTTTTAAATTGTACACCCGAAGTATGACGAAGTGCATACAGCGCTGTTAAATACAATGAATGAATACTTTGATATTCATTTTTAACCTTTACATCAGAAAGCTAAGAGGTCAATAAAGATGCAAATGAAATGTAATTGCACTTAAAATTATCAAAATATTTTCAAATTCAAAGAACTGTTTATACAGATTATAAAAGCTTGAGTAAACTAATTAAGGTGAAATCGCTAGTATTTATTAAGACATCACTAAAAGAAAGGGTCTTTCCACAGGTTAATGCATGCAAAATTATTGTTTTTAGCTTACGGTTTGCTGCACATTCGTTAATTAATTTTTTAACATGGTAGTGTCAATTCAATTCTATAAAATATTTGGTTGTCAAGGGATCACAATGTGAATAAAATTATCGCCAGAGCAGCACTCATAGCCGGTCGCAATTTTTGTATTTGATGCTGCGTTAATACATATTAAAATATTCATCACAGGAGTAATCTTGACATCAAAACTTGTATACTTCATTGTATATTGTAAGCTTTTTAGTTTGAATTTAATCGAATGATATGACTAGTACGCTTTAATCATTTTTTTCAAAAATTAATCTCAGTTACCCCTAAAATTGATACAACATTGTAAAAAATGTATTGGAAAATGTTCAAGAGTGCACGTGAATTTTTGACATCTCTATTGCCTTTGGGCCTCTATATACTATCTTATATCTTTATAGCTCCAACTTCATTGAAAATGTGACCACGCAGCCTATTCCATCATTTGCAGACAAAAAATTTGTGGCAAGTGCCATCCATCTCTCCTGCACAAAGCGCGCAGTCAGGAGACCGTGACTTGCGAATGTTGTGCAGTTAAGACCGAAAACATCCATGCTCGCTCAAGAGCTGGGTCAGGTAGAAGTCAGTCTCAGTATGCTTTCAATCGAATCATGGCCTCAGTTCTGTTCTGGGATCAGACGCGCAGTCCATTTTCCCTTTGTGACACTCTCCCAGGACTGTTGCCAACCGCTGAAAGAGCATTGTCTCTCCTTCTGAACGACCACCTCGCTGTCACCTTCGCTCGCTATCAAAGAAGGCGATGGATGGAACGTATACCATTCAAAGCTCATTTATTGAGGTTTAAGCGAATCTCTTCTTCTTCTTCGTAGCACTACAGCCCCTCTCAGGCCTTCGCTTCCTGCAAATAGCACCTCCAAATATCTCGGCCTATTGACCGCGTCCTCCAATTTCGAAATCCGAGCAGCGATGAATTGTCTTCGTCGACCGAGTCAGATCAGCGTTTCCTCAGTTTGCCCACTGGTCTCCGGCCTTCAGTTCTCCCTACGAGTACCTTTTTGGGTATCCGTTGTTCATCCCTACGATTCATGTGTCAAGCCGATTGCAGCTTCCACAGTCTTACAATCGTTGAGACCCCCAGAATCTTGCTGCTGTCAATGGCCAGTGGTTTCATTCGCCAGCACAGTATCTTGGCTTGATGATGTTCTGCTCTTTTTACTTTTGAGCTGATCATTACACGTACCGCTTTGTTAATCTCATCTTGAGATACTTCATCTAACCTAGCATTGTGCGCATTTCATATTGATGTACTATTACTTTTTCAGCTTCCACTACTTACTCGTATGTTATCGTTTTAATGCTGTCGCTGCTTTTATCCACCTGTGGGAACTTTTTTAGACTGTCCCCTAGTAAAGACATGTATAGTATGTACATAGATTACATCAAAATTATTGAAATTGCTTAGTTCGAATCTTGTCATCGGTGATTTGATTACTTTGAAGTTAGCCAAAGGAAAAAATAAGACCTTTTTATTGAAGTATTTGCACTGCGGAGAGGATACGATCGATCTTCTTCAGGTACTCAAAGAAGCTGCACCAGAAATTGAATTTATTTCAGTCAAACCCTTTGCGACAAGAAGGTTGTCCGTAGAAAGGAAGAATTTACCACTTTAGCTGGTACCAATTACATATAAGAGCAGTCCAAGTGCCCTTCAACAAATAAGGTACTTGAATTCCAGACTGGTGAGGTGGGAACGCCTCCAGAAAAGAGAAGTCAACCACTGTTACCGGCCTCAAAGATTTGGTCATTCGGCTACCAACTGTGCCATGCACTATCGGTGGGTCAAATGCATTCATGCTCCCGGTAAGTGCAAATTGTCCCAGACGGAGCCTACAGAAAAATTATACTGCGTTAACTGCTGTGTTTATGGTCATCCAGCATCATATCGAGGATGCTCTCGATATCAAGATACAAAAGTGAAATTTGCTCCAAAGCAAAACAAGTACACCGTAGTGTCATACCTTCCAACTTCTTCAAGCTCAGAGTATCATGTGCACTCGCCGGTAGAGGACCAGCTGAAAATGCTACAAATAATGTAAATAAGATAAGTGGCAATAGTGAGTTGCTTCTCAAAATTTACCAGCAACTTAATTCTTTATCGGAGAGAATCGATAAACGAAATTCAAAAATTAACTTTGTTTTTCAACGTTTAGGTCTTTCGAACGCTTCAAAATGACTTTTCATTCAGTTACATTCCCATAGATAGGCTCCACCTCATCTTGATCAACGTCAATTCTATTGTTACTCTACATTGACGTGACTCCTTGAATTTATTGCTAAGCAACAGCCCAACATCATAATTGTAACTGAAATCCAGCTCAATTTATGGGATTCCATAGTACTCAAAGATTTTGCCATCGTAAGAAGCGATAGGGTGAGTGTTGATGGGAGATGTGGCATCAGGATATTGGTTAGAAGAGCCCATTGTTTACAAAATATTGAAAAAGTCGAATTCAAAAACTTTGAATTTCTTGAATTGTCCGTTATCAAAATTTTACTGCCAGGTGGGGATAACATCTTCGTTATCGCTGCCTATGCAACTGAGCGAAATGCTTTCAAGCTCAAGGAGGAGCTCAATTCCTTGTTTGAAATACTCGAATTGAACAGGCTGCATAATTATTATATTCTTGCCGATGACCTGAAAGCCCAACATGCATCATTGGTGTATTCTTGAAATCGTGGATAGTAAAGAATCAAATTAAATACAGGTGTAATCTATATGGGTCGAAGATCCCAACAAACCCTAGGACTAATTCATATTTGGACCTCTGCATTGCTGTTCAAGACTTCAGTTCAGCTTTAATAGTCCTCAACGCAAACTGCAGTGCTTCCTTACGATAACGCCCATAGCGCAATCGTAATTGAAAACAATCTTCAAAGGGATAATGTCTTCCTCATTCCAGTTCAACATGAAATCATCGGTTGCATTTAATAGAAAAGGATTGGGGAAAGATTCAAAAGAAGTTTAATCGAAAGTACCACAAATAATGTCCTCTTTCTGATGATGGCAGCGCTTGCTCAATGGTTTCTAATGACAGGAATCTAACTAACGATGAAATATATCTCTATTTGTTGAAGTTAGAGAAGCTGACGTTGGAAACATTGTCAAAGTAGTTCCCAAGATTAAGCATCCAAACAACATGAAACAATATAAAACACCAACCATCGCAAGGTTAAAAAAATTGAAAAGCCTTCTCACATGCGTCAACTATATGTATCGGCAATTTTTGGACTACAAGCATCCCTCGTTGGTTTTGTTGAAATTACACCTGAAGAATTCCCCAAACTTAATCCCTTCATACTTCAGGAGTGAGATCAGCAATCAATGGGTGGAAAGACTGAGGGGTATTAGCTCACAGGACCTAGATGGCGTTTTCACGAAAATGAATAACTTTTTTCGTCAGAAGTCTCGGGTGATGGTATCGAATCTTGAAGTCGCTAGTAATGAGATAAATCTTCTCTATAGGGCTGGTATTGCAATTGATAGTACGACTCTGGATAAAAATTGAAACAGGATTATATGTGATGAATTGCAGAAACTTACCCTGATTGGAACACATTTTCAATTGGTTCATCTACCAAACCTTGAGATAGGCGATCAAATATTTTCAGAGTTCGTTGAAGCTGATCATCTTTACGGTATTCCGAAGCAGCTGTACACCGACAATTGGCGAATGAAAATCAATGCGCAGAAGTGCGAAATAATTTTGTTTTGGACAACGCTGCAGGGGGCCAGTCAAGCCTGAAACGAAATTGGATGGATTTCCACATTATGGCTGGTAAGGGTAGTTCAGAACGGGTTCCAGATAAATCCTGTGTTCGATACCTCGGTGTTCATCTCGATCAGTAACTGTACTATACTGAACATGTCAAAATCATGCTCAGCAAAACACAAAAAGTAGTCATGGCCATTCGACGACTCTTTGATTTCAGATACATTGATCAAAAGGTCAAAGTTACCCTGGTTAGACCAGTTTTGACATACGTATCTAAGATCTAATACAACGAGAGTGCTAGTACTGTGGAAAAATTAAGAGTTTTTGAAAGGAAACGTCTTCGTGTATGTACTGGTTTGTACAGAAAGCCTGATACGGATTGTAAGTACTATATATCGAATAGAAAAATTTATCAAACTGCTGAAGTAACAAGGGTTGATATCTTCATACTGAAGCTTCTTCGGAATCATATCGCAAGATCTGTAACTGTGAATGAAATCCCCTGGATTGTACAGCCGTTCCACGCTACAGACTGGTATATTGTGATTTGCCTCGATACTGACTTCGTTCCTCCAGAAGCATTCGTGTATTTGGACATGATGGTGTCCCAATCATATACTGCATAGATAGACGGGCCACCCGTAAGAAGATAAAATATCTTCCGGATTTGAATTCACGAGACCAAAAATTCCAATGGAGATACTCATTTGCTAGGTTCGTTGAGGCTGGTCGAGCTGAGACGGATCAATCTAGGTATTGGAGGCTGAGTGACAATGTCTAAATTATTCGTTTTTGTTTTCTGTTTTTGTGTTTTTCGTTACTAAGCTTTTAATTCCTTCTCATTATTGCTACATTTAGTGTTGATGTTTATTTGTGTTAAAAGTTAGGGATGGATTTCAGTATAAGGTAATGTTTTTTAGGGTTTTGTAAAATAATTTTACAAAACCCTACTAGTTTCGCGACCAGTCTGTCCGTCCGTCCGTCCGTGTGTCACAGCAGTTTTTCTCGGAAACTACTTAAGCTAGAAACATCAAATTTTGTGGGTAGGTGTAAAGTGGTGATCTCTTCAAAGTTCAACTACAAAAAAATGTATAAGGTATTTAAGGGGGGTCTCCCCATGTAGGAGAGTGATCCCCCGAAAAAAAAATTTCATTGAAGGTAGCCGATATGGGTATCAAATGAAAGGTCTTAATGAGAACTTTTCAAAACAGGTCTTAGTTTGGCATAGTTTGCTTCGGGGGGCGCACAGGGAGGGGAAATACACGAAAAACTTGTGTCCCCTCCTCGCGATTGGACACCTGTGATCCGAAAAATCTGAAAAAAATCAGGAACGTAGGCCTCGGTGAGTACAACAACAACAAATACGTTAGAAGTCGCAATTCACTCAATTTTGTTAGTAATGGTATGATTTATCGATTTTATGTTTTCTTGAATAAAATCTTAACGGTACCCTCAAATTCAATGAAATTCAGTACGTAGATGTCTATTTATAAGATTAATCTATCCTGAAAGTTTCATATTTAGCGAAGTTATAACGGTTTGAATTTTCCTGTATTGCTATGGAACAATATGCGCTGCATTTATTACTATGGCAACATATGGCTATGGAACAACATGCGCTTTTTACCGACTCAGACACTACAGTTTTGCTAGGATTTGCATGAAAATTTCAGGAATGATAGGTGTCATGTATATCTTTGAGAAGCTAGTAGTATCAGTTATCGTAAAACAAAATAGTGGCTGTTTTAAATGCGAAGATTGAATAATTTTGAGTTATTTTTTCCCAACTTCAACGTTTATGGTGCATGTTTTGAACAATTAATTCAATTTAATGAATGACTGAAGATGAGTACCTACAATTAATGCTCATAAGTGAAACAAGCCAAGGAGGTGGGAGAGAACTCCTAGCAAAAGTGTTTTGTAACCATTCTGGGATTCGAAAAAAATTGGCCATTAATCGATGATAACAGTACAGGAGAGTGGCCCCGGGAAAAAAATTCATCAAACTTAGCCGATATGAGTATGAAATGAAAGTTTTCATGGGAGCTTTTCAAAACAGTTGTTAAACTGTCAGTTTTTGCTTCAGTGGGAGCACAGGGGGGAAATACATGAAAAATGTGTTTCCTCCGTCGCGGATGGGCATCTAAAATTTTTATCAAGGGAGATATTTATAAGTATAACAATATCAAAAACATCAGAAGTCGAAATTCGTTCAACTTTGTTAATAATTGTATGATCTTCATATTTTCATATTTTCTCCAATAAAATCGTCTTTGACATATTTCTTGATTTGATTCGATCTGGTGACTGCATTTTGTAAATTGAATACAAAACCCTTCTGACATGAGCATAGGTCTGTTTACCCAACTTGTTTTTGATTGAATTTGTGTGGGTTTAGTGTGCAACATATTAGGTATAGGATAAAAGTTCACTGTTGTGCTAGTAAAGTAATTTTTTAAATAATGTTGGTTGGTTTTTTCTCCTTTTTCCAATTAAATAAAAAAATATGTAATAATTTAAATTAATTTGAATTTACTATTGTTTTTGTTTTTCAGTAAATGTATTTCATAGTTTTTCGTAGTTTTATTACTTGGACTTTGCATTATATTAATTTAAAACTTATAGTGATTGGTATTGAATAAAGCGCTTTTGACTTTGACTTTACGGTGCCAATGTATTCAATGGTTAATTAATTAAACACAGAGGACTCATACCAGAGGTTGCTATCCTTGATTTCTAAACCCTGCCTCAAATCTCTGTATAGGCTTTGCATTGAGAACTTAGCAGGGTTTCCAAATGTGCCATGTAGCCCTAAGCAACCCAAATTAGCTTCAGTTTTACGTCAGTAAACAGATCTACGCTCATGTCAGAAGGGTTTTGTACCCAACTTCTCAGAAATGCCGTCACCAGCAATGAATAACGTCAAGAAATACTATATGTCAAAGAGATGAGCACGTTCAAAAGAAAATCCATTGTTTTTCTACTTTCAACGGTCGTCATTTTGTTGCAAACCGACTAAAATCACTCAAATCATGAATTCTCAAAAATATTAATGTTATTGACCTTATTTGAAAATTTCAAGAAGATCAATTCAAAACTGCAGTGACTGATTCGATGAAAAATCCATAAAATACCAAAATCATGTGTTATTGTTGTTGTAAATGGAGAAAATTCAAACAGCTATAACTTCCGTGCGTATCATTTGATTTTCATCAAACTTACACAGTTTAAGAACCCTTAGTAGGAATACGTAAATATCGAATTTCTTTTAGTTTAAGGGAAAAATGTGAAATTTGAATATCATGCTATTATTAACAAAGCTGAGCAAATTGCGACTTCTAAGGTATTTGTTGTTGTTCTACTCATAAACATCTACCACCATAATTTTTTTTCAGATTTTTCGGATCACAGGTGTCCAATCGCGAGGGGTGGGGGACACAAATTTGTCGTGTATTTCCCCTCCCTGCGCGTCCCTCGAAGCAAAAAGTATCAAATTAAGACCTGTTTTGAAAAGTTCTCATCAAGACCTTTCCGTTGATACCCATATCAGCTACCTTTGAAGAAATTTTTTTTTTCGGGGGCATTTTCCCTATATGGGGAGACTCCCCCTTAAATACCTTATAAAATTTTTTGTAATTGAATTTTGAAGAGAGCACCATTTTACACCTGCATACAAAATTCGATGTTTCTAGCTTTGGTAGTTTGCGAGAAAAAGTGCTGTGACACACGGACGGACGGACAGACAGGTCGCGAAACTAGTAGGGTTTTGTAAAATTATTTTACAAAACCCTGAAAATGATTCATTTTTAAGACCTCCTTGATATCATAGGCGTCATAAAATTGTTTCCATCCACCCGGTTTTCCTACCAAAATGTCTTAAACTGTAATAACCTCTTCCACATTTTTATTCAGTTCGAGTAAAGTTTTGTATTAAAAAACAAGCTTCCAATCAGGTGAAGATTCGCTCAGTTGTTTTTTAGCTATAAAGAATGCCAACGGTTACCATGAAATTTAAAGTCGTTTCGATTGTTTTTATCTTGGGCAGTTGGCCGACTATTCCTAGAAGTGTTAAACATAATGTTCAAGCTCGATTCTTAAAGATTTCGTAAGTTCCTAAAATTCCCTCTAAATTATCTCATGAGATAAAACTAGCATAAATTCTGGTTTGCTTTTAATTCTATTTAGATAGAGGTCCTCCTTTCCAAATCGTTGATAAAATCACCAAAGTTTCCACTAATTTTAACAGTCATTACTAATCCAATTTAATTAACTACTCAATTAAAGTCTCACTACCTGTCATCTGATACAAGGCTTATCCATCAATCTCTTCCTATTTCTCCATTCTTCCGCAAAAGAATATCAATTCTACCATACAAGTGTTACTCGTCGAAAAGAATGAACCTTATGTGTGACATATGCCATCATACATTATGCTTAGAAGTCGTCGTTCATTCAAATCGAACTGAATGACCGACTCGCGTGCGCCAACCATCTTGAGCTGCATGCATTTCTTTGCATTCAGTCGTTGATGCGTTGTTGCAACGAGTTCGCTGCCCTTTTGATCGAATTTCTAAATACAACAACGGACCCGGCGGCGCGAGGCCGTCAGCCCAAAAGAATGGTCATGCACATATGTTAATAGCAAACTAACATTATGGATGCATCTCTGCCGCGATAGAAGTGGCCGCGCACTAGCTGCCCCGCTAGACTTAGAAACGAATTGCGGAAATGATTTCCCTGCTTCGACCCAATATAGTACTCACCTATTAATAGCTGAGCTGCTCCTGCTTTAGCAGCAGCCACGATTACTTCTTTTGCTGCAAATGCAACTTCTGCTGGTCTTCTTGTTGGTGGAGCAACACGTGTACACACTCGTAGGTTTTGTGGATGATCTACTTTGAAGAATAGGAAAAACAAACTATTCCTGCTGCTCCCCGCCCATTATAAACTTCAGCAGGAGCTCAAAGTTAGGTGCATTGAATATTCGCTTGATTGCTGCATTTGTTTGCAGTGCATGGCCGACACACAAAGTAAATCGCGGAAGAGGATTGCAATATGGCACTCACACTTCACTCGATGCACTTTGAATACGCTGATATGGTGGAGTGGTGGCACATATGCAGCACGTTGCAATGCAGTAGCAACGAACAAAACAACAATGTCCGCTTGTTTCGCTGTCATATTGCTTCATAATACTCGGCCGTCCGTACCAGCTACCGGGCAGGAGCGGTATACGCTTCGCATTTGTATTGTTCAAGAGAAATTGCAATTTGGCGCGATTTATTTGCATGATTTGCTTACATGTACGCTAGCGCATTGAAAAAACGTCCATCATACAAATGCATGTATGTTGAACAAGCAGTACACTGAACTTTGGTAATTAAGACATACTTGTTCGTGTTGGCTCACGGCACCAAGCTTATGCGGTATAACATAAATCTGGCGAAAGGCCGTCAAGGAATTTTTTAAAATAGAATTTGAGGAACTGGTCCTAAGGCGTTAGAGGAGATTAAACTGTAGCTCTAGCCTCATGATTTCATAACGATTGTTAAGACACCAGGAAACATAAAATATCCTTCAGAATCAATTATATAAGATGTAAGTCAAACGGTTTCGTCGTATCGAAATTCAATAAGTTAACTGCTCTGGTGATGAGCTTTTGTAAGACACACGATGTCCATTCTTACCTGTAATATGAGTTCATGGAATAATCGTTGTATCGTATTACTGGGAGAGAACTCAATTTAAAATTAAATGAAAAACTGATACCAAAAATTTAAAATCCTTTCGAATGTAATCAAAGTACCACTACGGAAGGAAGCCCTATGTAGATATGTACATATAAAATTTTAAATATACGCATCTAATAGAACTTTTATTTTTGTTATTGTTTTTGGTTAGGACAACATGGCCAGTGAAGCCACTTTTGAGAAATTAGACCAGCATTTATTATACTACCATATTATATCCTTCGAATTTGGCTCGTTCTTTTGGGTTAAGAAGTATGTCTTGTAGATAATTGCCCATGATCGATTGTTAGGTCATTGCCTTAGATATCAGTGACTTATCGTAGCCAAAGATATACATGGTGTCCTGGACCAGGAGCAATACCTATTCTGTGCATATGAGCGCACAAAGAATCACTTTTGTAGTTAATTCAACAAGTAGTGTGTTAACCTCTAGTTTGGCTCATTCCATGGTATTTCGAAGTCCCTGCAGCCATTACACTTTCTCCAAAATTCTGACGAAATTGCCTTCATACAGCAATTTGCTTTGTAATTGATGTGTGAGCTCCCGATAGCCGTACTGGGTTCCGGGCTAAAGAATATTTTGTTCCATTCTTCGCCCATGCAGTGGATTATTATCTTCGTAGTTTCTTTGCCTCAGAACAAGCTCCAACAAATTGTTCATTGCTGCTCAGAAATTCAACCAATCCTTTTTAGCTGTGACTGTACACATTTAATGGTTGATATCGCTGGATCTATTATTGCGAACATTTCTACCCGAAACATTACAGTCATAATTCCTAGTGATATAGATATCTGGTTTCTTTGAGTAAAGTTGCATCTTCAATCATTAGTTCTAGAGTCATTAGCTAGAAACCTCAAATCTGCTTCAGTAAATAACAAATCGAATAGTAGTCACTCAGTTCTGTCATAGACTTACCTGAAACCACCTTTTAGATTTGGGTAACTAAGTTTATGGAGTGCAATCTGAATCAATCCCTGAATGCTGAGCATCCTGAGTAAATTTTAGTATTTTCACCCACCACAAGGTACTGAGTAGATTTCAGGGTCCACCCTTTTGACAATGCTTTCATAGACCGTAAATACGGTACGTCTCTCAGGGCTTCATCGGCCCTCTATTCACAGGAACATTATTTTTAGCCAGCCTAGCCAAACAGTACATCACCCAAAAGTCGTCTGCTTTATGCCACACGCTACAAAAACACAAAAAAGGCAGAAGCCTACATCGGTGCCAAGTTTCGTATTAACCTATTACCCAAATAATATACTAGCATGGATGGGCTAAGCAAATATACAATATGTTCCTTTTATAGAAGTCTTCTGTACAAAAATATTTGAGCTCCGATTATAGTTGGGCATCGGTACAGTCTAGTTGCATGCTATACTTATATGGAAAATAGATTCGAAAAGATTACTGGTGCCTGCAACTAACGATGTATCGCTAAATGGTAAAGAGCCAGCTAAGAAACTGCAATCTAAGAGCACCGGTCGATTATAAATATGAAAATCTGACAAATTTTTTCAATCTGTTATTCTATTGGTTTGAGGGGACATATAAAGATATGGGTTGATGTTTTTCAATGTCTGTTTGAACTTATTGCTGGCAAAACTCGTAGTTCTTTTCAAGATCATTCAGTTGGCAATAAATAACAAGGTGAACTCCTTGACATTTCTAGTTTCCTATAATCAGATTGTGGTAGTTTAGTCTCGAAAGTAGCCTTCCACGGCCGAAACCTAGAAAGGTTTTCAAGTAAATCTTGGGAAGGAAGTTTGGCAAGAATTCTTTACTATATCGATACAAGCGATTCTTTTATCAATTTCTGGGAGAACGATTTTTTGTTGTCTTTTGATTGAAATGGTTTTAGTTTTCTCTTAGTTTCAACAAATAATTTTTTGCACTTCTAAGGTTAGATCTACCAAGAAGATTGTTGTAATCTAAAACGCTACGTTCGAAATTCCTCTAACAATGGTATAGACTTGCCAGATTTGCAGGCATAAAAACTAAATCAATAACGAGCTTCATTGGCCGTTGGACTCATTTAGAAAAGAGCGTATGAGATACATATTTGATTGAACATAGTCCGGTCAAACACATATAGATCCCAAGAAAGATAAAATTAATCCCGCATACATAGAGCTACTTGCATTTTTCTTTAAGTTTGACTCACTAAATTAAAAAAAGTCGAATCCCATATGCATTCAAATTTTCTTGGACAGAGTTCGTTTCGTATCGAAGAGCTAGCGAATAATGATGATGGAGGGTTTCATGGAGCTCATTCTGATATTGAAATCAAGTTCTAAATATTCGTGTGCTTCTAGAAGATAAATCCAATTTTTGAATGGGTGTGAGCATGCCATGTTGAAAAACTCTTCGGCAGTTCTTGCTCATTTCAGTATACTATGAGTTCTTCGGGTTCTATGTGGATTTTTTTTTGCGATGGAGAGGTGAAGGTTATTTATGCACCAAGTGAGAGACTTCCATATTCAGCACCAGCCGTCTGAACTACGCACTCATGTTGGGTTGATAACTTTCCAAAACCCATTATTTGCATAGAGGGGCTACAGGGAAGAGTAAATGTACAAAAGATGACTTTAAAAATCTAGGAAAAGCATGGAGGTAGTCCTTAATGAATATAACAATATCAAATATGTATATTAGAAGTCTAAATTCCCTCAAATTTGTTAATAATAGTATGATTTGCAAATTTTGCAGTTCCCCAAGACAATCTTTAATACCCTGAAATTCAATGAAAATACTCCTATACATTCTGTGAACTTCATAAACATGTGATCATATTTGAGGAAATTAAAGCCATTTGAATTCCCACAATAACTACATGCTGGTTCTCTACTATATGAGCTTCCCGTAGTTCTAGAGGTAATGTGGATTAGATATTTTCAAAAATTTTAGATAGCATAAGCAAAATGTATATTTTTAAGTATTCACTTAGTCAATTTTTTTAGTAAAATTTCAAAAAAATGGTGACCGGTTGAAATGCATACCAATGCTTTTTCTTTTAAACAAAGTATTTGATAGGCATGTCATTGAAGTGTTTCTTGAGGATGTCAATATTTGCGTCTGGATATCATAGATTCAGCACAAAGTCCTTCTGACAATAAACAAGTTTTCCCAACTTGTTTATTGTTGGGACTGCCAGAGCGTAGTGTTCCGCAATGGTTCCAACTGCCAATCGGACTACCGGCCTCCTGTCGGTAAAGTTGTCTATTATTTATTTTAAGTGGGTTCTGTGGTGCCTGCTTTATTTCTTGAATGAATAAAAGTGGCAGACGTCATCCTTCTCTCCTATATAAGAATGTAATCAGGAGGCCACGACTTATATATCTTGTGCAAATAAAGCTGTATAGATCCATGCCTGCTCTAGAGCTGGGTCAGGTAGAAATATATTTTGTCATACCTTTGATAGAGCCACGATTTTATATCTTTGATCATACTTTCCATTCACCCAGGGCTATTGGCTGTCCTCTTTAGTAACTGTCTCTTTGTTGGTTGTAATGATTGGCAATTCTGTTTGCCATGCAATTTAATTAATTTTCATCGCTACTATCCTTTACGGACTTTTGTAATCATATTAAAAGCACTACAAATTATGTCCATCGTATGGCCCGAAACGCCTGGCTGTTTCGTCAGTTGTGAGCTTGAAACACACTATCATCTCTCTGTCAAATATGTGCGCAGACGAATGAACGGATGATTTATTGCACAAATTGTGTCCTTATTCCTAACAGCTCTTGAGTTTTGTATTGCCTTTGGACATCAATATCATTCTTGCTTCTGATTCACGTATTGATAGCTTACCGCCTGTGTATGATTAGTAAGGCCAAGTGATATTAGAATCCCTAAATGTTGCTCGGAAGTCTATTTTTTTCTACCATTTTTTCAGGTAGTGCTGGGTCGCTTACCAACACAAGCAGCACCTAAATATCTTAAATCATAAGGATTTCGTGGGATCAGGTCTTTAGCTATTCCACGACTATCCATAACAAGACACGTGCTTCTCGTGAATCAAAGCCAACCATGGGTAAATATATTTTTCTTGTTCAACCGCTAGGGGTCGAGATCGACTTTAGGAGTCAGTGGTGCTTTAGTTCTACGGAAAAGAAGTCCCTGTAGCCGGGAAGGACTAAACTATTATTGTGTCGCCCGTGTTTGGTGTATAGATAAGAAAACTGATATTATTTTATGGATTTTTTTCGGAGGGAGTCTCAAATAACTTGTCAGTGTCAGCCACCTCAAAATCTTGAAGCATTTAACATATATGTGTATATGTATAAAATATTTAACATATATGTGTATACATATTTATACATATATGTATATAGATACATATATATATATATATACATATATATACTCGTATATATATATATATATATATATATATATATATATATATATATATATATATATATATATATATATATATATATATATATATATATATATTCATTACCTTTACGGTTTTATTAAATTTACATAACGTAGCGCGCTTGAATGATAATAAAGCCCGCTATGCATCGGGAAGTAATGGAAGTGGCAACGCTAGAAGGCAATATAGTCCCAGAGGAGCTTCCCGATGGGTCGCAAGAGTTTACCGTAGCTGCTGTAGCTAATTCTACTATCTGCTGGAATTGCTGAGAACTTGGTTTCTGGTTTCCTGCAAGTCGAGCAATGCAAAGAGTTTTCTGCTACGGATATGGCAAATCAGACACACATATAAACTCCAGACCACCCAAATTGTCAAAAAATGTGAATTCAAGTACCCGCACCAACTAAAGGTACCCCAAAAACCTAAATTAGAACCTCAACCAGGTATTTACCTTAACTCAGATGAAACAACACATTTAATTACACACTTGAAGGCAGATGGTACCCCTCTACCAGAGGCCCCTCCAAAGATGCACTTAATTCGATCATCTCTCAGTTTGTGTCACGTTTACTCAGACCGTATGTAATGTGACGCCTACGCCCAGGAATCGAAGTGATTCCGATCCCGAACCCTTGTAACCTGCCAGATGGATATGTCCTCGAAGTGCCAGCGGACTTCATCTGTTGTGCGGATATCGTTATGCAGAAAATATTTTTTTTTTCTGTCCAAATATTTAGATCCGTGGATATAAATATTCGAAATATAGAATTAATCCAACCCCGGCACATTTCGAGGCATAGCCATCTGGAAATGCCCCTCCACCGTGGCCCTCGAGAAAACTATGCCACTGGCGACAACTGGAGAGGTACATTGCCGCATATGACGTGCCATTCCACACACAGTTGTTTTGTCCGATGTGACAACGGGATGATTTTGGCAGCCACATGTAGGCGCTAAACGTCATCGTAAAGTTCTTCGTGATAATATCCAAGGTATTACAAAACCAGCTATACGTCGTTTGGCGCGACGTGGTGGAGTGCAACGTATTTCCGGTTTAATCTATGAAGAAACGCGTGGTGTGCTTAAAGTGTTTTTGGAAAACGTTATTCGTGAGGCAGTGACATTCACCGGAGCATTGCCTCAGGCTGGAGCATGAAGCTCTGTCAAGGTCGGAAAGGAGATCAACAGGCAAATTAGGAAAGAGGTTAGTTTAGTTAATAAAGGATTAGAAAGGTTAGCAATATTTTGTCTGGTCTGCAGCGGAAGGCAGTGTGAACTGTATCGGAACCAGTAGGCGTGGATTTGACGAGCAGCTTGGATTCAGTCGATAGGTTATCTCACTCAAGAAAAGCCAAAGTGGATCGGCATGGAACGGAGTTGACGACATGCAATTGTTCACAGAACTTGACGCCAAAAGTGGGGACTTAATCCGCGAGTGGAATAGTGTCCTGCGAATTCATCGCTCAAGCAAAGACAGTATTAGTTCACAATCACCCGCACGTGCAACTCACCTGCTCAACAGGTCCCGCGTGCAACAGAGCACGCTCAGCAATACCGGTTCAGATAGTCCTAGATCAATAGATAGTCTTCCCCACAAACATCTCCGTTCATCGCTGACGGGCAAGGATATAGTCAGCTCGTCAGACGATCTCCTGTTTATAGACAAATCTTTTAGGAATGCAATGATTCAAGATGTCCAAAATTTAAGGAAACAGTTGACACGTCTCCGAAGGATTTTACAAGATTCTGAAACTCTCAACCCATTCGAGCAGAGTAATGGGAAATTATTCGCATCTTGTGAATTGGACAGTAGTGGTCAATTGCCCGCTGATGATAAGGACACAAGTAGTCTGGCTTCGTCAATAGCCGATGATCCTAGACAGGAGTTAGCCGATCTACGAAGACAGGTTGTTTACCTTCAGGTATTTGCACGTCGTTTATTTTATTGTTTATTTTATTCAGAAATAAGTTACTGAATGAAACTAAAACGAACCATTATTCCTCCAATACCGTATTTCCGAAAATAATGCATATCGTAAACAACATTCTTTAGTACATTTACCAATAATAGCAAGTGGTAATTAATTCGATTTGAATCGTACAATTTACGTTTGATTCCATGTTTGGTTTACTTAAGTCTACAAAAAAACCCAGCCATGCCGTACTAAAGATGATTTTGTTCTGATAGAAAACTCGCATCTGGCATAAATAAACAAACTGTTGAAGCTATGAAGAAAAATTAATTAGCAAAAATAGATAAGAAAACGCAAACAAACGACTTGGGTAATTTTACACTTTTCTATTTCTATATTCCACCGCTTGTCCATAGTAATGAGTACAGTAAATGATGATAATACAAAATAACTCTTAGCGTAATAACTTTTGTAAGAAAATGCGTTAGCTAAATCGGACGTTAGTTGAACGACATGAATGATGCGGTCCTGATTTCTATCTAGAACATATGATAAATTTTTTTTATAGTTTTCACGTCATTCCTACTTTTAAATCTTTGTGTACGTTGAACAGTGTGCTTTATGTCGTTAAAAATATTGCAAGAAATGGAGGGATTGCTTTTTGTCGCAGAGAATGGAAAATCGAATTTTTTTTGTCTCTCAACCCCCAATTATTCCTGATTAGTTCAATCGTTTCCAGTAACATTCCCATTAACTTCAAGCAGCGACTGATTGTGAATCAAATCCTCAATTTTAAAACACTATTTCAATAAAAAAAAAGACATTTCAAAGGCATTAAACATTAAAGTAACTGATAAACAATAATAATAAACTGGCTTGTAAATATTTTGTACTCACCAAATGATTGTTAAAGATCACGCTCACATATTGTTACACCGCTCCGTATTTATATATATAATATTCAAAGTTAAACGCCATACAAGGGGAATAAAAAAATGGTAAAAGAAGTGGAAAATTCCAGATAAAAAGCAATAAAAAAAAAAACAATGAATCGATTCTCCGTTTTTTTTTATACAAAATCACTTGCATCGTTTCCTGATTTGTTATTAATTATTGTATACGTGGATAAGCCATCTTTGCTGCTTCCATTTCGCTTTTTGAATTTGACGCACGATTAGATTCGTCACTAATGCGTACTTGAACCACTTAGAAATATTTAATTTACGAAATTGTTGAGAAAACAAAATTTAAATTATTTAAAACCAAACAAGAACAATAAATATTAAATCCACCTAGAAAAATTAAAAATAAATGTTTAATTTGGCGGTTTATTGTAAAACGAAAAATTTGTTTGTGATCGCAAATTTATATTCAAAAATAATAAAAGGTGAAACATAAATTAAGAAACAAATTGTTAGCGGTTTACCTTATTATGTAATTGTCTTCAAAAATAATTATTATAACTATTATCATTATTAGTAATAATTTATCGCTCGATTCTTGCAAAAACCCTTTAAATACGTATTAAGGAAATTATACTTTATGTTCCGTTTCTTGAAGTAAATAAAAAAAAAATCCAATGAATTGCTAATTTAACTAACGACTTTCCTTTTCAGTAACTCGTTCTATTTCAGGGGGGACGGAGAGTGTATGGTAGGTATGTCGTCGCGAGGTTAGGGTTTCGCCAAATCCGCTGAAGTCGGTTTCGCGTCGCGCGCGGTACGCGGTACCTTTGTTTGTTTCGCCATTTCTTTAGAGTAGTTTTCTTCGGTTTAAGTTCGAGTAGTATATTTTTCGGTACCGCGTCGGTGAATCGGTAATGCGCCTATGGGATTTTGTAGCGTTTTTTATTTGAGATCTGTGGATAGATCACATCCAGAACTAACGTAATGTAGGTTTCTCGTTCTGGATGAGTAATTGTTGACGCGTTTGAAAAACGGGCAAGTTCAGGTGACTGAAATATTGTGATTGAGCGTAATCCATTCGGAGACCCGCGACCGAAATCCTCTCCGAACTAGCTGGCCGACAAGCAGTCACCGCGTGAATGGATTACGGTGCACGGATTGGTTGACCTGTTGGTACCATCCGTTGGCACTACTCAGACTTAACGTCTAGAACCGATGAGAGGTCGGTTCCGCGTTCGAGCTGAAGGTAGAAAAACCATTACAAATGGCGCCCAACGTGGGGCCAAACAACATCCTAAGGGGGAAAGAACTTCGCGTCTTCTGACGAGTTGGTCCTTTACGGAGGATGTAAGGTACTTTGGTACTCGAGTCCCACTATCAGGAGCAGTGGAATTGTGTGATACACATTAGAGGTCGCTTCACGTGAGTTGTAGCTTCCGCTCTCCTTTGTTTGATTTTGCTTTCGCGACAGAATCCTTCCGATGTGTTGTCCCAGGTTAACCCCTGTAAGGACCTTCTATTTTCTTGATGGAACTGCCAGTCTGATGGGTTTACCTATCAGCATGGACTCTCAAGAAAATAGAAGGCTACCTTGCCTTTATGTCGCGGAAGGATTCTAACTATTTCTTATGCGTGTCAGACGAGTGGTATCGGTTCAACGTTCGGTGGCGTATGCCGGAGTTGCGAAGCCCGGAATGCTTCTACGCGTCGGGAACTTTGACCGCGTACAAAGTCGTTACGGTAGCTCTACCACTTGTCTCGTCGAGTCATTTAACGTAGATTAGAACCGGTTTGTAATGTATGTGGGTATGGGGATAAATTTCGTAAATCGACCGAAGCACCCTTTCTTCGGCAGATTACCACGCACTCTCATTTCCCGCTGAAGAGTTCGACCACTGAAAAGGAAAGTGTGTATCATTTAATCTTTTTTCCTCTCTTTTTTTTTCTATTTTATATACATAGCTCGCCACTAACGGCCACTAATTTAGTGATAAGTTATTAGTAGGAATAAGTATATTCTATATATTTTTTTTTTACTTTATTTTAGCACCACAAGTAACACACACAAAATGGCAACGAAGCGGACCCCAGACAAGCGTTGGACCAGATCCAAAACGGTCCAACCAGCTAACTGCGGGATCTGCTTCGAAGACGTAGTGGAGGGCGTACACAGCGTGCGATTGGATTGTGGACATTTATTCCATCGTGCCTGTGTACAACAGCTCCTCCTCACGTCAGAGCTGTGTCCCTTATGCCGACGACCCATAGATCGGTCGGCCCTAGACGTCCCCCTCGGAACGCCCCTACCGACGCGTGGAGCAGTGGCGAAAGGAGCTCCAGAAGCCGAACCGTCACAACCACTCTTAGACCTGCAAGGAGCAGTAGGCGGTGAAGTTCCGGCTGCGAGTGTCGTGTCCGAGGTGACAACCATGCCTTCCGCCCACTCCATTGACACCCTCGTGGCGTTGATGAGGGATATGTCGGAGAGGATTGGCAACCTGGAGGGAAAGATCCAGAATCTCCCGTTGAGCCAACCACCCAGCCGCGTGAGAACTCCGCTTGGCTGGGAGCCAAATCCCAGTGTGGCGATGCCCCACTCCCGACAATCCGAGCAATGGGTCCCACCCCCAAGGAACTCGGGAATGGATCCCAGAGCTCCCGAATACAGACCGCGACACAGTACCGGACCTCCGTTGGTACCTCCAGCCCCCGAGGCAGTTCAGTACCACAGGTCAATCGAGGATGTGATTCCCCCCGGGAACGCATTGGCACCTTTTCGAGACCCGACGCCTCGTATCATGGAGAGTTGGCGCCTGAACTTTACAGGGTTCAACGATATGATATCGGCGGACCGGTTCCTTTTCCGGATTCAGGCGTTGATATCCAGCACCCTGGGAGGGGATTCCTCGGCCTTCCTCCGGCATGCACATCTTTTGTTCAGCGGCGACGCTGCCGACTGGTACTGGAGCTTTAAAGAGTCAACGCCACGTCCCACTTGGCACTCTTTCAGTGCAGCCTTCCGCAATCGATTTGAGGATGGCTTCACTGAGAGAGAGCTAAGAGAGCAAATAAAGAAACGGAAACAAGGCGCTCACGAACCGTTCGACCAATACTACACCAGTATAGTGAGATTGAGCACTCGCCTGCGAAATACCATGCCCGAGGACGAATTAGTAGAAATTATTAGAGAGAACATGCGCTGGGATCTCCAGAACAGCCTGCTACATTTTCCCATCAACACCATACAGGGATTGCGCCTCCATGCGCGTAGACAAGAACACTTGGATGAGCGACGAGGTACCTTCCGCCCACAACCTCGCATAACGGGACCAAATCCCCGAAATCATCACACCGCGGAGTTGATGGCAGCAGACCACCTGCTTGCTGATCCAGTACCAGTACCGAGGAGCGGAGCACCACCGGAGCTTGAGGACCCAGCATTGATTGATCGACCCTCCCTTGAAGCACTTACAAGCCCGACGGTCTGTTGGAACTGCCGACAACCGGGACATCGGTTCTACGCATGTCCAGCGGAGCCGACGCTTTTCTGCTACCGCTGCGGGAAGGCCGACACATACGCACCTGACTGTGCAAATTGCAAAGGGCGAAAAAACTTGCCACCGAGTGCCGCGACCACCCGTCGGCACTCCTAGACCCCGGACGAACAAATCCAGACCCCATCACCAGCTATGACCCAGCTCCCATCATGACTCCAACTCTGCTGACTCGCACCGCTAAACACAGTTCTCCCGAAGTTCCACAACCGACGCCGTCCTTCGCCGAGGCCAATGCGCAGGGAAATGATAGCGAGACGAAGGCTCCTTGGCATGTAAAACCTTTTCATGTCAGGTTGCGGAATTATTTGGCTACTCGACAGCGCATCTTCCATGAGGAATTGGCCACAACTGTCCCACCGCGAAGCAAGCGAGCCACGCGTCGGATGCGGAGCTTCTGGAGAAAAGTCAGGCAGTCGAGAAAAAAGTTGAAGGACATATACTTAGACGAATTATTGAGGGAGGATGTCCGGCCATATGCGTCAGTACACCTCCTGCAAAAACGAGTATCAGGCTTAGTCGATACGGGAGCCAGTGTGAATTGCATCTCTGCCGAGTTTGCAGGGGAGGTACTGGCCAAGCACGCGGACCAAATCCGTCATTTCACCTCCTGGTTAAGCACGGCGGACGGAACTCGTCACTCTGTAGTGGGAAAAATTATGACGGATGTCACCTTTAAAGGGGTAACTAAACCTATGGAATTTTTCATCATACCTCAGTTAACCCAGAATCTTTATTTAGGAGTGGATTTCGTTCGAAAATTTAACTTGGCCCCGGCACTATTTTCCAGTTCGACCCTGGAGTCCGTCACCACCGTTCCTGACCAATCTCAACCCACTAACTTACTACGGCATACACTGGATGTAACTCAGCAACTGCGTCTCGACTCGGCTATATCGGCTTTTCCATCGCACGAGAAAGAAGGTCTCGGGCGGACTGCCCTGGTGTTCCACACTATAGATGTGGGGGACGCTAAACCCATAAAACAGAGACATTTCGCCATATCTCCGGCGAAGGAAAAATCGTTATATGCCGAAGTGGATCGAATGCTATCATTAGGCGTAATCGAAGAATCACAGAGCGCGTGGGCTTCCCCAGTCACCTTAGTTGTCAAGCCGAACAAGGTCCGGTTATGCTTAGATGCCAGACGCTTGAACGCCGTCACAGTCAAGGACGCATATCCTCTACCGTTGATCGAAGGCATTTTGAGTCGATTGCCTAAAGCCCATTTCATCACGAGCTTAGACCTCAAGGACGCCTTCTGGCAAATTCCTTTAGACCCCGGTTCAAAGGAGAAAACAGCCTTCACAGTCCCAGGCCGGCCCTTATATCAATTCGTGACCATGCCATTCGGATTGTGTAATGCCCCCCAAACAATGACGCGCCTTATGGATAAGGTGATACCACCTCATTTGCGGCACCAAGTTTTCGTTTACTTGGACGATCTGCTGCTTATAACCGAGACCTTTGACGAACACATCGACCTGCTTCAGGAGGTGGCTCTACACATCCGGAGGGCAAGATTAACCATCAACATAAGGAAGAGCCAGTTCGTGATGACGGAGGTGAAGTATTTAGGTCACATCATTGGGCATGGGCATATCAAGACCGATCCGGAAAAGACTCAAGCGATTGACGTTTTTCCATTACCCAAGACCACCAAACAGTTACGCCGATTCTTAGGCTTATGCGGATGGTACCAGCGTTTTGTACGTGACTATGCCACCATTACCACTCCTTTGACCGACATGCTGCGTAAGGGACGTAAATTCGTCTGGGAAGAGCCCAGCTTGCGAGCCTTTGAAGAGCTAAAGAAGAGTCTGACTACGGCCCCCGTACTGCACAGCCCGGACTTTGACAAACCGTTCTCAATCCATTGTGACGCGAGTCAACATGGGGTGGGAGCAGTCTTAGTCCAGGTTGCACAAGACGGCGAGGAGAGACCTATAGCCTTCATGTCTCACAAGCTGAACCCAGCCCAGCGAAATTACACGGTCTCCGAGCAAGAATGTTTAGCCGCGGTGTTGGCAGTGAAACGCTTCCGAGCCTATGTGGAGGGACACACCTTTGAAGTCGTTACGGATCACGCTTCTCTGAAATGGCTAATGAGCCAGACTGATCTCAACGGCAGATTGGCCAGGTGGGCACTGAAACTCCAGGCATTTGACTTCACAATTCGCCACCGAAAAGGAAGCCAGCATGTAGTCCCCGACACCCTATCCAGAATGTTCGCCCCTGAAGGAGCCGAGTTGGTCCAAGAGGACGACAGCCCCCAATTGATCGATCTGGACCATCCTGCCTTCAAGTCAGCCAGCTACACCCAACTGATTCACACTATCCAGAACCAACAGCCCCAGCTTCCTGAACTGCGGTTGACGGATGGATTTATTTACAAGCGGATGGGACACGCATCCGGAGACCCCATACAAGAAGAAGAACAGTGGAAGTTGTGGGTGCCCGAAGAATTAACCACTGATCTTATCAGGCGGGCTCATGACCACCCATCAAGTGCGCACGGCGGATACGGTCGTACACTTAGGCGGTTGAAAACCTGTTTCTTTTGGCCTAAGATGGCACAACAGATAAAAGCGTACGTAGCCTCCTGTGAGCTATGCAAGTGCACTAAAGCGCCCAACACCATTCTTCGACCACCCATGGGTAAGGTTGAGGTCCCCGAACGCGTGTTCCAGCGCTTGTACATTGATCTTATCGGTCCTTACCCTCGATCTGCTTCTGGTCACACGGGAGCTGTCGTGGTCCTGGACCAGCTCTCCAAATTCCCTATCATAGAACCACTACGTAACATGCACACTGGACCTATAATCAGCTTTTTGGAGAACCGAGTCTTTCACATGTTTGGAGTTCCGGAGAAACTTGTCTCCGACAATGGGGTCCAGTTCACCTCCAGCAAGTTCCGAGACCTAATGTCCAAATACGGCATCATCCACCAACGAACTGCCGTCTATTCACCGCAAGCCAACGCATCCGAACGACTGAATCGTACGCTCATAGCGGCCATTCGCGCCTATGTCCACCCGAATCAGAGGGACTGGGATCGCAAATTGTCCGCCATCACTAGTGCACTGCGCTCGTCGTACCACGCCACGACCGGCATTTCGCCGTATTTTGCAGTGTTCGGCCAGTACATGATCGGGCATGGGAGCGCTTACCGGCTATTGCGGCAGCTGAAATCGCTAGAGGACCCAATCGTGGTTCTAGAACCGCACGAAAAGCTCCAACTTCTGCGAGATCAACTGCGGGAGAAGATTGAAGAAAGTAGACGGATGGGAGAGGAGCGGTACAACTTGCGATCTCATCCTTCTGGCTTTAAGGCCGGCGACGAAATATATCGTCGAAACTTCCGACAGAGCGATGCCACCCGCCATTACAATGCCAAACTAGACAAGAAATTCGTGAAGTGTCGAGTCATACAAGTCATAAGCCCCACCCGATACCTCATCGCGGACATGACTGGTAGGACCCTGGGAATTTACCACGCAAAAGACCTTAGACGATGAAGTGCAACTAATTCCCACGAGAAACCTTGGCTTATCCCAAATCTCTGCCTAGACGAAGGCCTCCGAATAACACCTGACTTCCTACTATATAGTCACTGTCGAGTCTTCACGAACAGGGTTGTAGCCTATCCTTCGAAACGGATCTTCGACCCGCCACGTCCCTAACCAAGACCTTTTACAAAGGAGACGGGATCGTAATTACTTCGATTTTGGGGGGGGGAATGTGTAATGTGACGCCTACGCCCAGGAATCGAAGTGATTCCGATCCCGAACCCTTGTAACCTGCCAGATGGATATGTCCTCGAAGTGCCAGCGGACTTCATCTGTTGTGCGGATATCGTTATGCAGAAAATATTTTTTTTTTCTGTCCAAATATTTAGATCCGTGGATATAAATATTCGAAATATAGAATTAATCCAACCCCGGCACATTTCGAGGCATAGCCATCTGGAAATGCCCCTCCACCGTGGCCCTCGAGAAAACTATGCCACTGGCGACAACTGGAGAGGTACATTGCCGCATATGACGTGCCATTCCACACACAGTTGTTTTGTCCGATGTGACAACGGGATGATTTTGGCAGCCACATGTAGGCGCTAAACGTCATCGTAAAGTTCTTCGTGATAATATCCAAGGTATTACAAAACCAGCTATACGTCGTTTGGCGCGACGTGGTGGAGTGCAACGTATTTCCGGTTTAATCTATGAAGAAACGCGTGGTGTGCTTAAAGTGTTTTTGGAAAACGTTATTCGTGAGGCAGTGACATTCACCGGAGCATTGCCTCAGGCTGGAGCATGAAGCTCTGTCAAGGTCGGAAAGGAGATCAACAGGCAAATTAGGAAAGAGGTTAGTTTAGTTAATAAAGGATTAGAAAGGTTAGCAATATTTTGTCTGGTCTGCAGCGGAAGGCAGTGTGAACTGTATCGGAACCAGTAGGCGTGGATTTGACGAGCAGCTTGGATTCAGTCGATAGGTTATCTCACTCAAGAAAAGCCAAAGTGGATCGGCATGGAACGGAGTTGACGACATGCAATTGTTCACAGAACTTGACGCCAAAAGTGGGGACTTAATCCGCGAGTGGAATAGTGTCCTGCGAATTCATCGCTCAAGCAAAGACAGTATTAGTTCACAATCACCCGCACGTGCAACTCACCTGCTCAACAGGTCCCGCGTGCAACAGAGCACGCTCAGCAATACCGGTTCAGATAGTCCTAGATCAATAGATAGTCTTCCCCACAAACATCTCCGTTCATCGCTGACGGGCAAGGATATAGTCAGCTCGTCAGACGATCTCCTGTTTATAGACAAATCTTTTAGGAATGCAATGATTCAAGATGTCCAAAATTTAAGGAAACAGTTGACACGTCTCCGAAGGATTTTACAAGATTCTGAAACTCTCAACCCATTCGAGCAGAGTAATGGGAAATTATTCGCATCTTGTGAATTGGACAGTAGTGGTCAATTGCCCGCTGATGATAAGGACACAAGTAGTCTGGCTTCGTCAATAGCCGATGATCCTAGACAGGAGTTAGCCGATCTACGAAGACAGGTTGTTTACCTTCAGGTATTTGCACGTCGTTTATTTTATTGTTTATTTTATTCAGAAATAAGTTACTGAATGAAACTAAAACGAACCATTATTCCTCCAATACCGTATTTCCGAAAATAATGCATATCGTAAACAACATTCTTTAGTACATTTACCAATAATAGCAAGTGGTAATTAATTCGATTTGAATCGTACAATTTACGTTTGATTCCATGTTTGGTTTACTTAAGTCTACAAAAAAACCCAGCCATGCCGTACTAAAGATGATTTTGTTCTGATAGAAAACTCGCATCTGGCATAAATAAACAAACTGTTGAAGCTATGAAGAAAAATTAATTAGCAAAAATAGATAAGAAAACGCAAACAAACGACTTGGGTAATTTTACACTTTTCTATTTCTATATTCCACCGCTTGTCCATAGTAATGAGTACAGTAAATGATGATAATACAAAATAACTCTTAGCGTAATAACTTTTGTAAGAAAATGCGTTAGCTAAATCGGACGTTAGTTGAACGACATGAATGATGCGGTCCTGATTTCTATCTAGAACATATGATAAATTTTTTTTATAGTTTTCACGTCATTCCTACTTTTAAATCTTTGTGTACGTTGAACAGTGTGCTTTATGTCGTTAAAAATATTGCAAGAAATGGAGGGATTGCTTTTTGTCGCAGAGAATGGAAAATCGAATTTTTTTTGTCTCTCAACCCCCAATTATTCCTGATTAGTTCAATCGTTTCCAGTAACATTCCCATTAACTTCAAGCAGCGACTGATTGTGAATCAAATCCTCAATTTTAAAACACTATTTCAATAAAAAAAAAGACATTTCAAAGGCATTAAACATTAAAGTAACTGATAAACAATAATAATAAACTGGCTTGTAAATATTTTGTACTCACCAAATGATTGTTAAAGATCACGCTCACATATTGTTACACCGCTCCGTATTTATATATATAATATTCAAAGTTAAACGCCATACAAGGGGAATAAAAAAATGGTAAAAGAAGTGGAAAATTCCAGATAAAAAGCAATAAAAAAAAAAACAATGAATCGATTCTCCGTTTTTTTTTATACAAAATCACTTGCATCGTTTCCTGATTTGTTATTAATTATTGTATACGTGGATAAGCCATCTTTGCTGCTTCCATTTCGCTTTTTGAATTTGACGCACGATTAGATTCGTCACTAATGCGTACTTGAACCACTTAGAAATATTTAATTTACGAAATTGTTGAGAAAACAAAATTTAAATTATTTAAAACCAAACAAGAACAATAAATATTAAATCCACCTAGAAAAATTAAAAATAAATGTTTAATTTGGCGGTTTATTGTAAAACGAAAAATTTGTTTGTGATCGCAAATTTATATTCAAAAATAATAAAAGGTGAAACATAAATTAAGAAACAAATTGTTAGCGGTTTACCTTATTATGTAATTGTCTTCAAAAATAATTATTATAACTATTATCATTATTAGTAATAATTTATCGCTCGATTCTTGCAAAAACCCTTTAAATACGTATTAAGGAAATTATACTTTATGTTCCGTTTCTTGAAGTAAATAAAAAAAAATCCAATGAATTGCTAATTTAACTAACGACTTTCCTTTTCAGTAACTCGTTCTATTTCAGGGGGGACGGAGAGTGTATGGTAGGTATGTCGTCGCGAGGTTAGGGTTTCGCCAAATCCGCTGAAGTCGGTTTCGCGTCGCGCGCGGTACGCGGTACCTTTGTTTGTTTCGCCATTTCTTTAGAGTAGTTTTCTTCGGTTTAAGTTCGAGTAGTATATTTTTCGGTACCGCGTCGGTGAATCGGTAACGCGCCTATGGGATTTTGTAGCGTTTTTGATTTGAGATCTGTGGATAGATCACATCCAGAACTAACGTAATGTAGGTTTCTCGTTCTGGATGAGTAATTGTTGACGCGTTTGAAAAACGGGCAAGTTCAGGTGACTGAAATATTGTGATTGAGCGTAATCCATTCGGAGACCCGCGACCGAAATCCTCTCCGAACTAGCTGGCCGACAAGCAGTCACCGCGTGAATGGATTACGGTGCACGGATTGGTTGACCTGTTGGTACCATCCGTTGGCACTACTCAGACTTAACGTCTAGAACCGATGAGAGGTCGGTTCCGCGTTCGAGCTGAAGGTAGAAAAACCATTACACGTACCATGTTTGGCTCAAAGAATACTACTAAGAAGACCACAGAGTGCCCACCCGAGACCAAATGGTTTACTACACGTTGGAGAGACTTCTGGAGGAAAGGGCATACCAGTCGTAGGAATTTGTCAATTTTTAACATTTGTGAAGTTACATGCTCTCATTTTGACTACTGCATGCTAGTAATATGAAGAATGAATGACACTTATGCAATAACCAATACCTCTGACGTAGTAACTCTTTCTTATGCTGATCTGCACTAGCCCATTTTCTGTGCAACTTATTGCTAAGAGTATCGCTGTATATCTCTGATTTGCACGGTAGCATGTACTGAATGGTGATCATTAAGCCTCACTTTTTTGGTGGATCTCTAAATTAGCCATTAGTTGGCTAAGAGCTGATATACCTGTTGCAGGCTTATCAACCATTGCCACTTAGAGAAGCGCAGTTTCTAGTCGATCAAACTAGCTCATCTCCGTAACTGATCATCCTTCTTCTGGCGATTACTAAATTCGCAGAAAAAATCTCGTTCTACACGATAGTTTTGAAATGATGTGTTGCATTTCTTCCTCTCTTTCTTTCTCTTCTGGAGATTTACCTCCTCTCTGATACTTCTTTAGCTTTGAGACAACTTCCAATGCTATCAGGGTCTCCCTTAGGATTGCTGTTAACGCAGTAAATAGAGTCCTTCTTTTCGTCTTTGGAATCTGAACATTTCAGTTCCTTGTGCAGCTTGCCGTACAAAACACAGCATACTGCAACAGAAACATTGAGCTTTGTTACCCTTTTAGAGAAGTACCTATACGTTCTGAAACATAACAACTCTGATCTACAAGGTCGTTTTTACATAAAAATCCATCTTAAAGTGAGCTTATAAAGATTTTAAGTTTACAGCTTTATGTGTTTGCGTCACGGAAGGGTTCGAGTCTACGATAAACACTATACGGGTTGAATGCGAATACTCCCTAGAGCCAATTGTTTTAAAACAGAACTATCATGCCGTGTTGCTGAAATTAGAATTGTGAGGTTCTGTTGCTGGGGAAGGTGGTTTTATCTGGGTTCGGTGCTTTTGTATCATGTTTTTACCATTTTGTAAAAGAAATTTACAGTACCCTATTGAAATCGGTAGTCTGTTTGCCCGTCTGTCCGTACGTGTGTCACACCAATTTTTCTTAGGAACTATAGAAGCGGGAATCATGAAACATAGGAGAAATTTCAGAAATGTTGGGTTAATTTTTGTGGTCTAAAAAAATTCTCACGGAATAAAATTATGTGAAGTTTCAAATAACAGGTCTTAATGAAATCTTTTAATACCCAGCCTTAAATCTGTATTATCGATGTAGGCCTGGACAGGGGAAAGGGAAATTACGAGGGATAGGTCTTTATGTGTAAAAGGGCTACAAATGCTTAAGAAGATGAAATTCATACAATTTTGTTAATAATAGTATGCTTTGTATCTTTTACGTTTTGCCCAATAAGATTATAATAGTACTTTTAAAGTCTACAAAATTCTATATTTAGCTATTCATTTATAAAAAAATTGAATTGAAGACTCGCCCAATCCGCTAATACATGCCCTGGCGAATTGAAAATCAGCAGTTGCTACCACCTATCTTTTGGCCGTAACCTAGCCTCATAGATTTTAGCTAGTTATAAGTAGAAAGTTAAGTTATGTTAAGCTAATATAAGTTCAGTAGAGGTTTTTGCCTAAATTTTCCTCTAGCTAATTGTAATAATCTCATAGAAATACGATAATATGCATAGTTTTAAGTAATGTTCAAACGATGGTGAGATGACTTTGTCAGAACACCTACTATATTATAAGGCCTCTGTACCGCATACATTCCAATAAAGAAAAAAATTATATATATATATATGCAGTTATTTGCAGCAATAATGAGGGAGCTCCCTATCGACATAAGCATGTTTAAAGTTTTTCACGAAAATCATAGGAAAGGTTTGTATTATGATTAACTTTATGTTTTTGGTCAATCAATGACATACGTGATGTAAAAACAAAATGGCAGGCATCATAAATACAACATGAGTAAATTTCCGCAGGTTTTCTTTGATTGAAGCATACACTGAGCATAATATTGAATAGCTGTTTGGGGTTTGTTTATAAATGGCAAAAGATGATTTCAGAGGAAGAAGAGTCTTGAAAATGGGAGCCAGAATAGACCATGTTGGGTTGAACTTCAGCAACATACCAATTTTTCGTATAAAAAGGCTACTGTGTACTGGTAGCGCAAGGACTTCAAATTATTGCCTAGTGATCGGGAAGCCAGGGGAGAGGGGGGTAAACAATTGGAACGCAGCATCAAAGTTAGTAAAAAAGGAGCTGGGAAAGCTGATAAATCTAAGTTTTAGAGGATTTGATTAGCAGTCCATGGGGCTTGCGGTGCTAGGATATTAGAGGGAAGCACTATGCCCATCGGAAGTCCTGTTCCTGACAGGATCTAGCAAATTTTGCGGCCACTCTTCCTGGATCATCTTTTTTGCGTTAATACTGTCTGCAACAAAGAACCATTTGACTGACCACTTTTCCCAGCTAAGGTGCTTGAAGTAGAGGAGCTTTCAATGAAACCACAAGCGGCGTCTGGATCAGATGGCATCTCTGTTGAAGTTGTTCAATAGGTTTTCCATTTATATACTAAATCGCTGCCCAGTAGGTTCAATGGACTCTTTTTAAATGTGTTTCTCCATCATCTTAGAAAGTGGCAAGGCTCATATTAATTTGCAAGAGGGAAAGAGACTCCGAACAATTGTTGACAAACCATCCACTATCCATTCTGAACAGTGTTGAAAAATTGATGCAGAAGCCCAACAGAGATGAATGTCCTTGGCCGTATGGACCTGGAGCAAGACAACCCACCTCTGATGCAATAAAACATGTGCTAGCAAGCTTAGGCATATAGTAGTTACCGTATGGACTTAGGGCAAAACAACCCATCTCTGATGACATCAATAAATTTGTTCTAGTGAGCTTAGGCATACAGTAGTTGCACGATGAGCACATATTCTTGAAATTCTAGAAAACTAGGGGCACATTCATGAAAGGATGCCTCACCATTACCATTTGTGTGGTGAAAGACCTAACTACTTGCCAGCATGGATTTAGAACAGGACAATTCAACTCTGATGCTATTATGCGGGTAAAAAACGTAGCCTAGTGAGTATAGGCATACAGTAGTTGCAGGATGGACAAATATATTTGGAGCCCTAGAAAACTGATTCCAAGTTCCAAGATATCTTATGCGAACTATGAAAAATTATTTGCAAGACCATAGTTTTCTATAGAATATACAAAAAAAGATGAATGAAGATTGAGATTACTTCACGAGTATCTCAACAATCCACTCTTCAACCGGATATATGGAAGACCTTACCGGACAAGTTTCTGTGGCGAGAGCTGGTAGAGGAGTTGCCCTTGGTTGGTTTTGCAGTTGATCATGTAGCTTTGATCGCTAGGAGCAAACATGCGGAGCGCAGGTTACCGATGCTCATGTGATGAGAAAGCAAGTGGATGACATCAGATGAGTTTGGCTTCTTCTTCGTAGCATTGCAGCCCCTCTCGGGCCTTCACTTTCCGCACAGGTGCCTCCAACTGCTTTGGCCCATTGACCGCGACCTCTAATTTCGAAACCCAAGTAGCGATGAGCTATCTTCGTCGACCAAGTGAGACCAGTGTTTCCTTGGTTTCCCCACTGGTCTCCGGCCTTCAGCTCACCTAACGAATACCTTTTTGGGTATCCATACGATTCATGTGGCCAGCCCATTGCAGTTTCTGTAGTCTTACAATTGTTGAGATCTTTGGCTCGTCAAAAATTGCATACAGCTCATGGTTGTCTCGTATTCGCCATTATACTCCGTCTTGCCCGCTTCAATTATTCGCCTCAGGACCCGCTTTTCGAAGGTGTTCACTATGTTTGCGGATCCTTGGGTTATGGTCCATGTTACACTGAAGATGCCTTGAGGTAGTAGCTAAAAAGACCTAGTCCGATGTAAAGTGTCAAATGATTTCAGGCTTGGATCTCTTGACAGAGTTACCAAGTAGTACAGCAGGCCAGTGCTGCTGGGCACTCTAGATTATAGGCGACATATTTCGTCTCATTCATTACCGGTTCTCATTATTTTTGCTCTGAAATAAATGAATCCGCCCACATTTTAGATATTGTATTCGCCAATTGTGATATTTTGTGTACTTAAGTTCATCTGTGTCATGACCTTTGTTTTAATCTCATTGATTTTTAGCCCTACTAGTTTTGCTCCGCTGTCAGTTTTCAGGAAAAGGTCTTTGGCAGTTGTTGACGACCGTGACAAAATATTGATGTCATCCGCATGGTAGCCTTGGCTGAACTTGAATACTAACGTACCTCTTGTATCATCAACAGGTAGCTTTCTTAGGTCGTATTCCAGAGCCAAATTAAATAGCAATGAGTCACGTCCATCTCCCTGCTTTAGTCCGATATTTGTGTCAAAGGCGTCCGTGAGTAGGTTATTGATACGGATTTTAGAGGTTGTCGATGTCATTGTCATTTTAGTAAGGCGGACTAATTTGGCTGGAATACGAAAGCAAAGCACTATTTGGTACAGTACGTTACGATCAATACTGGCGTATGCTTGCTTAAAGTCCGTGAGAATTTGGTGTGCGTTCAAGTGCCTGCTTGATAGTAAACAATTGATCTATTGTTGTTCCATCTGCTTGAAAGCCACGCTGATACTTCCCATTAATACAGGGTTATCCATTTCGTGGTTGCAAAAGTATAACCCTGTCATTTGACATCTGTCGCAATTAAATGTCATCCAAAGCGACCGTTTTTAGTTGAAGATTTGCCATTTAGAAATATGGATCGTTTAAAAGTCGAAGAATGCGATAAAATTATTAAATTTTATTATAAAAATGGTAATTCTGCTGTATCAACATTTAGAGCTTTACGAGCCAATTACGGTCGACATAATCGCCCTACATAGCAAACAATTTCGAACACAGTGACAAAATTTGAAGAGACTGAATCGGTTATTGATATTGCAAGGCCTGTGCATCATCGCAACATTCGTTCTGCTGAAAACATCGCTGTGGTTGCTCAAAGTGTGGAGGAAGACCCGAATTTGTCGATTCCTCGACATTTGGACTTGGATTTGCATCTCCATCCGTACAAAATCCAACTCACTCAAGAACTTAAGCCTCAAGACCATACACAACGCAGAATGCATGCGAATTGGGAGATTGAACAACAAGCCATTGATAACGATTTTTCGAACAAAGTTTTCTTTAGTGATGAGGCTCGTTTTTCGCTCAGTGGATACGTAAATAAACAGAACTGCCGCAAATGGGGCTCTCAAAATCCTCAGGTGATTGCAGAAAGGCCTTTGCATCCGGAAAAAGTGACCGTTTGGTGTGCATTATGGTCTGGTGGTGTTATTGGCCCGTATTTTTTTAAAACGATCAAGGAAGAGCCATTATAGTCAATTCTGACCGCTATGAACGGATGTTAACCGATTATTTTTGGAGAGAAATTGAAGATGATGATCTGGAGAACATATGGTTCCAACAGGGCGGAGCCACAAGCCACACAACACAGGCTAATCGAGCACTTTTGCCACAAGCCACACAACACAGGCTAATCGAGCACTTTTGCAAGAGAAATTTCCAGGACGCGTAATTTCGAGATTGAGTGATGTCAATTGGCCCGCAAGATCCTGCGACCCAACGCCTTTGGATTTCTTTTTATAAAGCTATGCAAAAGATCTTGTTTACGCGAGCAATCCTCAAAATCTTGAGCAATTGAAAACCAATAATCGTGAAGTTATGGCTAAGATATTGCCGGAAATGTGCCGAAAAGTCATTGAAAATTACCTCAAAAAGATTGAGGCCTGTAAGAGGTCCCGCGGAGAACATTTGAATGATGTTTTATTTAACGTATAATGGCAAGTTTCAATCATTATTGAATAAAAAGTATTGTTTTCATTTTATTATTATTATTTATTTTATGTGTTATCTTTAGCTTTACTTTCCCAAGCGTAAAATGGATAACTGGTTTGATTTTGTAAGATCTTTGGAAATATTTTGTACGCCGTGCAAAATAGTGATATGCCTCTATAGTTTTCGCACTGTAGCTTGTCATCTTTTTTGTGGATAGGGAATATAATTGATTGGTTCCACTCATTCGGTATACGTTCTTGCTGCCAATTGCGCTGTATGTTTTTATGGATGACTTTCTGAACACGGCTGCTACCATATTTAATGAGCTCCACTAGAATCTCATCGATGCCCGGCGCTTTATTATTCTTTTGGGCTTTGATGGTGGAGCAAACTTCGCCCAGAGTTGGTAGGGCTAATTGGCGCTCTCCGAGAATATCTACAAGCTCCGATGTTCTGGAGCGGCGCGGAGGATTAAAGAGGTGCTTGAAATCCTTAATCCTGGTTTCATCAGCGATGATGCTGCTGATGCTTTTGGACTGATAACCACGTTTCAGGCTTTTCACTTCTTTGTATGCTTGTCTTGTGTTGCTGCTCGATAGACTTACATCTACGCTTCTCAATTGGTCGTCCTAGTATTTTCTTTTCTTAATTCTAATTATTTTAATTGCTACTTTTCTGAGATTTTATATTGTTCTCTCTTTGTCCTGGTTTTCCTACCTAGGTATTGCTTGTACGCCTGATTCTTTTTATCTAACGCGTTCTGGCACTCATCATCGAACTAATCATTTTTTGCGCCGAGCTTGATGTCCGATCGTCTCTCCGCCACGGTCGCAACAGTCAGTTCTGATTAACTGACTTGCTGATTTTCTGAGCAAGCTAGAGCAACGGTAGGGGTAGCAAGATTATGTTGACTCATTGCTTATTTCGGCGGATTCCTCTTCGCAAAAGCCATCTTTTTATGAGTCTGCAATATGTGAGGGCTCTGAAATATAAGTAGAAGTTCATAACGATATTTTAAGGATTCACAAAAAGTCTTGCTTCCACTACGTAAGAGCTTATTAATTGAAATTATTAGATAGGTCAACATTTCCAGTTTTGGGGCAAACCTGAGCAATTAATGGTATTTTTTGCAAAATTTCACCACCATGATGCTATTGACAATATACAGCTACGGTCAGCACTCTATATCACACATGAAGCGCTAAACATTTTGCACCTAGGTATTCTTTTGCTGTAGATGGTATGCTTCTTTCCTTAGATTTATGCTATTAAATGTTGATCTATCTTGCAAAGGAGGAAAATTCATAGATCTTCACTCCCACAATTTTCTTTTAATGGCAATGTTTCTCCGCTCCGTCATTTGAATGCTATTTTCCGATCAAAATTCTTTTAACATAACGCAATGAAAAGATTAACTACCGATGCAATGCTTCATTCTGGTAAGTAAAAGAATTTAAATAAATAAAAAAATTAATTCCTTAAAAACAAAATGACAAAATGTTTCGGAATATTTTGATGAACTGTGGATTTGCGGTTCTAGCGTGTTTGGTTTTGTTTTGCTCAGCCATGTCACAAAATTGGAAGGGTTGACCATAGCTCTGAGATAAGGAAGGGAAGGGGCGCGAACCGACCAAATTTCAGATGGAACCTTCCAGACTAGGGAATGAAGAAAACATTTTCCTTCGAAAACATGAAGGCAGCAACAGACGGCATATTAAATGAATGATCACTATATCAATTATCTAAGGCCGTACCGTAATACGAGGTTGATGAGGTGATTGATCTCAATTTGGTGCAGCTTTTAAGCTGTCATTGGTACTTTCAGTCTTACCTAGTCAAAATTGGAGAGATGCGGTCTTCAGACTGCGTTTGGTTGAAAAATATTGAAATCTACTGACAAATGAAACCATGTTTCATAATCCCTTCGTTCGATTCTTTGATGGAGGATAACATTCTAAATCACCTTGGTGCAAATGGTGAGGGCGTTCGCTTCCTCCATTTCGATCCTATTAAACTGGACGATAATTACTCCTTACCTGAAGATACCTTGAGGTAGTGATTAAAAAGGCCTAGTCCGAAGTGAAGTGTCAAATTGTTTCAGGCTTGGATCTCTTGACAGAATGTTTAGCAAGTAGTGTAGCAGGCCAGTGCTGCTGGGTATTCCAAATTATGGGCGAACATGCTTTCATCCCCCTGATAGTACTTGGATTATAAAATACAAAAAAAAATGGTAAAAGTGGGTGGCAGCAGCTGTGGGTAATAATTAACCCTTTAACGGACAGGCACGTCCTAATGGGAATTAACGCTATGAACTGGGCACGTGAATTTGTGTTCTATTCGAAACTAACGACATGTACTAGCAAACTTCTCTAGCATCAGACATAAAATAATTGTGGTTTTGCTATGTATGCATATAAATACTACACATTAAACGTGAATATGTAGGTAATTATTCCGTATATGATATACGATATACGTTGTCGATCAATACTCAAGTTTTGCCTTAGACGCAAATCAACGTCCCGGATTTTTTCCAGGAATGCGCCCCTAAATTACCACAATCGCAAGGTGAACTTTGATCAAGAATATCAAATTTATGGGTTAAATTATCAAATCTATATATACTGGATTTATTTGGAAAGCAGAACACTTTTTTATTTATATTTTCTAATGTATAATTTGCTAAGGCCTATCCCAATATAAACGGCTCGCTGATTAACCACCTTTTATTATGATGTTAACATTAACCTTCAATTTAAACTTTCCTTATCAGTAGAAATATTATCAAATAGGTATGTGTAGGTATATCAAGATTCGATTTAGACGCAATCGATGTCCCGGATTTTGTCCAAGAATGCTCCCCTAAATTATCGCAAACGCAAGATGAACCTTCGATCAAGAATATCGAGCTTAATTAATTCGGAAAGAAGAACACTTTTTTATTTATATATTCCCAAGTGTAATTTATTAAAGCCTACCCCAATATAAATGACTCGCTGATAAAACACTTTTTATAATAACGTTAACAATAACCTTCAGCTTAAACTTTCCTTATCAGTCGAATAATTATTAAATAGGTACATTTATGGCTTTCACGTTATTCTTAAAAATCGCTCACATTCTCTTATTTATAAGTAATAGTACATCTTATTATTCCTCACTTCTATAATTATCACAAACAATGACGCGACACCAGCTTCAATGTTACTTTTTCCGCATTACTTTCTATTTCAATAGTGCATGATGCACTCGACCAACCTCATGAAATTGCGGTCTCGTCAATCCCAGCCTATGCAACTCAGTTTGCATGCTTGATAAGTAAATAGACGCGCAGATAGCAAGATAGAAGATAATTATAGCTGACTTAAGGAATTGTACAAGTATAAAGCTCATGGAAAATGAAAGTTTTTCATATCGATCTTGTATTTGGAAGCAGTATCTCCTCAAACGTATAGTAGGAAACAAAATCTCATTAATTTAAACTTTTCAATAAATAATTCGAAGTTTAAAAAAAAGCCTTATATATGAGTACTTCCAAAAAAACTTGATTGGTCATCAAATCCTTTCTTGTATATCAATTAATAATATTAAAAGAATTTAGAACATGATTCTTTAAATTAACGCAAAGTACCACTTGATATAAATAATTCATTAACAAGTTCGGCAATATTTAAAGAAGATCACTTATGATTCGTCATTCATCCAACAACCACCGGCACTGCTATTCCAGAAATGGGATCACTTTGCATCACCAATCTGAATAAACAGTCTGCTGATATTCAGTCCTCCCAATGTGATGTATTGCGATGTATGAGAGATGAGGCGCAAGAATACACTGTACCATCGAAAAGTTCAACGACATCATTTATCTCAAAAGCAACATACGCGTACTCCTCAAAATATCCATCTTGAAGATACAATCAAAAAAATCATTCAGCAGCAGTGGTACTGTAATGACAGAAGATCTTCCCGAAAAACATATTCAAATTCGACTTTGAGCTCAGTGCTATAATTTAAGACGTTTTGTATTCTTCTGTAACTTCTTGGGGAAACGAAATTAAGTCCATGGAATCACCACCATCAATCACTTTAGCATGCCATGTATGATTATGTCTTGATGGTGGTAAATTTTATGACGCTGTTGAAATCTCTTTTGCTGATTTCATATGTACGAGTATAATCGTAAACAGTCGTGCTAAAGTCATTTCTCACGATCGTTGCTGCTTTTGCAGTAACGGTTTCATTTGTATAACTTGTCATTGCGGAAGACTGCTTCGAATTGTAAATCAAACGTAAGGAATTTGATATTCAGATGAACAAAATTCTTGCATTTTTCAGCATCGGTGGAATAGTTATCATGCAAAATGGAGTAGCAAAGAGGAAATAATTTACATTTTATTGAGGCGATGAATCAAAGTTTCATTGCGCAAGCGGGAACGTTAGTGATTTTTGAAAATTAGGGATCGAAAACATATTGAAATTGACAGCGTGGCTACTAATTTCACTAAATCCTTTGCTCATGAATATTTCCAAATATACTCGTACTTTTGTCGTACAGTTTTTCTGCCTTCAGGACAAACAAGCTAGATTTATTTAACGCCGCAATCATGATTGAACAAGATGTACCTAGTTCAATTTTAAACTTACTAGGATTGCCAGCCAACTCCGCCATAGACGGTCCCAAGTGCGTTTGAGAAAGGAGGAGGGAACCGCTTGTTTCGCCAACCCACAGCTTCCATGATTCCTCGTCCCCGACCCCACGATTAAATATGTAGTAAATGTTCTCAAGGTTGCATATTCGGTTTACTGGTTCCGCAATAATGGGATATTAAATGTCGAGAAATGCTAATAACTGTAAATACATCAACAGCTCTGCTACTAAATCCTCCTTACAGCCCCTTTATGGGGACGTAAGAAGCTGAAGGCGAATCTTTCACGGCTGATAACGAATTCGAAGTAATAACTATGCCGCCGGAATGGAGGTTGGGGGACGGACTAACTCCCCGTCCCTGGAAAACCCTACAATATTTCAAGATGTGCAGAAAGTCCTCGGAATGGATTAGAATCACGGCAATGGTCTCGCAAACGGAAAAAGGTCAATGGCATTGGATCCTGGAATGTCAGGTCACTCAATTACCCTGGCGCTGCTAAGAACTTTTTACAACTGGCCAGTCAATATAAATTAAAAATACTAGCAATCCAAAAAATGGACTGGACTGGAAATGATATTTAAGACATGAGACCGCACAAACTTTTCAAAAGTAGGAAGCTTACTGGAAAACGTGAATTCTGAGTGGCCTTCATTGTGGATAAAAAGTTTAAATTGGACGTTATTGGTTTTAAGGCAGTTACTGAACGGTTCTTTAAAATTTGGCTGATAAATGTACACCTCCAACCGAAGAAAAGGAGGAAGAAACGAAGGAAACGCTCTACAACCACCTGGAAAGACTAGTCGACTCATTGCCTTAAACGGTACGAAAATAATTCTGGGTGATCTCAACGCTAAGGTTGGCAGTGAGATATCTCATCGGGGAATGACTGGAGGATATAGCCTCCATGATGAAACAAATGACAACGGCAAGTGCCTGGTTGGCTTTGCATGCACCAGAAATCTAGTCATACCTTCGACTTGCTTCCCACAGCGATGCATTCATAAAACGACCTGGTTATCACCGGATGGCAACACAAAAAACCAGATCGACCATGTTCTGATACAACAATGTTGGACCTCGAACATATTTGACGTCCGTACATACCGAGGAGGGAGTTGTAACTCAGATCATTACTTGATTAAATTAAACTATTGATGTCGTATGTCAAAGGCATTTTCGGCGAACACCAGCCCGCTACAAAAATTTGACATCGAAATGCTCCAAACGGCGTATGTGGCGAAAAATTTCACGGAAACCCTCGACAACCAGCTGGCTCCCATCTTATCAGACGCATCGTTAAAGACGAGCAACGAGCTCTGGATGGAAGTGAAAGCGGCAACTAGGACCGTGGCAGAACAGACGGTCGGACATCAAGCCCGGCGCAAGAGGAATGATTGGTTCGATGATGAGTGCCAGAATGATTTAGATAAAAAGAATCAGGCGCACAAAGAATACGTAGGTAGGAAATCCAGGACAAAGAGAGAACACCATGAAAATCTCAAAAGATTTGCGAATAGGATAATTAGAATTAAGAAAAGAAAATACAATGACGACCAATTGAGAAGTATAGATGTAAGTCTAGCATACAAAGAAATGAGAAGCCTGAACCGTGGTTCTCAGCCCAAAACCACGATCTGTCGTGATGACATCGGCAATATCATCGCTGATGAAACCAAGATTAAGGAAAGATGGGCATCATATTTCAGGTACCGCTTTGATCCTTCGCACAGCTCCAGAACATCGGAGCATTGGATTAAAGCAGGGAGATGGGCTATCCCCATTGCTATTCAATTTGGCTTGGTACATTACTATACAAGTTGAGCCAAGTAGTAGCCTATGAGGACGAACATTAACACTTTTTTACGGTAATTGACAACTGCCAAAGAACTTTTCCTGAAACTCGACAGCAAAGCAAAACTACTAGGACTACAAATCAATGAGAATAAAACAAAGCTCATCACGTAGTCGAGGTTAATACCTCAAAAGCCTAAAATATCACAGTCGGCGAATACAATACGAAAATGTGGGAGAATTTGTGTATTTAAGCGCAAAAATAACGAGAAAAAGCAATGAAAGAGACGAAATACGCTGAAGAATACAGTTCGCAATTCAAATATTTTTTTTCAGTTTTGACGATCTTGAAGACCAGCTGCATACACAGGGAAACAAAGCTCCAAGTATACAAATCTGCGATAAAACCTGGGTTATGCTTTGGGTGTGAAACATGGACCCTAATCCAAGCATCCGCAAATATATTGAACGCCTTTGAGCGACGGGTCCTGAGGCGAATAATTGGAGCGAAGCTAGACGGGGACCAATGGCTGTATGCTGTATGAAATTTTTGACGAGACCTACTATCGATTGTAAGACTGCAGAAACTGGAATGGGCTGGCCACACGAATCAAATGAACGAACAACAGATACCCAAAAAGGTATTCGTTGGGAGAACGGAAGTGGGGAAACCGAGGAAGCCCTGGCCTGACTCGGTCAACGAAGGCAGTTCATCGCTGCTCGGATTTCAAAATTGGAGGATGTGATCATTGTACCGAGACAGTTAGAGGCGCTTTTTGCAGGAAGCGAACGCTGTAGTTCTACGAAGAAAAAGCAGATTGCCAGCCCAAGTGGTGAAGTTCATGGTTAAACCACTGGCGACTTATACCAATGTTTACTGGCTCGAACTATGTCCATGACATTAAAATCTGCTTCGAGTAATTCCTTGCTTAGACTTTTTGCTTCCTAAGGTCTGATGGGTATTGATTTTAAAATTAGGTTATAATTACTCGGTCAAGTGTGGTACCGATCAGATCAATTTCTAGAGTAAAGTTAGATACACAAAATAAGATACTCTAACTTACCTCAACGCCAAGGTTCAATCAGGGCTGGCGAAGTGATGTGAAAATATTCTACCTGTAATAATCCGTAATGAGCCCAGGAGCATAAACGGAAAACGGCAAATGCAATTTTATGCGCGTGCATAAGTCTTCCGAGAAGATCCTAGTACAAAAGCGTCATGTGCTTAATAAGTTAAACATTGACAACACAGTATCCACTCCACATATCGCGCAGTGTAATTTTGTATTTTTTAGGGACTAAGATGGTGTTACCCTCCACTTATGGTGAACCTCAATTCTTAGGTACATAAAAAGTCCTATCAACCCAAGTAAAAAAATCACTTTACAAATTTATGGCCTAAACAGGGCTAAAATATGACCCAAAATATGACTAGTTTCATATATTCATAAAAGCGAAAAACTTTCCTAAACTGGACCTATTTACAGGTGGTTTGGCCTAAATGCCGCCCGAAAACTAGGCCCGATTTTCGATGAAATTTACGTAGGAAAGCCTAAAAGATTCCCAAAAAAGGTCTTCAAAATAATAGAAGCCCAAACGAGGTCTATAGATGGCATAAAAGTATTCAAAGGTGGCCTTATACAGGCTCCAAAATGCCCTAAAGAAGCATGAAAGTGACCTAAAAGAAGCCCAAATGAGACCAAAGAAGCCCAAAGTAAACCAAAAGATAGCCTAAATGAGGCTCATACAAGACCCTAATGTAGCACAAACAAGGCCTAAACAATAAATAATAAAATACTTCAATCAAAATATTCTTAGTTATGCTAATTCACAAAAGAGGAGATTTTTGCGTTTGAAGTATATATCAAATATTAATTTTTACTGTGAAATATAAATCATAAATAAAATCTGGTATGTAGTTTTTTTTTTTGTGGTAGGGAGGTGAAGGCATTTACGCCCGCCGAGTCTGGCAGTGTGGGACTCCCATGGAGGATACCCTTGGACTACCCACTAAACACCTCCCCTGTCAATCTGAGAACCTAGCCTGGAATGTATGTAGTAGTAGTCCATTCTAGCACGAAATAATAAAATTATAAGTTAGTGGACAGTCATGTATGTAAATTTTTTGTGGTTAGGAGTTGAAGGCTATTTTTTCTCTGAGTGTTGGACTCCTAGAGCATCTGGATTACTCACTAAATAACCTGAGAGCCTAGCCTGGTACCTTTTGACATAATTGTTCGGGCTAGGCCTAATTTTTGTATACCCTAGGCAACACCAGTTTGCAGAGATTCCTCTTCTAGCGGGAGGGGAGGATAGGATAGGGATGCCTCAATGCCTCCAAGCACTCCCTCTTAGCTATGAGAACATCCCGAATTTAATATGCCATGTGGTTCCAATTCTCAACCGATATGAGCATATTTCCGATTAGACTATCTGGAGAGAGCTCTCCTAAGATCGTCTAATCAGAAAGATACTCAGATTGGTTTACAATACATGGATATTGATTAATTTAAAAAAAATGTATACTTACATGACCGACCCAAAGCAAATCACCTTTCAGCCAACTTTAATCAAATTCAGATACAATATTCACTAATAGGTACTTTCAACAGTTGTAATTTGTAATACAAAACAATGCAAGGAATGTGCACGCAATGATACCACCAACTGTTGGCGATGACTACTCGTTAATAGGAAAGCTTAATGATTATATATTTTTCATGTATTCGGGCCACATTTGAATTTAAATTTAAAACGCTCAAAACAAGAAAATCAATAAGGTCTTGTTTGAGCCAGTTGCAGGCCTTGAGTGTCTTGCTGATGTTTATATGCAAATTGTTTATATTTTGGGCTACTTCCGGGACCTTTTTAGAACTTGATTATTGTTTGCTTATGTTTATCTTGAAAGTCAGAATATGATACATTTTAGGCTAACAGCGCTCAAAAATCTTCGGGTCTTCTTTGGGCTCTTTTTAGACCAATTTTATTTTAATCGAGTATTCGGGCCGTTTTTAGGCCACAAATGGCTGAAAAAACTTAACTAGGCCATATTTATTTCCATGAGTTATGATAAAGTCTAAGTGTCTTGTTACTAGTGCTATCCTCATTGCTCCGTGTGGAGCAGTAGGTTAGGGCGCACTCCACTTACGCAGCAGCTTCTAAGTTCAAATCTTGGTCGCGGCATCGAGTTTGAGCTTCTGATGCTGCAGTCGGACTTTCAGCCTACCCAGCTGTAATGGGTACTAATAGAAAAATTGACCATATCGCCTCGAATACCATTACAGTCATAGAATGAGATACCCTAACAATAAATCTCAACGCCAAGGTTCGGATTTGGAATGCTGCGCGATAGATCATTATTATTATCCTCATCGCTCACTGGTTTTATTGTCAAAAGCTTTTCCAGAGTCAAGAAGGGCTTAAGTACAATTTTTTGTCCTGCATGGACTTATAACCCTTATGTTTTATTTTATGAAACCCAGCATCCGTAGGGTTGTCCAACATAAATATATGTTAAGTTGAGTATGCAAAGTCTGTTCAAAACATAAGCAAACTGTTTGGATTGCACGACTTCAATCGATCCCAGGAGAGTTCTGTTGATGCCGCTAGGTTCATACATACAGCTGACGAAAATGCCGTTTCTCAAACCATTTACATTTGTTGATTAGCTACGTACGTTTTATTTTTTTCGTTTGTCGAATTTCAGGATGAAAAGAGACCGATAAATGAAAAAATCTCAATTCACTAAAAACCAAGCCGCTAATTAAGGAATTTATTGTAGTTATTCGCAATCGTGAAACGGCATTATAATTGGCCGATGAAATCTAATGATACCAAGAAGATTCACCTGTAATTAATTGGGGCCGCTAATTAACAGTGAATGTGTCGTCTATTCCAACTTACTCCATTGTTCAAAAGAGGTTAGACTGACTGGTTTGCTTACCTTTGCTTTGGCGGTTTCCTGAGTATAGGTAATCAGGACCCATACAGGGTCTATATATCAGCGAGATCAATAAATGCAAACAAAATAAGTGCAAATTTAAATACATGAACACAAATTTTTTTTTAAGTTAGTTGAACGATACTATATATGAGCCAAAGTGGTGATATTTGGAGGATATGATTTGAGCTACTTTTTACAAGAGCCTTTTGGTAGAAGAACTCTCCTGCTACTGCAACTTGTTTATCTTTGTTGGGAAATTGATTGTCAACCGAAATTCCGTGACCTTCTTGAGCAATCGTCTTTTTTGAATAATCTATTTATGAGCTAAAACCTGATATTGCCGTTGTTGGCAAACACATTGATTTCTCCATAATTATATTTGGGCTTTAAAAGCAAGTGGTAATCCAGTCTTTGGACTTAATACATGGCACTTACATAGTTTGATAATTATGAAATTTGAATGAATGGTGAATAGCTGTGGACGCCAAATACTCCAAAAATTTTAATCGATGATTTAAACGATTGCGGCACCTAATTTTTAAAACCATCATTGTTTAAAGGAACCAAAAACTAATGCGAGGGAAGAAGTTTACCGCTAAACTTATATTGTCAACAAGGGCCTAGCTGAATGATCTCTTAACCATTGATTTGCAATTGTAGTAAGCGATACGCGCATAGTGTTAACCGTGCGAAACTTGGTCAAATGTCTCAAAATTTGTCAGATCATCTGGTGGTCAAAATTGTTGGACCATTTGATGATTGCATTCTAATACATGTTGATTTTGCAACTTGAGATGAACGTTGCTGCCTCGAAAAAGTGGTGTGAATCGCCAATGAAATCAACCACGTATGAGATGCTTTCACACTAGGACGTCATTTGCCCAAGAACAGGAAACAAATTAAATATTGAAATCCAAAAGTCAGTGAGCTCACGAAAAAATATCTCCAAGTCAGGTCTTAGCTAGTAAAAAAGTACACAGAAGATATTTTAACTTGTGATTGCGAAGATTAGAGCGAGTACTTCAGGAACTGGGATAAGTGTATAAACAAGTCATCTCCATAACTGAGGGAATGAAGTCTTCTAAAATGAGTCTATGAATGCTCTAGCAAATTGTTAGAATCCATTTTTTATAGTTTCAGACAATAATAGGAAATCAACGAAACTAAGACGCCTGGATTAGATGTCGCCACAAAAAAACTCATTTCTTTCTAAATAGGCTATGAACAGCGATTACTGATATAGTTACGTTTCTGAAAATGCTACCAGCAAAAGCTGGCGCTCCATCTCGAACCAAATAGGCCTGGAGAACAAATGAAGATTTTTTAAGCGGGTCTTATACGGGCGCTTTGCATCAGATACGGTAGTCTGCGTGGTTTAGTAGTTAGAGTGCTCACCTCATAAGCTGAAGATCTCTGGTTCATATCCCATTGGTGATAATGAGATTCGTTTCGAGTGATTCTTCCGACAGACTTTAAGCCCGTTCAGTTATGATATGTTCTACTTCAAAAATTAGAACGTCGCTGCTGGGTGGAAAAATACACGGCCAAGCGTAGTACTCACCATATCATCTTCTGTAGTGCCAATACGATCAAGATAATGATATACTCTAATTATCTCTGAGTGAAGGCCCTAGTGCTAAAACAACAACAACAACAAAGTCAGATATAGAGGATCAACTAATTTTTTCAAAGAGGTGATTTGGGTTTTGAATTGGAATAACGACTGGAAAGATTTTAGAAGACATGTACTAGTACTAGGCCTGAGGAATATCTTCAGCGCCTAGTATGTTACCTATTGTATATAATTGCAGCCTACGAACATACTAGTACGTTATGGTATGATTCGGGAGACAGAGAGAAGATTTGCACTTCAATGGTTAATATACCAGAGGGATCAATCTTTGGTATGCAAATATAGGGTGCAAAGTTGGACAAAATATAAGTGCTATGCATACTCAAATGTGGTTAATTAAGTCATGGCTTAAAAATGCTCACCTAAAGCTTACCAATCATAAAATGTAGGTAATTGATCCAAATCAGTGAATGCATCCTATCCAATCAGTTTTCCCAATAAGTTTTAAAGACCACACCAGGAGAAGTTGTTTGGCAAAATGTACTTTTTTTGAAAATTTGAAAAGCTTTAGTAAGGATTGATATTGAAATTGATTTAATTTCATATTGATGCAAAGTCCTTAGATTGTTGAAAAACAATTTAACTTTTAAATGTAACAACACAAAGTCCGCTGGAGATAGTTTAAAGTTTCTTGGATCCAATTTGAGAAATCTTATTCACAGAATTAATACTCTCATTTTGAAAGTTGCCTTTCTATTGTTGGCTAGTGATTCCTGCAATTTTGGGATCAAGTACTCCAGCAGCATAGTTGTTTTTTCACCGTTACTGAAGTACTACACACAGTGCCACGACTTGTTTCAGTCTAAGAATCACATCCTCAAATTCTGAAATCCGAGAAGTGAAAAATTATTTTCTATTACAGATTCTGGTCGGTATGCCCACGATGCAAAAAGCTCAGTGTAAAGCACAGTATCGTATATTTTTACATTAAATTGATGTTAAAAAAGTTTGAATAATCAATGAAAAGATTCGCACAGATGTAAATGTTCTTTATTAGGAAAATAGTGTTTTTGAAATTAAAGAAGATGTAGTGTATTTCATTTGCAAACCATTACCTCAATTCGTAGTCCACTTCCATTTGCTCCTGTGAAAATTGAATTTTATAGTGATATAAGCTCACTTCATACTCAGTAGAAGCTGACACTCGATCCCCGGTCCGAGTAATAAATTGGCGAACGATGTCGCAGAACCGCGATGAGCCGAGGCGAATATTTTAAAAGATCGACTAAAAGTGGGCTGTCGAGCCATAGATGATTATCAATCTGCACATACCTAAAGCCGTTAAACATTGAAAATTAAAATGAGTGTCTTATTTGAAAATACTGTATTACCTATATTTATTTATGTTAAAATTTGTCTACTGTTTATTGTTGTGCGAAAATGAATCATCGTAATTCAGTATTAATTTGATTTCTCAAATTTACGAGTACTTCGCTTTTGCAATTTACTTCTACAAATTTTACCTTATCTAGTCCTAAAAACTCACACTTTAGTTCACAATTACTTTACTGGTTTCATAAATTCAACACAAAAGAATGCTTTGATTTGTTTCCCAACGCCCTTTAAACATTTTATAATATTCTTCTTTCTAATGTAGTATCACTTACAAACAAAATTTTAGCGTAAAAATATTCAGACTATCAATAACACACCCTTCCTGGTAGTACATAGCGAAAGGTGAATAGACTCGCGTTAGTCGAAAGGTACATAACCGAGGGAAACATTTCCAGGAAACTACAACTTCCTCCCGAAATTGTTTAAACTCGTTCCCTCTTACATACTGCGCAAAATTCAAGGTTAGCGCATCCTACACACACCCTCCAATGAAAATTTCATTTGAACCCCTATTCGGTCGCAATCACGTCATGCACCGTGCACTTGAATAATTCTGTTATGTACATACAACCAAAACCATATCAACACCTTTGACTATATGCTCTAAAATACAAAGTGTGTACTGCATACATCCTTTTTGCCAAGATAGCATCTACTTTTGCTATAACCTGCCATGGCACGACACGAGGCAGAATTTGACCCACAAACCAAACCATAAGCGAAAGAAAATGGAGGAAATTTGACACGCGCTTTTCACGGTCGCAGAATTTATCCTCGTCCCCCATGGTGGATGCTGACTGGTGCCATGTCGTTGTCTTCACCATCCTCATCATTGGACATTATGAACATTATTGCAAGTTTGCGTCGTAACGTCTGCTTTTACGAATCGATTTACAACTAGGATACAAGTTTAAAATTGCAATTCTTCTCTAAAGTGAAGGGAATGGGAGATGTTCAAATGTATCCTTCCTTCCAACTTGCGTTCAAAAAAGAATTTTTCTTGCTGTTCTCCAACAAAATTGCATGTACTCGTACATGGCGGCTACCATTTACTCGACAAAAATTCACGGACATCTTCCAAATCTAACCAGACGGAAGTCTTACATGCCGGAAGATGGATATCTGTAGTAGTCGGAAGATCATTGAACCTTTGGTATTTGCGGTAACACCCATTCGCACAATTCCAAGTTCGAAGGAGACATACTCGTACTTGTGTAGTACGACTGACAGACGGTTGTTCGTTGGTAAGAAATATGTCTTCTGCTAAATTCTGTTTGATGATTGTCCATATGGAGTAAAGCAGACATATGGCTGAAAGCTTTATCATCTGATTGTGATGTTTTACATGGGATGTTGTCGATGGAGGAGAGAAGAATGTACCGGTATTTGGCAGAGACCTTCAATTTTAAAAGGTCCTTTTTTCTACTTTTGGTAACATTGGAGTCGACTTAGAAATTTTTTAAAGAAGTATATTGATTAGGAGTTAAAAAAAAATCGATAAAAGGACGTTGTCTAAAGGGAACTTTAAAAAGAATGGTAGAAAACGCGGTATGAATTTTGATAGGATATTATATCAAGTACTAAAAGATCAAAAACATATGTTTCAATCAAGATAATAATTGGAAGTATAAAAGGATATTTTAGTTGTGTGATTCGTTTTAAAATACAAAATTAGGGATTTCGTTTCATGTTTCTATTTGTGTGCTGAAACTAATTTTTAGTCACTCAAATACCTATAAATACTCGTATGCATTTGCAACCTAACCTTTCGATCAACTTTCTGATAGGCGATACAGGGTAATTGAATGTATATCGTATAATTTTCTTCGAATCCAAACAGCATTTCTCCTGAAAATACTGTGGATCCATCAAAAAACATAAATCAGATGAAAATATCTTCAAATTTATCCAAAGTTTATCAAGGAGAAAAATTATAAAAATTTAAGTCAAATGACCAGTTTCCGTCTGTATGTCACAGCAGTTTTTCTCCGAAACTATAGAAGCTACAATCATCATACTTTGTGGAAAGGTCAGAAGTGATGACTTCTTGAAAATTTAATATTAATAATAGTATGTATATATATATATATATATATATATATATATATATATATATATATATATATATATATATACATATATATATACATACATAAATATATATATATATATATATATATATATATATATATATATATATACATATATATATATATATATATATATATATATATATACATACATAAATATATATATATATATATATATATATATTTTTTTTTTTTTATTTATTTTCATAGGATTTTAAGGGGTAGGGGATGTCATATGAAAGGACTTAATTAGATCTTTTCAAAACAGATTTTAAAATTGCCTTATCAGAGTCGAGGCGGGCGGGAGAAGGGGAAATGCATGAAATTTTCACATAACCCTCCTCCCCCATAGCGATTAGACACCTTTCATGCGAAAAAACATGAGTGTAGGCTTTTATGAGTACAACAACAGCAAATAAGTCAGAAGTTAAAATTTGCTTAGTTTCGCTACTGACTGCGTGATTTATCAATTTTGCATTTTCTTGAATAAAATTGTGAGGGCACCCTTAAATTCAATGAAATTATGGCTACTTGTAAGTCTCATCAACTATGGAAATTTCAAAAGGATTGAATAGTATTTAACGAAGTTATGGTGGTTTGAATATTCCTGTATTACAACAAGAAAAACTCAGACACTACGGGTTCGCTATGACTTGTATCAACGTTTTAGGAAGGATATATATCATGAATATCTTTGAGAATCCATTCAACGAGCGATATCAGGAATCTTAAACCAAATTGGTGGCCATTTTAAATGAGAATATTGAGTAAAGTAGGTACCATTTGGGCTTTCCAGCAATGCAAAAACCACACTTTTGATCTTCACCGTATTTTGAGAAAAACGAACAACAAACACATAAATTTCCTTGAAAAGCCATCGGGCCTGGCTTCGTTATATGAGCACACTCGTTTCGACTTATTTGAGTAATCTTCAGTGTCTAAAGGATGTCTGTAAGGATATCGCTGTTTATAGGTGTAGGATGGGTTAAGCAGGTAGGTACTGAATTAGGTCAGGTAGTGGGATGTTACACACAAACAAAGCAAAAGACTGAGACTTGACATCCTAGGAAGACTTGAAATATATGAACATAGAAAGACAGATGGTAGCATTATCAACGAACAACTTACTTGACATCCTAGAAAGCCTTGAAATATATGAACATAGAAAGACAGATGGTAGCATTATCAACGAACAACTCACGAGGTGTGACAATTATAATGAGTAATGAGACTGATTTTATTGCCGCGAAATCAAGAGCAACGCGTCGCGATAAAATTTTGCGCCAGGTTGGGCGAAACAGCTTCGGAAACGTACGCTAAAATTGTAAAAGGGCATGGTGATAGTTAGTCGTGCCCAGGTGTTTCGATGGCATACAGAGTTTAAGGAGGGGCGTGAGAGCGTGGAAGACGAGGCGTGGAGTGGGAGACCAGTCGAGGAGTGGACTGACGTGAATGCGCCCTAATCCGTGACGATCGGCGTTTAACAGCTCGAATGTTGGCCTCGAAGCTGGGTATGAACCGTGAAACAGTCAAACGAATTTGAACCGACGATTTTGGGATGAAAAAAAATGTGCGCGAAGATGGTTAAAAAGAACCTTTCCGAGGAGCAAAAGCAGCATCGAATGACCGTCTCAGAAGACTGTTGAAATAAGTGGAAAATGATCCCATGCTGCTTGATCGAGTTAATGCAGGTGATGAGAGCTAGTTTTTCCAATACGACCCGGAAACCATATGCCAAAGCTCACAATGGTTGTCTCCGTACGCCCCCTGCCCGAAAAAAGCTCGCATGAGCAAGTCGAAGGTGAAATCGATGATTATTGTCTTTTTTGTAAGCCGTGGAATCACCCACAAAGAATTTGTTCCATCGGGACAAACCGTAAATCAAGTCTACTTTCGGCAAGTACTCGAAAAATTGCGAAAACGAGTCAACAGGGTGCGCCCAGACACCGCTCGTAACTGGATCCTTCATCACGACAACGCGCCGTGCCACACCGCCGTTAGCGTGTCCCAGTATTCGGCCTCTAAAGGGATCGCCGTGTTGCGACAGCCGCTTTATTCGCCCGATATGCCACCCTGTGACTTTTTTTTGATCGCTAGAATAAAATCGGTGGTCAAAGGCACCCATTTTGAGTCGATAACGGACATCCAAGCGGCCGTGACGAGGCTACTCGCGGACATCCCACTCGAAGCGTTCCAGAAATGTTACGAGGCATGGAAAACGCACTGGAATCATTGTATAGCTGCCCAAGGGGGACTACTCTGAAAGGGCTGGCAGAGTTGTGGAATAATATTTAAATATACGGTTTTCATGGAACCAGCCTCATTACTTGCGCAACGCAATTTTCTTAGTGCTAGACCACACCATCCGACAAAAACGGACGCGACACGAACTAGGACGAACGGACATCCAACAACCCAAAAGACGCAAACCTAGTATCCCTCTACCTGATCTAATTTAGTACCTACCTGTTTAATCCATCCTACACCTATATAAAGTCATGTCCTTACACATATCCTTTAGACACTGAAGATGACTCAAAGAAGTCGAAACGTGTCTGCTCTCACAAATTATTGACTACAAAAAACATCTTTAAGATTTCATACAGTCAAAATGGAGTAAAGTTAGATATCTTCAAAGTTTTTCTTGAGTTTATTCATTATTGGTGTCTTCATATCGTAAATTGAGTTCAAAATCCTTCTGACATGAGTGTAGTTTTGTCTAGCCAACTTGTTCTAAATTAAAATAAGCTTGGTTAAACTACAATATATAAATATTTACAAGGAATTAAAACACCACATTCAATAGTCCCTGATAAAAGAATGTGGGAAAAACTGATATGGCTCCATAAAATTCATTTCATCCTTTTTAGGGCACCTCGAAGTCGTTCAAAACTTGTGCCTGGAAATACACCCATCCCCCTAAAATTTCACGGACCCAGGTTTTTTTTATATTTTTGCTTCGAAAATTCCAGAAAGAATTTTTTTTTGTCTCTAATACTTTATGAATGGTAACTCTTGCTTTGTGAGCAATAAAATAAAAATAGATCGTGTCACCTGACTTTTTGATGCGGTCAGTTTTTAAATTCATGTTAACTTGGCAAGTAGTTTCGTTATGAAGCTTGCTACCATAGAAAAGGCAAAAATAGGGTCTTTGAATGATCAAAGTTTGCCAATTCGTAAAATAGCGCGTACAGTGAATCGAAATGAGTTGCAGTAAGATATTTTTGAAAAATTTATCATGAACTCATTTCGCTAATGCGGAAAAAAGAATGTGTTAAGTGGAAAATAACGATGGAGCGGGATGAACCCGAATTGTGCCAAATCAGCTTAAGGGGTTGGTTCAAGTCTCCACCTACGATGGAAAAGGAATTGGAGGGCAGTGTTTGATGCCAAATTAACGTCCAAACGGTGTAACATAGGCTTAATCAGCTTAGACCTGTTAAAAAGCACTTCTTGACTGCTTCTCTGAAACAGAAAAGGCTTAATGGGCACAAGAAATGGCAAATTGGACTGCAGGCGATTAAAACGCGATCGGTTTTCTGATGAGTTCAAAATTAATTTTTTGGTCATTATGAACAAGGCACAGTTTGTAGGGGAAATGGTCAATAATTTTCAGAAAAATGCATCACCAATACTGTGAAACACTCTCCATACATCATGGCTTGGAGATGTATCATGGAGTTGGCGAAATTTAACTTCTAGAAGGTACTGTTAATGCAACCAAATGCAAGGAAATCTTGTTAATGGAATATTACCAAGTATCATGCAACATAGTGAATATTCTAAAACCCCCACTGTTCAGGCCAAATCTGATCCGTTCCATCGAGCCCGCCTGGTTCGTATTTTCTTGAAACTCGCCTTTTTACATGTTTAGAAATAAACTATGCTTAGTTTACATACAAGGTGCAATTAGGAATGCCTATAAATAGTCCCAATTTGAATCCAATTAAAAACGTTTGGGTGATAATTGGTAAAATAATGATAGAATCCAAGCCTACAACAATCATAAAGGTAAAAGGCTTGATCGAAAAAGCATAGCTTAGTTACATTATTTCGGATTATTTGCAAAAACTCGGAGGTCCCAGTTTATATTTTGTGGCTTGGGAGTGCCTAGCTTATGCTAGTTGGCACCGGCGAGTGCTTCCTAAGAGAAGGAGAACAGACACAGCCACTAGTGGCCACGCTACCTCCTCCCTATCAACACCTTTAGTCCTTTAGTAGACAAGGAAAACACCTGAGGTCAACTTAGTTAAACATTTATTGGTAACCACCACGTGGGTTTCTAACAATATATTGGATCTATTAAAACAGGATGGCATGAAGCTCATGCCTATCGGGTGATTTCCTCCAGTGAGTTGATTCGTAGTGTGTTGACTACGTCGCCTCTGGATGGGGCCGTACGACGAGACAAGGGCTGTCGCTTTTCCCTCTGCTCCTTGGAGCAGGGGAATTTGATCCGTCCCGTAATAAGGAAATGGTCGTCCGGAGTCTCGGCTTTGGACATCTGTTAACGTAGCTGAGAAAGTTCTTGTGACTGTACCGCGCAACACCTCGGGGACGTTGGGCTGTGTCTGTTGAAGCGTTGACTTCAAGTCAGCCGAAGATGCTCTGAATTTTGGAGAGGTTTCATACTTCACCTATACCCCAAAAAGCGAAAAAAACCTAGAATCTAGAAGAGAAGTCACCCAGTCTTACCGGTTTCAATGATTTGGTCATTCAGCTGCCAACTGCGTGAAGTGCAAGGAAATTCATGCCTCCAGTAAATGTACATTGGCTCAGATGGAGCCTGAAGAAAAAATTTACTGCGTCAACTGCGGTGTATTTGGTCATCCAGCATCATATCGAGGATGCCCGCGTTATCAAGATGCAACAGTTAAATTTATTGCAAAACAAATACAAGTACACCGATGTATGATATCTTTGAACTTTAAACTTCTGACCACAATGAACCTTGTGCGATAATTCCTAATGATAGTAGTGTAACTGATGAAATAGATAACTAATTGTTAAATTTAGAGAAGCTGACATTGAAAACCATTAAAAAAGTAACTCCCAAGATTAAACATCGAAACAATATGGAAGGAAATGAAACACCGATCATCATATGGTTGAAAAGATTGAAAAGGGCTCTTCTCACACGCGTCAACAATATTTATCCGCGATTCCTGGACTACAACCAACCCTCATCGGCCTTGTTGAAATTAAACCTGTAGAATGTCCGGAACTTAATCCGTTCATACTTCAGGAGTAAAATCAGCAACCAGTGGGCGGAGAATCTGAGGGATATCACTCTACATGATCCAGACGGCATGTTCATGAATGTGAATAGTATATTTTAGAACAAGAAATCTCGAGTGAACGTGTCGAATCTTGAAGTCACTAGTTACGAAGATAGATCTTCTATATATATAGCTCTAGTATCGAAATTAACAATACGACCACGGATATAGATGCTAATAGGATTGCATGTGATAGTTTATAGAAGCTTGCTCTGATTAGAACTCATTTGGAATTGGTCCATCTGTCAAACCCTGAAATAAGGAGCCAGATACTTTCAGAAATTAATGAAAAGAAAATTTCCGACTTCAAATCAAGCCTGAACAGCGAACCCATTCTTGACCTCGTACCTCGCGGAAATCTTCTTGATTATTTTGTCAGCTATGAAGATAAACAACAAAAAATCATGTGGTATTGACGATATTCCGAATATAATACTATAACATTTGCCTGAGGTTGCTGCTAGAAATAATTGCATATTATTCAACAATATGTTAAACAATTTACATTTCCGAAGTCAGTGGAAAAAGATCGAGGTATTTCCGATTTTGAAGAAAGGATAGGAATCTTCGTGCCCTAAAAGCGATCACCTAATCAGCTTGCTGCCTAAATTGCTGATGTGCTTGAAGTTATACTGAAATAAGCATTAAATGTCCATATTGAAAATTATAAGTTGATGCCGAGTGGCCAGTTGGGTATACCTGCCAGACATTCGGTCATACATGCAATCATGTAAATCACCTCGGACATCTGTTGGAAACTAAATAGTAAAGAATGTGTTTGAACATGTCTTATTGATATGAAGAAAGTTTTCGATACAGTTTGGTTAGACGGACTTATTTTTAAGGTCCTTCAGGACAGTTTCGCCAGACACCTTGTCGCCATGATGTTTAATATATTGTATGAAAAATTGTTTCTTGTAACTGATGGGAATCTACCAACGTGCGTGACTTTAATGTCTTGAATGGCCTACAGCAAGGACCTGCGCCTCTGCTCTTCTCCGTATTGATTCAATATCTGTTGAGCGACTTTGATTCTAGAGTGTCACAAACGCGATCATTGGTCACGTTTGCTGGTGACCTGATAATTTATACGGCAGACGGAAAGGCATCAGTGGTTCAAAGGAACCTTCTGAAAATGTTAACGATGTGCCGGCCTACACGGACATTTGGCGAATGAAAGTGAATGCGCAAAAATGCGAAACAATTTTTTTTCGGATACACTGCAGTTTGCCAGTTAGGACCTGAAACATAAAGACTCACACATTATGTCTGGTAAGGGTAGTTCAGAACGCGTTCTACATAAATTCTGTGATCGATACCTTGGTGGTTATCTTTAACAGTACTTGTACTACAATGGATATGTGAAAATCATGCTCTTTTATTCTTTTATTCCAGATACATTATTCAAAAAGTTAAAGTTATCTATTATAAGGCTCTGGCTGGACCAGTTTTGATATATGGATGTCCGATGTAGTATAATCAGAGTACAAATACAATGGAAATTTTACAAGTTTTCGAAAGGAAATATCTTCGCGCAAGTACTGCTCTGTACGAAAAGCTTGAGACGGATTGTAAACACTTTATATCGAATCGTAAAATTTATCAAACTGCCAAAGCCACTTTGAAGCTTGTTTGAAACAATATCGTGAAGTCTGCAGCTGTTGGCGCAAATCCCTGGTTTTTGCAGCCGTTCCACCTCCCGTGTAGATACATTCAGACTTGTTTCACCACTGGCTTCATTCCTCCAGTAGCATTCGCGTATCTGGGTATGGACCAGTATGATTTTGATGGTGCCTCGAGTTTATTTCATATATAGTATATAATCGACCCACCAATCAGATGGTAGAATCTTCTACGAACTTGAGTTCGCGGGATCAACGGTATCAATGGAGATATTCGTCTCCGAGGTATATTGAGGCTGGTCGAGGTGAGGCAGAACAGTCTAGGTTTTGGTGGCGAAATGGCAATTACTAAATTATTCGTGGTAGTTTGTGGTTTTATTTTGCAGCTCATTATTGTTACGTTAATTTGAATTGTCATTCGATAATTTTATCATGTTGGCTATAAATAATATAATATTGTTCTGTTAGGGTTAGTTAAATTTGCTTTTGATAGAATTAAGATATTACATATTAGTTGTAAGCTCAAAGTACATTTTAGGTAAATTTCTCGAGAGAAATTTATCTATTGCGGAGAGTATCATATATATATATATATATATATATATATATATATATATATATATATATATATATATATATATATATATATATAGGATATATATATAGGATATAACGAAATTTGTGACCACGCTAGAGGTTGCAATTTTGCTCCGATTTTCACCAAATTTTCAGGAAAAGTGTATTGAGTAAATGCCTCAGTTAAGTTCGTGAACCAGCTATATAGGCCAGGCGAAAACAAAATCGCGGCCATTTTAGACGAAAAATCGTGATTTCTGTTCTGACCAAAGTAAAGCTCCGATTTGGATGAAATTTGGTACAACGGTTCACTGATGTATGTGATGAGTTTCACAATAAAAAATCCAAAGTTGGTACGGCTGAAACAAAATGGCGGCCGCTCGACGGCGAAAAAACGTACAAAATTTTGTTGTTGTAGTTTTGACCAAAGCTTTCAAGCCGTGTCGATAAAATTCGGTACTTTGATAGAAACTATATGCATCTAAAGAATTTTGTAAAAAAAGTGGAGGTCAGGTCGCAAACAACAAAATGGCGGCCAGGTGAAACTAAAAATTTCAAAGTCCTCTAAAAGTCGCAGTTTTGATCCGATGTATATGAAATTGAATTTTAAGATAGAAATCAATTAGATCTAGCAACTTTGACATTTTGGTGATCGTCACCCTCTAACGGTCACATTTTCCAACGGATTTTGATAAAACTTGAGATTATGGATCTTTGTATTAAGTTCTTGTTTTTTTAGATCGAATGAAAAATAAACAAGTTGAGTAAACAGTCCTACGCTCATGTCAGAAGGGTTTTGTATTCAATTTACAAAATGCAGTCACCAGATCGAATCAAATCAAGAAATATGTCATAGGCGATTTTATTGGAGAAAATATGAAATACGAAGATCATACAATTATTAACAAAGTTGAACGAATTTCGACTTCTGAGGTTTTTGATATTGTTATACTCATGAATATCTCCCTTGATAATTATTTCAGATGTCCATCCGCGACGGAGGAAACACATTTTTCATGTATTTCCCCCCTGTGCTCCCACTGAAGCAAAAATTGACAGTTTAACAACTGTTTTGAAACGCTCCCATGAAAACTTTCATTTCATACTCATATCGGCTAAGTTTGATGAATTTTTTTTCGGGGGCCACTCTCCTGTACTGTTATCATCGATTCATGGCCTATTTTTTCGAATCCTAGGATGGTTACAAGTGACTTTTGCTAGGAGCTCTCTCCCACCTCCTTGACTTGTTTCACTTATGAGCATTAATTGTAGGTACTCATCTTCAGTCATTCATTAAATTGAATCAAGTGTTCAAAGCATGCACCTTAAACGTTGAAGTTGGGAAAAAATAACTCAAAATTATTCAATCTTCGCATTTAAAACAGCCACTTTTGTTTTACGATTACTGATACCACTAGCTGAACCGATTCTCAAAGATATACATGACACTTATCATTTCTGAAATTTTCATGCAAATCCTAGCAAAACTGTAGTGTCTGAGCAGGAAAAGCGCATGTTGTTCCATAGCCATATGTTGCCATAGTAATAAATGCAGCGCATATTGTTCCATAGTAATACAGGAAAATTCAAACCGCTTAAACTTTGCTAAATATGATTCAATCTTTACGAAACTTTCAGGATAGATCAATCTTATAAATAGACATCTACGTACTGAATTTCATTGAATTTAAGGGTACCGTTAAGATTTTATTGAAGAAAACATAAAATCAATAATCAATAAAATATGCTTGCAGTTAGCTGGACATGGATGACGAGATAGGGCGTCAGCAATTCCATGAACTCTGCCCTTGTGAAGTAGTTGGGGCCTCACTAGGTCGGGCCAGATCGTCGATCGGGTTGAACTAGTGTCGTTTGTTATGGTGCAATGTTCTTCATCAACTTGACCAGGAAGGCATCTGTCTGCTTCTCCACGATGTTGCCTTGGCACGGTGATGGGGGTACTGGGGATGTCGATCCTCCTAGCCAACGTACGCCCCACGAAATTGGCCCTTGCAGTTTGATGGTCCTCCAATCTAGGCTCCTGACACGGTCTGGATCTCCACAATCCTGGACAATAGCTCCATTTTCTTCGCTTCTTGCAGTCTCTTTGCAGGTGACCTTTTTCTCCGCAATCCCAGCATCTAGGCGCACCATTACCCTGCGGCTCCCGCTCATTTTCCACGCGCTTACACCTGCACTCGTCTGCCACTACTTCACGGACCCGAGCAGTGGCACGAGTCGCATTTTTCGCTGCCTCATAGTTCAGACTATAAACCAATGCGTCCTTAACCGTTTGCTTTTGAGCTAATCGCACGGCTTGTTGCAATTCCTGGTCCTTTAACGCACTGATGAATGCTTCTGTTGCTGCGTCATCTCGATGTTCTGGGTCGTAAGCTGGATAAGCCAAAAGTGCCAGGCGCTCAATGTCTTGGGCTAGCTGCTGTAAGGTTTCGCCAGACTTTTGCAGCCGATGCCGTAGCTGTGCCCGGTAAATCTGCTTCAGATGATCGTCTCCATAACGCATGTCCAGCGCATTCATTATAGCAGCCGGGTTTGAATGCAACTCAACGGGGATAGTCTGCAAAAGCTCGGCAGCTGGGCCTCTTAGAGCAAGAATCAATGCAGTTACTCGTTCCTGCTCATTCCAGTGATTTATCCTAGCGGCGGCTTCAAACTGGATTTTGTAAATACTCCACACCGTTTGCCCATCAAATATTGGTGCTTGCACATTTGTAGATGAGCTTTGCGCTGCGGTTATAAGTGCGGCTGGTGAGGCGGTTACTACTGCCTTCGCTGCTTCCAATTCTTTTTTCACTTTTTGACCTTTTCCTCGACCTGGTAAACCTTTTCCTTGACGCCTTTAATTTGTTTGTTCAGGCTGCCGAGCTCCACTTTTATTTCGGTGGGCTGTTTTTGAAAATCCGCCTTGATTTCGATCGCTTGTTGATCCATTTTTGCTGAATGTTCATTTAGCTTCGCAGTGAAATTAGATGACTGTTCACTTAGCTTCGCAGTTAAATTGGATGACTCTTGTCGTTGCTCTTGCTGCATCAGCATCAGCATTTGCATCAGCGCATTTTCTGATTTCTTTGGTTTTGGTGTTTCTGCTTCACCACCTTCTGCGCCTTTTTCTGCATCTGCGGGCTCACCTACCATGGTAAATTCATTAATTTTTCACTGTTAGCTTGGTGGTATTTTTATTATTTCGACTTATTTTTTTTTCAACAGTTTCCACGTTAAATTTCACTATTGTGCACTTTAAAAATGTTTAAATGTTTTCACTTTTCGAAATTTTCTATCCCACTTCTGACACCATTGTCGCATGTTTTCGGTTCGCGGCCAATAATTTTAATGTTCCGGGAAAGTGAAAACGCAATGTCTTTTAATTTAAGTTAAAAGAATTTATTTAATTACAAAAATGCACAATAAACAATTTAACAATTTAACACTTTCACTAATTTTAATTTTCACTATGAAAAAATCTAACACTTGTCCATAAATTTCTTATCGCAATTGTCTTCTAAATCACTTCACTATTACGAAACACACTATCGCAGTTCTTATCGCGGTCGAATCAATGTTGATCCCCCCATTCATCCAGCTCGCCTTTATATAGGGTCTGTAGTCATTCAACCCAGTTCTCGTACATTGGCGAGTTCGCGGGAACATTCGAGCGATTGCAAATGAATGGAGCAGTGACTCACTTTCAGATGTTGTTCATGCTTGTTGGGTTCTCGTGGTTTCGAGTAAATTCGTGTTCTTCATTGTTGTGAAAACAATTGCGACATTAGCTCGCAGAATTATTTGTACATGTAACAATACTATTACTAACAAAATTGAGTGAAATGCGACTTCTCACGTATTTGTTGTTGTTGTACTCACCAAGGCCTACATTCCTGATTTTTTTCAGATTTTTCGGATCACAGGTGTCCAATCGCGAGGGGGGGACACAAATTTTTCGTGTATTTCCCCTCCCTGTGCACCCCTCGAAGCAAACTTTGCCAAACTAAGACCTGTTTTGAAAAGTTCTCATCAAGACCTTTCATTTGATACCCATATTTTTTTCGGGGGGTCATTCTCCTATATGGGGAGACCCCCCTTAAATACCTTATAATTTTTTTTTTAGTTGAACTTTGAAAAGATCACCACTTTACACCTACGCACAAAATTTTATATTTCTAGCTTAAGTAGTTTTCGAGAAAAACTGCTGTGACACACGGACGGACGGACAGACGGACAGACTGGTCGCGAAACTAGTAGGGTTTTGTAAAATTATTTTACGAAACCCTAAAAAGTCGGAAATTTAAAACCTAATATTTTTATCTGCCATTTTCACTAAAATATGAATAATTTTGCCCAGTCTTAGAGTGAAACTCTGTTTTGAACGAAATTTGCCGCATTGATTGATGAGGTCCTAGCATTTACAGATTTAAAATAATCCAAAATCAAATGCATGCATTCAAAATGGTGGCCCCCAAGGGTCAGAAGGCAAGCGCAATAACATGGAAGTTTTTATAAAGCAGACCATTTTTAGGATATTTTTAAAATATTTTTACAATACCCTAAAAAATTATGAAATCGTGACTTGTCTGTCTGTCCGTCCATCCGTCCGTTTGTTCGTGTATCACAGTAAGTTTCCTTGCAAACCACAGGAGCTAGAATGAGGAAATTATCTACGCAGGTCAAAAGTGGTACCTCTCGAAATTTGCAGTGCAAGGAATATTTTAAAGTGTTTAAGGGGGCCTCCCAATACAGGGGGGGCAACTTAATTTTTTTTTTATTTCTGTAGCCCTCTAGCAGCTAAGTTTCTCAACAGATTCCAACGAAATTTGAAATTATAAGTTATTAAAGCAAGTTAATTTAACCTGCAAAAAAATTATGCAAATCGGATGACAAATGAACAGGTCGAAAATTTACAGCTTAATATTTTTAGCAGCCGTTTTCAATAAAAACTCAATATGGTGGCCCCTGATGGCTCAGAAAAAAATTGAAAATATTTATATTAATAGCAACGCAAGTGCTGTTTAAACTTTTATGGAAATCTTTTGAAATTATCTATTTGAGCTATTTAAGCCGAGAAGTTATCACCTTTGTGTGGTAACCACTGTGAAATGTATAAACAGCAAATGTGACAAGGATAACACCTGTATTTATATGTTTATAACAATTTATTGTCTGCCGATTTCAATATGTGATCCATAAATGTGCAACTCAGTTGAATGAGCAAAATATTTGCCTCTCTATAAAGGGTCTTCAAATACAAGCGTCGGCAGATTTTTTTCATGTCAATAAATACCCATGTGGTGTTACGAAAATTGCAGTAAGAAGTTTAGTAGTACGCAAGCCAAATTCTTTCCGAAATCTTACGCTACATACGAGAAATTTACCTTTCCGGCTGGTGCCGCCAACGGGGTTTTTTTTTTGTTGAGTTATATGTAATTTTTAATCAAGCTAGTTGGTTTTTTTTTAATTTTTTCCAATTAATTGATAGTATTTAGTAATTCTCACTTGAAAGCATATGATATTGTTTTTTAAGACTCATTTTTTGATTGAATATTGTTTAATTTTAGAGTGCACTGTGAGGCATTAAGTTTTTGAGTACTTTAATGTTTTAAAACGCGCTTTATATTTTTATAAAATTTGCAACGGTTGAATCAATAAGGCGCATTTGAATTTAAAAAAAGTGTTGTAAGGTAATTGGATAAGCTTTAATCTTAATTCGAATAAAAATGTAAGTGTGATGTAGTATTGTCGAAGTATGAGCGAAAACTGTAAATGAAAACGGAAAATAAAGGTCATAAGTCTCCCTAACTTCCTGTGGCTTTTGGAATTGAAAGGAATTCAATGGCACTGTTTGGGAGAGTTCCCCTTACCCATGCCTAAAGCTTCAATAATTATGGCTGATTGATGATTTAATTTCGTCGAGATGTGCGATATATCTACTATATATCTTTAATATATCTAAAAAATGACTTCATTTCTGACAAGTTCAAATTCGTCTGACGCATAAATGTGGCTGATTACTTGAAATCTTTTCATCCGCTGTGCTCTTTAGGTGGTTACTTTTCATTCGGTGTGCTCTTTAGGTGGTTACTTTTTTTAAATAAATCAAAGCCGAGTTTCCTTCAACTCACAGCCTGAGATATATTGCAAACACTATAGCGTGAAATTTGCTGGTTCAAATTCAGTTGGTGATAGCGAACTAGATGTCATGTTTAAGTAGGTCGTTAGTATATATTTATCATTTTGTGAGTCTAAAATCATTTTTCGCTTACTTTAAACTCAGTTGTTAGTGAGTGTGTTTAACGATCTTAAAAAGTCAGCTTAAGACCTATCAAATTTATTGATAAAAAAATAGCTGAATTCAAAAATAAGGTAAAAGTGATCTTCATTTCTGTCAAATAATTCTCTTTATTATTTTACATCCAATTGATTTCAACAAATTTAACGAATAAATTCACTGCCTCCATTCTCATAACTTTCCTCTAAATTAAGCATCAATGAAGCTTAAATCAATATCCACTTAACGAAACTATATCAAACTCTAACTGAAACATCAACAGCATCATGAACTCAACGCCCAAATAAAGAAGAAGCTTTTGAAACATTCTTCCTCCTCTTGGAACCAACAAAAAATATCTTCACATCATATATCTGTGAAATCACTCTCCCAAAAAGAAATTCCATCTGAAATCTATTTTTCTTCTGATGAAAAGTATCTACATATGTTCGCACATATATGTATTAAGATCTTTAATGATGTTATAGTCAGAAATAAAAGAAGAAAAAAAACAAAAAATACACTGAAAATCTGGTAGAAAGCATTGAACCAGAATTAGAATTCAAAACGAAAATTTTCGAGTGCCAAGGCCAATGAACGGTCGACCTCTCATCATCAGCAGTAGCAGAAACTTCAGCACTATCTCAGCGAAGAAGGGGAGAATCTCAACGGATTGATGTCATACATTGTTGAGATTTTCGGAAATCAGCTGTGCTCCTCAAACAGATCATACATTCACATTAGGAGTCCAATCAACTCATCATCACTGAATCGAATTCAATAGTACCATGTGGTGTGGCTTCGTTAAGGTCAAGTTTAACTGGAATCTTAATCTAACTTGTTTCTCACCTGCATGGTGATAACTTGCAGCCGCGAATTTCGGGATTATTCAAAAACTTCAGTTTCCCAGTATGACCAACACATTATTACCGTTTCCATTAGCATCATTATCATTAACGCGCTGTGCTCATGACAATCATTAGCCTCAAAACCCGTCCTCTCTGGTGGTAAGAATTGTTTGCACTTACCGAAATACTTGAGATGTGGAGGTGCCGCGCCAAGTAGGCAGCATGTGTAGAATAACGGTTAACTCGATAAATGGATATCTTAGCGAAGTATGAACAGGTGAGCAACGAGTAGAGATGTGAGTCAATTAAGACCTGTGTTGAAATTCATTCCCATGACTAATCCGGTATGACCATTAAGCAAAAAAGAAGTTGATTCATATAGGAATATGCTGCGTTTCGATGCCTTATTGAATTGAATGGCGTTCGAAAACAAAAATGTTTTAAGATAGTTATGCAGAAAATTAAGTTATGAACTTGTTAGATAATTCTTGGTATTTAATGAACAAGTTGTTAGTTCAATTGCTAATGTTACAAGTTGGCTGGTATGGGAGTACAATAGAAGCACTCTATATATAATCTATCTCAAAATAAGTTTAAAGATTCTCCTAAGTCGTTTCCAAATAATTTAGAAAATACTTTGGTTTATATATATATATATATATATATATATATATATATATATATATATATATATATATATATATATATATACGAGGTGTGTAGAAAAAGTAAGATGACTTTTCATATTCCGCGGGCAACGTACTTCGATTATCGATTTTTTTATGTTGGTACACTCGTCACGAACATACATATATTTACAGTTTCAGCTATATAATATGTTTAGTTTGTTTGTGAGAGCCATATCGGCTAGAAGTGTTTTGTGTGCTCGGCGACTTTTTACTATCGAAAAAATGGATCAAAGATCAAAAATTTTTTGGCCGCAAACAACACCACAATCATGCCTCAGCCACTATATTCACCGGATTTGGCTTTTTTTTCGTTCCCAAAACTGAAGAGACATGAAAGGATTGAGATTTGCAACGATTGAGTAGATAAAGACTGTACCGCTGGAAGAGCTCGAGGCTATACCGAAAAGTGCTTATGAGAATTGCTTCGAGGAATAGAAAAAACTTTTTCACAAGTGTAAATAAATAAACAAACAAAAATAAATATTTTTTCCTAAAAATACTGTCGTCTTACTTTTTGAACAAACCTAGTGTGTTTGGAAACCACCCAGTTTTCGGTGTTGTTGAATAGCTTATTAATGCCTTTGATCGCATAATTAAAAATTAACAAGGAGTTCAAATGGAATTTGAAAAAAACGAGTGTTATAAAGATTTAGTACTTTCGCGGCCAGCCTTTTTTTGTGGTAGGGAGGTGAATGCTATTTATGCACAGAGTGTGGGACTCCCGTGCGTGACTGGACTGCCCACTAAACACCTCCCCTGTCAACCTGAGAACCCAGCCTGGAACCGTTTGACACATTACTTCGGGCCAGGTCTCGTTTTGTTACGCCGTGGGGCGCCTTGAAGCTGAGGAGTCCCTTTCCTAGCGGGAGGGGACCGGGGAAGAGAAAATGACAGAAGAGCGATCCCCAGCCCCAGCGCCCCCGGCTGCTGTGAGTCCCTTTTATATTTTAGGACTGCCCGAGCATAATGTGCCACCTGGTTCCATTTGTCAACCGATTCGAGCATCACCGCAACTATATTATCCGGGGTGAGCTCTCCCGTCTCCCTGTAGAGTTCCCTTTGCAGCCTGACCCATTTTGTACACGCAAAAAATGTGTGACAACATTGTCCTCCTCTCCTGGGCAAAACCGACAATCGGGAGACCGTGACTTACCGATCTTGTGCAGGTAAGACTGGAAACACCCGTGCCCGCTCAAAAGTTGGGTTAGATAGAAGTCAGTCTCACCATGCCTTTGATTAAGTCACGGTCTCACATCCGGGATGAGGCGCGCAGTCCACCTTCCCTTCGTGCAATTCACCCAAGACTGCTGTCAATCGTTGAGCGAGCGCTGTCTCTCCTCGCGGACAACTATCTCCCTCGCATCCTCGTTTCGGTGCAGGTAAATAGCGCGGCGCTCTCTAGCAAGGAGGGTGACAGGTATCACGCCTGCAATCACTCTCACCGCCGAGTCGGAGACTGTTGGATACGAAGATGCAATTCTCAGTGCTCCTCTTCTCTGTACCTTTGCCAAACGTTTTCGGTATACCTCCTTGCTGAAAGCGTCGCCCCATACCTCTGCTCCGTACAGTAGCACTGACCCTACAGCACTCATCAAGTGATGTCTTCTTGAATGGCTGGGTCCCCCTACGTTGGCCATAAGTCGACTCAGAGCCGATATTCCCGAAGCAGTCTTCTCAGCCGTTGCCCTGATTTGCTCAGAGAAACTCATCTTTGAGTCGATCAGTAGCCCCAGGTACTTCACCGCTGGCTTCGATTCGATTTGTATGTCTCTGATCATCCTTACTCTAGCGGCCAGCCTTAGTCAAGATGAAAAGTTGATGAAAACTATTGAAACGGCAAACGATTCAAAAGTGATTGAATCTACTGCAATTCTCCATGCAACAAAATCCAGGTAAATTTTAATGACTACTATTGATGAGTAAATTTGCACAGCTTTTGGAAGTTTAGCTTGCGGCTAAATCGGAAAGAAAGACACTTAAATTGTGCAAAAGATACCCCAGAAATGTCAAGGAAAATGGTGGAGAAAATTATTATGGCCAAATGAAAAAGATACCCAAAGTTTCTGATACAGGTAATTTTTAGAAGTCCCGCTACACCATGCGAACTAAAGAATGCATGCGACTCCAGGGCTGGAAACATCAAGGAAACATTTGAAGCGCTACTTAGTACTCACTTCACCAATTGTGAATCAGTAGTGCCCGATATATTGCTAGAGGTTGCAGAGCAGAGTGGCTGTGGTGCTTATCACAAAAACAAGAGTAAGGTGGTTTTGAACAGAATGGCTGTTCTTCGAATCATATAAGTCACCAAGGCTAGATGGAGTTATACCAGCTATGTTGAAAAAAGCAATAAATCTTGTTATTCATGGCTCATAATAATTTTCAAAGGTTGCGTAGGACTTAACTACGTACTATGGGTTTCAAAAGAATCCTGATTTGCATTTATGCTAAAAGCAGGGAAGGGTAATTGTACAATTTCTAAAGACTACCAGCCAATGAAACCTAAATCTTTTATGTTGAAAACTCTGGAAAGTATGTTGGATGTCTATATAAGAAAGTCCATTGACAAAGAACAACTTTCCAAAGTGCAATACTCCTATACAGGAGGTGAATCTATTGAAATCGAAATCTACGTGGCTGTTGGAACCATTGACGAAAGATCTGTCTAACACAAGGGAGCTTAATGACAATCAAGGCTATAGATGAGAGTTTCTGAGTTGCACAAGGGAACAAAAGCATCAAGAAATGGATGTCAGCACTGCTGAGAAGCAAAAATGTAACCTCAGAATGTGTTTGTGGCCTACGCTGACCGTATCATATCCCCAGAGAGTGGTCAACTACCCAGAAACTCAGTTTCAACACGCAAACGGTGGAACAGGTATTTTTTACTCAAAAAAATCAGATATTAATGAGTCATACAAAGTATCTGGGCATCATTCTAGATAGTAAACTACCATGGAAGCTTAATGTCGAAGGAAGATAAAAGGTCATGATTGCTTTCTACTGGTGCAAGAAACTGTTTGATAGGAGGAGGTGAATTTGGCCTGAAATCTGCCTCTGGTTATATACGACAGTCATAAACACAGTACGTATATACAGTGTCTACACTTTACACTTACCCTATGCTTCTTCTTCTTCTCAACACAACAGAACCTCTCGGGCATTCACTTCCTGCAAATAGCGCCACCAACTGTCTCGCTCCATTGACCGCGTCCTCCAATTCCGAAATCCGAACAGCGATGAACTGTCTTCGTTGACCAATTCAGACCAGCGTTTTCTCGTTTCCTCAGTTCTCCCAACGAATACCTTTTTGGATATCCGTTGTTCGTCCATACGATTCATGTGGCCAGCCCATTGCAGCTTCCGCAGTCTTAGAATCGTTGAGACCTCCGGTTCGTCAAAGATTTCATACAAGTCATGGTTGTATCGGATTCGCCATTGGCCCCCGTCTAGCTTCGCTCCAATTATTCGCCTCAGGACCCATCACTCAAAGGCGTTCAATATATTTGCAGATGCTTGGGTTAGGGTCCATGTTTCACACCCATAGCATAACATAGGTCTTATTACAGATTTGTATGCTTGGAGCTTTGTTTTCCTGTGTATGCAGCTGATCTTCAAGATCGTCAATACTGAATAAAATATTTTATTTGTGGGCTGTACTCTTCGGCGTATGTCGTCTCTTTCACTACCCGTTTTGCTACCAACTTTCTATAATACCACTTTCTAAATGTTCTCAGGAGGCTTCATGTGTTCGCCATGGCTTCGTATGCACCAATGGTCTCACCTGCCTCTCATATCTACTGGCTGTTGAGTACGTGGTGCACGTCGTTCGGCGCTTGTTCAGAGCTTGGGTTGATTTTGGTTACTATATTGGGTAGACTATGGTAATAAGGCCCATTTTTACGGAATTTTTTATATTATGCCTGATAACGAACAAAAATATGCCTGACGGACTGAAATATGCGTGCATAATTTTAAAACCATCGATATGTGATTACGATGCGAAAAGTTGGGACATGCGTAAACAACTTATTTAAAATGACAGAGATCGCTTCCATAAGTTTATTGCTGTCGACGGCCCCCATCTTTCGGAATTTTCACGAATCAAGCTGAATGTAAAAAGCATGAACTAGTAACGTTTTTTACATGCATCGATTTTTATAACTCCTCAAAACAGCTTGATTCGCTCTGCAGTATTCTACTTAGTAGATTCTGCCGCCCTCAAGAGAATTCAATTTGAAATTTTAATAAATCTACAATAAGTTTTGAAGTAAAGCTGAACTCCTGATTGAAATTTCCCAAGTTGCAAATTGGTAGAAATATATTTTGTGCATTATTTCAAAAAATTTGTAAGAAGGCTAATCAACTCTCAAGGCAGCAACTTAATGCTTTATCAAAAAGAGTCAATAAATAAAATTCAAAAATTAATTTTGTTTTTCAGCGTTTAGATTTTTCAAAAATCTCAAAAAAACTTACCATCCAGTAACATTTCCATGGATAGGCTTCGTCTTATGCGAGTATCGATCAAGGTCAACTCCATTATTTCTGTATATCGACGTGACTATCTCCTTGAATTCATTGTTAAGTAAAAGCCTGACATCATGCTTCCCACTGAAACCCACCTCAATTCACGGCACTCCATGACATTCAAAAATTTTAAAGTCGCAAAACCCGAACGAGTAAACGGTGATTAGAAAGGTGGTATCGGGATATTGGTAAAAAGACCCTATTGTTTATATAATGTTGATAAAGTCGAATTTAAAAAAAAATTGAATTTCTTGGTGTGGCCATTATGAAAATTTCACTGCTAGGTGGGGATAACCTTCACATTATCTCTGGCTATGCAACTGGTCGAAATGTTTTCAAGTTCAAGGAGGAGCTCGATTCTTTGTTTGAAATACTTGAATTGAACAGGCTGTATTGTTATTATATTCTTGCCGGTAACCTGAATGCCCGGCAGACATCATGGCTGAATGCCAAGAGGGGTACTCCTGAAATCGTGGATACGGAGAACCAAATCGAGTACAGGTGCAATCTATATGGGTCGAAGTTCCCAACAAACGCTAGGAAAATTCATATTTGGGCCCCTGTATTGCTGACGCAGGACTTGAATTCAGCTTTAATAGTCCTCAACAGAAACTGCAGGTACTTCTTTACGATAGCGACAATAATGCAATCGGAATGGTAATAAATTATCAAAAGGATGGTGTCTTCCTCATTCCAGTTCAACATGAAAACCATCAGTTGAATTTAAAACAAGTTGGGTAGATAGACCTACGCTCATATTAGAAGGATTTTGTACTCAACTTACGATATGCAGTCACCAACAACGAATAGACCCAAGAAACACATCAAACAGATGCGTACGTTTAATAGAGAATCGATTGTTTCTCCATTTTTAACGGTTGTCATTTTGTTGCAAAGTAACAAAAATCACTCATATAATGAATTCCCAAAAATATTTATGTTATTGATCTTACCTGAAAATTTTAAGAGGATCAAATCAAAACTGCAGAGTCTGATTCGATGGAGAGTCCATAAAGTACCAAAATTGTGTGTTATTGTTGTTGTAATGGAAGATATTTCAAATGGCTATAACTTCCGTGAATATGATTGGATTTTTATCAAACTTACATGGTATGAGGACCTTTTGTAATACTACTTAAATATGAAATTTCGTTGGGTTCAAAGGTAGTGCTTACAAAAGGAGCGAAGAAAGCCGCAAAGAAACTCCTTCAAATAGTGCCAGAAAGAAAAGTTCGCACGGACGCCCAATCAGAAAAAGGACCTTATGTAAAACAGGAGAGGCAGAAGCCCCGACGAAGACCCCGGCAGCTGGCACTGCTGCCGGGGTCAATCCTACGCGGAGGTACTGCAGGACATCAGGGGAAACGTAAGGCCCGAAGACACCAATGCTACCATTAGAGTAGTACGACCAACGCGGTCGGGCCACATACTGGTCGAATTCGGAGCAGAGGCCGGCAATAAAGAAGCATTCTGTGACGCAGTAAAGAAAGTCCTCGGCAAAAGCGCAATTATAGCCCCGCTCGCGCCGATGGCAACGATCGAAATACGAGACATTGACTGCGTCACGGATCTGGCCGAGGTAGAAGAGGCCATCAAAAGGGAGTTCCCTAGCGTGGGAAGGATCAAAGCAAGACTGACACCAGAAACCACAACAGGGGACAACGCATGGCCATAGTTGACTTGACCGATAAGGACGCCGAACAATTCCTGAACCAGGGCAAAGTACGAATAGGGTGGGTTGTCGGTAGGATATGGCGAAGAGCAATGCCTCTTCAATGCTCTAAATGCATTGGTTATGGTCACACCACACAAGTATGCAAAGGACTTGAGTGATGGCCTGAGGAGAATTAGTGCACACGTCGAAACCACCTCCTTCTAGCATTTTTCTTCTCTAATAATTTTTCAGAAAAATTATTATTCAAAATATGCAACTCATTTATATGTAGCTGCAAACAATTCCATAAAAAAGTAATTTAAAAAGCTATCGGAGCCATCCGAAAGAGTGATCGATATCCGCGCGACGTTAGATAAGCTTCAAATGTAGAGCAAATTTGTCGTATAGATTTACATTAAGTTGATGTGAAAAGGATGAAATGATCCAATTAAAAAAAGTTTAGCTAATACAAGTACTTACAAGAGAAATTTACCTTGAATATAACTTGCAGATACAAAAACATATTGACTTTGCATAAGTAGAAAAATTAAAAATTAACTCCCTCACCTCTGAGCATGGTGGTCGCCATCACCGGTGTGTATCTAAGAGTGATGGCCTGAGGAGAATTAGTGGACACGTCGAAACCACCTTCTTCTAACATTTTTCTTCTCTAATAATTTTTTCAGAAAAATTATTATTCAAAATATGCAACTCATTTATATGTAGCTGCAAACAATTCCATAAAAAAGTAATTTAAAAAGCTATCGGAGCCATCCGAAAGAGTGATCGATATCCGCGCGACGTTAGATAAGCTTCAAATGTAGAGCAAATTTGTCGTATAGATTTACATTAAGTTGATGTGAAAAGGATGAAATGATCCAATTAAAAAAAGTTTAGCTAATACAAGTACTTACAAGAGAAATTTACCTTGAATATAACTTGCAGATACAAAAACATATTGAGTTTGCATAAGTAGAAAAATTAAAAATTAACTCCCTCACCTCTGAGCATGGTGGTCGCCATCACCGGTGTGTATCTAAGAGTGATGGCCTGAGGAGAACTAGTGCACACGTCGAAACCACCTTCTTCTAACATTTTTCTTCTCCAATAATTTTTCAGAAAAATTATTATTCAAAATATGCAACTCATTTATATGTAGCTGCAAACAATTCCATAAAAAAGTAACTGCTTGAGCAGTTTGCGAGGGACATAAAAGCTGACTTCTTGCTGCTAAGTGAGCAACACCATAATAAAAGTCCTGCATTATGGTATTCTGATGAAACTGGTACTACCGCCATCTGGGCTCGGAACAGTGACTTTCAAGTGGAGAGTTGTGGCCGGGGGGATGGTTTTGTGTGGGTTCGGTGCTCAGGGACCACCTTCTTTAGTGTGTACCTAACGCTTAACGAATCGATATCATCTTTCCAAGCCAAGCTTAATGCTTTGGAGGGCGCTGTCTCGAACGCAGAGGGCAAAGTGATCGTTGGGGGCGACTTCAACGCTAAAGCAATCGAATGGGGCATGCCTCAGATGGATCCGCGGGGAAAACGAATTCTGAAAATGGTGGCTAAGACGGCCCTCGTCGTACTAAACTCCGGGAATACGCCGACTTTCCGCCGTATTGGCTGTGAGGGAACCATACCGGACGTGACATTTGCCTCGGAGTCCTTAGTAAGAGGATACATAAGTGGAAAGTATTAGAGGACTACTCAGCCAGTGATCACCAGTGCATTCTGCTTGAGATGAGTGATGCTGTCTCCCGACGTCCGTGCTCTCGGCTTTCTACAATTGGATGGAACGTCGGAAGGATGGACGTTGAGAGGTTCGTCGAGGTGCTCACAGCAGGTGAGCCGCTGCAGGGAGCTTCGGAGGGGACGGAAGAACTGGCAGCTCAGGACGTGGTGAACTCTACTATGAGCATCATTACAACTGCTTGCTGCGCTTCTATGCCCCGTCGAAGACCCCGGCACGGCAAGTCCCCAGTGTAAAGGTGGTCAACTGAAATCGCTGAAAAGCAAAGGGAGTGTCACAAGATTCGAAGTGAGGCTCAACGGGCACGGAACGGTGAGGAGGCATGCAACTGGGTGGCAGCATATAAGTCGGCCAGGAAATGCCTTCGCAAACTGATCAACAGTAGCAAGGCTCGCTGCTGGCAAGACCTAGTCGACAATGTGAACAAGGATCCGTGGGGCCTCGGCTGCAAGCTGGTCACGCGGAAGCTTGGCGCCCTACGGAAGCCTTGTATACATGACGCGGAAAAGGTGGACGTGATAGTGCGGGTACTCTTCCCCGCCCATCCCGTCCGTGATGACGCTGTCCATGGTGAAACAGCAGTCGAGTGTCCACTCTTCGCATAGCTGGAATTGGAGGAGGCAGTCCTCTCATTGAAAGCAAGGAAGGCTCCAGGTCCAGATGTTGTTCCGGCTGAGGTCTTGCGGCTCGTCTATCACCATTGTCCTGACTTGCTGCTCAGCACATTCAACGCTTGCCTACGGGATGGGGTTTTCCCGATACTATGGAAGGTGGTGACGCTCGTGCTGATCAGCAAGGGGAAGGGAAATCCCGAATCGCCGTCTGCATAGCGCCCATTATGCATGCTAGACATGGCTGGGAAAGTGCTAGAGAAACTCATCAAGGGAAGACTCACTGACGCGATTCGTGCTGCTGGGGACCTATCTCCTCGGCAGTACGGCTTTAGAGCAGGACGTTCTAGCATTGATGCGATTGCAGAGGTGGTGAACGCGGTCCAAAAGGAAGAGGCACATTGTGGGACCAAGCGACGGATCGTCCTGTTGGTGACACTCGACGTCAGGAATGCCTTCAACTCCGCTAGATGGGTGGATATTCTGGATACGCTGGAAAACCCTTTTCAAGTTCCAGAATATCTAATGCGGCTTTTGAGGAAATACCTAAAGGACCGAAGCCTGCTCTACGACACGATGCAGGGCCAACGAAGGATGGAAATTACATCGGGTGTTGCCCAGGGATCTATCCTTGGTCCGAACCTGTGGAACGTGTCTTACGACGGGCTACTGAAACTTGTGATGACAGATGAGTCGCGCTTGGTCGGCTATGCGGATGATGTTGCGGCTCTGGTCGCTGGACGCACCGTTCAGCAGGCGCAACTTAGGCTAGGCATGCTAATGCGCCGAGTGAGGGACTGGATGACTGTTCGCGGGCAGAGTTTAGCACTGGAGAAAACCGAAGTGGTTCCCTTGACAAAAAAGAGAATCCCTAGAGTAAGGATGGTCAGTATTGGAGACATACAAATCGAATTGAAGCCAGCGGTGAAGTACCTGGGGCTACTGATCGACTCGAAGATAAGTTTCTCTGAGCAAATCAGGGCAACGCCTGAGAAGGCTTCTTCGGGAATATCGGCTCTGAGTCGACTTATGGCCAACGTAGGGGGACCCAGCCCATCAAGAAAACGCCTCTGGATGAGTGCTGTAGGCTCAGTGCTACCGTACGGAGCGGAGGTATGGGGCGACGCTTTCAGCAAGGAGGTATACCGAAAAAGTTTGGCAAAGGTACAGAGAAGAGGAGCACTGAGAATTGCATCTTCGTATCCAACAGTCTCCGACTCGGCGGTGAGAGTGATTGCAGGCGTGATACCTGTCGCCCTCCTTGCTAGAGAGCGCCGCGCTATTTACCTGCGCCGAAACGAGGATGCGAGGGAGATAGTTGTCCGCGAGGAGAGACAGCGCTCGCTCAACGATTGACAGCAGTCTTGGGTGAATTGCACGAAGGGAAGGTGGACTGCGCGCCTCATCCCGGATGTGAGACCGTGGCTTAATCAAAGGCATGGTGAGACTGACTTCTATCTGACCCAACTTTTGAGCGGGCACGGGTGTTTCCAGTCTTACCTGCACAAGATCGGTAAGTCACGGTCTCCCGATTGTCGGTTTTGCCCAGGAGAGGAGGACAATGTTGTCACACATTTTTTGCGTGTACAAAATGGGTCAGGCCGCAAAGGGAACTCTACAGGGAGACGGGAGAGCTCACCCCGGATAATATAGTTGCGGTGATGCTCGAATCGGTTGACAAATGGAACCAGGTGGCACATTATGCTCGGGCAGTCCTAAAATATAAAAGGGACTCACAGCAGCCGGGGGCGCTGGGGCTGGGGATCGCTCTTCTGTCATTTTCTCTTCCCCGGTCCCCTCCCGCTAGGAAAGGGACTCCTCAGCTTCAAGGCGCCCCACGGCGTAACAAAACGAGACCTGGCCCGAAGTAATGTGTCAAACGGTTCCAGGCTGGGTTCTCAGGTTGACAGGGGAGGTGTTTAGTGGGCAGTCCAGTCGCGCACGGGAGTCCCACACTCTGTGCATAAATAGCATTCACCTCCCTACCACAAAAAATGGCTGGCCGCGAAAGTACTAAATCTTTATAACACTCGTTTTTTTCAAATTCCATTTGAACTCCTTGTTAATTTTTAATTATGCGATCAAAGGCATTAATAAGCTTTTCAACAACACCGAAAACTGGGTGGTTTCCAAACACACTAGGTTTGTTCAAAAAGTAAGACGACAGTATTTTTAGGAAAAAATATTTATTTTGTTTGTTGCGGCTCTGGTCGCTGGACGCACCGTTCAGCAGGCGCAACTTAGGCTAGGCATGCTAATGCGCCGAGTGAGGGACTGGATGACTGTTCGCGGGCAGAGTTTAGCACTGGAGAAAACCGAAGTGGTTCCCTTGACAAAAAAGAGAATCCCTAGAGTAAGGATGGTCAGTATTGGAGACATACAAATCGAATTGAAGCCAGCGGTGAAGTACCTGGGGCTACTGATCGACTCGAAGATAAGTTTCTCTGAGCAAATCAGGGCAACGCCTGAGAAGGCTTCTTCGGGAATATCGGCTCTGAGTCGACTTATGGCCAACGTAGGGGGACCCAGCCCATCAAGAAAACGCCTCTGGATGAGTGCTGTAGGCTCAGTGCTACCGTACGGAGCGGAGGTATGGGGCGACGCTCTCAGCAAGGAGGTATACCGAAAACGTTTGGCAAAGGTACAGAGAAGAGGAGCACTGAGAATTGCATCTTCGTATCCAACAGTCTCTGACCCGGCGGTGAGAGTGATTGCAGGCGTGATACCTGTCAGCCTACTTGCTAGAGAGCGCCGCGCTATTTACCTGCGCCGAAACGAGGATGCGAGGGAGATGGTTGTCCGCGAGGAGAATCAGCGCTCGCTCAACGATTGGCAGCAGTCTTGGGTGAATTGCACGAAGGGAAGGTGGACTGCGCGCCTCATCCCGGCTGTGGGACCGTGGCTGAAACGAAGGCATGGTGAGACTGATTTCTATCTGATCCAGCTTTTGAGCGGGCATGGGTGTTTTCAGTCTTACCTGCACAAGATCGGTAAGTCACGGTCCCCCGATTATCGGTTTTGCCCAGGAGAGGAGGACAATGTCTGTCACACATGTTTTGCGTGTACAAAATGGGTCAGGCTGCGAAGGGAACTCTACAGGGAGACGGGAGAGCTCACCCCGGATAATATAGTTGCGGTGATGCTCGAATCGGTTGACAAATGGAACCAAGTGGCACATTAGGCTCGGGCAGTCCTAAAATATAAAAGGGACTCACAGCAGGCGGGGGCGCTGGGGCTGGGGGATAGCTTGTCTGGCACTTCCTCTTCCCCTCCCGCTAGGAAAGGGACTCCCCAGCTTGAAGGCGCCTCACGGCGTAACAAAATGAGACCTGGCCCGAAGTAATGTGTGAACGGTTCCAGGCTGGGTTCTCAGGTTGACAGGGGAGGTGTTTAGTGGGCAGTCCAGTCGCGCACGGGAGTCCCACACTCTGTGCATAATAGCATACACCTCCCTACCACAAAAAAAAACGTTTGATTTAGGAATATTGTGATAACATTGTAGCAGCAGCAGATTAAGTTTTTGATTAAATTTGATTAGAATTGGGTTATGACATTTCGCTCTAGACTAAAATTTCTCTGTTGTGTTAGTATTATAATTAATTTTTGAATTGTGTTGTTTGGTTTTTTCTCCATAGATTATAAAATAATTTTAATTAAATCTGATATTATTTTTTGATTAAGAATGTATAAATTTAGAAAATCATTTGGAATTTTAAGTTTTACTATTTTTATTGTTATGATTTAGCTTTATATTATTTGAAAATGTAAAACGATTCTTATTGAATAAAGCGCTTTTGACTTTGACATTAAACGCTCAAGTGATAATTCTTTGAGGTATGTAACATATTGAAAAAATTCATCATTGGACATAGCTCATCAAAAATTTTCCAATCAAAAGCAACAGTATGTTCGCTCTATAATCATCATAGCGCCATGCTTAAATTCACAATGGGATACACGTGACTCAAATTACACACCCTATCTACAGCTTCTATCAAAGCAACACAAACCCTCATTATTCATTCCTTCACATTCCTGTTTTCTAGAAATGAGTCCTGCGTCGTGCAGCCACAAAGGAAAAATCTTCACGGAAAACATGTATCTGACCGACAAAAACCCAGCAGTACTTTTAACGACAACCCCCTAAAAACATTTTACACCCTAAGAAAATTCCGCCACATAGAAATTCTAAACAATTGAAGCATTGCCCATTGCAACGTTATACCACTTTCAAGAGCGAACCGAAAATGTTAACATAGCGAAGGAAGCACAGCTGAAATGTAAAGAACGAGCAGAAGAGAGCCGCGCAACGATAACCAACGACAGCAGCAGCAGCAGATGACAATATTTGAGGCCAATGACCTCCGAAACTACGGCGAAGACCATGAGCGCCAGCAACAAGAGCGGTGGTAGTAGCAACGGCAAGATTATGCCAAAACGGAGTACATGCGCATTGGGGCGCCGTAGATGGGAGCTTCGCTGGCCGCCTGCTCCACTACCAGGTATCGGGATTTTCCACCACCTTCTTCCTACTTTAGGTATGTACATCATGTAAAAATGTTAGCGTTGTTATCACCATTGCGTTATCACAATCAGCCGGTGAGAAAAATTTTCATGGAAAATTTATCGACAGGAGTCGAAAGTTCGTTAGGCCCGGCGCTGAAAAATTCCAAACTATTTTTGTCCATGCATCCCTTGAGAATAGATGAAACTCCCGAGTGCATGCAAGATGTCATGAGAAATTATGATTTTGTTCTGCAAAATTCACATCAATTAATATACTCGTCATATCTCTAATTTCAGCATGACATTTTTGATTGATCTTCATTTTATTAATTGATTTGGGACAAAGCGGGGCTTTTGTTAAATTTAAATAATATGAATGCAAATTTGCATCATGCAATATATCAGTCAAGTTCTATAAATCAATTTTAAAATTTTCGGTTGTTTGATTCCTTACTCTGACTTCTTTTATATTTAGTAAATATGGACAAACCCTTCCAAGCACGACTGTTACACCTTTACGTCTTCAAGTTCAACTTAAATTCAAGCAACGTGAAGTTTGTATTGACGCGTTACATCAGTAGCGCAGGTACACCTGGCGCTTTCCATTTTGCCGGAAGTTCAAAAGCAATCCAGTAGCGGTGATTCCGTACATACCACAAAACACCCCAAAAAAGTCGACGGCTGACTCTGTTTGATCTCCCTTCAAATTGCTATCCCACAGCTTTTACAAGCAGGGTGGCAATGTGCATGCCAAATCAATTGGGGAGAGTGGAATTACCTTATGTACGAGTATCCAACGGATCACGCGAACAGGCACCCATTGAAGCGTTAACACTGATGGCAGCCCCAATATTGTGAATTACTTTGAAGAATAAACGACATTGAATATTACACTTCCAGCATTATTTTGGTAGTGGAGCCTCCCTCATTCCTCGAAAGCGAAAAACAGCGCATCCTCTTTTACAATGTCTTACAAAGTCGCCTTCAGCTGGGGTGAGGCCATATCGCGCAATTTTCAATATCAAATTGAAATATCGACGATTTCCACCCAAAATTAGAAATTTTTCGTCCTCCAACCCAAAATGGATGCAGTCGATTTATTTCTGTCGATTCGGGAGTGTCTTTACGGTTGGTGAAATCGTCAAGGTGGAAGTGAAGCTCGAAAGAGGAAGCTTATCTACGTTTATCAAAAGGTTGCTCTTCATTTTTGGGGGATGATGCTTTGGGTGAAATGTGTATACATATACTCGTACTCTTGCCTCGGAAGCGAATGAACTTATGTGCAGATGTTTTCCAGGAAGTGGGAAGTTGGTGGAGCAGCTGATCGATTTTTGAAAGTCAAGGTGGAAGTTAAAGGTGCACTGATTTGTACAATGGCTGATGAGAATAAAATACCGATGATTCGAAGGAAAACTATTAAACTAAATTACGAGTAAATTTAAATGTTCGTTACCTTGAAATGTATTCCCAAGTAGTTACAATTTATTTTTGATTAACTCAATTATGAACAATTGAGGTATGTGAAATTTTATTAGAAAAATTGAAACTCACTGGTAAAAGCGGATTAAAGAAATTTTACAGTCTCATTTATGGACTCAACATAGTATATTTTTACATTTTAAAGAATTTTTCATATTTTGGTCATAATATCAGATATCTAAAAAACAAAAAATAAAAAACTATCTTAAATATATGTATTATTTAGTTTTTAGTCCATGTGGTGCAGTGGTTAGGGCGGTCGCCGCTTGCGCAGCAGTTCCTAAGTTTAAAGTTCGTTGGTGGCAACGACTTTGTGCTTTTCGTACTTCTGTCGGACTATCAGCTTACTCAGCTGTGATGGGCACTGATTGAAAAAATCAGGTAATAATCACTTGATTGAGCGTCAAACTGACCACATCACCTCGAATACCGTAACGGTCATGAAATGAGATTCCCCAGCAAATCTCAACGCCAAGGTTCGAGTTGGATTAGTGCACTATGATTAGTTTGCATATGAAGGAGCTCATGGCTACTCTTACCATATCCAAAGCCTCTGGCCAAGTTGACCGTGAAATAATATACTCATATTTTAAGTAAAAAGGAAGGAAAAATAGCAAATATCTTTCGAAACGATCGCAAGTAAGCATCTAATAAAAATATTAATACTTACATTTTTGAGTTAAAGTCTTAAAAATTTAAATCAATTAACTGAATACTCCTCTCTCGACTTGGAGTATCTCACGCTCTAAATAATTTAACATTGTTGAAATATTAACATTGTCACAAAGTGTGGCAGCACTGTTATTGCGAAATTCACTGTCAAAAACCTAAATGTCACTCTCATACACACATTCAAGCAGTAGCACAGTTAGTCCAATCAGAACATTCAAGCGATCAATATTCAATAAAATAGAACTCCATAAAAGCGAGCATTTCTTTTAGTATAAGCATAAATCGTTGTCTTTCAATTTTGTCTAATTTATTTCCTGCGTTAAACTTGAAATTAGAATAAACATGCAATAAATATTTTTGCGCAGATTAGGTAATCAGTCTAAAGTTTAAAAATTATAAGAAAGTAAAAGTTGCCTTTTAATTTGAATAAAATGTTTTACAATTTTGCTAAGGCCCCGGAAACGTTTATCATTTTTCACCGCCACTTTATCGCTTTTCGCTACTTTAACAACTGCACATACGTGCCGTGTTGCTTTATCTAGGGTAATCAATATGTCTCAAATACTCGATAAATTACCAGTAAAACGTTATTTGTTTCCATATTTGTTGTAATGCCGTATGTCATTTGTGTTTTTAGTTACCAACCCATTACTTGTTGTGGTTGTAATGACACAAATTGATGACGTCATCAATTTTTTAAACTATCTGTCCTATCCTTGTAGTTGTGGTAATGACATAAGCGTTTACGTCATCATAAGTATTTTAAATGGCCAATCATTCTCGTATCCTCTTGATTTTTCCAATGATGATTCAGTTTTTGACAAGTGTCAGCCTAGAGTTGAAATCGTGCAACACCGCACGATTCACTTGAAGGAGACTTATATAGAAGTGGTTGAATCTAGATTACATGAATAAAGAGCGTTATTTAAAATTGTATACTGACAGTAATCAGAAGTGGATTCGTGCAAATTAGTAAAGTCCTGCCACGCCAAAAACAAAATATATGCGACAAAAACAAAAAAGATTTACAAGTGCTGTGCCGCGAGCTTAGGCTATTCTGCTCAAGAAACAAGCCGGATTTGATCAACCGATTAATGGATTCAGAATCGCCAGGCACGAGTAGTACTCCTAGAACACTAAGGCCTTGTGTCAGTGAACATGTGGATATTGCCAGCGATTATGGCGACGATCTAAATGAAACAGTTTTGCATGGCGTAGCGGCTACAGCGAGTGATTGCAGAGACCAAGATCTGCAAGGTCGTTCTGAAGTCACAAGACGGGAACGTTCGTTGCTGCAGAGAGAGAGCAAGCCTTGCTCAAGGAAACAATTCGGCAAGCGGGAACCAGTTCTTCGGTGCGCGATGTTTCCAGTCGTTGCCAGATGGGCATAATCGTATCGTTAGTTGTTGATTTGCCTGCTCTTGCTTATGAAGCCGATGTTCATCTGAAATTGATGGAAGCAGTTCATGCGAAATCAGAAAATTTGGACGAATATTTTTATGAAATGACGTCAATCGCTCACTGAGGACTAAACTATCCAGCCCTTGCAAAATGCTATTGCATGTAATGAGTTCACCGATTTACAAGAATTACACTTATAAATCGGTCGTTTCGAAGAAAATGTAGTGCCGATGGGTAGTGGCATTTCTGTCATCGCAGATACCGAGACCGAAATTGAAGCCTCACCCTAGTTCAAACGTGTCGTAAGCCACACCGGTTAACTTGCGGGTAGCAAGGCCTACCTGCTTTAATTGAACACTGCGAGAGCACTTGGCTGTGGAATGTCCCGCTCCACAACAACGTTCGCGTTGTGACGTTTGCCGACGAACCGGTCACCGTACTCATGATTATCTCGATGCAAGATATCGATTGACTCAGCCGCCGTCACAGCAGCCTGCTTCTATGCTGCAAGTCAAAGAGACCGATGCAGTGGGTAGTGAAATTTCTTAACTAATGTTGGTTGAAAAGGAGATAATAATTGGATAGTGGAAAGTGCGAGCGATTATTGATTCGGGTAGTTCACGATCATTAATGCGTAGATATTTGGCTGAGATCGTTGGAATGATAGAGCCGACGAATATTTTAAAATTTTCGGGATTCGGAGGAGGCACATATAGGTGCTCGGAGATGTGAGTTCGAGTTGAATTGGGGGAGTTTTTTACAAACGTTTCATATATTCGATGATATCATGTTGTCATCAGCTGTGTTACTGGGAGCTGATTATTTAAAGACGCATAAGCTACTGCTTATACTTGGAGATGGAATTATTCAGATTGAAGACGAGTCAGAAGCTGACGATATTTTCAGTATAGAAGAACAGCAACGGCTAGACAAAATACCCGAAAGATTCCTATTTCCCACAAACCGCATCGAAACGCATTCGCTAGAAGGCCTGTCGTAATGAAAATCGTTGTAGAGCTGCTAATAACTAACATCATACAACCTAGCGAAACTACATATGCATCTCCTGTATTTCTTGCTAAGAAGTCGGATTCAGAAGATCGAATGTGCATCAATTACAGGGAGGTTAATAGTATCACCATAACGCGACCTTAGTTGATACCAATAGTGGATGAACTGCTTGCACGATCGGCCGGATCTGCATTTTTCACAACGCTTGACCTAACGTCGGGGTATTATCAGATTGAAGTCGCACCCGAATCAAGAAAGTGTACTACCTTCATAACGCACGATGGAGACTTTGAATTTTCGCGGATGCCATTTGGAGTAGTAAATGGACCAGCGATTTTCCAATAAGGAATGTCATAAGTTGCGCGCATGTTACCACCGGGTACTTTAATTGTATTCTTTGACGATTTGCTGATACGAATAAAAGATTTTAATGCAAGGCTCCAAAAACAAGAATTAGTACTTCAGGGCATCCGAGAGTTTGGAATCACACTCCGTCGATCAAAATACTGGTTTTTAAGAACTGAAATACGTTTTTTGGGACATCAGATTAATGCCAGCAGCTTCACTAGCAGAAATTAAGGTGATAGCTATGAAAAACTTCCCTTCACAAGAGAAGTAACAGAAGTTCGACGATTTTTGGGGATGGCGGGTTTTTTCCGCAAATACATTGAGAAATTTGCTGAAATAGCATGCCCAATAACAAATATACTGAAGAAGGATATTATTCAACTCATACTTAACTCTTTGATGAGCTTTGAATTCGCCCTTTTTGCGGAGGGTAAAACAGAGTAGTTCTAATATGCTTGACAGCAGAAATATTTAAGCTGTTTGGCTTTAAAGAGTTCTTGCCGGCAAAAATCTAATTCGATCATTTTCACCATAAAAGTTGAAATCATTGATTTGAAGAATTCTGGCCAGCTACTGCACGCATTTTTCGGATTTTGTACAGAAAAGTTTTTAAAATACCCTGTTAAAGTCTTGTGAACAGCTCAGAAGTTGCACGTTAATGAAAATTTGATAGTCAAAAAAGTTCTAAAGGGTTTTAAGGGGGTCTGTCCATATAAGAGAGCAACTCCTTCAACAATTTTTTTCCATTGAAAATGGTCGATAAGGGCATCAATTGAAAGGCATTGGTGAGATCTTTCAATGTCAGCCAGTTGTTAAAATTGCAATAGCGACAACGTGGTAATTAGGGAAAGCGGAAGAACATGCGATTGGATACCCGTGAACCAAAAAATCTGAAAAAGTCATGGAAGTAGGTTGTCTATAAGTGCAACAACGACAAATAACACAGAAGTCAAAATTCACTCAACTTTGTGAATGTTAGTAAAATTTATGAATATCAAATTTTCTCCAATAAAATCGGATAAGTACCCTTAAATTCGAGTAAATTGTGTTTACAGGTAACTCAGCGCAAGATTGTCCAATTCTGAATCTAACCGGGTTCAGTGAAGTTGTAGCCATTTGAATCTTCATATATCACAACAACAATCGGATGCGGTTTTCCTACTCAATGAGCTTTTGATCAAACCAGATATGATATTATTGATTGAATATTCTTAAAAACTTTACGAATGTTGAATTATTAAAAATCGTTGAGACCCTGAATATTGAATGATATTAGCCTTCTGAAGTATAAGATGATTTCCTTGCTTCATTATTGAGCTCAAATTTAGTAAATGTGTCGAGTATTTGATATTGCGGAAAAGTCGCTGGTGAGATCGCTTTGTGGAAATCTCTTGGGGCGCAGGAGAGAGCATCGAACAGGTTCTGGTATATCGCTTTGACAAGTAGAGTATTTCTTGATTTGAACTACAAGGATTAGTTTTGCATACTCGGCATAGCTTATTGACATCAAGGAACCTTAAAACGCTGGCATTTCAGATTATGCGTATCTGGTGTGGCTACGACAAATGGGATCGGGCGTTTTCAAAAAAAACAAATATTGCCTCGTTTGGCGAGTCATTAATTTATATATTCGATTACATTCACGGTAACCTGGTGCGGAAAGTTTTGGGATATTTACTTATACTTTCTCATCAAGGGTTGTGGACTAGATACAACTGAAGATGCTTGCGGTTGGAGTGTCCCACTGATTTTCAAACTCCATCTAAGTGATCATGAGAACATTATGATATTAAATCCACCGGCATCTTCTCGTCACCATTTTCTTTTATTGGCATTTTATGACAACATAAAAAAATAAATCGTTTATTGTACTATCCTTCTTTGATTCACTGTATTTTTTGTTACATCACAAGGGCTTCAGTGATGCTGTTTGGGATATCATTTCTCTTTCAGCGTCGAGTGTAGGGAGCTATGCTATTAATGATATGTTGCAATGCCGCATCATGACAGTTGGGTGTCCGTTGAACTATTTGTGGTTCTTACGGGTCCAATTTAATAACTTGTTTGGCGAGTTCATTTGAGTCCCTTCACGAACATTTAATTTTCAACGTTGAGTTTTCTTGTACTGAATTTGTCACATGCGTGCTTCTTATTCAGCAAAACATGCTCCATATTCAGCGAAACTGTCATGATCTTCTTATTCTACTTTCAATCGTTTGTAATGTAGTTCAGTTCTTTCCGACCGATCATACTCCCAGAAAAAATGATCAGGGCTTAAACAAAGCCTGATTATACTTTTACGACAGCTTAAGGAACAAAAATAGCCCAATAACCGAATAAAATTGTCAAAAAAGGGCTAAAAACCGATAAATTAGATTCCATGGGCAACAACAGCCTAAATATGGTCTAAAAACTAAAAAAAAAATGTAATTTCGTCGTAAACAGGGCTTCTTTAGGGTCCAAAAAATCAATCATTTCCTTTTGCAAGTAAAAATAATCTAGTACAAACATGACCCAAAAATATTACCAATATATAATCATTAACCTTTACTTTAAACCGATGGTTGATCCTGTCGATCATTAGTGTCCAGTTTTTGAAGAAACATACTTTGGTGAATTTGTTTTTGAAAATTCAAAGCTTAAGGGGACTAGTGCATATAAATTTAACTAAAGTTGGCTGAAAAGTAAATCTGATGTTTAAGTATGAATACCATATGCGAAGTAAACACTGTATAAATGAAGTGGTTTTAATTCATTATCATCCACAAAATATTCCATTTAATGATTTTGCACTGCGATTTGCGGCTAATAAATAAAAAATCTTATTTTGGTTCTAAATGTGAGTTGTGGATATTTTTGAATAGTGGAATCTAAAATGAAAATACTTTAGGTAAATCAAATAACATTCCTTTGCTTCGCTATTTGTTTTTATTTTTGAAAAGCAGACCACGGCAATTCGAGAGCAAACTACTCTCTTCATCAGTGAGTTTATCATCTTTATTGCATAATTATATAACTTGGATCAGAATAGTGCCTGACTCAATTTACGTAAATCACGCTACTTTAAAACATCTGAAGCAAAAATATTGAGGTTTGTGCACAATGGCTTTCTTTTAATTTAACTCTGCATTGAAATAATAATACCTGTGTGACCACAGCCCGGAAGTAGTAAACCTGAAAATAAAAACCAAATTGAAACTCTTTGGTATACACTAAAAGCTCTTTATTTATTTATCTATATGCTCCGTAAATATGCCATAAATACAGAAACGTGAATACGGAATGTTCATTTATATGGGATTATAGGGGATACATTCCTAGATGGTAAAATCAAAATCAAATATTAAAAAAAAATCAATTTAATTGAAATTTTTGACAATATTGAGCAATTATCATCGTCAAGCCCCCACGTACCGGAGGAAACTCCGCAGGGGGAATGCCAGTCGACAAGACCACTCTTGGAGGCTAGCATTCTTTGGGGAGTTCCGCCCCCACGTACCCGAGGAAATTCCCGCAGGGAGAAAGCCGGTCGACAAAAACATTCTTGGAGGCTAGCATTCTTTGGGGAGTGCCGCCCCCACGGACCCGAGGATATGAGGGGTGCCGTGAGGTGACAGGTAACGACTCTTATTGTATCTGGACTACGCTTTGGACAACGAACTGGAATTGACGCTTTGGGCTGGCGGATGTGAGCTGTACTAACCACGAAAAAAACGAAGACTAACACGACGACAGTGACGGTAGACGAAAAACGGAGAACAGCAGACAGTCTGGTGCAGACTGAGATTCCTGCGGCGTTTGGGCGCAGCAAAAAAATTATGCGAACGCCCGAGCGTCCTATTAAGGAGAAGCGGGAGACTCAGCAAGATGCTTCAGGTGTTCGAGCAGTGGAAGATAACATAAAGAGCACCGAAAATTTTATTGTCACGGCTGCAATCGTTACTAAAGCGACCGATGCAAGGGTCACAAATCTCGACATTGCAACGAAAAATCCAGAAGCAAACGAGGAGATCACGGTACTAAATGCAAAGGGTGACCAGACACCGCGCGATTGTACCGCCACCGTTGAAAATGTGGCGGAAGTACTGTACTCGGAAATGGAACGCGAAAACCTCTCCCAAGGATGGTTGCAAGGTACAATTGCGGCCCAGCGATACGAAGAGGAAAGACTACTTTGAAAAGCGGGAGATGTTCTGAAAAGAATACAAGCTGCATGCGACTCCCCAAAAATTAGCAAAGTAGCAAAGGAAGGGCTCCTTGAACTAGAGGAGCTCCTAGATCGCATAGGGCACTATCGGAGGAGCTGGTTAAGGGCCGAAGATGAACAGAAGGCTAAAGAGGCGCTTGGGGCGAAATCTAAAGGCGACATGCAGATAGCTCCATCATTAAAAGTCAATAAAATCGTCAAGCTTAGGAAGGGGTTTAAAGAACTGATTAATTTTCTTGTTTGGGAATTTTCTGAAGCTCCTTCAATCAGACTGATATACATCAGTGGCATTAGCAATTTGCCTCTTAAAAATAAAACTTCGTTTCATAGACGGATCAATTTTCATGAAGAAATCACAAAATTTAACATCACGTATCTTGTGCTTGTTGAAAATTTCCTCAATGTCGGTTTCAGTCAAATCTTTATCTTGCGCTTCAAACAACTCCTGATTGTCACTTGATTCTATCTGTTCAAAGCCATCTCGTCATTTTTCATTCGCAATTTCGGCAATGTTTGTAGTTAAAGTTTGAAATTGCACTGATTCTTCATGACTTTTCGCATCAGAACAGGCCGCCGTTTTGTCCAGCATGATTTCTATGTGTATGACTTCAATTCTCCCAATGATTTTCTTGTGTTTACGATGCATTTTGCTATGTCAAACTTCTTTCAGCATTACATAACTTTTATATCAGGATCACATTCTATATCATCCAGTATTATTTTAAAGGTTCATCCAATGTAATAGAGCTTCAAGGCGTGGATTGTTCCTTCGTCCATAGGTTGAAGTAAAGCCATCGTGTTGGGAGGTAAAAATATCACTTTTATATTTCGATTCATAGTTTCAAGTTCTCGAGGGTGACCTGGAGCATTGCTCAAAACTAGAACTGCCTTTTTTTATTAATAAATTTCAACTTCAGAAACAAAACAGTTCCGGAACCAGTCTCAAAAAATAGCGCTTGTAACCCACGCTTTCTGACTAGCACACCAAAACACTGGCAGGTCGCCCTTGTTTTGATTTTTGAAAGCACAAGGATTTAATGAACTGTAAAGCATTAGTGATTTAGTGGCACAATCTCCAGATGCATTAGAATATAGCAGCGGTTTAACTCTATCCTTTGCTGCCTTAAATCGAGGGGGGACTTATCGCTTTCAGAAATGAATATTTTATTTGGCACTCTCTTCCAAAAAAGCGAAGTTTCGTCTGCATTAAGCACTTGCTCAGGCTCGCAACCTCTATCAGCTACTAGGTTTTGAGAATTTTTCTGGATATCTTTCTGCTGTAGCAGTGGCTGTAGATACAGCTTCTCCAACGATTTTAATGCTATGCAATGATTGTCGCACCTTAAATTTATTGAACCAACCTTCCGATGTTTGAAATCCTCCGCCTATATATTCACCATCAAGTTCTTTAAAATGTGCATAAAGACGCTTCGCCTCCTCGCGGTATAGGATAGTCAGGAGCACTCTTTTTTGGTTGCGATCCTCGATCCATAATGACAACGCCACTTCCATTTTTTCTATTGCTGGATGACGACCAATTTTCGCTGATAGTGAAGTTGAAGCTATAGACGTCCTTATTTTATCTTCGGAGTTTTTTTATCGATTTTACAGTTGATTTATTGATATTGGATGAGCGTGATATGGATGCAAAGGGTTCTCAAAGGCGTAAACGATTAAGCATTCTATTTTTACTTTAGGCGATAACATTGATTTTTGTCGCATCGGAACTAGTTTTTATTTTTTTGGTAGTTGGCATTATAAATTAGGAACACAGCGGAAGAGACGTGCTACGCAATCACAATTTTTATAATGAATAAAAAGAGGAGACAATAATACACGCAAAGCCGCTCTTACCAAAGGACATGGCGGAACGTCTCATACATATGTGGCAACATTTAACAATATACTTTAGGCATAGAGTAATAAGTTTTTTTTGCTTAAAAGTTATCCTGTTTGTTTACATTTTCAAGAACAACGACAGCGGCGAAGGCAGCTCACTTCAAAGGAAAATACGAACCGCCTTATACATTGGCGATAGCATTTGACAACATAATTTAAGCGTACTTCCAATAAGATGTTTTACTTTTATATTAGTTCATTTGTTCGACACGTTTACAAAGGGCCTCAAATCCGTTGTTTAACATAATATATGTATCTATTAGGTCCGCGAATATAGAAATCTTTAGCTGCAAATATAGGGATTGCGTCGCAATTTTTTAACCCGCGAATAGTGAAAACGCGCATAAGGGGCTTTTACTGTAGCTGCAATTGGATAGATTTTATAAATTTCAATATTGACTTATTAATTGGTTACTTTGTTCTTAATAATAATGTCAAAACAAGTGTTCGAGTTGACTTTCCCAATGTTAAAAATCAGATCAGTAAACAATGTCTTTATTTTGCAGCATTATATAGTTCCCTTAATTTTCACGCAATGTCCACACTTTACTTGACAAAATTATATCAATAACTGGATACTAATAAAAATGATGAAGTAGAGATATACAAATAACATGTTTCAATTACAACCAATAACCAACAGTCTATGCATATGGCTTGAGGTTGGTACCACAGCCACTTTGCATGGTTTTTTCTCGTTTGAAGCAAATTTTGCGCATCGAATCGCATCAAAGTATAAGCAATCAGAGTAGATATTCAAGCTTGAAGGCTACTAGCTTATGGCAGACAATTTCTCTGATGCCTTTTTTCTATAAGTATTGCATGACCTGTGAGTTTGAACCAGAGCATCTGTCTTTTGATTAAAATCAGGTTGTCCTTTATCAAAAAGTTCACTTTTGATCACTGACTGCACCATAAAGAAATTTACTTTAATTGTTTTAACTTTCCGCTAATATCACTTCACTTTATTTGTTCTGATGGCTGCATATGACGTCATGAATGTTGTGATTACTTTAGTCATTCTACTTGGCTAAAGACGTTTCATGATGATTGTTGATTATGGTGATTCATAATGATCGTTTTAGAAAATGTAATTGTTTTGATTTATCGCTGAGTGTTTGTTGTCCTTATTTTGAATGATGTGACTCATATATGTTAACGCGAGATAATTGTGGTTCTTGGGTAAGGATATAGTTTTGGATCATTCAATTTTGGTCATCATTTTTATAAATTAGGGTATATGTATCACGTTTTCTCTTCTCAAGCACGAATATATGTTGGTTATTGATGGGATTGGGCGAAAATAACAATAGATTAAATTGGTATACTGAGATTTATTTATAATCTAGTTAGCATAGTAAAACAGTTGACACAAGAGTGAGTATTATTCGACCGAACAGAATGACATAATCAAGGCATTGACAGTAGCTCCAACTAGTGAGCTAGACAGTTTACATTATTTGGTTCAAACTAGTTCTAACACCTGCCCTTAAACTAAACAATCTGTAATCCAAAATTTATTACACAATTAAAATGTATATTCACATATTTACGACCATTGTCTGTTCTTATTATCTTTATTTTCAAATTAGTTTGTTTTTCTACAAATCTTTTAAGGATCTTGAATACAGACAGAACTTCATCTTTACTTTTAATAAAATAACCGAATGTCATCCTAGTACTGTCATCTATAAATGTTAATAGATACTTGGCACCACTAAATGAGGAAACTGACATAGGCCCACATAATTCAGAATGAATGAGACCTAATTTCCCAGTGGCTCTACTATAGGATTGTTTTGAGAATGGTATCCTGCTCTGCTTCCCTTCAATACATGCCGCATAGGAATTATTTTTACTATAAGTGTAATTAATTCCACTTGCCATGCCTTGTTTCAGTAAATCCATACTTCGCTTGTTCAGGTGTCAGAGTCTCCGATGCCAAATCTCCTGTGATTGATTCGCTTCACACAAATTCACAGGTTCTGCGCGTTTCCCATCCATAGACTGGATCTCTGGCTCCACCAAAGCCACTGTTTGACATGTCCCATCCAGCTCATGACCATTTGTTGATTGTTAACTCAGTGTGTCCAGTTCATAGACACCATTCACCTTTGTAGCACTTGCAACTGGCATTTTCCCGCAATCAACATTACACTTTTCAATGTCAAAATGAACTGCAAGTCCCTTAAAAGCCATTTTGCCAACGGAAATAAGGTTTGTTGACAGTCCTGGCACAAAAATAACCTCATTTAATTTTGTAACTTGAGATTGCCCTGTCAACAATAATTCCACTTCACCATGACCTTCACTATGCATTTTCTGATTATAAGCAACTGTAACTAACCGCGGAGTGTCCGCAACATAATTTTTTAATAGATTTTTGTTGTTTGTCATGTGACAAGTAGTGCCGGAGTCAATATACCAGGTGTTCGAGTCAATGTTTACAGCTAGTGCGATCAATAATGTTCCGTTCCACGCTTTTTCACACTTTTCACTTTCACCCCGTTTATTAATATTTTTATTGTTCATTTTAGTTGGACAGTTTTTAGCAAAGTGATTTGGTTTTTTGCAAATGAAGCACTTTGGATGTTTGTTGACACTTTTTGTGGAAGACTTGTTTGTAAACATCGCACCTTCACTCTTGTCGAAGTCTCTACGTAAATTTTCTTGTAATAATTTACTTTTCACTGTTTCACTGCACAATTTAATGTTCGAATTTTCTAAAGCCATGATAAGCGGATCATAGTCTGGGGGTAAACCGCTTAGCATCAACACTGATAGAAAATCATCTTCTAATGGGGCGTTTGTGTCTCGTAATTGTTGATCCAAGTCCGTGATTCTCAAGATATACGCTTCCATGTCACTAAATTGTTCAAATTTTAATCCAAATAACCTGCGTAAGAGTCCAAGACGACGACACAGCCCCCTGTCTTCATAGGCTGTCTTTAGGTTGTTCCATGCCTCGTAACCAGTGGCAGAATTTCTAACGTGGGAAAACACGAGGGTCGAACCATCAAACATATCCTTACGAGTGCCCGTAGTTGTTTGCGGTTGTCATTGACCTTGGGAACATCCGGTGCAGATTCTTCGATGCAATCCCATAAATCTTCATGGACTAAATACATCCGCATCATAAATTTCCACTTTCCATAGTAAGATATTCCACTAAGCTTTTCGAAATTGACTGTAATTCCGGAACTTGTTGCTGTTGAAGATAATGGCACCGGCACTGGCACCTCGTCCCCACGCGACATTGCGTCTTCCTTGAATTTTGCGATTTTTAGAAAATAAATTTTTACATACACTTATTTATCGCGTATCCTGGGCCCATAACCTGATGGGATTGAGCGAAAATAAGAATAGATTAAATTGGTATACTGAGGTTCATTTATAATCTAGTTAGCACAGTAAAACAGTTGACACAAGAGTGAGTATTATTCGACCGAACAGAATGACATAATCAAGGCATTGACAGTAGCTCCGACTAGTGAGCTATTTAGATAACTATGACAATTTACATTGTTTGGTTTATACTAGTTCTAACAGTTATTTATGTTAGACTATATTTATATAACATATTGCAATGATGATCCTTCTCTAAAACTCTTGACCAGAGCATATATACTAACAAGCAACTGCACCAGCTGTTTTTCCGATTAGAAAGGGACGTAAAATAACATAAGAGACATTATTTTGCATTTCTTTCTTTCCTTTCTAACAATTTGAGAGGAATATAAATTTTACTCAATACATACACAAATCGATTTCTAATTTTACGCAATACATACACAAATCGGTTTTTACGTCAACTACCGTTAGATGCGAAATTTGTTCTATGTGAAATTGCTTGTTAGTAGATATGCTCTGCTCTTGACGAACTGGTGAGTTTATTTTAAGAGAAGTTATGACATACTAAGATGCGAACAAGATCTACTCATTTTGCGATTCATACGAAACATCATACGCATGCATTTGAATTTGGCGTAGTGTAGCATTATGAAACTTCAATTGCACTTTCTTCAACGGATCGCTCAATTTTATCCCTTGCTTTACAACAAATTAACAACACGGTTCCCAATATCCCCATTTTCGATAAGAGGTGCATAAGAAAACTGAAGTGGACCACTATTCTGCGGCCGAATTTCCTCCGCGTGTTATGCTGGCCGTATGCCTACGCGTCATATGAACAACTTTTTGATGATTATAATTTTTGTTACTATTCAATTTAGTTTTTCGAATAAATTTTTATTCAGAGCCTTTTTAAAGTCATACATGATCATATGGAAAATTTAAGCTTGAGAAAATTATGTATATTCTTGCTAGTTTGGTGATTTGCGTTCAAAACTGACTCAAAATTAAACAATTTTGCATACAAATCAACAATGCGCAAATTATCTCAAATCTAGTAATTTGAATCAATCATTTTAAATCAGCTATGGTGAACCTATATTTCTATATTGAAACTTAAACCAATTTATCAATGCGTCGCGCCATTGATATATTTTATAAAAAACGCTCGACTAAATAAATTTGTCTTTTTAACATGTTTTAACAAATAAAATCACGCCAACCTGATGTCAACTCTTTCATCTGATTTGAAAATTACGGTCAACCAAATGAGAGAATTTAGGCTGGTGTGAACGTGATTGAAGTCAACTCATAATCATAACATGGTATTTATCGCAGGTTTTTATAAATCATGCAAAAAAATTTCAGTAACCCTTCAAAAATTCAGAAACTACTTTCCCCTGAAAATCGAATTACGTCACTTGAGCGGAGTGGTGGATATCCTAAAAATAATTCGATTTGTCATCGTTGCCTACCTACAAGCCAACCTGTACTTGCCCCGCGTCAAACAATCAAATCGCATCCGACTGCAAAAACGACATCAAATTCAAATTACGAGCGCACACACCCTCCCGCGCACTAATCGCGCTCACTCTCTCGCTACCTATTCGGATTCCAATCACAACTTATTCCGTTCGCCAAGCGTGCTCCAATCTCCTATCGCTCCTATCTATGAATGCTCGCTTAGTCGCCGATATCCTATACAAATAATCCATACACACATTGAATCCAATGCGATTCTAGGGTTCAAGGAACGTCCCCAAATAAATGCTTGGCCAAAAATAAAACCAGAGAAACGCGACGAAAATTGTTTGTCTTTGCAGGTCAAAGCCACCACAGAATTACCTCACTCACGTAGAATGGCTTCACGCATCACGAGTTCACCGTTTACTCATCGCTCGGCGGGTTCGGCGCAGCGAGTTGCGTTGTTGTTGCTCGGCTCCACACATTGATAATACAATAATACACATATCGTATTAGCCGGCTGGGTCGGAAGAAGTCTTATCTGGACAATAATTCAGTTCTCTTCGGACCGAGCAGTTTGTTTGAACGGGTTTCGAGCCGTGCGTGGTCTTTTGAGCTTTAATCGTGCAAAAATCTAGTGATCAAGTGAAGAATATTGCTAAAAGCATCCGGAAAAACATCGTGCCGAAGCAGTTACGCGGGTTGAAGGAGTTTTTACGAGTGAAATTCAGTGCCGGGTCGAGGACATTTTGCTTGCAGTATTGGAATTGGAGCGTTGGAGCATGTGAACCGGGGCCGGTTGAATGAACTGTCTGCCTCTCTGTTTTCATTTTGTCACCGTGAATTCTTCTCCCGGTTTGAGTGAATCCGTGTACGTTGACTGGCTCTTGTGCAGTGTTTGGTGTGCTCGCGCTCTTCGCTTCGCGTTGATACGATAGAGGAAGTCGTTTAGTGTGAAAGTTGTACGAATGTGTTAGTGAGCTGGCTCTCTCGATTTGTGCTTGAAGTGCTGATTTTCAGGGTGAACGACCGACCTAGCCATGCTGTTGCCCCATTGTGTACGATAGTGTGCTACAGCGACGCGAGAGCGACCAAGGAGATATTCAATGAGTAGAGCAAGAGCGTTCTATGCCCACTGTGGCGTCTTGTTGGAAGATTAACGCCTAAAGAGTGTTGTTTTGTGTATGTAGAGTGCGCGATTCGTATTAGGTATTGTTTGCGGATAAGAAGAAAAGTGTAAGGCGGTGTGCAGTGGCGTAGCGATAATAATGTGAGATATGGGACCTTGGGTGAGTGAGATTTAATATTGTCGCAATGGAGGAGTGATAATGCATTTTTTTAAATTTATTTTGCCAGTTTTGATATGCGTCTGTTCACAGTACGCAGTGTGATTAAGACTGAAGGGTGGTTATTTTTATATAATTGTTATTGTCAAGTATTATACGCATTGTTTGTTTGCGCACAGCGAGTGCGATTAAGGTTAATTGTTTGCAAGATAAATGCCTGGAAATATTTATTTTTGTGAACTTGGTAGGCGGACTTATAATAAGGCTGTTAATGTAAATAATGGAGCAATAAAATGGCTGTAAATTTTCGATATTTTTGTTGTGATCAGAGTGCTCGTGATATAGTTTATCATATATGTAATCCATATACAAGGGAAATGATCGAGAGAATCAGTTCGGAGAAATTGTCGAGAGAATCGGCTTGAAGAAATGATTCTAGTACTATAAGAAATTGCGTGAAATTTCTTTTAATTTGGAAAAATTTAGTTGTGGTGAAGTCATTTGGTGTTTTTAGAATTAACATTTTGTAAACATAAGCTACTAGCTTCTTGAGGGAAAACTTTCAAACATAATATAATGCATATATTATAATAAATAAAATAAGCCCATATCGCATAACAAACACGAGTTTTTTGCATGTCCTCCATTCCCCAGCACTCTCTCCATCACCCTTCCTTCGTCGCACAACGCTCGTGCAATCTGACTTCACAATACATCGGTATACGGGGGATCACAAAATAATGTGAATTAATCCTTTCATGAATATCTAGTCATTTTCATGATCAGGTCTCAGAGATACAAAAAATTCATACAAAACGAGGCTTTAAAAAAGTCTAAGCAACTGTCTCTTCAAGTGTCTCGCCGACAGGGTCAAAAATGCACTAAGATACCGAGTTGGAAAAACTCTTCTGGTCCACGCTTCAGTTAGTGTTCATTAAATGATCCCTACGTCTTTCCTTAAATACCAAAGGTGAGTTTACTTCCTTCACCATATCTGGAAGATTGTTATATTGGATAGTCTAAAAAGTATTGAGCCTTTTATGTCACTAGAGGGTGTTCGTTGTCATATATCGGGCAATACTAATCAGATTGTCAAACTGACATGCGTTTGAAAAGTGACATTTCGGTCTACAATTTTCATATGGACAGTTGCGTATTTCGTCATGCGATTCAAAAGTTGCATTCATTTAAAAATGAGTGAAATTTCTGAAAAATTCGTTATATTTTACAATATCACTACGATCAAGGTGATAATGCATCGGAGGCTCGTGAAAAAATTTGTGGTGTCTACGGTCAAGATACTTTATCAAAAGCCACAGCCAAGAGATGGTTCGCTTGCTTTCGTTCTGAAAATTTTGATGTCAAAGATGCACCTCGCTCAGGTCGACCAATCACTGAAAAGTGCTTCAAACAAACAAACAAATATGCCAAGGAAACAGACCACAGACATGCCCTTGCAAAAATGTGCAAGGGACAATAATTTGACAGTAATCGATATCAAAAATAGGTGGTAAGAATACTTTCAGCAACTCCACACAACACCCAGTGCAACAAACGAAGCTGCAAACATCCCAACAGCTAAATAAGATATCCACGCTTCACCACTAACCATTGACGAAGTACAGTAAAGTACAATCGACGAAGTACAGACCGCGACTTCAAAAAGAACAATGCTCCTATAGTTGATACAATATCTGCATACTTATCACAGAAAGGAGAAACCCATCTGCGTTACTTTTTCTTCTTCTTCTTCTTAGCACTACAGCCCCTCTCGGGCCTTTGCTTCCTGCAAATAGCGCATACAACTGGCTCCGCCCATTGACCGCGTCCTCCAATTTCCAAATCCGAGCAGCGATGAACTGTCTTCGTCGATCGAGCCAGACCAGCGTTTCCTCGGTTTCCCCAGTGGTCTCCGGCCTTCAGTTCTTCCAACGAATACCCATTTTGGGTATCCGTTGTTCGTCCATACGATTCATGTGGCCAGCCCATTGCAGTTCCCGCAGTCTTACGATTACAATCGTTGAGACCTCCGGCTCGTCAAAAATTTCATACAGCTTATGGTTGTATCGAATTTGCCATTCGCCTCAGGATCCGTCACTCAAAGGCGTTCAATATATTTGTGGATGCTTGGGTAAGGGTCCATGTTTCACACTCATAATATAACACAGGGTTTATCACAGATTTGTATACTTGTAGCTTTGTTGCCCTGTGTATGCAGCTGGTCTTCAAGATCGTCAAAATGTTTGTTTTATTTGCGAGCTGTATTCTTCAGCGATTTCGTCTCTTTCATTACATGTCTTCGTTATTTTGGCGGCTAGATAAACAAATTCGCCAACATTTTCGATACTGTATTCGTCAAGTGTGATATTCTGTGTATTTGATGTATTTTTTCTCGGCTGCGTCATGAGCTTTCTTTTATTTCCATTGATTTGTAGCCCTACTAGTTTTGCGTCGCTGTCGACTTTCAGGAAAAGTTCTTTGGCAGTTTTTAATGACCGTGACGAAATGTTGATGTCGTCCGCATAGGCTACTACTTGGCTCGACTTGTATAGTAATGTACCTCACGCATCGACAGGTAGCTTCCTTATGACGTACTCCAGAGCCAAATTGAGTAGCAATGGGCCAGCCCATCTATCTGCTTTAGTCCAATATTTGTGTCAAAGGCATCGGTGAGTTAGTTATTGATGCGGACTTGGGAGGTCGTTGACGTCATTGTCATTTTGGTAAGACGGACTAATTTGGCTGGGATATCAAAGCGAAGTATTATTTGGTACAGCACGTTACGATCAATACTGTCGTGTGCTTGCTTGAAGTCAACGAAAATTCGGTGTACGTCTATGTTGAACTCCCAGCGTTTTTCAAGTGCCTGCTTGACAGTGAACAATTGGTCTATTGTCGATCTATCTGCTCTAAAACCACCTTGATACTCTCTAATAATACAGTTGGCGTATGATCCGATTTTAGTTTCTTAGAATTTAGAAAATATTTTGTACGCTGTACAAAGCAGTGATATACCTCTATAATTTTCGCACCGTAGCTTCTCACCTTTTTTGTGGATAGGGAATATAATTGATTGGCTCCACCCTTTCGGCATATGTTCTTGTTGCCAAATGTGCTGGATGACTTTGTGAATAGCTTGCTGAACACTACTACCACCATATTTGATGAGCTCGACTGGAATCTCATCGACGCCCGACGCTTCATTATTCTTTTGGGCTTTGATGATGGAATAAACTTCATCCAGAGTTGATGGGGCCAATGGAAGCTCTCCGCAGACATCTATAGGCTCCAATGTTCTGGAGCTGTGCGGAGGATTAAGTTACCTTTTACATAAGCTCATATGCAAAATAAGGGTAGACAAGAAGTTACTCGAAGATTGGTGAAAAAGCATATCTACCACATATACAAAAAAGGAGACACATTGCACTGTGTAAGTTATAGAGGCATCCCTCTTTTGTGCGCGTCCTATTAAATTCTGTCCAAAATAATCCAACGGAAGTGAAACAAATACGAAAATATATAGGAGAGTATCAAGGTAGCTTTCGAAGAGGACGATCTCACCAAGTATTCTCAGTAAAGCAGATGTTAGATAAGCGCTTGAAATATAATATCGATGTGGATTAGCTTTTCGTAGAACTTAAACAAACATACAATAGTATCAATAGAAATGCACTCCTCAAAATAATGGGGAAAATACATGGGAAGCGTCCATTTGAAAAACCGAGGAAGCAGCGAGAGGATTCAATTGATGCTGACAGCGACGCAAGACTAGGCATAGCAAATTGGCGAACGAGATCGCAAAACCGCGACGATTTTAGGACTGCACTATTCGAAATCAAGGCTCTGGGCTGTAGCGCCATAGGTAACCAGGTAATTTTGTTGGGAGCAAACGCTTTTCGCTGCTTGGACTCCAAAGTTGAAGAAGAAAGATAACTGAATGTAATGTATACAGAAAGCCAGTATCGAAAAGTGACCGACATCCATCAGTGACAACGCGGAGAACCAAACAGAATGGCTTTTGGGTTTCTCAGCACATTTGGCGCAAGAGTCGGTTCTGTTTTTCAAGCTTATTTTAAAAGCTGGTGTGCTAGTTGCTACAGGTTTATGAAATCTGAAAAAGTGAAGTTTCGCAAATGACCACTAGCCATTCGATGTTTCATGGGGCATTTTAAACTCAGCATTAATATTGTTTAAGTCATTTATATGTAAAAATGTTTAAACTTTCTCTAGACTCTATAATAAAAAGAGTTTTAAATTATGCGAGAAATCAGACCAGCTTCTTGGGATAGCAGCAGGAGCATTCTGGTGGGAAAAAACTACCTTTTTCGAAAACAACATAGATGTCTTGCTCCTGAGCAGATAACCCGTTTTTTACAAGTACTGTTTATGATAGAGAAATTCAAAAGAGACGGGAAACACAATTAATCTAAACAAGTAAAAGTAGCAAGAGAGTGCTCCTGCCAAAATTGTATTACAAAATTACTTGAAAATCAAACTTCTGAGTATCAAAACACGTTTAATTTCAGATACCAAAGGAACATTCCTCCGCCTAGAATCTGAAGCAAACTAGATTGGCCTACGGGTTAATGAAACTAAAATTAAATTCATGACTCAAACGAAGAAGAACACTCCAGTTTGACAAAATCTGACAGTAGGGGAGTGTATAACCTGGGGAGTGTGGATAATTTTTCCATAAGTCTAGCCTTCGTTAATGCAAACGACATCAACATCTTGTCACGGTGGTTAACAGCCGCCAATAACTTCCTGAAACTTGACAAAGAAGTAAAACAAATTGGGCTACAAATTAATGAGGATAAAACAAAAATCATTCCACTCCAAGAAAAATACTCCAATTATTCAAAACATCACACTTGGCGAATACAATATTCAATATGAGAGCAAATTTGTGAATTCAGGTGCTGAAATAACATCGAACAGAAACTACGCCGACGAAGTACGCTGAAAAATATAGCTCGCAAATAAAACCTTTTAATTATTTCTGACGATCAACGGTCCAAATATATAAACTTGTGATAAGACCTGAATTCTGCTACGGGTTTGAAACATGGTCGCATTCGCATACATATTCAACATCTGGAAGAGGTGGGTGCTGAGCTGAATAATTGGAGCTAGAAGGGGATCAATTATGTCTAAGAAGGTATTCGGTTGGAGAACTTAAGGGCGGAGACCAATCGGAAAAACCTAAGTTTACGAAGACAGTTCATCGCTGCTCAGATTCCGAAACTGGAGGATGCAGTCGATGGACTAAAACAGTTTGAAGCGCTGTTTGCAGGAAGCGAAGAAACCGAGGGACTGCAGTGGTAACAAGAACAAGAAAAATATAACAAATATAATTGAAGTACTAGGTTATACTTCAAAGCTTATGAGAACGTAGACATCAATAATAGATGAAAGGAAATATTGCAGAATATGCGTCCTTTGGAGCTTGAAGGATGCATTTACTTGCGTAAATACATTATTCCATGAAGATCACTCACCAAAGACCATGTTGAGTCAAGATGATTGAAAAAGTTTATTGATTGCATCCGGGATGCCTGGTTTGTCGCCTAATGGCGCTACATACTATAGATCCGTAACTTAGGAATCGCAATCAGCCAAATTATATGTTGATGCCATGTGTACGCCTTAAATTGGGGTTTCGGACAAGAGAGGAGAAGGAAATATGTGTAGTGAATGCAACCGATCCAAAGTGGGTCATATGCAAGCTTGTTTTTTGCTACATACATAAGACTCCGTATCACTTAGCTGAGTCAACAAAAATTGCCAGGACCTCACCGCTTCATTGATTAATTGATAATTTTAGCTCGATACTAAGATTGACTTCCTTAAGGGGAATTGTCCAAGTATATCTCGCAATGTGAAAATATCTCAAAAATGTTCGCTACCAAATCATAAGAGATACCATCACTTATGACCAAAAAGTTTCCTCGTAGAAGATTTTTTGATCATCCGTTTTTTGTCTTCATTTTGTACAAAATCTTCATTTGAAAAAAAAATTATTTGCTCGGTCTGATTGCTGTTATTAAGTCCAAGTGTTTACTTTTTATCCATTCTCAGATATATAAACGCCTACTCCAATCTAATATCGATCATACCATCTTAACAAAACTTTAACGGGGATAAGAAATTCTTTAATTAGAATTCCAACCGAATTTAGTCAAATTAAGAAACCATGTATTTTAATTCAAAAGGTCATTAGCTTCTTTCCATTCCAAAAAGTGAGTCAACAGCATCCAACACATCTCACACTCGTACAGAATCGACAATTACGTTACTGATAAAGAACGTGAGGTTGTTCGCGAAATTGAAAGACATTATAAACGAATATACATATGATTGAAAAGATAATTTTTTTATGAGTCCTCTTCTCCCAAACCGTCAACTGACTGAGTGGGTGGACGACAAAGTGTCAGGGCCGACTACTGTGAACTTGATTCTTGAATGCATATCAAGTTCATACCATGATTCATCTTCATTCACAAAGGGAGGAGTTGGTTTGTAGCTGTTAAAAATATTATATATGAAGGTGATGACCAAGTTCAAGGTTAATTTCCTTGTTTGTCGCGATTCTGAGAAATTTGCTATGCAGAAAACAAAGAATTATGAACGTCGCGGTCTTATCTTGGATGGCACTCTCTTTAATTAAATTGAGAAGTCCTTTGAAGTCGTATGACATATCGTCTAGGCGGTATAAGAAACAGATATTTCGCGAAATCTAAAAATAATCACAGCCAGATCACTTTCTCGATTTGTTTGTGCCGCGCAAGCTGAGAATTGCCTCCAATTGTATTCCTCATGCTGGTTCAGCGGATGCTTCATGCTACTGATACAGCCTCCAATGGAGCTCTGATATCTACCGTTCATATGCTTCCATACAAGATCTCACATATTCCACCCAAGAACGCGACGGCGAACCTCCTCGAGCACCGACTACTTTGTATCTTTAGTTGGAACTTGGACGCAATCTGAGTATCTGAGCAATGCGCGCAATGTTCTGTTGAGCGCCAACTGCTCCACTCGTTCGTTGCTTAGCTGGTCTTAACTCACACGGCTGCTCCGGCCACCCTCCGCGATTCCTGCTCACATCTTTCGCGTACTCGATTCTCTGGAGGAGTCATCGCAAGGTCCAAACAATTCCCCAAAGTTTATTGACCGTTGAACTTGAAAATGTTCATCGACATTTGGTTGTTGTGGTTGCTCAGCTTCTTCTTATCGGTCATGTGCATTGTGTATATGATTCAATTTGTCGTTTTTCTTTTAAACTTGCGTGCGAGAGAGTATTTTACATTTTTTCTTCTTTTTAAACAAATGTGTGTTTTTTCGCTTATTTTTTAGCATTTCAAGAAATATGGTATATTCTCATTTTAAAATTGGCGCGCGCACGTTTGCCATTAGCTCGAATCAAGTTCGCAAAGCGTTGGGATTTTTTTGGGGAGCATGGCAGATGGTTTTGCAAGCATGGTTGTATACGTATGTATTTATAGACAGTGACGGTTATCTTTTAAGTAAATGAGTTTGTAGCCCCAAGATAGATTGGTAGGTCTACGTGAAACCGGTCATTAGCTTTAATCGTCGTCACTCCAACAGGTGTCAAGGTGAAGTTGATTATCTGCTGGTGGTGATAGCCGTTGCCTGGTTAATGTGGTCTTATCTTGCACGCAATTTCCGTACGTATGAGAATGTGCTGAAACAGTTTGATTTTAGTGTACTCGTATGTGAGAATGCGCAAATGGATTCGAATACCATACATATACGTATATTTTTGATGTATGAAATTTTTCTGCTTACGCATAATGAGATTTCGTAATCCGAAGGAAAATTGTGTGATTGGATAAGATGAGGAAATTCGGGAAAGCAATTGAAAAAGCTTATTTTATAATTTTATGTTAATATTTTTATATTTAAATTATATTTACATTTTAGTTTTGGATTTTTACGGCTTGAATTCATTTGTCAAGCCTTGAGCGTGTTCAAATGATAAATTACATTCAAATGAAGCCATGATACTGCTTGTTACTCCTAATTTGCAAAAAGAAGCAAAGTAATGTGAGAAGATAAAAAAGACGCGTCTTGATGAGTGCTGTAGGCTCAGTGCTACTGTAGAGAGCAGAAATATGGGGCGACGCTCTCAGTAAGGAGGTATACCGAAAACGCTTGGCACAGGTGCAGAGAAGAGGAGCAATGAGGATTGCATCTTCGTATCTCACAGTCTCTGATTCGGCGGTGAGAGTTATTGCAGGCGTGATACCAGTTGCCCTCCCTGCTAGGGAGCGCCGCGCTGTTTACCTACATCGAGGTGAGGATGCGAGGGAGATGGTTGTCCGCGAGGAGAGATAGCGCTCACTCAACGATTGGTAGCAGTGTTGGGTGAATTGCACGAAGGGAAGGTGGACTGTGTACCTCATTCCGGATGTAGGACCATGGCTAAATCGAAGGCATGGTGGGACTCACTTCTATCTGACCCAGCTTTTGAGCGAGCATGTGTGTTTTTAGTCTTACCTGCACAAGATTGGCAAGTCACGGTTACCCGATTGTCGGTTTTGCCCAGGAGCGGGAGACAATGCCTGCCACACATGTTTTGCGTGCACAAAATGGGACAGGCTGCGAAGGGACCTCTACAGGGAGACGGGAGAGCTCACCCCTGATAATATAGTCGCGGTGATGCTCGAATCGGTTGACAAATGGAACCAAGTGGCACATTATGTTCGAGCAGTCCTAAAAGATAAAAGGGACTCACAGTAGCCGGGGGCGTTGAGGCTGGGGGTTCACTTGTCTGGCACTTCTTCCTCCCCCCGCTAGCGCCTCACGACCCGAAGTAATGTGTCAAACGGTCCAAGGCTGGGTTCTCGGGTTTACTGTATAGGTGTTTAGTGGGTAGTCCAGTCACTTTCTTGCGAGCATGGGAGTCCCACACTCTGTGCGTAAATGGCATTCACTTCCCAACCACAAAAAAAAATGAGAAGATACTAGTAAACATTTATAGTTATTATGTGTACGACTGAATGATTTTTGATTAATTATAGCAATCAAAATTGAAAAAAAAACAAATCATTTTGTGCATTTACTGCTCTGAGCATGTAATTAAAAACTTTGTGTTTTTTTCAATTGCAAACATTGCACTCGATTATTGGATCATTCAGACTGGGCTCGTTATTTTCAAATAATGAATAAAGACTTTCAGATTTTTATTCCAGCCTATTGCTGTGACACCAAATATCTACAGTCTTACATAAGCAGAGGCCAAACATTCACATATGTAGTACATATTTGTCTTATCCTCTCCTAAGCACCATTGGCAAATGCCGTCTCCAGCAATACCTTTTCTGTGCAAGTGATCAGAAAGGGCATTTGTACCCTGTAATTAGCCACACCAAAGTCCTACACTCCTTCCTACTAAATTTAAACTATCGTGCTGTAGCTCCTTTTATGCAATGCAAGGGCTCACCAACACCAATTCCATCGGAGTTTGTCATCTTTTCTGTGAGCCACAACTTTTTTATCCGTGATGGAATCCGTCCGTGCAGCGTGCGTTTATAAATGGAGATAGTAGTAAACAGTACATATCGCAGCTGGGTGGACGGATACATGGCCAACGCTTGGTACTGACTATATCACCTTGTGGAGTGCCGATACATTCGATCAAGATAATGAGATACTCTAACCATTTCTAAGCAAAAGTCCGAAAGGGGCTGTAGCTCCAAAGTAAAAAAAGTAGGTTTATAGTACTTAAGTTATTCCATTCCCATAAGTTCCAGTCTTGGATTTTGTCTAATAGCTTCAATTTCATAATCGTGAATAAATTTGTTTGTAGTGGATCCTTCGCTGGGGGAAAGGACCCGTCCCGTGACACCACTGAAAGTTATTTGCCAGTACATAAACACGTCCTAAGGCATGAACATTGCGATGATGCTATATAGTATTACATCCTTGAATGCTGCTCGATGAAAGGTTTTCAAATTATTATTCAATTTTAGGTCGGATAGGTTTAATTTCAAACAAAATCATGAGGCCGAAAATTTTCAAATATACAGCTCGAAATTTCATCGGTTTTGGCTAGGAGCTAATCTGATTACCGGTAGTGACAAAAACTTCATCATCGATTGATCCAGAATAAAACCCAGTTTTGTTTTTATGATTGGTTAGCGCTTTGTACTAGCATATCTTCAAAAAATATAGACTTGCATTAATTGAGAAAGGGACTAAAAATAATACTACCATCTCTCCGATACGGAAATACCTGAACCTTCGGTACTGAAGGAACAAAACCCTTTAGGCTCTCCATGCCTGGATCAGCATCGTAGAGATTGGCCTGTAGCCTCCAAACAGAAGAGCAGATGGACAGACTAACATATAGACGCACGTACGTACACAGACATGAAAGAATATAGTATAAGTGGGTACCTGCTATAAATCCCGCAATTACCTTTAGGCAGGAATTAGTCTGCGCTACGCACCCACTGTGATGGGGTGCTAGTTTAAACTCGTTCGGGATACCCACAACACAACTGGTGTGTGCTAAAGACTACTTCCTACGCTATTCCAAGCATAACCACCACGTTTCAGCCAGGATAGACTCCTCACCGTGTAGAGGGTGACAGTAATCTGTCATGGGCTCCTCCGAACCCCTGGTATTGATCAACGCTCTGCTCAGCTTTTCGTGAACTCTGCCTAAACTTCACTGCCTATCTGGCTCCCATACCGAAGTAGGCGGCCTTGCCTCGAGTACTTGGAGAGGGTTTTCCCCAAACACTACTAGCTTCTGAGAATATCTCTCAGGGCTTAGCAAATCTCCCTGCGCTTGAACAGAAAGGTAGAAAAAGACGTGGTTTACGTGGGTACCTGCCAAAAAAGGTCTTACCAACGGTCACCATTAGACTGAAATTGGTTCTATGCGCTAATCAACATCGTCCTTCACTTATTGGGATAGAGTCCCAGTTTACTCCCTTTTGGGATACTGGTGTGTGCTCGAAACTACTTTCAACTATTCCAACCACAAGCACCACGTCTCAGCAAAGATAGGCTCCACATCAATTTGGGGGTGACGGTAACCTGTCATGGGTTCCCCTAACTCGTCATACAGATGTAAGCCCTGCTCAGCTTTTCGTGATACTCTGCCTGACTATCACTGCATATGTGGCTGACAGCGGGAAGTTAACTTCAAATAAGCAGTTGCACTGGTCCCGGTTAATTGATGGTTTCAGCTTCTAATTAGGGGGCAGGGGGTGATCATCTCGCCGAAACTGCTTACCAAAAAGTGGCTATGAAGGGTAATAGAATTGCGTCAGTCACACCTGTTAGATTTCTGTAATTTTGGCAATGGTAAGTGATTCTTTTCAGTCATTTGTGCAATATTTAGGCTGCCGGTAAGCGGAGCTAGTCAGCTGAGCTCGGTCTTCTTCATACCTCGCTGACATTCTTGTTAGACCTTTGGCAAGATTTGAAACACTCCGATTGATTACAGTCGACTGAATTCTGTTTTGGCTTTTTTACTAGGGATTTGCAAAGTCTTCAGCCGTCACATCTCCGTCAAGACTCCGCTGGCATAGTCTTCAAACAGCAGTGTAACTTGTGAATGTTATAAGATCTGTGGTACCTATACAGGGCTCCGAGCTATAGGACAAGGATTCATTGTCCGTGTGTGCTCTGTACCTTGGCACCTAGAAAAATGTGGACAAGTAGAGTGTCTCCCAGTTTATTCAGACATTCATAGAAAATGTTTGATTTTTCTTTCCGTGTGGAGGGGGCAAGCGTTTCCACTTGGCTGTCGCTGTAGATATTTATTTGCCTTCCTTCCCATTTATTGTCACATGATCTACGATTGCACGTGCTAGTATGGTCTGAAACACAGAGGATAGCACTTCTTATGGTATCGATTTCTGGATATTTTGATTTAAGGGGACATAGAAACATAAATGTAGAGTGATTTGTTTAAGTCGTTTAAATATAAATGAAAAACGTTTTTAAAATTCTTTATTTCACAACACAAATTTGAGATACTAAAAGCATATAAGAATGAACATTACATCTACTTTAAGCTGGTAAACTCAATACTTACATAAATAGGGGTGTGTTGGTCGACACGATTAAATCTTTTGTGATTATCTGAAACAAAATTTGAGAAAAAGGATTCGTAATTCATGTTATTCATTGAAGCTCCATTCAAAATTTGAATTGAATTGACCAAGAAATGTACACTCTAGTAAAGTTTTATAAAAAACGAATTGCTGGTTCATAGAGTGTGCTTTGGGTTGGTCATCTTCATACATTGATATACTCGTATTTCATTGATAACAGCAATATACGGGTATTCTCTGCTGCTTTTTGTCCAATTTGTGAAAACGCAACAGACTTCACAAAATTATTTAAATCCGTTAGCTAGTGGAACTTTAAAATTTCCTCTAGAGAATAGGATTGCTGAAGTAATTGCTTTAAGAAGATATAGGAAAAAACTGTTTAAAAAAAAATCTAGGTCAGACTTCCTCCTTAACAACCATCCTATCCCAGTTCCCACATTGGTCCTAGAGCCATCCGTGTAATAGGCCATATTTGCCTTGCCAAATAGCAACTCAGAATGTGAACCATTGGTTCGGTCTTAAATCTGACATTCTCACATGAAACTTTCTGTAAGATTTATGAATGGTTCTCGGCCTGCCAGTGGGCATAGCTGTCTCAGGGACATATTCCGACAAAAACTTGAGAACGCTGTTATGACATTTTAAGGATCATTATGTATGTTCTAGCACCCCGTATCTTAAGGGGAGTAAAGTTTTATACGACTTTCAAGGCCCTGTTTGGTGTTGTTTGCCTCGGCAATTCCTAGATACACCATCATTCGAGTTGTATAATGACACCATCTAGTTAAAGTAGAATCAGGCAATCCATTTTTCTTCTCCTCGTACAGGAATCTGAAATGGTTTAGTGTGAATTAAAGGATAGCTCGATGACCTGACATCATACTAGTGTGTCTAGAACTCTTCGCGTATCTCTGCAGAGAGCCTTAAGATATTTGCCCGTGGCAAGCAAGACTACCTCATTAGCGTATGTTTGCGAATGGAGATCATGATCCAAGTATAATAGAGAGTTTCCCAATATGCTCCATAGCAGCCGTGAAAGAAAGGTCAACTCTGCTGCTTGCTCCACATTGGTTAGATCACATTGTCTCCCTCTGTCGCTGCATACAGAAAACTGTGCTTGAGCATGTTGCGGATCCAGCTAATACTCTCTAGTTCAACCCCATAAGTTCTTGCTCCTTTACACAAAGAGTAGTACTATGCACAATCAAAAGCCTCTCAATGCCAACAAACACATCTAGCGCATATCCCTTCCCTTCCATCGCCTCCTCAATATTTCCCACCAATGAGTGAATAGCAGTTGCCCAGGATTTTTCCCGTTGATATGCGTGTTGTTGTTTAATACCGAGAGGATTCCTTCTCAGTGTCATATGTCTCATGTGTTGGTCTACAAGTTTTTCTAGTACCTTCAGTGGAAACGAGATAAGATTGATAGGAGGAAGGCCTTTAGGTTTCGAAGAGTCATCGTTCCCGAGTTTTGGAAAAAATATAACTTTGACTATCTGCTTAGGTGTGAGTATGGATGCTAGTGTTAAACTTGACATAATGTCAACTTGTTCCATTTTACTTAACATTGACCATGGCTGGAACAATACCATTAAAGCTCGGCGATTTAAAGTTACGGAAGAAGTCTAGCGTATCTTTGGTTCCATCCAATTTAAAATATGCAAGGCTACTACGTTTAATTATAAAAAACTTCTAATTGCCATTGCATTTTAATTAAATTTCCTAAGCTTATCGATTACATATTTTGGAATAGACTGCACTAAAAACTCAGCCTCTTGTCAAACCAAGTATTAATATGCGTTTTTTACTTTACTGCCTGTTTCAAACAATAATTCTTACAGGTTTTTTAAGAAATATCGCCTATAACTAATCGAATCCTTTTTCTTTACAGGTATAAACGGATTTTTAATGGGTTTATCAAAAATATAAAATAGTAAGTTTCCTAATTAAATTCATGTATATGAAGTGTTAAATTTTAATAGATTGAACTATGAAAATTGGCAAAATCTATTATTTTGGCTCGTAATTGAATAGCATTTCAAAAAAATTTTACTGGTCAAATTTATTTTAAAGGATACAGAGAAAATAGGACGGTATTATAACGGTACTAAATTTTTTTTTTTGGGTATTTTTCATTTATCCTAGCTATTTATTACAATTGTTAGTTTTGAAAAATAACCTTCGGTATGCTGAGTTTCAAACTACCATCCTATTTATTAGGGTTTTGTCAAAAAATTGTTTTACAGTACCCTATTAAAATAAGTACCTGCCCGCCCATCCCTCCGTCAGTGCGTCACTGCAAGTTTCCTCAGGAACTACAGAAGTAATGGTCATGAAATCGTGTGAACAGCTCAGAAGTTACTTTTTGATGAAATTATGACAGTCGAAAAAAAAATCTCAAAGGATGATGAGGGCGTTTTCCCTATAGAAGGGTGTAACCCCTTATGAATTTTTTCACTGAAGATAGTCAAGTCGGGTATCAAATGAAACGTCTTGGAGAGATCTTTCAATTAGTTGTTAAAATTGCAATATCTATAACGAGATAGGCAGTGGAAGCGGACGACCGGGAAGAAATTGTGTCCCATCCCCCCGTGGACCAAAAATTTGAAAAAATCATAAAGATAGCTCTTTATGAGTACAATAACGACAATTATCTCAGCAGTTGAAATTCGATCACATTTTTTGTAATAGTAGGATTTATGAATTTTAGATTTTCGTCAACAAAATCAGATAGATGCCCTTGAATTCAACGAAATTTTATATCAAGGCAATTCAATACCATAAATTATATCAAAATCTTATCGTATTCAGTGAAGTTCTTCTTCGTAGCACTACTGCCCCTCTCGGGCCTTCGCTTACTGCAAATAGTGCCTCCAGCTGTCTCAGTCCATTGGCCGCGTCCTTCAATTTTGAGGGTCCGAGCAGCGATGAACTGTCTTAGTCGACCGAGTCAGACCAGCGTTTCCTCGGTTACCTCACTGGTCTCCGGCGCTCAGTTCTCCCAACGAATACCTTTTTGAGTATTCGTTGTTTGTCCATACGATTTACATGGCCAGCCCATTGCAGCTTCCGCAGTCTTACAATCATTGAGACCTCCGCCTCGTCAAAAATTTCATACAACTCATGGTTGTATCGAATTCACCATTGGTCCCCGTCTAGCTTCGTTGCGGTTATTCGCCTCAGGACCCGTTGCTCGAAGGCGTTCAATATGTTTGCGGATGCTTGGGTTAGGGTCCATGTTTCACATCCATAGCATAGCACAGGTCTTATCACAGATTTCTATACTTGGAGCTTTGTTTTTCTGTGTATGCAGCTGGTCTTCAAGATCGTCTAAACTTAATAAAATATTTTATTTGTGAGCTGTATTCTTCGGCGTATTTCGTCTCTTTCATTACTGTTTCTCGTTATTTTGGCGCCTAAATACACATATTTGCTCACATTTCCGATACTGTATTCACCAAGTGTGATATTTTGTGTATTTGGGGTATTTTCCTTGACTGCATCATGAGCAGATGATTAATTAATTAAGGTTTTTCTACACGACCACTTCCTTATAAAGCCCGGTCCAGACGCTACGTTTTGCCTGCGAAGTCATATTTAAGCCCTACCAGCTCAAACATCGCTGCAACTGCACAGTTCTATGCCCAGTTCTAAAACGTTGCATATTTCTCGTCCACACACAACATTTTGCCTGCAACGTTTTAGTTTGCGCAGGCAAAATGTTGTGCAAGACGTAGCGTCTGGACCGGGCTTAAGACACCTTACCAAATAGTGATCCAAGACTGCTAGTGTTGTCAAAATGGTAGTCTTCACATATCTCGAATCTGAACAATCTGGCTCCAACAAAATACTAAAAATTAATTTTTAAATGTTTATTCGTACTTTGTCAGATTTTTGATAGATTTGTGTTTTCGTTGGTTATAGTGTCTTTTGTGCTACTTTCTACAAGGCTGCTAGCATTGTTGTTTCCTGTACATCATCTTCACATCGGCCCTTTGCTTGTGGAAACACTTTCTTTCCCTCGGGGGGACTAAAGACCTTCTTGTGAAATAGAGCCTTGTTTCCTCGCAGTAGACCCTTTATGTTGACGGCCATTCCTGATATGTTCAGGTGGCAACCTAGCTAGTATTAGTGTTAGCAAGGGTATGAAAGCCTAATTCTGATGCATTGTTGAAGGTTTCTACTACACATAGGGTCTTCCACGACAAGCTTCAGGTTCGTTGGTGAAATTTTTTTACGTGCTATTATGTTTCTTTTTGCTTTGCACTGCATGCATGCATATATGAATCACTGCTTTCGGTAGTGGTATTGGTGTTTTTAGTTGGCATTAATTTTCGCCCGTTCAAATTGTGTGAAATATAAAAAGTACAACTATATTCTTCCGAATAGGTGTAACCGGTCTATTTTTTTCATGTCAGGGAAGCAAAGACTACTTACTACCTAAGTATGGGACTTGCAGCTGTGAATGACTTCTGCACTACCGCTTAAAACTTCCCCTGACCGGGCTTATGTTTTTCATAGATACTTAGTATTTTTTAAAATTTGTGCTCGTTTTAAATGACTTATTCCAATGTTATTAGAGTTTGACCTTGAAGCGGGAAACGTGAACGAAAACAAAATATCTTTCAATAAATAGCTCGGGAAGCCTGCTTAATTTAGAAGCTAAAAGAAGGATCATTTAGTATAATTGGGGGGATTTATGATTTTTTTTTTAAGATAGAAACGCTGTATTGATCTACGCTGAGGGCTATAAAGGCGTGATTACTGACTTTTTTGGAAAAGAAAACGGAAGAAATGGAGTTGAAATTCCTTTTGTTTCAACTAGATGACGCGACGGGCAGTGAAGCCCATTAAAAATCAAATTTTTGAATTTAGGAAATCGTATATTCAGGCGTTTTTGCAGTGTCAATTTTTCCTGTTTTCATCGTCCTTTGATTTGTATGGAGTACTATGAAAGCTTGATATTCTTCGGGCAATTCAGACTCTAGAGTCAGAAACTGACTTAACCATTTGGCAGCGTAACGTCTTGAAAAATCGGTTTGACAGGATGAGCAAAAGCCGCTGGGAGCATCGAGAATGAAGTTGTATTTCATAAATATTGTTGCTCTTTTTTTAATAAAGTCCATTATAAAATATTATAAAAAGTATTAGAAACAAGTTGGGTAGACAGACCTATGCTCATGTCAGAAGGGTTTTGTACTCAACTTACAAAATGCAGTAACCAGCAACGAATAAAATCAAGAAACATGTCAAAGACGATTTAATTGGAGAAAATGTGAAATTCGAGGATCATACTATTATTAACAAAGTTTAACGAATTTTGACTTCTGAGGTATTTGTTATAGTTATACCCATAAATATCTTCTTTGATATTTTTTTCAGATTTTTTAGATCACTGGTGTCCATTCGCGAGGGAAGAAACACATTTTTCATGCATTTCCCCCCCCCCCCCCTGTGCTCCCACTGAAGCAAAAACTGTCAGTTTAAGAACTGTTTTGAAAAGCTCTCATAGAGAACTTTCAGTTGATACTCATATCGGCTACCTTTCATGAAATTTTTTTTCAGGGGCCACTCACTCCTCTGTACTGTAATCATCGATTCATGGCCTATTTTTTCGAATCCTAGAATGGTTGCAAAGCCCTTTTGCTAGGAGCTCTCTCCTGCCTCTTCGACTTGTTTGAATTGTATGTACTCATCTTCTTGATACCTATCACTCCTGAAATTTCCATGCAAATTCTAGCAAAGCTGTAGTGTCTAAGTCGGTAAAAAGCGCATATGGCTCCATAGCAATATGTTTTCATAGTAATACAGGGCATATTGCTCCATAGTAATACAGGAAAATTCAAATCGCTATAACTTCGGTAAATACTATTCGATCTTTATGAAACTTTTCGAAAAGATCAATCTTATAAATAGTTATCTCTTTGCAAAATTTTATTGAGTTTAAGGGTAAGTTGAGTGAATTTCGACTTCTCATGTATTTGTTGTTGTTGTACTCATAAAGGCCTACAATCATGATTTTTTTCAGATTTTTCGGATGGAAGGTGTCCAATCGCGAGGGGGGGGTACGCGAAAAGTTCGTACATTTCCCCTTCCCCTGCCCCCCTCGGTACTCATAAGACAATTTTAAGACTTGTTTTGAAAAGATCTCATTGAGACCTTTCCAATGACACCCTACTCGACTACCAATGGTGAAAATTTTTTTTTGAAGGGTCACCCCCTTATATGAGGAGACCCCCCTTAAACGCCTTTGAAAAATTTTTCCACCCTTGAACTTTCAAGAGGTCACCACTTCTGACCTTTCTACAAAGTTTCATGGCTGTAACCCTTATAGTTTCGGAGAAAAAGTGCTGTGACATACAGACGGACGGACGGACAGACGGACACAGGTCGTGATTGCAATAGGGTTTTGTATTTTAGTACAAAACCCTAAAAACCGGTAATTTTACTTTACTTAAGAAAAATATTTTTTGTCCACCCAGTGTATTTTTTCCTATTTAAGTCAATTCATAGGCATAAACTTCACACTCTGATCATGAACCACTGCCTACTTTAACTAGAACTTCCCACGCGTCTCAATTTTCTACCCGATCTTACTTAATAAAGAACTTTTCAATTATATTGTAAGGAAAATACCATAATACGCATACAATACTCCCAAGAGTCCTTAAAGCCTCTATCAAGTTTATTCGCTCCTTGCATAATCGAGTCATTGAACTGATGCGATTCTATAAAAGGTCAGCAATAATTTCCATGCCATTTGACTTGTAGTACTTCGAATAACGTCTTTCTGAGAATATCTAAGTATTTACGTCACTCTCTTGTTAAACAATCCATCACTATCCATCCACGTATCATCATCAATTTCACAGTACCAACCGACAACCGCTAAGGGCGCCCATTCTTTATCCAGAAACCGCAACCATTCTTTAGAATCTTCATCATAATCTAGTTAGATTAAAGTTGATACCACTTAATCGACAGACATCATAGAGTGTTCCACACGACGACGGCGAGGGAAAAATATCCTCTCGCATTTTATCCTCATTGGGATTCAGGATGATGAATGCCTCATATAGCATTGAAATGTTTGCCTACTGTAGCAAAGGGCTTTGCATATACTTGAATGGCGCTTATATACTCGTATTTCAGTACATGCAAGTGTAGGGTCGGAGCGCATGAGGTGAAGCAAAGCGCAGCATCTGAAAAGAAGGTCGCGAACAACGAATCAAGTATTGGAGAAAAAGAGGAAAGGAGGGAAAAGGATATGAAGAAAGTAGATTGCAGCTGTTCAATGTTATTTACACATTTTCGGGTTGAATGTCCTGAAGCGACCCTGAGGCGAGGTCACCAACCCCTAGCCCATATGAGCGATGGTGAGTTTGCGCAGGAAAAGGGCAGTGGTTTTTGTTCCGTTTTATAATTTCTCTCTGTGCTTCGGCTCACCGTTTTGTTCCTTGGTAGGCTTTGTGGTATTTCAACTGAAGTTGGTGTATTGTATGCAATTTTATGGTTGACAATGTATAATTTTTCAGCGATTTAAAAGCAGTTTCCGAATTAAAGATTCGTGGTTTAGTTCGGAGGATAATCCCTACGGTAATATAATTTTCTTCCGTAGCCAAGCTAAGTAGTACAAATATAAAAAATTTATTGAAAATGTCCTAACAATAACACTGAAAGCTTCTGCCTATGGAAAATTCAACGCTATCGAATCGAAGAATATTCTTCCAATGTGATTCCGTTTTGAATTCTCAGTATAAAACATCTTTCCAATTGCTAGTTTCTAGTTAATATATGAACGTAAAAGGGGCACTGAAATAATCTATCCCAGACGAATGGCTGCATTAGCGACTGAAGAATACTTCAATGCTGTTTTACTTAAAAATGTTTGAAGGATTAAATCCTGTATATTGAGCATATCCTTCTAGTATACCTTCCATACTATTCAATCCTTGCAATGAATGTGCTTGAAACTATCATCAGGAATCCAATATGCGTTCAGAGACAAAAGAATTTGCTAGGAGTTAACTTGGATTCTGACTGGCTTAATTTTGATGGTAAAAAGGTGGTTGTCTGATTTGTTATTTTGCTTCTTTTTGTTCTTTTATCTTCGTCAGATGGACCAATGGAGGGCGCACATGGTGGCACTTTGTTTTACAGGTGTTTTTTTTGAGTGAGCAATAAAGGTGAGATTGATGCACTCTGAATGAGGAATGATGAGGTTGAAGAATGAATAAAGACAATGAATAAATTTGGGATATTAATTTAAGTCCTTATTTTTACATTAGAGGAGGTTATTGCATTTTCTTATCTAAGATTTCATAGAATCAGGAAGACACTTTGATTTGATATAAATTAACAGATTATCGCCTATAGAGGATATAAGTTGCAGCTATCATTTCATTTGCTATTTAACAATGAATCGGTTTCCCTGAAGGCACAAAAAGCACGGTCCTTGTAGAAAGATTCAGATGATTTCAAACTCATTTTGATATAGTTGCAGACCTTAACGTTTTTAGGGTAGATTTCGAAACGGCTATTTTTGAGGAGAAATGTTCAAATTTCCTATTAAAATAATATTTAGTACCTAGATAGTTTTTCTCCCCGTACAACTAGTTATTTTGTTATCTAAATTTCTATTGTAATTTGTAATGGGTAATTGAATACGTATTCAATTACTCATTCCTTTTATACATTAGTTTTTCATCTCCGCAGTGTAATTGAGAGGAAAGCCATTGTCCATTACAGCTACTATAATCAGAATAGGCAAAATTTCAATTCCCATCACTCAAGAGTTGCAATTTTTTATTCATCAGTTATGGTATAGCTCCAATCTGGGCGTTCACATCCACTAGTACGCCTTCAACCGCCGAAGCTTTGGGACCTCGTTCGCCACTGTAGTGATCGAGCAGTCACACTAGCAAACTGCTCGAAAACCTTCCTATCTCCCATTCGAAATTCAATGGAAACAGCTAAACTCACAGCATAAAGATAAGTATGGACTGAAAGAGGCGGAAATGAGAAAAAAAACTTATTGGAATTATGAGTACCTATGATTTACTTGACCACTTCGATGATACACAAAATTCGGAGAAAACAAAGTTGCACAGAAAATTCCATGACCATACCGATACGCACATCAATAAAAGTATGTTCAAGGACAATAAATTGAATCGCGTGTGGGAAAAACCAGAAGTTGCCGGGTTGAGTGGCCTTCCGCTCGCGTGCCCTTTTATGGTATAGGGTTATGTGTTCCAATCACATAATTCTATAACATAAATCGGTCACATCTATATTTCTTTTGATGGGAAAGCTCATGCAAAATATGTTTGTATGAGTTTTCCACTCAAAAGGGAAATATGCGGCCACGTCAACGTTTGGATTTTGATCCGGTTGGGCAGGTTCGAGGGGGCACCACATCCATCTGATTTGTGGGCCGTAAGAATCGTCGGGTAACGACGAAGTCTCCGCAAATCCGTTTGTTTTTACCCGTTTCAACTTGTTCTCTGCTGAACAAGCAATTTCCACCCTCAGTTAGTTACCTCCATTTTTCGACTTTGGTCGACATTTTTTGCGACCCAAGAATTCGTGAATGCGAAATTCTTTTGTAGTGGGTCCTTGTGCTGGAGGAATGAACCCGCCCCACGACACCGCAACGCTAGCCTGCCAGCGCATTCACGCGTCCCCAGACAAGGCCAATTTCGGCGGATCTTACCATCCTCTTTCGCCGAGGCATCAGACCATCGCTGCAGTCCTTCACGGGCATTTCATACTTATTTTTACTACAACTTGGAAATCTCAAGCAGTGATCTACTTTCAGCATCCATTGAATCCTCTCATCGTTCCCTCGGTTTCCTAACTGGAAGTTTCTCTTGCACTCTATGCTTCAACGTTCGTATGGGGAGTCTGTGCTCATCTATTCTCTCCACATGTCCCACCCGTTGTAGGTTTCGTAGTTTTACGCATGCGGATACTGGTGGGCCGTCATAAAAATTATAGAAATTTTTGTTGTGGTGAAGTCTCCACTCTACTTCATGCTTTACTGAGCCATATATCCTCTTGAGTACTTTGCATTCGAATACGTCCAGGAAATTTTCGGAAACATGTGTTAAAAGTTCAGGTTTTACCTTCATATAGCAACACAGGACTTATTAGTGACATGTAAAAGATAATCTTATGTCTCCTGTAAACATCCTTGAATCTTAGCATAGGAATTACTGTTTTGCGTTTATCTTTTTCCATAATTCATTCTTTTTTATGCGCACTTTCCAGGTTGTAGTCTCCTAAGAGTAGATTTTGTCCTACAGGCATATATTTCCTTGTTTAGGTCATGAATTTAGTTTAAGTTTCAGTGACCAAGAGGGCAACTTTTTTCTACAAGTTGCGCGGACTTGTAAAGGAATGTGTCCGTGGCGTCTGCTGGCGATTTCTTGAGCATATGCTCCAGAGGTATAATAATGAACATTCAGTGTTGCTCTTGAACATGTTTTCATGTGATTATAAGTTTTCATTACTTAATTAAAATTGCTGGTTATGAAAATTCAAAAGCAATTGTAATAAATTTTTATCACCTTTGATCTCATGGTTATAAATATACACTTTAAAGTAAAATTTTAACGTGCAATTATTACCTGACTTTTAATGAGTATTCATAATAACAAGCAAGGTTCATAATCTATCAGAATAACTACTTAAATAAATTAGTTTTAACCACTTATTATTGCACTTGTGTTGGAAACCAAGCTTCGAAAGATCTGTTATGCTACAAGATTCAGCAAATTAAACTAAATTTGAGTATAAAAATGCTCTGGACTGATCCATCTTTGCATATCAGTTTCGATACTTCGCTATCGACATTTAGTTCTGATTTAGTTCAAAAGCAGCAAGTCAAATTAAAATCAGTCTGCAACTAGAAAGCATCGATTAATTTATCTCAGCATTGATTTTTTTCAAAGAACTATACATGGGGTGCGGCATCGTTTGTGAAATATTTCTTCACAAATTCTTCTTCTTCTTCGTAGCACTACAGCCACTTTCGAACCTTCACTTCCGGCAAATAGTGCCTCCAACTGTCTCGGTCTATTGACCGCGTCCTCCGATTTCGAAATCCGAGCAGCGATGAACTGTCTTCGTCGATTGAGTCAGACTAGCGTTTCCTCGGTTTCTCCGCTGGTCGCCGCTCTTAGTTCTCCCAACGAATACCTTTTTACGTATCCGTTGTTCGTCTTTGCAATTCACGTGACCAGCCCATTGCAGCTTCTGCAGTCTTACAATCGTGTAAACCTCCAGCTCGTCAAAAATTTCATACAGCTCATGGTTGTATCGAATTCACTATTGATCCCCGTCTAGATTTGTTCCGATTATTTGCCTCAGGACCTGTGGCTCGAAGGCATTCAACATGTTTGCGGATGTTTGGTTCAGGGTCCATTTTTCACACCCATAGCATAGCACAGGTCTTATCACAGATTTGTATATTTGGAGCTTTGTTTTCCTGGTCTTCAAGATCGTCAAAACTGAATAAAAAATATCGAGGTCATCGACGTCATTCTATTTTGGTAAGGCGAACTTCTCAAATTAGCATATACGTTTTACATTTTCACAATCAATTTTATGAAAGCGTTAGTTGAATTCACATAGTATAACTGCTTGTACTTTCTGATTAGTCCACGCGATGTGGTGGTTAGAGCACTCAACCCGTAAGCCGAAAATCCCTGGTTTGGGTTTCGTTGGTGCCAACGAGATTTAGTTCCAGTGATTCTTCCGACGGACTATAAGCCCGTTCAGTTATGATACGTGCTGTTTTAAACTTAGAACGTATTGCAGCTCGGTGGACGGACACACGGCCAAAACGTGATACTGACCATATAACCTTGTGGAGTGCCAATGCATTCATCAAGATAATGAAACTCTCTAACAAGCGAAGGCCTGAAAGGGACTGTAATGCTAAAGAGAGCAAAAAACTTGCTGATTTCCAATACTTAGAAGGAAAGACTTATTTTATTTGATAGTTGCTTTGTGCGGGCCGAAAGTTCTCTTTACCCACCATGTCCAATTTTTCCTATAATGGCTTTCCATTGCAGACTGAATTGTGTTTTTCTCTGTTTTGCAGTATTTTTACCCTGTTCAGTTCTAGCAAACTTAAATTCACAGTGCAAACATCCATAATACATCTGCAGGCTAATTTATTTCGTTCATTGGGCTCCGGCAAGCCTTGTTAAAGATATTTAAAAAATGCGAGCCATCTTCAATTTTTGAGGAATGAGTGAAATGGCTGGTTCTCCTTTATGCATATTCCAATTAAATTCTTGTACTCTGACTTGGTTCATGTAAAATATTCCGCAACACCAATACATTACTCCGCCATTCAATAATATGAAATATTCTGTGTTTGATCCCTGTCATCCTTTTCTTTAGCGCATTTTGCGTAACGGTATGAGTGTCGTACATGTATCTAATGATTCTCTTTATCTCATTGATGTCTTTGATCCTGGGGGCTAAACCTGGCTGCTCAGTATTCGTACATCCTTTGCATTGTCGGGTTGAATGTTTTGTATAGTAGAACATAATTGCCTTGTTGTCAAATTACTTCATATGGTCATGTTCTCCGGAAACTTTGACGTCATTGGATTTTGAAGTTCCGTTTTGATAATATTGCAGCCAAGTAACTTGGCTGCAAAATTACAAATCCTTCTTTGTAGATGCTGACATGTTATAGCTAGTTTCATAATATTTGAAACTCAGGGAACTGATCAGTTGAGTGATGATGTCTTTGTTATTTTCTGACACCATAGAATCATGTTCTCTATGTGCTGATAAGTCCCGAGATTTTAAATGAAAGCAAGGATTTTCCCGGGTAGAGTTATATGTATTCCTCAACAAAGCTATACGATACACTTAATATAGCAATTTTTCAGCATTTCAATGTGGTTCCTGTAGTACAAAATGCCCAAACCTTCAAAATATGCCTCTATATTTGCAATAACTTCCTCATCAATCTGAATCTCATTCCCTGGAGCCACCTGGCACATATAATAATTGCTGCAGTCTATGTCTGGAGCAACCAATTTGAATCATAATTGGTCCCATTTGGCCATCGCTTTCAAGGACGTGTGTGTCGGTGCGTTATCGTGATGACACTGAACTTTTTCTTTTATATGAGGCCGTATTTCTTTAATTCATCATTCAGTTTGTCCAATAATGTTTCAGAATACTCTGTTGTAACTTTTGTTCACTTTTGCAGATAACCGATGAACATTATTCCATGCGCATCCCAAAAAACGGAGGCTATCACCTTCCCGGCCGAGCGTTCGACTTTTGGCCACTTTGGTCGATTTTTGTGGCTTTTAAACAACATTGGAGACTACCTATTGCACTCAGGCGTATGGTTATAGACCCAAGTTTTGTTCATTGTTACAAAACGTCGAAAAATTCTGCTCGATTACACTGTGGCCGTTGAATCATCAACACGCTACTGCTTTTGGTTAACGGTCAGCAAACGTGGCACCCATCACGCAGATAGCTTTTTTATCTTCAAATATCGTGAATAATGTTTTCCGCCCATTCCTTTGAAATGCCCATGGCCTCAGCTAACTCTTTTTTTTTGTGTTTGGGAGGTGAATACCATTTATGCACAGAGTGTGAGACTCTCATGCTCGCAAGAAAGGGGACTGGACTACCTACTTAACACCTCCCCTGTCAACCTGAAATCCTAGCCTAGAACCGTTTCAGCTAAACCATGTAACTTCACTTTAGGATCACTCAAAACGATTCGATGCACTTGCACTTGAAGCAGATGTAGATTAACATTCCTCCATCCATTTCAATGATTGTTTAGAAGTTTTTCCGCATCAAAAAACGATGTTTGATCAAGATGCGATATTCCTGTCTTTCCATTTTTTAAGAAGGCAAAAGTACCGTCACTCTAACGGCTGTAGCTTGTAAATGAATGAATGAATGTCATGAAACTTTATACCCAAATAAGTGACAGATGAGCCACTCGAAATGAGCGATGTTCATTTTCCAGAGCCGCCGCTTATTGAAAAATCTCGTGACATATCAGTCCATGTAGTACTGTTACGTGTGCCCGTAAACTCGTACGTTACTGTTGATACGCTGTATTGATTTAATTTTTTAATCAAGGAAATATGTTAGACGATTTTGTGGCCAGGCTGAAAACCTCTTGAAAATGGCCAGCAAAAAGATTGCATATTCGCTGAAGGTATGTTGAACTGATTTGCTCTTTATCATAGATGTTGGGTAACCTGTGGCTTTTTGCTTGATATTTACAAAGTTAAACATTTTTATGGGATCACGAAGAAGATATTATCAAGAATTCTTTAGCAAATTCATGATTTTTATTTTTGAGGCTTATGTGTCCAGGATTATCCTTGATTAATTTATAAAGTTTGTTTCTCTGCTGTATGCTCCAGATGATCAGAAGACAATCCGAGTTGCTTATCATATCGAGCAAATACAAGGCGTAATGATTCAAATTCAATAGGGAGACCTTCCTGATGAATCAATAATTCGAGATTAGTTTTTATTTTGCTGTCAATGTAAGTAGAGCCTGGCGCATTATGTATGTACGCTAGATAACGGCAAACGCCATAGAACAATTTGTGGTCCCTGAGTCTAGAAAGTAGATATCTACTCTCAAGGCTAGCATAAATGTCAAAAGCTAATTTTACGACGGGTAGTTTGAGCGGATTTACGCGTTTAGTTTCAGAAAAGAAACTGTATTCAAGAGCGGCGAGACATGGATTACACCCTCAGAAGACGAAAGCAGCGTATCACCGTGGACGAAACTTAAGTAAGGTTTAAACGCTGGGGGGGGCTTATGCTGAAATATTTTGCGATAAGCTATTAAAAGTCGATTGAATCTGCGGAGAAACTCGAGTCTTGCTGCATCCTGTGTGTCAAAGGAAACTTGTGTCTCGGGGTGTTTGTCATGTGTAAAGTAAGTCTTTGTCTGAGAAAAATCTTTTTGAGGACCCAAGGATGTTAGTTGGTGAAGATTTACTATGACTCATCAAAAAAAGAATTCGATTTTACACTGACATTATCAATACTATCCTTTGACCATTATTCTTATGATTACTGCTTTTACTGCTATTGAATTTGGACGTAAATCTCCATTTTTGAAAAGTCATCCTTCTCCAGGTTTGGCTCTCGTTACTTCCTTGAAGATCGATAAACACCAAGGCATATCGCGATGGAATGGATATTTTGAAAAATTTGCATTTACGTTGCAATAACTTAACGTAACAGTTATCCAAAGAAAGTTATAAGAAACTTATCCATTCAGATTCTTAGAAAAAGAATACTTGATGTTCCGAATTGTTTTGATGAACCACGGGCAATTTTTTCAAATGAAGAGAATAAGCCTTTTAAATTTTGTCAATTCGTCTGCTCCTTTCCTCTTCTGGCCAGGCAATACCAAATGTCAACCACATTTTATTTTTTCTTACCCAATATGGAGAAACTATGTATGAGCCATATTGTCGATATTCAGAATGCATTGCTTCGTTTACTAATTTGTTTACAAAACCTTTCTGGTGAGACCACTTTGCTACTGCGTCAACTTGTTTTGAGCCATGACTCAATGTAAAATATATCATGGAATAATGCTCAAATGGTTTCTGGTTTAAACTCGAAACAATCTGAAGTTTGACATAGAATGTTAAAGATGAAGACATTAGTGAAACGTTTTTTACAATTTCGCAAATCAAACTGGCCACTTTGAGACTATTGGTCAGAGTTTTTCTCTATCGCACTTACATCTTACATTAAACGAAAATTTTGCTTGTTCGTATTTAAAAGCTATCCTTTAAAATTAGTGAACTATTTCTAGAAGCATCAGGAATAAATCGCTACAACGTCCTTACCATAGACTATGCTACGTCACAAAAATCAATACTGAGTCCTACCACAACAGAACCGACTGCAGGACCTACCTCAACAAATATCGCATTCAAACCCACCCAGAGTACAATATCCTCTGGAAAATTCAAGTGCAACCCATTTCAATGCAACTCACTTCTATGCTCCCCGTCTTTCCCCAAACCCCACTGAATGCTATTGCACCTTCGCATCATCACAATTTCAGTGCATTCAACTCGCAAAAGTCTCTTCCTGTAGCTCTTGCCATCGGTTGAGCGAATGAACTTTGTATGACTACAACCAGAATAACTCTTTCTCCTTCCTCTTTGGCAAACATACGAGTACATCCATCGCATAGTATAATGTCCTGGCACTAGAAGTGCAACAGAATGAATCGCCCAACAGCAGACAAGCATGCAAAATGTCCATATCCTGGTGTATATCTATAAAATGTACAGAGCCCACGTCTGTCTGGTACCGAGAAAATTTTCAAACATCAATTGTCTAGGCACCATGTGGCGGCGTTACCCTATGGTATGGAGGCTATGCAGCATGTCCTTTACCATGGTGGCCTATTGCATCATTCGCTATACAGTACACAGCATGTGAACTCGATCCAGTTGAGTTTTAATGTGAAAATTTGAGGTAGGTCCTGTCTATTTTGCAAGCTTACAGCACAGGCTAGGCTGGGATTTTTTGTGCACTACTCCAGAGGTTAGGCATAGCTATAGGTGCGTTCATAGCGCTGAACAGACAGTCAACCCAACCAGCTTGCCAACAGCCTTGAGTTCAGACACCCCTAGAAGGGTAGGTTATATTTTCAGTCGCTTTGCTAGTTTTTTTTTATCCAGCCTATGTCTGCGCAAATTTTCAATGGGTTTGGCAAGCCTTCAAAATCTCGTCTTCGCGGCTCGTTCAACTTTTCTTTAGTTTTCAGACGAACTGTAATCAGCAGCCTTGTGCTTACTCCTGTCTCAGCAGTTCCGCTTACGTTTCCGCGTTCACATCGCTCTATCCTTTGGTGTATTGCTAGGCTTTTGTTTGACGGTGATTTGGAAGCTCGCGAAATAACATAGCATAGGCAAAAGGTGGTAAAAAAATAAATTTAAAAAATAAAGAAGAGAAAAAAAACCATCAAGTGTAGAAAAGAGTGAATATAAGTGCAATAGTGTAATAGTACGTTGAAAACTGGTAGGCGGTTGGAGTCCCTCAGTGTGGATTAAAAGAGGGAAATAATCTGGAGGATAACGATCGCTGGATGTCTAAATGAAATAGTCTGGATTGTGTGGAAATAGAGTGCAGTGACTTGGTCAGGTGGGATTGTGTTGGGATAGGTCCGGGAATGATTTGTTCTTGAGTACATATAAGGTTATTTGAATGTCTACCGCTATAGTGGACTCACGAGTGGGAGTTGGGAGTATGAGAAAAATGCAGTCATGTTTGGTATTGACGCTTCACTAAACAATGCAGATATGAGTGTTTGAAGAGAACAATGGGAAACAGCGTACGGCAATTAAAATTCATATCGGGGGTGCATGGTTTATTTAAGCAGAAGGCGATGAAAGTTTTAATAGTGTGAGATCCTTGCAGTTCAACAATAATATTAAACTTTTTTCTTCAAAAATATATGAGGTTATTCCTAAACTAAATATTTAGATAAATTGATTAGCTTATTGTATAAAGTATACCTACTATTGTCCCAGAAATTTTCGTAACAAGTTTAAAACTTGCATTTTTGAATTCGCTTTCTCGTTATCATCTTTGTATAGAGTTAATGGATCACATTTACATATTCATCATAGAATTAAAATACTACAAATCCCAAAGTGTTATTTCATGTTAAAGAAGTGAGCACATCTTATTAAAAATGGAACCGTTTTGTTTCAACACACTTTCAATATTAAATTTTCTTAATAAATTTACTCCAAATAATTGAACCTTATTTTAAAATATTGAAGTATTTAAAGTTAAGTTTCCTTTTAAAGCACTATCATCTTTAAACGCTTTATCGCATTCATGCGCCAATTTAAAGATATTGTTCAGCTCATCAATTCTAGAGGCCTAACCAACCCAAGTAACGTCAGGGACAAAGGCTATGTCATGTTCTAACATACTTGTAGGAAACCAAATAAAAACTTATGAGGCTTGGATAGTATTGTATAAATGGAGATTTGCGGTTGCCTCGCACTAAAACATGAAACGTGCTTTTCAGTTTGAAGGATTCAACGTTTGAAACCATAAAAAGTACAAATATTTTGTGAGAAACTGCATTACATTTGAAAACTTACTCAAACATTTTAACACAAACTTTTTTCAAATAAAGCGTATAAAACGTTTCCCACTGTAATTTGAGGTAACAGAAATCGAAATGACAAAAATAGTCCCTGGTTCAATCCTGTTGGCGACAACGGGATTTATTTCGAGTGATTCTTCGGATAAACAATAAGTCCGTTCAATTATGGTACATACTGATTTTAAAATCAGCACGTTACGCAGCTAGGTGACGGACTCATTGACAAAGCGTGGTATCGACCATATCACCTTCCCGAGTGCCAATGCATACGATCAAGATAATGAGATACTCTTGACTATTTCTGAGCGAATGCCTTAAAAGAGCTGTAGCGCTAAAATAAACAGGCCGATCAAATTCAAATTTAGGAAATCACAGGAATTTGTAAAAACAAGTAAGCTACTTAATGAAATAGAACTAAAACAAAATTACCCAGAAACGAAAAAATATATATAGCAGTAATTGGGTTAAATCCATCCAAACAAGTAAACATTCACTACAATTAACTAGATCCAGCAAAATTAACGTAAAAAACCCAAAATTAATTAAACGAACAAAAGAAATGAAAAGGTGGCAGATGAAACCAAAGGAAATATTGATTCTCTATGAATTACTTATAGTTATTATTTCCTGTTTTATAACACAGGAGCTTATGCTTAATTTTAACTCTTGATGATTCTTGCAAATATTGATTAATTGTCAAATATTTAATTATTAATTTAGATACAATCCTTCTAGTCATTATTAATTGGCTATCCCTTTTGATCTAATTAATCTCCAGATTTATTAAAAATATACTAGTTTGCGATTGAATTATATTTCCTTTTTCCCCACACTATCGCAACTGTTATCAATTTTATATAGGTCTGACGACAGTCCTAATTATCCGATTTGTTACTAGCACTTAACTGATCACAAATAAAATTAATTTTTTATTCAAGCATTTCTGATAAAAGTCTACATAAACTAAAACACCAGTTACGTTTGGATTTAAGGGCCTTCACTTTAATGAGATATTGCAGAATTAACTAGCTTTGAGACAATTCGAGACACTTTTATTTCTTTCCTATCCCAATCACACGCTCTGTGCGATTCGTATCAAGGCCAAATTCTTTAATGTCTGGCTGGTTAACTATCACTTGCCCATAGAAGTCAAGCAAGAAGAAATCAAGGATGAATTTCCAAGCACCCTGGAATGCACTGTTGATGCATTGCCGTCAAATGACATTAAAACTATTCTGGTGACTTCAATGCACAAATTGGCCGAGAAACCGCACACAGAGGAACAACCGGGAGATATAATTTTCATGCCGAATCCAGCGACAATGGACAACGGCTGATATACTTCGATACTAGGAGAGACATCACAGTAAGCACCACATGCTTTTCACATCGAGACATCCATAAGAGAACCTGGGCATATCCAGACGGTCACACATTCAATCAGATTGACTATGTTCTCATACAAAAACGAGATGCCACCAGCATTCTCGAGACGCGCTCGTTCCTCGGGGCTGTCTGCGTTTCGGACCACTATCTTATAAGGGTCAAGTTCCGGTGCCGCATCTCTAAGAGCTGTAAACAAGGAGCATCGTTTACCCCAAGGTACCAGATACACTAGCTAAATGATAGCTCAGTAACGTCCACATACATGTCAACGCTGCATCAACATATCCCCGCAAGCGAGAGAAAGTAATGGTGGCATCGAAGCCATGTGGAAGACAGTAAGAGATACAGCAATAGACGCAGCCAAGGAGGGCTTGAGGTACCAGCCAAGGAAAATTAGGAACAACTGGTACTGGAAGAATGCAAGGAAGCGATTAAAAATAGAACCAGTAGCATAAAGAATACATCCAGCGACCAACTCGTGCCGACAATATATTACTCAAAAGAACTCCTGTTCGACAATATATATAATATAACAAAGAGAACTCCAGTTCGACGAAACCTGACCGTAGGCAACTACAACCTTGGAAATATGGATAACTTTGTATACCTTGGGGCCAACCTAAATAGAATAGGTGCCGAAAAGGACGAGTTTGAACGCAACATAAACGCAGCAAATAAAGCATATCACTCCGTACTTCCCATTCTAAGGTCCAGAGTTGTGCACAAGCAAGATAAGCTCCTGATTTAAAAAAAACACTTGTCAAACTGGTGCTGTTATATATAAGTGAAACATGAACCCTGACGAGCGAATCCGAAAAAGCGGTCCATCGGTGAACGTTTTTAAACGCAAAGTGCTCCGGAAAACCTACAGCTCAGTGAAACAAGGAACAGAGTGGAAACTACGTTACAAGAGTGAGTTGTATGAACTATTTGACGATTCACCTGTTTCCTCTTGCATAAAGCTACGTAAATTGCAATGGGTGGGCCATGTAGAGAGAATGGAAGAAAACTGGCTACCCAAGAGAACATTAACGGGAAGAGCACAAGGTAGATGTCCAGCGGAAAGACCGAGGGCTCGACGGGAAGACCCGATAGACGCTGACAACAGTTCCTTGTCGGGAGTAAACAACTGGTGGATAAGGTCGTAGAGTGGTGATGATTGGATGATATTAATCCTGGAGGCCGAGGCCCAGCTTGGGTTGTCGCGCTATAGATGGTGATGATGACGACTGAAGTCTGGTAGAGACTTTTTGTGACTGTCTCCATTTGTTCAAATGTTCCCATAGTATTCTTCAGAGCCATGAAAATGTGGACTATTTCAAATATATAAAGGTCCATCTTGATCGAGAAGCAAACCGAAAAGACAAGATCATGCAGCAAGCAAACCCTGCTTTTCTTTACTTCCTATCCTTCAGATCAGAAAATGTACATAGGAAAAATAAGTTGCTCATATATAAAACGTTTTTTTTTTTTTTTGTGGTAGGGAGGTGAATACTATTTATGCACAGAGTGTGGGACTCCCATGCGCGACTGGACTACCCACTAAACACCTCTCCTGTCAACCTGAGAACCCAGCCTGGAACCCCTTGACACATTACTTCGGGCCAGGTCTCGTTTTGTTACGCGTTGGGGCGCCTTCAAGCTGGGGAGTCCCTTTCCTAGCGGGAGGGGAGAGGGGAAGAAGAAATGCCAGAAGAGCGATCCCCCAGCGCCCCCGGTTGCTGTGAGTCCCTTTTATATTTTAGGACTGCCCGAGAATAATGTGCCACCTGGTTCCATTTGTCAACCGATTCGAGCATCACCGCAACTATATTATCCGGGGTGAGCTCTCCCGTCTCCCTGTAAAGTTCCCTTCGCAGCCTGACCCATTTTGTACACGCAAAAAATGTGTGACAGGCATTGTCCTCCTCTCCTGGGCAAAACCGACCATCGGGAGACCGTGACTTACCGATCTTGTGCAGGTAAGACTGAAAACACCCGTGCCCGCTCAAAAGCTGGGTCAGATAGAAGTCAGTCTCACCATGCCTTCGATTTAGCCAAGGTCTCACATCCGGGATGAGGCGCGCAGTCCACCTTCCCTTCGTGCAATTCACCCAAGACTGCTGCCAATCGTTGAGCGAGCGCTGTCTCTCCTCGCGGACAACTATCTCCCTCGCATCCTCGTTTCGGTGCGGGTAAATAGCGCGGCGCTCTGTAGCAAGGAGGGCGACAGGTATCACGCCTGCAATCACTCTCACCGCCGAGTCGGAGACTGTTGGATACGAAGATGCAATTCTCAGTGCTCCTCTTCTCTGTACCTGTGCCAAACTTTTTCGGTATACCTCCTTTCTGAGAGCGTCGCCCCATACCTCTGCTTCGTACAGTAGCACTGACCCTACAGCACTCATCAAGAGGCGTCTTCTTGATGGGCTGGGTCTCCCTACGTTGGCCATAAGTCGACTCAGGGCCGATATTCTCGAAGCAGCCTTCTCAGCCGTTGCCCTGATTTGCTCAGAGAAACTCATCTTCGAGTCAATTAGTAGCCCCAGGTACTTCACCGCTGGCTTCGATTCGATTTGTATGTCTCCAATACTGATCATCCTTACTCTAGGGGCCTAATAAACGTTTTTTTTTTATATATAAAACGTTTATTAGGCCTGTATTTTATTCGGAAGGCTTGTTCTTAGCACCACGTTGCAACCCTGCACGCTGGGGAACGCGACGTACTTAGAAGGACTTTTCGCCCTGTAAAAGGTAGTGAGATCAAGGCTTCGTTTCAACATTGAGTTCTACGAATTGTTTGAGAGTCCTTCTATGCCCATATGCATAAAACTACACATACTACAATCGGTGGGCCATGTAAAATTAATGATCTGACACTGCCTACCCAAAAAGATCCTATAAGGTAGAAAACACGGAAAGCGTTCTCTTGGAAAGCAGAAGAAGCGATGGAAGAGCACCTTACAGATTTCTATACCGAAAAACAAACTGGCGAACAAAGTTGAGGAATCGGGTCGATTGGAGATGATTACTTCAGCAGCCCCAGGTCCGATGCAAACTATTGTGCCATATATACTGAATCTTTATTGCCATTCTCCTTCAGATAGAGGTCATGATAATTCCATTATTCCTCACCAAATGCAACCATACCTTGCGAAATTGTATGGTCTATAAGTTCCTACGCTTTTACCCGATACAGTTGATATTTTCATTTTCAATTAATGTGCATTTTTTCAAGCTTTGCATGCAAACTGACTTACACAAGTTCATATACTGTGTACGTCATGATGCGACACAATCGATCGAAAACCTTGGCATTCACTTCACACTAAAAAAATCAAACCTGCAACCAAATTCGAATTTAAGATCAGGTACTGAGCTCAAATTTACAAAATTAAATGCAAGCTTCTGCATCGCGCAGCTGTTAAGGACTCTTAACTTGATCGTTTACCATGCCGCTGTAATGTAGAAGATTACCCAAGCTGTTGACATCCCTCTGTGTATCAGATTCCAGTCAATAAGTTCTAAATGATTTCAATGCAAATCACTGTTCATCGCAGTAAAAATTGTTTGACCTGTAAAGGTTTCATGATAAGAGTAAATAGGGTAGATCAATGTAATATTTTTTTAATTTTTTATTGTTAGTAATGAATAAATTAATAAATATAATAAGGTGAAAATAAGTGAAACGAAAAGAAGAGTAAAAAAATCAATGTTTGGGGGTAGAATTTAGGGCCCTAAATAAATGTGGGTGAATAATATACAGATGAATATTTGCGAAAATATGAATCTGTTGCAATATTTTCTTTGAACTAGATAAGTAAAAAACTAAAAAAAAACACTTATTAGATTTATATTGGGTGTACAACTTAAAATTTGATGCTTTATTGTGGAATATCTTACAATATATTTTATTCGAAGTATTGTCCATCGGAAGCTACAACATTTCCCCATCTTTCAATCAATTAATGAATTCCATTCCAAAAAAATTGCGCCGGCTTGGCGGCCAAAAACGAATCTATCCAATTTCAGATGCCTTGCTCTGAAGTGAAGCGTATTCCGATGAGGGCGTTTTGCATCGAGCGAAATAAATGAAAGTCAGACGGAGCAAGGTCTGAACTATAAGTCGGGTGGGCCAAAACTTCCCATCCACTATTTTCCAAACAGTTTTTCACGGGGAGCAACATGCGGCCGAGCGTTGTCATGATTAAAAATTGTAGACTCGTGTCTGGTCGCATATTCCAGGCGTTTTTCGATGATGGGACGCTTCAAACGTATTAATTGTGTTCAGTACAGGTCACTTGTGATTGTCTGGCCCGATTTCAACAACTCATAATGAAACGGCCCCTTCTGATCCCACCAAATGCACAGCATAACCTTGGTGCCATGGATATTTGGCTTTGCCGTTGATTTGGCTGGTTAGCCGGGCTTCACGTATGACTTTTTGCGCTTGGGATTGTCACAATAGATCCATTTTTTATCCCCAGTCATGATCCGATGCAAAAATGATTTCTTTTTATGGCGCTCAAGCAGCATTTCAGACATACAGAAGCGCCGTTTAACGTCTCTCGGCTTCAACTCATAGGCGACCCAATTACCTTGCTTCTGAATGTATCCGGCGGCTTCCAAACGTTTCGAAATGGCTTGCTGAGTCACTCCCAACGATTTTGCAAGTTTGTCTTGCATTTGACACGAATCCTCATAGAGTCGCGCCTCTAATTCTTCGTCTTCAAACTTTTTTGGCTGTCCTGGGCGTTCTTTGTCTTTGATGTCAAAATCGGCACTTTTGAAGCTGAAACCATTCAAAACACTATGTTTTCGCTAAAACATCGTCGCCATAAACTTCTACAAGCAAACGATGACTTTCCGCAGCAGTTTTCTTTGCAAAACAATGATCCAACAGAACCTCCCGCAAATGCTGTCTTTTTCTCCAATTTTTTGAGTTATTCATCGTGAAAAATAATAATGATGGACACAAGATAAAATTGTTTTGTTAACTGCTGTTGACAGCTGTCAAATGTACCTTCAAAATGACATATATATAAAGTTCGAGCTTTCGCGATAGTACGGACATCTAGCGTCAAATTCCAGTTCCCCCAGCCATGAAATTGTCTACGGTGAAGTTGGTCTAATAGGGCCCGAAAAAGCCGAACACGGCCCAATCTACGACAAAATTGGCCCCAAAAGACTCTTAAAAATGGCCTAAATTTGACTCAATTTACGATGTAGAAAAGCTTTAAAAGGTGCTCAAATATGTACTTTAAACAACAATAACAAGAATTTATACTCACTAATGCACTTAAATTTGCATTTCTAATAATTTTAAGTTAAAGCACTTCAACTAACACACACTACTGATAGACAGGGAATGAAAACTGGTTTACCACAAAGTTTAATGATTATATACATATCAGTAATACTTTCGGGCTATGTTTTGATAGTTTTTTTTCCAAAAGTAAATTATTTAATAATAACCTAATTAGGCCCTGATAGGCCAAAATTTCCTATTCTTGAGTTTTGTTTTTGGTCTTTATTTAGGCCGTTTTTGTTTTGCTCCAAAAATAGAATTTGTCCATTTTTTGGTCCTATTATAGGCCTATTTTATTTTTAATTAAGCTTTGCGCAACGTTCAGGCCCTAAACAGCCGCAACAACATAATCAAACCCTGTCTGGGTCCTGTTCAGGGCTTGATTATTTTTAGTTGTATGATACATTCCTCCCGATCTAGCATTGTAAAAAAATATGCCTAGAGTTTAAAGGCCAGTGGTGCAAGAAGTATCCTCCAGCTGCATCATTAATCCTACAGCTTTCTGTATAGAGTGTCATATCAGCCATGCCAAATAGCAACGTCAGTCTTGTCAGGAACTCTTAAATATACAATTCTATATTATTACATATAACATTCTGTTTCAACCATAGCTATCCTGTAAGTGAACATCGCTTTTTTTATAAATGGCAGCCACCACAGATGGCAGCCATTCCTGTTCGAAAAAAAAATTAAGGGAGATGCTTATAAAATCTAGCAATGATGTAATTTTGGCCCTCATGTGAAAGTAGTTGTCAAAATGACGACAGCTTCCAAAGTGGTATTTTCTGTTTTAGATTTCCAACTTTCTTCCAAATTCAAGCTCTTCCAACATCGATAAATAGTGCAAGTGTTTTAAACAAGAATTTGAAGTGTTTTAAACATTTTGACTAAGTGCGTAAAGGGCAGAAGCGATAGAATGTTGTAATGAATTTCGAAATGTCCGTGTAGGACACGGGTGCCGATGGTCTGGCACAAGTGTCAACGAGCTAAAACAACACTGAGCTCAGCCAACTAGCTTCACTTAACGACCGCGTACGCGTGCTTGATGACTAGCATTTACGGGATCATATGAGGCGGGTTCTTGTCGAGCCACGAAGCTACACTACAAAATACTTATCACGCGTACTCTACTCTACAAGACGAACCGATCAATTTTTATTATCTTTAGAAATGTTCTATTAGGTGTTAATTAAGCTACTCTACAGTAATTCAATATTTTTTTGCCTTGTTAAAGTTAGCGGACATGGAGGCTTGAGACAAACGCAAACATTACACAAAAAGCAAACGTTACTTTCTCCGAAGAAGGTCGTTGCATTACAAGGGGAATGTCAAACCAAAAGATGTTGAAGTGGCTGAAGTGAACCCCTCATCTCTGCGTAAAGGATGGAAACTTGACGGATGTAGTTTACTTTACACTAGTAAAACAACAAACTAAGCAGTTTCGACGGGGTGACCACCTTATCTCTTCAGGAGCAGCCACTCCTGATCACCACGGGGCTGCTCGACTGCTTATGTTTATTACAATGTTGCCTCAGTGAGCGATAGCAGCCGAGCTCGTTGGAAATGACCATGCTTGGGGAAGCGTACGCATGCTGGAAGTGAGCTATCTGGCGTGTCACAGAGTGGGTTCCTTCTCCCCAACACAAGGCACACTACAAAGATATTTCACGCGTACGATTTCAAGATCTAACATGAACTTCAAGGAGTCAAGGCCGGAACTGAAGAGAACTAGCAACTTTTATGGACATTCCCTATTTTTCTTATCACCAGACCACGCGTGAAAGAAGTGACCCTGTCCCTAATGAGGGAAGTCGCGGGCTATAGAAAAGATGGGGTAGCTCGTTAGAATTGGTTCCCTTTTGCACCCCTCCCATCCGGACCCAAACTCTTGATGGGGTGAGTCGACGTGCAATAACTCCCCATCCTGGCAAGAGCCCCTGCAGCGCATTAAAGAGCGGAGGAGCCCACGATCGTTGCGAGTCTCTTTGTTCATTATATTCAGTTTGCGACTTTGTACAATTAAAATTTGATTTCGTTCAATAGAAAAGAAATAAAGCAACCGATTGCCAAAATAAAAAAGTTTTCTAAATTGACTCGAAAAATTTTCATGAAACGTATACAAATGAATTACAATTGTTCAAATGTCTTCAAGTCGAATAAATATAGGAACACATTTACCCGGAAAATTAATTATTCTTAATTATTACTTTTTCTTCTGCTTTTAGTTCCCTCTTCTGTTTTTGCCATAAGCAATAAAATGCAGTGTAATATTGAACATAGTGACGAAAAATAATTTAAGCAGAATAGCAAACAGTATTTTGTCGTCGCATTGCAAAACAAAATTAGCTTACATACGTCCTAGCTTAAGTGTGAAATTCATACCAAATTTTTCCCGAAGTATGAACACCCTCTTGTCAATTATCCGAGCAAAATGTAAAAACTAAAAAAAAAACATCACAAATCAAAGTCAGTAGGGTAAATGGTTTTTTGAATGAAATAAAGAATAATGCGTTGTATTTTCAAAGAAAAATGCATGCTTCCATTCACGATTCACTATTTTGAATAGACGGGATGTATTCATTCAATCATCAGTTTTCCATATTTTGGGACCATGATGCAGTTTAATTCGAATATAAGTTGAAGGATTATATAAAACAATTGGAAACCTTTGATTATTTATTGTATAATAAATATATGAACTAGAAACAAATAAAGAATTAATAATTCTACCTTCTCTTTCCACAATTGAGAACCAATAGATTTTGAAAAAAAATTGAGAAAACCGAAAATTGAAAGAAATAGAAACACTCCAATTTTTGTTTTAACTAACTCAGATTTTAATGAGATTCAACACAATCGTTGCTCAAAATATGTGAAGGATCCCCCCGCTTTAATAACCTAAACTCAAAGGCTCAAAACAGTAGCCCATGAATTTTCAAAAATAGGACAAAATTGATATCTTGAGACACCCAAAATTCTAACTAGGTGTCTATAAGACCTGGTAAAATGCTTCGCAGAAGTATAGTATTAATGCAAGAGACGAATTGATATAAAATGTCAGTTCTCGAAATGGTGACTGGTCTGGAGACTTGCAGAATCTTAATTTTGGTTCGATTTCTACAAAATTTATTGTGATAATAAAATCGATTATAAGGTTGACGTTTTTGGCATCTTTGCGAATAAGACTGAAATTCCGGCTGTTTTAATAAACGATTTTTGATAATTTTAGGCAGTTATGTTTCTCAAAAGACTTAGGCTAAATTGAAAAAACCCTTGCCTCAAATTTAACTCCAATATGAAAAAGGCAGCTTAAGTGAAGTCAAGGCAAGATTGACACGTGAAAACACAAGGGGGCAACGCATGGCTATTGTCGAACTAGCTGATAAAGACGCCCAGGAAATCCTGGCGAAGGGCAAAATTAAGATAGGTTGGGTGATCTGCAGGATGCGGAGAAGAGCGATCCCTATCCGCTGCTTCAGATGCCTCGAAAACGGACACACCGCATATGGCTGTAGGGGACCCGACAGGAGATCTCTGTGCTACAAATGTGGTGAAACGGGGCACAAAAGGAAGGAGTGCACGAACGAGGCAAAATGCATTCTTTGCAAGGATGCTAAGCTAGCACCCGGCGACCTCAAACATGAGCCGGGGACAGGGAGATGCTGGGTTTTCAAGGAGGCCCTAACTAAAGCCAAATCGATACTCAAATGATCCGTATCCTGCAGGTCAATTTGCACCGAAGCATAAACGCCCAGGACCTACTTGAGCAGTTTGCGAGGGATAAGAAAGCTGAACTCCTGTTGCTGAGCGAGCAACATCATAACAAGGACTCGCAAGCGTGGTACCCTGATGAATCTGGTACCTCGGCCATCTGGGTTCGAGACAGCGCCCGCCTTCAGGTGCAGGGCCATGGACGCGGGGATGGTTTTGTGTAGGTGCGGTGTTCAGGGATAACATATTTCAGTGTTTATCTGACGCCTAACGAGGCAATGCCATCTTTTCGAACGAAACTCGATGCCCTGGAGGACGCTGTCTCGAACACAGAGGGCCACATGCTGGTCGGGGGAGACTTCAACGCTAGAGCCATTGTATGGGGTATGCCACAATCCGTCTCAAGGGGAAAGCAAATCTTGGACATGGCGGCCAGAAATGCTCTTTTGGTCCTAAATACTGGTAACACCCCTACTTCCCCCGCTGGGGTTGCGTAGGAACTATACCCGATGTAACACTCGCTTCGGAGTCCCTGGTACCTAGAGTACACAACTGGCGAGTACTAGAGAACTACTCGGCTAGTGATCACCAGTATATAGCTGTTGAGATTCACGGCGGTGCCACTCTGCGTGCATGTGCCCAAACTTCAATCCTCGGATGGAGGACTGGGAGGATGGACGTTGAAAGGTTCGCTGACGCGCTTACGGCAGGCGCACCGTTGCTGGGAGCTCCGCCAGGGAGTGGAGGACCTACAGCCAAGGACTTGGTGAACTCAACTATAAGTACCATCATAACTGCTTGCGAGTCTTCCATGCCCCGTCGGAGACCCCGACACGGTAAGCCTCTAGTATACTGGTGGTCAAACGAGATCGCCGAACAAAGAAGCGAGTGTCACAAACTTCGGCGAGAGGCCCAGCGGGCGCGAACACGGGAGGAGGCAGATACTAGGCTAGCAGCATACAGGTCCGGCAGGAAATATCTTCGCAGGCTTATTAACAAGAGCAAGGCCCGATGCTGGCAAGATCTCGTGGACGATGTAAATAGGGATCCGTGGGGCCTAGGTTACAAGCTGGTCATGGGGAAACTTGGTGCCCTACGGAAACCTTGTATACATGACGCGGGAAAGGTGGACGCGATAGTGCGGGGAATCTTCCCCGCTCATCTCGTCCGTGTTGACGCTGTCCATGGTGAAACAACAGTCGAGTGCCCACTCTTCACACAGCTGGAACTGGAGGAGGCAGTCCTCTCCCTGAAAGCGAGGAAGGCTCCAGGTCCAGATGGCGTTCCAGCTGAGGTGTTGCAGCTCGCCTATCACCATTGTCCTGACTTGCTGCTCAGCACATTCAACGCTTGCCTACGGGACGGGATTTTCCCGGTGCTGGTCAGCAAGGGGAAGGGAAATCCCGAATCGCCGTCTGCATACCGCCCGTTATGCATGCTAGACACGGCTGGGAAAGTGCTAGAGAAACTCATCAAGGGACGACTCACTGACGCGATTCGTGCTGCTGGGGACCTATCTCCTCGGCAGTACGGCTTTAGAGCAGGACGTTCTACCATTGATGCGATTGCAGAGGGGGTGAACGCGGTCCAAAAGGCAGAGGCATATAGTCGCACCAAGCGACGGATCGTCCTTTTGGTGACACTCGATGTCAGGAAAGCCTTCAACTCCGCTAGATGGGTGGATATTCTGGACACGCTGGAAAACTCTTTTCAAGTTCCAGAATATCTAATGCGGCTTTTGAGGAACTACCTAAAGGACTGAAGCCTGCTCTACGACACGACACAGGGCCAACGAAGGATGGAAATTACATCGGGTGTTGCCCAGGGATCTATCCTTGGTCCGGACCTGTGGAACGTGTCTTACGACGCGCTATTGAGACTTGAGATGCCAGATGAGTCGCGCTTGGTCGGCTATGCGGATGATGTTGCGGCTCTGGTCACCGGACGCACCGTTGAACAAGCGCAACATAGGCTAGGCATGCTAACGCGCCGAGTGAGGGACTGGATGATTGCTCGCGGGCTCAGTTTAGCACTGGAGAAAACCGAAGTGGTCATCTTGACAAAAAAGAGAATCCCTAGAGTAAGGATGATCAGTATTGGAGATATACACATCGAATCGAAGCCAGCGGTGAAGTACCTGGGGCTATTGATCGACTCGAAGATGAGTTTCTCTGAGCAAATCAGGGCAACGGCTGAGAAGGCTGCTTCGGGAATATCGGCCCTGAGTCGACTTATGGCCAACGTAGGGGGACCCAGCGCATCAAGAAGACGCCTCTTGATGAGTGCTGTAGGGTCAGTGCTACTGTACGGAGCAGAGGTATGGGGCGACGCTCTCAGCAAGGAGGTATACCGAAAACGATTGGCACAGGTACAGAGAAGACGAGCACTGAGAATTGCATCTTCGTATCCAACAGTCTCCGACTCGGCGGTGAGAGTGATTGCAGGCGTGATACCTGTCGCCCTCCTTGCTAGAGAGCGCCGCGCTATTTACCTGCGCCGAAACGAGGATGCGAGGGAGATGGTTGTCCGCGAGGAGAGACAGCGCTCGCTCAACGATTGGCAGCAATCCTGGAGGAATTGCACGAAGGGAAGGTGGACTGCGCGCCTCATCCCGGATCTGAGACCGTGGCTAAATCGAAGGCATGGTGAGACTGACTTCTATCTGACCCAGCTTTTGAGCGGGTACGGGTGTTTTCAGTCTTACCTGCACAAGATCGGTAAGTCACGGTCTCCCGATTGTCGGTTTTGCCCAGGAGAGGAGGACAATGCCTGTCACACATTTTTTGCGTGTACCAAATGGGCCAGGCTGTAAAGGGAGCTCTACAGGGAGACGGGAGAGCTCACCCCGGATAATATAGTTGCGGTGATGCTCGAATCGGTTGACAAATGGAACCAGGTGGCACATTATGCTCGGGCAGTCCTAAAATATAAAAGGGACTCGCAGCAGCCGGAGGTGCTGGGGCTGGGGGGTCGCTCTTCTGGCATTTCCTCTTCCCCTCTCCCCTCCCGCTAGGAAAGGGACTCCCCAGCTTGAAGGCGCCCCACGGCGTAACAAAACGAGACCTGGCCCGAAGTAATGTGTCAAACGGTTCCAGGCTAGGTTCTCAGATTGACAGGGAAGGTGTTTAGTGGGTAGTCCAAGGGTATCCTCCATGGGAGTCCCACACTGCCAGACTCGGCGGGCGTAAATGCCTTCACCTCCCCACCACAAAAAAAAAAAATATGAAAAAGGCTCTAAGCCAGGTCATAAATAAGAAAGTAAAGCGCTCAGTTAAATTTAAATTTTTTTTGCGAACATTTAGTAGATGGTTCTAATTTCCAAGCTGAACTTCTTTAGCTACAAACTCATTAGTTGATCAGGATCTAACTTCACTCACAAGGTATTAACCTTTCCCACTGTCGGTGGCAAGAAGGATTGAACCTTGGGTCTAGAACTCTTAATCATACATTTTTTAAATTTGTGCGAGATCTAAAAAGCAGAGTAGATGATGGGTAAAGCCTAGTTAAAAATATTTTAAACTTTTTCTTCTTCACCTTCGTAGCACTACAGCAACTCGCGGGCACTCGCTTCCTGCACATAGCGCCTCCAACTGTCTTGGTCCATCGACCGCCTCCTCCAATCTCGAAATCTGTGCAGCAATGAACTGTCTTCGTCGACAGAGGAAATGGTTTCCCCACTGGTCTCCGCCCTTCAGTTCTCTCAAAGAATACCTTTTGGGTATCCGTTGCCCGTCTATACGATTCACGTGGCCAGCCCATTGCAGCTTCCCCAGTACAATCGTTGAGACCTCGGAAACGTTAAAAAACTCATACGGCTCATGGTTGCATTGATTTCGCCATTAAATTTAACTTCGCTCCGATTATTTCCCTCAGGACTCGTTTTTAGAAAGCGTTATGTTTGCAGATGCTTGGGTTAAGGCCCACGTTTCATTTTAAACTTGGTAAGATCAAAATGATCGGATAGATGGGGGATGAACTTTTCAACACTTTCGATCGAGAAGCATAACCAAAAATATCTTCAAACTTTAGAATGATGGGCAAACCGTATACTGCTTAGTATCACAAATTGTTTTGAACTTGGTGAGATTAAAGATAGTCTGGATAGTTTGCAAAGTCTTCAAAGCTTAAGGAAAAGTAATGTTGAACTTAGCGAGATCGGGGAGGTGGTATGTAAGCCCTAAAAGTTTGCGAACATAGTTGTTTTGAATTTGGTAAGATCTAAGGGATAGGGTAGATAATTTGAAAAGCCTTTAAAACTCAACCAAAAATATTTTCGATTTGGTGAGATCAAGTGACTTGGTGGATAATGGACAAATCCTATAAGGCTTACAATGACAAATTATTTCGAACTTGTTGAGATATGTAATATCGGATGAATACTGGGCGAAACGTATATATACGGCTTAATTGCAATTTTTTTTAAACTTGATAAGACCGAAGTAATTTTGTGAAATCTGGACAAAGCTTCTAAGACAAATGATCAAAAATATAGTTTATTGTGAAAATTAAATTAATTCATTCGCTCATCTGTAAGCATTCTATACATTAAAGTATAATAAAGATGATCTATAGCCAAAATCCTAAATATTGTTTCTAGCCCGCATTTTATTGTATTGACAAGTGATTTTACTAGTACTCTCTAAGAGACAACGTTCAAATTGAAATAAAGGCCTGTTTTGCATTGGGAGCTGGAAACAACATGTCAAATCTCTCAGTCGTTAATTCTTTTGCTCAATAATAAGTTAAAAGGCTAACTTCCTCTGTGATAGGACTTCATTAACAAGCTCTTGTTGAAAAGTTAGAGCTTCGCCCTTGTGAGGCCAAAGTTTTTCTAGATAACCTTTGCGCCTATCTTTGGAAAAAGGAATTGTATTCTTTGAACTGATTTTTCAACTATTAGGCTTCAGAAAATACTCATGTGACGAGACTCCAGATTTAAATTGATAAAATTTTCTGAAAGTTGGATGTACACGATTGTTTTTTAGTGGAGGGAAGAAGGAATTCCAATAAGGCATTTTAAATCGCTTTGATCAGAAAATTATACTTCTCTAGCGCAATAGGTGTACGCGAGCTCTTATGGTAAAGGGTGTTAAATGTAGAATAGTTCATGTTGATTTGAAACATTTAACTTACAATCAACATTATCCTTTAATTTTTTTTTAGCTATAGAAAATAACCAAAATTGAGGCATTTTATTTCAGGAAGATACCAATATAATTCAGGCATTTTAAGTAACATATTTTAATGCCGATGATTTGTCTTGATTTACAATTGCAATTTCAAAATAAGTTTGATAGCCATTCTTAAGTAACGGTAAAATTCAGATTTTTTACTGAATAAATTGACTATATAATTTTGTGGTATCAAGATAACTAAAGAAAATAATCATACGTGTAACATTTGCTTGCAGCAGATATCTATTTTCATAACTAAACTCAAACAAGTGTTACAAAACTCATCTCGAAAGAATAAATTATCAAGCCAAGATAAGTTTTTCAATTATTTCAGGATGATTTACATAATTAACACAAAAAAGATACACATTTATTTCCTTTATACATTGGATTATATTAAAAGAACTTCCGTAGAATAGCTATTTTCGACGCCTATTTGACGTCTTCTTCAGTACAATTGATCTTATTCTAGGTTCCTGAAATTTATACTTTTTACTTTTACCATAATCTTATCTCAACAGTTTTATTGCTTTATTACTTACATATTACTTAATTACTATTCGTCTCCTATAATTAGTCTTAGTAGGCTGGAATTGCAATTTCCTTCGTCTTCATTCAGCCGTAGGTGCGCAGGTACTCGGATTATCTCCATTGATTCGAGTGCGTCTAATTTCCTTGGGTTAATTACGGTTTTTATTACACATACATTGCTAATATCCATGGGATGGTTTTCTTCCACGATATGCTTTGCTATCGCTGACCTAATCTGCGTATTCGGGCATTTTGTTGCAACTATCGCTTCTCTGATATGCTCGTTATATCTTACCGGTATGGTTCGCTTGGTTTGTCCAACGTATATTTTGGAGCAGCTTCCACATGTAGCTTTGTATATCCCGCTCATTTCGTCCATCGTTTTCGGATCCTTACCAGATCCCAGCTGTGCTGTTGTTGTGAGATTACGACTCGAAGATACCATTATCAAACAATTAAAAAGTAAACAAGTGAGGTACCTTAAAGCAGATAAAAGTAACACTATTGTAGTAATGGACAAAGCCGAGCACGACGAAAAGGTGTTGAATTGTCTAAAAAATGGAAATTATATGGAAGTTAGAAGTAACCCTCTGCCAGACTGTATAAAAAGAGTTGATAAAATTTTAAAAGAATGCCGAAAAGTCATAAATACAAGAAATCTGAGAATGCCAAATCCAGCCCTTCCACGCATCCGCATACAACCTAAAATCCACAAAAACAACAATGATGTACGCGAATTAATAACAGACACTAATTCTCCAACATATAACATATCAAAATGGCTAGCCAAGGAAATCAAAAAATTAAATAAAACCGCAAGTGATAAAACAGTAATAAATTCATCAGGGTTGATCCAAAAGGTCCAAGAAGTGAGAGATTTGAAACAGGATGAGATCATGGTATCCTTTGATGTCAAATCTTTATTTCCTAGCGTCCCAATAAAAGAAGCGCTGTACTTACTAGAAAAGTGGCTCTTGAGCATTGATAATAGCAGGGAGTGGACAGAGAAGATTAAATGTTACGTAAAATTGGCGCGGTTAAGCATGCATGAAAACTACTTCACGTTCAGCAACAGATACTTCAAGACGACATCCGGTACAGCTATGGGCAGTCCGTTATCACCGCTTATGAGTGAGGTTTTCATGGCTCATATAGAAAGTCTAATTGAACAAGCAGGTTTGATGCCTAGATTTTGGGTACGGTATGTGGACGATATACTCGCAATAATACCAAAAGAAGAACTAGAGAATACATTCCAAAACATAAACAATATTCATCCGAAGATCAAATTCACAATGGAAACCGAAGAAAACGGCGAAATACCGTTTTTAGATCTGAAACTCATCAGAAACGATAGTAAAATTGAATTTGATATCTATAGAAAACCTACTAGTACACAACGCACAATTACGAGCGACTCAGGGCATAGTTTTCAACATAAAATGGCAGCATACCATGCCATGATCCATCGTCTGGTAACAACGCCTTTGAACAGTGAAAGGTACAACAGCGAAAAAGAATACATCCTGAGTACGGCGAAAATAAACGGATACGACAAAGAATGTATTGAAGCTATAATAAAAAGAAAAACGCAAAAGCAGTCAAGGAATAATCTTACGACCTTACAACCGTTAGTCGAAACACCCAAGAGGATAGCAGTTACATACTCAGCACACTCGCGAAATATTAGCAAGATACTCAAGAGGCACAAAATTGAAATGGTATCTTCGAGTCGTAATCTCACAACAACAGCACAGCTGGGATCTGGTAAGGATCCGAAAACGATGGACGAAATGAGCGGGATATACAAAGCTACATGTGGAAGCTGCTCCAAAATATACGTTGGACAAACCAAGCGAACCATACCGGTAAGATATAACGAGCATATCAGAGAAGCGATAGTTGCAACAAAATGCCCGAATACGCAGATTAGGTCAGCGATAGCAAAGCATATCGTGGAAGAAAACCATCCCATGGATATTAGCAATGTATGTGTAATAAAAACCGTAATTAACCCAAGGAAATTAGACGCACTCGAATCAATGGAGATAATCCGAGTACCTGCGCACCTACGGCTGAATGAAGACGAAGGAAATTGCAATTCCAGCCTACTAAGACTAATTATAGGAGACGAATAGTAATTAAGTAATATGTAAGTAATAAAGCAATAAAACTGTTGAGATAAGATTATGGTAAAAGTAAAAAGTATAAATTTCAGGAACCTAGAATAAGATCAATTGTACTGAAGAAGACGTCAAATAGGCGTCGAAAATAGCTATTCTACGGAAGTTCTTTTAATATAATCCAATGTATAAAGGAAATAAATGTGTATCTTTTTTGTGTTAATTAGTAAACATTGGAAAATAATCGACATATAAATTATATAATATGACAACCAAGTCGCAGTCGATATACAATAAGTTACTACAATTGAAGAAATCAATTGCTGGTATCTTAGAGGATATTAGGTTCCTGAAAATCTGTCTAAAACAAAACATTACTCCAAAATCACATATGGTGTTCTTGAGAAGTCACCTGGATAAATCTGATAAACAAAAAAAGCTCGTGGAAAAAAATTTAATAAAAGGTAGTGTAAAATACCTCTACAGCAAATTAGATTCCGTTACAATCAATGCTTATAATGTACACCTGGAATTGGCAAAGCAAATGACAATCTACAATGAAGACATTGTCACAGCAACGGGGAAAATTAACACTGCCTTTCTATGTGAAAAATTGCGAAAACGAAGCATTTTAAACAAAAAACTCAACAATTTGCATGGGGGAAAAATAAGCGTGGATAGCCAAATAAGTAAACCACTTATCATACCTAACTTGGTAGTCAATAAGTCCAAGAGCGATTTCAGTGAAGAGGAATTAAACTTTCTTAATAAAGGACTGAAGTATGCTGTGCCAAAAAGTAATCCGCTAGAAGATATAATAATAGACATAGAAACGGGGATTAAGAACCTTAAAAATGAAGTCAAAGAAGATATTAGAAACAACGTAAAGAAAGAGTTGGCGAAAAAGAATAAATTACTCGTATATAAATCCGAAGAACATAAAATTATCAAACAATTAAAAAGTAAACAAGTGAGGTACCTTAAAGCAGATAAAAGTAACACTATTGTAGTAATGGACAAAGCCGAGCACGACGAAAAGGTGTTGAATTGTCTAAAAAATGGAAATTATATGGAAGTTAGAAGTAACCCTCTGCCAGACTGTATAAAAAGAGTTGATAAAATTTTAAAAGAATGCCGAAAAGTCATAAATACAAGAAATCTGAGAATGCCAAATCCAGCCCTTCCACGCATCCGCATACAACCTAAAATCCACAAAAACAACAATGATGTACGCGAATTAATAACAGACACTAATTCTCCAACATATAACATATCAAAATGGCTAGCCAAGGAAATCAAAAAATTAAATAAAACCGCAAGTGATAAAACAGTAATAAATTCATCAGGGTTGATCCAAAAGGTCCAAGAAGTGAGAGATTTGAAACAGGATGAGATCATGGTATCCTTTGATGTCAAATCTTTATTTCCTAGCGTCCCAATAAAAGAAGCGCTGTACTTACTAGAAAAGTGGCTCTTGAGCATTGATAATAGCAGGGAGTGGACAGAGAAGATTAAATGTTACGTAAAATTGGCGCGGTTAAGCATGCATGAAAACTACTTCACGTTCAGCAACAGATACTTCAAGACGACATCCGGTACAGCTATGGGCAGTCCGTTATCACCGCTTATGAGTGAGGTTTTCATGGCTCATATAGAAAGTCTAATTGAACAAGCAGGTTTGATGCCTAGATTTTGGGTACGGTATGTGGACGATATACTCGCAATAATACCAAAAGAAGAACTAGAGAATACATTCCAAAACATAAACAATATTCATCCGAAGATCAAATTCACAATGGAAACCGAAGAAAACGGCGAAATACCGTTTTTAGATCTGAAACTCATCAGAAACGATAGTAAAATTGAATTTGATATCTATAGAAAACCTACTAGTACACAACGCACAATTACGAGCGACTCAGGGCATAGTTTTCAACATAAAATGGCAGCATACCATGCCATGATCCATCGTCTGGTAACAACGCCTTTGAACAGTGAAAGGTACAACAGCGAAAAAGAATACATCCTGAGTACGGCGAAAATAAACGGATACGACAAAGAATGTATTGAAGCTATAATAAAAAGAAAAACGCAAAAGCAGTCAAGGAATAATCTTACGACCTTACAACCGTTAGTCGAAACACCCAAGAGGATAGCAGTTACATACTCAGCACACTCGCGAAATATTAGCAAGATACTCAAGAGGCACAAAATTGAAATGGTATCTTCGAGTCGTAATCTCACAACAACAGCACAGCTGGGATCTGGTAAGGATCCGAAAACGATGGACGAAATGAGCGGGATATACAAAGCTACATGTGGAAGCTGCTCCAAAATATACGTTGGACAAACCAAGCGAACCATACCGGTAAGATATAACGAGCATATCAGAGAAGCGATAGTTGCAACAAAATGCCCGAATACGCAGATTAGGTCAGCGATAGCAAAGCATATCGTGGAAGAAAACCATCCCATGGATATTAGCAATGTATGTGTAATAAAAACCGTAATTAACCCAAGGAAATTAGACGCACTCGAATCAATGGAGATAATCCGAGTACCTGCGCACCTACGGCTGAATGAAGACGAAGGAAATTGCAATTCCAGCCTACTAAGACTAATTATAGGAGACGAATAGTAATTAAGTAATATGTAAGTAATAAAGCAATAAAACTGTTGAGATAAGATTATGGTAAAAGTAAAAAGTATAAATTTCAGGAACCTAGAATAAGATCAATTGTACTGAAGAAGACGTCAAATAGGCGTCGAAAATAGCTATTCTACGGAAGTTCTTTTAATATAATCCAATGTATAAAGGAAATAAATGTGTATCTTTTTTGTGTTAATTAGTAAACATTGGAAAATAATCGACATATAAATTATATAAATTATATGATTTACATATTTCATACTAATTTTAGGCACATCATTTACTACCTCTGGATATTAACTTTCATAACTTCCAGAAAAATTCAACTTACAGATACTAAAATAACATCAATGTTATTTAAAATAATTTTACTCATCGTCTTTATTAAATTGAATAAATAATTGAACACTTCCATCAAATAAAAATATGCTGATCATATCAATTACACACCCATTTCTAAAATGTTCAATTTTATTACAATCATCGATTTTGTCTTCTCCTAAAATAAAAAAAACAGATTCCATCAAGTTCAACATCCATCCATATATGAAAATATAGTCCAGCCACATCCAAAACACTAAAGGCCAACGAACTGAGAAAGCGCAATCACACATATCCCATTCCCATTTACAACCCCATCGAGCAGTTAGCTCTTAAGCCTCATCATCGCACCACCAACATCACCATCATCATCACGACGGTCGTTGTCGTCAGCAACAGCTGATTTCTGCCAAAATAAGTTTATTGCCCCCGAAAGGCATTTTCTCACAAGTTCTCTCAGCAAGGTCGTTTGATAATTTGTACTCTTACGACAAGAATTGGAAGAGAAAAGTGCTCTTCCATATTCTCTTCATAACTTCTCTTATTAACATTCCAGTCTCTCTTTTCGATTGGAATGTTTAGAAGAGAGATTACTCTTTCTAGCATGGAATAGAGACTGATTGGAATTGTGGAAAACTGTGAGAAACTAAATATTATGTGAGAGAATGTAGAGCGGAAAAGGAATGTGCATCATGTGCGATGCATTATTTAGAGTGCAATAAACTATTGTGCAATATTTTATTGACTAAAAAGAGAGATATGATAATGATTGGGTATTCTTCGAACTTACAGAAACAGCTGCTAAACGAAGTTGAAATGTAATGTGTGTGCATTAATGTTTCTATTATGTCTTATGACGTATTTTCTGGTGTATGGAAATGCTTTGACTTAATTAAGGGTATTATTTGCAATTGCAATGAGATTTATAGCTGCAAAGATTACTCAATTGATTTTTTTCTTTGCCCTGAGCTAAAAAAATGTTTATTGGAAAAAAGACTGCTTTATTCAACTAATTAAGTTAACTTTAGTATGCATTGAAATTGGAGGTTTTTGATATAAAATCTGATTTTCAGAATTTTGAGATATTGCATCAGCAAAATAATATATTTGTAACTCATCCAATATTTTGGTGAGCGATCTTAATACTGGAAATACTTGATTAAAAATTCCTTGAAGCCACATTCTTAAAGGTAGTGGAATAATTTGAACCACTTAATTCAATTTTTCATGTAAAATTAATCGTATTTGAAAAATTCCTTAAATTTGACAAACATTTATGGCTAATTTATTTTCAGAAAACATAAGTTTGTTGGTACGAAATAAAGCTATTTTCAAATTTTTCTAAATTCAAATCTTGTCCACTTGCCATTTCGCCAGTCTTTGCTGGAGTTTTAGTTAGTTCAAAATCAGGATTCAGCATTTTATTGCAACTTACGTTGCTTATAATACTTCAGATATGTGTCCTTAGAGACTACCTTTATTAAGACAAATTTGAACCGTATGTATAAGAATCACAGTTACCTAAAGATATTCTTTATCTCTAGATTTAAAAAGGGATGGCTTTTTTGAATGCAAAATACTGTAAACAAGCTGTACGATATTGTCATGATAAGTTGCCAGTCAGTTATACCTTCCTCTAAGTAAGTACGTCAATAAACTTTAATCGGGTGTTTCTTTTTTGCGCATATTGGCTTGTAAAAAATTGATTTCAGTTCTTTGATTGATTCAGAGGTTTTGTTCAATATTAATTGAATGCTTTAAATATTTTGTTATTTTACAGAAATACAATAGCTGGTTGTAATTTTCGATTAAGTCTGTATTTAATGATTTGCAGTGTTGTAGAGGAATTCATTTGTATGGCCAAAGCTCTAATATGCCATTCATGAGCAGGATTGCCATAAGGCCACTCATAGTCCATTCGAATCAAATATCTCAAGCGCACATATTGCGAACCCTTTATTCAACATATTGAATTAATGGTCGAAGAGTACACTCATTCTTAGATGTTTAGATTTTTGGCGGCTTGAGTCTCACATAGGCTTTCAAGGTCCATAAGGATATCACATTATACTCATAATCGATATGCTGGAGCCTACATATTTGTTGCGGGGAAGGTTTAATAGTTAAGCTCAAATGTACCATCAGCCAATGCGAACTTCAGGGTTTGCTTCATGAAATATTTAGAAGCCTCGTTAAGATCACTGAAGCTACACGTACCGAGCGCCTGACATCTTCTCTGGGTGCAAACTGGTCAACTGCAGAGGAGGAGCTCTATTGTATTTCTTTCACTGGTTGGCCCCAGTTTCTGCACATATCACCCATTACGATTCCCAGCTTGTAGGCGTACGCTCCTACGATACAGTGGCCGGTATGGACTGTAGTAAAATGGAGTTTATTGGGTCATTTACTGGTTGCTTTTGAAGTGCTTCCTGCAGGCATGGGCACTCAATTGTAGGTTTTTTTGTTTCTACCAGTCTGTGCAACCAGAGGAAAAAGTGTCTGTCTTACCATATTGATAACGAAAAATGTATGTCTCGACTAGGCATGTCACGAATTTATATAATCCCCAGAGTCCACTGAACGAAATGCCAGCAAGCTAAAGTGCTAGACTCTGGTTTTTGGAGGATGGCATCCGTGGGTATTCACTCTCACAGCTCAGGCGGACCATCAACCGTTTCAAGAGCAAGCTGAAAACTGCCAAAAATCCGCTGTTTTATAATTGGCTCACTTTCAGCAGATGTAAATTACCCTAGCGGAGCTAGTTTCAAGGTACTCAAGTCGAAGTAGGGGTTCACCTTAATGGCCTTCAAAACTAGTGTTTAGCATACCTAAGAATAGAAACTGGGCTTGTTTGTGACTAACTGGGAACTTGTTCCGAAGGTAGCGGTGACCGTGTCGTAATAATTTTAAGTGCTTAAGTTTGTGGAGGGTGCCAATAGTCTGGCACAAATGTCAGCGACCTATAAAGAAGACCGAGCTCAGCTGAGAGGCTTAGCTTGGCGACCGCGTACGCGTACTTGTCGACTAGCGATTTGCAGGATCATATGAGGCAGGTTCTTGTCGCGCCACGAAGCGTAATCTACTCTACAAGACAAACCAATCAATTTGTATTATCTTCAGAAATGTTCTATTATGTGTCAATTAACTTACTGTACCATTTTTTGTCTCGTTAGAGTTAGTGGACTCGGAGGTTTGAGACAAACGGAAAGATTGTACAAAAAGCAACCGCTAATTTCCCTGAAGAAGGTCGTTGCATTACAATGTGAATATCAAATCTACAGATAAGGTGGCTGAAGTAAACCACTCATCTCTGCCTAAAGGATGAAAACTTGTAGGATGTAGTTAACTTTAACCTAGTAAAACAGCAAACTAAGCAGTATCGATGGGGTGACCACCTTCTCTGTTCAGGAGCAGCTTGGATTTATTACAATATCTTCTACCCGCCGAAAAAACACTCCAATAGAGCTAAAGTCCTCGAACACACAATTCATGGAATCGAGTTAAATACCTCCAAAACATCTATTTATCGCGTTTTAAGCGATCATTTGGGCTTATGAAAGGTCTGTGCACATTTTATTCCAAAATAAACGAGACTTTTGTCATATAATTTGTAATGAATCATGCGACGCCGCTGGTGACCACTACCAACACACTTTGCTGCTATGTGGCTTGTCATTTTGCGTTGGCTGCGACCAGTGCACATCCCACGTCTATTTTCTCGTGGGATGCCAACAGAATTTGACAGCCACATGTAATTGAAGTGTGGAGGTAGTGGCCGCCACCCACGAGGTAATCCCGGAGTGTGAAAATTGAAACGGAAAGTGCAAGACTTGATTCCACGGTGATTATAGTGCATGGTGGCGATGTCGTAACGTCGATAAGAAATTGCGATACGGAGGAGAAACGACGCGAACGAAGTTTTCAGTGCAAACAATGTGTGAAAACATTCAAACGCTCAAGTACATTATCGACTCACTTACTTATACAGAGGGATACACGGCCATATCCTTGTCAATATTGCGGAAAGTGTTTCCATCAAAAGTCGGATTGCAGGAATTGGGAAAAAGAAGAATAATACGAGTACGAGCCAACCGGAAAGGAATGTAAGTCTGTTTTTCCGGATTCTTCCTGCTATTTAGGAACAGATTATATGTGCAACAAATGGTGCCGTTTATTATGCGCTACTCCACCGGCTCCGATAAGCAACATACCGAGGGATCAGTTTGCAGCAGTTTACCCACCAGCAGTTGTGCCAACAATATACCCACCTTCAATGCTGTACCAGCCGTTTTAGCAGTACTACAGGGTGCAATGAATGTTCCCACCATTTGGCCTCAGAACTACTAAGGTTTAAGAACAAAAACAAGGACAGAATAAGGAAAAAGGGAAGAGCATAGAAAAGGAGAAAAACTCATCCAATCATAGTTCAAAGGAGAAGACGCTCTTGAATTCATTCAAAACAAAAAAAAACTACAACTGCCGCTACAAACGTTTTCACCAAATCTCATAAGTATAATGAACACTCAACGAAAAAACGAGGTAACATTTATTAAGAGGAGTAGTGATTTACTTAAATTCCCGGTCTAACTATATTCAGTAAGGACTATTCCATTTTTTTTTATTTCATATATATGAAATATTGGATGATCTTGCCTACTTACTTTTAAGATCTAAATGAGCACGATAATTTTTCCCAAATGCAATATTATTTATACTTACGATAAAAGAATGAAGGGTGACGTAAATTTTGGTGCAAATTTCAGAAAACAATATAAACCTAAATAGTAGTGCCCTATCGTTTTCCAATGTATCTTATTTCTATCATTTAGATAGGAGAAGGCTACAACCAAAAATTCACAGAAAGACAAAAAAAAGGGAAATGAGGAAATTATGTTTCTCAGATAGACTTAAGATAAGCCTTTATCAGTTAGATGAAATGGATACGAGTCACACAAATTACTTTTAATAGCAATCTCTTAAATACCGACATCTAATGATAATTGTAAGGTACCTGTAAATCCTACATTCCAGAAAATCAGGAAATTGTATTCTGACTTCAAGCAATGGAGTCAATTTTATTATAACTTGATTAGACTTATATATATATATATATATATATATATATATATATATATATATATATATATATATATACATATATATATATATACATATATATATATATATATATATATATATATATATATATACATATATATATATATATATATATATATATATATATATATATATATATATATATATATATATATATATATATATAAACAAAAACTTTGAGAGGTGTATCAGATTATCCGCATTAGTTTATCATCGGGTGTAAATATGTTGAAATGACAAACACAATAATAACTAATCCATATAAATTGTTAGGAATTTTACAAATCATAATAATAAATAACGGATAATCCCTACCATCTTAAAAAATAATACGAACCATATTAATAAATAGAAAATAATACAAATGATAATAAAAAATATATATAAAATGAACCAGGTTAATAATTAACAGTAACCTAAATAATAATACGGCATAAAACCGACCCTATTAATACTCTAACAAATGATGCAAATAATAATAAATAAAAAAGATCCACAACAGCACCAACAACAGCTTCAACAATGTGGCCGTCCTTAATATTATAATTTTAGTGAGTGTGCCTCAAAATATCTTATACATCTCAAAGAAGAATTTGGAAAAGTGTGATCTAAACAAGAAGAATATATTTTCTTATTTTTTATGAGTATTTCGTATAGTAACGTCGAGTTATTCGCATCTAATTATTTATTTTTTTGCATTTTAGAAATGTGAAGTTAATATTCTTAAAAAATAAACAAAATCATTGACAATTGATAAAAATGAAAATTCACCTCCTATCATGTTTGATACTCTTGGGCCTTAAGAATATATTCATTGAATTTAGAAATCGGTACCAGTAAAATGCCAGCATATATAAAATATATAATACATAATCATGAAAAAAAAAATAACAAGAAATCATACAACCCATATTTATAAATGATAAGTAATAGAAATAAAAATAAGTACTAACTTAATATGGTACTCTCAAGAAATGTTTGATAACATAAGCACAACCCTTTTGCCAATGGCGGTTAGGAGTCTACTTAATAGATTATACGGAATTTTAGGTTTTTTTTTATATTCTTTAAACTAATTCTTAAACACAAAATAATACGAGTAAGATAGAAGACAAAAAAAAGGAGTACCGTCAGAAAGACTAATATATATAGCCCCTTTGTTTTTATGAAATAATAAAAAAACTATGTATTGCTAACCTTAACAACGACTTTCCTTTCCATTGGTTCTTCTTTTCAGCGGGAAATGAGGTGCGAGGTAGGTATGCCGTCGCGAGGGTAGGGTTTGAGAAAATCCGCTGAGGTCGGTTTCGCGTCGCGCGCGGTACGCGGTACCTTTGGGGTTTTGCCGTTTTATTAGAGTAGCTTTCGTCGGGATGAGTTAACGTAGTATACTTTTCGGTACCGCGTCGGAAATTCGGGAGCGCGAAGTAAAAATTAGACTTTGTTCTTTGACTGATTGATGAAGAAATACGGAGTAACGTAAAATAGGTTTCCTCTCCGTATGGTTTTGTTCTGATGGGGGCATGTATTGGTGGCTGAATATTGTAAATGAGCGTAACCCATTCGGAGACCCGCGACCGAAATCTTCTCCGATCTAGCTGGCCGACAAGCAGCCAGCGCGTGAATGGGTTACGGTGCACGGATTGGTTGACCGGTACCATCCGTTGGCACTACTCAGACTTAACGTCAGGACCGATGAGAGGTCGGTTCCGCGTTCGCACGTAGACTTAAAATCATTACAAATTCCACCTTTGCGACTGATTTTTTGACTAGAAATCGCATTTTAACCATCAATCACTCACCGTATTCGCTTGGGTTGGCTCCCTGTGACTTTTACCTATTCGGAAAATTGCATTTGGCTATGAAAGGAAAACGCTTTGCATCCGTAGAAGGCATCCAAAAGGCTTGAACCGACATCCTGAAGGACATTCCGGTCAATGATCTAAAACACTCTTTTGAAATGCTTTTGGATCGCACAAAACAGTGTATCGAGGTCGAAGGAGATTATTTTGAGTAAATAAACTCGAATTTATCAGAACAAAGCTTCTGTCGTTTCATTTTAGCTCAGTCTTGTTTATTTTGGAAAGCACCTTATATGTACAAGAAATCGTAAAATAAATTGGTAATAGTAACTTCCATGTAGCATGCAATTGTAAGTAATTGGTAGCCTATAATAGCAAACTACTGGGTTTACAAATAAGTTATTAATTATTTAACGTTTAGTTTGTATTCATATAGGATTAACCTCCTAAGTCCGAGACAAAACATTCCACATTGGCATCATGGTCGCTCTATTTGTTGGATTCTTCCTCTTGAATATGAGTCCTGAACTGTTAAAAATTATACCAATTTAAACCGCTCAAATACAGTCAAAAACAAAAATGAGTTTCTTTCAAAATTAATCTAAAGTGCGGGTTATGAAATTGGTTGTCTCATGAACCCATTTAAAATACTGTAATGAAATTTTCAAACATCTGTTCTAGCAGCGTACAAGAAATTAATGCTTTATAACATCCTCTGCAAGTTTTAGCTGACTTAGGCCATCCAAAAATACGAATTCTGAAAGATCCTATAAACATTACTGTCCAGTAGACAAACATAGAAACTAAGAAAGTCTATCAGTGACTCTATCGTTTCTCTTAGGAATCCTCCTTAGTATACGACTTTACAGCAAAAAAATTTTTTCGACTAAGAAACCTATAAAAGATACCTTTTCTGACCTTTTCACGAAATTTGATGACCTTATCTTCTACAGTTCCCGAGAAAACAGTGCTATGCTTTTTTATCTTGTTTTTCATGTCGGTCGTTTTTGTGTCAGTCATTTTTTATGTCGTTTTTTCCTGCGTTCACTCCAGTCCCCATAAGAAGCATAGCTGCAAAATCATTCTGCAAGTTATTTAAAAGCTGTACAAAGTTTTCAGAAAAGCGCAATGAATTTTTCTTCAAAAATAGTGGAATTATATGTGTAGTGCATTTCATAATGAGAACCAATAAAATCACATAAGCAAAACGAGACGTTTATGCATGTTTAAAATAGAAAATTAAAATTATTGAAAATAATATTTAGATCTAAACGCTGCGGCTTTCGATGTTTCCACCACAAAAAGCAACCATTAACTTCTAATAAACTTACATAGAAAATGCTGTTGATAATTTAATTTTTATCAAACTCATTTAGGGGCTCGCTTATGCCCAGGTTATGACTTTAACTTGACCTCTTCGATTACAGATCCAAAGTCCTTACATAATCAAGAAGACGCCCCTTGATGAGTGCTGTAAGCTCAGTGCTACTGTACGGAGCAGAAGTATGGGGTGACGCTCTCAGTAAGGAGGTATACCGAAAACGTTTGGCACAGGTACAGAGAAGAAGAGCACTGAGGATTGCATCTTCGTATCCCACAGTCTCTGATTCGGTGGTGAGAGTTATTGCAGGCGTGATACTTGTCGCCCTTCTGCTAGAGAGCGCCGTGCTATTTACCTGCACCGAAACGAGGATGTGAGGGTGATGGTTGTCCGCGAGGAAAGACAGCGCTCACTCAACAATTGTCAGCAGTCTTGGGTGAATTGCACGAGGGGAAGGTGGACTGCGCACCTCATCCCGGATGTGAGACCGTGGCTAAATCGAAGGCATGGTGAGACTGACTTCTATCTGATGCAGCTTTTGAGCGGCGATAGATGTTTTCAGTCTTACCTGCACAAGATTGGTAAGCCACGGTCCCCCAACTGTCAGTTTTGCCCAGGGGAGAAAGACAATGCCTGGCAGACATTTTTTGCGTGCACAAAATGGTTCAGGTTACGAAGAGACAAGGTGGGACATTATGTTCGGGCAGTCCTAAATGGTAAAAGGGACTCACTGGTCTCGGGGCGGGGGGACCGCTTTTCTGGCACTTCCTCTTCCCCTCTCCCCTCCCGCTAGAAGAGGGGTTCCCCAGCTTGAAAGCGCCTCACGGCGTAAAAAAACGAGACCTGGCCCGAAGTAATGTGCCAAACGGTTCCAGACTAGGTTCTCAGGTTGACACGAGAGGTATTTAGTGGGTAGTCGAGTCGCTTTCTTGCGGGCATGAGAGTCCCACACTGTGCGTAAATGGCATTCACCTCCCAAACACAAAAAAAGTCCTTACATCTGATGTGCAAAACGCCGTATGAATCAAATTTTTTAATAAGTTTCATAGTAGCATTGCATTAAAAAAATTTCTTTACATAGTGAAAATTCACATTCGTAACAAAATAATTTTTTTTTACGAAAAAATGTTTTTATAAGATTGTGATTTCTCATTGCGGAAGTGGTAAAATTTTTTATTCTGTCAAAAATATATACGAAAAATGTTTGATCGAAAAAAATTTATTAGCTTGTAATGAATGAAAGAGAATAATAAAGTTTACTACACCATAAAGATGGGCTTTGTATTGGGTGTGTGCAAAATTTTTTTTCGGTTTCAAATTAAATAATTTAATTTTTTTATTACCTTTTTATTTAAACTCATTATAACGTATAATCACCATTATTACTTAAGTTTTATCTCCAGCGTCCTGAAAGCTGCTGTATCTCTCTCCTGTGGAAGCCTTCCTCCTTTCCCTCGAAAACTTTGCTAGTTCTATACAAAGATTCTCTTCAGTACTCCCTTCCCTCCAGGTAGTTGTCCAGGGACCAAAATATTTGATAATCCCTTGGAGCAAGATTGGGAAAATATGGTGAGTGTAGTAAAAGTTCCCAGTCAATCAATCTCCGTTAATTTGCGCTGGGTAACTGCAGCTGTGTGTGGTCTCGAATTGTCGTGGTGAAAGATGACTCCGCGACAATTGACTAGTGCAGGATGCTTATCACACATTGCTTGCTAAAGTCGCTCCGATTTCTGACGATATAAGTCCGCATTTATCGTTTGATTTCGCTCCAGAAGCTCCCAATAAATGACTCCTCGAGAATCCCACCAAACAGACAATAAGAACTTCCATGGGTGCAAACGTTGTTTTGAAGTGAATGCTGGTGATTTTCCTCTTTTGCAAACTGCCCGGCGCCATATCACATAATTGTACAGGACCCTCTTTTCATCTCCAGTAACCATCCGTCGTAGGAATTATTCATAGGTTTGACGACCAAGATGGCAAACACAGCAGGCCATTCTGTCTTCCTGTTTTTGCGAAAGTTCATGGGGTATCCAAGCATCCAACCTTACCACATATCCTAGCGCATGGACTCTTCTCTCTATAGTATTTCTGTTGACATGGAATCCCTCCGATAATTTTGCGATGGTCATCTGACCGTCTCCTTGTATGATTTCCAATAGATCACCATCTATCACCTCCTTGGGCCGTCCTGATCGTGACTGATCTTCAAACTGTCATTCTCCATAATGAAAGCGCTGAAACCACTTTTGAAACGCTATATCTGTTAGATCGTTTTCTCCATAAATTCTACTGCTCTGTGCCCAAGAATAAACTCGTATAGTAAATAATGCCTAATATGCACTTTATCAGTTTCCATGTTTATCTTGCCACTTTTGCTTTAAAAGTAACATGCAAATGTAACTGTGATTTCTTTTTACAGTCGCGATAATTAGACTGCCAACATGCTACCTGCTACCGAAATGGGATCAAGGATTTATGGTTTACAGTTCAAAGAAAATCCACACGGAAAAATCGAAAATTCTTTTGCACACACCCAATAAAATCACTATCCCCGTAATGAGAGTACTATTTTCGATTGATTAATATCTACAGCACTCTGTCATACCATTCATAACCTAAATTTTTATCCGTGACAACAACACATGATTTTTCTATCATATGGACTTTGTATCTTTGTACTACAGTTCAAATCGAGCCTTCTCAAAATTATCAGAGACGATGGATAATATAAAAATATTTTAGACCCTACACATTCAACGATGCTAGTAAAATTACAATAAAATGGCGGCCGCTTAAACTGAACTACCGGTACACTACAATTATTGCACGGAATCGACATGAGGCATACAATCGGTTAGCAGCATATAAGTCGGCCAGGAAATGCCTTCTTGAAATGATTAACAGCAGTAAAGCTCGCTACTGGCAAGATCTAGAGAACAATGTGAACAGGAATACGTAGGGCCTTGGCTACAAGCACATATGCATATATGACGCAAAAAATGTAGACAAGGTAGTGTAGGCACTTTTCTCTGCCTATGTGCACGGCAAAATAGCAGTCAAATGGCCACTCTTTATGTAGCTGAAACTGGCAGAGGCAGTCCTATAATTGAAACCAAAGAAGACTTCAGGTTCAGACGGCGTCCCGGCTGCAGTGATGTTCTCACTTACTGCTCAGTACATTCAACGCTTGCCTGCGGGAAGGTGTGTTCTTGAAGCGTTGGAAGGTGAAGAGGCTCGTACTGATTAGCAAGAGGAAGGGGAGTCTCAGGTCGCCGTCTACATACCGACTGTTATGCATGCTAGACACGGCTGGGAAAGAGCTAGGAAAACATATCTCCTGGGCAGTGTAGCTTGAGAGCAAGACGCTCCACCATTGGTATGATTGCAGAGGTTGTAAGTGTGGTCCAAAAGTCTGAGGCACATGGCTGTATCAAGCGACGGATATTACTGTTAGTGACACCTGATGTTCGGAATGCTTTCAACTCCGCTAGATGGGTGGATGTTCTGGATATGCTGAAACCCCCTTTTAAAGTTCCAGAATATCTTATGCAGCTTTTACGGAACTACCTGAAGGAACGAAGTCTGCTTTATAATACGACCCAGGGCCGACAAAGAATAAACGTTTTATTCAGTATTGTTCAAGGATCTATCCTTAGTCTAGACTTGTGAAAAGACAGGTTGCTGAGATTAGAGCTGCTGGATGAGTCGCGTCTGATAAGCTTTGCGAATGATGTTGCAGCGCTGGTTGCTTAACACACCGTGAAATTGGCGCAGCTTTTCGGTTGAGCGACTGTAGGGGTGCTTGCGGGTTCAGTCTAGCATGGATGGAAACCAAAATGGTCATCATGATAAAGAAGAGAGTCCCTAGAGTAAGGACGATCAGTTTTGAGAAAGTACTGATTGAATCAAAACCATCTGTAAAATACCTGGGGTTTCTGAACGACTTGAAGATGAGTTTCTCTGAGGAAATCAGGCGTTGCTGGGTGTGGTCCATAGAGTCAGTGCTACTGTACGGGGCAAGGAGCTGTATTGAAATCGCTTCTAAGAGGTGCAGGAAAGTGAAAAACTGAGAATTGCATCTTCACATCCGGCAGTCTCTGATTCGGCGGTGTTAGTCATCGCAAGCAATATACCTATCGCCCTCCTTATAGAGGGCTTTGTACTATCAACCTGCGTCGCAGCGAAGATGTGAGGAAGGCAGTTGCTCTCGAAAAAAACGATGCTCACTCAATGATTGGCAGCAGTTCTTGGTTCACAGCACGAAGAGAAGATTAATTGCGTGCCTCATCTCTGATCTAAGACCATGGTTCGATTGAACACGCAGTGATACTGATTTCTATCTCAACCAGCTCTTGAGCGTTTATGAGTGTTTTCAGTTTTATTGGGACAAGATTAGTAAGTTGCGGTCCGCCGACTGTAGTGCAGGAGGAGAAGAAGATGCCTACCATACACAAGCTGCGTCGGAACCTCTACAGGAAAACAGGAGAGCTCTCTCAGATATTCGAATCAGGGATATGCTTGGATCGGTTGACAAATGGAACCATGTGGCACTTGTTTGGGCAATTCTTACAGATAAAAAGAGTTCACAGCGGCCGCGACCATTAGGGCTGGGGGATTACTTTTCTAGAAATCCCTCTTCCACCCTCATCTTCCGCCCGAGTAGGAATCCCCAACTTGAAGGTGCCTCACGCAATACCAACACGAGGCTAAGCCCAAAGTAATGTGTTAAACGGTTCCACGGTAGATTCTCTGGTTGACAAGGAGGTGTTTGATGGGCAGTCAAGACGTGTTGCGCGCCTGGGAGTCGTACACTCAAGGCAAAAATAGCCTTCAACTCCCAACTACAAAAAAGTTATGGTCTTTTATGGCAAATATTCAATGCACAACGTAGATGGCATTGAATTATTTCTTATGTTTATTATTGATGTCTGAATATTACGAGTTAAATACGGACCCCTTTTGATAAGAGCATACTTCTGTCCACCCTATTCTTGTCATTCATAACTGCAACTTATTAGATGACTACAAAAATTACACTTATAAAATGTTAACAGGTCAAAAGTGAGAAACGCTTCAATTTATCATCTAAAAAAAATATAAGGTTCCTATGACTCCTACTCCTTTACGTAAGTGACCCTAACTTTAAAAAAAAATGGCTGATATTGGAATCATATGAAAGGTTTTGAGAACTCCCTTCCGGATGAATTGCTGTAAATGCAATGACTGCACTCTCGGGTACGGGGAAAAACAAATTATGCAAGGGCTCATTCCTCATCTTTCCGTGCTATCGAAAAATTGTGCAAATAGTTCTGCAGAAATTAAAGACTAGGAAGTATCACAAAAGTTCAAACTTTTGCCCCCTGAAATCAGTAAAAAAATCCTTAAACATGGCAAAAACTGATAATCAGGTCTCTTAATAAGAGATATACGTGTCTCGGAAACTTCACAGCAATCGAATTTCTAGCAACAAAATGTTGCAATTGTATCAAAACATGTAATACAGGGGAAATATCTTGATGATTCCAAGTGGCTTAGACATTACAGATATTTTCAATTATTTAATAACGACATCATATTTTTTCTCAGTCAATTGAAGCGATTTATGTATGAGCTAAGTTGCTGATCTTTACAATGTGTAATACCCTAATTTGTTAACAAAGCCTTTCTGACAGCAGCATATTCCTGCCCCCCTCAACCTGTTACGATTGGACTCGCTCTATTTAACTCAATATCGTTCATCTACCTCACCCGTTTCGTATCCTGTGAAAACTATTCCAACTAACATCTAAGTTCATTGCACCCAAATACAACCATTACTGCGACAAATGAGTATCATCCTTGACTATCAACATCTTGATCCTCATTAAGTACACATTGCAAAAAAATATATACCAAAGGTATAACGGCCTCCAATAACTATACCAACAACCTTTGAAGGCGCATTTGAACTCGAAAAAATAAGTAAACAGAAAAAAGTGCACAAAAAGGAGAAAAATATAGTCACCACCATTTCTAAACACTAAAAAGGTCATCTGCCTCAATCCTTGACAGCTTTCATGTACTATCTCTTCAGAAAACAGGCCTGTCAACGACTTTAGGCTTTCTCGTACTTTCCCAAGCTCTCAAACTATCTGAAACTAATACCTAGGCTTAGTTGAACAGAAAAATAGAAATAATTGAGAAAACATGACTCCGAAGGAAGAAATAGTGAAATGTTGAATAGAAACTATTTTTTCTATAGTTTATTCTTAGCGTGTTAGAAAACAAAAAGATACACTAATTTCTTTTTTTCCAACGCTGTCAGCAACAACTGGAGGGTTTTTAGTTTCTAGTTTCATTTGCCTCCCTGTTTGCTGCTACGTAGACAATACAACCAGAAAAAGGGCCACCCATGTATGGCGAAGCTTTGAAAAACACTTCCTCATCACAGTCCATTAGTTTTTCCTCGAATAGAAGCAAACAAGAAACCTCAGTGGAGAGCTTAAAACAAAAGATATTTCCTGAAGCGTTAGAGGAATGAAAACTAGCAGAGCCCGTTGGGGATGAAGTGCACTAACCTAGTACAACTATTTTCCAAGTGCATGTTTTCTGCAAGCTGCATAAATGCTCCTCCACTATTTCCTTGTAAATTCAAAAATCCCCTCTAGAGAGCGGGAGGCACAAAGCTTTTCCCCGCTGAATAATGCATCACACTATCATCACCATAATCACAACCCTCTTCGCGAATTTGTTCCGTTCGTTCCTCACAGCTCCTCGCGTTGCATCGTACAAAGAAGTGCACATTTATCTAACGTTCTGCTGGTATGTAAGCACGAGTTCATGCTATATGCAATTTATGCATACAGTCTGAAGTTGCAGTCGCAGTACCTAGTGCACACAGTTCCGAGTGTAGGCAATGACCCTAAATTGGGACAAACTAATACCAGGGACGATGACGACGACGATTCTACAAACTCTGCTTACACGCTCAATGCGTCCTAAGCTGTTGGGTTAGGTTAGTGATAGTTTGTTGTGCCCTTTTCGTTGCGGGTTGCATTGGTGGTGTTGGCGCCTCATCTGCATCGTCCCCATTGGGGGAGGCGAAGGAAATGGGTTGGTTAGGAGTGCAGGCATTGTGGTATTACAAGGAAGCTAGACCATGTAGAATTATTAGCCGTAGCATTGCATGATAGGTAAATAACATCGAACTACTTGATTTCTATCTCAAGTGCGCTCCATGCATCTAAGATACTTTGTAGTGAAGTGAAACTTTTCAGCACTGTATGTGGATGAAAGGGGTTGGAAAGTGCACGATTAATTGCATTATATGCAACTTACTTGTCACTGTCGATAAAATAGGGATAGAGAAAAGCCAGACTGAATTGGGTATCATATTAGTATCTAAGTTGTTTGGATCTCTTTGCTATGGTTGATTTAAATTAACTAAAAACACTGTTTTTCCTTGAAACCATAGAATTTTCTTTATTTTGCATATACCGATATTTCGGAAGTCAGTTGCTTCCTTCTTCAGTGCACTGAAGAAGGAAGCAACTGACTTCAGTGCACTGAAGAAGGAAGCAACTGACTTCCGAAATATCGGTATATGCAAAATAAACAAAATTCTATGGTTTCAAGGAAAAACAGTGTTTTAAGTTAATTGGGTATCATATGTTTTATGCAAATAAGCAGAGAAGCAAAAAATTTTTAGATTTTGTAGAGAAATACCCAATCCTTTAAAAATCGTAACATATCTGCCGGATTGCCCATTATCAGATGTTGCGTCATTGTCGCAGCCATTGTTTTCTAGATTTATAAGAGCTAAAAATATCAAGCATTGTAAATTTATTAAAAACAAAAACCTCTTTTATGTTAACAAAAAAAAAACGATATATCGAATGTTTTTAAAGGGGGTCACCCAAACATCAACATTCTTTAAACGACAAAATAACGCCGAAGAAAATAGGTGTACCTTTTGAAATAAACGTTCCTATGTATATTAGATTATAAATTGAAATTCATAGTAACGAAGTAGACTATTTTTGTTCTTATTAATAACAAAAGCTTAAAAATTAAAAGTTAGTTTGTTACTTTCCGATTTAATTAATATTTTTTCGAAATAAAATCACATTACGTCAGGTATGTTGCGGCCACGTTTAGCTCCGCAGTCGCAGAGGGTTAAGGTTGAATCCGGGGCCAGCTAGCCACTCTCTATTCGGAGGGAAAAAAGGGTTACGTGGGAATGAAATATGTCCGTGCATAGACTTTTCCCAATAGATTTCCCGATATGTTGATAATATATAAATTAATTAAAATTTGACTTGTAAAAAACAGACATTCTATGAACTAATAACATAAGTGTTGCAAAAAACTTTCAATAATGTGCTACCTGGTAAGAATATGTATTAACAAATAAAAGCAAATGTAGGATTGAGAAAAATTGATAAATATAAAACAAAAGGACCGACATGCAGAGATTAATTTAAATTTATAAGTACGGATGCATTCTCTTATGACCAAAAGAATGTGATTTTATTTTCAAATTAATAGAGAAAATACCTAAACTGACCTGATATCAAATTCTACGAACACTCAAAGATACTGTAGACATCACAAGCAACCTGAAAAATTAATATTGATTTTTAATCTCTCAAAAAAACAAAAACAAAAAAGTCGATGATCGTTAGCAATGATAGCTCAAAACCCAAGAAAGGAAATTTCCCAGAAAAATCATTGATCCCCCATCTGTGCACTACGCTTCCAATAAAGTTTCGATTGAATACCCCCTATTCTGTGGTCACAAGTTGACTTCAGATCCAATTGTTCCTCTTACAGCCTCTCATTACCAAAAAAACTTCTTGTTTTGTTCCATTGTCATCATCCTGTCGCCACTCAATTGCCGGTGACTGAAACCATGTCTTCGATTACGAATCCTCATTGATATTCTGATTTACACTAGATTTGGTCTCTATGCAACTCCATACATACTTGCAGTACATTCATTATAACATGAAGATCACCTGCCAGAAAACACGATGAAATTACAAGTACATTTTTACATTTAGAAATCCGGAATTTGGGTTGACTGTATTCAATACTGGGAACTGAATACTGCATGCAAAAGTCCAATCCATAGTCTCAATAAGCCAAAAAGATGTCTGATTCGTTGTTTTTTCCTGCAATATAGGATTTATTTCTCTGAATTTATTTGATATATCCAGCATATTTTTCACTGTTTACTTAGGTGGCAATATACTCAAGCTGTGATGTGCTCTTATCAGTCCCCTTATGCATACGAGCATTTGCAATGCATGAAATCAACTGCGTGGGATCGTATGAATACAAATTTTTCATACATTCCCCCTTCCCTGAACTACATAATGCTGTTAACACTGTTTTAAGACAAGTTCTCATTAAGACCTTTCATTTGACACCCCACATGACTACCTTCAGGAAAAAAATGTTTCTGCTCCCTTTCCGATAAGGGAGGGTTCCCCTTTAAAACTGTTGTTGATACTCAAATTTTCATGGGGTCATCTCCTTTGATCCACCTACAATGTTTGGTGTCCGTTGCTGCTGTAACTTTGGAAAAAACTACTGTGACACACGGACAGAAGGATGGACGGACCAACGCGCAGACGGAGAGATAACTGATTTCAATAGGGTTTGATAATAGTGCAAATCCTTAAAAATGGTCACGCATCATAAACATGCAGAGAATCGTAAATGAAATAAATTGAAACTCCAAGCATCATGGTCACAGCAGTTCTCAGGTGTCGGTAGGAGAAGTATTTAGTGGGTAGTCCGGTAGCCTCGCACTAGAACGAGTTGGGCTTTTGTGTCTCAAATTGCTTTCACATTCTTACCTAAACTAAAGCAAAAATATAATATCGTCAGCATGAATTTGCACTATAAGTTCCAAAGTGGAAGCAAAACCCCTTGAAAGTTCTTCTAAAATGTATGTATGAGAATAAAGTCTTTACTAACAAATTCATGAAGAAGACTCCTACGAAAGGTATTTTTTTCCGAAGAGCCAGGCTCTGACCATGTGGGAAAGAGCCTGTATTACGCTTAGTTTTACAATTCCCACGCGAAAACTCTTCAGATGGCTTCTTTTCAAAAAGTAAGAAAAGATTATGATTCTACGAGTAGTACAAGGAGTTTTTGACTTATGAATTTCACCTCTATATTATTAAAATTTTTAGAATAGTTTATAGAGAACTATAAAAAGAACAATGCTCTGTATATGCCACACTCAATGGGATATCGCACTTTGCGCGTTGGAGTAACACATCACATACACATTTTTTGCGAAAGAATACACTGCAAGCAAAGATAAAGTCGGATTGCTTATATGTTCAATCACTCCTGTAAATAAGCAATTTTATATGAATTATGAACGCTTTCTGTTAAACTTAATAGTCTCCCTCTCCCTCTTTTAGAGACAAACTTAATTTCACATTATATCATATTCATTCTTTAAAATTTATTCAAACATTTGTACATTCATATTTATACTTACGAGTACTCTGTGACATGGGCTGGAATCAAACCCATATATCACGGATTGTAAGACAGATGCGCTCTCATTGACCCTATGGACATCTCATCTAACCAAATAATACATCAACTACATTAAGCATATTCGAATTTCCCATTGTCATGGCGGTTATACTCAGTGTTGGTTGTCTTACTAGCTTAGTATAATTTACGAAATTTTCAAGTGCGTTTGGCTAAGCTTGATCTCATAGAATTTGCCAAAAGTTCTGTATGGTTTTGCTTAAAGTTAGGTATGAAGTTCGCCGTTTACTGAAAATAGAATTTAATTGTTTATTACCGTTTTTTGTCGATGTCTGCTCGGCGGGAAATTCCTATTTGCAGAGAGTAAGACCGTTTATGACATATGCTAGCGCACAGAGTAGCTATTCGGTGAACTTACTTGTAAAGTGCAAAGAATGTGTAGTTGAGAATGACAAGAGTGTTTTTTACTAGACCAAAATTTACAGAATTAGTTGTATAAATCAATCCTAAGCATTAGTACGAAACTTGGCAAAGTTATGAAAGGCTTCTTGTAGTATTTACAGTATGGAAAGAAAGGATCTGAGGCAAACATTTTGGGTTTCTGCCTCACAATTTTTAAATTTCCTTAGTAAAATCAAACCTCTGTTAGGATTTTATTCAACACTTATAGTCATTCGGGTAAATAAAAGGATAAAATTATGGGTTTTCTACGACGTTGTCATTTTTAGAATGAAATGAAGACAGACATTACAATGTCAAAAGTAGATTAAAAAAATCGATCTATTTCAAGTGTGTTTTCTTTCAAATCAACAAAGATACAACCTGGCGCTAATTTGAAACAATAAGAAAATAATGTACTTACATATCGAGACAGAGTAACCGGTATTTTGGATCGTTATCATATGGATTTCGATTTCATAAGTGAAACCTGCTTTCGACAAATTTGCTAACAATAGTTGAAAATATCGACGATTTTATTTGGAGTTAGATCTAAACCCGTCGCCCAACCAATGAAGCCGTTACCTGCAACCAAACAAGTTTTCTGTGGTTGTCTATAGTTCACCAATTAGCACCCGGAGCTGCCTAACTACGAATTCTGATATGCCTAAAAGGAATCTGTTTTTTAGGGTTTTGTAAAATAATTTTACAAAACCCTACTAAAATCGCGTCCTGCCTGTCCGTCCGACAGTGTGCCACACCATTTTTTCTCGCAAACTACATAAGCTAGAAACATAAGATTTTGTAAGTAGGTGTAGAGTGGCGCCCTCTTCAAACTTCCACAGCAAAAAAAGGTAAGGTATTTAAGGGGGGTGTCCCCATACAGGGGAATGGCACCTGAAAAAAAAATTTTTCATTGCATGTAGACAATATGGGTATCAAATGAAAGGTCATAATAAGAACTTTTCAAAACAGGTCTCAAAATGAAAAATTTTGCTTCGAGGGGCGCAGGAGAAGGGAAAATGTACGAAAATTTTGTGTCCCCTGAAAAAATTGCAGAGGTAAGTCTTTAGAAGCACAAGGGCAAGAAATAGCTCAGAAGTCAAAATCCGATCAACTTTGTTAATAATAGTACCTTTTATAAATATTACATTTTTGCCTATAAAATCAAAATGGGACCCTTAAATTTTCGAAAAGCTACAACTTGAGTTTTGTGGGAGCAATTGTTTGTGTCCTGAAAATTTGACAATAACCGAACCATCAACAGCTAAGTTACAGCCGATTAAATATTAAACATAGGGAGATACACGTTCGCAACGCACCTAAACAGTACAAATATGTAGGAATTTTGATAACAATTTTTTTTTTTCAAATTATGGAATCTGTATACTCGTATACTACTACTGTGACCAAAAAATAAGGTGACATTTGAATTTAAAATGCGCGCGTCGAAGGATTTGGAGAATTATTTTTTTTGAGGTTGGTAGTACTGTCAGTGACATCTATGTCAAATTTACATGTCAAAATATTCATTAGTGTTTGAGATACGCGTTGTTTCCGGGATGGCTTTCAGTTTCGTCTTCGCTGCGGCTTGAATCTCCTCTATCGTATCAAAACGGTGTCCCCGGAGCGGCCTTTTGAGCTTGCTGAACAGCCAAAAGTCGCACGGTGCCAGATCAGGTGCATACGGTAGTTGCGGAATGATATGGGTTGAGTTTTTGGCGAAATGATCACGAACTACGAGTGCAGTATGAGATGGTGCATTATCGTGGTTTAAAAACCAAAAATTGTCTTTCCACAATTCCGGCCTTTTAGGCGGATCGCGTTACGCAAACGACGCATAACGTTCAAATAATATTCCTTGTTGACTGTTTGGCCTGGCAGAAGGAATTCATAATGCACAACACCAAGATAATCGAAGAAAAGAAGAAGTTGATGGTCGCCCAGGACGCTCTTCATCTTCGACACGTTCACGGCCGGCTTGAAACTCACTATACCACTTGTAAACATTTTTTTTAGACAGAGCCTCATCACCGAAAGCTTTCTGCACCATCCTCAACGTATCCGCAGCAGAAAATTGATTCCGCAAACAAAATTTAATGCAAATTCAACAAATTTCGACATCGTAAAAAACGAAAAACTCACTTTTATCAGATCACAAAACGACCCGTATCTCAAACACTAATGAATATTTTGACATGTGACCTAAAAAAAAAATTTTCCAAATCCTTAGACGCGCGCAGTTTGAATTCAAATGTCACCTTATTTTTTGGTCACAGTAGTATGTCAAGTTTTGATATGCAAAACATATTGTTTGATTTACTAACTGTTTGACAAAACCCTTCTGGCAGGAACACTCTCCTGCTACTTCAACTTATTTATATTTTTATTATTTCAGCATCAATGCTATGCCTGACCCCAATGGCCCGGCTGCCTGATAATCACAACACCATTAGAATTGTAGGATACTGAAGGAGCATAGACTTACAATTATAAGATAGACCCTATCTTGGTTTTACCACAAGTTGCCTAGAGTGAATTTTAGGATGTAGGTGGAAAGAATTGAAAGCGAAGCAAATTAAATCATGTCAGTTGTTATCAGCCGTAGCAAGAAAATGAAATATTTTTTTCAATGTGGCGGTGTATGCGGTAAAACTTTAGGAATAATAAAAGGCTGGATGACTGTAAACACTACACAGGTCTTTTATAGAAAAAAATTAAAGGTACATCTTACCAATCTAGTAGTGATGTCTGAACACGATTATCTGCAAAAACCTCCAAACTGAACTTCAGTTCCATATCAAACAGCACCTCTTTCCAATTAAGCTCTAAACAAATATCTTACTAGATGTCTTAATCTAAACTCAGACCCCATCCAGTAAGAGGGCAGAAGTAACAGAACGGATTGTTTCTGTATGCGCAAGCTTTGACAGCTCTTTCTGCTACAACAGATTCTCCAAAGTCGATGTCAACGGTACGTTAGCTCATGAAAGATACTAAACAATTTACTAGTAGGTGCAGAAGGTTATACCTAAAATCTTCTATAAATTGAATCGTTCTTCTCGTTACGGCATAATAACTTTCTGAACTTATTTGATGAAATAGAATTTGTACTGCAGAGCCTCAACTGCAAGAAATCTTGATGGCTCAAAAGACCACCAGCTATGATCTATGAAAATCTAGGATGATTCATAACTGGAATAGTAAAAACAGCTGAAAGAATGCTTTCCTGATCCTCATACCTGGAAAAGTATAAAACTAAGATCTTAATAATTCATCTCGAACTCTCTACCGAAATTTATGACCGCAACTAACTGACTGCGTCCTCGTACAATAGCTTGGATTAATTGCAAAATATCAACTAGTCTCGCTGCACACTATCGTTATAGCTGCGATTTGGCTTAAAAGAGACTTTTGCTTCTGGCTGCTCATTGAAATTTCTTTTAAGTTTTCGCGGTTTACGGAAGAACCGATTTTTCGGTTTTTTTCTTAGCAAATTTTTAATCGAAAAATTTTAATCAAAACTAACTGTATACTTTGCATAGGGTTTTCCATTAAGAACATAACAATAAATAAACAAATTTCAATAAATCGATTGTGAAGCATGTTGTGTGGCTAGTGACACCCTCTTGTTGAAACCACGTATCGTTCATGTCAAGTTCATCCAATTCTGGCCATAAATAGTCTTCCAGCATAACACGATAGCGCACTCCATTGGCCGTAACACGACGGTCATTTTCATCCACGAAAAAATACGGCCGAATCGCACCTCCGGCATGAAAACCGCACCAAACAGTAATTTTTTGCGGATGCAACGATGTCTCAAGAAGCACATGTGGGTTTGTTGCTTACCAATAATGTATATTTTGCTTATTAATATAACAAAGCCATTGAGCCAGAAATGAGCTTCTTCGCTGAAGATGATTTTTTGATGATAATAATCAATAGTAATTTTTAATGATTTCCAAATGTTGCTGGTTTGTGAACTTTACCACGATGAAAATGTTGACTTTAACTAACGTTTAGACATTGACAGCTCATTAATAAAGTTTAAGGGTGGGTTGGCGTGTGGGCTCAAGCCATAGCCACTGTTTTACCTAATCTATCATTCTTATGTCCCTAATACAAAACCCTATATGTCCATTAATTACCTTTAAGAATAATCGGTCTTTTCGGTGTTTTGCTTACAATATTTAATCAAAATTAGTTGAGGGATATTTTATCTGTGTATTCAAAACAAAAGACTAGCATTTTGAAATCCAAGCCGACAGCTTACTGTTTAGCTAAGCCATTCATTTAAAGTATAAAGATGAAAGATCTTTTAGTTCAGTTTTCAAGCATTTTGCATTTACCGTGGCCGTTTGCTAGCTTCACTTCGCACTCGACGTGAAGTCAGCCGCATTGAAATGAATAATAAACAACGAATACTAACATTCAAACATTGAAATTTGCTTTGTTCTGTTTTCGGTTGGTCTTGGTGGATTTTGGTTTAAAGCAAAAACATAGTTTTCCAGTTTTTTGCCTTCAGTATTTTCCTATTTCTGTGTGTCCGATTCATGTATTTGAAAGAAAAAACCGGGTTAAGCCGAAAGAAAAAACTGGATGTTGAATTGAAAAAAAAACGGTTTTAGATTCAACCGGTGCGGGTTTTCCCATCCCCATTTTGAAGTCCCTAAAGTTTATTCTAAAGCCAATATTCCTTGATTTGTTCATTTGAAATCTTTCATCATCTACCGAATCTCCCTACTCTTAGAAAATTTCACCTCAAAAGCACTTTCAGGATTTTGTCAAATATTTTACAAAATCTTACTAAAATTGCGACATGTCTGTCCGTCTGTTTGCCCGAATCTCAAAGCAGTTTTTCTCAGAAACTACAAAAGCTACAGTTATGAAATTATGTAAGTAGATAAAGAATTGTGGTATCTTCAAAGTTATTGCATAAACAATTTTTTAAGGCTTTAAGGGAAGTAACCTTTATAACAATTTTTTTTCCAAATTTGGCTGGTATGGGTATCACATGAAAGGTCTTGACCAGAACTTTGAAAAAAACCGTTAACCCATTGACTGACTTTATGAATTCCAATAAAATTGGCTGAACTCAAATGCTTGAGAGCCATTTATTGAGCGGTTTCACTCTTTAGGTGATCATTTGATGTATAATATGACTTCTAAGACACCACGAGCACCATTTTACCATTTTCATCCCAACCAACATACCACCACTCTGACCCGTGCTTATAAATTTTGAAATTTTCTATACACAGAGACTCTGGCTGGAGCTTATCACTTTTGGCCTGATTAATTTACCACGAGCGTGGCTCGATATTGTAGGCCAAGGGATACAGAAGTTCTGAAATGTGAAAAATTGGTGTCCTCTGACCCCGCAATCGAACATCTTTGAGCCGGAAAATTATGAATGTGTACCTTCATGAGTCCAAGTGTTCATAATAGTATGATTTGTGAATTTTAAAGATGTTGCACTAACTTACGAAACCGATTGAAATTGCGACTATCCGTCCATCTGCATGCGTGTCACAGAACCTTTTCACACCAAACTTGGTGAGTGGATCATATGTAATGACCTGCAGAATGTTTGGGTGTCAGCATTTTTTTCAAAGGCTCGTTAGAGGGGGGCCTAGTTATACAGGAAGCGAACTTTTAATTTTTTTTGCCAAAGATGATCACTTCCGTTATTTGCATGAAGTGGTGGATGGGAAGGGGTAGGGCAACACAGATTCAAAAATTCTGATAAACTCGTGGAGAGAATTCGTTATGCGTAAAACAACTACAAATACATCAGAAGTTGAAATTCTCTCAACTTTATTCAAAATGGTATGATTTGTAAATTTCACATTTCAACCAATAAAATCGAGTGAGTAACCCTTGAACGAAATTGGAGAAATCAATATTCCTAAATGAGTTTCTGATACTTTGTAAGTCTCAAAAGAATCGAATCATCTTTAGAGAAGTTATAGCAATCTGAATTTTTAGGTAAATTTTTCAGGAGCAATTTACCGATTGCAGAGAGTATCCGTATAACATCAAAAGAAAACAACATATTAGGAAATTCATGCTAAAGAAACTGCTACATTTAAATATTTAAGCAACAAAATGTAATCATTAATGAAACTATCTTTTCTATAAATTTTTCTTGTGGTATTCCTTTAAAAACCAGATTTTAAAAAATAAAAACAAAAAAGCCTTCGTTAAACGAATCAGAAAAAGTATCCGTACATGACAATATTAATTTGAAATATTCAAATATTTTATTCCATATCAGGGCTTAATAACTTGTCGGATAACCTTTTCTCTTAATGGCCTCCTTAAGTCGATTTGGCATGGAGTGAACCAGTTCGGCTGTGTCCTGCTTGGTCATTTTGCCCCATTCATCAACGATAACATTTTTCCGCATTTCCTTCGAGGTTATGCTATGCTGACGGATCCTGCGCTCCAACAAGTCCCACAAATACTCAATAGGATTATGGTCTGGGGATTTGGGCGGCGTACACAGTTGATGTTTTGTGCCGTAGAGCAACCAAAGCTTCAGCTATAAACACAATTTGGCCAATTCCTTTTGCCGCCATACACCCCCAGACCATCACACCACCTCCACCATGTTTCACAGATGGTACGAGATTTTCTTTTTCGAGGGCAGTATCGCTCTTCCGCCACACTGACTTTCTTCCTTTCATGCCAAATATGCAAAATTTACTTTCGTCAGAGAATAGAACCTGTTCCCATACTCTGGTGGCTTGTGTATATTTTCTTTCCACAAGTTTCGCTTCCGAAATGTATAGCTTCTTACGTGCTATGCGGGAGCGATATCCATCGCTCTTTGGTATTTTTCGTATAGTATCTTCATGGAGAGCCTTGCGAAAAGAGTCTTTTATATTTGTAACAATTTGGGAACCAGTTACTCGAGAATTCTTTTCAACTGCCTGGAAAACGTTTCTTTTTTCGCGTTCAGTCAGTATAGAAAGACGACCACAACGAGGCGTTGACATAATCGAACCAGTTGTATTAAATGTTTGCACCACATGCTGGACAAGGGAGTGAGTTCTGCCTACTATTTGACCGATTTCGCGGTAAGTTTTCCCTTCACTCTTAAGTTTCAGCATAATTTTCCTCTCCTCAGCACTGGTTTCGCTAATTTTGGGCGTCATCCTGTATTCTAGTGCACAACAAAATTTAAAAAAAAACTGCACTCACTTTTAAACCTATCACAACTTAAAGTAGAACTATTATCGGATCTAAAAACATTATATGTCATATGTCATCGCGGAATACGGGGAGTCCCCCGGTTTGTTCTATACGGATACTTTTTCTGGTCTACTGTGTTGCCATAAATTGATTTTGTTTGAGTTTCAAGTCTTTTTAAATAGTAAGTATTATGAAACATACTGGGAATCATGCAAAAGTCTAGATTTTGCGATATTTTAAAAGAAAGCATTCAAATTAAGTGGACATATCCTTCTTAATACAAGATAATTTTGTTATCTTGCATATGTACGCATACTTTTTCTGGCGAGTGTATGAGTCAATTTGCTAGTATTTGGAAGACATTGCTTGATTTACTAATTAGTTTACAAAATCCAGCTTCAGCTTGTTTCATAAGTTTTTACGAGAGTTGCAAACTGCTCTCTAATCTACTACCATCCTTTCCAAGTTTTGATAGACACTGAATGCAATAATGTCCACAAGCGGTATAAATTCCAGATTTCTGTTATTTTCTGATAATTGAACAATGACAATAAATCATTCAATTCTACTCAAATGGGTGCTACTGACATAGAAATTCCACCTTTAATTCAGCACTCCTTTATAAACTACGCGACCCATGCACAGTATGAGTCACAATTCGCAAATGCCACAATTATTTGCAAGGGCCACCCAAAGACATTAGATCCCGAATACTCAATAACTGTGCAACAGTTCGAGAAAATTTCGATTTCAATGACATACTTCTTCAAATCGCATTCAGCTGCATTTATTGCGGCAGGCTGTGACTGGGTGCGTACGTGCGTGCGTTTGCTAATGTTTCGCACAAAAACACCAAAACAAAAATTCACAAAATGTGGGCAGAATAGCTCGTGTCGGGGGCTTTCAGCTAAACCTGGTATGCATTCCTCACGTTTGGGGGAGATAAGGGTGGCTGGCATAGTGTCACAGATCTAGGGATCAACGCATGCTAGCGAGGTCTGTATGAGCTTCTTATTTGCAGTAGCAGCTCCAATGGCAAAGAAAACAGCGCCATCAACAAAACTACCCATTGCCATAGATACACTAATAGGTACATAGCACAGATAAAGCTGCAAGCGACTACTTCAGCAACTATATCGTCTAGAGCCGCGTAGCTATTATCTAATGCAGCGAGGGTTCACGTACTCTGGTGTCCTATTTTACGTATACAGAGTGCGTCGTGGTTGTTTAGTGTTGTGTTGAAATCATGTGCATTTCGCGTGTTTTTTCGCACACATCAGGCTGAAAGACAAATGAAAATGAACGCAGAAATGATACGAACCGCACCACGAAACAAAACAACGTGTGTGCAACACATATCGTCAAAGTCATTAGATAAACGCAAATGCGAGCTTGAAAATCAAACCGAAAATCTTTTAGTGCGGCGAGCACTTCTAATATGATATTGCATTGCGCGGACTAGCTGTTAAGTTCACGGCAGCTTTGTCGCAAAAATCGGACCAAGTCTGTATGTCGGATCGCAAAATTATTATGCAAAATTGTATTTTACGAAAGTGTTTAAATTGCAATGTTGCCGGATAGGAATGTTAATGCTTTTTCCAGATTAATCTACGAATAGACTCGCTCGCTCACACGTTGGTTTGTGTTGAAATGATTCATCATTTGTTACTGGAATATTTGCAACGTAAAAGCTGCTGGTGGATTAGACATGTTGTCCTTGATAGTAGAAATAGTAAGATGAATTGCCAAGATGGAATAATTTTTTAAGGTAGTTAAAATGTTGACAAAGTGCGTAGAGTATTAGTCATTTGTTTATCCTCAGAATTATTTGCAGTTTTATGAGTTTGATAGAAAATGGTTGTTGACCCGAATGGGTTGGCCAAATTCAAGTTAAAATGCCATTAACCAAAATATAATGCAAATCAGTCTAGGTGTGAATTTTTCACAACATTTTTTAAGCTGAGTCAGAAGTGTTACAGAAAAATATCTTTCATGTGAATTATTTATCTCAAATTTTACTTTATCCATTGCATATGATTGCATTTTAAAATTATTTTCTTAGATTGTTAGTGAATTGATCCTTTTATTATTGTTGGGCATCTAGATATCTGCGTAGAATATACAAATGAATATCCAAGAGAACAAGGAAGTTATAAGCAAAAATAATAGTTATGATTAATATATTTTCAATCGTCTGGAATTTAGCTGTATCTGAGCCGATCTAAATGAAACATGCGCTTCATATCAGAAAATCGTGGTACAAATTTTTGGTGAATTTAAGGAACAGCTTTCGATTTTACAGTTGAAAACGAAAAATTCGTTAAATGTGCTATTATTAACGAGTTTTAGCTTCTGAGGTACTTGTTAGACTTGTACTTTCAAAGACCTACTTTCATGAGTTGTTTTCAGATTTTCCTGCCAAAAATATTAAATCGCGAGAGGTACACTAGTTTTTCGTACATTACCCCTCATCCTGTACCCTTTCATACGAACGCTACTAGTTCTCATCGAGACCTTTCATTTGATACTTATATTGGCTACCTTTGGTAAAAAATTTTTTTTAAGGGTCATGCCCTATACGAGTATGGTGAAACCCCTCTTAAGTACCTTAAAATATTGTTTTTTTCCTCAACTTTTGAGAGAGCACCACTTTTGATCTACTTAAAAGGTACAAAAATATCCCTGTCTTATTCAATCATCCTTAGCGCGTAACAGTATGGCTCCAAGTTGGGCGACTGTGGTATATACCTTCGCATCACAGGATCTAGCACTGAGTTTTGCAGAATGAATGATGCGTAAAACTTAAGCCAGAGCAGAATAATTAGAGGGAAAAGTAACTTTGGATATCAAAAAAATCTAAAGACCTAAAAGGTTCCCGCTAAATTATAAAGCTCTGCTAGTGTGTTCGCATCAATCCTTGGAACAACTTACACCCTTACATTGTCATCAAGCTGAGTATATATGAAATTATCGAAGTAGCTCACAAAGACGAGGCTCAAAATGTTTACGCTATATTTCATTTTAGTAAGCTTTTTGCAATTTAGAAGAGTCTACTCATAGCCATGCTCCATAAGATGAAAACCGAACATGAGAAACTTAGGTGAGAATCCCGTGGCCTCATACATTAATTTGCCAGAAACAAAGAAGATTCTTGTTGCACGTCTTATTATTGGATTTTACATTTGCTTTTATGATACTCAGTATTGACTGATTTGAACACTTCGTGGTATTCGCCTGCGGTGAGTGAGTGCCGTTAAGAACACAATTTTGATTCACGGGAAGCTAGTGCAATGGAAGATCGATATGAATGTAGAAATGATCATCTGCAAGGTGCAAAACTCGAAACGTTAATTGTTTAGAAATTTAATCCTTGAATTTTTTTGTAATCAGGCTCCGGAAACGCTGACCCTCAGACCGTCAACATATTTTTGTTCCAGAAGACATGTCATGATATGCTGCTGATGAGGTTTTAGCAACGCGTCGAGCACAAGATTAAGGGTGCCATTCTGGTATCCAATTCAATAGTTGGACTCAGGCCAATGGGTCAGAAAGATCCTACAGTTGCAGTAGGTATTTATAACGTGCATGGTTGGTTGGTTATAATGGTACAATCCTTCTATATATGCCCTGAATCTATTCACGCAGCTCTAGAGCTTATGTTTCGGATTCAATAATACTAATTTGCATAGTGTAGCTTTGGATACCTACTGCATTCGGGTCACATTAGATCGTACTTGAATTGGAATTGACCAACCCTAGCATTTCATAGAAGACTGTTGGGTTGACGTAAAATACTTGAAGACATGCATCTCCTCGATTAAAACCGTCGGAGGGTTAAAATCTGATATTCAGCACCAACCGATACGCAAGAAATAAACCAAGAGGCTACCAGATATGACAAAAACTGTTTCCTCCTTAACTGCATCATTAAAAAAAAAATAAAGATAATGATCCTTTAGTTCGAGACTGACGATGCGCCTAGTACTCTTCAAGCAAACCAATTACCTACGAATTAGAAGCAATTGATAGGCTTTCTTAACGGTCATCTTAAAACCTCTGGCGTCAGAAGCAGCCGAACGGTCACGTGAGAAATCCAAGAACTTTGAATTTTTTCAGCAACATCCGATTGAGCTCTTTGTACAATAGTTTCTTTATAGTTATTCACTATGTAATAACGCTATTTAATGAGCCTAGCAGAACCAAGGTTAATGGATGAGGCAAGCGACTGGGCCTACCTAAGTCTCGCACAATATACGAACGAAAGTGATATTTGACTAACTCAAGTCGCTGTTGATCCTGTTCGGAAAACAAATGAAAGTCAAGGCTCAAAGACTATACGTATATTTGTATAGCCTTGACTTTGATGGGTGCGATTTTGAACACGTCCAACAAGTCAATTCCAAAATACACTGCGTGTGTGGAAGATGATCCAGCCAGAAGCATCATGCAATTGAAGATCTTGAGTGACACTGATTTGGTGACGTACCCAGAATTGAATGCTTGTGTCCTGATGCGGTATGGACACGAGCATGCATAAAATATAGATGTAAGCCTTGACTTGACCATAGGTTCAATGCTATGATTCCAAAAATACTGACGTCAATTCCGTTAACAAGTATGGCAGTCAACTTATGGTGTTTGATAAAAAACTTTGGATAGGGACTTCTGTCACCAAGAGTCAGACCAATGATCTCCCCGCAGGAAAATTTAAAGATACACTAGATAAAGAAATTTCTCCAGGATTTCCGAAAGTGATTCCACAAGGGACAGACTATGACTATCGATCAACGATTGCCATACCATCACTGCCAGCAAATATCAGAAAGACTCTGGGGGCAATCAAAGGAGGAAACTTGATGTATATGGCGTGCGAGAAAATTTGAGGCAGCTCGGGGCCCGTATTTGTGGCCCTAGCCTATGGATACTAGGCAAGGTAATATCAGAATGAGTGCCTAATTTCTAAACTGTTCTAGAACAGGTTCAACTCAAATCTACCTGACATAGGTGCTGATGTACAAACAGGAGTAGTGTCCAATGGTGAGTTCAGTTGTGTCCTGGTGAACTAAGTACCTTGTGGAGTCCACCGTTTGTAAAATAGGGGTGGTTCTGACTGCTAGCGTACTGGTAAGCATGAGATTTATGTGGTAGGAGGGTTTGCAAAGTGCTTTGTTGATAAGAGATACGCGCTTGTGATGACACCGAGAATTCCTTTATACCCGCAGAAGCATCCCTGACCTTGTAGAGCCATACCTTGTGTAGTATTTTCTACTATTTTTACTCCTCACCGAGAAAAACTTTGGCAAATCACACAAAAATGGAAAAAATTTTAAATTTTAGCATTTAATAGATACCTATTTTTCTATGAAAACATATGTCAAATTGTCAGAAAGTGTGGAGAAGTTTATTTTATGTCAAACTTTAAGAAAAATCTCCCATTTGAAAAAAAGGCAATGTGAAATTTTCTGCGAAATTTAATAGTGGCACTCTCCACAACCGCCATATTCTATTTAATGCCGAATAAATATTGGTGATGGTTATTATGCATAAGGCTAATTGTTATACTTCGCTAGTAGAGTTCACATAACTTTCTTGTATCTTTTACCCAATTTGGTTTTATGCAATTTGCTTAAAATTATGTATAATTTTGAGTTTTCAAATAAAAAACATGTACCCAAGTCAGCTTAGGTGATTCACTATAGAGACTTTGAACCTCTAAAGGCTCGGAGGGCTACCAGATCAATCCCTTCTCGTTCCTTGACTAAAAGAGGTTCAATTTCAGCCAATCGGTCCCACGAGCGCTCATTTATATCCAAGCAGAGTATATTGAACGCCTTTGAACGACGGGTTCTGAGGCAAATAATCGGAGCGAAGCTATACAGGGATCAATAGTGAATGCGATACAACCATGAGCTGTATGGCATTTTTGATGAGCCTGATGTCTCAACGATTGTCACACTGCGGAAGCTGTAATGAGCTGGACCCATGAATGATATGGACAAACAAAGAATACCCAAAAGGTTTTCGTTGGGAGAACTGAAGGGTGTAGACCAGTAGGGAAACGGAGCAAACGCTGGTCTGACTGAACGAAGACAGTTTATCGCTGCTTGTATTTCGAAATTGGAGGACGCGATCAATGGACCGAGACAGTTGGAGCCGCTATTTGCAGGAAGCAAAAGCCCGAGAGGGGCTGGAGTGCGTCGAAGAAGAAGAAGAAGGAAGTATACTTGTACATTGCAGATCGATATAAAAAAAAGTAATTAATTTACTGCATAGTTTTTGCTAGATACCGAAAACGCCTTGCAAGGATATTTTTTTTCATCCAGGTATCTTTTTCACCCTGCATGTAAATGAAGATTTAGTGGCCTCCAAAACTTTCTTCGAAAGCCTCCACGAAAGAGAAATATATCGAAAAACAACAGCTTAGGTTATACGTCCAAGATCGTCCTTCGCTGCACCTTTGAGAATAAAATGAAAAGTTACATAAAGCCAGATCAGAAAAGTCGTCAAAACCCACGGTCCTCTTGGTGAATGACATGTATCTCGAGGACCGTACCTGAGACTCCTCTGATGGTCTGAAGATGGTTAATCGGTAATTGTGCGTGCATAAGAACTGCGCTACCTGCAACCTATACTGCTAATGTAGATGGAGGTGAAGTGGTAGTAATCAGTGCTATGTGGGATAAAAGTGCTAGATAATTCAGATTTGGTGTAAGATGCTTCAACTCAGATTCGTTGCCTGACATCGTGTCTGACTATGTGCCAAAATAATGATCGAAATGAAATCCGAATGAACGTATTGAATCATTTGTTAAATCGCAATAATTTATTCCTGGATCGATATTCATCTATACCAATCTATGAAGGACCGTTAGAAAACATTATAATAAAGAAGTTATTTACGTTCAAAATATTTCTCATAAATATGCAAACGGTATAAAAGAGACTTAGTAAATAGAGATATAGTTAAAACTTTGATAATCAGAAGGCAGAGGCAAGCATCTCAGTGTTTCGTATGGTAAAGAAATTTTAAGACATATCTGTTTATAAAATCGCTACTAATGGACAACCGCAAGACTATAATGAGCATTAACAGGCATTATAATAGCCATTGAAACAGCCGCTCAAGATTTAATGCTAAAAGTTCCGGAACGTTGTTAGAACCGAGAATGTTGACTAACTCAAAGAGCTATTTTGAAGTTCTCTTATCCCGCACTTTGGAGCTTTGTTGGTTCCAAAACTCATTCACCCCGCGCGATAGGCCCCATTGATATTAAGAAAAACACTGTAATAATCTCATAAACCATCAATAATTTTTGGGCAGCCAAAAGCAGTGTGGGCCCCAGAGATAAAATGCTGGCTACCGATGCAGCAATCCCAAGAAACAATATCTGTAGCATTGCTACCAAGTCTTGCCGTTAACGTGTTAGAAGATGTTAGCTTACAGTACGAATGTTGACTCAGAGAGTGACGGAGAATCGTTTCGACCTTAATGTGAAGAAATTTACTAGACTGGCTCTCCAGTTCGAGAGTTGGGCAACATATTAATAGCTCATTTTCCAAAAAAAACTCCATATTCAATGCTTCTCTTTCACCTCGAGTAATTGGATTAAAGCAACAAAAAGGATAATGCCATTGAAGCATGGGATTAATAATGTGCTAACCGCATTCGAGGTGGAGGCTCTCGAAGTCCTTTTGAAACATGTGATCAAAATAAAAATTAAATATTCTTACTGTTCGGGAAATAAAACTGCTGCTTGGCTTTGAAACTTTTTGAACATAGTTTTTAAAAGTACTAACTTTCTGATATTGGTATAACCTCTATTGCTGACAAAAAGAGAAAGCCGCCAATATTTGACCTCAAGCCGATCAAAGCAAGACTGTGAAATCTGCATTTGACCAACTTTTTTTGACATATTACTTATAAGCGATCATGTCCCCCGAGAGCTTCAAAATCATTTGATGGCCTTTCAGAAATGTTATACGATTCCCTGCCATCAAACGGTATGAAAATTCTGCTAGAAGACTTAAACATTAAAGTGGAAAAGGACAAAATACATCCTAGAATTACAGATCAACACAGCCTTAAGAACACCAGCAGAAATATGATAATAAGCTCTACTCGTTTCCTGCATCAGAATATTCATAAAAGGACAAGGGCAATGCAGGTTGGCCGCATCTTCAATCAAATCGATTATTTTCTAATTCGAACAGAAAGGCCTCATGTATTCTGGACGTGCAATATAATGAGGTGCCAAATACCAGTTCGATTACTATCTGGTCAAGCGATGGCAAACCTTGCAGACCTGTGAAACCAGAGAAAAGTCAAGACGTAAATTCAGTGTCAATAGTTCCAAGGTAGAATAACTTCCACCGTTTTGCTTTGGAAACGAAAATAGCTTCCGCGCCTAATATCATGTCAGTTAAAGAGGTTTGCACTGCTGGAGTGAACGCAGCGAGGTTAGTGGGATATTTAACCCGAAGTTTGACAATAATTTGAATTCAAATTGATGGGCTAACTCATTCCGTAAGAAAATACGATTAAAGCAGAATGATTGTCTAGTTTTATACTCTTTTACTTATTTGACTTAGCACTTGAGGATGCCATCAGACAAATCACCATCCACACTAAGGGAACTTTAGAATTTAAAACAATGCATGTTCCTTCAACCGCGCCAAGCGAGAACTTGTAACCCTAGATGAAGTTGCGAAGGAACTTGTTCTTAAAATACTATAAATTAGAACAAAGCAAACGGATGTCAGCAAGACAAAACAATAGCATAAATATCGAATATTGCAAGCTTTAAAATGAAGACAACTTCGTGTAACTAGGGTTCTCGAAAATTGCAAAAGACTTGGACATTATAGCGATAAATTGAAGAATTCAATAAAACATTCTTCTGGGTACTTCCTTATTTGAAACTACGATGCGTAAAATTTCTGTCAGACCTATGTTGTGCTTCGAAAATAAACCGCAAAAGTTGCTTCACTCGTCTGCAAAAGCCCTGAATGCCTTTGAAAGGAGAGTACTTTGTAGAATCGTTGGCTTAGTAATGAAGGAAGGGGGATGGTGAATTCAACATAACGAATAGTAAAATTTATATGACAAAAGAGAATCAGCATCATGAAACTACAAATTCTACTTTGGGCTGGTCATGTCAAAAGAATTAGCGACAATCGTATCCCAAAAGGTTTATTCAAGGAACAAATAGGTAAAATCAAGCAAAAAATCCCTGCAGTGTTAGTAGGACCCATAGAAACACCAAAAAGGAGGAGGCGGTTATTAAATTGATACGTTTGGAGGGGCTGTATTAATGAGGCCAAGGCTTAGCATAGACAATAATATAGTTGTGATCATGAATTAAAATATTACATCCAAACTTAAAGTTTACATTGAAGAAAATAAATGGCATAAATGAATATAAAACAAAGCAAATATATCCTTTAAATGCACATAACACTGTTTAGCCAATTACTTATTCGATGCTTAAGGTTACCAAATCATACAACTCATCTTAAACCAAAAAACTACTATCAAACTCAACCGGTTATTACCCCACATACAAGTGGGAATGTTCTGCCCGGGCTTTTTGGTCACTATAAGCTCTTTTGACGATGAGCGTAGGAACCACTCGCTCATTGCTAAGCCCCGCAAGCTGCCTAGTGAATCTGCGACTTGCCAGATACTTATTGCTTCCAAACAGAAGACCACACTTAGTAATTGAGATGAGGGGCACTCTTGTTAAATATAGGTATTTCCTACCAGCGAGGGCACTCCAAACTAAAGTCGCTATCCGCACTCTCTCCAACGAATCTAAAAGTGAAAGTAAAAGAAAAGTTCACCCGAGCCAAGTTTACAATCTACTATACTCACTAAAAGATTTCCCCCTTTTTTAATGGCAAAATAGAACTTGCTGATGCACTCGGCACTGGAATTGCACGCCCATTGCCTTGCTTCCTGATTCCTATGCTAGTTGTGGCAGGCTTGGAAGTCATGGTCTCTAAACCTGTATTACAGTTCTGCTTATCCTCTGTAGAATTATCAAACGTAGAGCTACAAATAAGTTTTGGGGGAACAGCTCCCAGGCTACCGGAAGGCTTGATAATTGCTTGCATTGAAGTCTTCCGACTTTTCTTTGGTTCTTCTACCCATTTTCGAATTCCTGCAATCCGACTTATTACTGGTCTTCTTCGCAGCATTGGATAGCTGTCAAATGGATATTACGTTACCTTCAAGGTCGTTTTTACTACACAGAATACATAAGCGGCTATGTAGATGCGGACTGGGCATCGGACGTTGACAGTCGGCGCTCATGCATCGGATGGGTGTTCATTTTGGCAGATGAAGCTATATCCTGGAGTTGTAAGAGGTAGAAAATGGTGGCGCTCTCTTCAGTAGAAGCCGAATATATGGCCATGACATCGGCAGCACAGGAAGTGTATTGGCTCGTCCAGTTTCTAAGCCAGTTTGAAACAGTCGTAAGCGTGTTGTTACATGCTGACAACCAAGGCACGATAGATATTGCGAAGGAGGATGTATACCAACCCAACACCAAGCATATCAGCATTCGGTTCCACTTCGTAAGGAACATGGTTTTGGACGGTACGATTCGACTCAGATATGTATCTATTGACATTAATATTGCGGACTGGCTAACGAAAGGCGTCAATGCAAGCAAGCTGTTATATCGTGTATCTAATATAGGCATGATATGTGCTTCATCATAAAAACAGACATTGAATTAAATTAATGGATTGATAATTGTCAGATAAGTATGAATTTTGAATTAAATTCAATGGATTAATGTTTATTATAATTAAGCAAGTTGGAGTATTGAGAATGTATGTGTAAACACACACATATTGACGTACCTTCCGTCGATAAACCACCCGCTACAATTAGTCAGTCTGCTTGTAACCCTCGCACAATAAATTTGGCTTCCATTTAATCTAACGCGGTGTAATAGTTACACGTGGAATAAATAATACCAACGTGCAACAATAGCTATAAAATGAAAAGTCTTGCCGAGAACTTTTCAAAACAGGTCTACAGGGGCGCACAGGAAGGGGAAATACACGTTAAATATGTGCCTCCTCACGATCGGACAGCTGTGATCTGAAAAAAAACATGGGGGTAGTTCTTTATGAGTACAACAACAACAAATACTTAAAAGTCAAAATTCGCTCAACTTTGTTAAAAATAGTATGATCATCGAATTTCACATTTCCCCAATAAAATCGTATGGATGCCCTTAAACTTAAATAGTCTTAGAAAATACCCTAATATTCTGCAAGTTTGATGACAATCGGATCATATTCACGGAAGTTATAGCCATTTGAAATATCTCTAATTACAACAACAATAACACACGGCTTTGTTATTTTATACTGTAAATTTGATTTCATCTTCTTAAAATTTTCAAATAATATCAGTAACATAAATGTTTTTGGAAATTCAAGAATTGAGTGAATTTTGTAAGTATACAACAAAATGGCGACCGTTGAAAAAAGAGAAACAATGGATTTTCTTTTAAACGTGCACATCTCTTTGATATGTTTCTTGACTTCATTCGTTGCTGGTGATGCATTTCGTAAGCTGGGTACAAAACCCTTCTGACATCAGCGTAGGTCTGTCTACCCAACTTGTTTTCTATTCACTTCTGATATGCAAAGTCTCTTCAGAGCAACCCGGGCGCAATACCCAACTCTTTTGAATATTTCTCATTGTATTGTATTGTATTGAGGAGATTCTTGCCAATTTTTTTCAGTTTTCCCTTATTTGAGAAGCAGTTACCGTTGGGTTCGTTTTCAGTACTTATAATACTGTACGTTTCTCACGTTCAGTTAATTTGCTTCGACACTATAGAGCCAGTTTTATTAAATGTTTGCATGGCATACTATGTTCGGTTCGTGCTATTAATTTTCCTATTTCACGGAAGGATTTTCCTTCTTCTTTGAGTTTAAGGATAATTTTTCTTTCACCTGCACCAATTTCTTGCGTTTTATGTGCCATCCCAATATTATCCTTGACAAAATACTCGTCGAACTGTCATATGGTTTAGAACTGTCATTGATTTAGATTATAAGTACCTAATATTTAAATGAATTTTGCGATCAAATTCATAATTTTGAATAAGATTTGCAAAAACAAATTTTTCAACTTTGGATTTCAAGATTGGCATCATTAAATTACGCACAAGGTTATGAATGAAAGTCATCATTATCTGCTACGCAGATACTTGTAATTCGTTTTTTTTTATAAAAATGAAAAATCTCCTATTTGAAATCTGTTTTCGCATGTTTTGCATTTACTTTTATCTAAACATGATCCTTAAACTTGCATCCAAATCAAATTATGTGGCGTTGCATACCAACTCTTTATGTCTCAATGCTATATACTTTACATATTCACAATGTGAAATATTATTATCGAATATGTTTGCAAATCCTTACGTGACTCCCCTTCAATGCTAAATAACGAACTAATAAATCAACAAATTTAATCGAAAATTCCTATTAGATGGACATTCTCTACAAATCCATAAAACGTGACAAATGGAGTTTTCCAGATTGTTGAAATATAGGTCATTCGCTATAAATTAATTGGTGGGATCTAATTATATACCAACATTTTTTACTTGTTTTTAATGTGCAGTTAAATACATATTAAAATAAAAAATAAAATCAAGTACACATAGTCTGAAAATCAGTAAAATACGAAAATGGTGGTCTTCTGTGATACTTCCACTTAGCCACCAAGCAAGGCGGCCATGCTATTGTCACTAGATGTTAACACACGAGCTCAAACGTGCTGGTCATGTTAGATGTAGATTTGATTGAACATTATTCTGTTGTAAATTCTACAATTAATCTCAATGGTAAAAATCTATTCATCAAACATTCCCTCCATGCCATATACGAGTATGTCTATGTACATAGGCCCTTAGCCCCGTTTCGCTTCCCTCCAGTGACGAAATATTTGGCGCTGCCCCATCTACAACACTATGCCACTACATTCCTCCCTCCTCCGCTTCGGATCAAATTCTTCCTGTCCCGCCGAAGCTCCTTGTTGGCCGTGATAGAGAATCATTCAGAGTCACGTTATGAAACTCTATCAACGTGTACACTATCTATTGTCGTAACACACCAAACTAAATTAAACTAACATGCTAGCGGTGGAGCTGCTGTAGCCGCTGTTTTTGCTGCTGCTGTCTTTTTCTGCTCACCATACTCCAGATATTGTATAAATAGATACGAGAAATATGTAATGCAAGCGTTTATTGTTGGAATCACCCTCAGAATGACCTTTAACTAGGTCAAAGCTCTGCTACGACGACAATGGTAAAACTAATAGGCAGACAACAGAAGCATTAATGGAAACAACAGTTGTGCGATTGGGAATAAACAATAGGAAAATATTGCTAGGAGAGCTATCTGTTAATGAGGGATGAACATAGCCTATTAGATGTTTTGTATGTTTGGAGGAAGGAAGTTCAGAGAGCTTTTCGAGTTTTTAGAGGAAATGTGATTTTCCAGTTTGTTCCATATGTTGCATGAGATATCGATATGTGCTGTGTTGAAAATAAAGGGCTCAAAAATATTATTTACATTTACCTGTAGTTTCTTATCAATTTCCTTAAATCGAAATCACTTACCTGTAATATATGAAATTCCGGAAAAAACTATTGCATTTGAAAATGTATGTATATGCATTTACATACTTTCGCATTTAAAATTTAAAAAGAGTTTTTCAACATCTTCTCACTGAACTGAGAACTTTTTAAAGACAAAGATATACAGCATAATGGTTTCCATCAACATTATAATACCACGATAAACAAATTTTTGAATAAATTTCCAGATGAAGGCGAAAAAAAGTTAAGATCCGACGAAATAGGCCACAATGGCTCACACATTTTTGTTTTGAGAGCCTTGATATACTAACATCGAGAGGCGAGTGGCGCGAGAGATCTTTTTTGGCATTGATTTTTAAAAGTAGATGTCGCCAATCATCACGGTTTTGCAGATTCATTCGACTTCCATTAACGATAATATCCAGAGTTTTTACCAAAACAGATCATGAGTACGTTTTCGCACCTTACACTATTTAGACTATTATTGCTACAGAATGAGGTCAGCTAAACTGTAAGCCACCAAATTTATTTCACTCTACTCACATGGCCCTTTCAAACTGCTACTGCAATCAGCAACATATTTTATACGCGACTATGTAAAAAATTAAATATGAATATTTAATTATAGAGGCCATCATTTCTTTCTATGTGCAATTAGTTATTCACTATTCTTGCTTGCTCTGCATATTAGGAGTTTTAATCATGTTATTTGTAAATATAAAGCCAATGACTGAGTCGGAGGTTAGATAGAAATTACGGTATATAAAACAACTTTAAAATGGATATTCATGTCTTACTAAACTGGGGAATAACTAAAAAACCTTCTTTAATTATAATTCCTTTTCAATGCTAAAATAAAACTAATGATAATTTTATGGAAAGCAAAAAATTTCATGAAGATTTTAACATGTTATTTTTATTTCATATTACAGGTAAATTGGATGGATTTCTTACCACTCTTAGAGAATTATTTAAGATGAACGTGAATGTTCAATAAGAGTAAGTAGACAAATTTTCTTTTTTGTAATTTAATAGCGACCAATATGCTTATATAATTTGTCCTTCACACAAGCCAGAAAAGGTTTTATAACAAGGTTGCATTTAGCGTAATCCGAGCCTGTTTGGCAAACTCTAGCATTCTTCGATGTTAAAATGACTATACGCACCTACCACTTACCAAAAATTACAAAGCCTCGTTGTTATCCACTAAAACTGTTCTTTCTTTTGTTCAAATACAAAGGAATAACCTTTCTTTTTGCGTTCTTAATTTTATTTTTACAAATCACATTTTGAATGTGGTGGTTCGACAATTGTTGAAGAAGCCCGAACGTTCACAGTCGAAAATAAATTTCGGAAAATAAAACTATGCACGCAAAGTTCAAGGGAAGGCTTTTTAATTATACGAGGGTCATTCAACAAGTACTTAGCCTTACCGCCCGATGGCGCTGCTATTACAAAAGAGTTTTACCATTGTGCAGTACATTCTTTTAGTAACCTACTGTCAAAGTTTCAGTCAATTCCCTTCATTAGTTTTGTTGTTTTGATAGCCTTTGAAAGCGAGCGTGTCGGTCGGTTGTACAAAAATGGAAAAAGAACAATATCGTTCAGTGATTAGATTCTTGTTTTTGGAAGGGAAAACGCGCTGCGAAATCAAAGATCGCTTTGATGCTGTGTACGGTGACTCTTCTCCTTCGATGGCGACCGTCAAGAATTGGTTCAACGAGTTTGTTCGTGGCCGCACGTCGGTTTTTGATGAGCCACGCCCAGGTGCCCCGAAAACGGCTGCTACGGAGGAAAACGTTAAAAAAATCCACGATCTCGTGTTGGCAAACAGTCGATTGAAGATTCGCGAGATAGCTGAGACTGTGGGCATCGCAGAAGGAACGGTGCATCATATTCTACACGAGGAACTGGGCAGAAAGCTGTCGGCGCGATGGGTGCCCCGTTTGCTCACACCGGAAAACAAACGCAACCATGAGACCACACCGGAAAACAAACGCAACCGTGAGACCACATCGGTGCCGTGTTTGGCGCTGTTTCAGCGCAATCCGGCGGAGTTCTTGCGTCGTTTCGTGACCGTCGACGAAACATGGATTCACTGGTACACACCAGAGACCAAGGAACAGTCAAAACAGTGGACTTCACCCGGCGAACGTGCTCCGAAGAAGGCGAAGACTGTTCGATCGGCCGGAAAGGTGATAGCCACCGTTTTCTGGGATTCACACGGTGTGATCCACATCGATTACCTCGAGAAGGGTAAAGCAATCACGGGGCGCTACTATGCAGAGTTATTGGGCCGATTTGACGTCGAATTGAAGAAAAAGCGGCCCCGCTTGGCGAAGAAAAAGTGCTGTTCCACCACGACAACGCGCCGGCTCACACCTCCGCCGTCGCCATGGCCAAATTGGTCGAATTGCGCTACAAATTGCTACCTCATCCACCGTACTCTCCAGATTTAGCCCCCTGTGACTACTTTTTGTTTCCAAACCTGAAAAAATCACTCGCTGGGAATATATTTGGGTCGAATGAGGTCATCGCCGCCACGGAGGCCTACCTTGCAGCCCTTGAGAAAATGTATTTTTGGACGGGTTGGAAAAGTTAGAGCATCGCTGGGCCAAGTGTATCGAGCTTGAAGGAGATTATGTGGAAAAATAAATTGCCACCTTTCAAAAATTTTCGTTTTTCTTCTGTAGGCTAAGTACTTGTTGAATGACCCTCGTATTTGAATGTAAAAATTTTGCGAAGGTGGAATCAATTACAAACACTTTTCTTTGCATCTATTTTGTTAGTTAAACACTCCTAAAGGAAATTACGTATGCTGATTTAACATACTCTTTTACAATTCGTTCCTTTTCTTTTTCAATTTGTTCTAATTTAACGATTCGGCTCATCTTGAGAGATAAAGCTAAGCCCAGAAATTCTTTAATTTTATCCTGAGTCATATGGCGATGTTGAATAATTTCTAAACCTTATAACTTCATTTTTGAGGTCATATTGAAAGTTAAGCTTTACATTTTTTTCATAATCCTGCCCTATGAAAGGTTTTAATAAGTTCTTCCCAAATTTATTTTATTACTAACCAAAAAAATATAGACACATTTCCTTATAAATAGTACATATATAACATATGTCTCAAGAATTTTTTTAAATATATTGTATATAACTTGATTAATATTTTAAAATTCTAATATATATCATAATATCACATTTTTATTACTTTGAAGTTAGGAAAAAGGATTGGAAAGAGTAGGAATTAGGACGAAATGAAATTGAAAGCGGCTGTTTTAAATTGGAATCTCGAGTTGGTTTGAGAATATAGATGACCTACCCTATTGAAAATTTTACAACATCTGTTTATTGGCTCGTTTTCACCATCGATCGTGGAATGTTTACTTTCCACCAGTAAACAAGAATGCCTCGTAAAACTTGCTTGTTCGTTCAAGATTATCCTGTCGGCGAGGTACGGGACTTTAATAGTAACTCTGAGGACGTCAAAAGCAAAGCAAGAGCTTTTCATAGTCCTACGGGAGGCCAGTGATTTCATATTGAGAATAGGTAGCCCATTTTCATATGATGGTAAATTATGGAAATTTTGTGGGTTGTACAAGGATCACAAAGCAAATAGCAGGAACTGGTTTTAAACGGGCTCAAACCTCACTGCATGAACATCGAAAATCCGATTCCAAACAATACTAGCGGATTCGAAAATCAGGCGCACAAATGATGTGTATAAAGTTTTTGCCACCCACAGATTTTTAAATTCTTTAGCACGTTGTTTGCTGAAGCCTAGAACTTTATTAGCCCTGCTAAGAACTTCATCGTAGTGTAAATTAAAGCAGAGTTTCTTATCTAAGAGGACACAAAGATCTACTATGCTGTCAACTCTGGAAAGCTTTATATTGTTTAGGTGATAATCACTAAGCAGAATTATATTTTTCCGAGAAAAACTAATCACCTGGCATTTCTCAAGGTTCAGATATAGACAGTTATTATTAGACCACTCTAGTTGGGAATTCATTTGATCTTGTAAGAACAGTGAACTACTTTGCGATGCTATAACGTGGTATAGTTTTAGATCATCCGCATAAAATAAATGTGGTATCTCAGGCAACACTTCAGACAGGTCCGATATAAATATGTTAAAAAGAAGCGGTCCAAGATGACTACCTTAAGGTACACCGGAGTAGAAATGAATTTCATTGGATACATATCCTTGAAATTTAATGGTTTGACTTCGATTTTCGAGATAGGAATCCATCCAAGGGGCCGGTGATTCCAAATTTACGCAGTTTGCGCGACGAAATCGTATGATTGACACGGTCAAACGCTTTACTAAAGTCAGTCTAAGTTACGTCGACTTGGTGTCTGTTTTCCATTGCACAGAGGATATTAGAGACCATAATTGTGAGGTTTGTGATTGTGGATCAATTTTTTCTGTACCCATGTCGGTGCTCTATAATGGGGGATATTTTAGAGCACACTTTTTTTTCAAATAATTTTGTAGTTGATGATAATATGGCAATTCTTCTGTAATTTTCAACTGCCCGTTTATTTTTGTTTTTATAAATTGGAGTCAAATGAGAAGATTTCCAGTAAGCTGGAAACACGCCGCTCGGGAACGATCTATTAAAAAGTTTATGAAGAGGTGAAGCTAAATGATCTCTACACCATGGTTTAAGTCAAGTGTTTCAATTGCATTAAATATATCTTCTTCTGAAACTTCTCGAAGCACTGTTGTAAAATTTGGGTCTAAGTCATGTAGATGAGCTGGAATGCTTGGCGAAAAATACACAGCTTGAATGTGATCTGCAAAATAATTACAAACTTCTTTAGGGAGACAGGAACAGCAGTCGTTGTACGTCATTTCCTTGAGATAGCTGTGAGATTTGTGCTTTATATTCACAAAATCAAAGAATTTTTTAGGGTTAGCGATGATTTTCTCGCCAATTACATTACATAGGTTTCATATATCTCGGACGACTTTAATATAAATTCTTTTGTCAACTCATCATATTCTCTTTTAGTATTTTCGCACACTTTAGAACTATTGTTCATAACTTTATACAATTCATTCCTTCTGTTTCTTAAATTACGAAGATTACTATCCAGCCAAGGCTCAGATGATTTGTCCTTTTTCTTCATTTTAGGTACATGGCATTCAACGGCTCATGAATAATTTGGTAAAATAAATTTACTGCATCATATATATCTAGCGCTGAAAGCCTACCAGTCCAGTCAATACTAGAAATGTGCTTATTAATGCTTTCGTAGTCAGCATTGCGAAAATCATATACAATGGAATTATTGTATGAAAAACTGTTTTGAGCTTCAGCAATGGAAAATTCAACCGAAAGCATGGAATGTTGAAGACTATTTGAGAAAAGGTCATCTGCATCACTAGTTAATTAGTTCCTAAATGTTTGGAAGTCGATTCAATCTTCAAGTTGTGCTTGAACAAAATAAATAAAGTCACTTGGATAATCATCAAATGCAAAAACTAAGAAAAAATCAATTCAAAATATGCAACTAGTGCAACAAATCTCAAGGAAAAATGTATCAAAGAACAAATCGGAAGACCGAAATTCCACCGTATCACAGCTGTATTTCTTATATCTCAGTTGAACCACTATGAAATGTTAATCGTCTGAGAATTGCAAACGAAACTTGAATCTTCTTTCAAGCAAAGCGTTTTAAATTTGACAATTTTGACTGACTATATAGTCAAGAGGCTACATTAATTAATACATTTGTTAAGGATTCGAGATCTTTATTGGGTATTTATATAAACACTATGCCACACTGTTCGTAAGGGACTCAGCTGTCACATACTCAAGCCACGACCTTCAAAACATACGAGTACATGCGTGCCAGCTACAGCGTTTGTCTCCATCATATTTGAACCACCCTCGTATATATATATATATATATATATATATATATATATATATATATATATATATATATATATATATATATATAGGGTCTGTATGATAAGTAACCGGACTGAGCCTGTCCCGCGCCGTCAAAGCGCTAACCGGTATCTGGTGCTAACCGGTATCTGGTGCTGTAGTGGTGGTGGGAGTCTAGGTGAAGGGAACCGGGCTGCAGCAGGTGTCTCCAAGCGCTTGGAGAGATAGCATCGAGCGAGAGCGGAGTGCGTGTTCAGTTACGTCGTCGGAGTGAAAATGGAGCGTACGATCGAGCAACGTGTTAGCATCAAATTTTGTGTCAAACTCAAGAAAACGGCCACGGAAAGTCTACAAATGATTCAAGAAGCTTACAGTGAGGATGCTCTGTCCAGAACTCAAGTGTTTCAGTGGCACAGAAATTTCCGGGAGGGCCGCGATGACGTCCATGACAAACAGCGCGTCGGTCCTCCATCAACGAGTCACACGGACACAAATGTGCAAAAAGTGCGTGATGTGTTGAACAGTGATCGTCGTCTGAGCATTCGGGCTATCGCAGATGAGGTTGGAATTGATAAGATGACCGTTCATAACATTATTAGGAATGATCTGGGCATGAGGAAGATCTGCACGAAGCTGGTACCCAAACACCTGACTGATGAGCAAAAGGAGCGTCGTGTTGCTGTCGCTTCGGAAATCCTTGATCGACTGCAAACCGAACCAGAGTTCTTACAGCCCGGATATGGCACCAGCAGACTTCTTTCTGTTCTCCAACATCAAGAGACACCTTAAGGGGACGCGGTTCAAGACTCTGGAAAACGTTCAACGTGCTACGACGAGGGCTCTAGACAGCATCGAGGTTGCCGACTTCCAGGGAGCGTTCGGGGATTGGAAAATCCGGTATCAGCGTGTTATCGACTCCAATGGGGACTACTTTGAAGATTTCTAAAGAAAAATTGTACATATTTTGCCAATAAAAAATTTCCTGAGGTCAGTCCGGTTACTTATTATTCAGACCCTGTATATATACATATATATGGATTTAATGATCCTCATGGCTATCATTATTCCACCTGCTATTTAGTGTCATTGGTCTGATATACTGAAAAAATCACCTTTGGCAGCAACTAAATTTCTCGTATGTACCGTAAGATTTCGAAAAAGAATTTGGCTTGCCTGCTACTAGAGTTCTTAGTGGAATTTTTGTAGCACCAGATCGGTATTTATTAACATAAAAAGAATCTTCCAACGTTCGAATTTAGAGATCCTTTATAGAGGCGCAAATGTTTTGCTCATAAAATTGAGTTGCACACTTATGGATTACTAATTGAAAATCTGCGGATAATAAGTTGTTATAGATACATAAATAAAGGTTTCGTCCTTCTCACATTTGCTGTTTACACATTACTCAGTGGTTACCACTCAAAGGTGATAATTTGTCGGCTTAAGTAGCTCAAATAGTTAATTTCAAAAGATTTCCATAAAAGTTTAATCAGCAATTGCGTTGCCATTAATAAAAACCTTTTCAATTCTTCTCTGAACCATCAGTGGCCGCCATTTTGAATTTGAGCGTTTGCTTTTTGATTATTTTCACAGATATCAGTCGTTTAGTCTCAACTGTTGTGCTGAATCTTATTCGAATTGGAGTTTCACTCTGAACAGCACAAAAATTTCCGATTTTCGACTTTTTTATTTTGTCATCCGATTTGCATAATTTTTTGCAGGTTATATAAACTAGCCTTAATACCTTATAATTTCGAGTTTTATCGGAATCTGTTGAAAAACTTGGCTGCTAGAGGGCTAGAAAAAAAAATTAAGTCAACCCCTGCATAACATAGGGAGACTCCCCCTTAAACACGTTAAAATATTTTCTTGCACTACAGATTTTGAGAGGCCTACGTAGAAAATTTCCTCATTCTAGCTCCTGTGGTTTGCGACAAAACTTGCTGTGACGCACGGACGGACAGACAGTTCCCAATTTTATAATTTTTTAGGGTATCGTTTTGCAAGATCCTAAATCTAGTCTGCTTTATAAATACTTCCGATTTAAGCCATTTAAAACGTTTCCATGAAAAATTTTGATTATTTCAGTTGCTACCAAAATAGCGAATTGCGCTTATTTTCTGGCCTGTGGGGCCGCCATTTTGAATGTATGCATTTGATTTTGGATTATTTTAAATCTTTGTGTGTTAGAATCTCATCAATCAATGTGCCAAATCTCCTTCGAATTGGGGTTTCACTCTAGACAGGGCAAAAGTCTTCAATTTTTAGTGAAAATGGCAACTAAAAACAATAGGTTTTAAATTTTCGAATTTTTATTTTCATTCGATTTCGATGATTTTTTGCGCAATACAAGAATTGCTACAGACATCCATACTCTTAAGGTTCATCAAAATCTGTTGCAAAATGTGGCCATTAGAGGGCCACAAAAATCTGAAAAAATCGTATATTTAAATCGCCGCCGTTTTTAACCTTGCACATGCACAATCACCAATATATCAAAGTCCTTAGATCTAATTAACTTCTATCCTAAAATCAAATCTCATAAAGATCGGATCAAAACTGCAACTTTTGGAAGACTTTGAAGTTTTGAGTTTCAACTAGCTGCCATTTTGTTTTTTGCGTTCGACTTCCAGTTTTTTTACATAATTCTTTAGATACTTTTAGTCGTTATCAAACTATCAAACATCGATTGAAAGCTCTGGTCACAACTACAACAACAACATTTTGTACGTTTTCGACCTTTGAGCGGCTGCCATTTGGTTTTAGACGAGCTGAATTTGGATTTTTATTGTGATTCGTCACATACGTCAATGAACCCTTGTACTAAATTTCATCCAAAGCGGAGCTTTACTTTGGTCAGAGCAAAAATCACGATTTTTCGCTTAAAACGGCCGGCGTTTTGTTTTTTCCTAGCCGATATAGCTCACAGTGAGTTAAGCAGTTAACCGAGATATTTACTCAATACACCTTTCCTGAAAATTTGGTGAAAATTGGAGCAAAATCGCTACCTCTAGCGTGGTCGCAAATTTTGTTATATCCCATATATATAGAATATATATATATATATATATATATATATATATATATATATATATATATATATATGTATATATATATATATATATATATATATATATATATGTATGTATATAAATATATATATATATATATATATATATATATGTATATATATATATATATATATATATATATATACATATATATATATATATTCGTGAAAGATATATTATAGTTCCACCTGTTAATATTTGGGGGTTTGTTTAGGTAAGTTTCTCGAGGGAAATTTCCCTTTTGCGGAGAGTATAGTCTGTTAGTCTGTTAAGTAAGAGCGTGTCCAGCATAATTTAGAGATAACGCGCTTTCAGTTTAATAGTGAGTCCAATTACCACCAGTATCAATTATTGCTTGGCATCTCCGAGGCATACTTTCCACTGAATTTTCGGCGTATTCGAGAGGAAGCGCCTTCCAAATGAGTCGAATTCGTCGGGAGAGCTGCTACAAAGTGCAAACACGTTTTCCACGGAGCTTCTGCTTGATGTAGGCCCAGACGTTTTCGATAGGATTTGCATCAGGCGATTGCGAAAGCCAAACAAGTGTCACAATGCAATTTTCCCGTTTGCATTCAGTACACAGCCGGTTCTGGTGTTTGGAATCATTATCGGTACTCCGCCATTTTAAATTGAGATGTGATTTTCGCTTCCGCACGGACAAATATCAACATTTCGACTTCCCAAACGATTTCCACATTTCCACAATCACCATGACCGCCGTCATCCATCAACCGTAGTTTACCTTGCGGGACAATGAAATTCGTGGAGAAGAAGATGCGTTACAAAGGGGTTGCCGTGTTCAAATTTTAATTGTAAATTTAAATAATTATTTTTTTTCTTAAATTTATAATTAAAATTGGATCAGCATTATGGTGGTGTTCGAGCAGTTAACCGAGGCGACTGCTCGATTACTACAGTTTCTTCACCCAAATCGTTTCGGAGCATCTGGTAGTTATTCACAACTAACTTGGAAAAAATGATTCAGTGCTGTTTTATTGAGGGAAGCTATATTTAGTCCGATGAATTAGGGTACATTAGAAACGAAAAAGAGGTTCACATAGGTAAGTGAATTTTCTTTGGCAAAAACGACAGGTGTCTTGCACTTAATTGATAGTTTATCTTTAACTGTTTCAAGGGTTCCACATCACTGTTAATCAGATCCACATCTGCACTTCTGAATATCTGTGCTCCTTTTTTTTAATACCTCCATTCCCTACCACTCTCTCCATCATTCTTTCTTCGTCGCACGACGCTCGTAAGATCTACATTCAAGACTGCATCTGCATCGATCATCCATGAACACCCTCAATATCGCAAAATAACGGCGCTATGGGTTCCTAAACTGTTGAGCTTCGAGCAAAAATTCACGCGGTTGGAAGTTTGTCGCCGCTTCCTGACACGATACGAGGTGGAGGGGGACGGTTTTTTAACGCGAATCTTCAACACAGGCGAAACAAGGGTACACTATTACACTCCCGAAAGCAAGAAAGAGCGCCAGTCAAAGTGAAGACAACAACTACTGTGATTAAATTTTTTTCAATTGAGAATAATGTATCTAATACTGTGGAAAAGTCTTGGGCATTCATACGATTGGGGTTGTAGTACGTCCCTGATTACATTTTATTACCTGCATGACGTACTTCAATTATTATATCACTATATTTATATGGCGTCACTCTCTTGGTAATGAAATTGATTGTATTTTTTACATATATTTCTGTCCCTCTACCTCTTCCAGGCCTGCAGGAGAAAAGCGCATTATATCCTTCAATATTATAAAATCGTGCTTCTTGAAGGTAAATTCATATTTCATTGAAAATAATCAAATCTACGAGTATGACAGGATTTTGCTGCAGTTAAATCTGAATATCATTTAGCTTGTGTCTTAAGCTTCTTATATTAGTTTATATGAGTGTCAAATTTGTTCCACGTGATTGATTTGTAAGCTTAACAACCATCGAAGTTGTAGTCGGCGCTCCTCCTGGCGATCAATATTCTACGTTGAAATGCCGGACACTAACGAGTCAGCTCTGTGAGAACGATCAGCATTATTATTGTTTCCAATGCAGTTGGAGCACTTCTCAAGCATGATTTTGCAATCCTTTAGGTCATCCTTTCCTCCATATTTTACATCTATTTGCTCCCCTTCACATTTTGATATTTTGTGGTTAAATTTTTTTTCATAGTTATACTGCTTCTATCTCATTGTCTTCGTCGGAACATCTTCGTTTGGTTGAGATCTCGCTTTGCACTTCTGCAGGAATTACCTAGTTTCATTTCTCCATCTACCGATTGGACTTCGTTTTCTTCGTTTATTATGTTACCATGTGGTACGCAGCATCCAGCGACCCCTTTTTCCTCAATTTAAAATTGTACTATAATATTTTCTAGAATTTCAATTAAGTTTTGTGCGCACACAGGTTGATACATCAAACGTCCTAAGATAATAATAGATATAATATTGCAAAGTCAACCCAAAGTTTAACCTTCCTTCCAAAAATACTGTCACTATCTTCCATCCGTAAACTTCACACATACTTCCCATAATATCCATAATCACGTGTCCGATCACGTTTTGATCCGTTTACCAAATTTCATTTCAAAACATATTCAACTCGAAAACGTCTGAATCAGCATCGTACATCGACAATTTTATCTAGAAACACCAATTACGTAAGCCGTTGCCCAGCGTAAATGCAACTAACACATGTCGCGTCAAGTATGCATCCATATCTGTGCACATACTCGTACAATGAATGCACTTTCTTCTTCCAATCAACACCAGCCGATTGCCAACAAGCAAGAAGCAATCTAGAATTTTTGCAAACATTTTTGCACAACCATGACTTTATTGAGGCAGGTCAAATGTAAGGTCTTTGGAATAATTACATTCAAGTTAAAGCGTTGCCGCGCGCAAAGTTCGCCATTGTGCGAATCTGTAGTATGTGTATGAGGGTAGTAAAATGGATATTCTGTGTGCAGGGAGGGGAGTGGGGGCAGACGGCTTATATACGTATGATGGGTATGTGAACATTTCAATATTGGGTTGAATGGCAGCACGGAGAGTGAATAGCTTTTTATTTTTGTATTATATAATTTTTGCAGTTAAGCCTAACCGCACTCACCGGACTATTTGTTGTCCTATTCGAGGGTGCAAGTGTTTGTGGTGATTGTGGGGCCAAGTGCAACACAGAAAAGCTTTGTCCGCACGCTAATCCGGATTTAATCGCGGATATTATTAGTTGAAATGAACATGTGCATTGCTACTGTGCAAAATAATGTACACAGATGTTGTATAATATATATTTTGCATACCATAACTCTTGAGAATATTTCCGGCTACTAACCGCAAATGCACAGAACCATAACTTTAGCACAGGGAAAGATGACCGTGAGAATTGAATTTTGATTTGGCTTGTTTGAAATAATTTTTATGAAAATTGTAATATTTAAATGGCTTAACATGGCTTATTCGGATGAGTTACTTAGTTTTTAAGAACCTTCCCTTAGTAATGCATCACACGGAGGATTCGTAGACCCTTTCATTTCAGTCTTTATTCATTCTACGTTAATATCCTAACCATACGAGTGACTAATGTTAGTAAGATACTAAACCATACCCACTGCAATTCCACCACTCGTACACACACAGATGCATTCTAAATAGAAAATGCATCAAAGCTTGTCTCGATGCATCGTTATTTTATATTTTTTGCTTCTATTAGTGTTGTTGCAGTTATTTGTGATGCATAATTTCTGTATCTAATGTTTTAAATGCCAAAAGTTCAATGGATTGCATTGAAAGAGTCATCGGCGTAGCAGCGTCAGCGCCGTTTTCGTTGTCGTCGACTAACAACAGCTAATGCATTTCAAATGCATCGCGACGATGCAATGCAATTCAGTGTAACGTAATGCAACGAAAGAATGAACGAAACGTAATACAATGATGGGTTTTCCAACGTGTCTAACGTATATTAGACTAGAAGCTAGAGCTTGACTGTTGTATTCGATATCAAGGTGAAAAAGGCAATATGTAAAAGTTATGGATAAATTACAAGGTAGGTTGTACGTGTCCCTGATGGTTTATACGACTAATATCTATTATATTTAGTGTAAATAGAAAATATTTTGAACGCTACTGCATTCAATATCGTTTGGGGTGAAGGGTATTTGAGTATCGTTCATGAGACCGACTACGGTACGGTTGCAAGTGAAAATCAGCAGATGGCTTTTAGAAATAACTGCTGTAAATAAAATTAAAACTTCTTCTTCTTAGTGGTTTTTAAGTTCTCAGCTTTTGGCGGTTAGTTCTTAAATTGATAATAAACGAGCTGCGTATTTATCCTAGATATGAGAATTAATTTTACTCATTCTAATCCTCATATGTTCGATTCATCGTTTTGGATGTCCGAATTAGGAGGCCAAATTTGCGTTTATACGTTAACTTGAACAGCAATATTGAAAAATGAAGTTATTTTGTGCTCCATTTTTTGTACAGATACCAAATATATTCGATATTTATCTTAACCACCTCTAGACTTTATAAAGAGTAATTATAGGGTGCTAAAGAAAACTGAAAGTTTAAACAGTTACATAGTGAAAACGCTTTGATTTATTAATTTAACCATACCCATAAATTTCCATGAGCACCTTTTTAGTCACTAATTGCAACTGAAAATTTACCGAAGAAGATCTTAAATTTAAAAAAAATGATAATATTTAGAAGTTTTAGATCGAAAGGAATCGTGTATAAAATTTAAAAGTATTTTCATTACAGTTGAAAAAACACAAAAAGCCATGTATTTCACAAATAAAAACAAGCTGGCTAGTTGGCTACGCTCATGTCAGAAGGGTTTTGTACTCAACATACAAAATGCAATCACCAACAACGAATCAAATCAAGGAACATGTCAGAGAGATTTGCTTGTTTAAAAGAAAATCTATTGTTTCTTCATTTTCAAATAACAAAAATCACTTAAATCATGAAATCCCAAAAGCATTTATGTCATTGATCTTATCTGAAAATTTTAAGAAGATCAAATCAAAACTGCAGTTTCTGGTTCGATGGAAAGTCTATAAAGTACCAAAATAGTGTGTTATTGTAATTGGAGAAATGGATATAACTTTCATGAAGATGATAAGAATTTCATCCAACTTACAGAGTATTAGGACATTGTGTAAGGTTTGCCACTCTCCTGTGCTGTAATCATCGACTCATGGCATCAGAATTTTTTTTCGAACCCTAGAGTTGTTACAAAGCCCTTCTGTTAGGAGCTGTCTCCGGACTCCTTGACTTGTTTCACCTATGAGTATTAATTGTAGGCACTTATCTTCAGTCATTCATTAAACTGAATCAATTCTTAAAAGCATGAACCTTAAATGTTGAAGTTGGGGAAAAATAACTCAAAATTATTCAATCTTCGCATTTAAAACAGCCACTATATTGTTTTAATGTTACTGATACCACTAGCTGAACCAATTCTCAAAGATATTCTCGATACCTATCATTCCTGAAACTTCCATGCAAATCCTAGCAAACCTGTACTGTCAGAGTCGATAAAAAGCGCATATTGTTCCATAACCATATGTTTCCATAGTAATACAGCGCATATTGCTCCATAGTAATACAAGAAAATTCAAACCACTATAACTTTGTTAAATACCATTCGATTCGATTAATCTTGTGAATAGTCATTTGTAAACCAAATTTGATTGAATTTAAGGGTACCGTTAAGATTTTATTCAAGAAAACATAAAATCGATAAATCATACTATTACTAACAAAGTTGAGTGAGTTTCGACTTCTCACGTATTTGCTGTTGTTGTGCTCATAAAGTGCCTACATTCATGATTTTTTTCTGATTTTTCGGATGAAAGGTTTCCAATCGCGGGGGGGGGGGGGGGGGTTACGCGAAAAGTTCGCACATTTCCCCTTCCCCTGCCCACCACGATACTAATATGGCAATTTTAAGACATGTTTTGAAAAGATCTCGTTGAGACCTTTCCAACGACACCCTACTCGGGTCACCCCCCCTTTGAAACAATTTTCCACCCCAAAACTTTCAAGAAGTCGTCACTTCTGACCTTTCCACAAAGTTTCATGGCTGTAACTTCTATAGTTTCGGAGAAAAAGTGCTGTGACATACAGACGGACGGACAGATGGACACAGGTCGTGATTGCAATAGGGTTTTGTATTTTAGTACAAAACCCTTAAAAATTCACGGTGGCCATGATTTCGAACGTTTAAATCATCTGAAAAACGAACAATAACAAAATAGCGGGCGTTTTATTTTCAAACCCGGCTTTTGGGGTCGTAAAATCGTGTTGAAATTGGAAATTTTTATCAGATCGCTTAGGTCCTAGTTCATGCAATCAATCTCTATAACAAAATACCCATTATCTTGTACAGCTATGACTGAGCAAGAGGTACATCCATCTGTTGTGCAACGTATCACCACAAAGTTTTTAACCAATGAAGGCGTTAAACCGTCGGAAATTTTTACTCGTTTAGAGACGCAGTTTGGGGACACTACATTGTCTAAGAATCAAGTGCATACGTAGGCCAGGGAATTTAAGAGTAAGCAAGAACGTGTTGACAACGAAAGTTGTGATCGACGCCCAAGGACGGAGAACAATTTTTTTTGACTCAAAGGGAGTTTTACTCACTTGTTTACTTCACGATCAACAAGCAGTGGTTGCGGCCTACTATTGCCAGTTGATACAGTCAGCGAAAATCTCCTACCGTAATAAGAGACGAGGTATGCCCATTAGAAAGGTCATCCTTCTCCATTACAACTGGAATAAATGGGCTGGGAAACAGTCGAACACTCTCCTTATAGTCCAGACTTATCCCCCTGTGGCTACTTTTTGTTCACGCCCCCCTGAAAGAATCGTTTGGAGGAAATCGGTTCGAAAGCAATGAAGAAGCCGAGGAGCACGTGCGCAACTGGTTGTCTTAAAATTTTTTATAAACAAGCAATATTCAAGCTTCCGAAGCAGTGGCAAAAGTGTATAGACAACGCAGGAGACTACATCGAGAAATGTGGTTGATATGGTTTATGTATAATATTATTCAATAAATTTATGTATAAAAAGCTACCATTTATATTTGAGTCACCCTCGTGTAATTTGTTTTTGCTGTAATTGTTAAATAATCGACCGGCTTTAACTTCGCTTTTTACATCTCAATTGCTATGAAATTTGCAGATTACATGCATTTGTTACAAGGAAAGCGAGATTTTGGTAAATTTGAGGGTCCTCTCTACATTTGATATGCAAAAAAGTGAAAATCATAAAAACTTGTACAATAAACAATTGGGCATTTGGGGTGATTTTAACCTTGCACTCACAAAGACTTGCTTCCATGATTTTTATCAAATTCTTTTCACCCAATAGCCAGAAAGTGGGACACAAATCTTTCGAATATTTCTCCCCCCTACACACTTCGATGCAAGATGCAAGTACTGTTAGTTTATGACCTGTTTTGAAAATTTCTTATCAAAAGTTTTCATTTGATACCCATATTGGCAAAATCTGACTTGCTGCGCATCAGCGATCTGGCGCCATAAAACATTAAGCTTTTTTTGTGGTAGGGAGGTGAATGCCATTTATGCACAGAGTCTGGGACTCCCATGCTCGCAAGAAGGCGACTGGACTACCCACTAAACACCTACCCTGACAACCTGAAAACCCTGCCTGGAACCGTTTGACACATTACTTCGGGCCAGGTCTTTTTTGTTATGCCGTGAGGCGCCTTCAGGCTGGGGGATCCCTTCCCTATCGGGGGGAGAGGGGAAGAGGAAGCTCCAAAAAAGTGATACTCCAGCCCCAGCGCCCCCGGCTTGTGTGAGTGCCTTTTATATTTTAGGACTGCCCGAGCATTATGTGCCCCCTGGCTCCATTTGTCAACCGATTCGAGCATCACCGCAACTATATTATCCGGGGTGAGCTCTTCCGTCTCCATGTAGAGTTCCCTTCGCAGCCTGAACCATTTTATACACGCAAAAATGTGTTGCAGGCATTGTCCTCCTCTCCTGGGCAAAACCGACACTTGGGGGACCGTGACTTACCAATCTTGTGCAGATAAGGCTGAAAACACCCATGCCCGCTCAAAAACTGGGTCAGATAGAAGTCAGTCTCACCATGCCTTGGGTTTAACCACGGTCTCACATCCGGGATGAGGCACGCAGTCCACCTTCCCTTCGTGCAATCGACCCGAGACTGCTGCCAATCGTTGAGCGAGCGCTGTCTCTCCTCGAGGACAACCATCTCCCTCGCATCCTCGTTTCGGCGTAGGTAAATAGCGCGGCGCTCTCTAGCAAGGAGGGCGACAGGTATCACGCCTGAAATAACCCTCACTGCCAGATCAGAGACTGTCGGATACGAAGATGCAATCCTCAGTGCTCCTCTTCTCTGTACCTGTGCCAAACGTTTTCGGTATACCTCATTGCTGAGAGCACCGCCCCATACCTCTGCTCCGTACAGGAGCACTGACCCTACAGCACTCATCAAGAGGCGTCTTCTTGATGGGCTGGGTCCCCTACGTTGGCCATAAGTCGACTCAGAGCCGATATTCCCGAAGCAGCCTTCTCAGCCGTTGCCCTGATTTGCTCAGAGAAACTCATCTTCGAGTCGATCAGTAGCCCCAGGTTCTTTACCGCTGGCTTCGATTCGATTCGTATGTCTCCAATACTGATCATCCTTACTCTAGGGATTCTCTTTTTTGTCAAAATGACCACTTCGGTTTTTTCCAGTGCTAAACTGAGCCCGCGAGCAGTTATCCAGTCCCTCACTCGGTGCATTAGCATGCCTAGCCTAAGTTGCGCCTGTTGAACGGTGCGTCCAGCGACCAGAGCCGCAACATCATCCGCATAGCCGATCAAGCGCGACTCATCTGGCATCTCAAGTCTCAGTAGCCCATCGTAAGACACGTTCCACAGGTCCGGACCAAGGATAGATCCCTGGGCAACACCCGATGTAATTTCCATCCTTCGTTGGCCCTGTGTCGTGTCGTAGGGCAGGCTTTGGTCCTTTAGGTGGTTCTTCGAAAGCCGCATTAGATATTCTGGAACTTGAAAAGAGTTTCTAGCGTATCCAGAATATCCACCCATCTGGCGGAGCTGAAGGCGTTCCTGACATCGAGTGTCACCAACAGGACGATCCGTCGCTTGGTGCGACTATAGCCTCTGCCATTTGGACCGCGTTCACCACCTCTGCAATCGCATCAATAGTAGAACGTCCTGCTCTAAAGCCGTACTGCCGAGGAGATAGGTCCCCAGCAGCACGAATCGCGTCAGTGATTCTTCCCTTGATGAGTTTCTCTAGTACTTTCCCAGCCGCGTCTAGCATGCATAACGGGCGGTATGCAAACGGCGATCAGAGATTTCCCTTCCCCTTGCTGATCAGCACGCCACCTTCCATCGTATCGGGAAAACCCCGTCCCTTAGGCAAGCGTTGAATGTGCTGAGCAGCAAGTCAGGACAATGGTGACAGACGAGCCGCAACACCTCAGCCGGAACACCATCTGGACCTGGAGCCTTCCTCGCTTTCAATGAGAGGACTGCCTCCTCCAGTTCCGGCTGTGTGAAGAGTGGACACTCGACTGCTGTTTCACCGTGGACAGTGTCAACACGGACGGGATGGACGGGGAAGAGTGCCCGCACTATCGCGTCCATCTTTTCTACGTCATGTAAACAAGGCTTGCGTAGGGCGCCAAGCTTCCGCATAACTAGCTTGTAGCCAAGGCCCCACGGATCCTTGTTCCCACTGTCCACTAGGTCTTGCCAGCAGCGAGCCTTGCTACTGTTGATCAATTTGCGAAGGCATTTCCTGGACGACTTATATGCTGACACCCAGTTGCATGTCTCGTCACGGTTCCGCGCCCGTTGAGCCTCACGTCGAAGCTTGTGACACTCCCTTCGCTTTTCAGCGATTTCAGTTGACCACCAGTACACTGGGGGCTTGCCGTGCCGGGGTCTTCGACGGGGCATAGAGGCAGTCGTCATGATGCTCATAGTAAAGCTCACCACGTCTTGAGCTGCCAGTTCTTCCGTCCCCTCCGAAGCTCCCTGCAGCGGCTGACCTGCTGTGACCACCTCGACGAACCTCTCGACGTCCATCCTTCCGATGTTCCATCCAGTTGTAGAAAGCCGAAAGAACGGACGTCGGGAGACAGCATCACTGATCTCAAGGAGAATGCACTGATGATCACTGGCTGAATAGTCCTCTGATACTTTCCAATTGTGTATCCTCCGTACTAAGGACTCCGAGGCGAATGTCACGTCCGGTATGGTTCGCTCACCGCCAATACGGCGGTAAGTTGGCATATTTCCGGAGTTTAGTACGACGAGGGCCGCGGATCCGTTTGAGGCATGCCCCATTCGATTGGTTTAGCGTTGAAGTCGCTATTAAACCCTTGGGCTCTATCATGATAGACCAGGCTGCAAAACTGGTGTGCCTGGGAACCGACCTTTACTTGAACTAACCTAGGGCCTACGTGCTCCACTCACCATACACCTTTATAAAGTCATTTCCTTCCACACTTCCTTAAAACACTGCAGATGACTCAAGCGAGTCGAAACGTGTCTATTTATCAAAATAAGCAAAGCCCGACAAATTTTCCAGACAAAAGAGATTTATCCTGCAGATACAACAACAAAATAATGTTCACTAGTTATTTCAGATCACGAACATAAACAAATTACAATAACGATTCACGTAGCAATAATGAGCTGCCACAAGAATTAAAACCACGACCGAGTAACTGCCATTTAGCTACCAAAACTTTGGCTCCTCGGACTAAATTCGACCAACCTCAACATACGTTGCAAATGGGTTTCGAATCGATTTCCATTGAAATCTTTGATCCCGCGAGCTCAAGTTTGGAGGATATTATGTATATGTTCTTATTAGCGGCCCGCCTATATATATGATATTAATCGAGGCACTATTAGAAATTGAGTTCTACTGATTCATGTCTAAATGCACGCATGCTTCTGGAAGAATGAAGCCAGTGATAAGACAAGTCTCAATATATCCTTCGGTAGGGTGGAATGGCTACGAAAATCAGGGATAGTTATAGACTTCCACAATATGATTTTGAGCAAGCTTCAAAATGAATGCATCAACTCTCATCACATAACTGATGCCTTTCCATCTGCCGTATAAATTATCAGGCCATCAGCAAACGCCACTAATGATTGCGTTGGCGAAATGCTTAAATCAAAGCAATTCAATAGCTTACGAGTGAATATAGAGAAAAGTACAGGCGCAGTAACTGCTTCTTGCGGTAAAACATTCAAGACCTTGAAATCGCGCATCGTCGTCTGATTTCCATCAGTTACAAGAAAGCTTTTGCATACAATATATTACACATCATGGTGACAAGGTGTCTGGGAAACTTACCCTGAATGAGCTTAGAAATTAGTCCATCTAACTAAATCGTATCGAAGACTTTCTCCGTATCAATGAGACATGCTCCAACATATTCTCTATTGTTTAGTTTTAACAGATATTCAAGGTTCCTTTTGTATTCGCAAGTATGGTCGAATGCCTGGCACGGGAATCAATCTGGCAATTTGTCAATTCACATTTCTGGATTTGGGCGTTTAATGCTTGACATAATATCACTTCAAACACTTTGCTAATTATTAATTTATTTATTCATTTATGTAAATTTCATTCAACAGATCAATAATCCAATTAAAAAATTAAATTAAAGAAAGGCAAGGGCTACACAAGAATAACAATATAATTACTACACAAATATCAATTCTTTAGAAGCAAGTTCTTAATCGAGTCTTAAATGTAAGACATGAAAAGGGAATAGGACCAAGCGCGAGATCATTGTGCCTCTTCATAATACGCAAAAGCGGAGAGTAAAAGCAGACATCTGTGTTAGCATAAGGAACAACAAACAGATCGTTTAATCTAGACAAACGGAGAACCTGGAGGAAGCATAAGTCAACCTTTAGATTGGAAGCAGCTTGATGGTGAAAAAGCTGGTACATAAAACATTGATCTAGAAAGATAAGACGAGATTCTACAGAGGGAAGACCAAGGAAGATTAAGCTGGATTCATACTGTTAATATGGCATATTAAACTTAAAGAACAAGAAACGTGTAGATTTATGCTAAACAGACGACCAAAGACATTAGGTGGAAATAGCGCAATAGAGCAGTATTCGAAGACAGGGCGAACAAGACAAATGAACAGGTGCACAAAGGAGAAAAGTTGCGAACATGCCTAAGAATGAATTCAGAGACTTAAGTCGCCCTGAAAATCACGTCCAAGACATGAACATTAAATTTAAATTTTGAATCTAGAATAATCTAAGATCCTTAGATGAAGTAACAACTGTGAAAGGATAAGCGTTTAGCATATAAGTGAAGATTATCGGTACGTTTACGAAGGAAAAGGTTGTTTTATGGCATTTGAAAATACTAAGTCATAATAAATTAGGGCAACACTAATCGCTAAGAGCAACTAGATCCATTCGGGGAAGTTTGGCATCGCTGAGATCTAATTACCCAGAACATACAACGGCAAGGAGTAGAAATCACAAAGAGAAGATCATTTATAAACAACAAGAAAAGGAGAGGTCCAAGTATAGAACCTTGGAGGAGACCTGATGATGGATAAAATGGCTTGGAGCTGGCACTACCGAAATTTACATGACACGAAACGAAAAGTTAGGCTTGGTTTGAAATCGCTATCTTTTGCTTCAACGATTTCTGAAAGTATTTGTGTTTCTCTTTCAAGGTTCGGTAGATGCAACTCTATATACAGGAAGGAGCAGAGAGAACGCATGCTCTTTAAACAGATGAGGGAGGTGTTGACCGTTGGCAGACAGCTTAGGCAATGCAGTTTAACGCTATTATGAAACGTTAGAGCGTAGAACATCGTATTTCCGTGAATGCTGTGTAACCAAAACACTGAAACTAGCTCTTCTTCATCCATTTCAGCTGACTCGAAACATCTCTCTCAGCGATTGATAAAACTCTAGATTTTCTACTCAAGTTGCTGATCCTTAAATTAGCTCACTTCTTGTTTGCGACCCAATTAGAAAGCAACCGCCTTCTAAATGTTCAGGCGTTTCTGCAAAAACTGTGCTTGGTTCAGTGCTCTGTACTGTTTTTCGATGAGTTTGCATATTGTCCCTTGTCTAGCTATAATGAACAGATCGTTGAGACGTGCGGAGGATAGTCGAATATTCACATTTTTAACCAACTTAAAAAAAGCAGGTTATAAGGTTTGCATAAATGTTTATTAGGGCTTACAATCTTATTAAAAAACCCTTTTAAAATCGTAACCTGTCTCCGGTCCGCCCATCCATCTTTGTGCCCAACGGTTTTGTACGCAACTACAAAGTTCTAAACAAGGTAGACATATTGGAATTAATTGGTATTTCAAAATATTCCTCAAATTTCCTGAAGGGTGCAGGCAGGGTGTCTCACAAATATTGGACAGTCTCTGAGTCGACAGTTGCATCACAAGCATTATACCCATCGCTCTCCTGGCTAGAGAGCGTCGTAAAACTAGACTCGAAGAGAGATGACGCTCACTCGGAAGTTCACAAAAATCCTGGGTGAATGACACGGAGAAAAAATTGACTGCGTGCCTCATTCCTTACCATAGACAGTGGCTCAATCGGAAGTGTGGTGTGACTGACTATTACAAGGTTTGTCCCAAAAATATTGAGCGCACCTTCAAAATCTTCGCATTGGTGTTATTCTTTATCATTCGGTGAGTGAAATCCTTCAAAATAGTCCCTATTTGATTGAACAACATGCTTCCAGCAGTGTTTCCACTTCCTAAAGCGATCCTGAAAGTCAGTTTTTGGAATTGCCTTCAGTGTATTTATCGCATTAGTCTCTTTGTCATCGAACCGATATCCCGTGAGCGGCGTTTCTAATGTAGAAAAGACCCGAAAGTCACAAGGAGCTGTGTCGATTCTGTATGGAGGCAGGCAAAGCTATACGATGTTATACTTTTTCAAATATTGCTGCACAAGGTTCGATGAATTTGCTGGCGCATAGTCATGGTAAAGTAGCCAATCAACGCTTAACCAAAAATATGGCCATTTTCTTCTTACTGCATCATTTGATCTTTTCAGTACTTCAACTTAGTATTCTTTAGTGATCGTTTGACCTCTCGGAACATATTCATAATGCACAAAACCTTCATAATCAAAGTAATCAGTCAACATGTTCTTAACTTTGACGTGATTTTTTTGGCCTTGGCGATTCAGAATGCTTCCACTGTTGAGTGCCACTTAGCCATAAAGCTATGATTCATCACCAGTAATAACCTTTTAGGGTACATTTTCGTCGCTAAAACCCATTTCCAAGTTGTCCTAAGCTATTTCAAAGCAATGATAAAGAGACGGTTGAAACCAATGCGGCAAATGCACTGAAGGTACTTCCAAAAATTAACTTCCAGGACTACTTCAGGAAGTAGAAACACCGCTGTGAGCATGTTGCTCAATCAAATGAGGGCTACTTTGCAGGATGCCACTCGCTGGATGATAAAGAATAACACCAATGCGGAAATATGGAAGTAGGCTCGATACTTTGGGACAAACCACTTCCTTCGCTTTCAAAATCCGAGCAGCGATGAACTGCCTTCGTCAACCGAGTCAAACTGGTATTTCCTTGATTTCCCCACTGACATCCGCCCTTATGTTCTCCCATCGAATACCTTTTTGCGTCTCCATTGTTCATCTATGCGATTCATGTGGCCAGCTCATTGCAGCTTCCGCAGTCTTACAACCATTGAGACCTCCAGCTCGTCAAAAATTTCATACAGTTCATAATTATTTCGGGTTTATGACCAGTCCCCGTCTAGCTTCGTTCCAATTATTCACCTCAGGACTTATCTTTCGAAGGCGTTTAATATGAGTTCAGAAATTTTTCTCTAACTATTTAACCTGTTAGACGAACACTATTGCGGTCGATATTGATTGAAATTTGATAAGTTTTTCATCCTTATGGACCGCAAATAATCAAGTTTAAAAAGTGTTCAATTACATTAATTTAATCAACACTTAAGATGTAACAAATGTGTTTTATTCTGACCGACACATATGCATTTCGGTCGGTGTTGCCGATCATCTGCAGCGCAAGACGCGAAACTACTGATCGGATGTTTATTTCATTATAAAGAGGAAGGTATGCCGTTAATAGTGGAAAATAACATCAGGCAAATGACCACTACGACCACGCTTACAGGACCATATCTTTTTCATGAAATTTTCCATAACCAAATCGCAAAGTGGCTGCCCAATGTCCTCGATATCCTCACGAATTCCATCTTTTAGGTCTTGAATCGACGCTGGGCTGTTGGCGTAGACCTTCTCTTTCACGTGGCCCCAAAGGAAGAAATTGCCAGGTGTTAAATCACAAGATCTCGGTGGCCAATTGTGATCACCTCTTCGAGAGATAACACGCTCTGGAAGCTTTCCCCGTAAACGATCAATGGTTTCGTTGCTTGTGTGGCACGTAGCGCCGTCTTGTTGAAAGTAAACGTTGTCCAGATCAATACCATCCAATTCCGGCCATAAAAAGTCATTAATCATCTCTCGATAGCGTAATCCATTCACCGTAACTGTTGCTCCAGCCTCATTTTCGAAAAACTAAGGTCCAATGACTCCGCCGAACCATAAACCGCACCAAACCAATCACACGTTGAGGACAGAGAGGCTTTTCAACAATAACTCCTGGGTTTTCCGAGCCCCAGATGCGACAATTTTGCTTGCTGACAAAGCCGCCGAGGTGGAAATGAGCCTCATCACTCAAGATGATTTTTGGATGGAATTCCGGATCATTTTCATGCATTTCAAGGACCCAATCAGCAAAGACACGACGTTGTTGATGATCGACCGGCTTGAGTTCTTGTGTTAATTGAACTTTATAAGCCTTAAGACCCAAATCTTTATGCACAATGCGGTGTAATGACGATTGTGGAATGCCTAATTCCAAAGAACGACGAGAAACGGACAAACCTGGGTTTTCTTCAACACTTTTGGCTACAGCAGCAATATTCTCGGCTGTTCTTGAGTGACGCGTACGGGTTTTATTCTTCACATCACTAAGTTGTCCCAACAGCGCGAATTCTTCCACCAAGATCTGTACTGCGGTCCGACAAGGTGCTTCTGACGACCCAAAAATGTTCGAGTATTACGAACCGTCTCTGCCAAATTTTCACCAATTTTATAGTGAATTTGAATAATTTCAATGCGTTGTTGAAGCATGTGTCGTTCCGTTTTTATTAAAAGCGTAGTTCTTACTTGTCAAATGTGGAAAAATGACAGCTTCAAATGTGACATCTACCGAAATAGCGGGCTATTCAAAATAACACCTCTTATTGGAAAACCCTTTAGTGATATGTCTTTATAGTTTTCGCACAGTAGCTTGTCACCTCTTTTGTAGATATGGAACATAATTCATTGTCTCCACTCGTTCGGCATATGTTCTTGTTGCCAAATGTACTGGGACACCACTGCCATCATATGTATTTAGCGTTATTTTTTTCATTAAAATATCCTCAGATAGGAAGCTATGAGCATCATCTATGAGTAGGTAGAGTGCAAAGTTTGCATTCAGAACATATTAAGCTAGTTTATCTAAGCATAAGCTTGGCCATATTGTTTATGTTTTAGTAAGTTTTAAGTTTTTTTTACTTCGACATAATTTTCATTCACTTTGAAATTGCATTCCTACAATCATAGTTATTAGCGTAAAATTAAGTACAGATGCAAATTAAAATTTTTCATCACGAAATTTCAACCGCTCAAATCTTTCTTGGCAATATTTTCTTCTCACCATCTAAACACTTCCACTCTCAACAGATAATTGAGATTCTTGGCGCTTTTAATCCACTTGAGCTTGCGCATAACTTTCGTTTTCTAGCCAATAATGCAGTCAAGTGCAACCTAACGTTATCTTCCTACGTAAATTTACTTTTCTCAAGTATCTAACAACATACTCGTATAATACTTTCCCCATTCACATACGCGATGAATACAAGTCTCTCTGCAACTGTTCGTATCGTCCAAAAGCTTTCCTTTCCGCCGGCTCCACACTAGACTTCCAATGGAAGCTCAGCTTTGGAAAGTATTGGAGTCCCTCCAACGTGCATCGGTAAATGGTGGAAATGATGGAAGTGGGAGCAGAAAGAAGGGATGTTTGCACAATTTAACCGTCTGATTATGACGTGAGACCCACAAACCATATCTGTATAAAATCAGAGACCGAACGGTATCCTATCATGTTGGGGGCGCGCGACGTAGAAGGGGTTGATACTATTGGAGCTTTTGGCCGGTGGATAGAAGAAGGGGGCAAGTAGAAAAGAGAGCGGGGAAAGATTTGATAATTCCGCGCTCGGGAAGAAGTAAACTCGGCGGCAATGACAGTGTATTCTCGTTAGTAGGTCAACAAATTCCGGCCATTGGCCTTTGGGGGTTTGTATGTGTTGGTTGTGCGGCGACACTAGTAAAACGTAAATAATGCATAACACAGCGCCAAGTGGCGTCAGTTGTCTTGATGTGTGTGGGATTCGCATCTGATTTTATAGCTGTGTATAAGTGTAGGACGCACTTGCAATGTCAATGTGTTAGCGAAAGCGCAAGCTCTTATTTGATAGTGCTATTGTTATTATTTACTTTTTTCTATTTCCATTAATAAACTACTGACGATGACGCTTTTATTTGCGATACAGGCGAACAAAATACTCCTACTAGAATGTCGGATATAAAAGGGTCGAGGAAGCAGAGGATGTGCAAATGAAAGCATATTTAAACAGCATTCCTTACGGTACTGAAGCGGAAAATTGGAAAAATCTTGGTCGGCTATTGTTAAATGCAACGTGAGAAGAAAATTGATGCGCGCTTTCGATAAAAGGGAAAAAGGATAAAACTTTGTGTTGCACACATCCGAATGTGTATGAAAGGGGTTGCAATTAAATTGAGGATAGGGTTGCACTAGCCCACGGAGGATGGGAACAGCCTTGACGATGGGGGTGAAAAGTCCTTGCAGAAAGGCAGGAGTAATGAACTTTGAATCACTGAGAAGTAGGTTGCAACGAATCATTGCTGTTCGAAGGACGAAATAGTGACAGCGTTGCAAGTGTGACGATGATTGTGTGACTGGATTTAATTACTAAACCGTTGTGGATAGAAATATTTTGGATTAAAATAAAATCGCTTGAATCATTTGAAATTCCGAGCAAAAAGAAAGCTTTTATGTCCTTCTTCTGTTTGTCGATTGGATTGGGAATAGTTGAAACTAATGAAAGCCTGTAAGGATGAATTTCGAATTAGAATGGTACGGTGCTAAGCCTACGTTTGGCGCGAATTTTCAATATATTTAATCTGATTTATAAAAGACCTTTTTTTCTAAAATTCTCAAAGCCTGATTCCTTTCTGTGACATTAATGGCCTGAGTTAAAATGATTACAAGAAAATTTTAAATTCTAGTCCTTTGTTTATCTACTTCTGACTATCTTCTTCTTTCTTTTAACCCTAGAAATTTTAAAAACATCATCTGAAGATACTGATCTATTAACACATGTTCTATAGACCATATCAAATGTACGCACATATTTTTAGACTTTTATTGTAAATTGAAGCTTTCTTGTTCATTTAGACTACGTGATGAGTTGCGTCTGCCATTGCGCTGCCGAGTTTGCTGCTGCTGCTGGTGCTGCTGTCGATTGTTAGATCGCAACAACAACTTAAGCAAGTTGACCTAGATTTCATCAAATGGTGGACTTGACAGTTGACATTCGTTTGGTGTTTCTTTTTCAGTTATTTTGCTGTTTATTCATCTTATTGCTCTAGACACTTATCGTTTCATTTTCTAAGAAATATATTGATACAATATCCTCTTAACCGCTATTTGAGTTCAGCCTTTATATTGATTTTGGGATTGTATTTCCTTCAAAAAAATTTTTCCTAGCACTTGTATACACCTATGTGGTTTGAAATTGAGTTAAATTATCAACAGACTGTTTTTTTTCCTAAAGGTGACGGGTGAAGTGGAAATTTGGTCGATCTAAGCCTACTGTCATATAAAGATAAGAAAAGTTTGTTATCAATTGGAGCGGTCAAAGACATACTTTCGAAATTATTTGTTGAATGATGCGTTAAATGTTTTTTTTTTGTTTATTTGCAGATAAAGTCATAATTTGTATTATTTTAGGAGTCTTTTTGTCGTAAAAAATGTATGATTTACGAGTAATGAAAAGAAGGAAAACGAAAAATGTCACATGCGTAATATTTCGTTAATAATGGTGTTAGATACTCGTATAGTAGTAATGAACTTTATTTGTGTGAACTTGGAATAATTTTAGGTCAGCGGTAATTTTAATTATTTGAATATTTTTGCGTAGTTTTGAAAATGATAACGTTAATCTTGTATTATTTGTTAAGTGTTCAGAACAATTAGGGCTAACGCCAATGTATTTTATAATGATTGGTTCTCCAAATTCTCCGATTGCACCACTTTAACTCAATACGCATGTTAATTTTGATCCTCCAGTTCATTTGTGTCACCTTGGATCACATTATTCAAAGCATACAAACTTTCATCCCGAGTAAAAATGGTCAGGATCCAAAAAAATAATAATATTTTGAACGAAAAGTCGAGTAGACAGGAGAGTGCTCCTACCAGAAGGACTTTGTAATGATCCTTGGGTTCGAAACAAATTTTCTGATGCCCTGAATAGGTGACTAGCCTTAAAAATTTATCCAACAGATGCATTTCGCGTATTTTGCCTCCTCCTGGACCCCCTGATGCACAAAATGACTTTTCTTGTTTCAGATTCTTAAAGTGTTAATTAAGACCTGTCACTTGATTACCTTTGGCAAAACAATTTTTTTAAAGGCCACTTTAGCATAAGAGGGGACCCCAAAAAAATTTCGAAATTTTTTATAATACCTAAGCTTTCGAGAGACTACCACTTCTGGCCTTTCGAAAAAGTTTGAGCTTTCTAGCTGCTATAGTTTCTGAGGAAGCTTGTTGTGGCGCACGGATAGACGGACGAACAAACGGACAGATAGAACGCACAACTAGTAAGTCTTTGCAAGATTTTCTTTACAAAGCCCTAAAACTGGCCTAAACCGAGCCCAAGCAGGGCAAAAAATCTGATAAATGGGGGGTTTGAGAACGAAACTTGCTTGAACTAGGCACAAATATTGGCTGATTGGGCGTAGTCGATTTCAAAAACGCAAAGCTTCACAGAAATAACTCCCCGAAGGCTATCTGTGAAGAAAAGATGCACAACCAAAATGCACAAAAGCAAATAATTTATTGCAAGTATATTGCGCACAAAATAGATAGCTTGCTTGCTTTAGCACTACAGTCCCTTTTGGGCCTTCGCTTGGATATAGTTAGAATATCTCATTATCTTGATCGAATGTATTGGCACTCGAGAAGGTTATATAGCCAGTATCACGTTCTGATTTTAAACCACCACGTATCATAACTGAACGGGCTTAAACTCCATCCGAAGAATCACTCGAAACGAATTCCGTTGTCCCCAACGGGATTCGAACCAGAGACTTTCAGTTTACGAGGTGAATGCTTTAACCGCTACACCTTGCAGATTACTAAATAGATAGTGTGATAACCTCGATCCCTCGGATCGATATTCCGTAGAGATCTCTCACTCCTCAAATTAAATGTCCCCACCAGCTGATACGGTTGTTTGGCAGCTTTCTGCGACTGAACCGATTGACGTCGACTAGTGTTGAGCGAATCGCTGCCATTGAACTACCACTTGAAGTTGGCCAGATTAAAGGTGGGAGTCGCAAATCGGGTGAATAATTAAATTCTCGCAGAAAAGATAGGACCCATTGCCCGGGGGAAAATCCAATATTTCACGAGAAGAGTTTTGTGTAGAATAGTTTGCGTATCTCTAGCTTATGTCGCAGTGAGTGTCGGGAACAAAGATGTGAAGTGGTGTGTCAAACGGGCTCAGCGGAAAAAGGGTGGAGAACGCCAAATTTGAAGACCTAGCTGGTAGAAACATGACTTACATTGGGCGTGCAAACGCAGCCATTTCCTTCCGACTGTCTCCGAAACCTACCCACAAAACATCTAGCCCAACGTGGGCCCCGAAAAATCCTTTAAGGAAAATGGTGAGATACTACGCATGGGATTTATTGCTGCTCAATTATTTAACCCATATGTGCTTGCAGCAAACGATTGACCTGAAAAGGAGCAAAGAAACAGTGGAGCAAACTGAAGGGAGGCTTGAACACGGAGCGTGACTGGGGCCATGCAAAGGAGGTATCGAGGCAATGTGGCTGGTGCTTTGACAGATAGTCAGCTATTTGTATTAAAATTTTTTGCAAATAGTTATAGGAAAGATGCATTATAATTACTTTTTTTCAACCCAGCAGTGAATAAAAGATCAAAAAAATCAATCGAATACCGATAAACAAAATATTCCAGCTAAGAAGTTGAAAGGGAAAGAATCATATTCTCAGCTTAAAATAGATAAAACAAACAAAGGAGTATCCCAAAAAGATTTAACTTCTTTCGACTGCAAAGCCGCACATGTTAATTTTCCAACGATGCTGAATTTATCGTAAGAAAGACAGAACAGATAATTCGTTTCAAAGAACAACAAGGTACCGGAGATAAGCATCTTTCATGTGTGATCAAAGTTATCAATATTCCAGAAGATAAAGGATCAATCGAAATCATTAAACATTTTCCTAAAGCCTTAGAGTTTCAGCTAAAGAAATTTGCTGATAGGTATTAAGGATATGCTTTGGTAACATTCCCCAATCCCTTTCTTGCAAAGGAAGCTCACTCGAATATCGCTTAATTGGCGCAAACTATTTACAGGTTTTTATCAGATGAAAGAACCGATCGGCCATCAAAGCAGCAAAAGAAAGTGAAGAATGGTGATGATTCATTCAACAAAAATACAACTGTGCATATTAAAACAGAAACTTATAAAGTGATTAAAGGGAAAAATCATAAAAATTGAGTCATCAAACCCAAAAGTTGCAAATCAGAGAACGGAGATCATACAAATGTAAATACACTGAAGAAGAAGAAAAATAAAATAAATATTATTAATGAAAATTGGGAGGCAAGTCCTCAGAAACAAGGGAATCCGTGATACTGGACTTGAATGTTCAGATGAAAAAGTACAGGAGGTTTTAAATACCTGCATAGGAGTAAGTCACCCAGTTAGTTGTCATGAAAGCGGCCGTACATGCAAGTATCATTTGCAAGTACTTTAAGGCAAATTTTTAAAACCTCTTATAGTGCATTCGAAACCGCAATAGTTAGATTACTACAGTTAAAAGACAATTGAAAAGAGATAAATCAATAACTTCTCGAAAAACGTTTGCGTTTGCGAATAATGAGACAAAAACAGGTAGTAGCATGAGAAAGTGGAAACAAAAGATTTATGACACGGCGATTGTCTTGGTGAAACAACACTTTTTTCTTTTGCAAATGCGGCCGTTTTTTGCAATTTCAGCCTTCAACCGATCCATAGTGCACAGTAATAGTCGCTGCTGAGAGTGGTTCCTTTTTGGAGATAGTCGATGAATATTATTCATAATACAGACGCCATCACCTTACTGGCCGACTGTTCGTCGATTGCTGTCCACTCTGTCTTTTGAATTTTGGTGTGTAACAGTGAAGCCATGTTTCATCCATTGTCACATATCGACGATAGAACTTGATTTTATTGCGGTTTAACAGCGCCAAGCACTCCTCTGAGGCATCAATGCATTATTGTTTTTGTTCGATTGTGAGCTTACGCCGCACCCACTTTGCACAGAGCTTTCGCATACCCAAATGTTTGTGTTAAATGGTAAAAACACTACCATCTGATATCTTTACAATGTCAACTAGCTCGTGCACCTTCAATTTGCGATCGTTCATAAACAGTTTGGGATTTTTTTTTATGTTTTCTGGCATAACAGCCTCATTTGAGCGTCCACTGCGCTCTGCATCATTTGTGCTGGTACGGCCACGTTTAAATTCAGCAATCTGCGCCTCTACCATTCGTCTCGATGGAGCAGAGTCTGGATAATGTTTATCAAGCCATCATTTGGTTTCCCTTGTATTTTTTTTCATCAAAAAGCAATGCTTTATCAAAACTCGAAATTCACTTTTTTCTATTTTTTCAATAGCAAAAGTTGCTTGGAACAAATGCTATAACCCACGAACCAATAGTCCGATTGCTGTCAAATTTGTACATGTATCGTTTGAAGGTTAGTACTAATAAAAATTCAAACGAAAAAATCTAGTAACGCTTTCTCTGTGTCATCCTACGGACTTTTTGAATGGACTGTTAGTTGAACCTACACTATTTTTAATTACTACACACATTCTTTTTGGAAGAATGGAAATTTTACCTTAACATATAGTTACTGCTTTAAGCTCATCCACTGTCGCATATTGCCTTCCTTCGGCGTAAAAAAGTCGAGCCAGTTGTCTCCGAAAATTTTCAAGAATGTTGAGGTCGAGTGATCGTGCTGGCCAATCGAGAACATAGATTTCTTTCCCTTCGAAAAAAAGATTTCACCTTTCTGGTGGTGTATATGGACGCATTATCCTGTTGAAAAAGCAGCAGTGCATCTGCAATGGTCATTAGACCGCCACATATTTATCGTTACAACAGCTATGACTACTTATCAGCGTTAAATCCGATTGCAGCGCATATCATCACGGATCCTCCGCCACACTGCCGGTTACTTAAAATTATTACCTCCTTCCGAAAGTCCGGGAAATAATATCATCAGCCACCTGGACCATCTAAATTAAATTCCTTAGGATCGGAAAATATGACATGCTTCCACGTTTTTCTACTGAATACGGCGCGTGTAAAACTCCAAACGTTGCTTTTTGTGAAGAGGGGTTAACGGTGGTTTCCGCTTTACCTTCCGGCGTTGAATGTGTGGCGTTTTTTTTATTAAATTTGTGTGCTGCGTACCTTGGTTTCAACCCTGCTCTTCAGCCGATTTCCCTAGCAGTGAGAAAAAAATGAGAAGCCTTCTTTAAAATTCGCTGTTGATTCGCAATCAAATTCGATACAATTTTTCGAATTCTTCCAACACTTCGTGCAATTCCTGCAATAGTTTTATTTTGACGCTGAAATTCTAAAATCATATTGATTTCGGAAGGATTTAGCAGTTCACCCCGTCCCATTTTCCTAAAAATAAAATTTTTTTGATTTTTTAAACGGTTATAGACTCCGCCCTAGATGCCTTAATTTCGAAGCTCACAGTTTGAATACCGAAACTAAAGAAGCCTGATCGAGGAAACCAAGCGACTTTAAGAAAAAAGTATTATATGCTATCTTTTTTAAGCACCTAAAAGTCATTAAATTCGCCATACAATCTTCTAATTGTGAAAAACACTAATTATTGGGAGGTAGAAATGTGTATTTTAGTCTATGTACCTAATTTGTAGAATATCGTAATGAGATGCATCCTATATTCTAGGAAATAATGAGAAATTTCCAGGTGCGCCATCTTTTTTGCGTGTACTGCATGCACTTTAAATTAAGCACTTTTCTTTATTTGCTGTCCAAGTTTTCCTTCGTTATAATTCAAGGAGCCTGTTTATGTTACTATGTACCGCTAGTATTTTCTTGCTCACTCCCTCGATTCGAAAGAAAATATTTCAACAGGAAAATTGTTTATTTTGGGTTTGGTTATACGCTTTAGTCTAAAATGTGTATTAATCGAATACTGCTCGATAAATTGGCTAGTGCACAAAATTCATCCGCAGCGCGTATGCTATTTTGGTGGCAAGATTATGCCGCAAACTTTCTTCATAACCCGCGTAGCGATGCACAGCAAATATTGGTCATCCCTACACCATTTCAAGTAGCTGGAAAGCTCTTGACGTCGGGAATACGGCCTATAGACAGATGGCATGATGTGTGGTCGCGTGCGAGCGAGGTGTCAAACGGGAAAAAGTGATCTGTTTGAGATTTTCGGTCCTGAAAACCAATGGTTTAACATCAGGTTCCGCGGAGTAACTGCATTCCACAACCAACGATTGCATCTGTTATGATTTAGAAGGCAATGTTCTGCAAATGCTAATATTTTTTCTATTCGTTCGGATTGTTTAATATTTTCAAATTTTCCATGTAATATAGGCAAGGAAGTTTGGATGGACACCCTCTGTACTTGTATGGACAAGTCATGATACCTTTGGATTCACGGGTTCTAGACGCTTTTTAACGAACACCTAACCTTCACGTGCAAAGTGGGCATACCTAGCTGCGGATCGGCTAAGTTCAAAAGGTGAGTTTTTTGTGGACCGAAATCGATAGTAAACAAATTCGCGTAAAGACTCGGAAGCGAATTCATACCAACTGCATCTTAGCCGAGTGACGAAAATAAACAAGCAATGCGAGATACAGCATTTGTTGTTGAAATAGAGCGGAAAGGAGTGGGTGGGCTCTTCGTTCTAGTACAGTGACATGCTTCGCAGATAGTACAAATGCCGATGCGTCAAGAGAATCTGATATCATCTCGCTCAGCCTCAGAATAAAATACTAATATCTGCCCGTAGATATAATCGAGCTGTGAAAACGGAGTTTAATTTCAAATTTCCACATCTAAATTTCCGTTCAATTGCTATACACGTTAATTAAGTTCAATAAATTTGATTTTCAGTATTCTGATTTACATATATACGGCTAAAGTGACTAGTTGTGTTAGTATATACATTTGATTTTTATCATCTACATCTTTTCCTTGATAAAACAAAAGGGGTTTTCAAACATATAAAGAGAAAAATTCAAATAAACAGTCCCAAGTTAGTTGCAATAGGCCTTCGGAAACCAGAGCATATAGGATTGAACCTTAGCTAAGGTCCATCGATAAGAGTTGGTAGTTGGGGAAACAGATAAATTTGGCGCGAGCTGAATTGAACAAGCATTTCATTACCAGCGTTGGTAGGAGCTCGCGAGTTCGAGACCAGTTTTTTTTGGGATTTCGGTTCCAGCAAAAACGTAGTCAAGACGACTAGCGAATTTCAATTAAGTCATTTTTGCAACTCGAGTGCTTGGTTAATTGATCAGAATGCAGGAAAATCTTTTAGAAATTGTCACAGCGGATGACGTCACGCAATTGCTGAAATTGCATCACCTGAGTGATCCCGTGTTGATGTTGCAGGTTTTGATATTTCACCAGTGCTTGTAGCCTTGGCACTAGTTGCGAATAAGTCTTCTAGAAGACAGTTTGGACAATATCGCGAAAAGTTGTTATTTATAGAACAAGAACGAAACGTCCAACAACCTGATCATTAAGGTCGTTCAAAAGTGCGCTAAAGCCCAGTTCTTTGCAAAGGAGCATCATCATATTGCGCAACTAATTCAAAGCGTTCAGCCTCAACAACGGGATATCAGTTCATTCTTAGAGTCCAGTCTCCGAGATTTCCTTTCGATATCCAGTCGATCAATTCTGACCATCCCGCCTACCGTTACCCCGCGTGAAACGACAGTACCTTCGCCAGCGTGAAGCAGTAAAAGCTGTATAAGGTTTGAATATTTTTATCGTGATCATCAGTATAAGACCTTAAGCAAACGTTACAAATTAACAACATTCTAGTTTATAGCGGAATTCAGACATAGCGTTGTCGCTTTGTAGACTACCAAGCTGATTTCTTTAGAATTTCAATTAAATTATTCAAATCAAGACAATAGGAAAACCTTAACGTGTATTTGAGCTATTTCAGCTTTTCTTATGAGTTTTAATCTTTCTAACTTTACGTCGATGATTGCTTTGGCTCTGAGTAGGTGGTGGTCACTACCTGTGCTAAATGCGTTGAGTATGTTGAGATATTTTACTTTATTTGGTATATTTGCAAATATGAAGTCGACTCCCCGTTTCTTGTCGTCGCGTTCGAAGCTTCCCAGGTCCACCTTCTTTTCTTGAAGAAGTTCATTATGCACAGGCTTTGATGGTGTACGTACTATAGGGTGATTCATAACAAGTGTAAACATGTGAATGGGCCTTAACTCTTATTTATCACCAACTTCAGGTCCATATATTGACAGATTATGACAGTTTTACAATTTAAACCATGGCGTCATACACATCAGCCGTATATGCCACACATCACGCAAAACAATCGATTTATTGAAGACTAAGTTTGGAAATCGAATAATTTCACGAAATGGACCCATAAATTGGCCGGTGAGATTATGTGATTTGACTCCTTGTGACTTCTTCCTTTGGGGATTTCTGAAGGATCGTGTTTACACTGATGCTCTCCAGACTACTGAAGCATTAAAAAACAATATTCGAGCCAACATACGCCTGATAACGCGGGAAATGTGCGAAAGTGTCATCGAAAATTACAATCATCGTTTGTAGTCTGTAAAGCAGCACGAGGTGCACATATGCCCGAAGTAATGTTTCATTAATTGTAAGGGACCAAATTTTCATAATAAATAAACATTACAGCTCAATCTTCACAAAAACTGTGTTTTTTTTTCGACAGAAATGTGTACACTTGTTATGAATCACCCTTTATATCAGTCTCTCGCTCCTGTCTCCCAGGCCATATTTCCCTAGGAGCCATTCCTGGTTTTGACCTTTCCTGATTTTAGCGTACAAGCCTTCTATGAGGCATTTGAAGTGAAATTTACCTTACCACGCTCTATCAGTGCGGATTGATAAGGGGCACATCCTTATTGTCCGCCTGTGCTATGCGTCCGTTTTGTCGTGTACTGTCCGTCTTCTTCCCTTGTTGTCTGTCTCCCTTCCGATTCTGCCATGCAGCAAAGGGTTTATCTACCCTCAGATTGTAGCTGACCTTTCTGTTAAGAAGGAAATCCGCTATTGGGGACGAGTCGCTACGTAAGCCAACGGCCATATTTATACCGGGTGGGCCATATAGTAGTTTCTTTTTAAATAACATGTTATTTTGACACTGACAGCTGTTTCCCGCTCAAAACTATGTTATTGAGTCAGTTGAATTGATTTACGCTTGAACAACGATGGGAAATATTGAAATCTTATTTCCAAAGTGAGTGCTGTGGTGCTCAAGCAGTGCGTTTTTTGAAAAGAAATTTTGGCTAAAATGAGACACCCACTGCGCCTACTGCATGCAAATTACTGGAGAAAGTTCATGAGTCAGGCATGCTAGTGGGCAATACTCACGGTGTCCATACTTGTACAGTGTGCATCCCGAAGAATGTGGCTGCTGGAGTCGAGAGTGTGCGACTCAATCCGAGAACATCAAATTGCCATCGATCGCAGCATCTCAACATTAGTTGTACGAGCCTGAGAAGAATTTTGTACAAGGACCTCAGATTATTTACTTAAAAGATCCAAATGACTCAGGAATCGAAGTCGAATGACCATCCGCTTCGTTATTGCTTTGCAGTTTGGTCATTAGAGCAATTCGAACTAGATGCCGATTTTTCTCAAAAAGTCATCTTTTTTGATGAGCCTCTTTTTCATCTCAGCGGCTATGTGAACAAACAAAACTGCCGCATCTGGGGCTCGGAAAACTCACACAGGACTATCGAGAAGCCAATTCATCCTCAGCGAGTGGCAGTTTGTTCTGGAGTGATGGTGGTGGTGGCATCATTGTATCGTTTCTATTTGAAAATGAGGCTGAAAATGCCGCGTTCTCCAATTTCAAAACCCGAACATCGATGAACTGTCTTCCCCGACCGAGTTCTTTGGGTATCCGTTGTTCGTCCATACAATTCACGTGGCCAGCCCATTGCAGCTTCCCCGGTAATACAATCAATGAGGCCTCCGGCTCTGGCTCTAAAATCATTAGCGTATGCAAAATCCGAGAGACTTTGCCGCATGCATCACAATTTTTTTGTACCAAGCATTTTTCCTTTCAATGCGTATACTATGGATACGACAAACGTTGTTGCATTCGACTGCAACCTGTCAGTGTTAACAATTATTATTTATTTCCCTGACCCCAAGAGACTGCTTAGGCTAAATGGGGTTAATCTATTAGTGTCTACGTAGTGCAGTGGTTTTTTTTTTTTTTTTTTTTGTGGTAGGGAGGTGAAGGCATTTATGCCCGCCGAGTCTGGCAGTGTGGGACCCCCATGGAGGATACCTTTGGACTACCCACTAAACACCTCCCCTGTCAATCTGAGAACCTAGCCTGGAACCGTTTGACACATTACTTCGGGCCAGGTCTCGTTTTGTTACGCCGTGGGGCGCCTTCAAGCTGGAGAGTCCCTTTCCTAGCGGGAGGGGAGGGGGGAAGAGGAATTGCCAGAAGAGCGATCCCCCAGCCCCAATGCCTCCGGCTGTTGTGAGTCCCTTTTATATTTTATGACTGCCCGAGCATAATGTGCCACCTGGTTCCATTTGTCAACCGATTCGAGCATCACCGCAACTATATTATCCGGGGTGAGCTCTCCCATCTCCCTGTAGAGTTCCTTTCGCAGCCTGGCCCATTTGGTACACGCAAAAAATGTGTGACAGGCATTGTCCTCCTCTCCTGGGCAAAACCGACAATCGGGAGACCGTGACTTGCCGATCTTGTGCAGGTAGGACTGAAAACACCCGTGCCCGCTCAAAAGCTGGGTCAGATAGAAGTCAGTCTCACCATGCCTTCGATTTAGCCACGGTCTCACATCCGGGATGAGGCGCGCAGTCCACCTTCCCTTCGTGCAATTCCTCCAAGACTGCTGCCAATCGTTGAGCGAGCGTTGTCTCTCCTCGCGGACAACGATCTCCCTCGCATCCTCGTTTCGGCGCAGGTAAATAGCGCGGCGCTCTCTAGCAAGGAGGGCGACAGGTATCACGCCGGCAATCACTCTCACCGCCGGGTCGGAGACTGTTGGATACGAAGATGCAATTCTCAGTGCTCCTCTTCTCTGTACCTGTGCCAATTGTTTTCGGTATACCTCCTTGCTGAGAGCGTCGCCCCATACCTCTGCTCCGTACAGTAGCACTGACCCTACAGCAATCATCAAGAGGCGTCTTCTTGATGGACTGGGTCCCCCTACGTTGGCCATAAGTCGACTCAGAGCCGATATTCCCGAAGCAGCCTTCTCAGCCGTTGCCCTGATTTGCTCAGAGAAACTCATCTTCGAGTCGATCAGTAGCCCCAGGTACTTCACCGCTGGCTTCGATTCGATCTGTATGTCTCCAATACTGATCATCCTTACTCTAGGGATTCTCTTTTTTGTCAAGATGACCAGTTCGGTTTTCTCCAGTGCTAAACTGAGCCCGCGAGCAGTCATCCAGTCGCTCACTCGGCGCATTAGCATACCTAGCCTAAGTTGCGCTTGTTCAACGGTGCGTCCGGCGACCAGAACCGCAACATCATCCGCATAGCCGACCAAGCGCGACTCATCTGCCCGTCGTAAGACACGTTCCACATGTCCGGACCAAGGATAGATCCCTGGGCAACATCCGAGGTAATTTCCATCCTTCGTTGGCCCTGTGTCGTGTCGTAGAGCAGGCTTCGGTCCTTAAGGTAGTTCCTCAAAAGCCGCATTAGATATTCTGGAACTTGAAAAGAGTTTTCCAGCGTATCCAGAATATCCACCCATCTAGCGGAGTTGAAGGCATTCCTGACGTCGAGTGTCACCAACAGGACGATCCGTCGCTTGGTGCGACTATATGCCTCTGCCTTTTGGACCGCGTTCACCACCTCTGCAATCGCATCAATGGTAGAACGTCCTGCTCTAAAGCCGTACTGCCGAGGAGATAGGTCCCCAGCAGCACGAATCGCGTCAGTGAGTCTTCCCTTGATGAGTTTCTCTAGCACTTTCCCAGCCGTGTCTAGCATGTAGAACGGGCGGTATGCAGACGGCGATTCGGGATTTCCCTTCCCCTTGCTGACCAGCACGAGCCTCGCCACCTTCCATCGTACCGGGAAAACCCCGTCCCGTAGGCAAGCGTTGAATGTGCTGAGCAGCAAGTCAGGACAATGGTGAAAGACGAGCTGCAAAACCTCAGCTGGAACACCATCTGGACCTGGAGCCTTCCTCGCTTTCAGGGAGAGGACTGCCTCCTCCAGTTCCGGCTGTGTGAAGAGTGGGCACTCGACTGCTGTTTCACCATGGACAGCGTCAACACGGACGGGATGGGTGGGGAAGAGTCCCCGCACTATCGCGTCCATCTTTTCCGCGTCATGTATACAAGGCTTCCGTAGGGCACCAAGTTTCCCCATGACCAGCTTGTAGCCAAGGCCCCACGGATCCCTATTTACATCGTCCACGAGGTCTTGCCAGCATCGGGCCTTGCTCTTGTTAATAAGCCTGCGAAGATATTTCCTGCCGGACCTGCATGCTGCTAGCCTAGTGTCTGCCTCCTCCCGTGTTCGCGCCCGCTGGGCCTCTCGCCGAAGTTTGTGACACTCGCTTCTTTGTTCGGCGATCTCGTTTGACCACCAGTATACTGGAGGCTTGTAATGTGACGCCTACGCCCGGGAATCGAAGTGATTCCGATCCCGAACCCTGGCAACCGGCCAGATATGTATGACTTCGAAGTGCAAGCAGACTTCATCTTTCGTGCGGATATCATTGCGCAGAAAATATTTTTTTTTTAAATAATTATATCTGTGGATATAAATATTTGAAAAATAATATTTATTAACCATCCGATACATTTCGAAGCATATCTATCTGGCAATGCCCCCCCACATCAAAACATCGAATAGATAGAAACGTGGAAACTGGGTGGAAGTGTCATTCGTCACATAACCTTCAACGAGTGTCAGGCTAACACGGAGACGGGGGCCGGTAAATTTTTGTAATCAGTGGAAATCTGAATTAATTATTTTTTTGCTTTAAGGGCGGGAGCGACCTTCCTTCGCGGGCCGACGGAATTGTTAGTGGAGTCATTCGCTCACTGCTGGAAATTCGACGGAAGAGTCAACAGAGCACTTACTAGCACTATCGTGCCTACCCACAGTCGGAAGGGCAAACGCAACAGTTGTTTGGCGTGCAGGTTTTCTTCAAGTGGTGCAGTTATTCAACGTTTTATCGGTAACTACATTTTACCGTATTAGTTTGAGTCCTAAGACAAAATTTAGTTCCACGCAATAGGGAAACTTTGTCGTCCGTTCCATTTGAGGTTATGAATATTGTGTAACCCCTACATACAATCTAAGACCACATTAAATAAGCTAGGTAATCTCCCACCAGACTCACCAATTGTTCATATAATAAGTGCAACATGTGCCGGTTTCGCAGCATCGACAGCAACAAATCCAATAGGGTTCGTGAAAACGCGCCTGCAATTGGATTATAAATCAAAAAATCAAATGACCGTGCGTGAATGTATAAAACGAATTTATGCAACGTCGGGCTTTCGTGGTTTTTATAAAGGAATAACGGCCAGCTATTTTGATATATCCGAAACTGTTATACATTTTGTGATTTATGAAGCTCTTAAAGCGAAACTTATCGAGCTACGACATAGTCATCCTTTGGATGGTAAGACGTCGAGAGATTTTCTTGAGTTTATGCTGGCCGGCGCTATATCGAAGACTGTTGCTTCATGTATTGCGTACCCGCACGAAGTTGCACGAACGCGATTACGTGTAGAAGGAAGCAAATATCGAACGTTTTGGCACACGTTATATACAGTCTGGAAAGAAGAGGGCGAGGCTGGAATCTATAGGGGATTAGCAACACAACTAGTCCGTCAAATACCAAACACTGCTATCATGATGGCAACATACGAGGCTGTTGTCTATATGTTAACACGACACTTTAATAGCGACTTTTATATTGTATCCTAAGGAGAGAAATGTGATTCTCATGCACGTTCATGCCGTCGTTTTTGTGTGGCAGTGCAACAACGCTTAATAAAACTAGAGTCGTATATACATAACATTATGAATACATGGTAGATAAAAGTAACAACCGATAAAAAGCAGCGGCAAATAAAAACAAAACAAATCAAACACACAAAATAGTACCGCGTAAGAAAAAAAAATTTCAATAATATCATAGGCAATGAATGATTTACCATTTAGCTACAGATTAACCGTGAATATTAATACTTAGTTTTTGTTCGTGACAATGAATTAAAATAGAATAAAGTTTATTTGGTTATAATTCGAGAACGGGAAACGGGTAATTTAAACTCGAAGAACAACTAAAAGATTGCGAGCCAGTATCGTTGATGATAAGAGCATTTCTTCGGTTATTTGTACAAATGTTTCAAGTCTGTCCGCGCAGAGATTTTCAAAATTATTTTAGTCATTCGAAACGTAGCGATAGACGTCGGAGTTTATGGTTCTGTTGGAAAACGTGTTGTGACATATCTAGTAGAGAAAAAAAAAAACACAACTCATAGAAATGCGTGTTCAACTCGAAATAAAACATTCAAGTCATTCAGAACATTCAGAATAAGTAAAAGGACAATTGACAAGCCATATGTTGAATCCAAGGAGAGCTAATTTCCCTTCCATTCTTTCCGATCGCTCGGAGAAAGCAAGTCCTCGTCTAAATTTGTGCATCCTACCAACCTATCGAGAGTATAAAGTTTTTCACCGATAAATATCGTGCAAACTTAACATAACTTAACACCAATCAAAACATTTTGCAAAGAGACAATTGTGATCATTTTTTCTTCATATCCTTATAAAACAATTAAACATGAGAAATGCTTTGGGACAATGAATTGAGATTTACTAAAAAGGCAAGAAAGAGCAATTAAATAAGTTAGGTATGCAACACTCGCGTTGAAAATTTGGAAAAAAAAAAGAACATTGATGGTATTTATAAATATAGCATTGATTTCAATGCTTGAAACAAAAGACATGAAATGATAAAAGGCCTCTTATATAGAAATTCCTAAAATAATATCCCGCCTGAGTCCTTCTAGTTTAGCTGATCCAGCGGATTAACATGGTCAATGCCCTCCTTTTAGTGTACTTGTTAAATTTTTGATTTAGAATTGATGATAACAATACTTCGTGCAGAGAGGCATATTGAAACTAATACAATGATTAGGGAAGAATCGCTTCTTAAATACTGGCAACTAAGTCGTACACATAAGTTACATATACAATAGATTTCAGTAAATTAATTATACATAAATTATTAATTACAAAACGATAGTTCACTACCGGAGCGTTAAGGAGAAGTCACCTACAAATTAATTCGAAAATAGAGGTACTCGTATATTTTAAACGAAAGTTGCTTTATACACTAGTATATATATTTGTGTAACCCGATTGGAAATAGAAAAATAACGTACAGTAGTATTTTAAAGCCAAGCAAAAAAAAAAAAAAAAAAAGAAAAATAACACAATATCGATTTAAATTTTTAAATAACGGAGTGTTACTAAAAGAATACTGCGCAAAAATAGAAAAACCAAGGCATGAGATAAAAAAAGAAAAATTATAAGGCAAAGCCATTACAAGCATCTCTGCAAATAGCGAAAGACATAGCACGTAAATACTAGAAAAATTGTAAAATTTAAAATTTGATGCTCTTACAAACGTGCTGAATTGTTGCAACCATCCATCACCAACTTGTAAGAATTTATTGTAAGTTCAGAATTCTCGATTGATGTGGCGAAGTAGCTTTGGTACTAATTAAAGTGCCTATGTTTACTTTCTTTTCCATTTTAGTTAAATTGTTAAATGTTATACATTTTATTTTTTCGTTTATGAAATTTTCATGTCAATTATTTTGACTATATTCCCGGATAATTAGTTTATATTTTTATATGAATTAAAGGAATGTTTTTGATTAAAATGAATTGCTAAATCTAACCACGACTTTCCTTTTCAGTGGTCCTTCTTTTTTTCAGTGGGAAGAGAGAGTGCAGGGTAAGTATGCCGTCGCGAGGGTAGGGTTTCGACAAATCCGCTGAGGTCGGTTTCGCGTCGTGCGCGGTACGCGGTACCTTTGTTGTTTTGTTATTTTATTTAGAGTAGTCTTCGTCGGGTTGAGTTAGAGTAGTATACTTTTCGGTACCGCGTCGAAACTTCGGGAACGCGAAATAAAAATTAGATTTTGAATGCTTGACTGTTTATAAGACGAAATACGGAGTAACGTAAAGTAGGTTTCTTCTCCGTATGGTTTGCTTCGTAACGCGTTTAAAAACGGGCGTGTTCAGGTGGCTGAAAATATTGTAATTGAGCGTAACCCATTCGGAGACCCGCGACCGAAATCCTCTCCGAACTAGCTGGCCGACAAGCAGCCACCGCGTGAATGGGTTACGGTGCACGGATTGGTTGACCTGTTGGTACCATCCGTTGGCACTACTCAGACTTAACGTCTAGAACCGATGAGAGGTCGGTTCCGCGTTCGGACATGAAAGGTGGAAAATCATTACAGGCTTACCATGTCGGGGTCTCCGACGGGGCATGGAAGACTCGCAAGCAGCTATGATGGTACTCATAGTTGAGTTCACCAAGTCCTTGGCTGTAGGCCCTCCACTCCCTGGCGGAGCTCCCAGCAACGGTGCGCCTGCCGTAAGCGCGTCAGCGAACCTCTCGACGTCCATCCTCCCAGTCCTCCATCCGAGGATTGAAGTTTGGGCACATGCACGCAGAGTGGCACCGTCGTGAATCTCAACAGCTATATACTGGTGATCACTAGCCGAGTAGTCCTCTAGTACTCGCCAGTTGTGTACTCTAGGTACCAGGGACTCCGAAGCGAGTGCCACATCGGGTATGGTTCCTACGCAACCCCAGCGGCGGAAAGTAGGGGTGTTACCAGTATTTAGGACAAAAAGCGCTGTTCTGGCCGCCATGTCCAAGATTTGCTTTCCCCTTGGGTCGGATTGTGGCATACCCCATTCGATGGCTCTAGCGTTGAAGTCTCCCCCGACCAGCATGTGGCCCTCTGTGATCGAGACAGCGTCCTCCAGGGCATCGAGTTTGGTTCGAAAGGATCGCATTGCCTCGTTAGGCGAAATATGAAATATGTTATCCCTGAACACCGCACCCACACAAAACCATCCCCGCGTACATGGCCCTGCACCTGAAGGCGGGCGCTGTCTCGAACCCAGATGGCCGAGGTACCAGATTTGTCAGGGTACCACGCTTGCGAGTCCTTGTTATGATGTTGCTCGCTCAGCAACAGGAGGTAGCTTTCTTATCTCTCGCAAACTGCTCAAGTAGGTCCTGGGCGTTTGTGCTTCGGTGCAAATTGACCTGCAGGATACGGATCATTTGAGTATCGATTTGGCTTTAGTTAGGGCCTCCTTGAAAACCCAGCATCTCCCTGTCCCCGGCTCATGTTTGAGGTCGCCGGGTGCTAGCTTAGCATCCTTGCAAAGAATGCATTTTGCCTCGTTCGTGCACTCCTTCCTTTTGTGCCCCGTTTCACCACATTTGTAGCACAGAGATCTCCTGTCGGGTCCCCTACAGCCATACGCGGTGTGTCCGTATTCGAAGCATCTGAAGCAGCGGATAGGGGTCGCTCTTCTCCGTATCCTGCAGATCACCCAACCTATCTTAATTTAGCCCTTCGCCAGGATTTGCTGGGCGTCTTTATCAGCTAGTTCGACAATAGCCATACGTTACCCCCTTGTGTTTTCACGTGTCAATCTTGCCTTGACTTCACTTAAGCTGGGGAACTCCCTCCTAATGGCATCCTCTACTTCAGCTTTGTCCGTGACGCAGTCGAGGTCCCTGATTTCCAGGGTGGCCATTGGTTCGAGCGAGGCAACCGTTGCCGCATCTCCAAGAACCTTTTGAACCGCGTCACGGAATGCATCTTTGTTTGTGGCCTCTGGCCCGAATTCCACTAGCAAGCCACCGGTCCGGGTTGGTCGAACTGCTTTGATGGCAGTTTTGGTGTCGTCTAGCTTGACCGCTCCTTTAATTTCACGGAGGACATCTGCGTAGGCTCGGCCCTTAGTGGGTTTAATAAGCAGTGCCTCTCGCAAGGGTTTGCGCCGCGGTTTGCTTTTTGTTTTCTGCGGTATATCGGGGGGTTCTTTGTTCTTTTCGTGGTTGAGCTCTTTGTCTGTTTTTTCTAGCAGCAGCTTTTTGGCCGCTTTTTTCGCTGCCTTGTTTCGCACCACATGAAACTCCTCGCCTGGAGTGTCAACTTCGTTTATGGTCTCGTCCTTCCTCCTTTTCTCACAATCGCCTTCAATTGGGCTACTGGCCATTCTTTTGCTGCTGCTAGGACCCACTGATGCCTCGAGGGAGAGCCTGTCTTTTTGGTGCTTTTCGGTTGCAAGCCACCTCCGCCTGTAGTGCGTTATGCGGTCAAAAAGCTCCTCCAGTTCAAGAATGCCATTCTTGACACTCTTGCCTATGTTTTTCTGCACTTCGCAGGCAGCCCTCAGTTGTTTGACGATATTCCCCGCTTTCCGAGTAAGGCGCTCCTCTTCGGCGCGGTCAAGGGCGATTGTGTTATTTGGCGCCACCTCTTGGGAGAGGCCCCCGTTTCCTAGCCCTTTTGCTTCTATCGCTTGGGTCGCGTTTGAAGTGGCGTCGGCCAACGGCAAAACTTCTCCCTCCCCCAGTCTAACACTGGCCTCTGTTGGTGTCGCAGCTTGATCCGGATTGTGTAAATCTTGCACTGGGCGGTCCGGGGTGCGCATAGTCCTTCTACTGCGCCCAAAGGCCGCAATGATGCCAGGTTGCACAACGCACTCTGCCTTCTTTCGTTCGGTAGTCCGTCTGTGGTCTGTCTCCGATGATTTAACCTGTGATGTTGACTTTGACAGTGTTTCTGGGGTTTGCTGCCTCCCCCCGCAATCGGTGACTTGTTTAATCGGTGTTCTTGCCAACAGCGGTTTTTGCCTGAAAGGGTTCTCCGTGCTAGCGTCCTGTTTGCTTGTGGTTTCATTTGTTTGCTCCATTTGATTGGGTCCCCCCTCGGAGCCGCTATCTCCGTTCGTGTGTGTAGTCGCCTTTTTGGTCCCATGGTTATCTTTGCAGAGCAGGGAGGCCATGCGAGGGTTGGCACAAGCCCTTATGGGGACAAGTGCTCAGAGCCAGACCAGCGCTAATCGGGAGTCCGTCTCAACCGAACCTACACCACCAACCCAATGGTGCGAACTTCGAACGTACTCCGAGGCCTGCCAAGGTTTTACCGGGACGGAGACGGTATGATAGTTGAATTGGAGCCGTTCACACACGAGTTTCACCTCGGCGCTACTGTGCAAAGCAACTAGGTCCAAACCATCACATCCGCCAGCCCAAAGCGTCAATTCCAGTTCGTTGTCCAAAGCGTAGTCCAGATACAATAAGAGGGAACCTCACGGCACCCCCCATATCCTCGGGTCCGTGGGGGCCGCACTCCCCAAAGAATGCTAGCCTCCAAGAATGTTCTTGTCGACCGGCTTTCTCCCTGCGGGAATTTCCTCGGGTACGTGGGGGCGGCACTCCCCAAAGAATGCTATCCTCCAAGAATGTTCTTGTCGACCGGCTTTCTCCCTGCGGGAATTTCCTCGGGTACGTGGGGGCGGAACTCCCCAAAGAATGCTAGCCTCCAAGAGTGGTTTTGTCGACCGGCATTCCCCCTGCGGAGTTTCCTCGGGTACGTGGGGGCGGAACTCCCCAAAGAATGCTAGCCTCCAAGAGAGACCGGCATTCCCCCTGCGGGAGTAGTGCAGTGGTTAGAGGCTCGTTGCGTAAGCCGAAAGTTCCTGATTTGAATCCCGTTGGTGACAACGAGATTTATTTTGAGTGATTCATTGGACGGGCTATAATTGAGTAGAATATACCCTCTAAATTTCAAGTTATGGCTGTTATAGTTTCATTCAGTCGAGGTTTGATTTCCTTCAGATCTAATAAATAACTTGCGATTTTTTTCTAATTCATGGCGAAACACAAAAACTCCTTAAGTGGTGAATTTTATGCCTGCCAAACTTAAATATCTCAAAGAAAACAAAGGTAATACTTTAAAATTTTCAGATCTTTTCTAGGCTAAACTTGCAGGTTTGATTGTTTATATGAATTCTACATGAACTTAAGACATAAGAGATATTTTTTATAGATTAAAATGAACCCCTTTTCCTTTCCCTCTCGTTGTACTTGTCAGATGAATCTAAGATCGCTTCATGCAGGCAGAGTTACCCCCCAAAAGAAGCCCCAACATGACTGGGCACTACCTGGTCTCAATTTGCCCCTCGGGAATCTAGGACATTCACATCGAAAATTTTTGTGGCTATGGCAAAAACCCTGGTTTTTTTCCAGAGATAGGCGAAGTGGCAAGTTTTTCCCACTTCCCCTTATGAAAGTATTTTACCTCTTAAAAAAGTGTGTTTGGCGTCCAATGAAATGCCTTGATGACTATTAAGTTTTAATTTATAAAATCTTTGAGTCGTGGTTAAATAAAAGGCAAAATGTGCCTAATACGTCCAGATCGAGGTTCAACATTTTCGAGGCAAATGATTTGAACCGTAATGAGTGTTTATAAAAATGAACAAGTGTCTTAGTAACGAAAAATATTTCAACTATCACATCCAAATAAATTTTTTTTTTTATGAGATCCCAAAAATTTTGAACACTTTGAATATGCACTTAAAGCTGCCAAATAGTGCAACGAGACAGAACTACGCTCATGTCAAAAGGATTTTGTACTTAGCCTACAATATGTGGACCAATGACAAATGAATGATTAATTCAAGAAAAACTTGTATGACATGCACAACAAATACATTTTTGCTTTAAAAGAATTCTTTTTTAACCAGCCAACATTTTGTTCCAATATTACTAAAATCCTTGACTGACCGGAATCTTAAATGTATTTTTGTTATTCATGTTACTTGGAAATTTGGAGAAGATTCAATCAAAGCAAAGCAAGCAAGTTCAACGAATTCCAGCCTCTAAGTTATTTGGTATTGAATCTGGCTTCATGATTGTTAGAGCTTTCTGAAAGAAATTTTGGAAAAATCTACTAGTTTCCCGTCCTATCTGGCCGTCTGTCCGCCTATCCATCCGTCCTTTCGTCCATCCGTCTTTCCATCTGTCCGTCTATCCGTGCGGCTCAAGAAATTTCTTCCAAAGCTACAGAAGCTACAAAGCTCAAACTTTGCGAAAAGATCAGAAGTGGTGATCACTTAAAAGTTTAGGTCTTATCAAATATATCAAATTTTTTAAAGGGGGTTCAAATTTTTCCATTAAAGATACTCGAGTAGGGTATCAAATGAAAGGTCTTAGCACTTTCAGAATCTGAAAAATTACTCATTTTTTGCATAAGGAGTACAGGGGGAGGCGAAATGCACGAACATATTTGCGTCCCCTCCCCTCATGATTGGACACCTTTGAGCCGAAAACCTGAAAAAATCATGGAGGTAGGTCTTTATGAGTCCAAGGGCAACAAATACCTCAGAAATCAAAATTCACTAAACTCTGTTAATAATAGTATAATTTGTAAATTTTACATTTACCCCAAAAATCAAAACGGTGCCCTTAAGCTTCTTAAAGTTTTACATTTATGTAGGTTGACATAAGACATGCCTACCAAATTTCATGGAAATCAAATCATAATAAAGTGAGTTCTCATCATTTCAATTGTATGGAATCACCAAAACAATAACACATGTTGATAGTTAATATATATTTCAAATCGACCAAGGCACTCTTATTTTTTTCGGATTTGCATGAAAATTTAACGAACAGTGATTTACTTGAATATGCTCAATGAGCCGAACATTCAGAAAAGTTATTTAACATGGGACAAAATCGCGGCTGTTATGTGCTTATGAATGAAACTCTGCATCCTTTGGATGAATTTGAACGATTTCTTAAACAAGTATTGGGTGAATAATTCAAATCACCGATTCATGGCATCAGAAAATTTTTTTCGAACTGTAGAATGGTTACAAAGCCCTTCTGTTAGGAGCTCTCTCCTACCTACTCGATTTATTTCACCTATGAGTAGGTACTCATCTTCAGTCACTCATTAAATTAAATCAAGTGTAGAAAGCATGTACCTTAAATATTGAAGCTGGGGAAAAATAACTCAAAATTATTCAATCTTCCCATTTAAAACAGCCACTATTTTGTTTTAAGATTACTGATACCACTAGCTGAACCGACTCTCAAAGATATTCATGATACCTATCATTCCTGAAACTTTCATGCAAATCCTAGCAAACATGTAGTGTCTGAGTCAGGAAAAAGCGCATATTGTTCCATATCCATATGTTTCCATAGTAATACAGCCCATATAGTTCCATAGTAATACAAGAAAATTCGAACCGCTATAACTTCGTTAAATACCATTTGATCTTTCAGGGTAAGTAAATTTTATAAATATACATTTATTCAAGAAAATGTAAAATTGATAAATCATATTATTACTAACAAAGTTGAGTGAATTTCGACTTCTCACATAAATGCCTATGCTGTACTCATAAATGCCTATATTCATGACTTTTTGGATGAAAGCTGTCCAATCGCGAGGGGGGTACGCGAAAAATTCGTACATTTCCCCTTCCCCTGCCCTCCGCGGTGCGGATAAGGCAATTTTAAGACATGTTTTGAAAAGATCTCGTTGAGACCTTTCTAATGAGATCCTACTCGACTACCAATTGTGAAAAAAATTGAAGAGTCACCTCCCTATATGAGGAGACCCCTCTTAAAACCCTTTGAAAACCCTTTTTGCAAAGTTTCATGGCTGTAGCTTCTATAGTTACTTAGAAAAAGTGCTGTGAAAAATGGCATTCTGATATTCTAGCTCAAATAATCTCTCTTTCTTTCCATAAATGTCCCCAAAAGACTTGTTTTTTAAGTTTGTATTTTCTTACAACTATCGAAGGTTGCCATTATATATGATAAAAAAAAAAGAATCAAGATTAAATTGTTTTCCTTGTATAATATCCATCGTGGACAAAGTAGTAAAGTTTATACCTCTTCCAACAATATTAGGCTAAAATAAATGAAAATTTAAATTAAAATAACCAAACTTAAATTCACGAAAATAAAATTTTCCTGTCCCTAACTCAAAGTAAACTTCTGCTGAATTCATTTGAAATCCTAAGTAAACTCACTCGGCCAACCTCTTTTCGTTGAACCAGAAAATGAGTTTATTTTCCTGTTTCACTTAAAATATATCGAGCCATTGACAATGACTAATAGAAAATTCAGGCCAAACACAGAGTAACAAAAAGTAAAAGGAATATTCAGCTTGCTAACATCCATGATCACAATGTTGCCAACAAAACTTTTCAATTTCAAGCGCCAATTTTACTCATACATAAATTTATTTATACATACATACTCTGAAAATTCTAAACAGTATATTAGTAAATTAAGAGCAACAGAAAATATAAAAGAAAAATCATAAACAGCAGTAAAACGGAACTATTCTTACGAAATTCTCCGCTAGACAAATCATAAATGAAATTTTTTGAAAAGTGAAAGTTCTTTTTGCTGCCCAACTCTACAAAACTCATACAGGCACAAAAAGATTCACACTTGCGTAACAAACATTTTCTGGATCCAAATGAAAATGAAAACGAAAATTCAAACGATTCAAGCTTTAGGCATGTGCATTTTCCGTTTTTTATTGGTGTTGTGTCTTGATGCAATAGATGAGATGCATAGAAGTAATGTGGAATGGGAATGAAAATTTTTTTTAATGATGAAGACAAAAATTCTAATCAAAAGTTCTGAAAACAGAAAGATATTTACGATAAATTTGGTCCATAAAATCTAGGAAATAGTTTTAGTTGCTATCCTAGCGCCTTTCCAGGAAGCTTTTCTACAGAATCCCACTGAGCAGGAAATCTGTCTTGATGCACCCTTACCAGATCAGTGCAGGGGATGCATGGATGCAATCCAGGTAAAACTATTAGCACCTCAAAGCCTTCCGAACGTCGCGCATATTTTCCCCATGCGCGAATGCAGTGCCAGCATACCCGATTCGCTATGCATCGGAGCTTGCTAAGTGTCTCCCCTTTAGCTAAAGCTTTAGGCCTATCATCAAACTTACACTTTCCGCCTTTGCCTGCTTGATGGTTGCAATCCAGTCAATGACGACGGAATGCACTAATACTGAGACGCCGGATTGCGATATAATGACGTGTTTCAGACCGACATCCAAGCAACGACGACGACGAACGACCAAGATGATGGCGAGGCAATGGCAAACATGTGTGCCAGGTCTTCGACCTTTCACCTACTTTCTTTTTCATGTGCTTGCGCTCTGCTTGGCCTCCGCTATCTCCACGCTCCACCTCGTCGACCCAAACACGACGCGGCACACGTTCGCGCTTATTGCGCGAACAGAAGTACTTCTGGTATGAGTTTTTTTTATTCACTTTTTATTTGATTTTGTTTTTAGCAGGAACATCATCATATGTTTCCATTTTTGCCGTTCGCTCATTTCTTTCTTTTTCCTTTTTGATGGATTTTATTTTTAACAATTATTTTATGACTTTATTGCTTACAAACGAAATGAGTTTGTTTGTACAGTGGGTCGAGTACACCGGTCATTGTAATGTATCTGTATTTAAAAATTTTACGGAAAATTTAGGTTTGTTGGGTAAAAAGTGAATTGTTTAGAATTTGTGCTCTATATATTGCGAATTAGTAATTATTTTGAAAAAAAAAGATTTTTTGTCAGCATTTCTTTTGCTTTATATTGAACGTTGAGCACATGAGATGATGACCTTGTTTAATTCAGGAAGAAAACGTGTGTAAATTAATAACAATAACATATTCGGTAGTAGAAGCAGCAAAGAAACATTTTTATGTTATGCAATTTTCATACATTTTCTTGCTAGAGATAATAGAAAATATACAGTAAAAGAAAGAATATATTAAATTTCCATATTTTGTTACTTTTTAGGATGATGTACATCCAAATGCAAAAACGGACCCTTGTAAGATCACTATGTCTGTCTGTCCGTCGGTCACAACCAATTTGCTCAAAATCGACTGAACCGATTAAGTTCGAATTCAGCACAAATAAATGAATTTTAAAAATAGGATTACTTTTTGAGGAGGGAGAGGGTGGATGAACCGCTCAATGAGGAATCATGTTTATTCAACCCCTTTGAAAATGAGTCCTTAATTCATTCTCTTGTTCCGAATATCAGCCCTGGTACAGATGGTTTGCCAAATATTTTTGTAAATTCTTTGGCGTGTGCGCCCTCCTCTCCCTTGTCCTTTAACTTGAGCTTAAGCAGTGAGTCCTTTCTCTCCTGTTGGAAAAATACTTGTGTTGTACCTATCTTTAAAAGTGGTGAACCTTCTTCTGTGTGTAATTACCGTCTAATATCCCTAATCTCTTGATTTCTGAAGTTGCTTGAGCGTTTAGTTCACAACCGTCTCTCCGACCTGTTACGTACTGTTATTGAAAGCCAGCAGGATGGATGCCGCAAAGGTCATTCGACATCCACTAATCTGATGCAATTCACTGAAATTGTAGGTAAGGCATTGGACAATCAATATCAAGTTGATGTGGTATTCATTGATTTCACCAAAGCGTATGACACGGTTAATCATCGTCTTCTCATTTATAAACTTGAAGTTTTTGGCATGACTCATTCGCTTTTGTAATGATTTTCTTCTTATTTAACGCATCATGCATGTCGAGTTAGTTTTTGTGGATTCACCTCTATTCCATTTTATCTTTCAACTGGTGTTCCTCAGGGTTCTACTCTTGTACCCCTACTTTTCCTAGTGCTTATCAATGGTCTCCCCTCAGTAATCTCTTCTCGTTGCCTATTGCTTGCGGATGACTTTATGGTATTTCGGTCTACTAAGACACCTCTTGAATGTCAATATCTTCAGGATGACTTAAATGTGCTTAATAACTGGTGCTTGTCTAATTTTCTGCACCTCAATCCCACCAAGTACTAGAAAATGACTTTTTCTCTTAAGGATCACCCCATTTTCTTTGTCCTAAGCTACGTTCCACAAAAATCTAGGATCCAAAACTTAAGTTTGACATTTACATTTTCAATGTGGTTGCTAGAGCCTCTAAAGTATCGGTTTTTATCCTAAGGCATTTCCACAAGTTTTGTAATGTTTCTACTACTATCGTATTGTTCGATTGTCTTGTTCGACCACTACTTGAATTTTGTTCTATGGTCTGGTCTCCCTATCATGCCTATATTGTGTCATCGTTAGAGTCTGTTCAGAGGATGTTCACTCGCTTCCTATTCTTTAAACTGAATTCACCCTATCTTTTTTTGTTTTTGTTTAATACCTCCATTTCCTACCACTCTTTCCATCACTCTTTCATCGTCGCGCAACGCTCGTGCGATCTACACTTCACACGTCGTCGATTCCTACGTGTGCCTCCAGTCAATGCTAAAACATCGGTATAAGGGGCACACAAAATGCTGTGAAGTACTCTTTTCTTGCTAGTATAGTCCGATTCGTGAACAGTTCTCAAAGATAAAAAAATATAACCCGACGCAGTAAAAAAAAACTCTGACTTTATAAAAACTACCTGTCTTTGAGTATCTCGACGTTAGGGTCTAAAATGCCATCAGATACTGCATTTCCCATCCTCGGGACTCATTAATTTGAATTTATTAGATGTTCCTTAAGTCTTTTCTTAAAAACCAATAATGATTTTCCGTCTTTCACTGTTTCTGAAAGATTGTTGCATACATGCAGAGCATCATTCGTTGCATCGTTCTTTAGTCGATCAGTTCTAGCGAAAGGTATTACAAAATTGTTGGCATTTCTTTAATTATATGAATTTATTTGTGATACTTTTATAAAGGGGCTTCGTTCCGATTCACTGGAAATTAGACATTTGAAGATAAACTTAGCTTTCTCCATAGTAATGACTTGACTGAAGGTGAGTGCATTGGTACGTTGATACACTAGTCACTAGTGAGAATTAGAAGGCTTAGAATATTTGTATAGGCTTAAGTTAGTATCCTGGATATAATATGAAGGTTTTTCTTTGACGATTGACTCCAAGTGACTACCGCATAATGTAGCTTTGTCAGTACAAATGAATTTAATACAAGTTTCTTTATGTGCATTGGAAACCTCCATATCTTCTCAATATTCCTATCATTGGTGCTAGTTGTCTCCTCAAATTATTTATGTGTGGCAACCATGTCAAACGATGATCTATGGTAAGACCGAGATATTTAATTTCAAACACTCTTTGCAAGTTTTCACCGTTAAGTTTTAGATCATCTTCTATGTCATCTTGTAGTATTCAATGTTAGCTTGTTTTCGATAAGCCATGAACCATACATTTTTATCTAGATGCTCGTTGACGATATTCTCCATGGCGATTTTATCATGTCCTGAATAAAGAAGTACAGTATCATCAGCATATAATGTGTGGTGGCTTTTCAGTTTACATATATTCAAATTATTGATGCATAGCAAAAACAAGATTGGTCCAAGTATGGATCCTCGAGGAACCCCCGATTTAATTGGGGCTAGATTGCTCAGGACATTATTAACTGATGTTCTTTGGAATCCTCCTTCCAAATAACTTTTAAAAAGTTGTTTCGGTTTGCCTTGTAACCGTATCAAAAGCTTACTTCAGGTCCACAAAAATTGCAATAACATAATCTCCTTTATCAAGACTTTCATTGATGTAACGTGAGACATGAAGTAACGCATCGAATGTACTCTAGTTCTTTTGAAAGCCAAACCGTTTTGGATTTATGATGGAATTGTCCATAAAGAAAGATTTTAAACGATTATTTACAAGCTTTTCGAATATTTTACTAGAGACTGTCAAAAGTGCACCAGGGCGGTAATTATTCGGGTCCAGATGATCTCCTCCTTTGAATATTGGAATTAATTTTGCCAGTTCCATTTGTAATATGCTCGTTTATATAATTTCCCAGTGGATCAGCTAATAATTTCATGTGTGGTGACGTTGTTAATACCTGATGCTGCATTTTTTTTTTCAAATCTTCGATTGTATTTAATACTTCTGTTTTAGTCGCTTGATGAATGTAAAAGATGGATTTACGTGGGCTATTTATAATATGATGATCGTTTATCCTCCTTTAGCCTTCCACACCTGGCTGTACGTAGGACCTATTTGGATATATGTTTTTTTTATATCGACTGTGTCATTGTCAAACTCCCTCTAGTTTTTTTGCTGCACTGCAATTTCGGCAGTCTGTATCTCCTGCATAGGGAATACAATCCCGGACCATTATTTCAATCCCAGGATTTTGGGACCAAAAAGCACTGAACCCGGGACCCCGGCACTAGATCCGAATTGGCAAAACTTTTAAAGCAGTAATAAAAATGATGCAAAAAGTTTTATTAAATTCATTTCAGAGTGTAATAGGCCAATTTATTGAGAATCTAAATATGAAGAACTTAAAAACAAAATATAAATACACTTATCTGATAATTCAATATCACAATATTCAATTGAATTAAAACTAAATAAAAAATATTATAAAATTAGAACATTCATTTGGCATTTTAAAGAATCGATAAAGTTAGATGTTTATTGATTTGATCTTTGAAAATAAGACCTCAACATGAGAAGATTTTCAATGCTGGTATCATTAAGCCGGCTTCTCAACTTGTTTGCAATGTATGAAGCAGAAGAAAATGCTCTTTCAGGCTCAATGCTTGTCGGAGGGATGGTTATCAAGCATTTGTAAATTTTATCGAGATTAGAATCTTGAACCGCAGATCCGCATTCTAAAAAGTCCATTTTCGTTCTTAGTCTTAGCAATATCTGTGTCTTTGATATCTTTTGTTTCAACTTTTTTCATGCTTTTTTCAATTTCGGCCTGCAGCTTCTCTTCTAATGTTAACTCTGTGTTCTCAACTGAATCTGAATCAATTTTCTCAACAGAATCTGAATCTGGAACCTGAAATAGATTACTTTGAGGGCCAGTTGGACAAAACTTAATTGCAAGCTTTATAATTTTGTCACGAAGAATCGTTTTAGGCGGAACTGAAAAAATAGATCTTTTATCAAGAGGCAGATCATCAATTTGATTTTCCGGGTTTTGTAGATAGTTTAGCAAACCTGATAACTCCGATTGTCTTCTTTCTTGTACTCTTTTTAACGGCGATACTTTCATTTTCTCAGAAATTTTATTATTTTTCTTGTGTAAATCTTTTATCATGAATTTGAGTGCAACATCTGCTGCACACAAGTTAGTGTCGAAACGGCAAAGAGCTTCTACAGCTAGTTTCACAGATGTTAGAGTATCAACTAAATCCTTGATAATCTCGAAAGCTGCTTCGTTTATTGTAGCAGGATAGTAAAGATCAAGGAGGGCTTTAAAATGGGAATTTTCACTAGTAGAAAGCGTTCTAACATTGCCAATAGGCTGTTCTGTCGTGTACGGCAATCTAGCAACAATGACAATTCCTTATTGAATGCAAACTTTACATTCTTTTGCAAGACAGTGTCATTTTTTGTTGGCGATCTTTTAAAAAATAATACAATTTTACGAACTTTCTTTTTGACATCATGAACGCCACAATTATTAATGAAGTTTTGAGCACTCGCTGTGTTAGCTCCTAATCCATCAATATTTAAAAAGCATTCAGTATTATCTGGATCTTCTTCCTCATCGTCATTTTCGCTTAAAGAGTCATTAACAAGCTCAGGCAAAGGGGTGTATGGTTCAATGTCTTGTTTCTTATAAACCAAGATGTATTCCATGCGCCACGCAAAGTTGATGTTCAGTTTTGGCGACAAGTCTTCCAAATTTTAGCATTACGTTTGAACCATCTGTGTCTTGATGTAAAGATAGATTGAATTGACCCAAACGCTTCCTCAAAAGTAGCAACTAGTTTTTTGCCGTCATAGAAACTTCAATTCCAACCAGTCCTAAGCTCCAAAATTTATTTTCTGTGAAAGTATTGATATTCATGTACCTTTTGTTAGAGAGCGATGTCCACTCGTCAAAAGTAATTGAGAACATGGCCCCTATTGATTTCAAAATCTTAATATTGTCTTTTATGCGATGCCGGATATTATCACTAAAATTCATTATTTTGCTGCGAATTGTTGTTACAGGTTTCGGTGATAAAGATACTAAATGGTAAACTATCTAATGCAACCATTTGCGACAAAATTTCATCAAGTATGTCCTTTCTGCCTTGAGTTTCGCGATTAATATCATTCATTAGCCGCTTTGGTGGAGTCAGGATGGAACTGGTCGAAAATGTTTGGGTTGGCAATGAAAGTCTGAAAGTTTTATGCTATGTCTTAAGAATAGATGGGCACTTTTTGCATTGAGCCCTATTGCCGTTTGTAGCTACCCTTAAATGATTCCACACTGAATTCGGGTCTGTATCTTTTTTATGGTTGACAAAAACGGTAGACTCCAATGACGACATCACATTTTCCAATATTTTGTTGAATTGTTGGCACTACGATTGTGACCTGTAAAAACAATATTTTTGGTTCAAGAAATTCTTGTTTATAGTTTATTCATAAAAAATAGAAATTTAGTCTAATATAAATGTTCTGAGGGAGTAACATATTTTTTCCGAATCATGAAGCATAATTTGAATGGCTGAACAATTCTTTGAGTGTAGACACTACTAAACTTCTTACAAGTTGCATTTTCGCATGTAGAATTTGTATTATTAATATTTTATCAATCCCAAAAATTCCAGGATTGGCAGGTTTAAATTCCGGGACTTCGGTATCAAAAAATTGTAATTGTAAATTGGATTGTATTCCCTAGTCCTGCAAGATTGATTTGTTTATTTGTGGCTCCATATGCTCGTACCGAGCTATACTACCATTCGCCTCTATTACGACTCGCTAGGAATCATAATAATCTTCAGATGGAACCTTTTCCTTCATCTTTTATTGTGTTTAAAAGGATTTTGAAAAATTTAACTGAACTTATTGTAATTTATAAATTTTGCTTCTATGTTTAGTTTTTTTTCTTTAATTTTTGCTGCTATATTTTGTTGTTCATTAGCTTTATCTAATTTACTTATTCTATTTTTCTTGTTTAAATTTCTATTTTAAAGCATCGCTTGATTATTTCCTTTCTTTTTATTTGTGTTACTATTCCATTTTGTTATTGGATTTGTTTCTGTTAAATGGAATTTTCAAATAAATAAATGAAAAAGTTTTGTAAAGTCTACCGTGTGTAGCAAATGAAAGGCATTGTTGTGAGGTTTTCAAATATATTGTTTTTATTACTGCCAAGTTAGCAGTTTTCAAGTTATTTAAGAAAGCCAATGAAAATCAAAATACAATATCGAAAATGCGGGTGAATTTGTGTACTTGGGTGCCAAAATAATGAAAACGGGTAATGAAAGAGACGAAATACGCCGAAGAATACAGCTCGCAAATAAAATATTTTATTCAGTTTTGACGATCTTGAAGACCAGCCGCATACACAGAAAAACAAAGTTCAAAGTATACAAATCTGTTATAAGACCTGTGTTATGCTATGAGTGTGAAACATGGACTCTAACTCAAGCATCCGCAAATACATTGAACGCCTTTGAGCGACGGGTCCTGAGGCGAATAATCGGGGCGAAGCTAGATGCGGAGCAATGGCGAATTCGATACAACCATGATCTGTATGAAATTTTTGGCGAGATGGAAGTCTAAACGATTGTAAGGCTGCGGAAGCAGCAATTGACTGGCCACATGAATCGTATGGACGAACAATGGATACCCAAAAAGATATTCGTTGGGAAAACTGAAGCCCGGAGACCTGTGGGGAGACCAAAGAAACGCTGGTCTGACTCGGTTGACGAAGACAGTTCATTGCTGCTCGGATTTCAAAATTGGAGGATGCGGTCCTCAGAGACAGTTGGAGGCGCTATTTGCAGGAAGCAAAAGCCCAAGAGGGGGTGTAATGCTACGAAGAAGGAAAAGAGGAAAAATTATTAGTGCTTTCTTCCAGATGCTCAGGAAACAGCAATTATTCAGGCAGTTATTAATGATAATCGTTAGGTAGGTTATGTATATTCCAGGTAATATTTTTATTACTTGTTACTGATTTCGTTTCCACTGGAGGCTTTGGGTCTGGTACTCTTTATAGGTTCCTGTATGTACTCTGCAATAACTTGTATGTACTCTGCAGTAACAAGATTCCTAATTAAAAGTGACGGTTCCTTTTAGGTCTTTCTTTATAATATCGCTAAATTGCCTTATAATTTTCTGATCGTGGAATGTGGAGGCATGTGGAGTTAGTGCGATTTAGCACTTTAACTCCCTCATACCTGTGAGCACTTCAGTACCCATCTACTTTCCCAAGCCAGTTTCAGTTATTATATGATTTTTTTTTGAATAAATTTTTACTATGTTCTTTGGCGGATGCTCGAAGGAATTCAAGGGTGCTATTAGTATGGTTGTCAAAAAGTTTCAGTGTCTTGTCGCGTACGTATTTTTCAACTGTCTCTATTCTTAGGTCCTTGTATATGCCAGTGTTTCTAATATACCATGGAATTCTTAAAATCGTTCTAACAATTCTATTTTGGAAGGACTGGCGTGCATTTTTGTTAGTCTTTGTCGTTAGGTAGAATGCAGAACTACCGTATAGTAGCGTCGGTCATATAATTGATTTGCATATGAGCATTCGATTTTTAAGGCTAGGGTTTAATCAAAGGGTATAAAGAGGAGAAAAGTCCAATCGGTGTCTTTGTTTATTCTGTATGTGTTGTTTCCATGTGAGCGTTTTGTCGAATGTAAGTCCAAGGTATTTAGCCGTTGTTGTCCAATATATTGTTTCGTTGTCAAAGATAAGTCTGTGCGGAGCTTGTAGTATTTTCCTTGTGATGAATAGTGCCTGTGTTTTGTCAGGATTAATCTTAATTTTCCTTTCACGAAGCTATTCCAATAAAATATTTATTGATCGTTGCAAATTTGAAGTGATGACTCTTGTTTGTCGTGCTGTAATAAATATGCAGGTATTATCAGCGTAGAGTGATAGTTTTACTTTTGGAGGCAAAGTAGAAAAGTCTGCAGTAAATATATTATATAGGACCGGTGAGATGGGCAAGCCTTGAGGAATTCCAGCATCAATTGGACTCAGGCTTGAGAGTTGTTTGCCAATTCTGACATGGAATATTCTGCCTTTGAAGAAAGAGCCAATAATTTGAGTGAGCTGCATTGGCATATCGAATTGATGCATTTTAAAGGTTAGTCCTGCATGCCAGGCTTCATCAAAGATCTTAGCTTTGTCAAACATAACTAGGCCTGTTGAATTCCTGCTATTTAATCTTGCTCTGATGTGTTGAACAATTCTAACTAACAGGAGTTCAGTAGAGTGTTTAGCTTTGAAGCCATATTGTTCTTCCGGTATCATACCTTTGTCGGAGACAACCTCATTGAGTCGTTGCAGAATCACCATTTCCTCATTTTTTGACAACGATGAAAGGAAACGGATAGGTCTTCAGTTGTGGAAATTTTGGGTCCTTTTGAGGTTTCAGAAAAACAATAATAACTAGTGATTTTCATATTTTAGGATACTTTCGCAAACGGAATATTGCATTAATAATATCAGTAAGTTGACTTTAAGCAAGCATACGACAGTATTGATCGTGATGCACTGTACCAAATAATGCTTTGCTTTGGCATCCCAGCCAAATTAGTCCGTCTTACCAAAATGCCAATGCCGCCTTTGAGCGACGGTCCTGAGGCAAATAATCGGGGCCAAGCTAGAGGAGGACCAATAGCGTATTCGATACAACCATGAGCTGTATGAAATTTTTGACGAACCGAAGGTTTCAACGATTGTAAGACTGCGGAAGCTGCAATGGGCTGGACACATGAACCGTATGGACAAATAACGGATAATCAAAAAGGTATTCGTAGGGAGAACTAAGGCCGGAGACCAGTGGGGAAACGGTCGACGAAGACAGTTCACCGCTGCTCGGATTTCGCAATTGGAAAATGAAACGAGGCAGCTGGAAGCGCTATTTGCAGGAAGTGAAGGCCCGAGATGGGCTGTAGTGCTACGAAAAAGAAGAAGAATGCCAGTGAGTATTTGCAAAATATTGTTCAGTCGCCATGAAATCATTTTGTTTGTAATGGTGTCATGTCCAGCTGCTTTATGTTTATTGGGTGTCTATATTATGTTCTTGATTTCGTTTAAGCCCGTTGGTTCAATCCTGTCTTCATGTTCAACGTTATCTATCAGTAGTCTCTCGACAGAAGATTCAATTCTCACCTCAGTTTCTTCCTCCTTGTCTGAAGAATTGCCACGAAATAGCATTTCCAGAGAATCTGCAAATGCTTCAGCCTTATTCGCATGGTAGAATTGCATCTCATTTAGACCATGAATAGGTGGCACCATAAATTTACTTTCACTCGAAAGTATTTTGATATTCTCCAGAAACTGCCACACCCAGGCGCGAGACTCTGCACAAAGCTCTGCTATTGCTCGTTTCGGAATACCTTTATTTTATCACGGATTTCATTAGTCATCCGAGTAGCGTTTATGCGTAGCGTAGGGTCACCTGTATACCTAGCTCTGTTCCGAACTTGATTCCTTCTCCATATCAGTTGTTTGATGTTCTGAGGGAGTTCATAGAGACTCGTTTCCCTTCTCGGAGTTATGACTGTATGGTTCTCTTGTGCCTGAAAAATTTTCTGAGTTGTATTCTCAATGACGTTGTCGATGTCGTCAGCCGTTTCAGCTGAATTAAGTTAATGCGACTTTAAACGCTTTGCAGTTTTTAGTTTTCTATTCCTGCATAGGAACATCAATGAAAACATTTTCTGTGAAGAAAAGGACTGGTTTTCGGTCGGAAAGCAGTTTGTCGAGGGCAATTAGCCAAACACTTTGTGTGAAATCTCGCGATGTTCCCACGTCCAGTGCAAAGCTATTTCTTGAACCAGAATGTGTTGGCTCATTGGAGATATGTTATGTAGGCTGAAGTGGTTGGCTGTGATGAATGTATTGAGCTCGATCCCAGCTTTATTACTTCTCACAGCTCCCCAAAGGCGGTGGGTGGCATTTAGATCTCCTGCGATGAAGATAGGGCCTTCAAATGCAGCAAGTGCTCTGAGATTATTTTAGAAATTTATATTTCCTGGAGGATTGTAAGCAGAAATCACAATGAGCTCTAGAAAATCAGTTCGCCTCTTGATTGCTGTGACCTCTAGTTTTTGAAGAGTGAGTGTATTAAGGAGATAGTGACTCACGTTTTGCCTCACGACAATAGCTGTTCCACATCCTCTATCCGTCATTCTGTCATTCCTGTACATAATGTAGTTACTGATGCGGAATCATCTTCCAGGCTTTAGAAAGGTATCTTAGATCATTATCATGTTAAACTTATGATCAAATATAAATTGTTTGAGTTCACTAGACTGCCAAAGCAAGGAATTCGCATTCCACGTCAGAACTGAAGCGTGGTGCTTGAAACTTATTAGTGATTGGTGTGGTCATCTCGTGCATCATGTTTTGGAATTTTGTCTGTATTATAGCGAAATTTGGTCCATATTGTGAGGTTAATTTTGTGTGCGTGAATGTGCTTGGGTTGAAGTTTTTGGTTTTATGCTGATTGTGTGGGTTGGGAAGCAGCAACCTGTGCGAACAATCTTCTCACGTTCTTTGAATTTTTTGGACAACCCCTGTAGCTTGCTGAATGCTCTCCGCCACAGTTCTCTTCAACTTTTTTTGAAGCAAATTACATTTAACGTATCGAGTCTGCGCATGACAGTTACTAGAAGAATGTCCAAATCATTGCCATTCGTGACATATGCCCTGGCCCGTGCGAAGACGCTGTGTCTCTATAATGCACATAAAGTGGCAAACAAATTTAATGTTGTAAATGCTTGTTTCAGATTTTGAAAGGAGAACCTGGACCACCCTAGAAATACCTTTCCTCATTTCGATGTAGTAAACTTAAATTGGGTGGAAGCCCTGAGACTGTAAGTCTTCCTAAATCTCTTCAACTGAAAGGCCATACAGGCCCTTAATGACGACATTCAACTGTCTCTCCTCGAGTAGTATGTAAGTGTGGTACTGTCCTTCATTGTTAGCTGATGCTTTTTTCAGTCGTTGTTGATCTGTAGGTTTTGTTGATATGATTTGTATCCCAAAGTAGAGACTTTTGCGGATGAGTATGATTTTTTTTGTGTTTTCATGATACCAAGTGCTTGGAACTAGTTGAGGGGCTCTCGAAGAATGATTGGAATCGTTGCGGGCTCTTCTATTTGTGGTGCAGGTTGTGTATTTGTCGTGTTTGGCAGTATTGGCTTTAGTTTTGGCGTAATGGCGATGTCTATAAATGTCGTAGCTGGTTTTGGTGGTGGAAGGGCAGGGAACATCTCGTCCTCTTTATCTTGTCTGCTACTCATGCAGTCAATTTACATATCGCCTTCCGAATCTTCAGAGGAGGAGCAAGATTTTTAAGATAAAGACGTCCTCACCTTTTGTTTTTCCATTTCATTGCTTTCTGAGGCTTATCGTTAATCTTAGCCTTATTTAAAAAAAAATTGATTGTTCTGTATTTCTTGCCACTAACAATTCATTTTTGTTTCGCTAGTCGGCTAGCTCGGCATTAGTTTTCGAAATTGTTTCTTCTGTTTGTAATAGCGTTACAAACACTCGGTCTAATTTTAGCGTAATATTGTCGAGCTTAGCAAGCAGCGAAGCAATTTTCTCATCCTTTTCTGTAACGTCACGTCCGGCAACTACGCCGCTTTCCGTCGACATCCTGTTCCCCAAAAGGAACTATCTATACGCTATTATTTGATAACCGCCAAATAACTTTCAATTCAATGTATAACAAATTCAAATTTGGAAAAAGACTGAAGCTGACCCAGGTCACCAAAAGAAAACTGAAGTGCTCACCCAGAGTCCCTTATATTCTTCAGTTTTTATCTTTTGTCTCTTTCTGAAAGCTTTTACTATTTCCTTTCTTTTTCTATCTTCTGTCACTTTCTAACGTCTGTCTCTTTCTATTTGCTGTCTCTTTCTATCTCTTTCCCTTTCTATCTTCTGCCTCTTACTATCTTCTGTTTCCTTCTATTTACAATCTCCTTCTATCTTCCATCTCCTTCTATATTTTACTTCCTTCTCTTCCTATCCTCTATCTCTTCCTTCTCTAGTTGTCTTTTTCTTCTCTCTTCAAACCACTATCAACTTTCAACTCATTCATTTAAACAATTCAACATTCAAAATTAGCTCAGCAGGAAAAGTTGGTTCATCAACGTCTTCCATACGACTATTATAGGTTCAGCTACCGGTAATGCTTTGTAAAAACAGTTTTTCTCAAACGCTATAAATCTGTTCATTTGGTATGATGATATATTACACCAAATTACAAAATTATAAGTTAGCATAGGTCTAACGATTTGTTTATAAATTAGATATTTTATATCTGTATTTATTCTTTTATTTTTAAAGGTTTTAGACATGATGCCTTTAATGATACCTGCTCTTTTTGGGGACCACATACTAGTTAGAGTCACTCCAAGATACGAGTACTTCATGTTATTGGTTTCTGTTATTTCTTGGCCGTTTATTTCTACTACTAATGATTTTTTTTTCTTGTATTTTTTGGGTCTTCTATGGTTTGTCAGCTTTTAACTAGTATGCAGTTTGATTTTTCTGGGTTTATATTAAGTTTCCGTTTCTGAAAGTATTCATAGAGTACTTTAATGCAATTGTTCAATCTTTCAGACATAGCTTTAACATGTAGGCCAGTGGTATAGATCAGAGTATCGTCAGTAAATAAAATGGTTTTCACTAGATTATGCTCATCAATTGGAATATTCGACTTGTATACATTAAATAATATTGGGCCACAAATAGATCCCTATGGAACCCCCGCTTCTATTTCCATAAAGTTTGATTTATGGTTGCTATATTTAATTTGAAAGCTTCGTTTTGTTAAATATTGTGCTAATATTTTGCATATATTTTCTGGAATGTTGTAGTTTATTAATTTAAAAATAAGTCCTTCTATGCATATAAAGTCAAACGCCTTATGAATTTCAATAGAGCATCCTAGTGTCGTGGTTTTCTTTCTTTCTAGAGCCTTTGTTTACTTCTTCAGCTATTTCTGTCAATTCGTGATTCGTAGATCACCCTCTTAAAAATCGTATTGATTATCTTTAATTATATTATTTTCATCAAAGTGATTTAGTATTTTAACTTTTGGTACTGTTTCATAGATTTTGCTGTCACATTGTAATGGCGATATCGGTCTAAATAGTTTGGGGTTAGTGGCTATATTATTGGTTTTAAGTATTGGTATTAATAGTGCTTTCTGCCAGATGTTCGGGAAATAGCAATTATTTAGGCAGTTGTTGATGATAATTGTCAGGTAGATTATGTATATTCTAGGTAATCTTTTTAGTACTTTGTTACTAATTTCGTTTAATCCACTAGAGGCTTTGGGTCTGATACTCTTTATAATTTCCTTTATGTAGTCTGCAGTAACACGGTTCATAGAATTCGCTATATTACTATCTATTTAATTCTTTCTATTTTCCTTATCAAAAGTGATGGTTCCTATTAGGTTTTCTTTATATTGCTTTATTATTTCCTGATCATCTTAATTGGGTCTTATATTGCTGCATTTTGCGGCATCTGATTTATTATGGATGTTTGCAAACATTTGTGTACACAGCCTTTCGTTTTTATGTCCACTAAAGAAATGGATCAGACTATAACTATATAGTCGTACTACTGTCGCAAGTTACACATGCGCACACTGTGATTTGCAACAATTCTGGCCAGGTCGGCGGTCCCACAAAATTTGCGATTTTTCCTAAAATCAGTTTAGTAGGAAGTTTTTGTGGTACTCGCGCAAGCGCACATCATTTGATTATTTGACGCTGGCATGCATGGCGGTTTCTTGCATAGCGCACATATAAGTTAGCGCATGTATTCTTGGCAAAGACATTCTTCCAAATAAGCATATTTGTTCTGCGCATACCGCAAGTTCCTTTGGAAATCTTGTCGCAGTGTGTTCATATTTTTTTCTAAAAATCGCTCGTTACGACAGTCGAATCGCAATGTGGCCGAACCCTGAGGTTTCAAGTTCCAGAATATCTAATGCGGCTTCTGAAGGACCGAAGCCTGCTCTATGACACGACATGACACAGGGCAAACGAAAGATGGAAGTTACATCGGGTGTTGCCCAGGGATCTATCCTTGGTCCACACCTGTGAAACGTGTCTTACGACGGAGTACTGAGACTGGAGATGCCAGATGAGTCACGCTTGATCGGCTATGCGGATGATGTTGCGGCTCCAGTCGCTAGACGCACCGTTGAACAAGCGCAACTTAGGCTAGGTATGATAATGCGCCGAGTGAGAGAATGGATGATTGCTCGAGGGTTCAGTTTAGCACTGGAGAAAACCGAAGTGGTCATCTTGACAAAAAAGAGAATCCTTAGAGTAAGGATGATCAGTATTGGAAACAAACTGATCGAATTGAAGCCAGCGGTGAAGTATCTGGGGCTACTGATTGACTCGCAAATGAGTTTCTCTGAGCAAATCAGGGCAACAGCTGAGGAGGCTGCTTCGGGAGTATCGACTCTGAGTCGACTTATGGACAACGCAGGGGGACCCATGGCATCAAGAAGACGCCTCTTGATGAGTGGTGTAGGCTAAATATGAGGCGATGCTCTCAGTAAGGAGGTATACCGAAAACACTTGGCACAGGTACAGAGAAGAGGAACACTGAGGATTGCATCCTCGTATCCGATAGGCTCTGATTCGGCAGTGATAGTTATTACAGAGGTAATACCTGTCGTCCTCCTTGCTAGAGAGCGCCGCGCTATTTACCTGCGTCGGAACGAGGATGCGAGGGAGATTGTTGTCCACGAGAATAGACAGCGCTCACTCAACGATTGGCAGCAGTCTTGGGTGAATTGCACGAAGGGAAAGTGGACTGCATGCCTCATCCCGGATATGAGACCGTGGCTAAATCAAAAGTATGGTGAGACTGGCTTCTATCTGACCCAGCTTTTGAGCGGGCATGGATGCCGTCAGTCTTACCTGCACAAGATTGGTAAGTCACGGTCCCCCGATTGTTGGTTTTGCCCAGGAGAGGAGGACAATACCTGCCACACATTTTTTCCGCGCACAAAATGGGACAGGCTGCGAAGAGACCTCTACAGGGAGACGGGAGAGCTCATCCCGGATAATATAGTCGCGGTGATGCTCGAATCGGTTAACAAATGGAACCAGGTGGCACATTATGTTCGGGCAGTCCTAAAAGATAAAAGGGACTCACAGCACTTGGGGGCGTTTGGGCTGAGGGATTGCTTGTCTGGCACTTCCTCTTCCTCTCTTCCTTCCCGCTAGAAGAAGAACCCCCCACTTGAAGGCGCCTCACGGCGTAACAAAACGAGACCTGGCCCAAAGTAATGTGTCAAACGGTTTCAGGCTGGGTTCTTGGGTTGGCAGGAGAGGTGTTTAGTGGGCAGTCTAATCGCTTCCTTTCGAACATGGGAGTCCCACACTCTGGTCATAACGAACATACACCTTCCAACCACAAAAAAGGCTACCTTAATTCTGTGTTTGGTAAGTGCCTTCAAGTCCTTAGTTTAGTATTTGGTTTTCAATGTTTTCGTAAACAGTATCTGTTGATCTGCCAAAACACGAACCACTGGCAGCAGCTCTTACTTCGATCGTCAAATTGCATTTAAGCCAAAAAGGCTTCTGAACGACCTAAAAAGGAAAGTCAGACTTTATGTCCCTTTTGGTTAATTTTTTTTTCAACGTCCCTGTTTTTTTGCAAATACGGAAAGTAAAATAAATTTACCGGGAGACTGATTAGCCTGACTTTGTTTATTATAAATCATTACTTTGATATTTTAGCAAGCAAAATTACAAACGCTCCTAAATTCTCCAGACAATTTTTGGATTGAAACATTTTACTGCTTCGTTTTCGTTTCAATTAAAACTCCTTTCTGAATCGAAATTTACAGTAACAAAAAACATTTTCGTCCAAACATTTCTAATTCTATTCATCGATTAAAACTGCAATTTAGCATACAATCAATTCACAAGGAAACATTTCACGATCTGCCAACATTGAAACCGGAAACCCGGAAAAAGTATTTGTTTGCTTGCAAATTAAATCATCATCGTCATCGCCATAGTCATGATCGTTGTTGTCATTGCCGTGGTTCCACACTTGGTGTTGTTGCTTTGAATGTTGTTACTGTTCGTGAAGTGAAAGTTTTTCGCACAAAAACTTGGGAGTATGAAATGAGAAATTGAATGTCGTTAAGTTTTTTTTTCTTTCATTTTCCATCCACTTTGTACTGTTGTGTTTTCTTTCTTTCTTCGACGTTGGGTTGGTTTTTAGATGTTGAGTACTTATAGTTTGCAGTACGAGGTGGTGTACAGAGCCAGGTCGCCATCACCAGGTAATGTAATGCAATGATGACTGACGGTGAAGGTGATGTGAAAAATGAAGGGGGTAAGGTGGGTGGGTGAGTTAGCATCAAAAAAGGAAGGCATGCAAAATGCTCGCAAACATGCTAACATACAAAGCTGGCATTAGTATTGCTCTCTGAAGATTATACTAGAGTTCCAAGCAAGCAGGAAGCGGGGGTATAGCTTGAAAGCAATAATATGGTATATATAAATTGCGAAACCGGCACAAAGGTGGATGAACTCCTTCTCGTCATCGTCATCCGTCCACATTGAAAATAAAAGCGAAAAATCCAATGACGGAAAATGAAAATGAGTGTTAGATTTTGCTTGTTGGGTATTAGCTGAACATTAACAAGTATTTGAACCGCTGCGCTGACTTGCTGAATGTGAAGCTTATAGTGTGTGGTCCGCTTTTGCTTCCTTTGTTCAATAGATTAGCGTATGGTCGTTGGATTGTATGAATTTCATGGTTAAAGGCTGCAAAGTTATAAGGTTTGGTGCATTTGAGAAAGAAGCTTTCTTTCATTAAAAGGCGAGTAAAGTGTTTGCACATCCATCCGCTGCATCCTCAAATTTGTGTGCTCTTAGCGTCCTAATGATCTCAATTATTTTGTTGTTTGGAGAGCTTTTATACCTTTAAAATAGGATATATGGTAATTTCTTAGCAATCCAGCCACTTTCAGCTTGGAAAGCAATTTTAACAACTGTTTTGCTGCCAGAAGCTAGCGAGTAAAACTTTTTGGAAGGTTATAAATAAAAATAAAAAAAGTGGAACACTGTCCTATAATTTCACTAACAATGATCAAACAATTGTCGTTCAGCTAACCAACTCACCCACCATGTATATTCATCGGTTCAAATTACCTATCTTTTTATATCAAAATATTTAGACCTAATTATTTCCTCATAATCGTTGCGTCCACATGTACAATATTGACCACTGGAGCATGTCCCTGAATGTTGTTAGGACTATAAACCAACAAACAAACGAAACCTATTACAACATTAGCATAAAACGCTCGCCTCACAATCCAGCCGAAACAAATCCAAATAAAACTGGAAATAAAAAATACATCACACATGGGTATCAAGCTTATCTTTCTTCACATTCTTGGAGTATATTTTCATAATTTTTTTCCTTAGCTTTTTTTTAAATGTTCACTTTTCATTTCATTCAAGATCACAACAAAAGAGTCCGAACTAATGAAATTTTGTCTGCAGTGTTTGTTTTCTTATTGCTAATATTATTTTTATTAATATTCCATCCGAATTTCCTCATACACACAACACCATCCGTACATACAGACCGTTTAATAACAAGGTCATGAATTCTATGTGCTCTGATGTAAACCAATGAATTAAAACACATAAATTCTTTCCTATGAGTCAATGAATGCAGCAACAGATGACGGAATACAATGAAGGGTATGAAGTTGTAAGATTATTTACAAATAATATAAAATATAATCATAAGTATGACAACTGTACATACAAGCACTCATACTCGTAGCATGGGTAGCAATGCAGAAAAAATGCATTTCCATTCACACGAGTAGCAAGAAGCGACACAAGCGAGGCAACGATGGTGCACCAGCAACAAGTAAGGTTGATGCTGTTGAAATCTTTTTCATGACCCTGATATAGTTTGCGCCAGTTCCTAATTGGACAAAAACGCCTAAACAAACTTGAAGGTTACCCAGGGCCAATTGAGGTACATTTGGTGTAGAAATTATTTCGAAAGGAATTTTTTCTTTGTTTAGATCCTTGTTTAAAAATTAACATATCCACCCAAAATCTACCTAAAGCTAATAATCGAATAAATTAAAACTTATTAAAAATTGCTAACGCCTCTTCATTGGTCCGTAATCATTGGGATTGAAATGTTCTGAACGTTTTTGTAACCACTGTATTTGATTTCGTGGCTAGTTGTTAACTTCTAGCTTACACCATATGCACACATATCATATGGTTGCTATATGGAATTGATGAGCTTGTTGAATAAATTTGAATGAGAACAAATTGTGCAATTTGTTTGTTTTTATTTTCGTTTAGGTTTCTTTTTATTTTGCTCTGTGAACCGAAAGTATGAATGTGTGCCTACACATATGAATAACGCTTTTTGTAGGTCACCTAGTAAAAATTAAGATTTACTCAACATTTAGAATTTTAGCTTAAGATATTTCCAAAAGTTTCTGCATGAGCTTCTATTTTTAGGTGCGTAGAAAAATGCCTACGAATTTTACTCTTATTGTTACCTATGTCGGGATTTTTTTCAGCATTTCCAAATTGTTTCCCAATCATAGTAATCACTATTGCGCAAGGTTTAGTAGGGATTTTTATACAACTGGTTAAGCGTGATTCTAGAAAATAAAAAAAAAACTTTTCGAAAGAGGAAAAACCGACTTTTAAATTCCCTTAAAAAGAAAAGAATAAATTTCATGAAAACGTCTCATAATCAGGTTTCCAAGGGTCTGATCCTTGAAAAAATTCTTTTTACCAAAGGTAGCCAATATGAGCCAGAAAGGTTGTGATGGGCGCGAGGGGAAATGTACGAACAATTTTTCTGATGTTTTAATAATGTTCTCCCTTCGTTTTGGTTTTCCAACATTAATATTGCTTGTACGCTTGATTCTTTTTGTCCAACACCCTCTGGCACTCATCATCGAACCAATCATTTCTTTTACACCGGGTTTGATGTTCAATCATCTGTTCTGCTACGGTCTTAATTGCCGCTTCCACTTCCTTCAATAGCTTGTTGGTTGTTTTCAGCGATGTGTCTGATAGGATAGCAACTACCTGGTTGTCGGGGCTCCCGTGAAATTTTTGGCCATAGACGCCGTTTGGAGCCTTTCGATGTCAAATTTTTGTAGGGGACTGATCTTTACGGTATATGCCTTTGAAATACGACATCGATGGGTTAATTTGATCAAGTAATGATCCGAGCTACAATTGGCTCCTTTGGTTATACGGATGTCAAGTAGGCTCGAGGTCCAACGTTGTTGGATCAGAACATGGGCGATCTGGTTTTATAGTTATTTGTTTCATCATGGAGGCTATATTTTCCCCGATTATTGCCAACCTAAGCGTTGAAATAAATGAATCTGTTGAAAATATTCTCACATGCAGTACACAGTCGAGTATACTTGTGTTACCATTTGGGGTAAAAATAGCACCATGGTGTAAGTTGGCCTGTGATCAGTGTGACCAGATTTAGTAGATTTCTACTTTTTTGGTAGTTTTTGAGGAATTGGAAACAGTATTTAGTAGGTGAAATAAATTTGGTGTATTTTGGTAGAATGTACAATTTTTATTAATATATTATATTTTTCCCGCGTAATATAGGCACCCTGTGTAAAACTGCTTTCAATACCGGGGACTCCCCTTTTCTTTTGAATCAGAATTTAAGAATTGCACCATTCTTATACGAAACGAGAGAAACGTTTCGGGGAATCCCCCCATTTCCTCATAGTTTTCGCATATGTTTTGATAGTTGACTAGTTTAGTTACATTTCGTGTCATCCGTGTGGAATGGAAAACATTAGTGAACTATTCTGTGTTGAAATTTGTGATAAAAAATGAAGCGCTTGTATAAGCAAAGTTATCGTGAAGAGTGGGAGCAAGATCCATTATTTAAAAGCTGGCTTTGTAAATCAAAGTTGAGCAATAAAAATGTTCGGTGCAAAGCATGCAATTGCGAAGTGCTAAGTAGATTGGCGTCTTTGAAGGACCATATGGCTACATCAAAGCACATTTGAAGTATGAACGGATATTTTGAAACTTCACAGGTATGGAATTGACGTATATACATATCGATTCCTTAGTTCTGGTTTAATTATTTAAAAATCGTATGTTTATGTGAACTTTTAGGGATAAAGTTGTGATTTATGTAATTGTTAGTTTTGAAAGTGTTCTTCTCGTTGTGCATAGAATTTTCTTTCATACATTAACTTCAGTCTCAATTCCGTAGTATCTGTATGATCTTTTTAATGATGAGGCTGTTCTTTTTCCTGTTAAACGTTAAAAATGTGTCACTTCAGATAATCACTGTTCACATCTACGTTTTGAATAGATGTCGATTATTTCTTGAATGCTGCTAGGGTAAGTGGACAAATAAAGAGTCCATGAATTATGGAATGGAAGGTGAATATCTGGAAGTTTCGAGGGTGGTTTGACAGGCATGGTATTAGTGTCGGAAAAGTTACCTTTTATATAAATCTCAAATTTTAATTTACTACTTTCTTTAAATTGTTTAAAATCTAGTGAGTTTGTGCTATTTTTACCGGATAACACTCTGAACTCAGAGCGCGTTTGCCTGTGAATCATTTTACCTTAGTTTGAAACGTATCAAAGTGGAGAATAAATCCAATTCAGAGAATTAAAAGAAAGATAGTTTCTTGACTCTGTAATCCCATACTCGTCAAATCACTCTTGGAGTACCAAAATATTCATATCCCATTCCATGATTCCTAGAATTTTCCTTTCAATTCTACTTTCTTTAGAAGCTTTCAACAAGGAACCGACAATTATTCTTTATATGGACGATTTACGTAAAACTACCCATAGTATAAAACCTGCAAAGTTTGTTAAATGTTCCAGACATTTCTCGGTTTATTTCTTTGATTACAGATTGATACCATTTTCAAAACATCGACGATTTCAGAAGATAAAAAAAAGCAGAAATCAGCATTGTAGCAGCCTTAGTAGAGCACAATATACCTTTTCGCATAATGGATCATTTAAGCGAAGTAATTGCTAGGTCATTCCATGACTCCGGAATTGCAAAGCGTTTTTCCTGCAGGAGAACAAAATCTGCTGCCATGCCTACAACGTCTTAGGCAATAGCTTTGAAGAAGAATTGCTTGCAGAATCACGCCCAGACCCAGAAAATGAGACTGAAAAAAGTTCAGTATTTTCACTCATTATCGACGAGAGTACAGATGTTAGTACTAATAAAGAACTTGCAACTGCTGTAAAATACTATTCGAAACAAATGCAGTCACCACATACAATATTTTTGTGCATGGTGAACTTGAAAGGTGAAAGTGCGCAGGATTTGTTTGAAAGTTAAACCAGCGTCTTATATGAAAGAAAGCTTAACCTAGCAAATTTGATAGGATTTGCTGCTGATACCACGAATGTTATGTTCGGAGAAAGGAATAGTGTAGTATCTAAAATCAGGGAAGTAAATCCTCAGTGTGTTTTTTCAAGTGCATCAATCACTAAACACACCTTTCGGTGAGTTATGCTTGTAAAAAATTAACGCGTTCTATAGAGCTATTTGTCAAGTATGTTTATGCATATTTTTCACACAGGAGTCAAAGACAGAGAGAATTTGTAAGTTATCAAAATTTTACCGATACTGCGACACACCGAATGCTTCGGCATTATGACAATAGATGGCTTTATCTATACGAATGCATTCACAGAATTGTAGAGCAGTGGTCTGCGTTGAAACTTTTTTTTGAAAGTGAGTTTTTAGGAAGTAGAAATTCAAATGCCACTTGTCAATTTATATTTGATCATCTTAGTAGCGAAGAGACAAAACTTTATATTTACTTTTTAGATTTTATTTTGCCTAAAACAAATAAGATCAATATAATTTTTCAAAGTGACCAAACGGTTATTCACAAAATTCAAAGAGACTTAAAAGACATGATGAGTTCCATTTTGAGCTGCTACATGAAAACTAGTTATGTGAAAACGACGTCGCTTTGATCTTTAGATCCAAAAGAAAAGATGCATTTTTTACCTTTAAAAAGCATGTACTTAGGTATAAACGTACCAATGACATTACATTCTCTAAAATATGATTTACGAATGAGACCAAAGATTGATGAACTTCTTAACAGATGTCAAACATTTTTAATTGAATTAAGTTCACAATTTTTGCAAAGAATGCCTATACAAGATGACCTTTTGCAAGATTTATCATTCCTCGACCCCCAAATAACAGTATATGGCGAATTTCATACTTTGAACAGAGTTCTCCAACGGTTTCCTAATTTGGTACCAACAGAAAATATAAAGACTATCGATAATGAATATAGAGAATCAAAATTTGATGTTTCCATTTCCAATTTATTATCCAGTTCTAGTTTGAGCACTGAAACATTTACGGTTGATAAATTTTGGAGGGAAGTCAGCAAAATCTCTGATTTGAATGGAAAACCCAAATATCAAAATTTTTCTCGATTCGCTCAACAAATGACGATACTACCTATATCTAATTCAAAGGTTGAAAGAATATTTTCAGACCTAAATAGAATTAAAACTAACGATCGGAATCGTTTCGAAATTAAAAATGTAGAGGGAATAATGCATACAAAAGAAGGATTGCGAAAGATTGAAGGAGGATGTAGCAATTTCGTACCCCACAAAAACATGATAAAATTAATGGACTCAAAACAGGTGTATGAAAGCATAGACTAAAGAAGACGAGGAACCATAACTCCTCCAAATATTTTATTTAAACTTGAAATAGCTTCTTACTTTAATATGTAAACCAAAATTGTTGATTATTTATAGTAAACATTGTTTTCTTATTTATATTACGTTTTTTAATTTTATTATATTGACGTAAAAGTGAAAAAATGAAGTAGATTTATCAGTGATTTTCAGGTTTGCTTTCAGTATAATTTAGTAGATTTTAACCTGCACCAGCAGTAGATTCCTCAAATAAAATCTGGTCACACTGCCTGTAATGACCGAAGTTCAGCTCTTGTTGTGCTTCGAATCCGAGTAGAAGCAAAATCCATGCATCGAGCTCGTTTAGAGACAATGAAATATATTGAATTTACTTTCTGTAATCTGTTTGTTATATCTTTTATTTCGTCCTACAACAAATAAACGTATCTTTTATTAATACTAATGCCCGCGCTGAATTTATTAACCTCATCAGGTTATGGGCCCAGCATAGTGAAATGAAAACAAAACAATAGTTTCAAGTTGAAAGTTATAAAAATGGAAAAATCTTATTCAAGATGGCTCCGAGTTCGGCGTCTAGTTCCTCGCGTATTGAGTTGCTGTCGAAAGACAATTATGACGCTTGAAGTATGCAAGTGGAAGTGCTGTTGACGAAGAACGATCTTTGGGAATATGTGGATGGTCAAATGTCATGCCAAAGGTGGCTGGAGAGCAAGCAACATGGTTGAAACAGGACAAGAAAGCAAAAGCTGACTTAGTGAAGTCGATTCAACCATCTGAACTCAATCAGATACGTGGATCTTCACGTGAAGTATGGCTAAAGCGGCCGTTAATTTATGCTTCAAAAGGGCCCGCAAGAAAAGCTACCCTGTTGAAGCAGCTTTTGCTTCAAAAGTTTCAAGAAAATGGTGATATTCGTGATCAACTCTCAAAATTCTTCGATGCCGTGGACAAGCTGGTAAACATGAATGTCCAGATAAATGACGATCAGCTGGCCATTATGCTTCTGTACAGTTTACCTGCTTCATATAAAAATTTCCGATAGCGATCGAGTCTAGAGATGAGCTTCCCACCGCTGAAGCTTTGAAGGTCAAGATTCTGGAAGAAAGCGAGACGTGAAAGCAAGCGTCAGGCAGCATTGTCACAGTAATGGCGGCTGGAAATCGAGCAAATGCGCGCCAAAATTTACCTAAGCAAGGAAAGAGAGGATCGTTCTCACGAAAGGAAATAAAATGTTTCAAGTGTGGTGTCCCGGGACATAAAGCAAATGTGTGTCCGACGAAGACAGGTGACAAGAGGCCCAAAGAATCAGCGAACACTATTGATCAGAGTTACTTTTCGGTAAGTAATACGGTGGGGATGAAAGCCTGTTTGAAACGATGCAAAAGTGTCACAAATCAAGTCTCAATTTGGCAAGTCAAGCATGTGCTCATATCAATGGTACGGTTACTGTGCGTTTAACGGTAGCAAGTGATAAAGGTCGAAAAGTAATTGAGTTGCGCGATACTTTGTTTGTGCGTGACTTAAGGACAAATTTGATTTTCGTGGCAAAAAATCAGAAACAAAGGACATGAGGTAACCTTCAGGAGGAAGGATGTCTACGTGCGCGATGAGTGTGGTATTGGAAGTCACAAGTGTAGTATTAGGTTTTAGTGTATATTACTAGCTTTAAGACAATGAATTCAAATAGCTCTAAGTTCCTAGCGACCTTTTATAAAGTGTATGAATATATGTATGTATGTGTGCCTAAATGAATAAAGAGCACTCGTTGTTAGCATTCAGAACGAACGGACATGTTTTAATTCTACGCTCTAGTTGCCGCTAAGGTTTACCACTAAAGTTTCAGAAGTGGGATAATGATATATAGAAAATATCAAAGTTAATCCACGTATCTACGTTAATGATATATAGAAAATATCAAAGTTAATCCGTTAATCCACGTATTGAGCTCAAAACGTGCGTTACGGAGTGCGCTTAGCGAACGCGGTCTTTCAACGTCAGGAAAAACGCAGACTCTTCGAAAACGTTTAGAAAAGTCTGAACTTGAAAATTATTTGCATGTGACGCCGAAGAGTTCACGAATCAGAAATTCGTCATATGTCAAAGCACAAGCGAACATAGAAATCGAAGCAACGCCAACAGCGACGCCATCACGTTCTCTAAAAATGGCAACGAAAGAAGAAAAAGCCGCACCACGCAACCAAATGACTTCAAATCTTAACGCGCATTTTCTGACGCCACGTGATTTAGCCGAGGTATTACCTTGTTTCGATCCAGGTGATATGTATGGATTATCAAGCGATAAGTGGATTCAACGTGTAGATGCAATCCAATCATTGTACGGGATCGACGACCGCTTGCTGCTATTCGCAATCTCATCCAAGTTGCGAGGCAACGCGCGAATTTGGTTAGAAAGTCAACAATTGTACGAAACATGGGAAACTTTTCAATCCGCATTATTAGAATACTTCCCAGTTAAATATAATAATGGTGACATTCATCACGAACTGTGGAAAAGCCTAAGAAGGAAAGATCAAAGTGGTGAACAATTCTTTCATATGATGTGCGCACTTGCCGCGAAAGGTGATGTGGATGAAGTAGCGCTGATCAAGTACATCACACGTGGAATGAACGACGAAAAGTTTTTGACATCACTATTGACAACTCCAGTGCAAACAAAGAAGGAGCTGCTGGATAAGATTCGATGGTACGACTCTATGAAAGTAGACGCTCAAACAAAGCCTGAAGGAAGATCACGAGACGAAGATCGAAAGTCAAACATACGGTGTTTTAATTGTAACCAGCCCGGACACATTTCAATTAACTGTCCCCGAGACCAAAGGCGTCCACGATGTTCAACATGCCGTAAAACTTCTCATCCTAGTGACAGATGTCCTGAACAACGTTCAACAAATAACATGAATGTGCATGTTACGGAAAATAAATTTGTAGTAAAAATTCACTTTAAACTTGATGTACCGCAAGCTATTCATTCCAAAGCATTATTTGACACGGGCAGCGCGGTTAATTTGTTAAAACTATCGAAAGTCCCTTGCGAAATTAATAAAAATGACATACCTACAGGTGTTTGTGGAGTGAATGGTTCGCGAGTTGAAATATTAGGAAGCGTTGATATATTAACAGAAATATGTGGAATTGTAACTAAAGTTTTCTATTTTGTAGTGCCTGATGGTACGATGACCTTCGACGCTATTCTGGGGAGACCGTTCATCCAGCGAGAGGATTTAGATATAGACCTAAATGGAAGCAGGCCGCTAGTCAAGGTAATTGAAAACGAAATTTTAAAGATCGAATGCGATCGCTACACGGAACCGGAAGGTCAATGTTTGGAAACGGAGAATACTAATCTTGATCTTTGCTCAAAACGTAGGTTAAACGAACTCTATTCTAAATACCTTAACGCGCCGCGTAATATTAACCCAAAAATAGATTACGAAATGAATATTAATCTTTCCGAATATAAAGAAATTCATTTTTCACCGAAACGTTTATCATTCGCGGAAAAAAAGGAGGTTGAAGAAATAATAGCCGATTTATTGAATAAGGGTGTTATTAAAGAAAGTTGTTCGCCTTTTGCAAGTCGTATTGTCTTAGTTAAAAAGAAAAGCGGCAAAACGCGACTATGTGTCGATTACCGCGAACTTAACAAAATAACTGTTAAAGACCGATATCCACTTCCGTTGATTGAAGACATTCTCGACAAATTGAGAAATAAAAACTACTTCTCAAAGATAGATTTTAAAGATGGTTTCTTCCATGTAAAAATGGAACCACATTCTTCAAAGTATACAGCGTTCATTACCCATAATGGGTATTACGAATTTAAAAGAATGCCTTTTGGACTTGCTAATGCGCTAGCCGTTTTTTCTCGTTTTATAAACAAAGTTTTCCAGTCTCTTGTATCCCGTGGTGATATCATCGTTTATATGGACGATGTACTGATTGCTACCGAGTCTTTAGAAGAACACTTTCAATCGTTATCCGGTGTATTCCGTGTTATGACTGAGAATCTTTTAGAACTTCAAATTAAAAAGTGCGAATTTTTTAGGACTAAAATTGAGTTTTTAGGATAAAATATTGATGCAAATGGCATATCCCCAAGTGATACGCACATTCAGGCGATAAGAGACTATCCGATTCCAAAGAACCTAAGGTCCCTTCAAAGATTTTTAGGGCTGGCAAGCTATTTTCGAAAATTCGTGGAATCATTCGCGATTAAGGCTAAGCCATTATACGATGTATTGAAAAGCGATATTTTCCAATTCACGAAAACAGAACTCGACTCAATTGAGGTTTTGAAGGATTGCTTGGTATCGAATCCAGTTTTGGCAATTTATAACCCAACGTCTCGTACTGAGTTGCATACGGATGCAAGTAAGGATGGTTTTGGTGCCATCTTATTGCAAGAGTAGCCCGATGGAAAACTACACCCCATCTTTTTCTTTAGTAAACGTACTAATGCAGCTGAACAACGTCAGCATTCATATGTTTTGGAGATGCTCGCCATTGTGTACGCTCTAGAACGTTTTCGAGTATATTTGCATGGCATTCAATTCACTATTGTAACGGACTGCAATGCATTAAAATTGACGTTAGACAAAAAGGACATCAGTCCTAAAATTAGCAGATGGGTACTTTTATTCCAAAATTATGATTTTAATGTAGTCCACCGCTCTTCCGGCCTCATGCAGCATGTGGATGCCCTAAGCCGTGTATATAGTCCTTTGGCCGAGCTCGATTGTAACTTGGTTGAGGATCATTCATTTGTTCAAGCGTTGAAGATTCACCAGTCAGCCGATGAGGGAATCTCTGAAATAAAACGCAATTTGACAAATAATGAAAATTCAACGTACACTTTGCAAGACGGTTTATTATTTCGGAAAAGTGGACGACGATTGTTATTTTACGTTCCTTCAGATTTTATTGAGCCTGTCATACGAACATGTCACGATGACCTGGGACATGTTGGCATAAACAAAGCAATTGAGGTTTTGAAACGTACGTACTACTTTCCCGGAATGAACGAGAAAGTGGCGAAACATATCAAAAACTGTTTGAAATGTATTGTGTATTCTGGAAAACACGGAAAACCAGAAGGTTTCATGCACAATATCGATAAAGGAAATTTACCTTTTGACACTATTCACATTGATCATTTTGGTCCACTAGAGCCTACAAAAAGTAAAAACAGATACATCCTTCTAATAACTGATGCGTTCACACGTTTTACTCGAATGTTACCTACGAAAACCACTAATACGGCTGAGGTTATCAAACACCTACGTTATTATTTTCAAATATATAGCAGACCCAGAAGATTGATATCAGATAGAGGAACGTGTACAACCTCCCATGCTTTTGCTGAGTTTATTAACGAAAACAATATTGAGCATGTTCTCAATGCGACAGCAAGCCCCCAATCAAACGGCCAAGTTGAACGACTTAATAGAACCCTACGACCTATGATGGCGAAATTGGTAGGAGAAAACCACCCATGGGATAAAATACTACCCGATTGTGAATTCGTTTTTAACAATACGATTAACCGCAGTATTAATGAAACGCCCAGCAAAATGCTCTTTGGTGTTAATCAGAGAGGCAAATTCATTGACGGTTTACGCGAATTTTTACAAAATCTCGATAATGATCACCATGATTTAAATGAAATCCGTAATAATGCAGTTAAAATAAATAAAGAAACGCAAGAGAAGAATAAGACAGCTTTGATTCTAAACGCCGCGCCGCGAAAATATATAATGAGGGAGATTACGTTATGATCGAAAACAGAATTACTGAGACCGGAATTAATCGTAAACTTCTTCCTAAATACAAAGGACCGTATTTAGTAAAGCGCAGGCTTGACAGAGATAGATATGTCATAACCGATGTTCCAGGATTCAGATTAACACAAAAACCTTTCGAGTCCGTGTGCGACCATTCGAAAATCAAACCCTGGATGACGTTCCCTTCTGGATAGCCACTCGAGGTCGAGTGTGATGTCAGGATGGACGAGCTGTAGTATTAGGTTTTAGTGTGTATTACTAGCTTTAAGACAATGAATTCAAATAGCTCTAAGTTCCTAGCGACCTTTTATAAAGTGTATGAATATATGTATGTATGTGTGCCTAAATGAATAAAGAGCACTCGTTGTTAGCATTCAGAACGAACGGACATGTTTTAATTCTACGCTCTAGTTGCCGCTAAGGTTTACCACTAAACAAGGGTGATTTGTACTACATGCGGGAAAATTCTGAGTACGCGGCAGTCCATCCGGAGTGCTCCAAACTGTTGAAGTGGTACAAACGGTTGGGCCATCTAAACGCGAAAGACTTAGTGAAGCTGATTCGAGATGGAGCGATTCCTACAGACTCTGTAAGAGATCACTTACCTATCCCAACAGTTATTTGAAAAACAAACCGGATATAAAATAAAGTGTTTGCAGTCAGACAATGGTCGTGAGTATTGCAATGTTGACTTTGACAAGTATTTGGGAGCTCAAGGAACCCAGAGAAGGCTGACGGTACCTCGGAAACCGCAGCAGAATGGCGTGGCGGAGAGGATGAATTGCACGTTGTTAGACATGGCAAGGTGTCTATTGTTGCAATATTGCAGAATTGCTATCCAACATCTAGCTTAAAAGGGAAAATTCCATACGAGAAATAGATGAAGAAGACACCTAAGGTTAGTCATCAGCGAATGTTTGGTTTTAAAGTGACGGCTTTAGACAAAAATCCTAACAAGGATAAGCTCACACAAAGAGCTAGTGAAGTTGTGCGTAGGCTATCCTAGAGAAAGGAAGGGGTACCGAGTGTGCCTACCTAAGACCCATCAAATTGTAAATGTGCGCAATGTGAAATTTATCGAGGACACTAACAAGAACTCAGGTGACAGGCGTGTGTTGATGGAGTTGTTTCCATCACTAGACAGAGATAACAGTCAAATCAGTCAGCCCAAGATTGTTGAATTCTCGCCCAGACAAAATGATAATGTGAACGAGTTAGAAAAACAAGAACACCCTATTACTTCGGAGCAAATATAATCGTCTGAAGCAGAGTACAAAAGAGCCCGTGGAAGGCCGCGAATGTTAAGTACTGGAACCAGAGGGCAACCCAGAAAGCTATTCAATTCTCGACAAATGACTAACCCAGAAAATGAATCTGGAGAGAGGATTCAATGCAAAGGTGATCTTGACGATGACGTTTTTGCTGGTGCTGCTGAAGTTAGCGTACAGGAGACTTTAAACGGAGAAATGTTGTTGGATGTCGATTTGTGCTGGCTAACAAATATGGTCCAAAACATAACGTTGAGCGACCCAGGGGTCGTTTGGTAGCAAAGGGTTACAGTAAAAAATATGGTATTGACTATCACCAGATTTTTGCTCCTGTCGCAAGATTAGAGTCATTGAAATTATTATTGGCTTTGGCTGTACAGTTCGATATGCAAATATAGCAGTTTGATATTGTGACAGCATATTTAAATGGTACCTTAGAAGGAAAAGTGCTCATGAAAGTCTCCGGCATGCTAGTAGAAATGCTAACGAGAATTGTGTCAAAACAAAATAAATCCACCGAAGCCAATGCTAAAGTTTGGGAGATGATCATTAGCTTGCGTAGTGGTGGCGACGTATGCCATTTGAAAAAGGCGTTGTATAGTTTACGACAGGCTGGACGTCAGTGGTGCGTGAAACTTCGAGAAAAATTAGTAAACATGGATTTCAAATCGCCGAAGAATATGTTTATTCTTAAATGATGCAGATGACTTAGTCTTAGTACTAGTGTATGTTGACGATTTACTTGTGGCACCAAGAAATGCGAAAAAAATTACGAAGTTTAAGACTGAACTATTAAGTGAATTCAAGGTGAAAGATCTCGGTAAGGCAAAGTACTGTTAAGCCTGGAAATAAATCAAGGTGATGGATTAATCGAATTAATCAAGACAGGTTATATATTGGGAATGCTCAAGCAATACGGAATGGACGAGTGTAATCCTGTAGTAAAACCTGCAGAAGTGAGTGCGCGTGTTGATAGAAATGAATACAGTGAGCTAACTATAAAATTTTCCGTATAGAGATCTCATCAGGGCTCTTATGTATGTGTCTGTACCGATGCGACTAGACATTCCTAATACTGTGTCGACGTTAGCGCAGTTTGTAAACAAACCTAACAAAAGTCACTGGATAGTAGCAAAATGAGTTCTGAGATATCTTGCTGGTACTGTAAAGATGGGACTCGGAATTCTCAAAAACAAGTGAACTTTTGGTGAGCTGCACGGATGCCGACTGGGATGGCTGCAATGTTGATCGAAGATCATATACTGGATACGTTTTCCTTTTAAGTGATGCAGCAGTGACCTGGAAGTCTCAAAAGCAAAGGACTGTGGCCTTACCATCTACTGAGGAGGAGTATGTTAGCTTAGCAAAAGCTGCAAAAAGGCTATTTAGCTAAAGAATCTATTGATTGAGATTAGGTTAGACGAATGGGTAAATATGGCGATTTATATTCATAATTGTTCAACTCAATTTATCGCGAGTGATCCTGTTTTTCATGCACGAACGAAGTATATTGACATTAAACATCATTTTGTTCGTAAATCCATTGGTGGTCATGTGTTTGTGTTATAACACATACCTACAAAGGATATGATGGCAGATATTTTGACAAAACCGCTGGCTCGTGTATGTCATGATCATTGTCCTTCTACTTGGTTTTTATTCCTGAGAAGACTAGTGTCTAGTGCGACGTGTGTACTGAGAGGGCGTGTTGAAAATATTCTCACGTGCAGTATAGAAAGAGATTTGGTGTAAACAAAGCACCGTGATGTGAGTTGGTCTGTGATGACCGAAGTCCAGTTCGTGTTGTACTTCGAATCCGAGTAGAAGCGAAAGCCAAATATCAAGTTCGTTTAGCGACAATCAAATATATTGAATTCACTTTATGTAATCTTTTTGTTTATGTCTTTAGGTTGGTAGTACTGTCAGTGACATCTATGTCAAATTTACATGTCAAAATATTCATTAGCGTTTGAGATACGCGTCGTTTTGTGAGCTTGTAAAAGTGAGTTTTTCGTTGTTTGCGATGTTGAAATTTGTTGAATTTGCATGAAATTTTGTTTGCGGAATCAATTTTCTGCTGCGGATACATCTTCTATAGTGCAGAAAGCCTTTGGTGGTATAGTGAGTTCCAAGCCCGCCGTGAACGTGTCGAAGACGAAGAACGTCCTGGGCGACCATCAACCTCTTCTCTTCTTCGATTATCGTGGTGTTGTGCATTATGAATTCCTTCCGCCGGGCCACACAGTCAACAAGGAATATTATTTGAACGTTATGCGTCGTTTGCGTAACGCTATCCGCCTAAAAAGGCCGGAATTGTGGAAAGACAATTCTTGGTTTTTACACCAAGATAATGCATCATCCCATACTGCGCTCGTAGTTCGTGATGATTTCGCCAAAAACTCAACCCATATCGTTCCGCAACCACCGTATTCACCTGATCTGGCACCGTGCGACTTCTGGCTGTTCAGCAAGCTCAAAAGACCGCTCCGGTGACACCGTTTTGATACGATAGAGGAGATTCAAGCCGCAGCGAAGACGGAACTGAAGGTCATCCCGGAAACGACGCGTATCTCAAACACTAATGAATATTTTGATATGTAAATTTGACATAGACTGACAGTAGTATCAACCTAAAAAAAATTTTACAAATCCTGAGACGCGCGTAGTTTAAATTCAAAACTCACCTTATTTTCTGGTCACAGTAGTGTATATATATATATATATATATATATATATATATATATATATATATATATATATATATATATATATATATGGGGTGCATACGGTATTTGAGGACAACTTGAGAGTAAAATTAATTAGCTTGTATTTTTACCAAAATTTAATGCAATTTCAGGAAGCAACGATAAATTAATGTATGGCTATAAAGTTATTCAATAAATCGCCATTAGCAGTAATAACCTCTTCGATCCGGGTCCGGAAACGATTACATGCCCGAATCAAATGCTCCTTGTTCATATTGACCATAACGGCATGAATAGCAGTTTTCAGCGAAGAAGTGGTATTATGAGGACGCTTATTGGTCTCACGCTCAACTACGCCCCATACGTAATAATCCAAACGATTAAGGTCTGGGGAGCTAGGTGGCCATAGGTTCGGTGTTATGTGGACATGAAAATTTTCGGCCATCCAATCTTGTGTCGCCATCGCTTTATGTGAAGGAGCAGAGTCTTGTTAAAAAATGTATGGTCTGCCTCCGGTTACATTGTCTATCCAGGGTTTCACTACCGTCTCCAAAACCTCGATGTATGCAGTCCTTGAGTAAAAAAGTGTGGTGGCATAACATATCCTTCTTTGCTGACAACACATGAAACCATAACAGTGGCTGGAAATTGTGTGCATAGCAACAGGAACCTCCGTAGGATTTGAACATAGCCATCCGCCATTTCTGCGATTGGTCTTTTGATCGTGGTCAAAATTTTTTTCGTCGGAAAAAAATCATAACATGTTGGGCGCCTCAGGGTGTTTGATTTTGTTTAAAAGACGTTTTGATCGGAGAACTCTCTGTTCCTGTGCTCGTTCCGACATGAACGGTGCTCTGCGCATCAGGTAAGGCTTATACAGGAGGTCTTCGTGGACAACTTTACGAATAAGGCGCTCAGAAACATGAAGCTCACTCGCAAGGACCCTCCTTGATTTTGAAGGGTCCTCGTCTATGATCGCTTGCACTTGCTCTTGCTCTAAAAATTCTGCAGATCGGACAGTGCCAAAACATTGTTCGTGCTTTTTACGTTTTGCAACCGATTCTGTATCGCCTCCTGATGCTTTCAATTCACGGTGAACCTTATGCACGAATGAACGGGCGAAATTAAGAAAATTAGAGATCTCTAAATCTGTATGGTTCGACCATATAGCGACGATGACAGCATGTCTCTTCATTTCTTGAGTGATGTTGTAGTCCGCTATTGCTTATCTGAAAAGGGGAAAAAAATAAAGAAAAAATTCGCGAAGTTATAGTCACATTTATGCATGTCCTCAAACACCGTACGCATCCTGTATTTATAGGTAAATTTTCCTCCTTTATGTTATCAATTTATATTAGATAGTATTAGCTTCCTTCTGAATGATCCCCACGAAGCGTATGCTTGACAAGCGTTGCCTGCGCTCTGGTGCAAGGCAAAATGCGCTCTTGCTACCTGTTAGCAGACCATCGATGGTGACCCAGCGGTGCAGTAACTACTGTGTGGTCATCAATTCAACACTACCAGCCCGGCATCAAATAGCTGCCAATTTTGTAGGTAGCCAATTCAAACAGCAGCATATCCTTACAGCAAAGTTCTTCTTACTGCACAGGGAGCAATACCTAAAGACACCAGTAGCCGAGAGAAAGCCGCACCATACACTATTAACTATGAGGTCACTGAAAGAGCAGAAGCTCCCCCGACAATTGAAATGGCCCACCCATCAGCAGAGACCGTCACTTCTGGTAATAACGAATTTTAACATTGATAAAAATAATCACCATTAGGATGAGTTATATGGAGTAGCAGAAAGATTTTCAAAAAAGAGATCGTCCCTGAATCTTTCTACAATGTGATTTAGACCCAAGCCATTCACCAATGGCTTGGGTCTAAATTTACCACTAGGACGGCAGGCTGATCCTGTGCCACCCCGTCTAAGATGCGTTTTGAACCCAATGACTCATGAGTACCAGCCTAGGACCAACTTGTTGGTACTACCTTCATCATCCCCGCGGATTAATATTGCATCGGAAACCCATGGCGGGGTCATCATGAGGAACCGTCGCAACCACAAGGGACAGAGGCTAAATCACTGGAGTCTACCTGCCGTTTAGGTAGTATGGGTTGCTCGATGCCTTTAGGTGGTATAGCACATTCGATGCCTTAGCGCCGGATCTTCCTCTTTAACACAAAATGGGAGATTGCCAATTACCGTTCTAATCAACATCCATGAGCATCACCACAAGTTGAAGCAATGTAGACCGAGTTAGACCCCCGATTCCCGCATCAAAAGTACCGGCGATGATTGCTAGCTGGAAGTTGGTTTGGGGCTTTCCTGCGCAGAATAGAGCGGATGACTGCCGTTTACCTAAGGGGAGATCTACAATTCGTAGTCAGGCATGCTCATAATTCCCAAAAAACTATAGATGAACTTCTGCAAACGTTGTATTTACCTGGATTCTGAAAAATGCAACAAGATCGTTTCTAAAATGATATATGTCTAACCGACTGTGCCAGTTTGAAAGTTGTTTGTAGCAAGAAATTAAAACTAAAATAATAATCACCAGACACAATAACAACTACACTTTTTACACTTTTGGTAAACTTAATTTTCACTTTTTTAGCTCCTTTACAATTCCGGTGTACTACTGGGAGCGACGCCGTGGATACGGTTTTCCTAAATAGAGCGAAATCGCTGACATTATGCCTAGACTAGACATGTATCGTTTTAGAAACGATCTCGTTGCATTTTCAGAATGATTGGCGTAGCTTGAACCATACCGCTTTCAGGGAATTTGTCTCAGTCAAGAACAAAACCATCCTGAAGCAAAAGCTCCGTAATAGGCGTCCACTGGCACAGATATAGTAGACAATTATTATGAAGCCCTGTGCTGCTTAATTGAGAGCTTCGTCAGGCCTATATCAGAGCAGGGCTTTCTAGAGATGTTGTGGAAGGAAATCCATCCTAAGCTACGAAGCGGATGGCTCCTTGACATTGCGTTCCTGAGCTTCATGCTTCAGCAAGGACTTTAAAGGGGGTCTGCTACACCCCGGGTCGAGGACCACAAAGTCATACTCATAATCGTCGAATCCAACTAGACCGGCACTCAATAGCTGAAGCTAAACCGGAGTTCACGTCACTACCAGCACTGAACTCCCATTGGAGACTACACTGAACGTTCTAGATGCGCCCATTCTTGCAGCTCATACTGATTTCAGCCATCCAGAATATACTGAGGTCCACGAACTGGCGCGGAAGGCAAGAAAAGCGATTTTATGTAATTGTCACAAAATGGACCACCGTTTTACGACGCGTTGGGCAGAACGCAAAGTATTCTGCCGCCGTTGTGGGAAGCCGTACACTTATTCCCCAGGCTGCCCTAATTGCGTCATTTAAAAAAAACGGGAAAACTAGTACCCCTTCACACTAGAGGTTCTCAAAAACTCAGCCGTGGAGCGAAAATCTCACCCTCCATTCCAGTGAGTACCAGTATTTGGCTCTCTGAGGCAGCAGGTCACCACTGCAAGTCATCTATGGATATTTTTATCCATACAATTCACTAAACGTATTAAGAAAAATCCATTACTGGGTTCATTAAATTATCATTCTACTGTAAAGTATTTTTGTGATATTTCGGTGATTATTTGCCTAGATGATTTTGTATATGATTCTCTTAGCTTGCTCAATCATAATATGTTCCTCTTATAATACTGTTGGAACTTGGAGGTAACATTTGAAATAGCTATCAAAGCTTAAGACAAATGATCGTTTGTTAGCTCAATAAATATTTGTTGTTAATATCTCGCTATTGTTCAAGATAAATCAGCGTTAAAATATAGTCTTACTCTACTCATAATAACATGTTGCTTTCGAACCATTATATTCAAAATAACATTTTAACCTTGAAAGTATAACCTGTAAAACGTGTATACTCTTTTAACCACACTGCCATATCAATTTCATAATTGACAGTGAACTTGACAACATTTACCGGGAATTAGACCCTAAAATGTTTGATTTCCCAAAAAACCCTCAGTAGATTAATCAACCTGCATACATCAATGACCTCAAATTCACCATCAGGGCAACATAATTTCCAAAAGATAATAAAAACTTAAAACCGTCAAAATCAAATTTCTTCCACTTGACTAATTTCTTATGAAAATGTTCTACCATCCAAAACCCTGACTCAACTATAGATTAAAGGATTAAATTTCGTTGCACATATTCATCTGGACATCTTCTATTGCATATTTTAGAAGGTCAATGTGCCTTAAATTTGGCCTTGCGTTCTTGAAAGATCAAGATCTTGGCCTTAGATGAAATGCCACCATCTTGGGAAGATGATACCCTTTAGGTTTAAAGATGAATACAGTCAAGTTTGTTGCTACTTAGTTCAAGTTCATTAGATACTTCTTGAGTAATTATTTTTGTGTTGCGTCTACTCAAAAAGGATCTAATTGCAATATCTACTAGATATATCTGGGAGCTCTTTTAGCCATCATTATAATGAGTTCAATCTCCTAGCTATCACATCAACAAGATCATATCAAAATACATTGCCTGAATAGTAGATGAGTTTATCTTCTCGTTTATTTAGACTTTCAACACAGCTCTGATCTTAAAATGACAACATTATGTCGTTTCTTGTCTCATCGTTTCTAGGAGCCTTGTTTGGCCCATATGATCCCTTGTTAGTGATATTCAAAGCTGAGAGCACAAATTACGCTTGTTTTGACACGCTAAGTATCTAATTCGGTCTATTTTCATCACATATCATGACAAATGAAAAGGTAGCTGGTATATACTCGTCTTTAAAATTCTAACTAAAAATGCATTTAGAGGGCATTTGAAATAATATAGTACCCTATCGTATGATCGTGTTATTGACCGGCGCGAAAACTGCTTCGAAATCAGCATAGATTCGTTTTTAATATTTTTATTTTTATTGTACTCGTGGAAAGGAATTAATGCCAAAACTTTTATGCATGTCTCTATGGTAGTCATCCCTCCTAAGTTAAGTTTCAAAATCCCATTTAATAATCAACACGTTTCTTATTTAGATGCAACACGTCTAATTTGACATGATTTTCCACTTTTAACGACACTCATCAACATTTCATTGGGGGCAGTTGTAAAGCTTAAGTATCAAATTTTTGTTTTCATTTTCCTGGTTTTTGGACAGGTGCCAGTATTGAGATTTTCTTATGATTTAAGACTTTCAAATGATTGATGTCTAGTTGGTTTCGAAATGATATGAAAATGAAATAATTATTCACGAAATCATTTAAATGCTAGGCATGGTTTCTTTTAGTTATTAAAACATTTTCAAGAATACAATTTAGGCTTACACGATTAAACCCTATCGAAAACTACTTGGAAGAATTTTGTTCTATTCTTATTGCTAGCAAATCATATTTTATGATTTTGAATACATGAACTAAACACTCTCTGTATATTCGTATCTTCCGTTACTGTTACTTTCAATTAGGGTTTTTAAAAAATGAAAGAAATTTAAAATGTCCATCTATACGTCGAAAGTTATTCTTGAATGCAGTTTTCAGCTCTCAGAAGATTTTATAGAAAGCTATCCCTTGAGGTGGGTGGTTACGTGGAGCTACTCGTAGTGCTATTTAGCACTTTTGCTCCATTTCTATCTGTCGGTATCGTTGTACCCAACTAGACTATAGCAAATTAACTAGTTTCTGTCAGTCCTATATTACTGAGTAATTGTTCTAAGGCAACGCTAGGTGAGTCTTTGCTCGTTATTGATTGATCTTAAAGGGTTCAGCATACTGTTAGGGTCGTCTATAAGGGTGATTCATTATGAGGTTTGATTTTCAATAGGCGACGAATCGAACGCGTCGTCCAAAATTGGACCCTCAGGATGGACCATGAGTTTGAGTCGATTTGTAGTTCGAGAGGTTGTTGATGGGCCTTCTTCTAATTAAGATGGCTTTTGTCTTGTCAGGGTTAAATTTTATTTTCCCCCTTTGAAAATACCCCAAATGAATTTCAATGAATCGTTGCAGACTGGAAGATGCGGCTACTGTTTTTCGCGAGGTGTAATAAGGTGTAATCGTCGGCATAAAGGGAAATATGAACGCTGTTGCGCAGACGTGAAAGGTCCGTAGTGTCTATGGTGTACAGTAATGGTGTGATCCTAGTGGAACTTCAGCTTAATTCAGTCGCATTTTGAATAGTTGGTCGGAAAGAGTAGATCGTTTTTATCAAAGGTAGTGGAATGGAAAATTCATGCATTTTAAAGATTAGCCCTGCATGCCAGACTTTGTCAAAGGATTTTGGTATGTCGAACATAACTAGACCTGTTGACTTGTTGCGATTCCCCTTATAAGCTAGAGTTCTGTGGAGTGTCCAGCTCAAAAGCCATATTGTTCTTCGGGAATGATTCTCTTGCATTCGGTCAATGTATTCGGTCAACCGAGTTAGAAGTGCCTTTTCTATGAGTTTAGACAGGACAAAATACCTTTTGGCCCGTCAATTTCACGGAAAATTGAGGTCTTTATCTGGATTCGGGGTGAAGATGATAACTCCCATTTCCCACGATTTGGGGAATTTTTGTAGGGAGAAGATGGAGTTGATGATGTCCGTCAGGGCTTGTAAGATGTTGGCTGGTAGCCATTTCAGCATGGTATTCGTCAGAGAATCAAAGCCTGGGGCTGTCCGATTGTTTAGCATACTTATAATGTCTTTTAATTCAGTCAAGTCTAGTGGACGGATTTCGTTAGTGTCTGTTGTCTGGGATGCCAGCAGTCTTTGCATTGAGGACTCGGTTTTGTCTTAAGATTCAGGGCTCTCCTCTGGGGAATTATTCTCAAAGTATTTTGAGAGGCGCCAGAAGTTATCATCACTTGGTTCAAGGCTCTGCAACAATCCTTTCCATATAAATCTGATCACGTATTTTATTGGTTAACCGTTTGGCTTTGGTTTTTAACACAGGATCATCCGTGGTTCTAGCTCGTCTCCATGGTTGATTCTTCCTCCGTATCAGGAGCCTAATATCCTGATGGAGTTCGTAGGGATTGTGTTCCCTTATCGCAATTTGGGCTGTATTTTATGCCGGTAAGTTTTTCAAATGCTTTCGTCGGCATCACTGGCTGCATTTAACAGCTGGGTGAGGCTTTATGAGGATACCTCTAAAATCTTGCCAAATCGTAATCCTCTATTAAAAAGTGCGCCGGTTTGTGGTCAGAAGAGAGCGCATCAAGTAGCATTATTCGGATATTTAGGTGAAAATCTCGTAAGATTTCAAAATCTAGGATATTACCAGATGCTCGGCCATACTGCGTTGGTTCACTTGACATGTGAATTCTACCGTCAAAAGCTGTGATTAATCTGCTAATCCCAACCCAAGCTTGATTGCTTCTCACAGCACCCAAGACTTTCGATAGACGTTGAAATCACCTGTCAAAAAGAGTGGGCCTTCCAGCTCGAAGAGGGAGTTTTGGGTCTTGATAGAAAGTGTCACTTCGAGTGGGGTTGTACAATGATATGATTACGAATCCAAATCCTCTCTGCGTGTAGTTGTGGGGTTTGAATCAGGTAGTGGTTCAAATTTCTTCTCACAAGAATGACCGTTCCACCTCCTATTCCCTTCAGTCGTAACATTTCTGTATGGATCATAATTAGGGAAGCGGAGACGAGCTCCCGGCTTCAAAAAGTTTCCTGGATGAGAATTATATCAAATTCCTACTAAGTCTACTATGAATTGCCAAAACTCACCAGTCCTTTGTAACAGGGAGTTTGCAGTCTACGCGAGTATGGAAATATGATTCATGGAGGAAGCCATTAGGTGTGTTTGGTTAGGTTTCGTGGCACGGGGAGACTCTGCATCATAATGGCCATCATTTTTACATCATCAGTTGCATCTGTGACTGCATTTTGATGAAAAATTACTCCATATTTCGTGGAGTGAATGTGGTTTGTGGCTCGGAAGGAGTTGTAGAGGTCCTGTTGGTGTTTGGTTGGCAGTTTGGGCAAAAATTTTCCTAACATTTTTCGGGTTTTTGGAACATCCTCTGTAGTTGGCATGGTGTTCTCCTCCACGATTGATATATTTGAATTTCTAGGTAATTTTTTTTTGCAATCTGTAAAGTGATGAAAACCGCCGTACTTTACACAGCAAACTTGAGCATGACAATTGATCGACGAGTGACCAAATTTTTGGCAGTTATGACACATAGCCTGCCCACTACGTGGTTTCATCGATTCAACTTGGCAGATAAGATGGCAGATTGATCTGACATTTAAATTTCAGTTTCTGCTTTTGACAGAAAGTATTTTACCAATTTAGAGGGGCTGAATTGAAGTTTTATGTAGAAAACTTTAATAGAGTTGAAACTTTGTCGCTGAAGATCTCCATTGATTTCTTCGACCGACCACAAAGACCACAAATGATCACGTTTAGTTTAAATTTGTGTAATACTGCCAGTTTCGCTCTGTTAATAGCTTTATTTGAGCCCACCATGTTCTGATCAGACTCTGTAGCTTTTTCCGAACACGATTTAGATCTGAGAGATAGTGAATCTTTAGTTTTCCTCTTTGTGGAAGATTTAGATCTTGGGAAATTCAAAATCTTCACGAAGAGCTTAGCTATAACTTCGGCATTTTTCTGGCATTGTTTCTTTAATTCATTCTGAGTTTCCCTGAGATGTTGGTGTGTTTGTCTCAGCTCAGTAAAAATGTCTGCCAGTTACTTTTGACTCGCATTTGCTTACTCAACCAAAAGCTATCTGTCAATCCTTTTCATCCATCCTTTAGTGAGAACATAAATAGTTGGACGCCAAGGTGACGGAATAATCGATATAATTTGGAAAAACTTTGTTTTAATCCTTTCCAATAAATAATAATATGTCAATGCCGTTCGTCACTAGTTGTATTATTTTGAAAGTTGCCAGTTGAGCATAAAAACACACCCAGATATGTTTGATTGGGTCTCATACTTTCTTCTCGGTTTTTACCACATAAATAGTTGGACGCCAAGGTGACGGAATAATCGATATAATTTGGAAAAACTTTGTTTTAATCCTTTCCAATAAATAATAATATGTCAATGCCGTTCGTCACTAGTTGTATTATTTTGAAAGTTGCCAGTTGAGCATAAAAACACACCCAGAGATGTTTGATTGGGTCTCATACTTTCTTCTCGGTTTTTACCATTTTTGAAGTACTAATTTCTCACGTATTGGAGAACTCTAAATATGTTGTCTTCCTTTTCTGCCGGTTATCGGATTTTATGCGAGTTTTCATGTCGTCTTCATCAAATGGCACATAATCAAAACTTTTTTGCAAAAATTATTGCTTTGAATTAGATTATGCATTTTCGAATTCATGAACAAAAATCTAAAGCTTCAACGAAAGTGCTCAATGTTGAGGTTTGAAGTTCAAAAGTTAATCGGTACTAAAATAAAAGTGATTAACAGAAAAAACTGCGTTTTAAACTTGCATATTTTTCTCGAATTTTTGTGACGCTAAAATTAACTAATATAATAAATAAAATGATTAAACTGTATTTAATTTTTTTTTTTTCGTTTCAGGAAAAGTGAAATTTCTCAACGCACAGTAAGTATACTTATTCTGTAATGTAAATTGTGTCACACTTTGAATATCGGTGTAGCAGCGGAATTTTAAATGTATTTTTGTTATAGGTCTTATTAGAAATTCCGAGAATATCCAATTAAACATGTAAGGTCTGGTTCGATGGAAAGCCCACGCAGTACAAAAATCGTGTATGATTGTTGTAATTGGAGAAAACGCAAATGACTATAACTTCATTGAATTTTGACTGAAACTTATAGAATGTAAAGGCTACTTAAATATCTGGTTTCATCCAATTTAATGCTACTAATACACTTTTATTGGAAAAAATGTTCAATTTACAAATCCTACAATTATTAGCAAAGTTCAACAAATTTCATCCCCTAAGTTATTTGTAAGGCGAAGGGTGATGGTTCAAATCCCCTTGAAGACAACGAAGTTTTTTTCTTGTAGTAATTTTTTTTAGTGGTTGGGAAGTGAATGCCATTTACGCACTGAGTGTGGGATTTCCATATTCGCAAGCGACTAGACTATCCACTAAACACCTCCCCTGTCAACCCGAGAACCCAGCCTGGAACCGTCTGACACATTACTTCGGGCCAGGTCTCGTTTTGTTACACTGTGAAGCGCCTTTAAGTTGAGGGAGCTAGCGGGAGGGGAGAGGGGAAGCACTATAACTTCGCTAAATACTATTCGAACTTTTTGAACTTTGCAGGCGTTACTGCATAAAAATTAAATGTTCGGTATTGCATTTCCATCGTCGTGTTTGTTGGAAACTAACGTTTTTATACATTTTTGTTTTTTGAAAACCGTCGGGCCTTGCTCACTTTAAAAAGGTAAAGGCCGACGGCTTTTGAAGACTGGATATTTCAAAAATTTACCGATTTATTATTAGAAAACCAAAAAATTTCTTTGGAGCTATTTTCGGAACATATTACCTGTTCTTAATTTTTTTAAATGTAAATTTATTACTAAAAATATAAATAAATGTTTTATTTTTATTTGCTAAGAACGGTTCTTATATTACTTTCAATCTTTATGTAAATTAAATTGGAAATTTCAGTAAAAACAAACCTTTATAGGTACGAGTAATTTTAATGCTAACGGGTGGCTTAAAGAGGTTGAAAATGTACAATACTATGAATGCTCTAATTACTATGTGGTTAAAAGACTTTAAAAAAGGATACCATAAAAGGTTTGATTTCTTTGGCATTACTATATATAGTATATCTGAATTCTAGTACAAAGATTAAGTTTTTGGGATTGGAATGTTAAATTCATTGTGACTTATGATTCATTGTGTATCAGGAAACGTTTATTCGAAATCTCTAGGATCTACAAAAAAAGTCTGCAATTGGCTGTTTTAATAAGGGGAAGTTGCTAAATTGGGATAGCAATGTTGAAATTGCTGCTAAATTTTATTTTAAAACAGGCGCTTTTCAATCCTTTCAAGCTTTTTTTTTTTAAATTCATCATAAGCAGCACTCCAAGAGTTGACTTTTGAGGATTAAAATGTTGTGATACATCATAAAGAATGTCTACAATATAAAATAAACTTTATTTGACATATTGAAATGTGTCTTAAATTTATTAGGTGATTTAATCCTCAGTTTTTCGATTTTATATAATACGGGGTCGTTTTTACCCCTACAAAATCAAAAGCGCACCTTAGCATAGTCATTTTTAAATCAAAGGGTCAAATAAGCTTAGTCCCATATTTTCGTGCCAATCGATGACTATTCAAAGAATTCGGAGGTTTTTATTATTTTACCTTATTTAGTGGACTATAGAGTGATGCAACAGCACTTGGTATCTCAGTTGGGGCTTCGAAAAGGTTATACAAGTATATTGTTGTGTTAACAGAAACTAGATTAAGCTTCCAACATTTTGCTAATTAATGAGTCAATGAATTGTTAGCCTGGTGATGTCATGCACTGGTGATGTCATCAAGGCTGCGCATTTCATCTATACATTGGTAGTAATTATATATATTAAGAGGATCAGATGTGTCAAGAACCTATTCATACTATTTTTTGAGACAGAACTAAAAGTTACTCTTCACGATATCTTTATCCACATTTGGTAGAGCGTTTTAGTTGATAAGGAACATGCTGTTGAACTTTATTTTCCGGCAAATGATATTCATTGGCTCATTGCTTATATTGAGTAGAGCAGTCAGCTGTTGAAAGTTTACAATCATGTCCCCTTTGATTTTTCTTGTAAAAATTCAATTGATTTGAGACCAGATTTCAAATGATACTCTGCATGGTTACTTTTGATGCAATATTTCAAAATATATTGAAAGAATATTCGTCTTCTTCGTAACGCCACAGCCCCTCTTGGGCCTTCAATTTCTGCAAATAGCGCCTCCAATTGTCTCGGTCCGTTGACCGCGTCCTCCAATTTTGAAATCAGATCAACAATGAAATGTCTTTGTCGACCGAGTCAGACCAGCATTTCCTCGGTCTCCCCCCTTTAGTTCTCCCAGCGAATACCTTTTTGGGTATCCGTTGTTTGTCCATACGATTCATGTGGCCAGCCCATTGCAGCTTCCGCAGTCTTACAATCGTTGAGACCTCCGGCTCGTCCAAAAATTCACACAGCTCATGGTTGCATCGGATTCGCTATTGGTTCCCGTCAAGCTTCGCTCCTATTATTATCCTCAGGACCCATCGCTCAACGAAGTTCAACATATTTTCGGATGCTTGGGTTAGGGTCTATGCTTTTCACCCATAGCATAACAAAGATCCTATCACAGATTTGTATACTTGGAGCTTTGTTTTCCTGTGGAGGCAGCTGGACTTCAAGATCGTCAAAACTGAATAAAATATTTTGTTTTCGAGCTGTATTTTTCGGCGTATTTTGTCTCCTTCATTACTGGATCTCGTTATTTTGGCGCCTAAGTACACAAACTCCCTCACATTTTCGATACGGTATTCGCCAAGTGTGATATTTTCTGTACTTGAGGTATTTTCCCTTTACTGCATCATGAGCTTTGTTTTATTCTCTTTGATTTGTAGTCCTACTAGTTTTGCTTCGCAGTCGAGTTTCTTAATGACCGTGACAAAATATTGATTTCGTCCGCATAGGCTACTACTTGGCTCGACTTGTATAGTAATGTACCTCGTGTATCGACAGGTAGCTTCCTTATGACGTACTCCAGAGCCAAATTGAATATCAATGGGGCCAGCCCATCTCTCTGCTTTAGTCTGATATTTGTGTCAAAGGCATCGTTGAGTTGGTTGTTGATGTGGACTTGGGAGGTTGTCGACGTCATTATCATTTTGGTAAGATTGACTACTTTGTCTGGGAGGCCAAAGCGAAGCATTATTTGGTACAGTACGCTTCGATCAATACTGTCGTATACTTGCTTAGAGTCAACGAAAATTTGATGAGCGTCTATGTTGAACTCCCAGCATTTTTCAAGCACCTGCTTGACACTGAACAATTGGTCTATCGTCGATCTATCTGCTCTAAAACCACCTTGATACTCCCCAAAAATACTGTTGGCGTAGGATCCGATTATATTTTCTAAGATCTTTGAAAATATTTATTACGCCGTACGAAGTAGTGATATGCCTCCTGAATTTTCGCACTGTAGCTTGTCGTCTTTTTTGCGGATAGGGAGAATAATTGACTGGCTATACTCGGCATATGTTCTTGTTGCCAAATGTATTGTATGACTTTGTGAATAGCTTTATGAACACTACTGCCACCATCTTTGCTGAGCTCCACTGGAATCTCATCGATGTAAGGCGCTTTATTATTATTTTGGGCTTTGATGGTGGAACAAACTTCATCCAGAGTTGGTGGGGCCAATAGAAGTTTTTCGCAGACATCTAAAGGCTCTCCAATGTTCTGCAGCTGTGCGGAATATTAAGAAGGATCATGAAATGTGATGCCTTCTTTCCTTTATCTTCGTTTCATCAGTGATGATATTGCCGATGTTATCACGACAGAGTGTGGATTTGGGCTGATAACCACGTTTCAGGCTTTTCACTTCTTTGTTTACTTGTCTTGCGTTGTTGACCGCTAGACTTACATCTATACTTTGCAATTGGTCGTCAAAGTATATTCGTTTCTTAATTCTAATTATCTTATTCGCTATTCTTCTGAGATTTTCATACGTATTCTTTGTACGCCTGATTCTTTTTGTCTAACGCATTCCGCCACTCATCATCGAAACAATCATTTCTCTTGCGCCGGGCTTGCTGTCCGATTGTATGTTCTGCCACGGTCCTGATAGCCGCTTTCACTTCCATCCAGAGTTCGTTGCTTGACTTTAGCGATGCGTCTGATAAGGTGAGGGCCAGCTGATTTTTCGTCCACAGACGCCGTTTGGGGCCTTTCGATGTCAAATCTTTGTAGCGGGCTGGTCTTCGCCGAATACACATTTGACATACGACATCTTTCTGTTAGTTGTATCAAGTAATGATATGTGTTATAATTGGCTCCTCGGTATGTACGGATGGATCAGAGCATGGTAGAACTGGTTTTGTGTGCTGCCATCCTATGATACCCAGGTCATTTTATGAATTCGTCGATGTGGGAAGCAAGTCGAACGTATAACTAGATTTCTGTTACATGCAAAGTCAATCAGACGCTGGCCGTTGTCATCAGCTTTATCATGGAGACTATATTTTCCATTCGTTGTTCGATGAGAAAGTTCATTGCCATCAGCATTAAAATCACCCAGAATTATTGTTTTGTCATTTGTACCCAATGAGTCAACTAGTCTTTCCAGATGATTGTAGAACGTTTCCTTCATTTCTTCGTCTCTTTCTTCGGTCGGAGCGTGAACGTTTATCAGCCAGGTTTTGATGAATTTCGCTTTTATACGGATGCCTGAATATCAATAACGTGCGATATGGACTCGCTATCCACAATAAAGACCACTCCAAATTCTTGTTTTCCAGTACGCTTCCACTGTTGAATATTGTGTGCGATCTCAAGTCTTAAATATCATTTGTAATCCAGTTCGTTTCCTGGGAACCCAGTATTTTACCGGCTTAGTCTAGAAGGTCCTTGAGAGCGCCAAGGTGATTGAGTGATCTGAGATTCCAGGATCCAATGCCATAGTCCTTTTCCCGTCTGCGAGGTCGTTGCCGCGAGTCCAATCCATTCCGAGGCCCTTCTGCAGGTTTCGAAACATTGTAGGGTTTTCTAGGAACGGGGAGTTAGCCGGTCGGCCCACCTGTATGCCGTTGGCATTGTCATTACTTCGATTCCGTTATCAGGCGCGGAAGATTCGCCTTCACCCCTCAATGGAGGTGTAAGTAGGATTTGGTAGCAGAGCTGTAGATGTATTTACAGTTATTAGCATTTCTCGGCATTTAATGTCTCATTATTGGGGAAACAGTAAACCCACTGTACGACTCCGAGAACATCTACTACCATTTAATTGGAGGGTTTAGGATGGGGAAACAAGGGGTTACTTCCTCCTTTCTCAAACGGACTTAGGCGGAGTTGAAAGACTATTCCATAGAGCCATAAATGTTGACCGTTTGGTTCACTTTGAATTTCGCTTTCTTAGCTTTTAATTGTCAATCAAATTGATGCATAACTTTAAGCTTGACCTATTCTTTATATCTGGTATCCAGTGGATTCTATCTCTTTCTTCAGCTTGAGGAGCAGATCTGGGTCAAAAAAATTTTGACAAACGCCATTGTAGAAGCGTTTTAGCAGACTCATGATAAAGTTTATTTACAAAAGGATTTTAAATACTAGAGATGAGATGGACTAAACATAATAGCTTGTTACATGAGCATGTTCAAAACAAATAAAACTTAGACTGGTAACAATTATTGTGTTTCATATAAATAATCATTACTTTTGGATCAGCCCTCTTAGATTACTTTTCTTATCACTATCCAAAAGTAGAGCGCAAGTTATCATTGAATTTGACAAGCAAAGCATTTCACAGGCATCAGTATGGCTACAATTGTTATCAGTCTTGTGGCTGTAAGTTGTCAACCAACCCTTGCAAACTTACATTATTAAAAAAGTATTCATCATCTGTTATTCAGCATGCCTTATACCAAAATAATTTATAAAAATGAAAAATTATGCCCAAATTTAAACTTGCCGAAAGTTATAACCAGCTTTAAGCTACTTATTAACATTTTCAAAACTGTCTGAAATGAAAAACGACATCCCTTACGTAATACCAAAGTCAATGAACTCAGCACAACTACTAGTATGCAACCTCACTACATGATGGAAAACATCATTGCAACATTTTCCATTTTCAGTTACATTGTTTTTCATTTGTTCAATCATAACAAAACATCTATCCATCATTTCATTCCCAACAGACATTGGACTTAACTTTTATATCAGCCTCCACCGCCATTTGATTAGTAAAAAAAAACATAAAAATTTAATTGTAATCTACAATAAAATTGCGTAAACTTTAAAAATAAAATTTCAGTGAAATTGTGCAACCCTCTCCATCCCCCTTGAATTCACTGCCTGCATTACGGAAAAAAGATACTTCGTTGCCAATATTTGAGTCTCTCTCTCTCTCTCTCTGCATTAAAACATTTACTTGTGAGGATAGGGAGCTTAAGCGTAATTTTTACTTGCAATGTTAATGGCAATGTGCATGAAAATTTGACGGAGTAACAAATCACATAAAAAATACACAACTTGATTTTTAATGCACACGTTCAAGTCTCGCGGTTCAAACAAATCAAGCTGGTTTTCCACGTTAAAATTCAACTCGAAAGATACTTAGCAGTAACTGTATCTGTAGTAGTTACATTAGATAGTGACGATGTTGCGGGTTACAAATGAAAGAGTTCACTGAACTCGCCGCATTTTATTCACCATACAACTTCTCAATGTCTGTTATGTGAAGAAAATGTTTGGTGTTTCACAATTTGACTTTGATAGTGAAGCAGCATGCTAGCGGCCATATTGGGAAATACTACTCATGGTTCGATGGATGCATGGTGAGCTCTAGATGTAATACCAATGACGCTAGCAATGGACTGGTTGTAGTAATAGGAGTAGTAATAGCAATACGAGTAATAGTAAAAGCAATAATTGAGAGCCTGATGGCTGCTGATGTTACAATATTTAGAGCTGTGTTACATGATCCAGGCCACAACACGTGTTAAATCAAACAAAAGAATGGGTCTTATGGATTGATTTGAGCTACTAATAGCAATTTAAGGATTGATGAACTATAAATAATGGTTCATATTTCAATTTGAAGTCCTAAAGTTAGCAATTAGAAGAGGTCAATGGTCTAAGGTTTCTACTCAAAAACTGATCTCCTTTGAATCTACAGAAAGGGTTGGTTTTTGTCATTCAAGTTCTTCCAAGTGTTAGTCCCACACATAGGAATATTCCTGTACATCCCTCGATTTCAATGCTTTCCACCAAATTTCATTCGGATTAGCCCAATGGCCTTCCTTTAACTTCTTGCGAAAAAGTATTTAATTTTTGCTAATTTTTTAAGAAAAATGGCTGGTACCAACTCATTTTGTGTCCGTTATCAATACTAGCTATATTCTGCAACCACAAGGCGATAAATAAATTAAAAATTATAACTCTTCCTTACCTTGCACTTTCCGCATTCGACTCGAGCTCATTCAACTCAACGACATACCATACTACAATACTACGCCAAACCAACTTGTTTTCATTGCTCTTTCACGTAATCGTCAACTTGAATCTAATCGTTAAAATCTACCGCACCGTAACCGCCAATCCCTTCCTGAAGCTCCAAATGCAGTTTTAATGTAGCGTCCCAGCCATCTAATGCCACAATTTTAATCATATTACTACTACCTGTATTTCGCATTTTGTCTTAACCAACGGCAACAATTACATACGTGTGGTAAAAAGTGAAAGTAACTTGACTACTTGTAATGCAAATAATTAAAGTGCGCGCGAGCGTGCGATATTTTTTCGCACATCGTTTCATTTGCCTTTCTGGCACACATAGGCCAAGCCACATGCTTGCGGATTACGACGAGACGGAGTGTCACGCCAAAATTGTATTTAGATTTTTATTTTAATGAATAACAATTTAATGTTTTAAAATCCATACGATAATGAGTATGCAAATATTTCAAGATAATGAATTCGATGGAAACAAATTATTTGCTGGTATCTTCGGAATTAATTACCAACATCTGCTTGCTCAAGAATCGTTGTTAGAAATTATTTAGAAAAGTATATTGATTTTACGTAGAGTATATTTTAGTAACACCACGAGTCTGGCAGGACCTTTTTTATCGATTCGTCGACGGCTACTGCATAATTCCCGAAGCTAATATTTCCCTAATCCTCTTGGATTAGGCAGAGGAAAAAAAGGAGAGTACATTTTCAAAATGCATTCTTAAAATTGGGAGAGAGGCCAGGATTGGAAATGACTGAAGTTTTACTAAACACAGAAAAAAATAAATATCATCTGAGTCAAAAAAGGATAACTGTTGGCAAATTCAATCAAACAATTTGGTCCAAATGTAGATGGAAATTATGTAAATAATGCTAGAGAAGTAGGGAGATCAGTATCATGTAGGAATGCCGCCTGATTTACCTCTATGGCTTATGGTGATGAGGAAGGGCTAATGGCTCAATAATTGAGAACCTGCTTTGAAATACGTGATGTACGAGTTCAATTCCAGCTCAAGTCTTTGGATATGTCTGAAATCAAATGAATATTCCAACATCAAATACAATGTAAAATAACAGGTTCACATTGGTTATATGGGGGAAAATGGAAAGATGATGAGAATCAAAATAATTAAAACACCTTGATAATAAATCTGAAATTGCCCTCCTTTAAATTAGAGATTTGGACATAAATTAGAGTGATTAAGCTAAGCTTAAAATAAACTTATATAAAATGAATTTATACAAGTTTTTCACGGAAATCACCAACTGAATCTAGTATAGAACTTATTCAATTTTATTGTAATTTTATAAAAATCTTATATATAGTGGAAACTATGGTGGAAAGTTGAGTTGTAGCACCGTAATCCTAATATAGACTTGTATGATCTTTGGTTTACACCATTGGATACTTTTGATGGTAACCTAATCGTTTAATGTCGTTGGAGGATGGAAATTACATCAGCTTGTAGCGACAAGACAATAACAGCTGAGTTGTCGTACAGAGTTTCGCCGCTACCGTAACGAAGCGCTGTAATCATTTTAAGAAAAAAGCGATAATTTCCTTTTTCACTCACAGACGAACGCTCAACTTCCTTCGTTCTACCAGCCCCCATATTGTGCGCGTCGCTTATTGTAATTGTAAAATAAAGTTTATATATTTATTGACTTTGGGATTCTTTTGATTGTTGAGTGGTGTCAGAACCCCAAACCGACGTGATATTGAATTTTTTCGAGTACTGACTCGAACAAAGTTCTCGGTGACGCTATTAATTGTCGAAAATGGCTACCGGACCAAGTGATGCATTGGGGACCCCGAAAACTTCAAAGGGTCCTGGTGTTAATTTACCGCCCATTGCGCCCAGACCTTCGACAAGTGCGAATCTTTTTGTAGAAGCATCGCGAATAACAAAATTCCCGACATTTTTTAAAATGGACCCGAATTTTGGTTCGAACAAGTGGAAGCCACATTCCACACGCATGGCATCATGCAGGATGAGACGAAATTCAAGTACGTGATACAATACGCCGAGCCAGACATATTTCGCATATCATTCCCATCGCAAGAAATCCGCTGTTAAGGAGCGTATAATAACAAAATCTGGAGGGAAGGAAGCCATCACATTACCTGCAACATCCTCGAAACACTGGATGACAACAGGTGCAAACGCCATATTACGATCGCTTCTTTTAGAGCAGCTACCAGAAAATATTCGGGGTGTGTTGGCTAGTTCAAGTGAGCCCGACATTGACAAACTCGCAAAGATGGCCGATCTGATGATGGAATTACAGCAGTCACCTGCTATTGCCTCTATACAAAGGCCAGATAACGTAAATAGCGAAGTGCTACAACAAATATTGAGTCGTATTGACCGTCTGGAGCTCTGGACGCGATCTCGATCAACTCAACGTCTCGCAGAATAAGGAAACGATCAAATCTATATCAGACGACCGATACTGCTTTTACCATAAACGCTTCGGACAACGCGCCAGAAATCGTCGACAACCATGTCAGTGGAGAGTCAAAGAAAAAGCAAAAGCGGAAAACTAATTTCGTCGTCCCGAATTACGCCGAGCGAGGATGACCAACAACATAATAATCGCGGACTTATAATTCACGATCAACAAAGTGGAAACCGATTCCTTATTGACACTGGAGCTAACGTATCAGTCCTTCCACGAGAAAAAATCAGAATATTCCCACAAAGTTCCAACTGTATGCTGCAAACAATACGCCAATCAAAACGTACGGCCACAGGATTATTTCTTTAAATTTTGAATTACGCCGACCATTTAAATGGAAATTTGTGGTTGCAGACGTACGGCAACCGGTAATCGGAATTGATTTCCTCCAACATTTCGGTTAAATAGTCGACCCACGCAGAAAAAAATTAAAAGACCGTGAAATCAATCTGGTCACGACAATGCTTTGTACGGATGAGCCAAGTACATGTATCTCGACTAAAACAAAGAAGTTAATTATCAAAACATCTTTCAAGAGTTCGTCGATGTCACAATTGCCTCCGATACCCAAAAGGATGCTGCACATGGGATTTACTATCATATTCTAACGCAAGGACCACCGGTCGCTGAAAAAACAAGACGCTTACCTCCAGAAAAGTTCCGTGAAGCAAAGGCCAAACTTGAATATATGCTTCAAAAAGGAATTTGCCAGCCTTTGAGCAGCCCGTGGGAGAGCCCATTACATATAGTGCCTAAAAGATGTCGACAATGGAGACGTTGCGGGGATTTTCACCGCCTCAATGCTATTACTATCCCGGACCGCTACCCTATAGGTCACATTAGTGATTTCGCTCACAACCTTCACGGATGCACCGTGTTTTCAACCTTGGACTTATTGAGGGCATACAACCAAACTCCAGTAGCACCGAAAGATATTCCCAAAAAAGCAGTGATAACGCCGTTTGGATTGTACGAGTTTAATGTAATGACGTTTGGCCTTCGCAACGCCGCGCAGGTATTCCAACGATACATTGATAACTACGTGTACGTTGTCTAAATTTTTGTTATGCATATATCGACGGCATCCTCATCGCATCCAAGTCAAAGGATGAAGACCGTGAACATTTGAAACTTGTGTTGAGCAGATTTAAGGAACATGGATTGTCGATCAACATAGGCAAATGCACATCTGGCGCTTGAACCGTACAATTTCTTGGTTACCTTATTGATAAAAACGGTGAAAACCTCTTCCTGACTGTGTAGAAACGATATTAAAATTTAAAAAGCCATCAACCATATCGGGGCTCAGAAGATTCTTAAGAGCAATCAATTTTTACAGGAAATCGCTGAAAAATGCAGCATCTGTTCAAGCACCTCTACACGAATATCTGATTGGAGCAACAAAAAAAGAAAAGTGAACAAATAATATGGAATCTACAAGCGGAATCGGCTTTTGAGGAATGTAAACGACAAATTGCTCATGCAAAATTATTGTGCCATCCCATCGAAAACGCTTCCTCGAGCAATGAAACGATAATTCTTGGGAACCACTCGGATTCTTCTCAAAAAAGTTCAGCAAAACGCAATGTAAATATAGCACTTACGACCGTGAATTGCAAGCGATTTATAGCGCATTAAAATATTTTCGCCATATGATCGAGGGACGCCCGATCATCATCAAAACAGACCACAAGCCGATCACTTACGCGTTTACTCAGAAGTCTGACAAAGCATCCCCACGTCAACTAAGACAGTTAAATTTCATTGGTCAGTTTTCCACAAACATCGTCCACATCACTGGAAAAGAAAACGGATGCACTATTTCGAATTGATAGTATCTCCATGCCAGTAATGATCACCGTTGAGGATTTGGCAAAAGCTGAGGAGCCTGATGAAGAATTATAATGTCTACTCCAGGCCAACTCAAGCATCAACTTTTGGAAAATTAGATTGACCGGCGATGATACAACGATCTATTGTGATGTTTCAACGAACGAGATTCGACCATACTTTCCAAAAATACTAAGCAGGAAGGTATTTGAACTAACGCATAACCTTTTTCATCCCAGCGGACGTTCAACGAGGTAAGTAATAGCTAAGAAGTATGCATGGCTTTCTATGTCGAAAGATATATTGGATTGGGCTTGCACATTCCTTGCATGCCAGCGCAGCAAAATAGGAAGGCATGCCAGACCTCCGATTGGGCAGATAGAAACTCCTGACGCGAGATTCAGTCATGTCCACATCGACATCGTTGGACCTTTAAAACTTTCGAAAAGATATTCATATGTTTTGACAATGATTGATCGCTTCACAAGGTGACCCGGGGTGGTTCCGTTAAAGACAATAACTGCTGATGAAATTGCTACTGCTTTCTACTGCAACTGGATTGCCCGCTTTGGAGCAGCTACTTTGCTAACATTGGACCAGGAATCACAGTTCGAATCCCTCATTTTCCAATCACTTACTCATTTAGTGGGCTGTAAAAAAGTTCGAGCAACTGCATATCATCTTGCAGTAAACGGCATAGTGGAGCGTTGGCACATATCACTTAAAGCTGCAATTATGTGCCATTATAACCGTGAATCGATGGACGTTTGACCAACGGTGTTACTAGGACTTCGCACTGGCATTAAAGAAGACATCGGAGCAACATCTGCAGAATTGGTCTACGGAACAACGCTACGAAGATATGCAACCGGACCCAAAACTGTATGTTTAAAATACCCACGAGCATATGAAGGAAGTCCGCGCAACACCTGCATGATGGCTTGTGGAACATCTTGTATGAGATACTACAAAGGCTTGAGCTGCCAAATGAATCACGTTTGATTGACTATTTGGATGATTTTGCGAAAATATGCAACTTAGAGTAAGTGTGCTAATGCGCCGAGTGAGGGACTCGGTGGCTATTCACGGCTTCAGCCTCACACTGGAAAAAACCGAAGTTGTCCTTCTGACAATAAAGAGAATCTCCAGAAAAAGGACTCTGAGTAGCGGAAAAATACTGGTCGAATCGAAACCAACAGTGAAATCTTTGTTCGTATTCATAGACACGGAGATGTTTCTCCGAGAGCAACAGCTTATAAGGTGGTAGTGAGTGTAACTGTAATCAGGACTGAGGGCCAACATAAGGGAACCTACCTTATGAACGAGACAACTCCTGATGGGCATCGTGCAGTCTGTGATACTCTATAGAACAGAACTATGGACTGACGCACATAGCTACGAGCTGCACAGAAAGCGGTTGATACAAGTGCAAGGATAAAGAGTGCTGCGAATTGCCCAAGCTTATCGAAATAATCTCCGGGTCTGTGCTGTTTGACAGGGAATTGGTTGCTAAGGAGAAAAGATAACGATCTTTCAGCAATTAGCAACAGTCCTGCAAGAATCACACAAAGGGAAGATAGACCACGAGTGGTGCCTAATCTGATGTCGGGGCTAAAATAAAGGCACAGTGGGACTGATTTCTACTTCACTCAATACTTGAGCAGGTATGTACGTTTTATTCCTACCTGTACAAGATTGGTAAATCACGGTCTCCCGGTTTTGCGTCTTTTGTAAATGAGGTTGATGACACTGCCACACACATGTGCCTGTAAAAGATGTACTTGGCTGCGTAGTGATCTCTTCCATCAAATTGCAGCGCTCTCCCCAGAGATTATAATCGGGGAGATGCTTACATCGGATGACAAATCGAAATTTTAGTGCATAATATTTTGGTTGTCCTCGAAGATCATAAAGAGACATCAAGGATGGAGGGATCTCTTTTGTAGTGATCCATACTCCTCTCCACCTTCCCTTTAAAAATGAGGTTTCTGTAACCCAGAAATTCCTCTAGGCGTAGGAAAACGAGGACTAGCCCAAAGTAATGCGTTCAATGGTTGCAGACTTGTTTCTCAGGTTAACAGGAGATGTGTAGTAGTAGGAGTCCAGAATACTTGTTTGTTCGAAAGCCCCACACTCAGTACGTAAACGGGCTTCACCTCCCCACCGAAAACAAAAATTTCCAGTCACTTAAATCGTTTTCATCCTCATTAAGTTCATGTATACCTAAATCGTTGTTCTGATGCTCGTAAGTGTTCGCTCCACTTTTAGGTGTCTGCCGAATCGTAGTTCAAGATACCTTTACCAGACGCTTTACTTTCTTCTGAGATCATCTAGCCTTTAACCGCTTGTGTTATCCATAGCATAGTCAGGTTGATGTCTATCACTTTCTACATTTTTGACGTGACAAAAGTGGATTCAAAAATTTTTATGGAAGGTTGCCAGTCCGCTAGATGTTAGATTTTTATCTTCAAGATTGCAGTCGTTGCTACACCACATGAAGCGATGTCTGTTATTTTGTAGGCTATCTTCACTATGGCAAGAATAGTAACAATGACCAAGCGGCCTATAGGTGGTTATATCTTCCATCAAAGAAGATTCTCTCATCTTATTTATAATTATATGACAGTTTATATCTTAATAAAATCGGTAGATGGTCCATTTTGCTGCACTATTTAAGTCTTACCCATGAGTAGGTGTGTCCCAAAAAGTTACATGGATAGACATGCTTGATCAAAGTACTCACACTTTTTTCATATAGGGTTTTCCATTAAGGACATAACAATAAATAAATAAATTTCAATAAATCGATTGCAAGGCGAGCTGTGTGACTAGTGGCACCGTCTTGTGGAAACTACATATCGTTGATGTCAAGTTCATCCAATTCTGGCCACAAATAATCTTCCAACAAAACACGATAGCGCTCTGCATTGACGGCAATATCACGGTCGTTTTCATCCACCAAAAAAAAAAAACGGCCCAATCACACCTCCTTGGCCTTGCTGGCCAATAACGCATATTTTGCTTATTAACAAAGCCATTGAGCCAGAAATGAGCTTCATCGCTGAAGATGATTTTTCGATAATAGTAATTAATAGTAATTTGTAATAAGTTCCAAACGTTGCTGCTTCTGGAACTTTACCATGATGAAAATCTTGACTTTAACTAACGTTTTGACATTGACAGTTCATTAAAAATGTTTAAGGATGCGCTCGTATGAAGATACGAAATTGTTATGTGCCTATATTTTCATTCCTCAAGATGCGCCTCTCTTTTCTCACGCTCCCCCTTTATTGTTAGTGCGTTCATGAAGGTAGCTCGGCACGAGCCATGCGTTGCTCGAAAAAATCCTTGACGATTACTAAGCATTAGCCGGGTTCAGAATGCAACTCAAAACAGAGAAAGATAAGAAAGAAAAGCATTATTTCAACCTCCCGCACAGTTGAAAAATGGGTAGTAAGCATAACCTGAATATAAAATAATAGTTTTCCGAATGGTTTTGTGATCTTACCTTCCGCATACATCTATATCTTCTATCTCAATCCATCGACTGTATCGTCCAATACTAGAGTTTATTTATTTCAAGAGTGCATTAAAGGCTTTCGAAACTGTTGTATATTTTGTAGCCGCCTTGAATCCCGTGGATTGAAATGTGCACAATGCATTCGTTAAACACTATGTGGTAAATAAAAATTTATTGCAAAAATCTAAATATATAACAGTTCATTAAATGGAACTAAACTTGTCTGCTTCGCGACCAAAAGCCAAAGAGAACAGCTGATGATAAGTCTTCTTGTTGCTAGCTGCTTGGTTGCCAGATGTATAAAGTCAAACTTCCTCGAGATGATGTCAGCGCCACTCCGTGGAGGAAATAGTTTTTATGATCGCCACAGTACCCCCTTTCGAGAATCGACGTCAAGTTGATGTTGGCTTTGACGTCCAACTGTACGTTCTGAGGGGAATGTCATGATGTTGTTCGTAGTCATCTTTTGTTGATACGCTGGTTTGATTCGTTCGGTTGAGACGGTCGCATCTTGTCCTTTTATCTTGATAATGCAGACGTGATCGTTGATTCGTTTAACCACCTCATGTGGTCCTGTGTAGGGTTGCTCCGACGCCTGTCTTACTGTATCGACTCGCACGAAGACATGAGTGCAAGTGTAGAGATCCTTGTATTGAAAAAGGCTTCTTTTTATGTGGTGAACTGTTGGTGCTGGTCGAAGGAGTCACATGTGCTCACAAAATTTCTCGATAAAAAGGTGGGATCGGCTGGCATGTCCTCCTTTGTAAAAAAATCGCCCGGAACACGTAGCTGCTCGCCGTAAAGTGATTCGGCGGATGAAGCTCCGAAGTCCTCCTGGAGTCACGTTCGCAATCCTAGTAGAACAGTTGGAAGTAGTTCTATCCAAGATGTTGGTTGACTGCACATAAGAGCTGATTTGAAGGTTCGGCGCCATCGCTCAATCGCACCATTGGACGCAGGATGATAGGGTGTTGTTCTAATTCGTTTTGTTCCGGTCAGATTGGTAAAGGCTCGAAAAGTGTGCTCTCAAATTGAGGGCCTTGGTCGGTTGTTAACATTTTGGGAGTTCCAAAGCGCGCAACCCAGATGTTGTAAAAAGCGTTGGTGACTGTGTCCGCAGTCATGTCTTGCATGGGGACTGCTTCTGGCCACCGTGAAAACCTGTCTACCATGGTAAGAAAGTATCGATACCCGCTCATCAATGGCAGAATAACGATGTCGATGTGTACACGATCGAATCTTTCGTTCGGTATGTTTATTGAGATGGGCGGGTTCCTGTTGTGTCGTTGGATTTTCGAGCGTTGACAGGAGATGCAGTCGGGGTCCATCGTATCGTGCCCTTCTGAATGCTGGGCCATACGTACTTTTGGCGCAGCTGGTGAAGGGTGCCCTTGCCGCTCGAGTGTGCGAGTCCGTGAACTGAAGCAAAAGCCTGTTGACGAAGTTCCAGTGGGACGTAAGGACGAATGTGTCCCGTTGAAGTATCGCAGTAAACTGTTGCAGTACCAATTGACCGCTTTTGTAGTTGTAATCCTGTGTTGTTGCTGGTCGAGGAGCACACGAAGCTCGTCGTCTTCTTGTTGAGCCTCGGCTAGTTGAGTTGAGTCTAAGGTGAATGGCACGTTGATCGTATTAATTCTGAAGAAGGCGTCGGCTACCCGATTCTCCGAGCCGGAGATGTGGATTATCTCCGTCGTAAATTCAGAGATGAAGTCCAACTGTCTCAATTGTCTCCAATTGGCTTTGTCAAGACTTTGAGCGAATGCGTAGATTAAAGGCTTGTGATCGGTTTTGATGATAACCGATCCTCCAGAATATACCTAAGAAACATAAATAGCTAGTAGTTCGCGATCATACGCGCTGTATCTAGCTTCTGTTGGGCTCAGCTTACGAGAGAAGAAGCCGAGTGGATCCTAGTGTTCGCCATCGTGCTATTCCAAGGCTGCTCCGATAGCAATGTCAGATGCGTCAGTGACAAGTTGAAGTTGCGCCTTGTGAACCAGATGGACGAGTAACGTTGCAGTTGCAAGGTCGCGTTGGCGCATTTGGAAATCTGATTCCGTTAGTGGTGTCCAAGGAACTTTGCGATTATCGTTTCTCTTGCTGTTGCTTAAGAAAGCGCCCATTGATGTCTGATGGTGGGCTGAGTGTTTAAGACTACGTCTGTAGAAGTTGCAGGCCCCAAGAAATCGACGCAGCTCGACAATGGTCTCAGCTTGCTTGAGGTTAAGCAGCGCAGTGATTCGCTCTTGTGTTGGTTGTGAACCGTTTTGTTGATCGCCCAAACACTCTATCTCCGTTTGACCGAAAGCACAATTATCAATGTTAATGTGCAAGTTATGTTGCTCAGGTGGTTGACGGACCATGTTGAGGTGTTCTCGATGTTGGTCAGCATTGTCCGACATGATGATGATATCGTCTATATAGCAGAAGACGAATTCCAGTTCGTAGAGGATGTTGTCCATGTGCCGTTGAAAAGTTTGTGTGGCATTTCTAAGACCGAAAGGCATGTCCAATTATTCAAACAACCCGAATGGAGTTGTAACGGCTGTCTTTTTTATGTCGGCTTTGGACATCGGGACCTGATGGTAAGCCCTTTCTACGTCAACTTCGAAAATATAGTTTTACCGTGATGCCGGTCAGCCACGTCGTGGATATGTGCAATTGGATATCGAACCGGTACTGTCTGAGCGTTAAGTTTGCAATAGCCGCCACAAACTCTCCAGCCCCCGGAATTTTTGGCCCAAGGACTACTCGATGTATGGCAAATACCCATTTTAAGCATCTGATCGAATTCTGCTCGTACTGCTTTCAGTTTTTCGCCTGTCAAACGTCGAGGCCCTTGAAAAACTGGTTGTCCAGTTGTTTCGATGAAATGTGCCACTTGGTTAGCTGGTGCTGAAGTGTGTATTGTTGTTGCTGAGAACGTGTCCTGAGCCGGAGGTTGAATGATAGTTGTCATTGTGGTTGCCTTTTCATGTGTTGTGGATACCCACAAAAACAAAACATCAACCAGAGCGATTTGTCCCGGGCTGGAGCAGATGGAATTGTCATCTAATAGCCTTCTGTTTTTTAAATCGATCAAAAGCCCATAATGTGTCAAGAAGTCCGCCCCGATAATTGGTGTAGAGACATTTGCTACAATAAAATTTCACACAAATAGACGCTTGAAACCTAAGTGTATCTTCAAGGGTCGTTTACCATACGTGGTAATTGTGGTGTTGTTGGCGGCATATAGTGTTAGCATTTGCGGCTGTTGAAGTTGAGCGAAGTGTTTCGGCAGAATCGAGACGGATGATCCGGAGTCGATTAGGAAGTTTAAGTGTGACCGCTGATCGGCTATGTGTAGTCTGAATTTCGGAATTTTATCGATGTTGTCTACCACTCCGGTGATGGAAGGCAGCTGTCTCAGTTTCCCTGATGCTGATTTGCTTGAAACGAGCAAGGCTTTGAGCACCGCTTCGCTTTTACGTCAAATCTTTTATGGTAATAGCAAGCCTCGTTGTTAGTTGAAGCGCGGTGGCCTCTTGCACCACCTCTGTCAAACCGTGCAAATCAGAGGGGTTGAAATTATTTGTTGATGTTGTGATTTGAGCGACAACGTTATTAAGCTGACGCTCGATTTTTTCAAGCCGTTTGTTGAGTTCCGACGTACTAGTCGCGCCTGCCAATACATAAGCCGGAACACTGTTTTCCAATATGCGGTCTGCGAGTTCATAGGGTTCGGAATCCTGGCTGGTAGCCAGAATGCACCTGTCGCTCACTGGTAGTCATTTCATCCACAATGTTTTGAGGATGTCTTCAGACAAATCCAAAGGTGCGAAATTTTGCATTTCTCGAAGTAGTTGTGACGGTTGTTTTCCGTAGAGGTCTGCTTCTGTGAGCAACAACTGATTTAGCTGTCGCTCCTTAGATTCGGAGAATCTGGTGACAAGATGGCGTTTGAGCGTACCGTATTTGTTCGTGACTGGTGGCGAACGGATAATGTCAGATACTTGCTGCAGGATATCGATGTCCAGTGCAGCGATAATCGTGTAATAATGAAACATTGCTCCTCCGCCTGCACAAACCAAAGCGGCGCGTCGCTTCGCCAAAATGGTGGCAATTTCACGTCTTTGACAGAAGCAACTTCCGCAGACGGTGGAAAGTTTGTTGCTGCATTAACCGGTGGCAACAATTTGGGTGAAGACATCATGTCCTTGCTTGGTTCATATAGCGTGTCGAGCAACGTGTTGTTGTCGCCAGATGTGTAAAGTCAAACTTCCTCGAGATGATATCAGCGACACTCAGTGGTGGAAATAATTTTTATGATCGCCACATTTTCTGAGGGACAGAAGCCCTCTGTCGAGTAGCACGGTTATCAGGATTATTTGAGCATTCACAAAAGGTATCCGGCCACCACCACCGGAAGGTATAAGTAAGATTCGGTAGCACACCAAAGAAATGTTAAATTTTGACAATCACAGTCAGTTTGTAGTCATGTTTTGTTCAAAATATTGTTTGTTGTTTGGTCATGAAATTATGTAACCCAAAAATTGATTTCTGAATTAAATAATTGCATTAGATATGACACTACTCCGATTTCCTTCTATCAATCCTTAACTGGTTATGTAAATATTTGCCCGCTGATTATTTTAAACACTTTCATCTTAGTTTTAGGTACATAAAAGACCTCATACCCAAACCGATTGAGGATGAGAACATTTACTGGGAGTAAAAGTAGTCAAACTGGTCTGGTATTTCCAGAATTTTTTAAGCTTTTCATTTTATTGTTTAAATTTTACATCTGAAAATTCCATATGTCGATCCCGTTACTTGATACGTTTTCCAATTTAAAATTACTACTCTGTTGACCCTTTTTCCGGTTAGATCATCTCCCATCATGCACTTTTTCACTGAAATGATTCACTTAAACCCTGACCAGGACATGTGAAACAAGTTTGGCAGCTTTTTCCATGTTTTTTTCAACATCATTATCATTTCCAAAACCTACATTCATGTGTACTTGTCCAGTTATTGTTGTCCACATGTTAAAATACAGTTACCAGTCAATAAGCTCTTGAATAATCGTCAGGTTAACATATTGCGACCTTTACAAAGTGTCATACCATTTCTCCCGGGCTTTTCGCATGAATGGTCATCACAGAGACTCATCCGCATCAGCATCATCATCTCCATCACGGGATTTTCGCTTTGTGCAAATGAAGCTATTAATATTCAGTTAATATATTCACAGATAGTGTTGGTTACAAGGAATATACGAGTGCAGATGTTTCTGATGTAGCTAAGATAAACTTTGATTCGACCCCTTGTTTCTTGCGTAGAGTAAGCTCATACTCATATAATCGTAATTTTACTTGAATTGAATCTCTCATGAATATTTTGAAAACTTTTGTTTGTTTCTTTCATCTACTTACCTGTACCTTTACTCGACCCATTACAACTTGAAATTTTAATCGACAACCATGTAAAACTCAGTTGGCGTACATGCGCGTGATGTTGCCTACGAAAGTGATGAGGGGGCAACTTCGATTGATGCCAAAAAACTTTACGATGAACTTTTTAGAGGATCATGGCCAAATACGCTTTCGCTTTCATCATACAATAGCTGTAAAATGACGGTGACGCGCCGACGACGCAACGCAATCTCAACACTTAACAAGTCGAGTACGTAGGTGAATAATAAATATTTTTTATGCATGCAAACTGGTATTCGAATTTTTTTTTTTTCGTCCATCGTAGATACAACGCAAAGATAGGTTTTGTAGCTGTCGGTTACGATCGCATGATCCGCATTCATAGAAGTCATGCAAAAATAATGGTAAACGGTTTTTTGAACACAAGCCTAGGAGAATGACTCTAAGCTTTTGAACAGAGCTAAGCCTGAGGAATAATGATGCTAAATCTTAAATTTTGCCAATTCGTATGAAGCAAAAAGCAATTAATTTTAATTTGTGAGGAAAGATGCAAGAAATATCCCCTTCGAAACGACAACGGTCATTTTCTAACGACAGAAAGTTTAAAACTATTGGGGCAAGATCTGTCTTCGGTTTCCACGAATTCCTAGTTAGTTTCGAAAATGTTCTTTGACGCTACCTTTGTGTATATCTAGCACGTTACGTATTGCTTAAACTTGCTAGAACAAGTTGGGCACACAGACTTACGCTCATATCAAAAGGGTTTTGTTCTCAACTTACGAGATGCAGTCACCAGCTACGAATACAGTTAAGAAACATGCCAAAAATAAATGTGCACGTTCAAAAGAAAATCCATTGTTTCTCAATTTTCAACGATTGCTATTTTGTTGCATACAAACAAAATTCACTCAAATCATGAATTCCCAAAAATATGTATGTTATCGACCTTATCTGAAAATTTTAAGAAGATCAAATCAAAACTGCAGTGTCCGATTCAATCGGAAGTCCATAAAATATCAAGATTGTGTGATATTTCTGTTGTAATTGGAAAAATTTCAAATAGCTATAACTTCCGTGAATATGATTCGATTTTCATCAAACTTACAGAGCAGTAAGATATTTTGTAAGACTAGTTAAATATCAAATTTCGTTGAGTTTAAGAGTTTGGCTTTCATGGTATTTGTTGTTGTTGTACACATAACACTTACCTCATAATTTTTTTAAGATTGTTCGGATCACAGGTGTCTTCCAGCACATTTGGTAACAAGAGCATATGCCGAAAGACTGGAGCCAATCAATTATATTCTCTATCCATAAAAGGTGACAAGCTACAGTGCGAAAATTATATAGACATATACTTACCGTGTACGGCGTACTAAATATTTTCAAATATCTTAGAAAATAAAATTAGATCATACGCCAACAGTATTATTGGGGAGTATCAAGGTGGTTTTAGAGCAGGTAGATCGACGATAGACTAATTGTTTCCAGTCAAGCGGGTACTTGAGAAATGCTGGGAGTTCAATATAGACATCCACCAAATATTCGTTGACTTTAAGCAAGCATACGACAGTATTGCCCGTAACGTACTGTACCAAATAATGCTTTGCTTTGGCGTCCCAGCCAAATTGGTCCGTCTTACCAAAACGACAATGATGTCCACAACCTCCTGATCTGCATCAATAACCAATTCACCGATGCCTTTGACACAATTATCCGACTAAAGCAGGGAGGCGGACTGGCCCCATTGCTATTCAATTTGGTGCTGGAATATGTCATAAGAAAGCTACCTGTCGATACAACAGGTACGTTAGTATACAAGTCGAGCCAAATAGTAGCCTATGCGGACGACATCAATATTTTGTCATCATCATTAACAACTGCCAAAGAACTCTTCCTGAAACTCGACAGCGAAGCAAAACTAGTAGGACTGCAAATCAATGAAAATAAAACAAAGCTTGTGATACAGTCGAAAAAAAAGCCTCAAATGCCCAAAATTTCACACATGGCTAATACAGTATCGAAAATGTTGGCGAATTTGTGTATTTAGGCGCCAAAATAACGAAAACCGGTAATGAAAGAGACGCAAAACGCTGAAGAATCCGGCTCCCAAATAAAATATTTTAATCAGTTTTGACTATCTTGAAGACCAGCTGCATACACAGAAACACAAAGTTCTAAGTATACAAATCAGTGGAAGAACTTCTGCTACGCTATGGGTGTGAGACATGGACCCTGACCCAAGCATCCGCAAATATATTGAACGCCTCTGAAAGACAGGTCCTGAGGCGAATAATCAGATCGAAGCTAGACGGGGACCAATGCCAAAATCGATACCACCATGAGCTGTATGAAATTTTTGACGAGCCGGAGGTCGATTGTAAGACTGCAGAAACTGCAATGGGCTGGACACATGAATCGTATGGACGGACAACAGATACCCAGAAAGATATTCATTGGGAGAACTGAAGGCCGGAGGCCAGTCGAGAAGCCGAGGGAACCTGGTCTGACTCGGTCGACGAAGAGGGTTCATTGCTGCTTGGATTTCAAAATTGGAGGACGCGGTCAATGGACCAAGACAGTTGGAGGCGCTATTTGCAGGCAGCAAAGGCCCGAAAGGCGCTGTAGTTCTACTAAGAACGAGAATAACTGCACGTATACCAACATCTCACTGGAAATTTTTAGTCATTGTAAAAGGCTGACTTAAGGGAGAGAGTGTTTGTTTCGGAACCTACAAGGAAGCCTCGGAATAGACTTGCGATCGAAAAAAATACGATCTGGGATCCTGAAATGTCAAATCATTGAACAAAGTCGGGACCCTTAAGGATCTATTTATAATAACAAATGTAAAAGGTTTTCATTGACCATTACTCTTGTAATAAATAATATAAATTTCACATCAACTTTGACAAGATTAATGGTTAAAGTAAATATTAAATATAAATGATTAATGGATAATATTCACATTAATTATTCTAAGATAAGTTGTATGATCAGTAATGCATTGAAAATACTAATGCATTATATACAATGCTGAATATCATTATCTTCTTCAAAAAGTTCAACAGAACTTATGTTTAGTAAAGAACATTGAGCAAAACATGAAGCTTGCTGCTTTACTTGTAATTTAATGCTACTTGCACACTTTTAAGGGGTTTGTAAAATAATTTTACAAAACCATACTAAAATCGCGACCTGTCTATCAGTTTGTGCGTCTGTCCGTCCGTCCGTCCATGTGTCACAGCAGTTTTTCTCGGAAACTACTTAAGCTAGAAACATCAAATTTTGCTTGTAGGTGTAAATTGGTGCTCTCTTGAAATTTCAATAAAAAAAAATTTTATGAGGTATTTAAGGTGGGTTTCCCCATATACGGGAGTGGCCCCCTAAAAAAAAAAATTTCATCAAACGTAGTCGATATGTGTATCATATGAATGTTTTTGATTAGTACTTTTTAAAAGAGGTCTTAAACTGACGATTTTTGCTTCGAGGGGCGCACAGGGAGAGGAAATACAAGAATAATTGGTGTCCCTCCCTAGCGATTGAACATCTGTGATCCGAAAAATCTGAAAAAAATAATGGGAATAGATGTTTATGAGTACAATAACAACAAATACCTTAGAAGTCGAAATTCGCTCAACTTTGTTAATAATAGAATGATCTTCGAATTTCACATTTTCCCCAATAAAATCATATACGTATGATTAAACTCAACGAAATTCGATATTTAAATAAACTAATAAATATTCTCTGTAAGTTTGTTGAAAATCGAATCATATTCACGGAAGTTATAGTCATTTGAAATTTCTGCAATTAGAATAACAATAAAACACGGTTTTGGTATTTTATGGATTTCCCATTGGTTCAGACACTGCAGTTTTGATTTGATTTTCTTAAAATTTTCAGATAAGGTCGATAAACATCTATGTTCATCGAATTTCGCCGTTATCACTCGTAGATCAAAAGTCGGCTCCTTTTCCTCAATCCGTCGGCAATGCTTGCAGTTAGCTGGAAATGGACCACGAGATAGGGCGTCAGCATTTATATGAACACCGCCCTTCCGATGAACAATTTTGTAATCGTATGACTGCAATCTTTCGATCCATCTTGCAACATGTCCCTCGGGGTTTTTGAAACTCAGCAGCCATCTCAGCGATGTATTATCTGTTCAAAGAACAAATTTCTGGCCATATAGGTACTTGTGAAACTGCGTTGTGGCCTCTTTTATAACCAATAGCTCCTTCCTGGTCACGCAGTAGTTCGACTCACTTTTTGAGAGAACTCTACTGTAATACGAGAGGACTCTTTCTTCGCCATCGATCTGCTGGGAGAGTACAGCTCTAATCCCGCCGCTCCTCGCATCGGTATCAACTACAAGCATTTTTCCGGGTTTTGGATATGCCAGCACGGGTGATTCACAAAGCTTCTCCTTCAAGGTCTCGAAGGCTGCCGGGCATTGTTCATTCCAGGCATACGGTCGGTTTTTCTAGGTTAGCTGATGGAGACACTTAGCTATTTTGGCAAAGTCTGTGACGAATCTTCGATAGTAGGTCGCCAGACCCAGAAAACTTCGTAGTTGGCGCTTGTTGTTTGGTGTTGGCCTGCTTTTCCCGGCTTAAATTTTCTCAGGGTCTGTTTTGACCACTTCTGCTGATACAACGTGTCCCAGGTATTTTACTTCAGCTGCAAAAAGGGTACACTTGTCGGGACTAAGTTTCAAATTTGCCAATCGCAATCAAGAGAAAACCTCTTCTAAGTTCCGCACATGCTCTTCGAACGTTCTCCCAATAACAATTAAGTCATCTAGGTACACCAAACAGATCTTCCAGTTTAGGCCTCGTGGCACGTATTCCATCAGGCGTTCAAAGGTGGCTGAAGCATTGCAAAGCCCAAATGGCATCACCACAAATCGCATCAATCCAGTCCTAACTGAAAACGCGGTCTTCTGTCGGTCCATTTTGTCGATTTCTACCTGCCAGTAGCCACTCTTGAGATCGAGTGAAGAAAACCATTTTGCGTCGGCTAAAGTGTCCATAATGTCGTCGATGCGTGGAAGCGGGTATCTATCTTGTTTAGTGAGGTCGTTAAGCTGCCTATAGTCAACACAAAAATGAGTGCTACCATCCTGTTTCTTTACTAGAACTACTGGCACAGCCCATGGACTGATAGAAGGTTCGATAACACCTTGTTTTTCCATGTCCGAGATCGGTGCGCTCACTTCTCCTTACTTGGCTATAGGAAGACGTCTCGGTGCTTGTCGAATCGGCTTGGCTGCCTGTGTATCTACGACGTGAGTTACCATACTCGTTCGGCCTTGGTCATTTGGGCTTGTTAAGAAGATGTTACTGTACTTGGTGACTAGATCAGAGGTTCGCTTGAATAGCTGCACTGGCAATTTGGTCTGATTCAATATTGCAGAGATGAGTTTCCGGGCTTTGTCTGTGTCTTGCCTCCTTGTACAATGATGGTCGTGAGTGGCTTCCAAAGAGGTGATGGTGGAAACAGGCTGGCGACGACTTCTCCCGCTTTGATGCTCGTGGTTGAATCTGCGGTGTTAAGGACTCTAACCAGCACGTATCCGTTCCTTATAGATCTTACAAGGCTTCATCCTGCAATCAAACTGCGCAATGTCGATGTCTTACTTGGCTCTATCAGATAAGATCGATTGTCTCCAGAATCACCATCAAGCTTGGCCCGTACGATGCTCTCGGAAGATTTCGGTACATCAGTGTCGGTACAAACTACCACATTCATCTTGGGAATTTGGACGCTGGGATCCTCCATCAATAATTCGACATTCCGCCATTTCAAGACCCGTTTGCCCAAATCCAACGTAATTTCATGTGGTCGCAGAAAATTCATTTCGAGAATGCAGTCATCCATGATGTTCGCGACCAGAAAATTATGTCGGAATGTAAGGTCTTCCAACTGTATCAGGAGGTTGACCTCTCTGACATGTGCAGTTTCTCCCATAGCTGTCCGTGGTGAGAAAATCCTGTCCTTGTGAAGTAGTTGTTGCCCCACAAGGTCTGGCCGGATAATCGATCGGGTTGCACCAGTGTCGATTGTTATGGTGCAATGCTCTTCGTCAACTTGACCCGGAAGGCGTAAATCTGCTTCTCCCTGATGTAGTCTTTACACGGTAATGGTGGTGCTGGGGACGTCCATTCTCCTAGCCAACCTCTGCCCCACGAAGTTGAGCCCCTCCGTTTGAAAGGCTTCCATTCTGGGTTCTCGACTCAGTCTGGATCTCCTCCACCCTGGAAAAAAGCTCAGTTTTCTTCGCTTCTTGCAATCCCTTTGCAGATGCCCCTTCTCACCGCAATTCCCGCATCTAGGTGCACCATTGACCTGCAGCTCACGCTCAATTTCTTCGCGCTCAGACCTGAACCCGTCTGTTACTATCTCGCGAGCCCAAGCAGTGGTACGAGTCACATGTTTCGCGGCCTCAAAGTTCAGACTATAAGCCAATGCGTCCTTAATCGCTTGCTTTTGAGCTAAACGCACGGCTTGTTTCAATTCCTGGTCCTTTAATGCGCTGATGAATGCTTCTGTTACTGCGTCATCTCGATGTTTTGGGTCATAAGCTGGGCAAGCCAACAGTGCCAGTCGCTCAATGTCTTAAGCTAGCTGCTGTAGAGTTTCGCCAGACTTCTGCATCCAATGCCGTAGCTGTGACCGATAAATCTGCTTCAAATGATAGCCTCCATAGCGCATGTCAAGCGCCTTCATTATAGCAGCCAGGTTTGAGTGCAACTCAACGGGGATAGTCTGCAAAAGCTCAGCAGCAGGGCCACTTAGAGCAAGAATTAATGCAGTTGCTCGGTCCTGCTCATTCCAGTGATTTGTCCTGGCGGCGAATTCAAACTGGGTTTTGTAAATACTTCAGACCGTTTGCCCGTCGAATATTGCTGCTTTCACATTTCTGGATGTGCTTTGCGCTGCGGTTATAAGCGGGGCTGGTGAAGTGGTTACTACTGCCTTCGCTGCTTCCAATTCCTTTTTCACTTTTTCCATCTCATGGCTGATTCTCTCCTCAAACTGGCTGATCTCATAGTTGGTTCTCTCCTCGACTCGACTGACCTTCCCCTCGACCTGGTAAACCTTTTCCTCGACGCAATTAATTGGCCTGTTCAGACTACTGAGCTCCACTTTTATTTCGGTTGACTGTTTTTGCAAATCTGCCTTGATTTCGATCGCTTATTGGTCCAGCTTCACTGATTGTTCATTTAGCTTCGCTGATTGTTCATATAGCTTTAGTGTGATGTCTGCCTTGATTTTGAATGCTTGTTGTCGCTGCTCTTGCTGCATCAGCATCAGCATTTCCTGGTTCCTTTGATTTTGATTTTGCTGCTTCGCCACCTTCTACGCCTTTTTCCGCATCTGACGGCTCACCCGAATCTAGATACATGCCTTCCGAATCGACCGCGTCACGCAAGCGTGCAATCAGTATGGCCTTTGTACCTTGCGTAGCCAGATTTCGCTGTTCCAACTCCCCCTTAAGCTCCGATATGGTCAATCCATTAATTTTTAGATATAAGCTTCGTGGCATTTTTATTGTTTCGGCTATTTTCCACCAGTTTCCACGTTAAATTTCACTATTGTGAATTTTAAAAACAATTCTTAAGTCTTCACTTTCAAAATTTTCATTCTCACTTCTGACACTACTGTCGCGTGTTACTGTTCGCGGCCGATAATTTTAATGTTCCGGGAAAGTGAAAACACACTGTCTTTTAAATTAAGTTAAAAGAGTTTTTTACTTAAAAATGTACAATCATTTATTTAACTATTTTACAAATCGCATTTAAATTTAATTTTTACTGTCTATCAACTTATATTCCAACTGTCTATATCACGAAAATCACTTCACTTTTAATCAATATAGCCTTTACTTCGCGCTCCACTTTATCGCAGTTTTACTATCGCGGTTTTACTATTCCTCCCCATTCATTCAGCTCGGCTTTATATAGGGTCCTTAGTCATTCAATCCATTTCGAATGTTCTGGAGAGAACTACCTGGAATATTCTAGCGATTCTGAATACCCCGCAATGACGTCACTTTCAGATATTGATCATGGTTGGTCGATTCTTGTGCTTTTGAGTACATTCGTTTATTGATCATGATGTTATAAATAGTTGCGACAACAATTGCGACAGTAGCTCGCAGAATTGTTTGGACATGTAACAATATGTATTATTATTACTATCCAATCTTTCAGAAAAAGGGTGGATACATAATTTTCACACCTATATAGGCGAACTTTAAAATTATGAAAATAATCTTTGGCAGAATGCTTTGAGTCTAAACTTTTATCTACATCTTTCCTCGATAGACGATGATGATTTGAGCTAGAAAACATTCTTTTAGATATAAAATCAGTCTCTAAAAAGAGTGAACTAACTTCGAAGTGCCCTAAAAAGGTTTAAATAAATTTCATGGAATCGGTGCCAAATAAATTTCTCCGTTTGAACATAATAATTTGTAGTGTGTTTAAAAAAAATGAATAAATGGGGAGAAACTGATTTGAAACCAATTTTATGAAATTTATTTTATATTATTTAGGGCATTTCGAAATCGATTTTCATTTGTTGTCCAAAATTTCTTTTTTACAGTGAATATTGAGCGCGACTTATTTTTCTATTTTTGTCAAGTATGGAAGTTTTGCATATTGCTTATTCTTTTTCAGGTAACAATATTATTCAGAATAAGTGTTTCACTGTATTTTGGCTTTCCCTATAACCCAGTCATTGGTAGAAATGTAGTATGAGATTTGAACTTCCTGCATGTATGTTATGTATTTAACTGAAAATTGGTTCAAATTACCCATAGTCACTATTTGATACTTCGTATCATCAAAAAGGCTGAAACCGCTGATAAAAATGAAATACTCCTCACGAAAAGATTTTTTAAACTTAAAACTAATCACTATTAAATTGACCCTTCAGCAAAATATCAACAAATTATTGGCATTTCTTCTTTTGAGAAAATATTCGTTTGAAATGCAAATAATTTGCGTTACAGGCAACATATTCAAAGCTTCCTTGGAGCAAATCATCATAATGACATGCAGTCTAAAAAAACCGTTTTTCATTCTCATGGAAATCAGCTAAACTATTCACCTCCAATTATAAAATTGCATGTAACATCTCTAAACCCTTCCCGATGGCAAAAAATCCACATCAAGGCCAACTCAAAAGAAAGTGAAAGTTTTAATGGCGGCTTTTGTTTTATTTTGGCAACCAACGCATCGATTGTACATACATTTTAGTGCAACAAATGTTGTTACTAACATTCATGTCGGTATGTGTCTATCTGCAAACAACGGTAAAAGTTTGATGAACTCTACGAATTCGCTTCCAGCTATGTATACCAAAAAGATGGTGGTAGCAGCGGGAGGAGGAAGCAGAGTGCGGCTGAAATGCTTAACTATGCGACTCTAGTGCATGCTTCAAAAAACGACAACCACCACGTTTAGACATTAGACGGTCGCGAAGTCGTGTAATAAAAGTGATCATGTAAGTTTAATAAAATCGAGTGAGTGAGATGATGCGATGGATGCGGAAGCCTGTGGGGAGTCCGGACTCTAAACATGAATGCCAATCTAGCTTGCTAGCCGAGCCTAGCTTAGCTAGCGAGCTGACTTGCTAGGCTAGGCCAAGCTAGGCTAGGCTAGATTGCATGGTTGAATGCGCGATCAATGGATAACCACTGCCTGAAATCTCTCTTTCGTTTCAAAGCCATAGACTCACCTGAAGAGGTCGATGTCGCTTTTATGTAACATGGGAAAATCGTGAAATCGTTTTTATGCTGTACAGACTTAATGAATACCTGAATTGCTTGTAGTGCTGCTTTTTATTTCATTTGCAATTTGCTTTGCTTGTTTGCTCACTTGCTTACTTGCTTGCGGCATGGAGCGTATGAGGAGAAGGCGAATTCAATCTAAGATAAATGATGGCGCAGCGTTTGGAGCCGTTTCGAAATACGTAAGACCAATTTACTGCACTGCCTTCTATTTTCTGGTAAACTTCACCTTCACAGCTAGACATTAACTCTGAAGCTACAAACCATTTCCAAACCGAAATGTCGCAGTACCCAATTTTACATCCATTCCAAGGTTAGATTACCTAAACTCTTGTTTTCAGGCTAGCTGACTGCAACTTTTTCATCTCCATCCTAAACAATCTATTTCGACTACCATGTGAGCGCGAATTAATCATTTATTATCCATCTTAGTATAACTGAACACAATTTACCGTTCTTCCATGCGAAATTCATGCACAAACTACTATCTTCAAATTATCCTTGATTTTTGCTGGTTTGCTTTTTTTGTCGAGCACTACCCAAAAATATCTATACTTTAGCGAGGGCAAAGACTATCCCTGAACTTGATGTACTCGTAGTATTTAGCGAATTTTTTTTCGGGGGTTCGTTCCTCACTGATTATTTTTGGTGTGCGCTGTTAGTTGGCATTTAAGAAACAAGTTTTAAATAACGCGGAATTAGGAGTAGCCATTATACACGTAGTATGCATATTGCTTGTACTCGTATGCAGCATTAATGGTTAGTGGCAGAAATTCAGCACTAACGATATTGCAAAAATTATATTATTAAAATTGCCTACGAGTATGTGATATGCCTATAGGAATGTATTTATGTACATATATATTAATGTTTTTTATATGGTTAACAATATGATTAGCATGACGGCATTATGGCGGTCAGATCATTGCCATTGTCAAGTATAAGGCAACGACTTGAAGGACATTTTCGTTTATGAGCTAGCATGTTTCGATGGCGTGTAGGCCAGAATATTTGGATTAATTTTCGGCGATTGACATGAGAGCTATAAGTGAATGAATTTATTTCGAATGGACTATTAAATCGCAATCGGGAGTTTCAAGAACAACATTTCTTGCATTTAAGATATATATTTAAATGATTGCAATGTTTACGATTAAATAATGCAGATTAAATATAGTGGATTCTGGCCAATATATACACTTGTTTGCTGCCATAATGTCATCACTCAAAAATTAGGGCTTGCAGGAAAGTTAAAGACGTTGAAACATTCGTGATTCTTTGTCTGATGACTTTTTATTCGGTCTTAAGATGGATTTTAAAGATACACATATGTATTTATTTATTAATTCTATCTGACAAAATGAATACGATCCAATAAAATAATGAAACGCTCAGAATAAATACAGCAATATTAAATGAAAAATAACGATAATTGTAGGTTCAATGAATATTAAATCTCTTAGTTTTTTCTTAAATGCTATGTAAGATAAACAAAAAGGACCAAACTCGAGATTATTATGACTTCGTACGACTCTTGAAATTGGTGAATGAAAATTTAAATCAGTTCTAAAATTTTTTTTTGTTGTGGTTAGAAGGTGAATGCCATTTATGCACAGAGTGTAGGACTCCCATGCTCGCAAGAAGGCGACTGGACTTACCCACTAAACACCTCCCCTGTCAACCGGAGAACCTAGCCTGGAACCGTTTGACACATTACTTCGGGCCAGGTCTTGTTTTCTTACGCCGTGAGGCGCCTTCAAGCTGGGGGATCGCTTTCCTAGCGGGAGGGGAGAGGGGAAGAGGAAGTGCCAGACAAGCGATCCCCCAGCATCAACGCCCCCGGCTGCTCTGAATCCCTTTTATCTTTTAGGACTGTCCGAGCATAATGTGCCACCTGGTTCCATTTGTCAACCGATTCGAGCATCACCGCGACTATATTATCCGAGGTGAGCTCTCTCGTCTCCCTGTAGAGGTTCCTTCGCAGCCTGACCCATTTTTTGCACGCAAAAGATGAGTGGCAGGCATTGTCCTCCTCTCCTGGGCAATGCCGACAATCGGGGGACCGTGACTTACCAATCTTGTGTAGATAATGTAGTGAATTAAGAGTAGTTTCAATATGTCCGTGAAGGACTGCAGCGATGGTCTGCTGCCCCGGCAGAAGAAGATGGAGGTATCTGCCGAGAATGCCCTCGTCTGGAGACGCGTGAATGCGCTGGCAGGCTAGCATTGCGGTGTCGTGGGGCGGGTTCGTTTCCCCAGCACGAGGACCCACTACAAAGATATTTCGCATTCACGAATTGGTCGATAGCTCAAAAGGCGACCGAAGTCGCAAGAATTGTAGATAACTCACCGAGGGAGATGTAACTTGTACTAGAACAAGTGAAACCTGAAAAGAAAGGCGAACTTGGGGTGACCCCGTCGTTACCCAAATAAATTCATGGCCCACAAATGAAAGAGGGGCAACCGGGTGGTGGTGGAGCCCCTTCATACCCACCCAACCGGAATAAATCCATAGATAGCTTGTTGAAGTGGCCAGGTATTCCTCTTCTGAGTGGAAAACTCATACAACTTGAATTGTATGAACCTTCCCATCAGAAGGGGAGTACCCCGGTGACCAATTTATGTCATAGAATTATACAATTGGATTGCATAAATCTATGCCATAAAAAGGCACTCTGCTTGGGCCACTCAACCCAAAACGTCACCTGAAACAGAAAAAGGAATTAACGAGTACCCGGCGGCTGGCTCATGTTTTGGGGTGGAAGCCTGCCACCGTACCGGGTCCGATGCCCGGTTAAAAGTTGGAGAAAGGAAAGACCATCGGGTACAGTTTTACTCCATTCTTTTATTTTATAATGGAAAATATATTAAACCCAATAATTAACAAGACCTCTAAAAACAATCAACTTTTCCTTCTTGACTAAAATTGTTAACAAAGTTCTAAATACTTAGTATATATTTTTTCTTTTCTCAACTACATGGAACAATTGTTTGGTTTTTACTTATTCGCATGGATGTTATAATGCACATGTGTTGTGTGTAACATTTACTTTTAATTCAAGACGCCTCCCTCAATATATCTACAGATGTTCATTGGTTTAATTTACTTTACTATAGTAAAGCCATCATTTTGCTTTCATTTCATTTTATAATTCAAATATTTTAATAATATATAAAACAAATTTAGGTAAAGAAAGTAAAGTCAAATCAAAGGCACTTACCTGCACGGTCCTCCGAGCGCTCGATGGGTGCAGGCTGTAAGCGGTTGAATTTCTTTTCTTTTGATTGAAGGTATCTTTAGTTAATAAGGGATTATCGATCCATGCACTTGAAACACTAATTACGTATAAAACATTCATATTATAGAACGATGCATTGCATCACGAGGGGAAATTCACAATTTTTTTTTTAATTAATAAAAATATTTGTTCAAAACATTTATGAATCCAGGGAGAAGCACCAATGAATCATTGTAAAAATTTACATATAACAATTCAATTTTAATTTTTGGCAATCCTTATTGAAAAATTTCACTAACGCCAATTTTCTCACTATGTATTGGTGAAATGCAGTTTAACACCACTAAATCACTTCACCAACGGGGTAAGCTTTTCTTGACAGCCAAGCATCCGTTTTTTCATACATTTGTTGGAGTATATATCGAAAGCATTCGGCCGCACTTGCTCCAAGTTTCCGTTCAACGGCTGTGATCATAATATTGTCACGTAAATGTTGATGCAGTCTATCGAAATTCACTCTCCAGTAAGCATCTCCATCTGGCATTTCCTTTGTTGCACCCGATTGTAACTTTTGCAGCTTAGATAAATCTAAATCTGGCGGTCGAAATAATAGATGTTGTTCTACTTCTAATTTTGGCAATATTAGATCTGTAGGGGCTTCACTTTGTTTGGGTATTGGACAACGAATTAAGAAATTATCATTGACCATTTGTATAAAAGTATCACGAAAAGCTGCTAGTTTATTGTCTTTATTTTCGCTACTCGAATAGCATCTCAATATGATTTGATGAGCCGTTTGCGATCCAGATCGTAAAAGCTCTTCGGTGATTGTCGATCCTACTGTGCCGTATTTTGTATGCATGAAATGAACATACCTAGGATAACGAAGCATTTGCAGAATGGCATTTTTTTAACTACGTATTCTGGTATTTTATCATTGCTGAACGAGGGCGGGAAAGTAACGAGTTGAAATTTTATAAGGATGGCTAAAATCATAGAAACCACTTGTTTAATCTAAATATTTCCACTTTCTCTTGGCAAAAGAAAATGCACCATGTGAATCATTAACATGTCTGTGTCGGAGGAGCAAAGCTCTCATAACTGTAGGCTTATCATCTGGACTAATCAATTCTTCAACAACCATCTGTTCAACAATCTTATAAGCAACTGCCGGTTGATCCTTTTCTTCTAAATCTAAAAGCACAACACCAGTTTCAAGGCAACGTCTTAAATTTAGGAGAGAGTGGAAGGAAAGTGAAGCAACGTGCGGTTTGCCCCATCTATCTGACACTTCTTCAATATGTTCTTCATACTTGATCCAACGAGCGGTTTCTTTCCATTCACGATCATCACCGGTTCCAATAAGTTCGTCAAGTTGTACGAACACCTCATGTGGGCTATGATCAAATCGTTTCTTTGCATGCAAAGTTGGTGGCACACTGATAGTAAAGTCCTTATGTTTGCCTGACGAATGATGAACTTGGTGACGTCTTAATCCTCTCGGATCTTTGGCTCGTGAAGTGGAAACGAGTTGAGTGTGTAAAGCTAGCTTTTATCTCCTTGACGACAATGTTGGCTTGATTTTGTTGTTCCGCCTTTCCCTGTTTTGAAACTGTTGTATCAAATCACAGTTAGTACTATCAATGATTATTTGCACTGCACAAACTTTCGGAATTTGTAGATTGAGATATTTTCACCATGCTAAATAAATCTGTCGATAGAAATAACATTTGCGGATTCAGATGTGTAAATATCGATCAGATGCCGAGTTTGAAATCGATCTCCTTGACGACAATGTTGGCTTGATTTTGTTGTTCCGCCTTTTCCTGTTTTGCAACTGTTGTATCAAATCACAGTTAGTACTATCAATGATTATTTGCACTGCACAAACTTTCGGAATTTGTAGATTGAGATATTTTCACCATGCTAAACAAATCTGTCGATAGAAATAAAATTTGCGGATTCATATGTGTACATATCGATCAGATGCCGAGTTTGAAATCAATCTGCGAAACTTTCCGCAAGTCGCCCCTTCGACGTACACGCGTTACTTCTCTTTTCAGAGACCCTCTAACCGTACTCCCTCTTGAACCCGCCAGATATCCAACACCGCGCGAAGACATCTCCGTCAAATTGACATCTCGTTCACCTCGCTTTCGTTTGTGGTGAATACTCCGCCGGTGGTTTATGCCTTCGATGAAGCCAAAATATAGGGTGTTTTTTTATTAGGATGTATACAATTTTCAAATGAAATAAAATACAGATAAATTGTATTAATTGTCATGAAATTGGTTTTATTGGAAAGATAATTCCCTACCCTTTTTATTTGAATATAGTTTCGGGTATGTGAGCGCCACAACTAGCGCGGGGGAACTCCAGACGAGGGGTCAAATTTCGACTACTCTAACCAATGATTGAAGCCGTATCTCGCAAATAACGCGGTGAATATTGTCTTCCCGGGAGTTAAGTACAAAAGACATGTTCTTGACTTATTTTTCATGCGGAAAAAAAAAGAACGAGTGTTGCGATGGGGAAGGACTGAATGGTTACTCATTGTTAAATTGAGTTTGTGCTGTGTGCCTGTGGCAGCGCTGGCTTTTAGAGCCCTACTCCTCGATTACTACAATAAGGCTGAAAACGCCCATGCCCGCTCAAAAGCTGGGTCATATAGAAGTCAGTCTCACCATGCCTTCGATTTAGCCACGGTCTCACATCCGGGATGAGGCGCGCAGTCCACCTTCCCTTCGTGCAATTCACCCAAGACTGCTGCGAGCGCTGTCTCTCCACCCGGATAACCATCTCCCTCGTGTCTTCGTTTCGACGCAAATAAATAGCGTGGCGCTCTCTAGTAAGGAGGGCGACAGGTATCACGCCTGCAATAACTCTCACCGCCGAGTCAGAGCCTGTCGGATACGAAGATGCAATCCGCAGTGCTTCTCTTCTCTGTACCTGTGCCAAACGTTTTCGGTATACCTCGTTGCTGAGGGCGCCGCCCCATACCTCTGCTCCGTACAGTAGCACTAACCTTACGGCACTCATCAAGAGGCGTCTTCTTGACGGTCTTGGTCCCCCTACGTTGGCCATAAGTCAACTCAGGGCCGATATACCCGAAGCAGCCTTCTCAGCCGTTGCTCAGAGAAACTCATCTTCGAGTGGATCAGTAGCCCCAGGTACTTCACCGATGGCGTCGATTCGAGTCATAAGTCTCCAATACTGATCATCCTTACTTTAGAGATTCTCGTTTTCGTCAAGATGACCACTTCGGTTTTCTCCAGTGCTAAACTGAAGCCGCGAACAGTCATCCAGTCCCTCACTCGGCGCATTAGCATACCTAGCCTAAGTTGCGCCTCTTCAACGGTGCCTGCAGCGACCAGAGCCGCAACATCATCCACATAGCCGACCAAGCGCGACTCATCTGGCATCTCAAGTCTCAGTAGCCCGTCGTAAGACACGTTACATAAGTCCGGACCAAGGATAGATCCTTGGGCAACACCCGATGTAATTTCCATCCTTCGTTGGCCCTGTGTCGTATCGTCGAGCAGGCTTTGGTCCTTTACGTAGTACCTCAAAAGCCGCACTAGATATTCTGGAACTTGAAAAGAGGTTTCCAGCGTATCCAGAATATCCACCCATCTAGCGGAGTTGAAGGCGTTCCCGACGTCGAGTGTCACCAACAGAACGATCCGTCCTATATGCCTCTCCCTTTTGGACCGCGCTCACCACCTCTGCAATCGCATCAATGGCAGAGTGTCCTGCTCTAAAGCCAAATTGTCGAGGAGATAGGTCCCCAGCAGCACGAATCGCGTCAGTGAGTCTTCCCTTGATGAGTTTTTCTAGCACTTTCCCAGCCGTGTCTAGCATGTATAACGGGCGGTATGCAGACGGCGATTCAGGATTTCCCTTCCCCTTGCTGATCAGCACGAGCCTCGCCACCTTCCATCCTATCGGGAAAAACTCGCCCCAAAGGCAAGCGTTGAATATGCTCAGCAGCAAGTCAGGACAATGGTGATAGACTAGCCGCAACACCTCAGCTGGAACACCATCTGCACCTGGAGCCTTCCTCGCTTTCAACGAAAGGACTGCCTCTTCCAGTTCCGGCTGTGTGAACGCGGACGGGATGGGCGGGGAAGAGTCCCCGCACTATCGCGTCCATCTTTTCCGCGTCATGTATACAGGGCACCAAGATTCCGCATAACTAGGTAGTAGCCAAGGCCCCACGGATCCTTGTTCACATGGTCCACTAGATCTTGCCAGCAGCGAGCCTTGCTGTTGTTGATCCATTTGCGAAGGCATTTACTGGCCGACTTATATGCTGTTGTGCGGTTGCTTGCCTCGTCCCGGCTCCGTGCCCGTAGAGCCTGACGTGGAAGCTTGTGACACTCCCTTCGCTTTTTAGTGATTTCAGTTGACCACCAGTACTCTAGGGGCTTACCGTGCGGGGTTTTCGACAGGGAATTGAAGCTTTGCAAGCAGTAGTGATGATGCTCATAGTTGAGTTCACCACATCTTGAGCTGCCAGTTTTTCCATCTCCTCTGAAGCCCCCTGCTGCGGTACCTCTGCTGTGAGAACCTCGAAGAACCTCTTGACGTCCATCCTCCCGATGTTCCATCCAATTGTAGAAAGCCGAGAGCACGGACGTCAGGAGACAACATCGACTATCTCAAGCAGAATGTACTGATGATCACTGGCTGAGTAGTCCTCCAATACTCTCCAGTTGTGCAACCTCCGTACTAAGGACTCCGAGGCGAATGTCACGTCCGGTATGGTTCCTTCATAGCTAATCCGGTGGAGGTCGGCGTATTGGCGGTGTTTAGTTTGACGAGCGCCGTCCTGGCTGCCATTTCTAGGACTCGTTTTCCCCGCGGATCTGTTTGAGGCATGCCCCACTCGATTGCTTTCGCGTTGAAGTCGCCCTCAACGAGCACGTTCCCGTCTGCGTTCGAAACAGCGCCCTCCAAAGACTGAAGCTTGGCTTGGAAAGATGATATCGATTCGTTCGGCGTTAGATACACACTAAAGAAGGTGGCCCCTGAGCGCCGAACCCACACAAAACCATCCCCACGTCCACAGTTCTCTGCCTGGAAATCACTATTTCGAACCCAGATGGCGGCAGTATCAGTTTCATCAGGATACCATGATGGTGAACTTTTATCATGATATTGCTCACTCAGCAGCAAGAAGTCGGCTTTCATGTCCCTCACAAACTGCTCAAGCAGGTTTTAGGCGGCTGAACTGTGCTGTAGGTTTAGCTGCAGGATGTGGGTCATCGAAGTTCTAATTTTGCCTTCGCTAGGGCTTCCTGGAAAATCCGGCATTTTTCTGATCCCAAGGCGTGTGCAAAATCGGGTCTTGGATTAGCATCCTTGCAAAGAATACAATGTGCCTCCTTCGTACACTCTTTTCTTTTATGTCCCATCTCACCGCACTTGTAACATCGAGAATTCCTATCGGGCCCTTTGCATACTTGTGCGGTGTGACCATAGCCAAGGCATTTGAAACATTGAAGAGGCGTTGCTCTTCGCCGTATCCTACAGACAACCCACCCTATTCGTACTTTGTCCTTATTCAGAAATTGTTCGGCGTCCTTTTCGGTCAAGTCAACTATGGTCATGCGTTGTCCCCTGTTGTGGTTTCTGGTGTCAGCCTCGCCTTGATTCCGCCCACGCTAGGGAACTCTCTTTTGATGGCCTTTTCCATTCCGGCCAGATCTGTGACACAGTCAATGTCTCTTATTTCGATCGTTGCCATCGGCTCGAGCGAGGCTATAGCTGTGCTTTTGCCGAGGACTTTCTTTACTGCGTCGCAGAATGCTTCCCTATTCTCGGCGTCTGCTCCAAATTCAACCAGTATGTAGCTCGACCGCGATGGTTGTCCTGCTTTAATAGCAGTGTTAGTGTCTTTGGGCCTTACGTTTCCCCTGATGGCCCGCAGCACCTCCGCGTAGTATCAACTATCTTGGTATTTTACGAGCAGTGCCAGTTGCCGAAGTCTTTGTCGGGGCTTCTTTTTCTCCCGTTTTGCATCAGGTCCTTTTCCTTGTTGGGCGTCTGTTCGAACTTTAATTTCCGACCCTGTTTGAAGGAGTTTCTTTGCGATTTCTTCGCTCCTTTTGTAAGCACTGTCTGAAATCCGTGATCTGGTGCTTCACGCCCATCAAGTACCTCTTCTTTCCTTCTTTTATCCCGATCTCCTTCTATTGGGCTAGACGCCATTCTTTTATTGATTTTCACTGCTGGAGCCATCTGCATGTGGCCTTTAGATTTCGTCTTTAGCGCTTCTTTAGTCTTCTGCTCGTCTTTGGCCTTTGGCAAACTCCTCCGATAATGCCCTATGCGGTCTAGGAACTCCTCTAGTTGCAGGAGCCCAATCTTTACTGCTTTGCTGATTTTTGGGGAGTCGCATGCAGATTGTATTCTTTTCAGAACATCTCCCGCTTTTCGGAATAGCCTTTCTTCCCGCTTCGCTGGGCGGGAATTTTACTTTGCGACCATCCTTTGAAGAGGTTATCGCTTTCTGTTTCCGAATACAGTACTTCCCCCACATTTTTTACGTTGGCGATGCAATCACACAACGTCATTTCATTTGTCTGGTTGCTCTTTTCTTTTCCTGCCATAATCTACTCGATGGCTTCAGGGTGAGTCTTTATTATGTCGGGATTTACGACCCTTGCATCGGTCGCTTCGGTATTGCTCACAGCAGTGACCATCGAATTCTCGATGTTCTTTATATTTTCTTCCACCTCTCGAACGCCTGAAGCGCCCTGCAGAGTTTCCCGCTTTTCCTTTATAGGACGCTCTGGCGTTCGCATAATTTTTTTTTGCTTCGCCCGAACGCCGCAGGAATCTCAGTCTGGACCAGGCTGTCTGCTAATCTCAGTTTTTCGTCCGTCTTCACCGTCATTGTATTTTTCGTCGTTTTTGTCATCGTTAGTACCGCTCTCGATGTACTGTTAACGTCGTGGCTGCAACCGCTGGTGGCTTCGTCGTTATTATTTTTTATTTCTTTTTTTGGGTTTTTTTTATCTTTTTTATAGGTTTCGTTGCTCCAGTTTTATTGGGTCCCCCTTCGGAGCTGCTATCTCCGTTCGTGTGTGTAGTCGCCTTTTTGGTCCCATGGTTATCTTTGCAGAGCAGGGAGGCCATGCGAGGATTGGCACAAGCCCTTACGGGGACAAGTGCTCAGAGCCAGACCAGCGCTAATCGGGAGTCCGTCTCAACCGAACCTACACCACCAACCCAATGGTGCGAACTTCGAACGTACTCCGAGGCCTGCCAAGGTTTTACCGGGACGGAGACGGTATGATAGTTGAATTGGAGCCGTTCACACACGAGTGTCACCTTGGCGCTACTGTGCAAAGCAACTAGGTCCAAACCATCATATCCGCCAGCCCAAAGCATCAATTCCAGTTCGTTGTCCAAAGCGTAGTCCAGATCCAGTCAGGGTCGTTACCTGTCATCCCAGGAGGAAACAACACGGCGCCCCCCATATCCTCGGGTCCGAGGGGGCGGCGCTCCCCAAATAATGCTAGCCTCCAAGAATGCTCTTGTCTCAGGTACCTGGGGGGCGGAACTCCCCAAAGAATGCTAGCCTCCAAGAGTACTCCTGTCGACATATGGGATAACAAAATAAGAACTCATTCGAGATGAACGACTTGTTTGTCGGAAACGCAGCTCAGAAAAAATATTTGACGGGACTTGATGGTAGCAGGGTTTATACAAAACAATGGTCTAAATAAATTTGTCGGGATATTAGAGATGGAAGAGATAGGAAAGATAAACGACTTTCATAGGGCTGATACGGCAAAGTAAACTTAAGGAAAAGAAAACGCGTAAACTTTCTTTGGACAGTTTCTAAAGAAGACATGAGAAAGGAATATCGGGGAGACCAGATAGCAGAATAGTATTCCAGCAAATGGCAAACCAAACAAACAAATAGGTGGATAGAAGAAGAGATGCTATTAAATTTATGTACATGCCTAAGGATAAATCCGTGAACTCTAGACGCCCTAGTAATATGTTTAAAATATGTGCATCAAATTTGAGTTTTGGATCAAAAGTTACTCCAAAGTCTTTATGACTGAGCACTCCAGAGAGCAAAGTATCATTTAATACATAATTGAAATTAATAGGAGAGTCCTTGAGAGAAAAATCCATTTTATAAAATTTAGTAACATTAAGACATAAATGGTTTGAAGTACACCATTTATTTAGAGTATTCAGATCAGTTGGGAGGAGCTGGCATTTTAAATGGGATTTGATTGCTCTTAATACTTTGAAGTCATCAGCATACAAGAGGAACTTATTCCAAAGAGAAGATCATTTGTGAACAGCAGGAGGAGAAGAGGCCCAAGTATTGGCCCTTGTGGAATACCAGATGGAGGATAAAAAGGACTCGTAGTACCAGAGAGACTTACTCCGAAGGGACGACACGGTAGATAAGATGACATCCAAGATAGAAGAGCTCTCGAAATGCCAAGCGCTTCAAGCTTAGGACAAAGAAGAAGATGATTCACAGTATCATCTGTGAAGATCAAATCAACTTGCAGTTGGTTATCCGAAGCTCTTGCAATACTATTTGTGAACTCCATTAAATTGGGGGCAGTCGAGTATCCTTTGAGTAAGCCATCCTACTCTGGAGCAATTATAGGAGCTAATGAGTTTGAGAGCCGATTGTGAACCAGTCGTTTAAGTAACTTTGGAAAGCAGAAAACTAAGCAAAAAGAGTGATAATTGTAAACTGACGTAGGATCACCACTTTTAAAAATAGGCACAACATTAGCTGTTTTCTAAGAGTTCGGGAAAGTACCAGTACTCAAACTTCGATTGAAGAGGAGAGATAAAAGAAAACTTAGCAATGAGGATAATGACTTCACAAATATGTTTGGCAAACCATCAGGCCCAGGGCTAACATAAGGATCAAGAGCATTGAACAATGATTCGATTTCAGATACATCTGTACCCATATAAGAAATTGGGAAAGGAAGACGATTAGATAAGACAACAGGACGCACTGCTGCAACGGGAGGGGAAAAAGTCACAGAGAAAAATTGGGTGAATGAGTCAGTAACTTTTAGAGGAGAAGAAACTTCTGCGCCATTTCAATAAACCTAACTATGACTGGAAGAAGATGATTTCAGCGACCTAATATAAGAGCAAAATGGCTTTGTATGCTTAGCCTACTCTCTTGAAAGCCTACGCTCTAGAACTATTTAGACTACTGAAATAAATCTATAAGATCTATAGGTAAAGGAGGATGATGCCAATCAGGAGGAACATACGGATGTACGGATTGAGATATAGGTAAGCAGCTAACTGGAGCAATTGATAGAACAAAGTCAAGGAGACGACCATTAGAATTGTGAATATGATTAAATCGAGAAACTAAGCAATGAGATGAGAAATAGAAAGAGAATCAACTGGCAAGATATAAGGAGTAGGATAATTCTTCCACTCTATGCATAGTACATTAAAATCCCCGCAAACCAATATTTTGGCGTGAGAGTGTCGCAAATTAGATAAAAGGATACGTCTTTAAAGAAATTTTCATTAACAGTTAACGGTGAGCTTCAGGGGATATAAATAGACAAAATTAAGAACTCTATATTATGAGGGAGAGAAATTTTGACAGTAATACATTCTAAAAACACAAATTAGAATTAAAAGAACTAGGTAGAGTTTTGCTAACTGCAAAACTCCAGCACCATAAGCCTTATAAGTACCAATTAGGTCGCGGTCACATCTATATACCACATAATCAGGAAACATTTGACTACTCAAAATGTTTACATTCAGCCAAGTCTCGGAGAAGCAAATAATAGAATCATTACTAAGTTGATAGTAGATAAAGAGTTCCTCAAGCTTGGTCCTTAATTCTCGTACATTTTGGTAAAAATTAGAGCTACACATTTTATTAGGAGAAGAGAAGTTAAGATGAACAGTATTAACGTTTGAAAGAGATTCATTGAGGCTTGAAGGGGATACATTGCAATAAACATTGTGATTATAAGAATATTTATCAAGATTACTCGTGACTAAAGCTTTGGAATTCCCGTTATTCAACGACGAAAATGATTTCGTCTCACTTCAAACGGTTTAATACGTACACCAGCAAGCCAGTAATTCGAATTCAGAACAATATCATTATTTGCAGAAATCACTAATTTAAATGAGGCAACTACTTTGTCCGTTAAATTTTCCTTAGTCAACTTATGACAACTAAAAGCTTTAACGGATGATCCAAACTTTTTGGTGACATAATGCTTTAAGTCTTGAACAGAAGCATCATACGCCACTCTAGAGATGAAGTAATGCTTCAAATGTATAGAAGCATGAATGACAGGAGAATCGAGATCTGTTGAACGAACTGGTGACTCGATTTCTAATCTTGAATTGGAGGAGGTATTTTCTTTGATACCGCTCCCCAGCTGTTGGACGAAGAACCAGGTAGGCTGATGATAGGTAAATCAGATTGTTGATTAATACAAAGCGGCCTTAAGTTGCAACTAGTGACAATTGATTGACCAGGTTCCAGTGTTTCTACATAATCGCAGCAATCCGGCAGTAGAGCGAACGCTGGCTATAGCTGTATATCTTGTTGAGCAGTTGATGAGATATCAATTACATTTAAATTCTCAGCTCCCCAAACCACTGGTTGTTGGTTAATAGATAGCGGCTTCAACAACGACTTACTCCTAGTAAACATTGAGAGATTAGGTTCAATTATTTCTGCAGGATTTGGCAATTTGGCTGAAATACGAACACCGGTTGATACTGCATGCCATGTTGAGCATTGACGTTTAAGCTGTCTTTGAAGGACAAGGCGGGCAGTTCTCCTTGAGAGGAGATATTGAATGATTTTACCTGTGGTTTATTTGTTGTCGGTATTGATTAAGCTGGATCCGATACTGAACGCACAGTATTTTCGATAACTAGACGATGTATTGGAAGATGAGGTATCCACAAATTGTAACGAGGAGTCGACTTCAGAATAAGCAGAAGAGCACTTGCCTAGGAAGGATTTTAGCTCGTCGGCTAAGGAAGTGATCATCTTTCTTGCAGTTTGGAGCCGAGAAACATATGCAGGTACTACATGCTGCACAGTACCAATGAATTCCGTTGTCCACTTTGTTGATAAAGCCTGCCGCAGTGCCTTTCAGGTTGACGAACGCCGCGTGGAAAGGAAGTTCACAGAACCCGAAACACACAATCAAAGGGGATTTGCCGCTATTAACGACGCATTTCGAAGAACTACAAAACATTATGATCAGTGTTTGGGTATGGTTTATTTTTATTATTATCTTTTATAATAATAATTATTGTTTTTTGTATATCTAATGCGTAAAATAAGCCAATGTGAATCAAAAGATTTCTATGCTTAATAATAAGAATCTCATTTAAGTACTCCCCGCGATTCAAAAGAACAACAACTAAAATTTATACTGAAATCCCAAAGTTCTGGGAGATGCGAAACCTCCCTTTCTATGGAAAAAATTACTGTCGAACCATTCGTCACACTGTAAGAAAATTTCATACCACATACTCTTTTATTGACGCGATACCTCTAACACTGTTGAAAATATGTGTATCGAAGAGATGAAAACTGTTTGCTCTGATGGAGGATTATGTGTGCCATAAAAATTATGATATCGTATATAAAATAAATGAATCGATGCAGGATTTTTAAAGTCAGTTTCGATAATTTGGTGACGTTGTTAATAATGCGGATAGAGCTCCCCAAATGACCAACACCATATAGTATATAGCTTAGTTTAAGGAACGGTTAGTATCATTCAAAATCTTCTCCCAGCGTTTTAAAGTGAATTCAAAGTAGAAAAAACAACTTTTTAAAAATATTTTACACTCAATAATTCCTTAATATCTTTCAAGAAATTCAAGACAACCTGCAGAATAATTATATTTTTTTAATTTCAAAAATTATCACTAATCTTCTACACCTTAACATACGTATTTTATCCTAGAAGTTCCACTGTTTACATTTCCACTTTGAAAATTTTCCATTAGACTACTGCTTACGCAGAATCTGTTGATACTATGTAAGTATTTACTGAATAGTTACCACGCAAAGATAACAAGTAACCCTTCCTTCATTTTCACATTTTTTCTTTAGTCTAGGTGTGAGCTTTATTAGTACGGAGCGTTGCAGCTATATGTGAAGACTGCACTGCTGACCGGTTAGTAACCAAAAATAAATAAGCTAGGGTCTAGTTTGAATGTAAATATTGCGTGCATAATCTTGCGTTTATATTTGATACATAAGCAGTGGCTTGATGTTTAAGATCAAGAGTGAATTTTCTATTGTGCTCTTCCAAGGCAAATCAATATCTTACAGTAAAATCAGAATAAATATCTAAGATAGTTAAATTTCATGCTTGTAAGCAGCTCTTCCTCTGAAAACGCGCGCAAGTTGTCAGCGGAACATAAGGAATCTCCTGTGTGAATTATGTTTATCTCATGTTTCAAATTACTATATAGAACGCCCTATCAACTGTTCTTTCCTAAAACTAACGTTGAAAACATTAGGATAACATTGTAACGTGTACAGTCTACACCCAGACAAACAATACAGATCCCGACGGAATTAGTTCACCTAGCGCGCTAATATAGATACAAGTATCTACTAGCAACACTGGGACCGGTTGGTACTATCTGAATATAAAGATACCAATTTGCATTCTTCATCAAACTAGAAAATTGTATGCCCTTCGTGCTAGCCTAGCGCACACAAGCAGGACTTGCTCTTTGAAACTATCAACGCAGCCAAGCCGCCCATTCTTAAACCGCCTGCTAGAGCCAGACCCATCCCAGCCACCCATCGACCCCACTTGAAATGCGCACACATGAATGTGCTTCCAAGCTGAAATGCACGAACAAGATGCTGGGGAGCGCGACGGCGATGTTATGCGTTGTCGTCGTCGTCAACCGACGACGATTTTGAATCAACAATGCGACGCTACAACTATCACTACAACGATTCCCGTTCTGTCGAAATTGGGTCAGCCATTGAACCCGAATGCTTGGTCTATATATAAAATTACGTATGGAGGCATGGCGACGGAATGGCACACATTTAGAAACACAGACATATACTTGGGCGTATATGTAAATATATGGATACATGTTGATTACGTATGACGAAGAACGTGGATGGAAGGCGAAGAGTCTGGCTGAAAGCACATAACTTGGAGCGTCTGGTTGGGATTGAGAATCGAGTGGTTGTTGGAGCACGCTGTGCGGGAAAGCTTTTATGTATGGAGCATCTTGTATGGAAAATGTGAGCTTACTGAGCAGTACTACATACTTCGCTAGACATTTTCGCTTTGATAGTGAGAATTTTCTAAGGAATCCTGTCGCTCAGACAGAATTATAGTACAAGGTACCATAAGCTTTGTTGAAGTTAAAACTGGGATGAAATATTTTTGTTATCACAAACAAAAATTCAATTAATTTAATGCCAATGCTTAGAACTTTTAGTTTGTTTTAATTTTTTTTGATTAAAATAATATACGAGTACATAGAACCATTAACGTTGAATACACCAGACTATGAAAAATTGAAAAAAGGAAAATCAATCAAAACTAAGTCATGCAAATATAAAATACGTTGCATATATCATTATAAATTATTGTTAAAAAAACAAGCCGGGTAGGAGTATTTTGTACTCAATTTATGATATGTAAAAACTGTTTTCACGCAACTAATGAAAAAAGTTGTGTTGGCAGGCAAGCGCTCCTGTAAACATCCTATGGTTCGAAACAACTTTTCTGATGACATGAATTAATGACTTGATTTATGTCTCCATTGAGTATGCAAGAAGTTATTAAGCTTTATACGAAATTTCAAAGGTTTTTTTTCATAACCGCATACCAGCCACCATTTTTTTCTATCTTTCATAAATTTGCTGAATACCTGACAAATCCAACGCACTCATCTAAAAATCTGTTCTTGAAATTTTCATGAAAACCGAAGAAAATAATAGTGCTTAGGTCGGTTTTAAATATAAAGGGTTTTCCAATAAGAGGTTTTATTTTGAATAGCCCGCTATTTCAGTAGGTGTCACTTTTGAACCTGTCATTTTTTAACATTTGACAAGTAGAAACTACACCATTTATAACAAGTTGGGTAGACAGACCTATGCTCATGTCAGAAGGGTTTTGTACTCAACTTACAAAATGCAGTAACCAGCAACGAATAAAATCAAGAAACACGTCATGTTCGAGGATCATACTATTATTAACAAAGTTAAAAAAAATTTGACTTCTGAGGTATTTGTTATAGTTATACCCATAAATATCTCCCTTGATAATTTTTTCAGATTTTTTAGATCACGGGTGTCCATTCGCGAGCGAGGAAACACATTTTTCATGTATTTCCCCCCTGTGCCCCCACTGAAGCAAAAACAGTCAGTTTAAGAACTGTTTTGAAAAGCTCTCACAGAGAACTTTCTGTTGATACTCATATCGGCTACCTTTCATGAAATTCTGTACCGTAATCATCGATTCATGACCTATTTTTTCGAATCCTAGAATGGTTACAAAGCCCTTTTGCTAGGAGCTCTCTCCTGCCTCTTCGACTTGTTTCAATTGTATGTATCATCTTCATGATACCTATGATTCCTGAAATTTTCATGCAAATCCTAGCAAAGCTGTAGTGTCTTAGTCGGTAAAAAGCGCATATGGCTCCATAGCCATATGTTTCCATAGTAATACAGGGCTATTGTTCCATAGTAATACAGGAAAATTCAAATCACCATAACTTCGTTAACTACAATTCGATCTTTATGAAACTTTCAGAAAAGATCAATCTTATAAATAGTCATCTGATTGTTCAATTTTATTGGATTTAAGGTTACCGTTTAGATTTCATTCAAGAAAACATAAAATCGATAAATCATACTATTACTAACAAAGTTGAGTGAACTTCGACTTCTCATGTATTTGTTGTTGTTGTACTCATGAAGGCCCCCCTTAAACCCCTTTAAACATTTTTTCCACCCTTGAACTTTCAAGAAGTCACCACTTCTGACCTTTCCACAAAGTTTCATGGCTGTAGCCTCTATAGTTTCGGAGAAAAAGTGCTGTGACATACAGACGGACGGACAGACGGACGGACACAGGTCGTGATTGCAATAGGGTTTTGTATTTTAGTATAAAACCCTAAAAATGGACGATGCATGCTTTAACAACGCATTGAAATTATCAAAATTCACTATAAAAATGGTGAAAATTTGGATGAGACGGTTCGTAAAACTCGAACATTTTTGGTTCGCCGTGAAGCACCTTGTCAGACCGCAATACAGAAATTGGTGAAAAAATTCGAGCCGTTGGGACAACTTTGTGATGTGAAGAATAAAACCCGTACGCGTGACTCAAGAACAGCCGAGAATATTGCTGCTGTAGCCGAAAGTGTTGAAGAAAACCCAGCTTTGTCCATTCCTCGTCGTTCTTTGGAATTAGGCATTCCACCAACGTCATAACACCGTATTTTGCATAAAGATTTGGGTCTTAAGGCTTATAAAGTTCAGTTAACACAAAAAGTCAAGCCGGTCGATCATCAACAACGTCGTGTCTTTGCTGATTGGGCCCTTGAAATGCATGAAAATGATCCGGAATTTCATCGAAAAATCATCTTGAGCAATGAGACCCATTTCCACCTCGGTGGCTTCGTCAACAAGCAAAATTGTCGCATCTGGGTTTCGAAAAACCCAAGAGTTATTGTTAAAAAGCCTCTCTATCCTCAACGTGTGACTGTTTGGTGCGGTTTATGGTCCGGCGGAGTCATTGGACCTTAGTTTTTCGAAATTGAGGCTAGAGCAACAGTTACGGTGAATGGATTGCGCTATCGAGAGATGATTAATGATTTTTTATAGTCGAAATTGGATGGTATTGATCCGGACAACGTTTACTTTCAACAAGACGGCGTTACGTGCCACACAAGCAATGAAACCATTGATCTTTTACGGGAAAAGCTTCCGGACCGTGTTATCTCTTGAAGAGGTGATCACAATTTGCCACCGAGATTTTGGGATTTAACATCTTGCGACTTCTTCCTTTGGGGCCACGTGAAAGAGAAGGTCCATGGCAACAGCCCAGCGTCGATTCAAGACCTCAAAGATGGAATTCGTGAGGCTATCGAGGACATAGGGCAGCCACTTTGCGATTTGGTTATGGAAAATTTCTTGAAAAGGATATGGTCCTGTAAGCGTGGTCGTGGTGGTCATTTGCCTGATGTTATTTTCCACTATTAATGACATACCTTCCTCTTCATTATGAATTAAACATTTGATCATATATATTAAAAAATGGCATTTTCCTTTTAATATCAAAATAGAACCTCTTATTGGAAAACCCTGTACATAAACCAATTTCCATCACATCTTTCCATTAAATTGAAATGGCTGTAACTCAACTGATTATTATCCAGTTTCAATGAAAGTTTGCCGCTACTAGGGCCTTACGTTAACCAAAAACCATTGTGAATACTAAAGGACGTTAAGGGTTTTGAATTTTATGGAGGAAAACGGAAAACTAACAAATCCTACAGTTCGTAAAGAAGTTGAGTGAATTTCAAGTTCTGAGATTTTACATAGAAAGGACTACCTCTGGAATTGCTCAGGCTACCCAAACGAGGGGGCACACACACACACATTATGCCTCCTCCTCCTACACAAATCAACTTTTTGGTTTTCAATTCTTAAGGCATTAATCATAAAAAAAATTTTAAAGAATTATTTCAGTATGAGTGGGGAGCCGCCCGTTAATATATTTAAAATTTTTGATAAGGCCTTAATTTCACTTCCGTCCTACCCACAAAGCTTGAGTACTGCAACTTTTATACTCTCTGAGAAAACTTCCTGTGACACATGGACAGACGGACAGACAGGATATGAAACTAGTAGGTCTTTGAAAAATTCATTTTGAAAAACCCTAAAAAAAATTCGATAGTATGCATATTGAATAATAAGTTTAATGAAAACCTTTGCTTCAATTCAAGCGGCCGCCATTTTGTCACAGTGAAGCAGATATCATTCAGATATCTCAAGGGTATTTAAGTGAGATTATCAAAGAAATCCGAAGAAAAATAATCGAAGCTAATATGTTAGGATTGACCGTGCATTGCTAGCAGTGTAAAAGCAGAAAATTCAAATGGCTATAACTTTACAGAATATTTTTAGATTTCGATAGAATACTCAGAATAAAACAACCTTCCTTTGAGCTACCTAGAAATAAAAATTAATGGAATTTTAGGATATCCACTAGATTTTATTTGTGTAAAATGTTAAATTATAAATCCTAGTATTATTAAGAAAGTTAAATGTTTTGCGCTTCAAAGGCATTCATTGTTGTTGTACTGTTGAAGATCACCTTCCAGATTTTTCAGAACAACGATATCCATACATAGAGGGGACTTCAATTTTCGGTACGTTTCCCCTTCTCCTGCACACTCAATGCTGATAAGACAGGAAAGTTTTCATCAAGGAATCTTTGCTTAAAATTTATTTTTAGAGAATCACTTCCCTATATGTAGACCCTTTGAATATTATGTTTATTGCCAAACAGTCAGGGGGCAATCACTTATATAGACCTAACAAGGTAACTATTACAATATAAAAGAAAAACTGCTGTGACTGATCACGATTTCAATAACACTCGACCCTAAAAATAATTAACAAATTTTGGCATCTTTAAAATTGATTATTTTCTAAAGACTTTTCAAGGAAAAACGAATAAATTATGCTTCAGCAGCGACTTGATTACTATGTGATTCAGCATGAAATAAGTTTTTCTAGATATTAGATAATTAGGAAGAAAGAAATCAATTACAGAATGCCTACTGACTGCGATCGCATAAAAATCGTTTGGTCGTATAACATTTCTTTTATTTATTATATTAGCATTTTGAAAAAACGATCTATTACAGTGCACCTGAATTCACTGTCAGTTTTGCAGTCTGCTTATTTTAAAGAGTCAGTATTACTCAGTAAACAAGGCCTATTCCTCGTTGTCATGAAGCTTAAGCCAAAAAGATTTAACAAGTTTTGTCCCTCGGAAAAGTTTTATTTACTTTTTGAACACTAAATAGATACTGTAAAAACTAGTTGGATCGGATGGCATGCCGAACATTGTCCTCAAACAAATACCAGAAGAAATGATTAGATAATATTGTGCTTTATCAATATCCCTCTTAACAATCAATACTTCCCTACAAACTGGAAGAAAGCAAAAGTCATACCAATCGTAGAGAAAGAGAAAGATCCCGGAGATCCAAAAAGCTATCGACAATCAGTCTGCTGCGAAATGTTAGCAAAGTATTTGAGAGTTTCTTCTATAAGTTCATAAAGCAACATATTGAAGACAAAGATACGCTAAGCAATTTTTCTTCTCCTTCGCATCACTACAGCCCCTCTCGGGCCTTCGCTTCCTGCAAACAGCGCCTCCAACTGTCTCGGTCCGTTGACCGCGTCCTCCAATTTCGAAATCTGAGCAGTGATGAACTGTCTTCGTCAACCAAGTCAGACCAGCGTTTCCTCGGTTTCCCCATTGGTCTCCGGCCTTCAGTTCTCCCAACAAATACCTTTTTGGGTATCCGTTGTTCGTCCATACGATTCATGTGTCCAGCCCATTGCAGCTTCCGCAGTCTTAAAATCGTTGAGACCTCCAGCTCATCAAAAATTTCATAGAGCTTATGGTTATATCGAATTTACAATTGGTCCTCGTGTAGCTTCGCTTCTATTATTCGCCTCAAGACCTGTCGCTCAAAGGTGTTCAATATATTTGCGGATGCTTAAGTTGAGGTCCATGTTTTATACACAGGTCTTATCACAGATTTTTATACTTGGAGCTTTGTTTTCCTGTGTATGCAGCTGGTCTTCAAGTTCGTCAAAACTGTAAAAAAATATATTATTTATGAGCTGTATTCTTTGGCGTATTTCGTCTCTTTCATTCACAAATTCACCCACCTTTACAATACTGTATTCGCCAAGTGTGATATTTTGTGTACTTGAGGTATTTTTCCTCGACTGCGTCATGAGCTTTGTTTTATTTTCATGGATTTGTAGTCCTACTAGTTTTGCTTCGCTGTCGAGTTTCAGGAAGAGTTGTTAACAGTTGTTAATTATCATGACAAAATGTTGATATCGCCCGCATAGGCTACTAATTGGCTCGACTTGTATAGTAATGTACCTCGAGCATCGACAGGAAGCTTCCTTATGACGTACTCCAGAGTCAAATTGAATAGCAATAGGGCCAGCCCATCTCCCTGCTTTAGTCCGATATTTATGTCAAAGGCATCGGTGAGTTGGTTATTGATGCGGACTTGGAAGGTCGTCGACGTCATTGTCATTTCGGTAAGACGGACTAATTCGGCTGGAATGCCAAAGCGAAGCATAACTTTGTGCAGTACCAATACTGTCGTATGCCTGCTTAAAGTCAACAAGAATTTGTTGCACGTCTATGTTGGACTCCCAGCATTTCTCAAGTACTTGCTTGACTGTTGAAAAATTGATCTATTGTCGATCTACCTGCTCTAAAACCACCTTGATACTCCCCAATAATACTGTTGGTGTATTTTCTTATACCTTTGAAAATATAAATTCAACCACGGGTTTACACCGGCATGCAGCTCAGCGTCAGTGTCAAAGCGTTGCGTAGCGAGCCACGTCTTCATTGCTGGGGTCACGCGACACAAAACCCAGGCTGTATGGTGGGTGATTGAAATCTTCCCATCGAAGGACTCTCGGGTACGATCGACCGCATGTAGACGAGCATTGTCGATGAAATACAAAACATTCTTGCCGAGTTTTCCCCCCACCGCTTGTTTTGTATCGCGTGTCTTTATTTTCTGAGTGTTTTCACCAAAAAATCTTATCAACGCTCGCACTTTACAACTGGTGGAATATTCAATTGCAGCGCTGATTCAACACTACACGATATACAAAGAACAATAGGCACGATGCACAAGCTACCACCGCTGGATGTGTACTGATTGTAGAATCACTCTGACACTAAAATGGCTCTAAAATGACATCTGTTACTTTCTGGATAGCCTTCGTATGAAAACCACATCAGATGTCGACTCGCATACAAGTGAAGGAAAATTTGACGTGACTCGTCAATATGCAAAACCCTTTTGATACAGTTTCACTTGATGGACTCATTTTTAGACTTATATAAATTTGATTACCTCAGTATATTATTCGAACTTTCATAAGTAACATATGTATAGGGTGCGTCAGCGAAATCCGGAGAGAACAAGGACTTTATAATAATTATTTTTTAATGCTGCTTCCACAGCGGCCTGTAGGGATATAACATTAGGATGTCTAGACATGTTGGTAATCCGCTCAATAATGTCCCCCATGTAACAGTCCAGGGGGTTTAAATCTGGGCTGCTAGGAGACTAGAACCGGATGTGACCCGCAGCTTTATCTTTCAGTAAACACCGTGGACAATTCCTTTTTGGCGATTCGACGCATTGAAGCCTCACTTACACCCAAGATGGCTGCCATTTTTGTGCGTAAGCTCCCAGGATCCTCTGAAATGAAGTCTTAGGCTCTTCGAACAACTTCCGGGGTCCTTGCCATCTTCTCCTTCACATGAGTTTTCCTTGCTGGACTAGGCGAACCTTCCTCACAATTTTCAGCGGCCGTATACTGAGCGGTATCGTAAATTGTGGATTTCGGATACCCGAAAATGCTTATAATGTCGGTTTGCGACCGTCCAGCGCGAAGACTTTCAATAACCGCTGCTCTTCAATTGCATTCCGCACTCGGTTGCACTAACTCCGCTATTTAGAGCCTACGCACTAATGCACACAAGTCTACTCAGTTGAAATGATAACAAGTGACTGCTGCTGAGATCCACTACAGCGACAGATAAATGTAAAGTTTCTCCGGATTTTGCTGACTCACCCTGTATATATGTAACAAATAACGTATTTTCGAAATCAGCGGCATTTCCTTCCGCAGACTATTTCAGGTTTCTAATGGTCTGTAACAAGGAGTAGTTAGGGCCCCGACACTTGTTGCAGTGCTGCTGAATCTTGCGTTGAAATTAGTTCAATTAAATGGGAAAACTTTAATGATATAAACTGAATTGCAGAATATATTTAAAGACGTCCAAACCTTTACAAATACAAAGAAAATGAAATCAATAATAATAGATGTAAGAATTTTATCTCACACATCACATCAGTAAAAATAGGACACAACTATTAATATGTTTACAGGTTGTTCGGTTTTCAACAGATATTTTTTTTCTGTACAACACAGTGATCAACATCACCAACCACACTACTCATTTTTCGTAAAGTGACAGTTCTGGTCGCAAATTATATTTGGTGGAAGATTACTCACATGTTTCGGTTCAAGCGACCCATTCACGATTCTTTAATGATTCACCACAAGCGTAGAATTTCTGAATTGCATCGAAAATCTACACTAGGCATTTGATATGCGTAGTGTTTGCCTCGCTGCGTGCTATCGCTGAATCTACTATTTATCATACTGTTGAGCATTGTAAAACTATCTCTTTTAACGAACGCTCGTAAAATGGTTTGCTGCGATGGGATCTACTACCCACAGAAACAAAACACAAACAAAACAATCGTATACATCGACACCGTTAACAGTGCAAATTGTCTGTTAGCATGGTGGTATTCGATGAATATTACCCATAATTAGAGAAGGCTCCTGCGGTACTGGTAGCTGGAGGAAAATGTTGGGACTCAGGCAAATACGTAAGGGTGGGTGGGGTTCCTGGTCAAATTTGAAATTGTTTGATTTGAATTGGACCTTGTACCTTCTCCAAACTTTTAGCTCAGATATTTCAGCTTCAAAATCCTGAAAACAGGGTCCATCTTCAGGGATCCAGTTGTTCGCCCAATTTTTTTCTATTCCATAGCTTCTTCGTTGAAGGCGGAACGAAGATTTGCGTCATCAGTATTAATAGACCCCTTCGGTTTTCGTCAGACTGAATCCGTTATTGAAATCGTACGCACGAATAATTTTTTCTTTTCTGTTTTGCACTGGCGAAAAGAACTCACCCCATGACAATGCAGAAGCTAACTGCCAGCGTGCATACGTGTCGTCAGACAAAATCATTCTAGGAAAGCCGAAATCTTAGTTCACTGAGGCAGTAAGCATCACTGCTGTCCTTAACGGACTTATCATAAAAACACTTAAACACTACCAATAACGCCCAACATGGAACTTGAAAAACCCGGCTTTGTTGACAAATTATGGGTGGACTGAAAAGAGAAGGCCTTCACACTTAAGGTGTACCTCATTAGCACTTTTGGGCGTATGTTGTTTTAGACATCAGTATCGCTTGTATCTGTTTCGCTGCTGTCCATTGGAGTTTCATTCATTGGCAGACTAGTAGGTCAAGTGATACTAGAGTCTCTGTGTGTGATTTAAAAGTCTGCTTATGTCCTTCTGCAAGTCAACTGAAATTCTTCTTCTTCTTCTTAGCACTACAGCCCCTTTTGGGCCTTCGCTTCCTGCAAACAGCGCCTCCAACTGTCTCGGTCCGTTGACCGCGTCATCGAATTCCGAAATCCGAGCAGCGATGAACTGTCTTCGTCGACCGAGTCAGACCAGCGTTTCCTCAGTTTCCCCATTGGCCGCCGGCCTTCAGTTCTCCCTACGAATACCTTCTTGGGTATCCGTTGTTCATCCATATGATTCATGTATCCAGCCCACTAAAATTACCCTTCCTCAAAACTGAAGTAACACCTTACGTCTCAAAGTAAATACGAGGGCGGTGCGATAAGTACTCAGCCTACAAAAGAAAAACAAAAATTTGGGAAAAGTGGCAATTTATTTCTCAACATGCTCCAACTTCTTTATCCCGTCTGAAAAATACATTTTTTCGAGGTCTGCAAAGTAGTCCTCCGTGGCGGCGATGACCTGATTGGACTTAAATTTCTGCCCAGCAAATGACTCTTTCAAGTTTGGAAACAAAAAAACTCGTACGAAGCCAAATATGGAGAGTACGGTGGATGGGATAGCAGTTCGTAGTTCAATTCAATCAATTTGGCCTTAGCGATGGCGGAGGTGTAAGCCGATGCGTTGTCATGGTGGAAGAGCACTTTGTCCTCACCAAATGGGGCCTTTTTTGCAATTCGACGTCAAATTGGCCCAGTAATTCAGCATTGTAGCGCCCTATGACCGTTTTGCTCATTTCCAGGTAGTTGATGTAGATCACACCTTGCAAATCCCAAAAACCTTTCCAGCCGATAGGACAGTCTTCATCTTCTTTAGAGCACGTTTGCTAGTTCAAGTCCACTATTTTGACTAGTCCTCGGTCTCTAGTGTGCACCAGTGGAGCCATGTTTCGTCAACGGTCACGAAACAATTCAAAAACTCCTTTGGATTGCGCTTAAATAGCGTCAAACACTGCTCTGAAGTGGTCTCCCGTTTGCGTTTGTTGCCGGAGTGAGCAAACGCGGCACCCATCTCGCCAAGAGCTTTCTCATGCCTAAAGTTTCATGCAGGATATGACACACGTAGTTTTTTGAGATGCTATCTCGCGCATCTTCATTCGACGGCGCGCCAATACGAGCTCGTGGATTTTTGTCACGTTATCATCCATGGTAGCCTTTTTTGGCGCAACTGGGCGTGGCTCATAAAAAAACCCACATGCCACCACGTTGAAACTCTTAAACCAATGTTTTTAGGTCACCATAGCAGGAGCAGAGCCGCCCTTCACAGCAACCAAGTGCTCTTTGATTTCCCTTCAAAAACAAGAATCGAATCACCGATCGATATTGCTCTTTCTCCATTTTCCTAAAGCCTGCGGACATACTCGCTTCCACATGCAGTCGAAACAAAACTAAGAGTCCGATTCGGCTGAAATTTTGACAGTAACCGTCTACAAAATGTAATATACGATAGTGAACCTCTCTTGCGACAGTGACGTAATCGGGCCGTGAGGTTAAGTATTTATCGGACCGCCCTCGTAGATGTGACTGCGTCCGATTTGTTGCGTCGCTTGTCCGCGACCATCTATTGCAAGATGCTTGTTGCTTGTTAGTTTGGTTAGCTAAGTTGGTCAGTACTTCTTGGCTGATTTGGCAACGATCATCTGAACAAATCTCGAAAATAACAAAACTAGCTACCAAGGGTGCGTACGCGTCATCAGGCAAAATCGTTCCAGCGAAACCCAAAATCTTAGCTCGCTGAGGTACTTATCATCGCTCCTGAACTTAACATAAATACACGTTTAAGACTTAAAAATAGCGCCAAATGATATGATAAATTCGAGCTAAGATTTGGGATTTCGCTCGAATGAATTTGCCCGACGACGCATACGTAAGCTGGCAGATGGCTTCTATGGTGTCATGGGGCAGGTTCTTTTCTGTTGTCACATCTCTTACTGCCTTCCACATGGTTTAGATGTCATCACTGCGATGATATGTTGATATGATTTTTCAGCGCTGGTATACATGTGGACGTTACTGAACTATCATTCAGCCTGTGTGTCTAGTGCCTTGCGTTAGCTGATCTTTCTATTGAACAGCTGTTGAAGATGCGGCATCGAAATTTGACCCTTATAAGGAAGTGGTCGAAATCGCAAGCAGCATTGCGGAACGAGTACGTGTTGAGAATGCTCATGGCCGCTCGTTTTTGTATGAGAACTTGATCGGTTTGGTTGAATGTGTGAACGTCTCGGGATACCTATATTCTCTTGTGGATGTTTCGGTGCTGCAAGTGTGTGTAAAGTATACTGTAAAGCCTCTGTTAGTAGCGAAGTCTATCAGGCAATCTCCATTGTCCTGGGTCTTTGCATGAAGGCTATGCCGTCCGGTTGTTCCTCTATGCACCATTTCTCCGTCAATTTGTGTATTGAAGTTTCCAAGAACAATTTTAATATCGTTTTACGGCAATTCATCGAAAGTTTGTTCCACCTGTAAAGTTCATCCTTGATTGTCTCCTTGTTGCCTTCTGTGGGCGCATGATAGTTGACTAGCCAGACATGAAAGAAATTGGTTTAGATACGAATCGCACAGATCCTTTGGTTAGCGGGCTGACGGTTTGTGAGAATTTATTTGAATGTGCTGTCAACAATAAAAGCCACCTCAAACTCATGGCTTCCTTGCGAATGTTGGCTTTTAAACACGGTAATCGTTTGCATGTCAACTGTGTTTTTATTGTACCATCTGGTTTCTTGCACTGCGAGGATATTGATTCTATATTTCTTTTTTCCATCTAGAAGTTGTCGCAGTGTACCTGGTGTAAGGTTTCGTGTTTGTTAGTAGCTAAGAACAATCTTCTGTTTTGGTTGCTATATTTTTTATATAGAGATGGTCGTTGCGGTTTCTCCAATCTAATCCGAGGCTATTCTCTTGGTTTCATGACAAGTAAATACTGAGAGGAGCGTTGTCAGCACTTCGGCTTAGTTTGTTTTTGATCCGCGAGTAGTATTACATACCCGCGGGCTAGCCGACTAGGGTGCCCTCCATCCGCCACTTGAAGACGCGTTCGATGAGGCGCCGAAAGCCCCACAATATAGGGCAAACAATAGATGAGTTTAACGCCTGAGTTATTATCACTATTTTCAGAGTTAAATCATCCGAGCGTCAAGTAATGCAATCAATAAGTTCCCTTTAAGAGCTTCTTACTGATTATATAAACTTGGATGGTCGTCTTCCCTCTGTCTCTTTGCTAAGCGTCACAAGTTTTTTATATAGCGTTTTGAGTCAAAATCGCACTATAGTGGCCTTTTGGATGTTTCAGGGTTAATTTGGTAAAATATGAAGTCATCAACAAATTCTCAAAGTGCTGTGTATCATGAAAACGGTATTGATCTAAATGTCGTAGGATAATAAGATTAAAATGAACCCAACCATCAATACGCATATGTGACCGAAAAATTTGATAAAACGTTTGAAATAGGTATTGCTTTAGCGACGACTACGTTTTGAAATCCAAACTCTAAACTTTTAAAGATTGAAAAAATTAAAAGACAGTAGCTGTCCGTCCGCGTGTAAATTTTGTATTTTTGTCTGTTTATCACAATAAATCTGCTAAGAAACTACAAAAGCTAAGAATCACCAGATTTTGTAAGATGATATGCAGTCGTGAGAAGGTTAGATATGGTCGAGTTTGTGATGACCATGCTTATTCAGTGAGACTGTAAGTTAATCTAGCTGTTATGGGTACTGTTTGAAGATCGAATCATCACGTGATAATGTTATTCTGACCGTATGACTCTCTAGTTAGACTTGCTCATTAAATCTCATCAACTGGAATCTGGACTGCGCCCAGTTATTCAAAAAAATCTGGCGTCTTTATTTTACCTTTCCAACACAGAATTAGGTGCTCTCATTTGGAATAAATTGCAAGTCTGCGCAGAAATAGCAAATATGAAAGATTCGGAAAAATAAACTGATGTAATATTAAATTTTAGTACATTTACTCTACATAATGAAGTGGATAGAGTACTACCCGCTTAAGCTGAACGTCTCTGTTGCGGGTGCCTTTGGTGGCAACGAATTTATTTCGAATAATTTATTGACCAACGTCCCACACACCCAGCTGTTAGGGGTATTGATTTGAAGTTAACAACTATATCACACGGTCAAGCGCGATACTAACCATATTCCCTTCTAGACTATGGTTTGGTCACGGAGTGCTCGTAGTATGTCCTATCTCAATACCCATGTGTAATGTAGTCTGTAAGGCGATGGATTGTAAGGAAAAGTAGAAGTAAAATTGAACTCCTTCTTTATACAGTACACATTTTTGACATTTTGCTATGAATCCAAATAAGAGCCTTGAAATTATTAATTGTAGTAAATTATATTCAAAAAGTCAATTTTATTAATTATTAGATTAAAAAAATGTAATTTTAAATAATCTAATTTTCAAAAAAACACATCACTTCACTTTACTTAGTCTAACCCAAATTAAACCTTTTCTTCATTTCCCATACAGTAAACATCGACTTTCTATAATTCGTCATTTCAAACTTTTTTCCATCGCTCCAACTAAACTCATACTTGTCTATTTACATATTATCACTTGTGTTATCACACACAAAAATTTTTACCGTTAAATTAAGTAAAGTTCGACGACATTTGATCTACATATTCACACATGTTCTGCTCATACAATTAATAGCAACTATGTATACATATGACAATAATAATTACTTTTCGACATTTCCTGCTTTTCCGCATTGTAATCAACACTTTCGACGTTTTTCAACATTTGTTTTGTGAATTCCATTTTTTCTGAGTTTTCTAATTCATGTTACCTGCACTCGACAATGTTGTCTGATATGGTAGTCAGTTAGTCAACAAAAAGTGGTGTTGAGTTTTTTTACCTATGACAATGACTTTTATTCGGGGATGGTAGAATTGAAAAACTAGAAAAAAATATGCAAAAATGTTATTAATAGCTGTAGGAAATTGTGTGCAGACATGCGGAAAAGCTAGGTCGGAACTAGAGTGATCAAAAAAAGATATGCAAATTAGGAAGCAAATTTAGAATAAAAGCGGGCAAATGGATTGTGTCATTTGATTCGGTTCAATTAGTTTGTCACTAAATTTCAGGCGATTTAGTATAATCTAGAGTTTTTCAAGTATACAGTTTGAAGGTTAAGGGCTCATTAAGCTTGAAGGGTTTATTGGCATCTAGACCACAACAATTTAAATTTTAATTATTTTAGACTACCAGCTTATCAATGCATGTATCTATCTGAAAAAATCAAGAGTTTTTAAACCATTAAACATTTTTCTTGTAATGGACGTAAATTATTCTTTTTGTAAAAAGTTCAATTAAACTTTCCTGAACCGTCAGCAATCATAGTTCATGCAACCTATTCACGTCATGAACAAAGTTCAACAATCATTTTCCACTGATAGTATGAGGAAGACATGAGAAAAACTCATTTTCACTGACCCAGAAAAATTATGCAACTTTTGCAATTTTACTTTCAACTGAAGCCATCTGCTTTGCTTCTGTGTATCTTTCTATTTCTATACAACAATCTTGGGCTAGAGCGCAGCTTCTTCGTCTTCTACTTTATGGTGGCTATATTTCTATTTATCTCGTCCATATTGCTTCTAGTTCATCAAATTGAACTGAATTTTATCGGTGGCGAAAAGATAGAGGAAACTAAAGCGCTCGATTCTTCGTTAGGGATAACATGAGGGAAACAGTTTTAGTCAAATTCGATCAGTGTGTGATTCCATTGACCGACAGTTTGATATAAAGAGAAGGGCTCCCGATTTTCTAGTTAATGAATATGTTTTAAGCCTTACATACATCGTCCGCTTTGGTGTCATATGTAGACAAGTTGAATAGATAGAAGTATACTCCTTTCAGATGGGTTTTCTACTCAACCTATAATATGCGCACATCAATAGTGAATGAACGCAGCAAAACTTACCATTAACTTAAAAAATGTGTTTAAAAAACACAAGTTTTACTCAACGTCAAACGGCCGTCATTTTGTTCCAGTATAATTAATATTATTGATTGAATAGAATCTTAAATATATTCATTTTATTTTGAGAAGATTCGATGAAACCTGTAGTGGCTGATACGATAGAATGTCCATGTTGTTGTTGTAATTGCAGAAAACTCAAATGGCTTTAACTTCTGTACAATTGTGAAACTTACAGAATATATGAACCTACACAAAACAACCCTAATACCAAATTGCGTTGAATTTAAGGACGAATATGGGGCCTTATGGAGACAAACTACACTATTACTTACGAAGTTCAGTGGATTTCGACTTTCAAGACATTTATTGTTGTTGAACTCATGAAGAACTATCTCCATAATGTTTTCAATATTTATTGTATCGCAGTTGCCAAATCTGGAGAAGGGCAAATATTGTATTTCATAAATGTCCCCCCCGTATGTAGTCCACAATTAAAATAATACTATTTTTAAGACCTATTTTGGAAGGTTGTCATCAAGACCTTTTATTTGGTGCCACAAGGGGCCAATTTAAAAAAAAATTTTTTTTAAAGTGTACCCACCCCCTTAAGAACCTTTGAAAATTGTTTTGGTACTCTGAACTTCCAAAGTCAATCACTTCTAATATATTTATGTCTGGAGCTTTCAAAGTTTTATAGAAAAACTTCTGTGATAGGCGGGCAAATAGACGGATACGCAGACATAGAATTTGCGACTTCAGTAGGGTCTTGTGAGTTAGTACAAAACCCCCAAAATCAGGGAAAATACCAGCGTTGGGGGTAGGAACTAGTTACTGGTAGAAAATCGTAATATTTAATTGTACGGAAGAAATGGAACTGACGGGGAAAATCAAAAAATCGTCAAAAACGTAATAAAAAAGAGTTTCCTACTTTGAAGGTGGAGTAAAAGGGTAAGAGTTTTGCAGCCATCCTGTGGATTGAATTGTTATTATTATTATATATATGTGTATATATATATATATATATATATATATATATATATATATATCTATATATATATATATATATATATATATATATATATATATATATATATATATATATATATATATATAGCGCCTACAACTGTCTCGGTACATTGGTCCTCCAATTTTGAAAACCGAGCAGCGATGAACTGTCTTGGTCGACCAACTCAGACCAGCGTTTCCTCGGTTTCCCCACTGGTTTCCGGCCTTCAGTTCTTCTAACGAATACCTTTTTGGGTATCCGTTGTTCGTCCATACAATTCATGTGGCCAGCCCATTGCAGCTTCCACAGTCTTAAAATCGTCGAAATCTCCAGCTCATCAAAAATTTCATAGAGCTCATGGTTGCATCGAATTTGCCATTGGTCCCCGTGTAGCTTCGCTCCAATTATTCGCCTCAAGACCCGTCGCTCAAAGGCATTCAATATATTTGCGGATGCTTGGTTTCGGGTCCATGTTGCACATAACACAGGTCTTATTATAGATTTGTACACTTGGAGCTTTGTTTTCGTATGTACGCAGCTGGTCTTCAAGATCGTCAAAACTGATTAAAATATTTTATTTGCGAGCTGTTTGCGTATTTTGTCTCTTTAATTACCGGTTCTCGTAAATTTGGCGAATAAATACACAAATTCGTCTACATTTTCGATACTGTACATGTAACCCCACTACACAGAAAGCATAATCTTCTTTTTGTTAATGTTGGCTTTCATGTCGATTGTGGGGGCCCATCTTGCTTGATCCATGATCGTTTTTGGACTAAATTATCGTAAACAATCCATGTTTCATTGCTCGATATGATTCTTTTTAGAAATGGTTCATTTTGGTTACGATTCAGCAAAAAGTCTCATATGTTAATGTGTTTATGCGTTAATGCATAAACATCCAGTTTATTTCCGTAATCAAGCTATTGTAAGTGCAAAGAAATGGTTGACTTTGATATGTCGAGCTTTTTTGTTATCTCTTGAGTTGTCATACGCCAGTAAGTTTCGATTAACGCCTTTATTTTGCCGTCATCAGTAGTGGTTGGACGACCAGTATGTGGGGCATCTTACACATTAAAATTTCTAGAACGAAAGCGAGCAAACCAACGCTGACAGTAAGGCAGTCCTCACAATTTCTTTCTAGCTTGCATGGCATAGTTGTCTTTTCGGAAGTAAAACAATAATGCCCTCTTTGATTGTCCATTTTCAAGTTTATTTTTAACCAACTTGTTGTTTACTAATGATGCTCAGTTTTTGACTGAAGATAGTCTAAAGTCTAGTCGTTCAAATAGTGTATAATAATATAAGCACCGCAGTTACTACTACATGAAATATGCAGTTCACGACATGAAATATGCTGTTCATGACATGAATTATCGAACAACCCAATAGAATGGCCTAGCCACAATGAATTGTATGGATGAATAATGGATATCCAACAAAGGTATTTGTTGGGTAATCTGAAGGGCGAATACCGGTAGGGAAACCGAAGAAACATTGTCTACTCTTCAAGAATCTTGTGAAGTCTTCGCTTTTTATTTTTGTTCCTTCTTCGGCAGGGCTAAGCCTTCCTCTTCTTTCAACCAATCTTCTTGTTCTTTTTCCTCGCAGATTGAGCTGCTCTTAAATAATCTTGACAACAGTACCAGTGGGGCCTGATGGCATTCCAGATTTTCTAGCGAAATCTTTATCTTCTTCACTTTGCGTTCCCCTTTCAATCATTTTTGATTTGAGTTTATCCTGTGGGATTTTTCCCTCCCAATGGAAAATAGCCAACATGCTTCTTATCTTCAAATCTGGTGACCGTAATATCGTCTTAAATTTTCGTCCTATTTCTCTCCTTCCTTGTTTTAGTAAAAACCTTGAAAATATAAATTTTGATGTGCTGTACCCGCTCATCCTTCCATCTTTAGCTAATCAACAGCATGGTTTTGACAGAAGCAGATCCACCCTTACAAACTTACTTTATTTTACCCATCATATTGCAGATGCCCTCGATCCATAACAACAAGTTGACGTGATTTTTACGGATTTCTCTAAAGTCTTTGATTCAGTAGATCACTCTCTCCTTTTTGTGAAACTTTTAGGGTTTAATGTTCCTGTTTGTCTCTATTCCTCGCTTTTCTCGTGTGTCCTGAATCGTCAATGTGTAGTCACTTTTAACTCTTGCTTCTCTTCTTATTTTGACACTAGCTCGGGAGTTCTGCAAGGTTCAATGCTTGGCCACATACTATTTTTACTTTTTGTCAATGATTTAACTTCTGTTATCACATCCCCCTGTCTCCTTTATGATTTTATGAGGTATTGACTCCCTCTTAGACGTCGATATCATTTAAACCGCTCTTCGATGTCTAAGTGGTTGGTATGGATCAAACCACGTCTCTTCAAATGTTTCCAAATGCCATCAGATGACATTCTCCTGCAAAAAATTTCCTCGTCTCTCAACGTATAGTCTTGTTGACATCCCTATAAGCAATATAACCTCCTTTAAGGATCTTGGTGTACTTTTTAATTGTAATTTGAAGTTTGATCTCCAAATTACTCTAATTATTTAGAAAGCCTGCCGTTTAGCTGGCTTTACTTAACGATCCGCTTCGTCATTCGAACATATCACCACCTGTATGTGTATTTACTTCGCATTAGTTAGTAGTGACTCGAAGTACTATTACCGGATTCGGAGTTCGTATCATAAGAAGACATCGATGCTCTTGAGCCAGTTCAACCCAGATTCTCACGGTCTCTAGTCTGCAAATACAACCTTGTTTACTCCCCTTATGACGACTGTCCACATATTTTAAACCTTTATACCCTCGAGTCCAGACGATCTTTCCTTGACGAATGTCTTTTGTTCAAGCTTCATCATAGTTTTTAACCTCAAAATATATGCAAGCAAATTGAAACATTCGACGCTGCTCGCCTTAATAGATCCTCCCTTCAATTTCATGCTCCGTATGCACGTACTAACACCTTCTCCCACTCTCCCTTACTGCGCTTACCTCGTATGCAAAACCAGCAAAGTCTTGGTCCTCTACCACAGACCCTTGGCATAATTAAAATTTAAAAGAAAAATCAAGTTTATAAATACTTCTATAATTCTTAATTTTTGATATCATTGATTTGTGATCTTTTTTTTTAATTTCTTCTCTATCTTGAATTTATATAACTTTATATTTATCTAATTAATTGACTTGGAATTGGAGTACTAGTGTGTAAGTTGATTTTGGAATAAATAAATAAAAAAATCCAATCCGTATGACGAAAGACAAACGTTCTTAACAAGTTTTACGATGTTTACCCCGAATTCGTCTTATGTTCGACAATTAATATCCACCACTGCAGTATCAAGAAATTCTCACAATACTTCCAAGGCATAACCAGCTGTACAACAGAAGATGGGACTTGAATGATGCATTCCTTGTCTGCCATATTGTTTTTGGTTTCTTTTTCTGGTTCATTGACTAGAAGGCTCTGAAATAGCACATCCTTTGCAGCATCCTTTGAATTTTCAAATTCCGAAGGAACAAGTTCTTCCAATCGCTTCTTGACGGACCAAATGCACTTTCATCACAGAAAACAACGGTCCAGGCGATAAAATAAGGCTGCGACAGCAATAAATGAGAATTTACGATAATGACACAGAAAATTTATTTTATTCGATCGACCCTCAATTGACTCGGTCAGTGCAGCAAAACAAGAGTGAAATAATCGCTACGGGGCTGCTGCTCCTTGCACTTAGCTGTAACTGCCGTCTCCAAGATGTCAGATGGGTCCCGCCAAAATCCGCCGTCGAAACGTCTACTTAATCTGTTCTCCAAGTTGACAGCTGCAGAAGTGGCTGTCATTTGCACAACTTACATCAAACAAAAGCATCTTTCTAGAATTGCCAATCTACAAAAAATAGAAAATAATTGCATGCTAAGCAATTCATCCCCAATTTTCGAAACAACGTAGTTTTCATCGAATATAATTTTCCTGAAACATTGAAGAGATCACCGTAAAATTTTCAAAAATTCCCTTAAAACGAACTTCCATTAGCTTACTTAACAATTATTGCACCGTCTATACAGAAATTTAAAAGAGCTCATAATTAATCCTAGATCACTAATCATTACTCCTAGAGACTACAACCCCAGGATGGATTCGCTAAGGCTATTTTTAAAGAGCATACAATTTTTAATAAGTGTGGAGAATAGTTTCTTTTAGCTGTTTTTCATATTCTTGGGCTATATTAATAGATGTTCTATCGTTTATATTATTTTAAAATAATAGCCTTGTTAAATTTGGCACTTCCTTGTCGGAAGAGGAATGGAACAGGCGGATTGAGAAAATTGAAATGGCTAATTCCTCACATCTGAAAAAAGTGCCTGAATTACACCGGAAAAATCCTGAATACCAAGTATTTTTAGTCAAAGGAGCTCCGAAGTTAACAACTGTTGGGTGGATGAGGATGTTGTTCAAATTTGAGCTTTTGCTTGAATACTGTTCTGTAGAGTTGGTGAAATGCAAATTCAAAGTATATATTCCTGAACGACGTGCCTGGATGTTCGTCGATCTACACGAAGGTAACGTGCACCAGAGCTGGAAGGGAATGGCATTTAGGGAATGGCAATCCAAAACTAAATTCATTAAAAATAAGACGATTAATCCAAGTAAAAAAATAGATGGTTCTCAGAAATTTTTAAATTTAGATAAAAAATGTAATCGAAATTCAATGAAAAGCAGAGGATCTGTAACATCCAATATAGTTGGCTCGTCACAAAGAACTTACTCTTCTGATAAGGCTCAGTCTAATTCTCAGACAATGACTTTCTCTTCAAATGATAGACAATGGGAGAGGCAAATTTTCACGGAAATTCAGACCGTTCAGAGTAATTAAACACAAAATTCTCCCCTAGGTCAACCGATTATTGCACCTGCTAGTAGCCCCTCCCAAAAAATGTCTGTGGTGATACGTTGGCTCCATCTTTTCATGGCAAAATCTATGTTACGCCAGTTTCAGAAACTATGATCTCTGCCCCCAAGGCAAATTATCTTGACTCACTAAATCCACCTACTGCAAAGCTAGCTACTGATATTGTTGAAAATCGTGTTCATATGCATAAACCGCCGGAATAAACCTGTTGTAATGATAAAACCAAAACTAATCTCAAAGTACTAATTCAGCAAGAGGGCCGACTTATTGAGATTGAGCCATTATGCTGTCTTTTTGTTAAATATCAAGAGCAGCTCAGAATTTCTGCTGACCAGGTGAAAAATGATGTGAAAACATATGGTTTTCATGTGAGGTCTAAGCATGTCTCTATGCTCCAAAATGCAAGATAAGCGTTTAAAAAACATGATTCCTACCATAATTGTAGCAGTATGAGAGGAACAATTAATAAATTATACCTTTATACGGAGGCCTGCCATTTTAATGTTTTAACGTTCACCAAAACCTGGCTACATGATGGTCATATTAACGAAGAAATTCTAGGCAGTAGCTGAATCATTTATAGAGCTTATTGTGTTTAAATACGCTAAGGCAAGTGCTTTTTATACATAGGGGTGTTTTACATTCCACCAAAATCTCATGTAACCTCCTACGAGAAGATATGTCTAATTATGAATTCTATTGCTGCATATCTAGAGGAACATGATCAAATAATAATTCTGGGAGACTTTAACCGCCCTAATTTATTTGTTGCTCTTGATAAAACTGATAACCATCTTTTACCAGTACTCCTCTCAAAAAACATCGATCTTAACCTCATCAATGCATTTTATGGTATTGACTTACAATAAAAAGCACTGACTCCCAACCAAAACGGAAATTGGTTGGATCTTATTTTTACCAATGCTTATGACGATGTTGTGGTCAGTCCAACCAATGACAAGGAGAACCTTTTCTCCAATACACTTGGAACTGCCGATATCTGATGTAACATTTTCTTGAACGTACAATGACTGAATTGTATTTGATTTCTTAAAGGCTGATTATAATAGCATTAAATTTTATCTTGCCACTATTGATTTGACTATCTTTCAATTTTAGATTTAGAAGAAACAGTCTCTTCATTTTATAAAACACTCTTTGAATGTATTGAAACTCATATTCCTAAAACAAAGAAAAAATCCAAAGTTTCCGAGCTCTGGCTTGACCGCGTCCTTCGATATATGCGCAATCAAAGAATAAGCTCTATCAATAATTATAGATAACAACTTCGATATGAGCCTCAAAAGTAAATATGATGAGTTGGCTACTGAACTCTCTATAAGATCTCGTGAAGCATATGATCATTACATCAATTTAACCCGGGAAAACATAATTCGTAGTCCCAAAGAATTTTTTATTTTCGTAAAAAATCAAGCACATAGCAACAGGATTTCCAACATCAGTGTATTACGGTGTAATTATTTCAGTTAGCTATCAAATTATATGCGGCCTTTTTTCTGAGCACTTCCAAGAGATTTTCCCCTCAGCCACTACACCTTCCAGCTTACCGAATTGCCATTCGATGTCGACACCATTCATGATGAAATGAGTTTGTCAAGCGAATATATCGTAAACGCTATTAAAAAACTAGATATTAACAAGGGACCTAGACATGATGCTCTTCCTCCAAGATTTCTTATTGGGTGTATATATCAGATCACTTCCCCTCTGCTTATTCTATTCAATGCGTCTTTATCACGAGGGGCTTTTTCATCTTTTGACTCTATTTTCAAAAGTGGCGATAAGAGACCTATCACAAACTATAGAGGTATTGCCATACTTTCAGCTATTCCAAAGTTGTTCAAAAAAATTATTTGTGACAAGCTTACCACGTTGATTGAGCCATGATTGAATGAGCATTAACATGGTTTTTGCAAAGTTCGATCAAGTACCACCTATCTAAGGCTCCTTACTCAACCATCTCTGCAAAATGGAAAAAGGTATAACCAGATTGACGCTGTTTATACGGACTACACCAAAGCTTTTGATCAAGTTGATCATGGAATTTTGATCTCCAAACTTTTGAGATGCGGTATCTCTGGGCCCTTAGTGAGTTGTCTTACATCATACATAAATAATCGAACATAGTGTGTAAAATTTCAAGGCACTCTCTTAAGAGAAATTATTACCACTTCCGGAGTGCCACAAGATAGCCACTTTTACCACCTTTTATTCAACATATTTTTTCCGACTTGTCCGAAATTTTAATTGACATACTTCATCTTCTGTTTGCCGACGACTTTAAGCCATTACTGACATTAATGACAATTAATTAATGAGACTGATCCCTTGAAAACCGTATATTTAAAAATTATTCTACAACTCTGCCATCCCCTTCAAAGTAGTCCGCTTGGGCAGTTATACAACGATTTCAGCGCGTTTTCCATGCTTCGTAACATTTCTGGAACGCTTCGACAGGGATATCCGCGAGTACCCTCGTCACGGCCGCCTGGATGTCCGTAATCGACTCAAAATGGATTCCTTTGACCTCCGATTTTGTTCTAGGGAACAAAAAAAGTCACAGTGTGACATGTCGGGCCAAATACTGGGACATGCTCGATGCTGCAATGGCTCCTCAGAGAGGTTCTTTGGAACCATCTTCGCGCACAACTTTTTCATCCCAAAATCCAGTCCTCCTAAAACTCTTTATGCAATCGAAACATCTGGGCATGACTAAAAGCACTATCACCATGCACTTTTACAGTTTTAGCGTACGTTTCCGAAGCTGTTTCGCCCAATCTGGAGCAAAATATTATCGCGATGTGTTGCTCATCGCCCATTTTCGTGACGAGCATCACCAACACACGTCTACTCAACACGACACAGAAGGCGAACTTAACAAGCTACAACGATGGTAAATATATCAATGGGGAGGAGAAGGATGCCGGGGAAAGGGAAGAGAATTTCAAGGTCGCGGGTTTACCACAAGCGCGGCAATAAAATCAGTCTCATTACATAATTGTCACTCCTCGTACCACACCATCAATTCCGTTTTCGAGGCTATTTTTCTGCAAACCACAATAAATTCATTTATGAAATGATGTAATGATAGCAGACTTCATCTAAATGTTGGGAAGTTTATGCTATAAGCTTCTCAAAAAAGAGTTCAGTATTCGAGCACATTTAAAACCTGAACAATTCCGTTTTCGAGGCTATTTTCTGCAAACCAAAATAAATTCATTTATGAAATGATGTAATGATAGCAGACTTCATCTAAATGTTGGGAAGTTTATGCTATAAGCTTCTCAAAAAAGAGTTCAGTATTCGAGCACACTTACAACCTGAACTATTCCTCACTTCAAAAAGTTGACCAGATCTCAGACCTAGGCATTCTTTTGGACAGAGAGTTGAATTTCAACTCTCAATACGATACAATGCTTGCTTGGGTATATTTGCAGCTCAGTTTCATGAAATGTCGTGCCAAAAATTCAAAAACTTACGGGTCATCAAGACTTTATACACCTCATTTGTACGCCCGTCCTTGAATATGGTTGCATTATTTGGAATCCATGCTCTGGGACTCATAACATCCGCATGGAATCCACCCAGAAACAATTTATTCTTTTTGCCTTGCCTGACGTTTATGACCCAAGAGACTTCGCGAACTTGCCGTCTTACTAGCAAAGACTTAATATTTTGAATTTTTCATCGCCCTCATCTCGAAGAACTATCTTAATCTCTTGCTTTGCTTTTGATGTAATCAAAAAGATAGTAAATGTCGCATCACTATCAAGCAGATTCATGTTAATGGAAACTATTAAACGTACTAGAAACGCACGTTTGCTTCATGAAGAGCAACATGAAACCACCTACGCAGACAACGAGCCAATTAGTAGATGTTGCAAGATTTACATCTCTATAAGTGAACATTACTCTCCTTTTAACTCAAAACTAAGCTTCAAAAAGGAAAAGATATCTGACGCATCAAAATAAGTTGTTGTTGTTAAATATACGTCCACTTTTATAGTTGGTTTGGATCTAAGTAAGTTTTATGTGATTGCCTTGTTTGGCTTAGTAAACAAATAATTAACAATTAGTGAAAAAATAGTGCAGTTTTATTTTGTTAGTCTGTGAAACTAATATGTACTGATAGTCTTACTCCAAAATAAGATTAGTGATCTAAAATTAATTCCAATAATAGCAACCCTGAACCTGATAGCAAACTAACAAAATGACGTTACTTGTTGAAACTTGATATATAGTATATTCATCTTTTAAAAATCGTTCTGAAAAATGAGAAAACTGACATTTTAATGCCCCAAAAAATATACAATATAATAAATTTAGTACGACTGGTGCCAAATCAATTTTTCCGTTTCAGCATAATGAAGTGCAAAAACATGATAATCACCGTGAATGAAACTTTAAAAAACTGATTTGGTAATGCTCCCTTTAAATTTATTCTACTTTTTCAGGGTATTCCAAAGACGGTTTATTTTTCAAAGCCTGTTGTTTTTGTTTTAAATTTCAACTGATGCATATTGCAAAGTGTTTCATCATTTTTTAGGGTTTTGTAAAATAATTTTATAAAACCCTTCTAAACTCGCGTTCTGTCTGTCCGTCTGTCCCTCCGTCCGTCCGGGTATCACACCATTTTTTCTCGAAAACTACATGAGCTAGAAACATAAGATTTTGTAAGTAGGTGTAAAGTGACGCCCTCTTCAAAGTTTCACCACAAAAAAATGATAAGGTGTTTAAAGGGGTCTCTCCATATAGGGGAGTGGCCCCTCAATTGCAAATAGGCAATATTGGTATCAAATGAAAGGTCTGATGAGAAACCCGGTCTTAAAATGACAAGTTTTGCTTTGAGGGGTGCAGGGGAAGGGGAAACGTACGAACATTTTGTGTTCCCCCCTCGCGAGTGGACACCTTTGACCTGAAAAATCTGAAAAAATTACAGAGGTAAGACTTCAAGAGTAAAAAGGCAGCAAATACCTCAGAAGTCGAAATTCGATCAACTTTGTTAATAATAGTACATCTTATAAATTTTAGATTTTTGCCTATAAAATCAAAATGGGACCCTTAAACTACCCAAAAGCTACAATTTAAATTTTTTGAAAGTGGTATCTATTCCAGAAAGCTCACAATAATTGAACAATAAACAGCTAATTTACAGCCGATTGCATATTCCACAATTACAAGACCATTAACACGTGATACTAGGGAGATACACGTTTGCAATGAACCTAGACTCTACAAATACATATGTAGAAATTTTGATAAAATTTTCAAAAATGGTTTGTAATATTGATGTGTTATCATGACTAATCAAGCGACGGTGTCAAAACAGTTGAAACAAAACGGCGCCGAATTTAAAAACATAACCATTTTAATTTTGCGAACTCAACTTATGGAATCTGTATATAAGTCAAGTTTTGATATGCAGAATATATTGTTTGAATTACTAATTATTTTACAATACCCGTCTGGCAAGAGCACTCTCCTGTTATTTCGACTTGTTGCTTCATAAAGTTACGAGTTTTTAAATTTAATCAGAAACATTTAACCACTCTTAATCTCATTTATTTCTTTTTCTCTTTTCAGGTACGTACCAACGGCTTAGAATTTTGTATGTATGGACATTTAACTTTTTTCTAATTACTTAAATAATAGTAAGTTAAATTGTTTTTTCTGACCTCAACTCGGCATTTGACCCACGTTGGGCGCCAACTGCTTAGCAATGATAGCGTGATAAAAACCGAACAAAAACTGTGCAAATTATTTTGTATGGTTGAAATCGTTCTCTCATAGCAGTGACACTCAAGGACATGTAGCAATTATGCCATACAAAACCACGGAACCCAATCTCTATTCGCCAACTTGTTTTCTCGTCATGTTGGCGTAAAAAATCCATATCAGTTGAAAAACTTTCTATTGATGTTCTCATCATCAACAATTTCATCTGCGCGACTTCTCTCCCTCATGTACCAAGTTCAGTGTCCCTGCTCATCGTTTAACCCTGGCAAATCGACAAATTCACAAGAATACAATGCACTGTGGTACATTCCATACTCTCGTCGCCCCGGATCATTTGCTAGCATCTCTACATCGAAGGACTGATTTAAATCATCCTTTACCGCTCCCGGTTTCGTTCCGGCTAGGAATTTAGTCGGCCCAGAATCCCAGGATTTGTAAACTTGTAGGTATGTACAGTAAATGCAGATACTCGTACATAGCCTTGCATCTAGTGTGTTGATTTGAAAATAGGATATGACCTTCAGAAGTTCCCTGCACCGAAAAAGGCATCAATATTCAAGCAAGGAGCTTGCAAGTGAAAAGCTCGTTAGCTGGTTATTCTAGGGGGTAGAAATTTTATAATCTAAAGCAAGGAATTGGGTGAGATGTCTAAAGATAAAAGAGAGAAATTTGAGTGCAAGGGTTTGTTGAATGCATTTAAAATGTACGAGTATGCGTGCGTGTAAGAAACCGGAGATGTGAATCGTTGCAATATTTCCGGTAGCTTCCTTGACTTCAATTGAAATAATGCATTTGCTTCATGTGAAAAGCTTTCGTTTCCCCTGATCGACTATATGAACGTCCTTGAAAGAGTTGTTGAACTGTTCTAGAAGCATTCGAACGTGTCCTGGCTGCTTAAATTCAGTTTAAAGTGAGAACACCATAATCCCTTATCGGATTCCGAGTTCCATCAATTTGTTCTTCTATCCAATTAAAACTACTCCCTTTAAACTAGTGAATACAATTGCATTCAAATTAGCTGGAGTTCTTCTTTATTATTAATTGATTACGTAGCAAATATTGAAATTCACGTCATATTGCCTGCTCTTTTTCAAATCCCTCCTTCGCAACTCGACCAATTCAAATAGAAAATCACGTGCCTACGCCACTGTTATAGCAATTAAGCCTCATACTAGTATTTTCCACCCAAGGGGGAGGATGGGGGTCACGACGATTCAATAGCGGCAATACATGAACTTAATGCTGCACTTGCACTATGTTCATGTTGTACTCTACCTAGCCAAGAAACTAATATCTACGAATATATAGCCAATGTATCTAAATGTTGCCTCTTGAATTTTCATCCACAAAACTAACAACCCAAGAAAGAAGGGGTAGTGTGCGACGCGGGGGAGCAGTGCATGAACGGTTCCATGTAGTGGGGAGGAAAAATAGCAAAAAAGCATAAGTATCATCGTCATAGCTGCTACGGAGTCGACCTCGTGGCAGGTCTTTGACCCAAACTTGAAAACTAGGTTAGTTTCGTGTGTTTTCCATCGTCACCACCAGGAAAAACGCTTTTTCTTTCTGGCACACATACTCGTACTTTGGCACAACGACAACAAAAATCATTTGAAAATGCATGCAATACATGCGTATCTTTTAACTCTAGCATTCGCTCAGCGAATTTTCGTAGAATAGCAGCAAAGTTGAAGCTTACACACTAGATAGGCGGTCATAGATAGCTCTATCTAGCCGGGCTGGTTTATAGATACACACATGAAAACGAATATGTTGAAGCGTTAGAAGGGTGAATTATTGCAACGTTGGAAAGGCTTGGATGGGTTTGTAGTGCTTCGTCTGTATGATTGCTGCTGAGGAAGGCTTTGATGCTAGGAATAGATGCAAATAATAAATAGTAAAATGAAAATGAACTGAGACGATTTGCACTGTTTGCTACTCTAGGTGCTATAGTCGGTTACTGACCATAATATCGTTTGCCTCGTAATTGATCTTCACCTTATATTTTCCAGTATGAGTTTGCTTTGAAGTTATGTTAGTGAGGACTGGTTAATAGGACTCTGTAGATGATTTAATTTAAAATTACATGATTCTGCACCCAAGATCTGAAAACGGTGCACTGCGTATAATAAAGTACGTGAACTGAGTCATTCTCATATGCCTGATTTTTAAAATGTTGTTTAAACTAAGACTAAAACTAAAAGGAAATATAAAATTATAGAAAGCTGTACAAAAGTTTGCAGTCGAGATTTGATTTTTCTTCGAAGGTAGTTTTACAATGGACAATAGGATCAAATTGGATACTGGGCTTCTTCATAAAGAACAAGTAGTATATTTATTCATTCCAGCTTGGAACATGTCTTAATTTCATCTAACCCCGATCGACAATGGGATTTTAAAAGGGTTACCAGAACCAAAACACAGACACAAAAACATTCATCATGCTAACTTATTACTATTATTTTGATTATATTTTATTCGTTACTTCAGCTTTTTTTATAACAAAAAAATAAAGTAAAAACAAGTAAAGAAGTAATATTATAACTATGATAAATAGGTTAAATAGAGTACGCAAAATAGCACACCATTGTGGGTATTAGGAACTCATTAAATTGTAAAAACAATAGCAGCAAAAAAAAGAAGAAGCTCATTGGTATCAAATTTTCTGAAGTTATAATTATTAAATCACACAATAGAACTCCAAGGCTTCTCAGATGGCAACAAATAAAAGCCGGTATAAGAGAAGCAATAGCTTTTAATGCGATTCAAGTAATCTAAAGACGTTACTCAAAATCCAGATAAATTTGACACGCAAATTCAGGTTGCAACATTTTCAGAAAAAAAGAAGAGCAATAGGTCATCAAGTCTCCAAACCATAGCAGTCTATTCCTCTAAATGTTTTCCAAACTAATAAAAGATTTAGAATTTTCAATACCAAAAGGTAAATTGTTATAGATTTCCTTTACCAGTCTAGTTGGGTCTCAATCCTCCTATTAGTTCGACCAAAATCTAGTCGCAAATTATCACTGTTTCTCGTAGGTTTCATTTATTACGTAATGTTTGATTGTAATGAAGGGTGATCTAACCAAAACGCACGGTGTTTATTGCAAATAAAACAAAACGTTTTAAGAGAATTATGTTTATATTATTTATTATAATAGAAGCATCTATGACAATTATGTGTGAAACAAAATATTGCCCAAATGTTCGCCAAGGCTACGGTAGCATACTTCTATCCGATGGTCCACATTTTCAATGACTCTGAGACATAATTGAGGTTCAATGTCGTTATTGTGCTAAATTATCTCATCCTTTAGCTCTTGAATTGTTCTTGGCTTATTGACGTATACTTTTCCTTTTAAATATCCCCAGAGAAAGAAGTCCACCGTTGTTAAATCACATGATCGTGGCGGCCAATTAACATCGGCACAACGTGGGATAACACAGCCATTGAATTTCTCGCCCAAAAGTACCATCGTTTAGTTGGCTGTGTGGCAAGTCGCACCATCCTGTTGGAACCACATATCGTCCAGGTTCATAACGTCCATTTCTGGCTACAAGAAGTCCGTTATCATCTTGCAATAGCGAACACCATTCACGGTAACTGCTTGGCCGTCCTCATTTTTAAAGAAGTACGGCCCGATGACGCCGCCAGCCCATCAACTGCACCAAACAGTCACTCTCTGTGCATACATCGGCTTTTCAACAATCACTCGTGGATTCTCATTTGCCCAAATGTGGCAATTCTGCTTGTTAACGAATCCACCGAGGTGAAAGTGTGCCTCGTCGCTGAAGAAGATTTTCGTTGTAAAATCACCATTCCCTTCTGTCTGTTCAACCACCCATCCGCTGTATTGCCGACGCTTAAAATGGTTAAATTGTTGGGCACGACGACGAGTCGAGGTTGACGGCTCTTCTACCACACGATCGCGAACAACAGCAATGTTTTCTATAGAACGAACCGATCGAGCATGCACAGGTGATTCCACATTTCCTACAGACCCGGTTTGCTGAAATTATGCTAACCAAAAAAAAATCACGAAGAGCACGAAATTCATTTTGATTTGAACGCCCATTTTCGTAAAAGGCTTCAACAACCTTTTTTTTTTTGTTTTGTTTGTGGTAGGGAGGTGAAGGCATTTACGCCCGCTGAGTCTGGCAGTGTGGGACTCCCATGGAGGATACCCTTGGACTACCCACTAAACACCTCCCCTGTCAATCTGAGAACTTAGCCTGGAACCGTTTGACACATTACTTCGGGCTAAGCCTCGTTTCTCTACGCATTTAGGCGCCACCGGGCTACAGGGATCCCTTTCCCAGCGGAAGGAGGGGAAGGGAGAGGGATTTCTAGAAAAGAACCCCTCCGCCCTGGAGGCCTCCAGGCGCTCATATATTTTCCTTTTTATCTTAAAGACTGCCCGAGCGTAATGTGCCACACAGTTCCATTTGTCAACGGATGTGAGCATCTCTCCAGTGAGTTCATCCGGAGAGAGATCTCCCATTTCTTTAATGAGGTCACCGCGCTGCCTTTCCCACCTCTTGCATACAAAAAATGTGTGGTAGGTATCATCGACCTCTCCAGCACAGAATATGCAGTCAGGAGACCGTGACTTACCAATCTTGTGCAGGTAAGACCGAAAGTATCCATGTCCACTCAGTAGCTGAGTTAGATAGAAGTCAGTCTCACCATGCCTTCAATTGAGCCACGGCCTCAGGTCACCAATAAGGCGTGCGGTCCACCTACCTTTTGTATCGCTCACCCAGGACTTTTGCCAATCACTGAGTGAGCGTTCTCGTTCTTCGTGGGCGACAGCATCTCTGTCGCATTCGTTCCTCCGCAGGTAGATTCTGCGGCGCTCCTTGGCAAGGAGGGCAATGGGTATCACTCCTGCGATGACCAACACTGCCGACTCCGAAACAGTCCGGTATGCAGATGCAATCCGCAGCGCTCCTCGTCGCTGCACCTGTACCAAGCGCTTTCGATACAGCTCCTTGTTGAGAGCCTCACACCATATTTCCGATCCGTACAACAGCACAGATTGTACAGCACTCATCAGAAGTCTCCTTCTTGATGAGGTGGGACCCCCTATGTTGGCCATTAGTCGGCTGAGAGCCGAAACACTCGCTGCAGCCTTGTCAGCTATTGCCCTGAACCTTGGTGCCCTGCTCAATTGTGGACCTGTCCATGGTTGAATGTGTCGAACACTGAAACAAAGAAATGTCAAATTAAATTAGGCGGAAAACTTGACGTTAAGGTCTGACTCACAATGAACATCGTGCATTATGGTTGGACCACCTAAACACCCTGATCAAATAAGACAGCTCAGATTTTAATCTGCTGGGTCCAACAAAGCCTATCATCTATAATCAATCTCGAATATTTAATCACTAACACACTCTATACATTCCCCAAACACATTCAAATTCAATATGACAACGGTTTTATTAGACTGCTGAAAAAATCATATATTTTGTTTTGTTGGTAGTAATTGTCAATTTATTACCAAATAGTCATTTACTAAACGTTATCAAATGATGATTGATTTTTGATTCAAGTATGTCAGTAGGTGCATCTGAATATAAAAGCTCGGTTTCATCAGCTTATCATCATACTTTCCAGTTAGATCCGCAAAGTATACATTATAAATGTAAAGAAGAAAGTGTATGGGTCCTAATATTGGTCCCTGCCGAACTCCGATATTAACAATTTACCGGCCACTGGTATCTTGATTTGGTCTATCGGAAATAGACCTGCCTTTTCGAAAATTTAAAATCAGCTCGGGGGAGAGTTCCTCGTATACACAGGAGAGTTAGCAAACTTGCATATTAAAATTTATTCCGGGATTCCATACAAAAAAAAAGAATGTTTTTGGGTGAGAAACATATACCATTGAAATACTATCATTTCTTTTTTGCATGGAAGATTGTTTAAACAACGGTTTTAAACGAAACAATGTGTTAAATTTTTCCGTTGATATAGCTCAAAGCCCTCTGAGAGATATAAACATTTTAGTACCATTAAAACACGCTTAGAATAGTTAATATGAGAGTTATTGAGTTCAAATCGACTGAAATTTAGTTTTAAAATAATTGAAAAAACCACGCGAATTTTCAAAGTTTTTCAATTATTTTCAGTTTCTTCAAAAAAGCACCTAGATATTTGAAATTTTATTTAATTGTATCTTTAATCACTCTTAAGTTCTAGTGAAAGTTTCCTCAAAAAATATTAATTCTTATACGAAAAATTCTATTTATTTATTAAAATGGTCTCTAATGTAAAATACAATTTACCCAGTTCTCTTTGTCTTGCAGGGTCCAGCAAGTTCTTATTTTCTTTGCTTTATCCTCAATTTTCTTTTCCTATTAAAGGCAAATGCAATTTTCATTTTTTTTTCACCTCCAAAATGGTTTCTGAAAGGGTGTAACATGTTTAGGCTATCTTTTTTGAAAATAAGGTTGCAACAAACAAAGATATGGATATATTGTTTTAATATTCTTATTCCTGGTGAATTCACACAACGGTGAGATAATTTTTTAAATTTGTAAACCGTTTATTTATAAACATCAAGGGTACAAAATTTGAAAAAAAAACTAATTTAATACATGAATTTTCAAATGACATCATGTTAAATAAAAAATACCATTTTAAAGTGGTAATTGTTAATTTTAAAGAACCTATTTCCGCGAAAGCGAGCAGATGAGTCATAAAGCTAGTTTCCGTCAAATGTTGATAAAGAAACAATTTACAAACTAAAAAGACGTTTTATCTTTAAAATTTGTGTAATACACATTACCAGGAATAACAACATCAAAACAATATTTCCTCATCTTTATTTGTCACAAATTATTTGCACCCTATGAGATGACGGGAACTGGGTTTGTTAGTAAACAAATATAGTAGAATATTTGGTAAAAAAATTAATATTTTTTTCATGAAATTTTTACTGGAACTTAAGGGAAGGAATCCAACGGTATCAAATAGCACAAATGCGGTGGCCAGTTAACAGGGTAATTTCGTGAAATTCATCATTTGTCAAATGCGTATTTCAGTAAATTTATTGTATTGCGAGCTGTGTGGCATGTGGCCTCATCCTGTTGCCACCAAATGTCGGTAACGTTAATGCCTTCCAATTAAGGTAGCAACAAATTAGTAAGCATGTCTCTGTAACGCTCACCGTTGATTGTAGCGTTGCAACCATCATTATTTTTGAAAGCACATGGACCAGTTATCCCACCGGCCCATACAGCCAATAAACCTTCATGCAAATTCCTCAAAAAACCGAAACAAAAAGTGCTTTAGCCAATTATTTTAGGAAGTACAATTTCCTTTACGGATGTTCTGCGAGAGGAGCGAGCCCAGAAAAAGCGTACCGAACAAAAAAGCGAACGGAAGAGCCATCAGTGACATCTATACTCTAGCCCTCTAACCTGGTTGGTGTCTACAGTTAGCTTACGTTAGACTACAATACTTTTGCCCTCTAACCTGGTTGCTGTCTACACTCAGCTTACGGTAGACTACAAAAAACTTGGATATTCATTCATTGAGAAGCTTTCTATGTCATTGAGTATAAAATAATGCTAAATGCTTAGTTAAATTTAGAGCAATAACCTAGCATTACTGAAGAAACGGGTTAGAAAATACAGCCAAATCCACTTTGCGGATGCAGTTATATGGAAATTTATTAGTGAAGTTTATTTAAAAAATTTGCGTGGTCATCAAATCGATGGTGTATGTTTGAAAATGACCCAGATTTCGCTTTTTGGTGTTATTGAATAGCTTACTCAAGCATTTAACAGCATTATCAAACATTAACAAGGGGTTCACATGGACCTATCATAATCAGGGAATTTGAAAAGTCGTCCACTGCACCAGCTTGACAAACGGTGGAAAGCATTTAACATTAGCTGCACAAAAGAACTACTGAGATTGAGTAGGGAGTCTCTTCGCATTACGAGGGTAGTCTTGACAGAACGCTGCTGAATCAGTAGGCATGAAATTCGTGTAGGCATCTCCTTTAATGAATTTGCCGGAACTGTAGATGAGAAGAGGAAGATAAAAGAATTCTTTATACAGTGCGCGAATCTCCGACTCTCTCTAGAAGAATTGACTATATTGGCTTTCATTTTTCCGTTAGTTTAGCTGACCTTTCTTTGTTTGATTTTAGGAAGTTAATCTAGTTTATCAGAAATGCGGGGTGGTTCTCCACTCAGGAAAAATGTATATTTACACCGTAAAAAGCATGCATTTTTTAGTGTGGTAAATCCTTTTCTTTGCGGTAGAGCATGAAATTTCGGTGGGGGAAAGATTGAATGCATTACTCAACAGAAAAGCAGAGGAGAAGTAACCAAAAACTTTTCTTCATCATTGAATAGAGCTTAAGCCGTGCCCTCTTCCAGACACTCAGAGAGGTGCTGCGATGCTTACCAAACAGAGTCAAAATTATAATTGTAGGGTACGATGGCCGGATATGGTGAAAAAGAAAGGAACACCTCTACTGGAAAACAGAGGAAATGCAGTTGCAGATGTCACTCCAATGTTGATATTAAGAAATAGGGGGCCTGTTTCAACGGGAAATGGAGAAGTAATCTGTGATTATGCTACACGGTGGAAGCTTGCTCTCTGGTAAACAGAGAAGAAGTATCCAAAGATCCTGTTCCGATGTAGAAATGGAGGAAAATGGGTTTGTCCACCGGAATACTAAGAAAAAGTAAACGGCTTCAATATTGCGAACTTAAATTCTAGTTTCAGGGTGATAACGGAGCCTTGAGTGGCTATGCAAGACCACAAGAAAGTCCCAGAGAAATTTGCTACTTAATCTACCTACGGAACTTCAAGTCAGTTTACATATATCTAAGTTCTAACAAGAAACTCATGATATTTGTGACCAGAAACAGTTCTTCTCAATAACTTATGGTCAAGAATTGGTTGTGGAATCCTAGGTGTCGCCAAAATGATATTTATAAATTTTCGTCTTTTTATATGGTAAACGTAGACTCAGTTTATATGTTTGTATGGTGGTGAGTATCAGAACTATAATCCATTACAAATCAATGTTATTTCTTCAGAAGACTCACCAAACTTTGCCTGCAACGTCGTGGCTTGTTTGTACATTGACAAAAGGGACCAGATTTTAATTGCAGGAACTATCAAATAGGCTCCCGGAGGACCAAATCTCTCATAGTAAACCATTCTTGTTCCTCGTAGTTGGTTTGAAAGAGGATTTAGCCCTCATTTAGAGAACATAGTTTTAATCCTTTAATGCGAGAGATAAAGTCACGATTCCAAGTTAGAAGATGAGGAATAACTTGATCCACCTCGATCACAACGGTGATTTGACAGCTTCTTATATGATATGACTTTTCAGTTCTAGGTTGATACCTCTGAACTCTACATCTTAACTGCTTATTGGCTTTGAAACAACTTGATCGAGTCGAGCTATTCATCTGTGTCTGGTGAACCGAATTACTAATTAACCTTTTTTAAACCCTTTCGTCTCATAGCACGTACATCTCAAGGACGTACTTGAAATGAGTATCTAAATCGATTTCAGAAATCTCGCTGAGAGTAACTTCTACATGACCCAGCTCTTGAGTGGGCATGGGTGTTTTCAGTCTTGCTTGCACAAGATTGGTAAGTAGCGGTCCCCCGACTGTAGGTTTTGCACAGGAGAAGAAGACGATGCCTGCAACACATTTTTTGGAGGTAAAAGATGAGACAGGCTGTTCTAGGACTACAAAAAAACAAGAGAGCTCTCCCCACAAAGTCTAGTCGTGTCGATGCTTGAATCGGTTGACGCGCATTGTGACACATTATTGTATGTTCGAGCAGCCCTAAACGATAAGGAGGGCTCACAAGAGTGGAAAATGTCGGGGTTAGGGGATTACTTTTCTAGGAATCCCTCTTCCTCTCCCCCGAGGAAGGATCCCCAATTCGAAGGCACCTTTCGGCGCAGCAAAATGAGGCTTGGCCCCAATTAATTTGTTAGCTTAGGTTCTTAGGTTAATAGGGAAGGTGTTTAGTGGGTAGTCTAGATATCTTGTGCACCTGGGAGCCCCACAATCAGGTCGTAAGCAGCCTTCACCTCACAACTACTTGTAAAACTAAACTGACGGTAAAAGCTTTCGCTTCTTCGAGTGATCGGTAACGACTCTACCATAACACGAAAGAAAACTCATTTGATTCCTCTTTTTTGAGTGCTCCTATCTGGCTCTATACTGTTTAACGTCAAACTCAAGTTAAGGTGTTCCTTTTCTTCGCTTATCTTGTAAAATTTAGGAAGTTCGAGGTATTCTCCGCCCTCGTCTTGCAGTTATACACTTGATCAGTGTGCTGTGGGTGGCGCATGAGTAGGGTTGCAATTTGTGATCCTTTGAAAGGTTCTCTAAACGAAATTCGATAGGAACCCCCAAATACATGGGCCTTTTCAGTTACTAGCAGTTAGATTCCTAGGGGAAGCTTCATAAAATCTTAAATTAAAGTTCCATTCAATCCAAATATTGCGTTTCCAAGTAGAACTTAACCAAAGCAGCTTGATATATGTCAGCAAATCCTTATAGTTTGAATGAATTGAATATCGAAAAGAATAGAATATCGAAAAGTCTTTTAACCTCACATGTTAAAACCGATACCATTGCGTATTCTTATCCTCTCAACCTATTCTCTACAACATAAAAACAGCCACGGAAAATGAGAATTTATTTTCCATTTCTACCACTCAACATGTACAAAAGCATATCAACATAATCTACAGCACATAGAAAAGTTTGCGTGATCGAAACGTGTTAACTTCCTGTTTGTTACAGAAAAGAAATGAAATTAGGCCAAGCAACCACAGCAGGTTCACTACTTCCTTGTACATAATACAAATAAAATGCATGCTATGCTACGCCGCTACCACACTATTTCTGAACACGATTCCATAACAGTGCACTCGACATAGTGCACTTTCTCTCCTATAATAGTGAATAGATGCAGAAACAGAAAATGCATTGGGTTGATGTGTCGGATTGCAATTGCGTTTTGTGCGAGTTCCTTGTTTCAAGGCGGTCTTGTTGGTAAGGATGGGTTCACTTCCTTGTTGCTGCATGGCTTGCTTGATGGTTACCAGTGAAAGTTTCTCTCAAATGAATCACCCTTGATTGCAATCGCGGAATTGGGGAAAGCTGTTTGGCTGCAGGATCTTATCAGGTTAGATTTGATTAACCTTTCACATGCATCACCTGGAATATCGCATGCATCGGTAACACCATCATCTACTCGATTACCCATGCATATGTTAGATTGTTGAAGTTGAATTACTAACGCGAACCAGGAAAGACTTTTTCACATCAACCGACGGACGGACAGCGACGCGACGGTCGCGCGGGCAGCTAGAAAACGCATAGAAAACATTCATGTCAACATTATAAATAGTTGATGTGTGTTGCTTGCAGTCAGGCTAACAAACAACAAATATGTCACACTTTTATGCAGGAAATGCTTGAGAACAGAAATGCGGTGCTCTATGTTGCTAAGGAATCGGGCCATTGATTGTATGGAATTTCATAGGTCGTCGGACGGCCCCGACTTGTGAGTGCACAGCCCTCGGCCACTGATTTGCCCTGAAAATGCTTTAAGCATTTATGCGAAAATTACATTTGCATTTTCTTTTCATTGCAATTTATGCACATATATGCATGCAATAATATATGCTCTCTATATACGAATATACGCTATGAATGGGAAATTGTAGAGGTATATAATGGACAAATGTATCGTCGAGTGTATTTAAATGTGCGGTGGCAAAATGGAAAGAAGGAAGTTGAACAGATTGACCTCAAAGTTCTATCGTTGGACCTCGACTTTTTCATTATAGATCAAAGACATGAATATATTTGCCGACGTTGTTATTGCCGCGCAAGTACTGCTAATTTGACGCTGCTCCTTCATCGACCCACACTTGCATATGTCATTCGCCGATTGTTTATTGACATGTTTGAAGGCGAATGGTAATGTGATGAGAGCTTTCTTTGGAGGAATAAGGATTATTGTTGGCGAAGATGTCTTAAGTTGAAGCTTTGTCGTGGAAGAATTTATACGTATTTGGTTTTGATACAGGAAGTAGGAAGTCAGACATTGATAGCCATTGGACAATTTAAAGCACCACCATCAGTATTTTCAGATGACAAGAAGACATTGATGTACTGATAGGCAATGATAAGAACTATAACACGGATATTTGTCGCTATTAAGATGTTTGCTATTCTCAGTAGAAAAAAACGATTAGAGCTATTAGCTAGCAACCAGCATTTAAATTTAGACCAGGGTGGATCTGTAATATAACGACTACATTTGGCTGTTGCAGAAGTAGTTGTGGAATAACTGGTATAAAAATAATTGACTTATCTTCCCTCTGAAAAAGGCCAGAAACATTAATAAATAAATCGAAATGTTTAAAAATCATGAAGAAACTCGATTTTTTCCTACTTCTCCAACTTCCAAACCATTCATTTTACAGCAAAGTTGTAAGGAAATAAAAGCTGTGTAATTAAATGTTCTATAAGATATAATTAGTTAAAATTTAAAAAAAAATTTTACCCTTGCCGTAAAATAGCAATAAATATCTATAAGAAGAAGAAGAAAACAGCACTCCACCTATCGAACGCATTTTATAACATTAAAATTGGAACATAACGTGGCCTCAGAAATTTTTTAAAATTATAAACATTTATATTTGATAACAAATAAATTGAATATCTCGGTGCTACTGATACAAATTAAATTAAAAAAAAATGTGTTGGAAAGTACTGTAAAAGATGCTTCTTTTAAAAAAGTTCAATAATGTGAATTAGTTCTTGAGATACAACCATGTAGTGTTTGGGGGTGTTGGAAGGCCAATGAAGGAATGCAGTGATGGGCTTATGCCTCAGCGAGCGAAGATATTAGTGCTCGCCGGAATTGGCCTTGTCTGAGGACGCATGAATACGCTTGCAGGCTAGCGTCGTGGGGCAGGTTCTTTTTCCCCAGCACAAGGGGCCACTACAAAAAATTGTCGCATTCACGAATCGTTCGATCAGATTCCGTCGATTCGCCCGTGTCGGTGCCGATGTAACCTACCGATACCGATGCGCGATTAACGCGCGCGGAACGCGAGACAATTCCGTCCTTACACCGAAGACTTACGACCCCCAAATAAGAGTGGGATATCCACGTGGAAGCGCGCACTCCCCCATCCTTATCAAGATTCATTGTAGACATGGATGTATGGAAATTTACATTAACAATTTTTATAAAACAATTTATATGAACGTTTCCTGTAAATATAATAGATAAGGTTTATAATAGATTGAAATTTTATAAGATCGAATCGTATAAAAACTTAATATAAATAAAACACCAGTGTGGAAGGCCACTCTACCCAGGCAAGAGCGCCTGGAACTTCAAAGAAGGAAGGAGCTATAGCCCGATGGCTAGCTCAGAAGAGGAGTGTCCAGCCACCGTGGCGGGTCCCATACCCGGTCGAAAGATCGGAAATGAGAAGACCAAGGTTTGTCTTTTAACAATTCGTTTTTATTTTATTTTGTATTACGTCCTTTTGAAGCAGCCAATGGTGATAACAATCACAAAATATGAGAGTATTTAATAAATTACCAAAAGGTATAATGAAGTATTGAATATAAAAAGATTTAAATTTCACTCATATGTATGATAATGTCGGCTCGCACAGTATTTGTTTTGTTTATTAGGTCTATTTCTTCCTTGTGGCTTGAATAAACTTTTCTTTAAAGTTATACAATAACCAGAGCTAGGTAAGTTTAACTCTTATTGGTTTTATTATAAAACAACACAAAATAAACTTCTGAATCAACATTTTTTTCCAAGAAAGCAGCATTTCTACACAAATAAAATACAAAAAATAGGCATTTTTCAACCACGCCAGTATTATTATTATTATCAGCGGAGTGTTCATAATCTTTCAAGGTAAACATTTAAAGTTTTATAACAATCAACGATAGAAATTTGTCTTATTGTCTTCATTACAAAAAAATCAAATTATAAACTAGCATTTATCTCGAAAAAAGTACTTCTACACAAACCAATTGGTTTAAAAAAAACAGGAACTTTTTAATCAATACATAGCTAATTTGGTTAAAAACGTCGGATATAGTTTTATTAGAAGATCAAATTCAATCAAAAAAAAATTAAGCAATTCTTTGTGATAACTTGCAAAGCATAAAATGCATGGTGCAGGTTCCTCAGAACAAATGTCACAAAACCACGGTGTGTCAGTACGTTTTTTATTTTCCGTACACTGGCCAAACGGTCTACGCTTTAGTCTATTTTTCTATGTCAAATCAATGTTTTTTTTTATAATGTGCATAGATTTAGCTGGAGTATTGATAGGTCTCAAGGGTTCTGTTTTTTTTCCGGCAGCAATGCATTTATTATGCTCAACCAGCAGTCGTACAGAGTCATATTGGGTGGACCAAAATAGTTGTTATATATTTTATACGAATTCATCAAAAGAAGCTGGAAAGTTTGGGTAGCAATCTTCAAATACCAGCGAAGTGTTAGTCTTGCTGTCCACGCATGAAATATACTTGAGATTTATTCATTGTACTTGGCTGTTTGTTTCGGTTTTTGAGTAACATGACCTCTTTTATTAGAGACTGCCACTATTTTATCTGCATAGTGAGTAGTAATGTTATGTATTGGAGGTTCATCTTTCCACTTGCCTATGTGAACTCAATCGCAAAACATGGAAATGTTTTCCCCTTTCTTTAATTTTTTATTTATAACTTCTTTGGGGTTCGATTTCAAACCTTTTCTTTAAGTTCCTGTGCACTGTGTGTTATGTTCCCTTAATTTTTGTGCTAGTTGAAAACTATTATAGAAATTATTCATGTAGACTTCTCTTGAAGAAGTTGCATGACAATTTTTTGCGCATGACCCTTTTCTATCACTTCCGTGTCTTTTCCACCAGCATACCTTCTGAACTTCAAGAGTAAGCCATCAGGTTCTGTGAGCATATATAATTTTATACTATATTTATGGTGCTTATTCTTTATAAACTTAGTCTCCCTCGCCATTATACCATACTCTCATCAAGTGGTAACTCTCTAGTGGAATAACAGCATTCAATGATTGACCAAGTGATCCTCACTGTTTACGTCAGAAATTGAAAGAAAGGCACCGCATAATCAATATAAATCTATATTTGCTCATTTGTTGGGCAAATACTTGAACTGAAAATAGTCTATTTGCCTTCCAATATTCTTGTATGTAAGGCAAAGTTATAGTGCCCATGTGCAATAACAAACCCAAGAATATTCTAAGCTCAGGAACAGTTTGCTCTTTCCATGCAGTAGTTTATGAAAATTCTTTTACACGGTCGGACCAAAATTACCTCTCTGTCTGGACATTTGTCTCAGCACATATTATTTTAAAAAAATCTTCAACAGAAAAAAGAAATCAAAATAATCAATAGGATTTATGCCAGCAGTATCCCTACAGAACTTTTTGCATTTCGTAAAATGTATAATAATGTAATCCAATCTAAGGTAGACCCTTGAGCAGAATGTTGGCAAGGCTGGTCTGTGTTTTTGTCCTGTTGAGGAGGCAACGGTGAGGCCACCGATGGCGCTCTTTATCCATCTGGGGGACATACGGTCACATTTGCCACAAGCATCTCTCCTAGAGGCTGCAATTTTCATCACAAGTTTCCTCTTTTGATGAGCACCCACAGTAATATAGTCATTATCACTATCACTCCTTAATAATTGTTCTTCAATATCACTTTCATTTAGTGTTTAATTGGATTGAAGTCTTTTTTTGGCCGAAAAAGTCCCGCTCGGCTATCTATACTTAAAAGTGATTAAACAAAATGATAAGACGTATTCAAAAACCACGACCATTGAAATAAAATTTGGAATGTCGACCACAATGCCAGCTTATAAATAACGTTCTGCGACCGAAAACGGTCAGACACTGAGGTATAAAAGCTAATAAGGCGAGGAAATGCACCGGTGAGTGGTCGGCATCTCGCCCGCGCATCGCACTTCGCACCGGTGCGAGGCCAGTAGTCAACCATTTAATGATTCTACTGAAGGTCGTTTTTCAAATCAGTCTGATTAAGTTCAAAGGATCAAATCGAAATAACATAAGCAAAATTCTGTAGTTATCAGTTTTTGCTTCCATATTTCAAAACCAAACCGTTAGGAGCTTCTAAACAATCCGCTGAAATAAGAAGAAAATAAAATGTTATGGTGTCTTAATATTAAATGCTTTTATTTGGTAATAACTTCAACCGACTTATAATAAAACAAGATAAACCCTTAAAATGTAGTCCGCGTGGTGTAGTGGTTAGAGCACTAAGCCCGTAAGCCGAAGGTCTCTGGTTCGGGTTTCGTTGGCGTCAATGAGATTTAGTTCGAGTGATTCTTCTAACGGACTATAAGCCTGTTCAGTTATGATACGTGCTGGTTTAAAATCAGAACGTATCGCAGCTTGGTGGACGGACACACGGCCAAAGCGTGATAATGATAATATCACCTTGGGGAGTACCGATACATTCGATCATGACAATGAGATACTCTAATTATCTCCAAGTGAAGGCTTAAAAACTCGTTAAAAAAATAACTTAAGTGCTTTAATATAAAGCAAGTTAAGTATTTTAATATAAATCACCAAAGTTTTTCAGAACAGAACGTTAAAAGTGTTTATTTTCTTAGTAAAACCATTGATGTCTTAAGTCAAGAGCTTATTTATCTTAAAAGAAAATATTTAACAGTTTTTCGCCGAAAATACAGAAACAACGGCCATCAAACTTTGTGGAAAGGTCAGAAATGATGACATCTTGAAAGTTTTGTGATGGAAAAATTTTCAGAGAGCTTTAAGGGTGTGTCTCTCCATAAAAGGGGTTCACCCTTTATTATTCATCCAAAGTAGTTGTGTGAGATCTCAAACGAAAATTCTTGATGAGATCTTTCCAAAACATATCCAAAAATTTACCTGAACAGCATCGAGGAGAAAATGTACGAAATTTTTGCAAACTACCCATCCTCGCCACCTTCCAGTTTGCCGAATACCTTTGATGTAGAAAAATCTGAAAAACCTAACTGTTTTGCAATTAAATAATAGATTTGTCTTCTGGGGTTTCAAATAAAATTTAAATAGAATCTAATTCAAGAACAAATAATAAAACAGTAAGCATATGTAAACTAAAATACCCTAAAAACGACTCTTGGCTATTTTTATATGCGTAGGGGAGATCTAATTCAGCCCGGGTCGTACTTTTTATTGTGTACGTTTTATAAAGTACTCTCCAAAATCATATAAAACAATTAAAGCCGTAATATGAAAGTATTAGAGGAGAGCATAAGGGAGGAGGACGGTCTACAATATACCAAATATTTTCAGTTAAGCAGGTATTGGGAATATAGACATACTCGTATAAACAATATAGACTAATACTCGTATAAACAATAAAGCACCAACTCTTTGTAGTCTTCAAGCAAGCATACGACAGTACCGACTGAAATACCCTATACAAAATAATGCTTGACATTGACGTCTCAACAAAACAAGTCCACAGTCCCAGGTCAACGTAAACGGTGAACTAATGGATAGCTTCATAATGAAATCAGGGTTAAAACAAGGGAATGGATTTGCCGAAATGGTATTCAATATTGCGCTAGAACACGTCATCAGAAAGACATTAACTGAAAACTCTGGTGCACGAATGGTCAAGTCCAAACAATCGTTAGCATATGCTGACGGCGTCAATATTATGGCACATTCAATCTCAGATGCCAACTTGAATATTTGGATACCTTTGCTTATCTTGTAGCGTCGAAAAGGACGAGATTGGACGCCGAATGATCGCCGCAAACAAAGCTATTACTCTGTCTTCCCATTCTAAGGTCCAGAGTTATGCGTAGGCAAAATAATCTTCGTATTTACACATTTCTAAGCAAACCTATGCCGTTGCATGGAAGTGAAACATGGGCCCTGAGAAGGGAATTCGAAAAGCCTGTGGACTTATTTGAAACCAAAGTTCACCAGAAAATCTATGGCCCAGTTAAATAAGGAAGAGAGTTGAGACTATGTTTAGTAATCGAGCAGTTAAGGGTTAAAGAAAATTCAGGCATAAAATGTCCCAGATCAACTAAACGATCGAACTGGTCGATTGCAGATTGAACTGGAACAATTTCAGATTGAATTGGAACAATTTGCGATCGAACTGGTACGATTTGAGATTGATCTGGGACGATTGAATATTTTTGACAGCAGTTGCCATTGGACGGAGGAGTGAGAAGAAAGATTTTTCTTGAAGTGCAAAAAACAGGTAACACCCGTTTGGGAAATTGTGCCCGATATTTGATTAGCAGTTTTATTTCTTGCCTGTGTTTAATTTGTTTAGCGCATGTCCATCGAGAATTTGCAAAACTGTGACCCCTTTGCTGATGCAATGAATTGTGCTGAGGATACGGTACAGGACGGACTTGCGCACATGGGAGTTCAGCTCGCGATATACTAAGAGTAGATCAGCCGTTCCGCTACTTGGTGAAAGTGTTTCCAAGACGATTCCAATTGAGGTTGGGTTTTCCACAGGTAAGCAGAAAATTCAAAATTTCAATACGACTTACTGAACGAACGCGCAATTCGCACATATAGGACATTTCGAAGGTTCGCAGCGCGAACGGAAGTGCACGCATATAGTGTGGGAGCTAGCAACACCCGCGCCCACAGCCCCAACGGTAGTTTGGCTGGTGGTGAAGTTACTCGCTGCTTTACGGTCTTCTACATTTCAGTTCTTCCCTGGCGGTCGACAGTTTTGAGCCCTCACCGCGAGAGAGTTGATCTGACCTACGTGACTACATGCAATCCGCATATTCCGCGCTTCCGTGGTTCCATTGAAAGGCCAAAGGACTTGAACATCAACTCCGACCCACCTGACCATTTCGACCAGTTTCTTGGTTTCAATTTGGTTTATTTGTTTTGGCAGTGAACGATTCGCGGAATTCCTCGCGAAACGCGACTTGGAGCTTCCTGTCTTGCAAGGCCAAAATTCTAATTAGTTGAAAGCGTAGATTAGTCCGCATACTAGATCCTTTATAAAGGATTCTCTGACAGCATTCGTGGCAAGACTTGCGAAGAACTTGTGCATTATATGATTTCTGTATTGAGATCACTGCGACCGTGGAGGGGTTATTTGGATCTCGGGGAAAAGCAGGCAAAAAGTCGAGCGAATAATTCACCAACTGCTGTGTCTGCGCGCATAACCAGAGTTGACGTGAAAAAAAAAGACGGGCGAGGAGAGCCCATTATATTTGCGGGCGATATATTCTAGCGTGTAACAACCAGGTGTTGACGTAAACATAGGAGTTAAGTTAAAAGCCACTACGAGCTAATCTCGTTTTCAATCACGTTTTCTATTGTAAGTCCTGCCTTTTTATTATAAGGCGTGTTACACGTTAATTACTAAGCGAAACGTCGAAAGCAACATTTTACCAATATACCTATATTCTCGCCTATTCTATCGACGAATCTAATCCGCCAGTAACAGGAAGCTGTTATCCCGTTTTCAAGAGGCCTGCCACTCAAAACGTGATTTCCAAAAGTGATACGAAGCACAAAAATTTTTGAGGTTACCCGCCAGGTAAACTCAGTGGACTTTCGACGAAAACAGGGATCGGTATATCGCGAAATAGTTAGTGACAGTTGGTAAGAAGCCAAAATTCGAAGGGACTTTTTTGGCAAAACCATTGTTACATCTGCATTGATAAGGAAAAACATATGTGTGTTGTTAGTACGCTTATTACGATATCCCATAAGGTTTAGCGACACTTTCTTCACTCGTGTGTAATTGACATTAACCCCGTGCTGCCGGGGAAGTGTGTGCGCGGATACGAAGTATGATGTTCAGTTCGATCCAAGTCATAATCAAATCTGAATAAATGCAGCCAACACAGTCACCATCGCCGCAAGCTTCATACATTCCATTCCAATCACCTCCAGACCAACAACCACAGCCATATCATATCTTACAACAACAGAATCCTTCAGCGGCTATCTTGCATCAGCAGCCTCCTCCGGGCTCGCAGTCACCCCAGGCAGGACAAGGCCAACCAGGTACAACACCACTATATGTGCCACAACAGGCGGGATACGCCATACCAACAGGTCAATCCATTCGCATGAAAATGGCAACAACCTAATATTGTAATAAGGCTACCCAAATTAATTAGCTCGGTTCATTAAACCAAATTCGGACTAGTAAGAAAAAGTACACAAAATAATTTTCGAGCCAAATTTCCTACGTGTCTCTTCTGTTATGTTGAAATAAACCATCTGAAAAAGGAACAATATTATTGAATGGACAAAAAATCAATCAACTCATGAAAACTAATCGAAAAGGGAGGAGTAAAAGTGTGCGCGTCAATTTGGATGTTCCCCTTCCTTGTTGAACTTGAAATTTAGAGCGTATATATTGTGGAGTTAAACGAAACCAAAATAACGGAAAGGTGTAGCTTTGAACTGAATTGTGTGGAGCTGTGAAAATCTATGACCATCCCAAGGATAAATTCCCTGAAGCAACTAGTAAATGCATTTCGAAACATCAAAGAAGGCGGAGTTTTGTTGAAATTTACCGGAATTTTAATATATGGTGAACGCGAATTTTGGTTTAGCCTTTTAGCTAAGTTCGGAATCGGATGTGGAGTGGGACCCAAAGAAACAGTTGAATGTCTAATCGGGATTCGTGTAAAAGCAAAATACCATCCAGCTGAGCGAAAGACAATGCTTTTGACTAAAACCCCTCGAAAAGGCTAGATAGAAGGCAGTTTGGTTCATTTATAGATTTGTTCCGTGTCGTTTCGTGGTAAATTTTAAATTGTAGTTTGGGCTGGATTCTAGTGGGCAGAACTGTGAAGTCTCGCATTCCGAACTCGCTTCTTAGGGCCGTCGCAAGTATCAAGTGCTCGGGAACGTCGCGTTGCTCAAATTATTGTTATTGCTGAAAGCAAGCACTTATTAACATTACATAAATCTCAACAAATGAAGGAAGAACGGTACGAAGAGGCAGACGTAGTGACATTAAAATATTCTAATACACGGTGCCCCTAAATCATTTGGTAAAACTAGGAGCCAATCGCATTGTTTCTATCGATTTGCTGCTATACATCGAAGCTCCATTATATGCCCAAAATATCGGTGTCTTGAAAGGAGTAGGAAAGTCATTATTTCGCCAACTATTCCTATGGATGGAAATTAGCAAGGGCACCAACGACCAAAGAACAGCTGTTTGTCATTAATCTCCGATAATTTTGGTTGGAATTTTTCTTATTGGAATCTCAGTATTCGTCGATGCATGTTAACGTTAGAAGTAGATTTAACGGCAGTCAAGTTGCATTACAGGACCACCCACATCACCAGCAGGCGCCCGACGAGGATGTTTAGGTGAGTACCTTTGCTTTTGTCATATACATATACATTTTTTTTACATTTTTTTACATTTTGTTATATTTACATAATTCTTTTTGCACTTTGTCACATATATATTTTTTACATTTTTTACCTTATTTTTATATCTACATTTTTTACATTTTTTTATATCTACATAATTTTTTTGCACTTTGTCACATACATATATTTTTTTTACATTTTCTCTTATACATTCATAATTTTTTTGCATTATTTTTGGCATGTACATAGTTCTTGTTACATTTTTTTCACATACATATAATTTTTTTAACTTTTGTTAGATGTATAAAATCTTGTTTGTACACATACCTATGTTTTTTCCCTATTTGGGCACATACGTATATCTTTGCGTGTAATTAACCAGTTAAATTTTGCGAAAATAAAAAGAAAGGATGAATTGCTAAATTTTTTTGAAAATCGGTCTTTCCTTTCCCAACATTCTGACATTCTGAACCCGGTACGGTGGCAGGCTGCCCCCTAAAAACATGAGCCAGCCGCCGGGTACTTAATTAATCCTTTTTTCGTTTCAGGTGACATCGCGGGTTGAGTGGCCCAAGGAGAGTGCCTCTTTATGGCATAGAGTTATGCAATCAAATTGTATAATTCTATGGCATAAATTGGTCACCGGGGTACTCCCCTTCTGATGGGAAAGTTCATACAATTCAAGTTGTATGAGTTTTCCACTCAGAAGAGGAATACCTGGCCACTGCAACAAAATATGGATTTATTCCGGTTGGGTGGGTGCGAAGGGGCTCCATCACCACCCGGTTGCCCCTCTTTCATTTGTGGGCCATGAGCTTCGTCGGGTAATGGCGAGGTTACCCCAAGTCCGCCTTTCTTCTCAGGTTCCTCTTGTTCTCGAAACAAGTACTATCTCCCTCGATGTAGTTATCTACACTTTTTGCGACTTCGGTCGCCTCTTGAGCAACATCTAATTCGTGAGTGCGGAAATTTTTTGTAGTGGGTCCTCGTGCTGGGGAAATGAACCCGCCCCGCGACACCGCAATGCTAGCCTGCCAGCGCATTCACGCGTCTCCAGACGAGGGCATTCTCGGCAGATATTGTCATCTTCTTCTGCCGAGGCAGCAGAACATCGCTGCAGTCCTTTACAGACATATTGAAACTTAGTAATCACTACATATGTTACAACAATGAGTAGTACAAGTATGAACTATTTGGTGAACCACCTGTTTCAGCTTGCGTAAAGTTAGATACAATGAGCATGGAATGTAAAAAAAAACATGGAAGCAAACCGGCTACTCAAAAGAAAATGCAAGAGTGGAGCACGAGGCAGACGGCCAACACTAAAACCAAGGAAAACTCTTTTCAAGTTCCAGAATATCGAATGCAGCTTTTGAGGAACTACCTGAAGGACCGAAGCCTGCTCTACGACACGACACAGGGCCAACGAAGGATGGAAATTACTTCGGGTGTTCCCCAGGGATCTATCCTTGGTCCGGACCTGTGGAACGTGTCTTACGACGGGCTACTGAGACTTGAGATGCCAGATGATTCGCGTTTGGTCGGCTATGCGGATGATGTTGCGGCTCTGGTCGCTGGACGCACCGTTGAACAGGCGCAACTTAGGCTAGGTATGCTAATGCGCCGAGTGAGGGACTGGATGACTGCTCGCGGGCTCAGTTTAGCACTGGAGAAAACCGAAGTGGTCATCTTGACAAAAAAGAGAATCCCTAGAACGTTCAGCGTCACTTGTGCCTATGTGGCCAGTCCAAAAATTTTGAAACCGCTTATAAACTGTTTTAATCGAAGGTGCAAAGTCACCATAATGTTTATCAAGCTTCTCCTTAGTCTCCTGAGGCGCTTTGCTGTTCATAAAGTAATGTTTAATCTCCACACGAACCCTAGAGTAAGGATGATCAGTATTGGCGACTTACGAATCGAATCGAAGTCAGCGGTGAAGTACCTGGGGCTACTGATCGACTAGAAGATGAGTTTCTTTGAGAAAATTGGGGCAACGGCTGAGAAGGTTTCTTTGGGAACATCGGCTCTGAGTCGACTTATGGCCAACGTATGCGGACCCAGCCCATCAAGAAAACGCCTCTTGATGAGTGCTGTAGGGTCAGTGCTACTGTACGGAGCAGAGGTATGGGCGACGCTCTCAGCAAGGAGGTATACCGAAAACGTTTGGCACATGTACAGAGAAGAGGAGCACTGCGAATTGCATCTTCGTATCCAACAGTCTCTGACTCGGCGGTGAGAGTTATTGCAGGCGTGATACCTGTCGCCCTCCTTGCTAGAGAGTGCCGCGCTATTTACCTGCGCCGAAACGAAGACGCGAGGGAGATGGTTGTCCGCGAGGAGAGACAGCGCTCGCTCAACGATTGGCAGCAGTCTTGGGTCAATTGCACGAAGGGAAGGTGGACTGCGCGCCTCATCCCGGATGTGAGACCGTGGCTAAATCGAAAGCATGGTGAGACTGACTTCTATCTGACCCAGCTTTTGAGCGGGCATGGATGTTTTCAGTCTTACCTGCACAAGATCGGTAAGTCATGGTCCCCCGATTGTCGGTTTTGCTCAGGAGAGGAGGACAATGCCTGCCACACATTTTTTGCGTGTACCAAATGGGTCAGGCTGCGAAAGGAACTCTACAGGCAGACGTGAGAGCTCACCCCGGATAATATAGTTGCGGTGATGCTCGAATCGGTTGATAAATGGAGCCAGGGGGCACATAATGCTCGGGCAGTCCTGAAATATAAAAGGGACTGACAGCAGCCGGGGGCGCTGGGGCTGGGGGATCGCTCTTCTGGCAATTTCTCTACTCCTCTTCTCTCCCGCTAGGAAAGGGACTCCCCAGCTTGAGGGCGCCCCACGGCGTAACAAAACGAGACCTGGCCCGAAGTAATGTGTCAAACGGTTCAAGGCTGGGTTCTCAGGTTGACTGGGGAGGTGTTTAGTTAGTAGTCCAGTCACCTTCTTGCGAGCATGGGAGTCCCACACTCTGTGCATAAAGGGCATTCACCTCCGTACCACAAAAAAAAAAAACACTAAAACCAAGGACTCGATGGGAAGACAAGATCGAAGCTGATAGCAGATCCTTGTGGGAGTGATCGATTGGCAAACGAGGTCGCAGAACCGTGATGATGGGAGGTGATTAATCTTCCTCTTCTTTGTAGTACTTTATCCCCTCTCGGGCATTCGCTTCTTGCAAATAGCGCCTCCAACTGTATCGGGCCATTGACCGCGTCCTCCAATTTCAAAATTCGAGCAGTGATAAACTGTCTTCGTCAACCGAGTCAGACCACCGTTTCCTCGGTTTCTCTACTGGTCTCCGGCCTCCAGTTCTCCCAACGAATATCTTTTTGGGTCTCCGTTGCTCGTCCATACGATTCATGTGTCCATCCCAGAACAGCTTCCGCATTCTTACAATCGTTGAAACCTCCGGCTCGTCAAAAATTTCATACAGCTCATGGTTGAATTGAATTCGCCATTCGTCTGCGTCCAGCTTCGCTCCGATTATTCGCCCAGGATCTATCGCTCAAAGGCGTTCAATATATTTGCGGATGCTTGGGTTAGAGTCCACACATATCTTATCAAAGAATTGTTTACTTGGAGCTTTGTTTTCCTATGTATACAGCTGATCTTCAAGATTGCCAAAACTGGATAAAGTATTTCATTCGCGAGCTGTATTCTTCGCATACTTTGTCCCTTTTGTTACTGGTTCTCATAATTTTGGCGCTTAAATACACAAATTCGCTTGCTTTTTTTTTTTTTTTAATTACCTCCATTCCCTACCACTCTCTCCATCACTCTTTCTTCGTCGCACAACGCTCGTGCGATCTGCATTCACATTACGTCGCTTGGTCCTTTGTGCCACCCAGACAATGTTTAACACATCGGTATAAGGGGGCACACAATATAATGTGAACTAGTCCTTTTCGTGAACATCTAGTCCAAAAAATCATGATCAGCTCTCAGAGATAAAAAAAAAATTCAATATCATACGATGCATTCAAAAAAAACTCTGAGTAACTGTCACTTCAGTATCTCGCCGATAGGGTAAAAAAGAACGCCCTAAGATACTGGGCTCATAAAAGCAGAATTACAGGTCCACGCTTCAATCAGTACTCATTAAATGCTCCCTTAGTCTTTTCTTAAATACCAAAAGTGAGTTTGCTTCCTTAACAATTTCTGGTAGATTGTTATATATACGCAAAGCATCATTCGTTGCATAGTATACTCAAATAGTAGCCACACCTTTCATTTACCCTGTGTTGCACACTTTTTAAATTTTCCCAGGGGCATTACAGCTGATCCGGGGCATTACAGCTGATCCGGGGCATTACAGCTGATCCATTTTTGGCGCGCTCAAGAAACAAAGCAAAATGCAGATAAAATTTCCGACGCACGTGTTCTTTTACGCATTTCAGAACATAGGAGTGCTGCCAGATCCTAATAAAAAACTAAAAGATTGCATGGAACGAATTTGTTTTTCTGCAATGTTATTGATTTTTTAGCTCTGGTAGCCCTGAAATCTCTCATCGAAGCATATGTTTATATTCGCGCCATTCCTCGCATCAGCGTTTACCATCTACCTGCTACCGAAGATTTATGGCTTGCTGTTCGGCTTGTGTTCGGATTTTTCCGGAGGGTTGATGGAGTGTGGTTACTATTTGATTATACTATGATTCGTTGCATCGTTCTTTAGTCGATCCGTTCTGGCAAAAGGTATTACGAATTGATTTGCATTCCTCGCATTATGTGGGTTGATCTGTGATACCTTAATTAATGGCGCTCGTTCCGATCCATTAGTTTTTAAATTTCTGTAGATAAACTTCGCCTTCTCCATAATAATAATTTGACTAAAGGTTAATGATTTTGCCAATTGGTAAACCAAACTAGTTTGAGTAAGCATTGGCAGCTTCAGAATGTTTTTATACGCTTTGGTCAGCAGCCTGGATATACTGTTTAAATGTTGCTTCGCTGATTGACTCCAAATAAGTACTCCATAATGCAATTTCGCCAGGACAAACGCATTTAGAACAAGTTTCTTGATGTGCATTGGAAAATCCTCATATCTTCTTAACAATTCTATTATTGGGGCTAATTGCCTTCTTAAGCTATTTATGTGTGGTAACCAGGTCATACGATGGTCTATGATAAGACCAAGATATTTCATTTCTAGCACTCTTTGCAATTTTTCGCCGTTAATATTTAGTTCGACATCTATGTCTCCTTTGTGCTTTTGCTTAAAAACAATATATTTTGTCTTTGATGTGTTCAATACTAGTTTGTTTCCAATTAACCACTGATGGAATTTTCCTAGATCGTCGTTGATAGTGTTCTCAATGGCAGTTTTGTCTCGTACTGAATAAAGTAGAACTGTGTCATCAGCATATAATGTGTGATATCCCGTCAGCCCACATGTATTTAGATTATTTGTATATAGCAGGAACCAAGTTGGACCCAGTATTGAACCTTGGGGAACTCCTGTTTCCGTAGGTGCATGGTCGTTCAGTACATTGTTTATTAAAGTTCTCTGCGATCTTCCCTCCAAGTAACTCTTAAACAACTGCTTAGGACTACCCTGAATACCATACGATTCAAGTTTACGAAGCAAGAGATCATGATCAACTGTATCAAATGCTTTTTTCAAATCCACAAAAATTGCGATGACATAATCACCTCTGTCAAGTCCTAGATTGATGAAACGTGTGACAGAATGTAGGGCATCCAAAGTACTCTTGTTCTTTTGAAAACCAAACTGATGTTGGCTTATGATAGAGTTTTCAACTAAGAATGATGTTAATCGATTGTTTAGTATTTTTTCAAATATCTCACTAAATCCCGTCAGCAGCGCAATCGGGCGATAGTTATTCGGGTCAAGATGATCACCACCCTTAAATATAGGAACTATTTTTGCAAGTTTTTCTTCTTCCGGAAAAGTCCCCTTCCTAATATGCACGTTTATAAAATTTGCCATAATCTGGGCTATGTCCTCCTTAATTATACTAATCTCATTCATCGTGATGCTATCAATGCCTGGCGCCGTATTCTTTTTCAATTCATTGATTACATTTAAGACTTCCCTTATATTTGTTTGATGAATGTGAAAGATGGAATTTATTGCGATATTTGTATTATTTACATTGCCTGCTGAACTGGCAACGATTTCTTTAGTGATTCTTCCACCAATTGTTGAAAAAAAATTATTCAATGAGTCCGCCGCGTCACGTGGACACGATGTGTTAGAGGGCCCATCAGGATTCAGTTGAAAGTTTTGTGATATAGCCTGGGTTGAAGAGTTATCCTTTACCTCATTTATTATTTTCCATATTTCGCGGGAGTTGTCAGCCGCTGTTTCCATTCTTCTTGAGAAATATAAGAATTTAGCCTCTTTCACCAGTCGTTTCGATTCTTTTTTCGCTTGCATATACAGAAACTTGAAAGCCTGGTTTCCACTGTTCTTCCTGTAGTCCATGTATGCCTTCCTTTTTTTAATACTTGCATCAATTACTTTTTTCGTTATCCAAGTCCGTTGTCGACACCTAATTTTTTTTCTCAATTGTAGAACTTTGCTTAGCAGATATGATGATATTTTTGAGTTCAATAATACTATTTGGTTTCCGCTTTTCCAGTAACTCTCGTATGTTTGATTTAAAGAGCTCCTTGTCTAGAAATCTGAACGTTTTGTAGGTCGGCTTCTGTTTGTTCAGGGTTTGGTCTTGAATAGCAATTTTTATCACACGATGATCCAGTTCCGGCCAGTCCTCAAATATGTATGTCATGCTTTCAGCGACTTTTAAATCATTGGTTACTATATGATCCAGACAGGTATTTGACACTGGGCGAGTAATTTGGTTGTTGTTTATGATTACCGTTCCATTCGTTTCTAGCGTATCCTTATAAATCCGTGTTTCTGGTGATTCCGTTAGCACATCAATGTTTGTGTCCGCTACTGTGATCAAATTTTTTTCAGTTGAGAATAATGTATCTAGTACTGTGCAAAAATCTTGCGCATTCATTCGATTGGGGTTGTAGTACGTCCCTAATTTTATTTTTTTACCTGCATGGTGTACTTCAATTATTATAACGTTATACTTATCAGGCATCACTCTCTTGGTAATGAAATTGATTGTATTTTTTACGTAGATTGCTGTACCTCCACCTCTTCCAGGTCTGCAGGAGAATACCGCATTATATCCTTCAATATTGTAAAACCGTGCTTCTTCTGGGTAAATCCAGATTTCATTTAGAATAATCAAATCTATGTCAGGATTTTGCTGCAGGTAAATCTGAATATCACTTAGCTTATGTCTTAAGCTTCTTATATAAGCATACATAAGTGTTAAATTTGTTCCACTTGATTGATTAGAAAGATTAGCAATCATCAAAGTTGTAGTCGGTACTCCTCCTGGCGATCAATATTCTGCGTTGAAACTCCGGACACTCTACAGAGTCAGCTCTGTGAGAATGATCAGCATTATTATTGTTACCAATACAGTTAGAGCACTTCTCAATCGTGCTTTTGCAGTCCTTCAGGTCATGCTTTCCTCCACATTTTAGACATATTTGCTCCCCTTCACATTTAGATGTTTTGTGGTTGTATTTTTGACACTTATAACACCTCGTTACGTTGAAGTCCTCCTTCACAAAATACGATCCATAATCTATATTCATATATCTATTCGCAAGCCTCTTATACATGCTCCCGTTTACCTGGATGATGTGCAACTACCTTCCATTTTCGATACTGAATTCACCAAGTGTGATGTTTTGTATATTTGATGTGTTTTTCTTTGACTGCGTCATGAGCTTCGTTTTATTCTCAATGATTTGTAGCCCCCTTAGTTTTGCTTCGCTGTTGAGTTTCAGGAAAATTTTTTTGGCAGTTGTTAATGACTGTGACAAAATGTTGATGTTACTACTTGGCTCGGCTTGTATAGTAATGTAACTCGTGTATCAACAGGTGGCTTCCTTATAACGTTCTCGAGAGCCAAATTGAATAGCCAAAGCCCTACTTGGGCTGATAAGCGTTTTACGTAACTTCAACTAGTGTTGCTGATAAAAATTGTCAAGCTCCATTTTCTAGGAAGAGGCGAATTATTCTACAAGATGTAATGAACAGTTCCTGTTGAGAATGGTTAGGTTAATATAGTATTCGAAACTGATAGATTTCCATTGCGAAAATGGCGAAACAAAAATAAAGCGCTCTTTTTGTGGAATTTTCTTCATCTTTGTAACAATCAATATTTTGCAAGCTTTAGGAATGTAGAACATTGCTGGAAAAAAATTGTATCGTCAACCGGGATGATGTTGTCTCAATCTCGTCGTGGTGTTGAATACAGTGATTTGCACCAAAAAATTGATTTAACATCCATTGACGTTTGAGCTATATAGTTGAGACAATACCATGAGTTGCTAGAGTAATTGAAGTCATATTTCCATATAAATAACTTCAAGTTGAATAAATTAACCCAATGTCTGTGTTTTAAAATACACGATGATTTGTTGAATCATAGTTTCACTAGTTTGACTGGCTGACAATATTTATGCAATTGATTTTTTGTTTGCATACAATTTAAATTTGCTTTGTTTCAAAGATCGTTTGACTGCCGTTTGTAACAATTAATATTTGAATGAACAGAAATATTATGTATTACCATAGTTCAGTGTTAAAGTACCTTTTCTGTGTTAGTATATAACTAGCTACAATAGTTGAGGAGGTGATCTCCAAGAGGAGGGGGGAAATAGAAATACAGTGTTTTTTAGAGGCATAAAATGTTAAAGTGATGTAAAATACGGATAAATTGTTTTGATTGCCATGAAATTGATTTTATTGGAAATATAATTCTCTTCCATTTTGATTTGAATATGATTTAGGGCATATGAGTGCCACAACTGGCGCGGAGGAAGTCCAAACGAGAGTGCCAATTTACTCCAACTACTGTAAACAATAATTGGGACCGTATCTCGTCAATAAAGTGGCGAACGCAGTCTTGCATTCTATCCTATTCATGATCAAACGGCAAATCGAACTTACCATAAAACATATGACAGCTGTCAAACCATACGTAGCATTAAAAAGTAATACCAACTTAAAGTTGCCAGCTGTCACACCACACGAAGCATTCAGAAGTGGTGGCAACTGAATGTTCTATACCTCCAGAAAAACAACCTTTACATATACTAACAGTACGTGGTATACTATATGGCTTCGCATCTTATTACTAATTGCGTTTTACGCTACTTGACTTCAATTGTGAAATATAAGCTGCATATACCCCAAGAGCTGAAATTTACGACAGGGGAGTTACTCTACGTATAGCATAAAAAAAGAACCCAGTGATTCTTAACTAAGTCCAAAATCTCCAAGGATTGATTCCCTCAACTTCATATCGGCTAAGCATAATTCATAATGCTGTAGCAACAAGCAAAGTATGTAAAAGGTTATCCAATAAGAGGTGTTATTTTGAATAGCCCGCTATTTCAGTAGATGTCACTTTTGAAGCTGTCATTTTTTGACATTTGACAAGTAGAAACTACGTCATTGATAATAATGGAACGATACACGCTTCAACAACGCATCGGAATTATCAAAATTCACTATAAAAATGGTAAAAATTTGGCAGAGACGGTTCTTAAAACTCGAACATTTTTGGGTCGTCGTGAAGCACCTTGCCAGACTGTAATACAGAAATTGGTGGAAAAATTCGAGCTATTGGGACAACTTAGTGATGTGAAGAATAAAACCTGTGCACGTCACTCAAGAACAGCCGAGAATATTGCTGCTGTAGCCGAAAGTGTTAAAGAAAACCCTCGTCGTTCTTTGGAATTAGGCATTCCACAGATTTGGGTCTTAAGGCTTATAAAGTTCAGTTAACACAAGAACTCAAGCCGGTCAATCATCAACAACGTCGTGTCTTTGCTGATTGGGTCCTTGAAATGCATGAAAATGACCTCGATGACCTCAGTGGCTTCGACAACGAGCAAAATTGTCGCATCCCGGGCTCGGAAAACCCAAGAGTTATTATTGAAAAGCCTCTCTATCCTCAACGTGTGACTGTTTAGTGCGATTTATGGTCCGGCGGAGTCATTAGACCTTACTTTTTCGAAAATAAGGCTGGAGCAACATTTACGAGATGATTAATGATTTTTTATGGCCGAAATCGAATGGTATTGATCTGGATAACGTTTACTTTCAACAAGACGGCGCTACGTGCCACATAAGCAACGAAACCATTGATCTATGATGGGAAAAGTTTCCGGACCCTGATTTAACACCTTGCGACTTCTTCCTTTGGGGCCACGTAAAAGAGGAGGTCTACGCCAATAGCCCAGCGTCGATTCAAGACCTCAAAGATGGAATTCGTGAGGTTATCGAGGACATAGGGCAGCCACTTTGCGATTTGGTTATGGAAAATTTCATGAAAAAGATATGGTCCTGGAAGTGTGGTCGTGGTAGTCATTTGCCTGATGTTATTTTCCACTATTAAAGGCATATCTTCCTCTTTATAATGAAATAAACATCCGATCATTTATATTAAAAAATGCCATTTTTCTTTTAATATCAAAATAAACCTCTTATTGGAAAACCCTGTATTTCAAGAAAAAACAAAGAAATTTTATTTCAATTTATCGGGTCTCTTTTCCGGCATAATGATGTTCTCCAACTTACCCAAATGTTACTTTACATGAGGAAAATTCAAGGCAGGCATTGAGCCAAATGCATTTGCTAAAAATAATTAAGTGCTTTGTACAATTCCTTGGTACTTTAAATTGAATCAATTCATAATATATGACCACAAAATTGTTTGAATCACTGTTTCTATGTTTTAATATTGCGCTGCAAATGTAGGATAAGGTTAACGTCACTTTAACTTTTCAAATCCGGAATCTTTTCCTTTTAAAACTTAATATGTTAAATCGATATTGTAAGATAGTTATGTAGAATTGTCACTGTCATTTTGATGTTTTCCCCAGCCTCACATTAACGTAGTCGAATAATTGAAGCTATTGATTCCTTGTAAAAGTACTTCGTTAAAGCTTAAAAAAGAAGCACCGTTTAACTGATTCCATCTTGGAGGGCTTATTCCCGCATAACACAACCTTCTTTTTAAGGCTTTGTTAAGTGACTTTTTCAAATACCTACTCTTTTTACACCCTGCCTGTTCCTCTGTTATACCAAGTTCCTGGTCACACCAACTTTTCTCAAAAACTACAAAAGCTACAATTATTATACTTTGTGAAGAGGTTATAAGTGGTGGTCTTTCAGAAGTTCAGGACTTATCAAAAGCCTTAAAACTTTTTAAAAGAAGTCTCCCCATGTACTGGAATTAGTCTTACAAAAATTTATCAATAGTATTAGAGCAGATGTCAAATGAAAGGTCTTGACTAGAATTTTTAGAAACATCAACTAAAATGTTAGTTTTTATCATTACGAGGCCCATGAGTGCTTTAATATGACAATATATATATATATATATATATATATATATATATATATATATATATATATATATATATATATATATATATGTACAAATATATATATATATATATATATATATATATATATATATATGTATATGTACATATATATATATATTTATATATATATACATATATATATACATATATATATATATATATATATATATATATATATATATATATATATATATATATACATATATATTATATATTGCTTTACCACCACAGCCCCTTTCGGGTCTTTGCTTAAAGATAGCTAGAGTATTTCATTATCTTGATTATATGCATCGGCATTCGAGAAGGTGATATGGTCAGTACCATTCCACATTTTTGAATCACTTAATCTGCAAAAAATCGCGTAAGTAGATCTTTATTAGTGTAAGAGCAACAAACATCTAAGGCGAATTTTTTTCAACTTTCTTAGTAATGGTATGATTTGTCAATTTTACGTTTTAATCAATATAATCGAAACGGTTACCTTAAATCTATTGAAATTTGATAACTCGTCCATGTGTTATTCGTTCCAATTACATACATTTCAGACTACTGAAATATAAATGTTCATGCGCTGAAAAAAATCGATCAAATTAGGAAAAAACTATAGAAATAATAAGTAGGCAATTTAGTCAATATTATGGAACAATAACAATAACTCCTTTGAATTATTCCAAATATGAAATATACTTAAATATACATATAACTTAAAAATATCTGCAATTTACATATCACACATATAATTCTTTTCAAGGCATACAACAATTAACCGGACACAATAGTTAGCATAGCTCTAAATATGCACTGACCAATCATTAGATATTGCATTCATATGTATCCACTTTGTCTTGCTAGACGTCGGGAAAATCTATAAATATTTATCAGCATGAATTGAAAATACATTAAACTACTATAGGTGCTTGCAGCTCTGGATGAAATTAAGTTAATTATAGTGCAAAACAACCAGCATATCAAAACATTTTATTTTTACGTAGAGTCTAAAACTGTTTTGGGTGCAACTCATAATATTTCAACCTTAAATTTAAGATTTCTCCGTTGTGCCTGATCATAGTTAACATGCTCACGCAAAGAACTAATGAACTTTAGAGGTTGCCATTGATTGTATGACTGGATAATACAATCAAGTCATGGTTGAGAAATAAGTAGGCTTATAACCTGCTGCAGACTAGACAGACTAGAATAATAGTTAGAAAATAGACAAATATAGACTGTGTTTCAAATAATATGCATAGAAAAATTAAACATGAATTTTTGCATAAAGTATTTACTTTTTGAAATTTCAAGGGATTCTTTTTTAAGGATCAATCGAAGAATAAACACTTGCAAAATAAATTGTAAATATAATATATTTATGAAATCTCATATTAATAAGATGGTAAAACTCATTAACAACTTTTCGATACAAACTGTACAAGAATAAACATTAGCCCCGCGTCATTATTACACCTATTTAAAATGCATTTTAGTCTTATTTTATTCGAGGTCAACATATTGTTGTTTTTCTTCTACTTCTACTTTCCTTGGACTTGTACGGATTTCAATAAATAAATACATTTTGTTTTATATTTTTTTCTCAAAGCTTTTCCATACTTATGCGATTTCTCAGAATATTGCACTAAGACGACTGACTCGATCAATGCAATAAATTCTTCATTCGTTTGTTTAGATATATTTATTTAGCGTTCAGTATTGTAATGTTAAACTGATTGTACTACAATAGGTATCAAGAGAATTTAGAGGTCAGTTTCTATTGTTTCGTAGACTGGACATTGTAAATGTCTTTTTGGTGGAAGCTTATTGTAAATAAAGCTATGCTTATTGGACTTTAATATTTCGTTCAGTTTTTAAAGTATCAAGAATAATTCTTTGAAAAGTTGGATGATATAATGTATAATGTTTATGGGCTAACTAGCAGTAATGATGCGAATTTATTTTTAACTCAAGCAAATTTTTTCGAAAATGTTAAACACGAAAAAAATTTACTGTATTGACCTCCAAAGCTTATTGCAAAACTAAACTACTTTATAACCAATAATTTACCTTTTCTTTTCCTCCGCTCGAAAACCCTATTAATCATTCACCGAAAATTGCTCACTTAAAAGCTCATAAAAAATTTATCACGACAAATACGCGCCTACGTATGCATCCAATTCAATAGCTTCTTACTTCCTTGCTTTCGTAAGTATATACTTGCATGCATGGTACGCTATAATTGACCGCAATGTGTAACTTATATCTCTGACCGACATTTTCAACCCCAATCCTTAATCGTCACCACCTATCTAATGGTGAAGGTGGTTATAAAGTAAAAGAAGTAAAAGAGAATTTATTCGTCCCAACGCCCCCAGCTACTTGTATTCTATTCAGGCCATGATACCACCGACCCAAAGAATCCTTCAAATGTATTTAAAAGTTCTTTCACCTCGCAATGGAGCAAAATAATAGCTTTCTACAGGCATTACTGCCATCAAGAAAAGTTTGAAGGCCGTTCTAGCCGGTGGTTGATAGTAAGAGAATTGAGGTATACCTGTGATGTTAATGTTCTCTGACTTCAAAGGTTTGGGGAATTTCAAATTAAAAATAAATCTAGAACTTACCCGAAAAAGTTTACTTTTGTATTCTTCAAAAATTAAGGATACGTTTAGACTGTTAAATGAGAATTTTTCTAACAGTGGAATATGGATGGTTAAAGAACCTATTAAAGTAATTAAAGTTTTTAATAACAAATACCCATCTTTTATATCACTTTTTTTTCATGGGCAAAATTATTCAAAAATGCACGTAATTCAATCTTCAAAGATAACCTAGTCAAATTGAATGTGTTCAAGATAAGCCAGTCTGTCCAACCAACAACAGCTCATTTTGAATCGAAATAGTGCTGCTGTTCATGAAATGTTACCAATAATATTAATGACCTACAATTTCTCCTTATCCTCAAGGAACGCGAATTTTCGATAGGGAATATTACCCGAAAATTTGAAGATGTTTGCTTACGAACTTCAATCAACACAAAAATTTAATAAAGACTTTTGGGAAAAAAGAAAAAGCCAGTCCCCAAACAGCGTCTGCAACTTCATATGCATCAGGCACCATAATCTGGTATCCATTACCGTAGAATTACACCCAAAGGACGAAACTGCCTGGTGCAAGGGATACAGAAATTTTTGCGAACTCTATAAATAGTCAGTATTCAGAAATTTATATTTTCCTGGTCATTTCCAAAAAGCCAATACATATATCCCAGTGTACAAGTGAAAGGTTCACCATTTTGGAAAGGAAGACTAAAAAAATTTAAACTAACTGACTTTTCAGAAATTATGATGATGACACGTACTATGATGGTAAAGTCAAAGTCAAAGTCAAAAGCGCTTTATTTAATACCAATCGTTATAAATTTTTAAAAGAACATAAAGCAAATTCCAAGCAATAAAACTATAAAAAACTTAATGGCCCGAATGGCTCTCTAAATTTATACGTTATCAGTTAAACACATTTAATGAAAAAAATACACTTGCAAATTTAAATTAATTAAGATTATTTCATATTTTTTGATTCAATTGGAAAAAGGAGAAAAAACCAACCAGCATTATTCAAAAATTACTTATATTACTAACACAACAATGAACTTATATCCTATCCCTAATATGTTACACCCTAATTCTAAATAAGTTCAATCAAAAAAAAAAACAAAAAAAACGTTACCTTATATTGAAACCTATACCTAAATTATAATACAAATAAACAACAACACTAGATGTAGCAATAATGAGATGAATCTAAAAAACTAAGTAACGAGAAAAAGCACAAAAAGAGAAGAAAAACACGAATAATTTAGACATTGTCATTCAGCCACCAATACCTAGATTGCTCCATCTCAGCTCGACCAGCCTCAACGAATCTAGCAAATGAGTATCTCCATTGGAATTGTTGGTCTCGTGAACTCAGATTCGGAGGATATTTTATCTTCTTATCGGTGGCCCGTCGGTATATGTGATATATGATTGGGACGCCATCAGAATCAAAAATATATCGATTCATGTCCAAATACACGAATGCTTCTGGAGGAACGAAGCCAGTAGTGAGGCAAGTCACAATATACCCGTCTGTAGGGTGGAACGGCTGTGAAATCCAAGGGTTTTCACTCACAGTCACAGATCTTGCGATATGATTCCGAAGAAGTTTCAATATGAAGATATCGACTCTTGTCACTTGAGCGGTTTGATAAATTTTTCTATTCGATATATAGTGCTTCCAATCCGTCTCAGGCTTTCTGTACAAACCAGTACATGCACGAAGACATTTCCTTTCGAAAACTCTTAATCTTTCCATTGTACTAGCACTCTGGTTGTACCAGATCTGACATCCGTATGTCAAAACTGGTCTAACCAGGGTCTTGTAACAAATAACTTTGACTTTTTGATCAATGTATCTGGAATGAAAGAGTCGCCGCAGGGCCATGACTACTTTTAGTGCCTTACTGAGCATGATTTTGACATGTTCAGTGTAGTACAGATACTGATCGAGATGAACACCGAGGTATCGAACACAGGATTTATGTGGAACCCGTTCTGAACTACCCTCACCAGCCATAATGTGGAAATCCTTCCAATTACGTTTCAGGTCTTGACTGGCCCCCTGCAGCGTTGTCCGAAACAAGATTGTTTCGCACTTCTGTGCATTGATTTTCATTCGCCAATTGTCGGTGCAGAGCTGCACATCATTAAACATTTTTTGAAGATTGCTCTGAACTATTGTAGCTTTTCGGTCTGCCGTATAGATGATCAGATCATCAGCAAACGCTACCAATGATCGCGTTGGCAGACATTAAAATCAAAGCTGTTCAATAACTTGCGAATGAATATTGAGAAAAGCAGGGGCGCAGTAACTGTTCCCTGCTGTAGACCATTCAAGACCTTGAATTCGCGCATTGTTGTCAGATTTCTATCAGTTACAACAAACGATTTCCCGTATAACATATTACACATCATGGCGACAAGGTGTCTGGGGAACCTGTCCTGAAGAAGTTTGAAAACTAGTCCATCTAACCACACCGTATCGAAGGGTTTCTCCATATCAATGAGACATGCTCCAACACATTCTTTGTTGTTTAGTTTCCAACAGATGTCTGAGGTTACTTTCGTTATTGCATGTATGGTCGAATGCCTGGCACGAAAACCAAATTGGCAATTCGGCATCAACTCATATTTCTCAATGTGGGCGTTTAATGCTCTGTTGAGTATCACTTCAAACACCTTGCTGATGTTAGGCAGCAAGCTGATTGGGCGATAGCTTTTAGGGCATGAAGATTCTTTTCCTTTCTTCAAGATCGGAAATACCTTAGCCTTTTTCCACTCATTTGGGAAATATGAATTGTTCAACATGTTGTTGAACAATATGCAATAATTCCTAATAGCAACCTCAGGCAAATGTCGGAGAACTATATTTGGAATACCGTCAGTAGCACATGATTTTTTGTTGTTTATTCTGCGAAATATGAAACACAAGTCTTCATAGCTGACTAAATAATCAATAAGATTCAAGCTCGGTATGAGGTCAGATGTGAATGTTTCATCGAAATGAAGAATTGATTGGCCGTTCAGGCTTGATTTGAAGTCGGAAACTTTTGCTTCAACGACCTCCGAAAATATTTCATTCCTTCTCTCAGGGTTTGGTAGATGAACCAATTCTAAATGTGTTCCAATCAGGGCAAGTTTCTGCAATCCATCACATATAATCCTGTTTCCATTTCTATCCGGAGTCGTACTATCAATTTCGATACCAGCTCTATCGAGAAGATTTATCTCATCACTAGTGACTTCAAGATTCGATACCTTCACTCGAGACTTCCTGCGGAATAAGCTATTCACTTTCGCGAAAACGCCATCTGGGTCCTGTGGGCTAATACCCCTCAGTTTTTCCGCCCATTGATTGCTGACCTCACTCCTGAAGTATGAACGGATAAGTTCCGGACATTCTTCAGATGTAATTTCAACAAAGCCAACGAGGGATGGTTGTAGTCCAAAAATCGTCGATAAATATTGTTGACGCGTGTGAGAAGAAGGCTTTTCAATCTTTTCAACCTTGCGATGGTTGGTGTTTCATATCCTTCCACATTGTTTCGATGTTTAATCTTGGGAACTACTTTCTCAATCGTTTCCAACGTCAGCTTCTCTAACTTCGACAAATAGAGATCTATTTCATCGTCAGTTAGATTTCTGTTATAAGGAACCATTGAGCAAGCGTTGTCATCATCAGAAGGAGGACATTGCTTCTGGTACTCCCGATTAAACTTCTTTTGAAACTTTCCCCAGTCTGTTTTTTTGAAATTCAACCGATGGTTTTCATGTTGAACTGGAATGAGGAAGAAATCATCCCTTTGATGATTGATTTCCATTACAATTGCGTTATGGTCGCTATCGTAAGGAAGCATCTGCAGTTCCCGTTGAGGACTATTGAAGCTGAATTCAAGTCTTGCGTCAGCAATGCAGAGGTCCAAATATGAATTTGTCCTAGGGTATGTTGGAAACTCCGACCCATATAGGTTGCACCTGTATTCAATTTGGTTCTCTGTTATCCATGATTTCAGGAATACACCTCTTGGATTATTGGTGGCGTTTAGCCATGATGTATGCTTAGCATTCAGGTCACCGGCAAAAATATAATAACTATGCAGCCTGTTCAATTCGAGTATTTCAAACAAGGAATTGAGTTCCTCCTTGAATTTGAGAACATTTTGACCAGTTGCATAGGCATAGATAACGAAGAGGTTATCCCCACCTGGCAGTGAAATTTTGATGACGGACACTTCAAGAAATTCAAAATTTTTGAATTCGACTTTTTCAATATTTTGGAAACAATAGGGTCTTCTAACCAATATCCCGGTGCCACCTCCCCCATCACCTATTACCCTATCGTTTCTCATGAATGCAAAATCTTTGAATTCCATGGAATGCCATGAATTGAGGTGGGTTTCAGTGAGAAGTATGATGTCAGGCTTTTGCTTAACAACAAATTCAAGGAGATAGTCACGTCGATGTATAGCAACGATAGAGTTGACGTTGATCGATAAGAGGCGAAGCCTATCCATGGGAATATGACTGGATGACAAGTTATTATTAGGCATTTGAAAGACCTAAACGCTGAAAAGCAAAGTTAATTTTTGAATCTTGTTTGTCGATTCTCTCCGATAAAGAATTAAGTTGCTGGTAAATTTTGAGAAGCAGCTCATTATTGCCACTTACATTATTTACATTATTCCAGCATTTTCTGCTGGTCCTCTAGCGGCGAGTGCAAATGATACTCCGGGCTTGACGAAGTTGGAAGGTATGATATTACGGTGTACTTGTGTTTGCTTTGGAGCAAATTTAACTTTTGCATCTTGATATCGGGAGCATCCTCGATATGATGCTGGGTGACCAAAAACACCGCAGTTAACGCAGTATAATTTTTCTTTAGGCTCCGTCTGAGCCAATTTGCACTCACCGGGAGCATGAACGTCTTTGCATTTAACGCAACGATAGTGCATGGCACAATTGGCAGCCGAATGTCCAAATCTTTGACACCGGTAACACTGGTTGACTTCTCTTTTCTGGAGGCGTTGCCACCTCACCACTCTGAAATTTAAGTACCTTATTTGTTGAAGGGCACTTGGACTGCTCTTATTTGCAATTTGTACCAGGTAAAGTGGTAAATTCTTCCTTTCTATGGTCGACCTTCTTGTCGCAAAAGCTTTGACTGAAACAAAATCAATATCTGGTGCAGCCTCCTTGAGCACCTGAAGAAGATCGACCGTATCCTCTCCGCTGTCCAAACCCTTCAACAAGAAGGTCTGATTCTTTTCACTTTTTGGAGTATAGGTGAAGTGTGGAACCTCCCCAGAAATCAGCGCATCTTTGGCTGACTTGAAATCAACCAGTGATTTCGTCCTTATAGTTGATTTTTCGGCATTAACTCTTTTGATTTCGAAATTGGCCAGATTATTTTCGGCTGCCAATAGCCGAACCATATCTTTCCCGGTTTGTCCGAACACGTTGATTGGCGGAACTTTTTCTGTCTTGTTGGAAGCTTTTTCAGAGGAACCAGCAGAACTGCGGGCTGGTTTTTTCTCCTTATTTTTGTTCTTTAAATATTGAATGAAATTAACGTCATTATCTTGATTAAAATTACCTCTGATGTTTTCTTCGATTTCTATATCTTCGGTTAATCCCTCCAGCGCTGCAAAATAATTTCGGCTCTCGTTGGTGCCACCAGCACTTAGAACTTCCTCTGGATTTACTTGCTTTGCACTTTTCTTCGGTTTTGTTACCTGTTGCCATTGATTTTGTGGCTGCGTCTTTTGAGGCTTCATCCCTTGCTTGAAAAGATCCTTGAGAGACTGTATCTCTTGCCTTAGTTCATCATTTTCTTTCTGCAATTTGGCCATTTGTTGATTATCCGCTATTATTTGCAGCTTACACCCTCCATCTACGGAGTTTTCTTCGTTATGTTTTCTTTTAGTGATTGTCGCCAGTTTCGTATTCGTCGTTTCCCCAGGTTGCCCCAACGGTGGGAAGCCATCGGGCTCCTCCATACCAGCGGCGAAATTTTCTTTGTGAATTTGTTTTTCGTTACCAATCGAAGTAAAAATATTCGATAGAAATTTCCTGAGTCGATTACTTTGACAATATAAGACTTTTTCCGATAAAAATTAACTTCGGACTAACGTTTTCAAAAAATTAATTTAATTTTTGAAAACTTTTGACACGAGCGATTTAAAAGACGTCTATACGCAAAGACTACTACGATCCCTCAGGGCAGTCATTAACTGCGTCTACGAAACCATCGTCGTTGTCTTCATCTTCAATTAAAACAACGTTTTAGGATTTTTTTATATCCTACACACTAGCAAGAGCGCGTTATACTGTACTATGATGGTAATGGCTTATAACATGCTGCCAAGCCTAAAGTACTATTGGTCAAAGCATGCTTCTATGAGCAACACTACAATAAAAAAATGCAATGTCACGTGACCGATAAAACGGCTAATTTCTAAATTATACGTCAGTAACCCTGAGAAACCAACTAATTGCTCCAAGATATATTATGTTGAGGAGCTCCTGGAGTGTTTCAAATGTACATATCAAAAAGCTAGAACGGATTCAATTTATCAATCTATACATGAAAGTATGGCCAAATTCAAGGGCAGGTCGAGTTTGAAGCAGTATTTGCCTTTGAAGCCAATAAACGTGGAATAAAGTTATGGGTAAGAAGCGACTCCCTTACGGGTATGTATAGGAGCTCAATGTGTACAGTGGAAAGGAGGATGGACAAGCAGATGGAACAGTAGGAAAAAGGGTAGTTCAAAAACTTACCAGCTCAATAAGGAATACAAATGTTGTGATCTGCTTCGACAGATTTTTTACATCGGTAACATTGATGAAAACATTGCCATATGCTGCAGCAGAGAGTTGTATTGGATCGCGAAAAAATGTACCAAAAAGTCAGAATAAACTAAAGAAAGGCGATGCTAAGTTTTTATGCACAAATGACGGAATAATTTTTACTAGATGGCAAGACACGAAAAATGTATTGGCAATTAGCAACTGTCATGGGAATCAGCTGACATATGTTGGCCAAAAACAGAAGAATGGCGAAAAACTTGCTGTTGCATGTCCCGGGATCATCTCCTTCTACAACAAGTATATCAGAAGGATCGATTTGGCTGATCATTTATCTAGCCTGTACGAATTTGATCGCAAGTCTACCAAGTGCTGGAAAAAAGTATTTTCTAAACTGTCGATGATTACAATGAAGTCAGGGGTAGAAAGATACCATTTTTGGATTTCTTGGTAACCTTGGCAGAAAGCATTATTGAACAAAGGAAAAGCACAGCTGGGGTGAAGAGACGTTCAACTTCTGGACGACCATCAATGCGGCGAACAACAATGTTGAATGTTGACGACCATATGACGATTGTTGAGCAGAAAAGGAGAAGATGTACAAGATGTCCACAAAGGAAGATCGAGAAGCGAACAAAAACTGTTTGCAGAACATGTTGTCTGCCGTTGTGAAATGAAGGTTTTACCGCTTTCCATATGTAAAATTATGTAAAAGTTTGCTAAAAACTATTTGTTCAACTTATAATGTGTCTTATTTTCGAACTGATGGGAAATATTACGATTTGTCAAAACCAAAAAAAAATAAATAAAAATGTTCGGAAAAACCAGAAAAAAACTTCAAACATCTGAAAAAAACTTCTTTTTTGAAATATAAAGCCACAAATTCAATCAGAGTCCACATAAACAAAAAAATAAAAATCCGTCTTGAAAGGGTTAATGTTGAATTTATATTGATTTTTGTCTATAAATTAAAGAAGTGAATTTCAAGCGGTGGAAACAATTGTAAAAAGTATATACTTCATAAATTTTGCCAAATGAAAAATTAATTTTAAACCTGAGGCTTGAGTCAGCATTGATCCGTAAGAATAGCCAAAACCATGAACTGCTGTTTTATGGAAAACTTTTACTTAACAACAATTTTAAGTGCCATTCAATATGTTTAAAATTCTTATTAATTTTTTCTTTAAAGTAAATTGTTGTTAGTGGAGCTCATTATGATCAATTTATCTTCTCATCTTGTAGAAAACATACCAGTTTTCGAAAACCATTAATATGAGAAGCAATCAAGGCTGCATCGATTTAGGGTGGCAAAATGAATTATATCATTAAATTCAAATTTGTCTGAAAAGCTTAAACATTTCAGATTTCTTCTTCGTAGCACTACATCCCCTCTCGGGCCTACGCTTCCTGCAAATAGTCCTGCCAATTGTCTCAGTCCATTGACCGCGTCCTCCAGTTTCGAAATCCGAGCAGCGATGAGCTGTCTTCGTCGACCGAGTCAGACCAGCATTTCCTCGGTTTCCCCACTGGTCTACGGCCTTCAGTTCTCCCAACGAATACCTTTTTGGGCATCCGTTGTTCATCCATACGATTCATGCATTGCAGCTTCCGCAGTCTTAGAATCGTTGAAACATCCAGCTCGACAAAGTCTTCATACAACTCACGGTTGTATCGAATTTGCTATTGGCCTCCATCTACCTTCGCTCCGATTATTTGCCTGAGGATTTCAGATTTCTTTACCACTTTAATTTTCCTAATAACTCAATCACATGCAATTTACATACGAAAATTATTGAAATAAACTGTATTCATAAGATCGTGAAAATTTACCTAAAAAAGCCGTAAATTGAAGTGTATCGGTAATTTGAAAGATAAAAAACTATCATCATATACCAACCAGTAACATCTAGAAAAGAAAATCTTGAAAGAAACAAAAGGGTTAACTATTTTTCATATGTTCCATACGCAGCATATTTAAATACAAATTTTACACCAAAAAATCTTTGTCGTACTGTTAATGTCGGTCATAACCCCTGTAATAATTTTTCTTTGTCCGTCTCGTTTCGAGATCTTCCGAAGGAAATCCAAACCGACCTCTCTACAGTTATAGACGGGAAATATTGGAATGTGTCAACGGACTGTACCCAACAGGTCAACAAGTCCGGACACACTTAGTCTACTCCCAGGTGGCTGCTAGCAGGTTAGCTAGTTCGGAGAGGAATTTTGGTCACAGGTCTTTCGTGAGCAGACTAAGCAATTTATCAGCCACCAATTCGAATGCCCGATTGAAACGCGTCAAAACAACTTCCAACAAAACTATTCTACTCTACTTTAAATAATTCATTTCTCCTTTCTTTCGGATCATGCGGCGAGCCAAGGAGTGCTCAACCAAGGATCACGCCAGGAATAAACTATTCGAATCCAAAACAAATCAATCTGCTCTCACTAAAAACGCAAAGCTAAACTACGGCACCGCGTATCGAACCGAAACACTAAATTATTGAAGCCCTACCCCCTCGTCGGTATACTCACCTTCGGTCTTCCGTTCCTCCTGAAAAATAAGCGAACGCATATTGAATAGGAAAGATTTTCGTGTTGGTTAGTCATTCATTTTAATATTGGTTTTATCCATTTACAGATATTTAGTTCAACTCAATATTTCGAAACTGAGTTTTTTTTCACATTATTTTTCTAATTTCACACATATTTATTTTAAAGAATTGAATTTGTTACGACTTCTAACTACAGTTACATATTTAAAAAAAACTGGATAGCAGGGAAATGATATGAAAAACTAAACATCGCAAGAAAAGAAGAAATGAAAACAAAGTTAACCTCGAGTAAATTGCTTGTACACTTTGATTACAAAAAAAATGAGAAATTTTTCTCAACTCCCCTAGATTTTTCTTTTTTCAGTCTCATTTGCCATCGTTACTACAGATTTATTCTAGACTATCTGATACGGCTTTAGAGGAACTGCTTGAAAGACCGAAGACGGCTCTACGACACGCTACAGGGCCAATGAAGGATGGAAGTTAGATCGGGTGTTTCCCAGGGATCTATCCTTAGTCCAAATCTGTGGAACGTGTCTTACGACGGGCTACTGAGACTATACAAGTAGGTGCCAGATGAGTCACGCTTCATTGGCCATGTGGATGATGTTGTGGCTCTATTTGCTGGACGCACCGCTGAACCAGCACAACTTAGGCTAGGTGTGCTAATGCGCCAAGTGAGAGACTGGATTACTGCTCATGGGTTCAGTTTTGTGGTGGAGAAAATCGAAGTGGTCATCTTGACAAAAAAGAAACCCCTACAGTAGGGATGATCACGTTTGAAGATATACTAATCGGACCGCAGTCAACGGTGAAGTACCTGGGGCTACTGATCGACTCGAAGATGAGTTTCTCTGAGCAAATTAGGGCAAGGGCTGAGAAGGCTGCTACGGGAGTATCGGCTCTACGTCGACTGATGGCCAACCCAACCCGGCAAGAAGATGTCTCTTGATGATTGCTTTAAGGCCAGTGCTACTGTACGGAGCAGAAATATGGGAGGAAGCTTGCAGTAAGTAGGTGTATCGACGTCGCATGGCACAGGTACAGAGAAAAGAAACACTGAGGATTGCATCTCCATTTCCAACAGTCTTTGATTCAGTGGTGAGAGTGATTGCAGGCGTGATACCTGTTGCCTTCCTTACTAGTGAGTGTCGCGCTATTTACCTGCGTTGAAACGAGGATACGAGGGAGATGGTTGCCCGCGAGGAGAGACCGCGCTCACTCAACGACTGGCAGCAGTCTTGGTTGAATTGTAGGAAGGGAAGATAGACTGCAAGCCTCATCCCGCATTTTAGACCGTAGCTAAATCGAAAGCATGGTGACACTGACTTCTATCTGATCCAGCTTTTGAGCGGGCATGGGTGTTTCCAGTCTTATCAGCACAAGATTGGTAAGTCACGATCCCCCGGTTTTCAGTTTTGCCCAGGAGAGGAAGACAATGCCTTTCACATATTTTTTGCGTACACAAAGTGCGACAGGCTGCGAAGGGACCTCTAAACGGAGACGGGAGAGCTCACTCCGGATAATATAGTCCCGGTGAAGCTTGAACCAGTTAACGAATGGAACCAGGTGGCACATTATGTTCGGGCAATCCTAAAAGATCAAAAGGACTCACAGCAGCCGGGGGTGTTGGGGGTGGGGGACCGTTCGTTTTGCGATTCCCCTTCCTTACTTCTCTCCCGTTAGAGGGTACATTCCCCAATTTGAAGGTGCCTCAAGTCGTAACACAATTCGACCTGGTCCGAAGTAATGTGTCAAACGGTTCCAGGCTGGGTTTCGAGTTGACAAAGAAACTATTTAGTGGATTGTCCGGTCAATTGCGAATCTAGGAGTCCCACGCTCGGTGCTAAATGGTTTCACTCTCCAACCAAAAAAAAACTTAGGGTATTCGGGTTGGAGTTCTACGGACTCCGGTTTGCTCGCCAAAGACGGGCGCAGGTTCTTACTATGGACCTTCAAGAATCCGCAGTGATCCTTCCTACACAAGCACTTTGCAAGCAGTTTTTCGCTTTAATAATCCAGATTTTGTAAAATCCCGAGCACATCGTCGAAAAATTTAAACCGTTTTAACCTATTCAAGCACTCTTCAAGCGATATTTCGTACTCTTATCCCAGAATCCATGAAATTTGGATCACACTTTCGAGCACTTAATACATTTCTTGTATCCAAACGCTCTTCAAACGATAAATTACGCTACACTCTGTCCAGAAATTACTCTGGCTTAAACCTGCTCGAACACTACGTTTCTTTTCCTTATTTACCGTCGGGCTTTTGTGGCCCGTGACCCATCGAAAACTATGTTTCCTGAGCCCCACCTTCACAATTACCTGAGTATTCAAGACACTGAAAGGTGCATGAAAACACAAGCGGAATTCTCATTATAACACCATCAATTGACTAAAAGAAGATAATTCAATACGGAAGTACAAGTTCAGCCTTAAGGACGATGAGGATGTTATTTAAATATTTAACCATCAGTAAATATTCCTATTTTTTCAACTGCCACTTCGAACCAGACTACAGCTTTGTATAACTCCTCGGGGTCGTTGATTCGTGCAATTCCCACGTAGAACTTCCATTAGTTGATGGCCACTGGAAAGAAATGTCGTTTGATTTTCCTACATACGTTAACTACTCCTGTCAGTCTCCACCAAGAAATACACGATCTAAGAAAAATCACCCCAAAAGCACGACAATCCAAGGCCTTTTATTACTTATCATGGTAACGGCTAAATCTTCTGGTTACCAAGAACATCGAAAAATTGGTTGTCCATTCACTCTTCAAGAGTGATTCTTACATTGTTACAACTTGTTTTGCTCAAAACGCAATTTTTCCCTTCAGCTTTCGCCCTACATCTCGGAGACTATGATAAAGGCAGAACGACACTACGGTTGAAATCAGCTGGTAGTGTTTCACTCAAGGCAATTTGTTTGTGGTACAACTTACAAAGGAAACATTGATCTAAAAAGGTTCTACTGGACGACAGAGAAGAGAGACGAAGTATGAATAAACGACGCTCAAAGGACTCATAAGTTAAGTTGAATTTGAAGAAAAAACTTACGCTGAACAGCTTCTAGTGAGCTCACAAGATATAAGTGTCTAAGAGTCCATACTACTGAGCCTTACTCAAGAAGTGGGCGGACAAGGTATGTGAACAAGCGGACAGAGGTTAAAATATTTGCAAACTTGTGCAAATGCCGCATAATAAAACCAGAAACTTTTAATGCCTTGGTAATTATGCTAAAAATATGGGCATCGAATTTAAGCTTGGGATCAAATATTACATCAAGATCTTTGCATGAGTCTGCAGAGGAGAGAAAAACATCACACAGGATGTAATTGTAAGTATGTTCAGATTTTTCAAAGTAAAAGTCATATTTGGAAACATTAATATGAAGGTAGATTGCATTACACCAGTTATAGAGGTTAAAGAGATCATTTTGAAGTTGCTAACAATCTTCAAGGGATCTAATTATCCGGAATACCTTAAAATCATCAATATACAGGAGACAAGAAGAGGAAAGTACAGAGGAAAGATCATTGATAAACAGTGAGAAAAGAAGAGGTCCAAGGATAGACCCTTTGGGGACGCCAGATGTAGATTTGAATGGAAAGGAGGTTGTGCCATAGAGATTAACACGACATAAACGAGAGGATAGATAGGATGAAATCCAAGAATGTAGGAAACAGATTTGCGGAGCAAAGCTAACTTTGACAGAGAAGATCATAGTTCACGGAGTCAGAAGCTTTGGAGAAGTCGGTGAATATTGCATTAACTTGAAGCCGTTTATCTAGAGTTCTTGCAATATAATCTTCGAACTCAGCCAAGTTCGATGAAGTTGAACAATCCTTCAAGAATCCATGTTGCTGTGGTTTGACAATTGAACTCAATGACTCAAGAAGCCTGTTGTGTACAAGTCGTTCCAGCAGCTTAGAGAAACAGGAGAGGAGTGACATGGGACGATAGTTTGAGACAGTTGATGGGTCCCCATTTTTAAAGATAGGAACAACATTTGCATCTTTCCTGTACGTTGGAAAGGTGGTAGTACCAAGGCTGAGATTGAATATAAGTGATAGAGGAAAACACAAAGAGGAACAAAGTGATTTTACAAATATATTTGGCAATCCATCGAGACCAGGACTAACATTCGGATCGAGCAAGTTAATAAGGGATTCAACTTTAGAAAGATCGGTGGAGTAGGATGTAATTGATGTTGGACAAGCTTTTATTGAGTTTATGGGGGAGTGTAGTGTATCATAAGTAGAGGAAATATATCGGCAAATAGGTCAGAATATCCTGTGGGGAGGAGGCTTCAGTGTTATTCCATTGAACAGTATGTGGGATGGTAGAGGAGGATTTAAAAGATCGTATGTAGGATCAAAAAGGTTTAGCGTTATTTGCCAGGAGGGAACTATCTAAACTGCTGAAATAATTTTTCATGGCCATTTTGTACGCAGTCTACGAAAATTCTATTTGGCATCATCGTTTCTGGTTAATTTATAGTGCCTATGCCCCTTGTCTTTGGCTTTTAAGGCACTAAGTATTCTTCGAGTAAGCCAAGGCTTCATTTTAGCTTTGCGAGGAGTTTGCAGTGTAGTATAATGAGCAATCAGATTGTTAAGGTAACAGTTAAATTTGTTCAAAGCACTATCACAGTCAAGATGAGAGAAGAAAGTGCACCAGTTGACCAAGTCCAGATTGGTTTTGATTGCCTCATAATTTGCACGATAGAAGTTGTAACGATAAACTGAGGCAATTTTCTATGGTTTTAGGGTATCAACGGTTAGTGCTAGATACAAAGGTGGATGATGGAGATCAGTTTGAATATAAGGATGTCAAACAGGAGTTATTGATAGACACTCTGTTTGAACATTTGACAAGACAAGGTCCAGAAGGCAACCATTAGGGTACGAATATAGTCAAACTGAGAAAAAGAACAAAGGGAACGAAAGGAAGAAAGTAACAAAGAAGGATTATTTGTTGAGGAAATACTAGGTGTTGTTAAGGGATCCCATCCCACTGCCGGTAGGTTGAAGTCAACACAAGTTATAATTTTAGAATGTGGATGAGAAGTAAGTAGATAGGCGGAAAATTCATCGAAGAAGGCTTCGTACACAGTTAAGGGAGAATTACAGGGAATATATACAGAAGAAATTAATAAAGAGGAAATATGAGGAAGAGGGATTTTGACAATTACACACTCAACAGCACGACAAATTTGAAGTCAGCGCAAAGTAAATTATTAAGGGTTTTGCAGACTGCAACCAATACTTCCCCACCATCCGACTTATTAGTAACGTTAAGGTCACGTTCGCATCGGTAGACTCAGTAATCTGGTAATGTTTCCGCATTTGAAATATTTTCGTTCAACCACGTTTCAGTTAAACAGATAACAGAGTCTTTAGTTGATTGAGACACGATTAATAAGTCCTCAAGTATAGTTCTTAAGCCACGAACATTCTGATAGTAAATAGAAATAGTTGTACGATTTGCAGGGGAAGAATTTCTTTCAGTTTCAGATAATCCTTGAAGGTTGCTGAGGCTGTTGGGAAACCGTATGGGGACAAAATTGCCGCTTAGGTTGCCTTGTATCGAATGCTTTAGCGAGTGTCTCTGTTGACCAAAACTCGGGATGAAGTAGGATGGTCAGGAAAGCTGTCTTTTGTTAGTTTTAGTCATGTAACCAAGCTTCGATGTTACGTAGCTGACAAATGTATCCTTGGTTGTGTTGTAAGCGAGCCTTGATATGAACAATTGCAGAGGTGGGGAGATTGCTCGCAATACTTCGTTATCAGCTAACACACTATCTATATAGTTATGTTGCGCTGAAGGCATAACAATGTTTTGCTGCAGATTGTTAATCGTTGATTCTGTTTGGCACATCTCGGTTTGCGGCTGATGTTTTTGTTGCTGCTGCATAGACAGGATAGACTGCTGCATGCGACTATTTTGTTGCAGGTCAGTAGCTGTTGATCGGGAAAGAGACTGTTTTACTTCAAGTTAGAGCTGGCGATAGTGTGCAGTTCAAATGTTCATTGATGTCGTGTGGCTGCCACCACTGATGTGGATTGTTTTTAGTTTCAATATGCTTGCGACATATCTTTATTCCAGCATCCTACTTGTTGTGTTTGGTATAGTTGGTGCGCGCTTTATTTATATGTGGTTGATGACTACTTGATGATGCTATCCATCTACATTGAACCGATTGTTGACTGTGTTGTGTTGCTTTGGTTGCTGAATGGCTATCGTGGTCGCTGCTCGAAGACTTGATGTCACGGCTACGGTAACGTCGTATGTGATGTGACATGCGGATCTCGGCAGTGTAGCTATTCGTGTTTATTTTTCTTTAACAATGTACAAAAGCTTCGCCTTACTAGTTAGCGTACATGATCCTAAAATTTACAAACTCTCAGTTGGGCCCGGTAAATGGGTCGATTCAAACCGTTTGGACCGGCAGACCTGACATGTTTTAACAACCTACCCGTAACAGCATCTGAATATTCGAGTCAGAATTAGGGTATTAGAAAACATATTCAATTACCCATTATTTCCATCCCATTACGTTTTAATGTCTCAGAGTAACAGATGGAAATCAATTATTCAGTTCAATTATTGGAATCGTAACGGGTAAAATTTCAATTCACACTACTCAGGAATTGAAGTTTCCAATTTTTCAATTATAATTACTTGGAATTGGAAAAAAGAGGACATCCAGCTCTGCGCACAAGCCTCTGGGGTTATGAAAAAGGCTAAACTAAAGGTACCCACGCCAATCGCAGATGGAATGAAACCGATAATATAAGGACTCCCACTAGATCAAGAAGAATAAAAATGATAATCATAAAGACTGAAATGATGATTGAAGTATTTTGGAATAAGTTAAAACAAACAAGAGAAAACCAATGAGATATTAAGTTCCTAAGAAAGTATCCTTTTTTTTTATTTTCAAGAAAATGAAATTTGAAATTCACTTTCAAAACGTAGCGGGTACAAACAACTAGGGCTATGTTTGATGAAAAAATTTGTTGTGGGTTAAGTCCTATGCCCAATAATTTGCAAAATATCAGAATTAAGGCTTTCCTGAAAACACTGAAGAAGACTCAAAGGAGCCGAAAAGCGTTCGCTCACTAGATAAAGCAAGACCCGGTGGCTTTTCAAGCAAAAAGAGAATTGGCCTGCAGATAACAAATGAATAAAACAATTGACTACTTTCCTGAAAACCTACCAGATTCTTTTGGAAGTAAAACAAAAGGTATTGTAATGTTGTGCACAAACTCTTGAAACATTAAAAAGCAATAGCAATAAATGCCAAATACACTTTAATCTCAATCTATTTAGAATAACTATGAGCCTAATTTCTTAAGGCACTTCCAGATGTAACAATCATGCTATGTATAAATACATTATTTAAGAGTCACTCTATTTCCCACAGTAAAATCAACGAAATAACTTTGACCCTGACCTTAATCTTGCCGGACTTTTTTGGTATATCATTTAAATACCACTGCATAAAAGCAATCAACATTCTTTTCTTAAAAAGAAAAAAAACTTTTCTTGAAAAGAAAAAAAAACTCTGTAATCTAAAACATTGCAATGTCTAACCTGATCAGCACACAATAAAATCATTATTATTATCCATTTTATTGAATTACTAATAAGTAATTTGTTTAATTTGTCTGTTTTTTTTAAATTCAATCAAAGAATGCGCAAGCATTTCTCATCAGCATGCTAGACATGATCATTTTAGTTCGTTCTACCAGATATTCTGCACCTTAACTAGCCAGACTAACCAAACATCACAAATAACCCATTAATTAATTAATATCACGCGAGACAAGTACACGTATATAAATGTACATATGAGTGAGAAAATCTTAAAGATACTCGTACAATATATTCGTATAATTTATATGCATGGAAAGTACCTTGAAAGGACCGTTAAACCAATGACGAGAGATATATCAAGAAATATGGTCAAGTGCAACATCAAAATGTCATTTCCGCATAGAATAATGCATTAGTTGATATTGAAAAACTGCAAGACAGAATTAGAAATAAAAAAGAAAAAATTTACATTTAATTTGTTGTAAATTGAGATGATTGTGTCTGAGCAGCTGTAGATAGTTAAACGACTGTCTAGTAGTTGAGAGAATACAATGGGGTGTTTGGAATTAACCGTAGAAGTTATATGTGGAGAGCTTAAGTTGAGGATTATTAATTTTTAATTGAAGACAGTAAAAAATTTTCTTAATTTAAATTTATCATAAGTAATAAAGCTCCAGGATAAAAATAATTTACTTTTCGTGATGATTGTTTTCCTTAAAAAAAAAAGAAATATAATCTTCAGACAAATTTTTAACAAATATTTCACGATATCTTCTGGGGGTTAAATTTTATCCGGCCTCACAACTTTTCATTCAATACAGTTTTTCAAATACCTTTGTAAAATATCAGAAACCACATTAGGCCGTGTAGGTTTATTTTTGTTTATCTGTGCTTACACTTAGTGAGCACCGATTATAAATCGGTTTCTCCAAGAATTTCGTTGCTTAAAAACATCAATAAAATGAATTTAATTCGTGAATCAACCTATAAACATTTAATAGTCTTTAAAAAAAATTACTGCAACTTCACACTATGATTTGGCAAAACTCGTTTGGATTTAGGACAAAATAAAATCATTAAATGATTTAAATTAGCGGGCAATTAAATTTTATTTTAGCCTCTTGCAAAAACTAAATGTTGATGGCTCCGGTTTGTGCATTCAATGTGGAGAGAGGTGTTAACACTTCTATACTTCCTACTGGTATTTCTTAGACTAACTGTGTCAACATCTGTTTTAGTGCCTGGAGCCATATTACATTTCAAATGCAGATATTTTTTCTAAAGTCAGGGTTACAATTAATGACCGTACATGCCGTCGATGAGTAATAGAACAAATACTTGATGCACTTAAGAACTACTTAAGACGGTAGCAAGTATTTTGGATTCCGTATTACGCGATGTTGATTTACTTTTGTTATGATTTTATAGAAGTGATGGTGATGACAATTTTAATACCAAGTGTTGTCTCTGATTTTTAAATATTATGAAAAAATTACGAAATTGCAATAACAATTTCATTAACGCTGTAAAATGTTACTAAATTTCAAATCAAACTACTTCTGTAGAGAAGCGAGTCCTTAGAGAGAAAAAGTATTCAACCGGTGAATGAGCTCTAAAAGCAATGTTATTTATTACTAAACTTGTTTGGAAAGACTTTTAGCGAAACAATTAACATTCCGCTATGTACTCGTATAGTTCTTAGGTTATAACATTTCTAGCAATTACCTTTACTGAATATTGTACTTGCATCAAACTTTTATTTGAACTAGTTTCACCCTTCAGTCACTCAGTTAGATAAAGCAAGTAATGACAATCTAGATAAAAAGGTAGAGGAACCTTTCATTTACCACCTACATGTTTTGTGACCTTGGCGCCTGGCTTGCTTGAGTTGTTATATGTGTAATTTTGTGAGGAAAGGAACAAAGATGCAAAACTGTAATATATTTTCAAGATGTTCGATATCCAAAGATTCTCCATATTTTAGAAAATATTGACCATAACAAAGCCACCCTACAATTTAAATCCTGGTGCTGTAAATAATTGTAATATTTTGGACCTCCCTCAGAAACTATTCAGAACAGGTTGGGTAGACAAAACTACGCTCATGTTAGAAGGGTTTGGTACTCCACCTACGATATGCAGATACCAATAATGAATAACCTTAAGAATAACTTTAACGATATCTACAACAAACACATACTTGCTCCAAAAGAAACACTATTGTATTATGTTATTCAACTTGTCTGAAAATTTAATAAAGATCTATTGTCTGGTTCGTTCAAAAGCCCAAATGATAGAAAAATCGTATATTGTATTTTACAATCGGAGGATACTCAAACGGCTAGAATTCAGTAAATATGATCCGATTTTATTAAAACTTACATAGCATACCAAATATTAGGGTACCCAAACAAATTTACCAGAAAAAATATTATATTTACAAACTCTACTATTATTACTCGTATTAACAAAGTTAAGTGAATTTCGACTTCTTAGATATTTGTTATTGTTGTACTCATAAGTACCTCCGACCATAATTTTGTCACCTTTAAAATGTACTTTAAATTCTGAAGCTAGCGAAAATTACTCAAATTTATTCAATGTTCTCATTTAAAACGGCTAACATTTGGTTTTATGATTGCTGCTGTCACTTTTTGAACAAATTTTCGAAGATATGCATAATACTCGTATAAATCCTTCCTTAAATTTTCATGCAAATTCTGGCAAACCCATAGTGTCTGAGTCGATAGGAAGTGCATATTGTTCCAAACCAATGTATCGCTGTTGCAATACTTTAAAGTTAAAGCCACCATAACTTCGCTAAATACTATTCAATCCTCTTGAAATTTCGAAGGTGTTTCAACCTTATAGATAGTCCTCAAAATTCATTGAATTTAAAGGCGCCCTTGCAATTTCATGCAAGAAAATTTGAAACTAAGAAATCATCCTATTGCTAACAGCGTTTTGTGAATTTTGACTGCTGACGTATTTGTCGTTGTTGACTCATAGAGATCCAGGATTTTTAGATTTTTTGGTCCACAGTTGATATTGCAATTTTAACACCTGATGTTTAAAGATCTCATCAAGACTTTCATCTGATACCCAACTCGACTGTCTTCAGAGAAAATCAATTTTAAGGGTCTTATCCTTATATGGGAAAGAGCTGTTACACCGAAAAGGAATAGAGTGCTCCAGCAGAGCTTACGGACCCGGTTAAGTTCGTCCGGAGATAAGCGTGCGGCGCCACTCATTTTGCACCAAGGCCCCAATAAGCCACCAAGCGAGAATACGGCTGGCCAGTTTCCCTTACTGGCAGCACAAAAGAGGATACTTAAAGCACTTCCTATGACGCGAAATATCGGACACAACAACACGAGAATTATATGGCCCTCTTTAACTCTATCAGGCAAATCAAAGCCTCGAGAATTTGTTACACTCCATACACCTCCCCCGAACACACCACTTTACTTTTTTTTCCGCAAATTCACATTATCTTGGTCAAATTCTGTTTGTATGTATTATAGAAAGAGAATTTAATTTTTAACTTAATTTTTACTTTTAATTCACTTCTTGAAAGAAACCTTAGATTTACAATCTTATGTCTCTCCTTAAATTTCTTTATGCAAATAACAAACTAGATTAACGATTGTAATCGAGCGAAAATTAAGAATTCTTTCAAAAAACTTACAGCTCTACAAAGTATAAAGGACCGCCCCTTCTTCGCTGCTTCCATCAACGTTTCCGATATTGGTTTGCCACTTACTGCTTTTGTTCGTGCTGATATTTCTGAATTTCGTTTTGTCGTAATCTGCCCTCCGTCTAGTACGCACTTGCCACACTTAATTCCAAAAATCCTGCCGAGGCTCGTCTTTCGTTTTATCCGCCGTCGCTTCATCTTTTTACGTTCAAGTTGCCATTCCAAAGAAAAAGGAGGCAAGTCATTCGTCGCACTCTTAAATAATCTCGCCTCTAACGACCACTTTACCGCTCTCCGACCGAGTTCTTTGTCTCTGGTTCAGCCACCTTTTCGGAGTGGTTCTTCCTGTTCTCGCGGAAGGGTTCCACTCAAACTCGGTGTGCTTTCCACTCTACCTTCAACCACTCTGGTGGTGATCACCACAATCACGGCTGAATTGGCTGAATGTCTTCTCTGAAAGTTTGTAATGTTAAATTAAGTTGTTTATGAGTAAATAATGATTTCACCATATAAAATTTTGTGAAGTTGAGTAGTGTTTTCCGGTTTTTTTTACACGATTTGATTAGTGCTATTGGCCATATGACGCCCCGTCAAGTAAGCCTGGAGGAGAATATACGATAAACTTGAATATTTTGCTAAATTATTTTCTTATTTTGTTTTCAATAAGTTGTGTAAATAGTTAGCTAGTACTGTCGAAAACATTGCTTTTCTCTTTTCGCGTTCTCCTTTAATGGAGTTGTTAGACATTGTGCGACTTATCACACTAAGCTCAGCTTCCACGCAGAGGCTTGGTCTACTGCGTGTGGTCATGACGCAAATGATGGTGTGATTTTGGTGTCTTTTAATCCGCTTTTCGCACTTTCCTTTACCGGGCTTGTTGGCTTAATTTATGATCGATATTGACTTTATCTACTGCTTTCTCATCCTTTTCATCTTCGTTGCCTTCATCGTCGTCGTTATCGCTGCCGGAACTCCGATCAGCTTCGGATGTTGACTCGCCTCCTTAATCCTTAGCTGCATGCAATCCTTGTATCAGTCATGATGAACAATACCGTAGCCGGTTGGTACATCTCCGCAACTCGTCTTGTTAGTGCGCTTTCTTTTTCTAAACGCTGTTTAACCCTGGTGTACATTTGTTGAAAAAAATTTCGGTAGCATTTGGATATGTGGCGATATACTCCTCGTTCAGGAAGTGAATGTTGCTGGCCAGTGGTTCAAGACATTCCTTCCAAATCAAGTTGTTGCTCGGTTAACGCCGGATCTGATGTGGCATATACTTTCGCAGCAGCCTAACTATCTACCAGTATGGGTTACATATTTTTTTCAAAATCATGACTACAAGTACTTCAATTACTGCTGCGAGTACAATTAAAAATTATTAACCAAAACCCCAATCGAGTTCGGCTTTGTATTGCTTTGTTTAACGAATCACGTGACTGATATGGTAGTGTTCGGGGTGAGCTAATGTTGATGCCTCTCTACTCTATCCGTAACAGACCCCCTCAAAATCCTTTGAAATTTTGTACGACTATAGAACTTGTATTAATAAAAAACCTCGAGCTATTCACAAGATTTGATGACTGTAGTTTCCTCTATTTCCTGAGATAACTTGCTGCGATGCACTGAAAGACCAACCAAACGCCAAAATAAGCTGCTTACATGCTACATCGTAAAGCTTTCCCATATAAAATGCTCACTCTTTTTATTTTCATCAACAATATTTAGGTTTCAGAATAATAGTTATACAGCTATACTTGCTTCTGATTATAATATTTTGAATTTTTAGGTAGCGCACAGATAAAGTTGTAGCGAGTATTCAAGAACTTCAAAAAAGCACACTAAAAGGCATTTAAGTTATTGCTATCAAATTTTTAACCTAGACTGAAAATTAAAAGGATTCTGAACAATACAACCTGACTGTAAACAAGTATTTATTTTAGAGGCCATTAGTCCACTGAATCGAGGCTCAAATAAAAGAAGAATTCTTTGGTGAAGTCACGAACTGCGGAAGCTTCGGGAATCTGCCAGAAAGCTGTTGAACAGTGTATTGAATGTTAACTCAGCTGCTGACTGGTGGAACTATAGAGTCTTATAAAGCAAATTAAGAAGAAAAATGAGACTCAAAAGAGGCCTCTCGCATCATGTTTTTGAAGAAAAACTGTGAAATTACAAGAGTCTGTGGAACTGTACAAAGTTCTCAACAAGTTCTATACTAGTACTTTTTGGGTTCCAGCCAGGATTCATTGGCATCTCTGATGAAGGAAGCCAATGAATCCTGGTGAAACTATATAATCAGTCACGAAACTATATTATCAAGCTAACCTCATTCTACTCAAGGAGGAAGAATGGGAAGAAGAAACTGGAGACTACTACTGAAACTATATAATCAGTCACGAAACTATATTATCAAGCTAACCTCATTCTACTCAAGGAGGAAGAATGGGAAGAAGAAACTGGAGACTACACACGACAAATTCAATATGCCCTGGACTTCTTCGATGAATTTATATTGCCGGGCTTCAATAGTATTACTTCTGTCAGGATTAAGATGAAATCTAACAAGTTGATGCTATGTATGAGAAAGATTTTAACGTGAAGCTAGCACTTCCTTATTTACTCACAAGCCCGAGAAAATGACTGCTCTGCGGTTATAAGCTTCTATGAAACTATATAATCAGTCACGAAACTATATTATCAAGCTAACCTCATTCTACTCAAGGAGGAAGAATGGGAAGAAGAAACTGGAGACTACTACTGAAACTATATAATCAGTCACGAAACTATATTATCAAGCTAACCTCATTCTACTCAAGGAGGAAGAATGGGAAGAAGAAACTGGAGACTACACACGACAAATTCAATATGCCCTGGACTTCTTCGATGAATTTATATTGCCGGGCTTCAATAGTATTACTTCTGTCAGGATTAAGATGAAATCTAACAAGTTGATGCTATGTATGAGAAAGATTTTAACGTGAAGCTAGCACTTCCTTATTTACTCACAAGCCCGAGAAAATGACTGCTCTGCGGCTATAAGCTTCTATGTTACAATAAAAAATGTTCCTAATTTTTGTTGAAAATACTGGAAAAACTTGAAGACCAACTCATAAAATGTACGGCACTGGGAAGGAACCTATGCATTACATAGCATGCAAACTAAAGGGAAAAATTATGTTTTTGAAGAGAGAAATAGAGTAGTCAGTCGACGGAAAAAGGTATGCACTAGAAGTGTTTATTAACATTGAGAGAACCTTTGATCATGCATCCGACAACTCCTGGTAAAATGCTGCAAGAGCTCAGAATTGAGCTAGGTCAGCAATAAGCTGAAGTACAGGCAGGATTAGGTTGAGAAAGGATGCCCCAATGAAGTATCCTTTCATCGCGGATATAGAGCATATTGGCTGATTTTCGTTAGCTTTTACTGGAGAAGTAGTTAATTCTTAAGCATCTTCGGGAGATATATGTCGTCTTTTTTACCAAAAGTAAATATCTAAAGACTTCTACGCAAAGAACTCTAGACATATTACTAAAGTGGTATCAGGATAACGGTCTGTCAGTTAACTCATTTAAAAGTACTACCGTTCCCTTTACGAGGAGAACTGATAACCTAATTCCACCCCAAATTGATGGTGTCACTATCCAGCTCATTAACTACCAAATATCTTCTATCCATGAATAGAAGCAACCTAAGCAGGCTAATACACTGTTTGAACAAGAAAGCTTTGGGCAAGTCATTGGACTTGATGCCCAAAAAGACACTATGGCTATATACGGTGATTATCAGGACTCTGATTTCTTATCCATCTGTGGTCTGTTTAACGAAAGAACCCCACTTCAGAGCATCTTGTTTGACCAGGCTGCAAAAAAGTGAGCCGGGGCCTTAAGCACTACATCAGGTAGACATGTGACAACATCGAAAAACAGTCTCCTTTTCATATTCAATTGGATATTTCTGCAATTTCAAACAAGAAGGGCAATGGCTATCACTGCTGCAATCACTAAGACAACAGTTTCGGAGACTGTTAGGTATGCACATACAACATGCAGCCCTCCTTATCTCGGCACCTGCGCTAAATATGGTATGGTGCACTGATGGCTCCTGATTCACAGAGAAACTAAAACAGAATACATTCAAACCAAGATACCCAGCGACTGGTACTACTAGGAATGATGTCCTTTGTATTTCAAGCAGAAGCATTTGCATCACTAGACATGATATTATGGACGATAGACAATAAGTCGAGAGGAAATCAAATAAATATCTGCAGCGATAGCCAAGTAGCATTGCCTTCCTTCTCTGGATAACAATAAACAATAAAAATTTCGGATAGTCGACAGATTACATCGAAAGTCAAAGAAGAAGATGAGTGGGTAAATGGGATATAATAATAAAGAGGGAAGATTCTAGCAAATAATAAAAAGCAAGGCATGGAATGCAATTCTTCCTTCTTGAATATTCTTCTTACTCTAAGGAGTAGGGGAATGATGAGAGTTCGTTACAATATCAAAGTAGTTAATCACATATTTCAGTGAAAAACTAGTGCCAATGATTTGTATATATGAATTATGAGCTTCATCTTGAAAACTCCTTTGCAGATTGTTTACGCAGCAAGTGTGGGACTCCCAAGCGTGAAAATTTTCTGAATTTTCTTTTTGTCAATCTGAGAACCTAGCCTGGAACCATTTCACACACTATTTCGCGTTAAACCTCGTTTTTCGACGCCTAGATTTGCCTACAAGCCACTGGAAGTATACCCGCACCTTTGACGACTGCCAGTGACCCAGTAAATCTTTTTTAACTATCAGGACCGCCCGGGCATAATGTGCCACGCAGTTCCATTTGTTGACCGATATAAACATCTGACCAAACGTACTATCCGGGAAAAGCTCTCCAATATCGGCGAATAGGTCACTGAACTGGGTGTCCCACCTTTTGCATGCTAAAAATACTCGTGTATAGTAGGCATCGCCTACCTCTTCTGTGCATAGTACGCTGCTCTCTATTACGGGGGGAGGTCGTCTTAGTTATGGAAATTTCATAGGCTCAGACAGGTCTTCTGCAGCTCTCTAAGAGTATCGGAAAAATTTATGGGTTTCTCGAGCTTGACATCTAGGTGCTCCCTAATTTAAAACCCAACAAACACGAACAAATTTATATATTAACAACTTGTTCTAGTTGTGTCACGGATACGAGACGATTAACAAGTATCAGAGAGCTTCATTAATAGAAAGTTGTGGTGACACGATATGAAGCTGCGTCCAAAAGTCCTGAACAAAGATACTTGGTACCCTGAGTTTACCTCTTAGAGTTGGTGTACATTCTTATTAAAGTTGATAGGGAAATCATCCTTTATAACAAACAGGTCTAAGAAACTTCGATATTGGCTACGTTAAAAAGTGAACCGAATCTGGAAAAATCATTGCAAGTCAATTCTCTTTCTTCTTGCTACAAGAAACAAAAATTTCGCATTTTCGACGTCGTATCGATTCATTACTCTCAGTAAAACAAAAGCTAAAAAAGTGTTGAGAATATAACATTGATGTTGCTGAAAGAAGCAAACGATAGTACCTACAGATATGCTTACCTTCGACTTCCCTACTAAAATTGTCTGCAAAATTCAGGTTACAATGCTACAAATCTGTTTCTCAGGTCTAAATTAACAGATGTGTGTGCTTGCCCCAATGTTGTTCATCATTGCACTGGAATACTTTATCAGGAAGACGCTAGCTAAGACCTCGTGCACGCTGCTTAACTATCCAGACAATGAATAGCGAATGCTGACAGCATCAAAGCTGTTCAGATCAATGCTAGGAAGCCTGCATATGCCTAAGTGAAAAGTGAAAAAAAGTAGCCTGTCGGTCAATGAAACAAAAACTAAATTCATAAGTCAGGAAAGGAAAGGTATGCTAGTCTGACAAAATTTAGCTCCAGGAGACTATACCTCAAAAGCGTGGAAAGCTTCCCATACTTCGGAGTCCATCCTGGTAAAAAGGGTTTGGGGAATAACGAAATCTAAAATAAAGTACATTCTGTTCTTTCTCTACACTTCTCGCGCCTTTGCTTCCTTTAACAAGCGCCTCCAACTGTCTCGGCCCATCGATTGCGTCTTCTGATTTTGAAACCTTAGCAGCCATGTACTGTCTTCGTCGACCGAGTCAGACCAGCGTTTCCTCGGTTTCCCCACTGATCTCCGCAAACAAATTTTACTTCTCTGAATTCTAAGAACTAGAGGTGTACACAAAAAACTTGATCCGCATAATCAAGGTTACATAGCTAAGGATCAAATCAAAGATCAAAGCCAATGGAGATCTAACAGATAGCCTCCCAATTGAGCCTCAAAAAAGCGTGATGGGTTTGTTCCAAAGCTGTGCAACAATGCTCTGGAACACGTTGTCAGGCAGACGCCAGCTCACATCATGCTCCTGCTACTTTACAAGTCCATACAATCAGGAGCGTATACTGACGTTATCAACATTATGTTTAGGTCAGCTCTAAATGCCTCGGAAAGTTTCAGACACCTAGAGCCAGAAGCGGGAAAAGTCGGTTCCTCACACAGTAAATCTAAAACTACATTCAGGATGCAGAGAAGGACACATACTATATAACAGTCTGACAAAACTTGACTTTAGGAGACTGGAATACCAAAAATTACTGTAAAAATGTCAGATTGCCAAAAAATTTGTTCCGCCTCGAATACAATTCTCCCAAAAAAGTATCGTATCAACTTTGAGTAAGCCTTTCTCTAAGCTAAGGTTTCCAAGACACATTTTTTAATCCACGGTAATGTAAACTACTCGTATGTTACAAATAAACTGCGATTCGTGATGAATATGAAAATGTAGTAACCTTTGACAACGAGTAACGACATGAAGTGAAAGCTTAACATCGCTATAATTATGAGCAGAGGAAAAATTAAGAGGAAATTACAACCAGATCTTCAAATGAAAAACTCAAAGCAGAGAGAACAAATCAAATAGATGGGGATATGCTCCTGCCAGAAGGGTTTTGCAGTCAACTTATGATATGCAATTAATGAATAAAATTAACAAAAACTTTGATAATATTAGTATTAAATAAAAAGTTCAAAGAAAAACCACCATAATTCCAATTTAAGCGGCAACAATTTCGTTGCAGTTCGGTATATAACAATTCATTTTACAGAGTCTCAAGAAAAACTGTGCATTGTTCTTGTTGTTGTAGTACATGAAAACTGAAATGGCCATAACTTCACTAAATATTTCATGGTTCACTAAGTACTTTAGGGTCCCAAGTGATCAAGTTAGGACTAACTCATATTGAAGCTATTGAATTTATGATTACTTTTTAATTTAGATAACAATACAAGATATTTGTTATTGCTGTACTTATAGAGAACTACCTCCATTATTTCCCTCAGATTTTTCGGATTACGTGTGTCCAGAAGTGAGTGGGGGGACTCAAATTTCTTGAAAAGTTCGACCACCCTATAGGACTCGGTGGTAACACGGTTTTAAGAACTAGTTTGAAATGATGTCATTTATATTTTTCATTTTATACCCCACTTCACCACACTTGGTAAAAACAATGTTTAAGAGTCACCTCCATATAGAAAGTCTTCTCGTAAGAACCTTTGAACATTTTTGATACTCAAACTTTCAAGAGGCAATTATTTCTGACATACTTCATCATCATCATCTATGGCACGACAGCAAAAGCCGAGCCTTGGCCTCTATCATTAATCTCCTCCAATCATCACGGTTCCAAGACCTTGTCTCCCAATTGTTCACTTCCAACAAGGATCTGCTGTCAGCTTCTATCTTGTCTTCCCATCGAGTAATCGGTCTTCCCGCTGGACGTTACCATGTGTTCTACCTGGAAATGTTCTTTTTGATAGTCGGCTTTAATCATTCTTCTATATGAGCTGCCCATTGCAATTTACGGAACTTTACGCAAGAGGAAACAGGTGGGTCGTCAATCAGTGCATACGACTCATCGTTGCAACGTAGTCTCCACTCAGTTCCTTGTTTTACTGGACCGTAGATTTTTCGGAGCACTTTGCGTTCAAATGCGTCCACTGTATTCGCTCGTCAGAGGCCATGTTTCATTTCTATATCTATAACAGCACAAATTAGATTAGTGATTTGTAAATACAGAGCATATTTTGCCTGTGCACCGCTCTGGAGCTTAGAATGAGAAGTACGAAGTAATAGGCTTTATTTGCTGTATTTTGTGGCGTCCAATCTCGTTCTTCTATTCGGTTTGCCTTCAAGTAGATAAACTTATCCACACTTTCAAGGTTATAGTCGCCTACGGTTTGGCTTTGTTTCTTCCTCGGTTGAGTCATGAATTTGATTTTAGTTTCATTAACTCATGGGTCAATTCGGTATGTTTCAGATTCTAACCTCAGAAATGCTCCTTTGGCAAGTCCATCCCCTAAATCTGATTCCATTATAAAGCTGCTCGTTAGTTCACCGTTTGCCTTGAACTGAGACTCTGTGTTTAGCATCGTGACCTTGACCATGCGGACTATATTTGGTTGGAGAAAATTTGGTCTATTGTAAACCGTCCAATACGAAAGCCTCCATGATATGCTCCTATAATACTTCGATAGTACGGTTTTGATTTCCTATCGATGGTTTTGGAGAGCACTTTCTAAGACATGCACAGCAGAGGGATGCCTTTATATCTTCTATACCTTAATTTGTCCGGTGGTAACTGCTCCTTTGACCATATTCTGCATATTAGACGATGTAGAAGGTTTTTTAGATAGGAACCTCGCTTTAAAGCAGTTCTGCTGGTATTCTATCCATTCCTCTGCTGCTTGTACTTCGTTGTGGTGGGACTGGGACCTCTTATCCTGCTTCTGGAATGTTCATAGCTTCAGCCGTTGTTAGGGACCCTGTGAATAGCTTCTGAAAATATTCCAGCCATCTGTTTTTAATTTCGACTTTCTGATATACCTACCAAGCTTGAAATCAGTAATCTCTCAGTTTCGTACGAGGTGACCGATATACTCCTCAGGAGCTGCCACATCAGTCACCTCGGGGCAGCTCGACTGCGGGGTTCCAGATGACCACGAACCCATATATATATATATATATATATATATATATATATATATATATATATATATATATATATATACACACATATATATATATATATATATATATATATATATATATATACTCGTGTATATATATATATATATACTCGTGTATATATATATATATATATATATATATATATATATATATATATATATATATATATATATATATATATATATATATATATATATATATATGTTGCAGCATGGCAGTGCTGCAAGCTCTATCGAGCAGTAACGAAACTGCGAGATTTTTAATGGAACCAGCCCATATGCTGGAACCAGCTGAAGTCCATCGAGCGAAAAATGCTATTAAGTTGATAGCTGTTCTCTTACCATACGAACCATCGGTGAGTGACTGCAAGATACGGTTCTGACAAACGGCATAACGTAGCATTGCGATGGTCTAGTGCGAGAAGGGGGAGTATGCTAATGGAATTGTTTAATTAAGACGATAACATACCTCTCGTTAATTTAAATAGGAAGCATTGATCAAGAAATTGCCTCCATACCTGCAGCGAAGGTAGACCGAGGAAATTCAGGCGATCATCATAAGGGCGATACGGGATTTTATATTTGTAGAAAAGCGTGCGGGGAAACCTAGGCCGAACAGGTTCAACTACCACCACGAGATAATTACGATGCGGGAACTATATCTGGCATGCATATTCAAGAATTGGGCGAACCAGCATGACGAAAAGCCGAACATAGGTTTGAAAGTTGAGGCATCTGTGAGAGCAACGTAAGATAAAGAACGCGATCCGAGAAGCTTTCTTGGTTATTTCAAAAACGTGACCATTGAATTTCAAATCAGAATTAAAAGTCACACCCAAATCTTTGAAATCATCGACCAAAACGAATGAGGTAAGTTTTATTGGTATAGGTCATGGAAAGACACTTAGAGATGTTAAGTTGAAGTCGATTTCTGTGATACCAAAAGGACAAAAGATTGAAGTCATCCTTAAGAGCTCGGCAATCCTGTATTGAATTAATGACTCGAAATATCTTCAGGTCATCAGCATATAGAAGGGGGTTACATGTGAAGATAGCTGGGAGGTCATTAAAAAAGAGGTTGAAAAGAAGTGAACTAAAGATTGATCCCTGTGGAACACCAGAAATTAGGGCGAAAGGGTAGGACGTAGGTCCATTAAAGATAACCGTGCAGGTACGATGAAAGAGAAAGGAGTAAATCCAGGAGAGAAGAGATCCCTAAATGCCGAAACGGCGGAGCTTTTCGATCAGGATGTTGTGATCCACACTATCAAATGCTTTCGCAAAATCAGTGTAAATCATATCAACTTGACCTCCTAAGTCAAGGGTGATTGCAATCGTGTTGAGAAATTTACCCGGATTGGTTACGGTAGAATGTCCTTTTAAAAATCCCTTTTTGATTTTCAGATAGGTTAGGGTTCAAAACATTGTAAAGTTTACAATGAACAATGCATTCCAGGATTTCCCAAAGCACGATACGAGTGGAATGGGTCTGTAATCAAGAGGCCTGAGAGCGGTACCCACTTCACGGATGGGTAGGACATTTGCACAACTCCAAACGTCTGGAAAAGTACCTCTTTCGAGACATGAATTAAAGATATAGGTGATGGGAATACATAAGGATGAGGTGAGGGATTTAATAAAAAAGTTAGGGATTCCATCAGGGCTGACTGCACTGCTAGAATTCAGTGACTGAATTACCTCTGCGACCTCTAAGGGTTATTGTATAAATCAACTAATAATTCTGTAGCGGATTGTGGGTTTTCATCAGAAGTAGAGGTCGGGGAGCTATAGACGGCGGAGAATTAGTCAGCAAACATGTCGCACATGGCCTAGTCAATGGTTCTTAATGGGGTTTCTCTATGCTGAAAGGGGACTCTTTAAACATTCTTTACCAAAGGTTGACATATGAGATACCAAATGAAAAGTGTTAATGAGAACTTTCCAAAACATGTTTTAAATTCACGTTATATGCCTTAAAGGGTACAGGAAACCGATATTATAAAAAAATTATTTCTCCACCCCTCCTGATTGGTCACCGTTAATCTAAAAAAATTCATGGAGCTAGTTCTTTATGAGTGCAACGAAAACGTATACCTAAAAAGTCAAAATTCAATAAACTTTGTTAATCATGTTAGGCTTTGCAAGTTTTACATTTTTCTCAATAAAATTTTGTGGGTAACCTTAAATTTAATGAAACTCGGTATTTAAGTAAGGTATAAGTTCAAAGAAGTTTGAACAATATTCGCAAAGTTATAGCCATTTGAATGTTATATGATTATAACAACACACGCCTATATAATAGGCTTCTGCCTACCCAACTTGATTGATTTATTGTATTCACAATTATTCATCTTTCACATCAGCGAAAAAAAATGGTTTACCGGCACACAAAATAAGACCAGACACTGAAAAAAAATCATTATTTTTGTTGCATAATAACAATCTTTTATTGGTCTATTCTCGCTAAAATGTCGTGATTTAGTGTGCCTTTCTATTAAAAAACACACCCTAGATAGGTACCACCGTGATTTCAATTTCAATTCATATAATTCCGTAAATCATATTAAAAACAATTACTGAATATCAAAGAAATAGCCGAGGTAAAATTTTCCATTGCGAATATTATACGTAATCAACAAGCTTTGTATATACAACATTCAGTTCAACAGTATAATGAACTATGGCAATGGTCGATGATGCAACGAAAATTTATGACCCGAACCAACAATTATTATTAACAAAATAATACAAAATAATAAAATACGGAAAAAATGCAAATTAAATAAAAGAAAAGCTCAGTGGAAATGCAAAGAGAAGAATAAAACATTAAATAGTGAGTGTTACGCTATGTTTTATATTTATTTTTACGTGGTATAGTTGTTGTTTCTTCGTTTTTTTCTCTTTCTTGTTTCTGCTTACCATCAACAAATAACAATTATAATGTACAAAATTTTTCGATTGTACGGGTGTAATTTGCTCCGTTGAACTTTTTTACGCTTGTGGGAAGCGCGGCACGCCATTATTATTTCGGCACTCCACTATGACTTTCGCTTCTTTACGTAAGCGTCACATTGAACTTTGTGTCGAATTTGGTACGTTCCGAAACGCTTTCCCCATTCTTCCAAAAATCCAAATAAAGTTTGGCGGTTACCAGTTAGACAAGTCAGTCAAGTTAAATTGAAGTTCGCGTGCTTTTCCCTCTTCTCTCGTTGCCTCCTCTTCCACCAGCGACCACTTTGTACCAGTCTTTCTCACTCTTGCTTTTGAGACTAACTAAAAAATTTCCACTTTTGACAGTCAACCATCAGAAAAATTAAAATCAACCATAAGGCAAAACCCTGTTACGTCGCGATTGTACCGTTGTATTTATAATTTCACTCTTTTCAGGCACGACGCACGAAATCAAGTAGCTCAAGTTCGTTGAACTTGATGGCGCAGTCAGCGTAGCCGTCCCAAATGTGGGCGCGTTTAGCCTTTCCCTTGACATAACCTGAGGCAACTTGTGTTACCTTCATTTACATGCGTTTAAAAAAGCAGTTAAATTGTATCTTTTCATTCTGCGGCTGCCGAAATCGCGACTTATGAATGTGAGTGAAATGCGTTATGGTTGACTTTGAAGACTCTAGAGGAGTCATTTTGTCGCCTGTGAACGCTGGTTTTGTCTCGCACACTAACAGATTTGCAAACGGGCTTTGGAAGTATCTTAAGATGCACTTTTTCTCCTTTTTCTTAATTCACACTGCATATATAATGAACAATGAGTCGATCGCGGCCCGATGCGTTCGAAATGCTTAATAAGCCAATATATGAAAGTGATCACCAACAATGGGAAAAAGATCGGAGCAGTGTGGATGGGATGGCAAAGACCGCGATCATGCTGAATACTCGTACATTTGGTGAATGCGTAACAGCTGAAAATCGAAAATTAAACTTATGATGGTCAGTTACGTGGAGCCGTTGCCGAATAGGTAGATGGACAACAGCAAAAAATGCTTCCATGTATGAAAGTTAAGGTTGCGGTAAAATTGGGGTTTTTTTCCTTTTCTGATCTTGTCTGCTGCGATGAAAGAAAATACCAGCTGAAAACCTGTTCAACTGAAATTTGACCATCAAAGTTCCGATTAAGGTTATGTCCCGAAAAAAACACCATCGTTATAATATTGAGTAGCTCATGTGATTATTTTCGCTCAGATGTTTCAATTGCATAAGTCGTGAGTGATTGACTGTGTAGACAAGTTACTAATGGTTATGATGGACATTTGCATATTTTTTATCGAGAGCTTGTAGACATAGTCTTGGATTTTTGCTGGAATTAAATTTTTTGTGACCAGAACAAAGCAAAATGGTACCAAGCGGAACGTAATGTTAATATTGTTTATTTAGTTTTCAAAGAAAAACTTTTTTATTCCTGTCATGTAGGTGACCAGGTCAGCTTTGAGATTCAGAGGTATAGTTGATTTAATAGTCAATGTAGAAAACAAGTCATAGTGCCGAGGACGAGCGCAACGGATCAAAAAATTTAATACTGTAAAGATATGGTATTTCTTAACTATAAATCAAGGCAATTTCCGCATACGGCAAATATATCCCTGCAAAAGGGGCAAATACATCCCCTTTTATGGCGCTGCAGCTTGATCGCGGCTCTTTCTCAAGGCATTTTTGAACATTTCCTTACGTTAAAATGCTAGCAAATTGATTGGATTCACCCCTGTCACGAAAAGCACAGCAGCTTCAGATGCAGTGTGGTAGCTGCAGGTGATTTTCAATGCGCTGTCACTCTTTTTGTTCTGTAGTTCTTGATTTTCATGGCGTCAGCCCACACCTCAGTGCTACAGCCATGACTGGATAAGCTTGAGTGCTCAATTGTATACCTAACACATGTGCTCCCAATAGGTCAATTTAGGTTCATTTCAAGTCAGTTCCAAATGCCCGACCGACAACTTGCTGGCCTGAGCTTCGAGGGAGCCGATTGCAATGAGTACGACAGTTGGTATTGTCCATTAATAATCATTTCACGTTTCGACATCGCTAGCTGAATAACATGCTCTATCATCCTCAGTCCCACCCTCGATATGAATTCGTTAAGTCTGTGTTAAGCAAGGTGACCAGATGTGCCAGTGGTCACTTCTGCAACTTCATTAGCATAACCTAACAGGAACACATCGGCAGGCATTTCCAGTTCGAACTTCAAAGAGCTCCTGCCCGATCATGTCATCATTAATTGATTTCGGAGTTATTTGTAAGCTTGCAATCTTGAGTATGCTTCAGTCTTTTCCTGTAGCTGTCGCTTTGGAGTATGTGGTTAACTATGGCTTGAGCTAATATTTCTTCTTTCTTTTGCATCTACTGCGCTTTCTTGATACCCGCAACCCTGTATTGCCCTGCAGTCATTGATGTATGAAGGGTCCTATTGAGCCAGTAGTCTTCTGCAATATGTGCCACAATTTCTGTCATAAAGTTTCGTTTTTCCACCAACATATCATTTGAATACAATAAAAATTTATTGGTGTTATTGGATTCCAATTCAGAGCTCTCAATGACTCCATAGTTATATTGAAAAGCAGGCCACGCGATGATTGACACTAACACTAACTTCGTTCTGAGTCAAGTTAATGCTTATCGGGAATAGTACATTTAGGAGATTGCTGATTATGACACACCCCGTTTTCAGTATAGCACCCACTTTCAATGTAGTTTCCACATTGAATCAGCGCTCTTAGGTGGAAGTAGTCAAACTGCGAAAAGGACTTCCCATTCAGAAATTGTTTCTTGTCATGTTGAAAACATGAAGCTTCATTCACTTGTTTTCTTAGTTTTTGGTGCGAAAGAGGAGGCTTCACCAGAAAAAGAATCCTCTTTTAGACCTTATCAGACTTTAAAAGCCTCAAAGAGCAAATGCTTGACAAATCTTGGTGGAGTGTTTTTTCATCCATACCATCATCATCACTTGCAACCTTTGCTAAGATTCTTCTGCCTCCGGGTTGTAGTGGTGTCGCTTTCGCTACATTGACTCTCAATTCCACAATATATTTGGTCTTCACCGCTGACTTCGTTATGGATTGTTTGTTTGTTTTAGCACCACAGCTCTTTTCGGGTCTTCGCTTTGAGATAGTTAGAGTATCTGATTATCTTAATCGTATGTATCAGTACTCGAGAAAGTGATATGGTCAGTACCATGTTTTGGCCGTATATCCGTCCACTCAGCTGCGAAACGTTTTGATTTTAAAAGATTAAATACCATAACTGAAAAGGCTTATACGATGTCTGTCCGAAAAATCACTCAAAACAAATTTCGTTATCGCCAACAGGATTCAACTCGGGGACCTTATAGGGTGAGAGCTCTAACCACTGTACCATGCAAACTACTTCGTCATGGCTAGGGTGATTGAAGAAGATTGAAGGTATTACTGACACAGTTTTGCCTGCATTATGTTTATGAATCGTTGCTATCCTCAACGTTTTATCTATATAATCTCAAATCGTAAATGGTACCTGAAACCATTATTAGCATCTTCAACCTGGCAGACTGACATTGATGTTAGTTGGGCAGTTACTTGCTGTGTATATCAGAGAAATAATTTATTTTTTGACCACATTTTTTCTCTTTCTCTGCTTTTGAGATGTCGTTGTATCAGCTATTGTCACTGTTTTTTCAGTGGTAGCTAGTGTAGCACATTTTCTATCACTATGCCAACACCCATTATAAAGATTTTGGAGACTTTCCAAAGATTTTGATATCCCACCCTGAGAGTATGCATCAGACTCTTAATTTTATATATACAGCTGCTCATCTTGCAAGTTTTTATGTTGACTTACCTGAATTGCTACTTCTATGAATAAAAGGTTGGAAGGGAAACCTCTGCCACAATACTGCTTTACTCTGGACATAAAATTGGGATTCTGTAGCCGATCCTCCACCATTTCATCTGCATTGGGTGGATTTCTAGCCTCTCTTCCAGCTGAAGATTAAATCCAAAAAGTTTGATGTATTCCATTTTATTTGGTTACATTTAGTTCTGGTTCCAAGAATTTTCATTTATAACCAGTCCCTTTCTACGTTTGGACGAATGTTCCTATATTTTTCTATATAAGAGCATCTTTTACACTTTTGGACATTTATCTTTGGGAACATTTTCAAACCTCTTCAAAATCTGAGAGGAACTCTTTCTCATTCGATAAGCCCAAGAAGAAGAAGCATGAGTAAACTTGTTTACCGTGGATCGTTTTCAGATGAATTGGACTTCTCACTCTTCACTATGCCCAGCATCATTTTCTTGGAACTTCGAGAAAGTAATGAAAGCAAAACAAGTTGAAGTAGTAGGAGAGTGCTTCTACCAGTAAGGCTTTGTAAGCAAATTTTTAAATAACGGCCCTTAAATTGAATCGAACATAATAGAATGCGTTTAATAAATTTTTATATTCATCATTTTGTTTCCTGTATGTTTACTTATTATTCGGGTAACATATCCATCTGAATTTTTTGAGACTGTACATATTTTTAGTGTCTATGTCGTCCAGAAACGTATATTTCCTCAGTGTTACATGGTGTTTTTATTGTAATTACAAAATTTTCAATCCGCTGTATCTTTGTGAGACATCATTCAATTCCCACGAAATATTTAGTGTGTAACACCTACATAGAAATTTTTCACCGAATTAACAGTCCTCCTTTGATTTGATAGGCAAAAACATAAAATTCATATATTCTATGCTGCTATTACTAAGAAAGTTATTGAATTTCAGCTTCTGAGGTATTTGTTGGTATTGTACTTACAAAGGTGTACTTCCATATTTTTTCATCCTTATTATTTCAAACGTTTGACGCTAGTGATTGGGTTTGCAGAAGGGAGACCGTGGGGTTGACAATAACATGTTTAAAAAATGTTTATGGTGGACGTATCGTGATCCCATTGTCATTATCCTTACTAGAGTTCCACTAGTAGACGAAGTTAAGGGACAATCTAGTTACTCTTTACAGTTGAAAAAGTTTTGTTGACTCTGCACTGTCGCAATTGTTTTCACAACATCATGATCAACAAAAGAATGTACTCGAAAACCCGCCAAGCATGATCAACATCTGAAAGTGACGTCACTGTTCATTCAGTATGGCTCGAATATTCCAGGTAGTTCGGCAATGTACGAGAAATGGATTGAATGACTAGAGACGCTATATAAAGGCGAGCTGAATGAACGGGGGGATTATTACAACCGCGATAATAAGAAGTGCGATAGAGTGGAGCGCGAGGTAAAAGCGATATTGATTGATTGTGAAGTGACAGACAGTTGAAGTAAAAATTGATAGACAAGTTGTAAAATGTGAAATCAGTTACTGTGCATTTTTAGTAAATAAACTCTTTTAACTTAATTTAAAAGACATTGCGTTTTCACTTTCCCGGAACATTAAAATTATTGGCCGCGAACCATAACACACGACAATATATATATATATATATATATATATATATATATATATATATATATATATATATATACATATATATATATATATATATATATATATATATATATATATATATGTATATATATATATATATATATTATATATATATATATATATATATATATATATATATATATATATAAATATATATATATATTTATATGTATATATATATATATATATATATATATATATATATATATTCATATATATAATGACACAATAGTACCCAGAAATTGCAAATAAAACGCAAAATATTTAATTATTCATCAATATTAATTTTGTCTCCTTCAAAGTAATCCCCATCAGATGCAATACACTTACGCCAACGATTTTTCCAGTCCTCGAAACACTTTTCATACGCACTTCAGTTTGGGGAACTAGAAAAAATTACAAATCTGGTGAATACGGCGGTTGATCAATGATATTTCTCGCGTTTTTAGCTTTAAATTCGGGCAGAATCATGGCCCGATGCGTTGCTGCATTATCATCTCATCAGGATGAGTCGAGCAAGAATGAGTTTCATACCCAAAATATCCACCAAAATCATTCGAACGGACTCGCGAGAGATGTTGAGCTCTCTTGCAATCTCTCTCATACTTGAGTGAAAATTTTCAAGCACCATATCCTTCACTTTTTTAATGTTTTCATTAGATGAAGATGTCGAAAGTCGTCCAGAACAAGGCATGTCTTCAACGATTTCACGACCGTCTTTGAAGGCTTTGTACCACTCATAGGCTTGTGTTTTTGATAAAACTGAATCACTATAAGCCTTTTCCAACGTTCGCAACGATTCTGCACACGAAATTTGGTTAGAAATACAAAATTTGAGACAAATTCATTGTTCGATATTTTTAATAATTGTAAAAACCGTAACGTACTACTGAGGTGTACCGACTTAAGCATATTTGGCATAGTAATTAAGGACAGTCCCACCAACTTAACAAAATACATTCTTTTTGAAATATCATTTACCCGGGGAATTTAAATTACAATTTCCTGGTACTTTTTTGTGATAATGTATATACAGGATCGGTACGGTGTTTGGGGACATACATATTGTGACTATAGCTTAGCGATTTTTTTTTAAATTTTTTTCCTTTTCAGATAAGAAATGGCGGACTACAACATCACTCAAGAAATGAAGAGACATGCTGTCATCGTCGCTATATGTGTGAACCATACAGATTTAGATATCTCTAATTTTCTTTATTGCGCCCGTTCATTCGTGCATAAGGTTCGCCGTGAATATATATATATATATATATATATATATATATATATATATAAATATCTATATATACATGTATATATATATATATATATATATATATATACATATATATATATATATATATATATATATATATATATATATATATATATATATATATATATATATATATATATTTATTCACGGCGAACCTTATGCACCTTATATATATATATATATATATATATATATATATATATATATATATATATATATATATATATCTGTCTTAAAAACTACAAAAAGATTTTTGTTTTTAATTTGCGTTATTGGAAGAATAGATTTTGAGTATCTTTTTCAGAACGCGCAAAAGCACCGAGGATTCAAATAATCATTCCCAATATTTCTAAATATTTGGCACATGGCTTAGCAGTCCGATTTCCGGTTTCAATGATCTATTCTATCTTACTATTATGCTTTGAATTGAGCCATGTAGACGAATAGTGCACTAATCCTTCGGAGAAGCTGGATTATCTTAATTTGATCACCAGTGCTCGATTCCAAAGCCACTTTCCCTTTTGTAATAAATGATCTTAGCCATGTGAGTGCTTGTATCTACTCTATCGTAAAAACTTTATATGATATATCTAATATTTTTTCGAGTGCCAATATTGGGCTCGAGCTCAGTACTCCGGTGGTACAAATTCAGCTCATGCCTCATTTTGTGCTCATCGATAGCTACTCATACGTAGGGTATGATGATTAGTCTCACTATAATAATGAGATCCATTGCAGAAATTTCGGCAGCAAATCATGATCCTACACACTTCTTCTTGGCACTACAGCCCCTGTCGGGCCTTGCTCCAATTTCGAAACCGAAGCAGCGATGAGCACTCTCCGTTGATCGAGTCAGACCAGCCCTCCTTGGTTTCTCCACTGGTCGCTGCCCTTCAGTTTTTCCAACGAATACGTTTTTGGGTATCCGTTGTTCGTCCATACGATTCACATGGCCAGCCCGTTGCAGTTTCCGAAGTCTTACAATCATTAAGAAACCCCGACTCGTCAAAAATTTCATACAGCTCATGATTGTATCGAATTCGTCATTGGTCCCTGTGTAGCTTCGCTCCGATTATTCGCCTCTGGACTCCTGTCAGGAACATAACACAGGTCTTATCACAGATTTGTATACTTGAAGCTTTGTTTTCCTGTGTCTACAGCTGGTCTTCAAGATTGTCAATACTGAGTAAAATATTTTATTTGCGAACTATATTCTTCGGCGTATTTCGTCTTTTTCAGTGCCCGTTATGATTATTTTGGCGCCTAAGTACACAAATTCACTAACATTTTCGATGCCATATTCGCCAAGTGTGATATTTTGTGTACTTGAGGTATTTTTCTTCGGCCTAATCAGGCCCCCATTAGGTTCGCATTAGGCATACCTAACTTAGGTATGCTCCATTAGGCCCGCATTAGGCATGCCCAACTTAGGCAAGCCCACTATTTCCGCATTAGGCTCTAATGCCCGTTTAGGTATGCCTAAACTAATTTCTACTACGGAATAACAGGTCCTAAAACAGAAGAAATCAGGACTTTAAAAAAAGCCCGAAAAATATTTATTTCACACAAAGGTTTCTTGTTTGGACTAGTTACAAAATAAGAAATTTTTGGATCAATTTTCACCAAATTCTGCACCCAATGCTTAGAATAGTTATCTCAAAGGAATTCAAGATATGTGCATACTACTGTTTGATGGTAATGACTAACCGTTAAAAGAAAAATGTAGTATAATCATTTTGTAGCTGAATAATGCAAAAAAAAATTTAAAGAACTAAGAATGCGAAGATCATGCACTGTTTTAATCAATTTTTAGCGCTGAGGTTTTTTCATGTTAATAAGCAAAATGTTTATATTTTGGGCTTTTTCTAGGTCTTGATTATTTTTCATCGTGATTGCCTTCGAAATAAGAAAATTAGACATTTACAAGTTCAGATTAATATGAGGGCGGTCCCAAAAGTAACCAATCCGACAAAGAAAACAGTAAAAAAATTGCGAAAATGTTTTTATTTTTCAACGTACTCTCCTTTCAGCTCGATACACTTTTCTCAACGATGTTCAATAGCTTCGATACCCGCTTTATAGTAGGAACCGTCAAGCTCCTCAAAATTGCTATTAACCTTTTTTTAAAGTCCTGACTCTACCTCTTCATTGTTGGCAAATCTTTTTCCGCCGAGCTGTTTTTTTCAAATTCGGAAAAAGAAAATAATCCGAGGAGCCAGATCTGGCGAATAGGATGCGTGAAGAAGCGTGTTGAAACAACACTTCTTTTTCGGCAGATGTGGCCGTTTTTTCTTGATTTCATCACTCAAACGCTACAATAAGGCTGCATAATATGCGCCGTTGATAGTCTTTCTTTTTCGAGACAAACAATAAATATTATTCCACGCGCATCCCAGAAAACGGATGCCATGTCCTTGCCAGCTGACTGAACTGTCTATGCTTTCTTTGGAGTCGGTTCTCCCTTTTCAGTGCACTGCTTTGACTGCTCTTTGGTCTCAGGTGTAAAATGATGGAGCCATGTTTCGTCCATGGCTATGAATCGACGCAAAAACTCGGCTTTATTGCTGCGAAACATTATCAAACACTCAATGGAAACTTCCTCTCGTTACTGTTTGTGCTTCATTGTGAGCAAACGCGGCACCCGTTTTGCGCACAGCTTTCTCATGTCCAAATTTTCGGTCAAAATGCGATGCACAGCACTTTGTGAAATGCCTGCCATGTCTGCTACCTAGCGCACTTTTAGTCGACGGTCATCCACTACCCTTTTGTGGATTTTCTTCACATTTTCTGACATAGTGATCTCACTTGGTCGACCACTGCGGTGTTCATCTTGGCAGCTCGTACGACCTCGCTCAAACTCAGCTACCCAATATTTGACCGTTGTAAACGAAGGAGCAGACTTCTCCGGCGTTGATATCGTTTGGACTTAGACCTTTCAAATGAAAGTATTGTATCACATAATGATGCCCGATTTTTTTCATATTTACAAATTCACTGAGAGCGTTCACTTTGGGTGTCTGTAAAAAAATAATAATAAACGTACCGTTATGATTTTTTCACATTAAGTGCTTCTTTGTTTTATTATATAAAGTTCATTTCATAATCAGCTTAATAATTACTAAAGGCAATTATAGACCCTACAATAATCATCCCTGACAACAAAAACCACGTAATTCAGTTCATAACCTTAAATGACATCAATTTCAGTAACAAAAGCCACGCCATCATTGATTCCAAAACGTTTGACATAAAAGAACAACCGCAAAAGAAAAATTGCGCTGTTGTGTTGTTCATTGACTTCCTTGTATGATGTAACAGTTTAGCTTTTCATTTTCCTGCAGCAATCACTTATTGCATTGCACTCTCCCTGCATTACGTTGCACACACGCGCTCTGCCTCTTCTTTGTAACTTGACTTTAATCGCACCATCATTATTTCGATATTAACTTCTTCTACCCGCCAATGTAACGTACTGCATCGTGCAGTTTTCAGATACTCCTAATGCAATTCTCAATGCAACAAAACTGCCACTCTGGTCCCATACAACTTATCCAAACAAGATGGCGACGATCACGGCGCTCTCTTCTAACCGTTGCATTAGGATGGCCATGCGGAAAATTGAAAATCGTGAAAAGCGGAAATCAAACTTGCCGCTTTTTGTCCTCTTGAAATTAATTGCATGTTTCTATCAAGTGGAAAATGATCGTGCGGCCTAATAATCCACTGAAGCTGCTTCTGCTGCACCGCGGAAGAAATTCAAAGAGTGCAAGTTGAACGGTATCACGTCATCATTTAAACGTTGCAATGAGTGCCTGGCGATTCAGGTAGCTAGACAACTGAGTCAACTAACTAGCCAAGCATGGTTACCAACATGGAATGCATTGATGAAGAGCGTTAGTAGAATCTCAGTGTTTCCTCTGGCCGCAAAAAGAAAGTGAATTGAAAACAAATTGCATTCAGCGTGGTATTGAGGAACTGTGAACCTACCTTCACATATCGAAAGTGAAACTACGACTTTAAAAAGGGAATTTTAATGTTAATTAACTTATTTATCTTTTTCTTGAAAAGCCGCCGGGCCTTGCTTTGTTGTGAGCAGACGCCTTTCGACTCCTTTGAGTAACCTTCAGTGCCTTTTCAAAAAAATAAAGGATTGGCTTGTGGATATCAGATCAAGAAAGTAATTGATTAATTAACTTATTTTGCGGTCTACTTTAGTGTTTAGCGACATTCCTCAGAAAAATCAAACCATCGTTTTGGGATCGTTTTTAAGGACTTATTAACCATTTTAAAATATTTTCCGACATATTCAGGTCTTATTTCAGATTTTCAGGAATATCTATACATTTCCCTCCCTTGTTAATATTATCAAATTCTAATCAGCGCCCATCCTGGGTTATTCTATATATAAAATTACTTGCTCCCTTTTTTACTTTTTCAGATATGATTCTATTGATCTATACATCCTATTTCTAAAAAAATTATTTTTTCAAAATTTTCCACTGAACCGCTGCTCAGGGTTTTCCTTGATCCTCAAAACTTAAGAAAAGTTTTTCTCAGTCAGCTCTAATTTGCATAACATACTACAACTGCATCTATCAGCTCAAGATTGCATCCAGTGCTGCACACAAGATCAAGTTGGATTTGTGAAATAAAGAAAATGCGGAAGAGTATGGTAGCTAAGTAATTTTTCTTATAAAACTAGACAGAGCCATTTAAGCGGTCTTTCTACACACATGATCGTGTGTCTTGACTGTTGCTTCTTGGCTTTACGTTGCTTGGTTTGTTAGATGGTCATGTGTGCAGCAGACGAACCGATACTTCACTCGATAGCTACGGCTCGGGTCAATGCAATTTTACGTAATCCGCAAACGGTTAATGTTTCACTTTTTCTCCATGCGCACTTACCAATTGCATTTTAACTTCTAATAGTTTTCCATTTCGTTGCCATCTAAGACACGTTTCTGTAGACAGTTAGTGAAGCTGGCAAGCGGGATTAGCGCAAATTCAAAGTGGTTTCTGGTTTTTCACACTTTGGTTTTATCATCATCATCAAGTCAAGAGTGAATGAATTGTAGTTTGGCGAAGTCAAGTTTTAGTATCTTAGCTTTTTCTGTTTTTTATTTCTTTCTTTTGTAAAGGTGCGCAAGTAAAAGTGCTTCTGCACATACTTGACTCTTGAAGATTTGCAATTATCTTGAAAAATTATGTAATGTTGTTGTTTTGCAGGAAAATATTTGCAGATTTGCTGTGAAACATGATGTTGAGCGGAAGAGATTAGGTGTTGGATTAGATAAGGAGTATATTTGATAGGGAAAAGTAGACTTGCATAGTATGTGAGCAGGCAAGGAAATTGTTAATTATTTCTATATTGACTTGGAAAATCTATCTATGGCTAAGTATGATTATTAAATTTCCATACATTTTGATTAATATTCAAAAAATGTAAGAAGGCTGAATCTTAGAGATAAAAGAGGCGGTCATGTGAGTGACTGACAGAAAACATGCTTCTACTCTGAGGGTATTGGGTCGTTTTGGCCATCTAGGTTCTGATGCACTTTAGACAAAACTGATGCTTTTAAACAATTTTCACTTCAGAACATTTCTTCGGCCAAGGGCTCTGAATTTACCATCGTTTTTCCAAATTTGCACTCCTAATGGAGCTAGAGCAGTTCAGAGTTAAAGAAATGTGATAATAGATCTCCCAGTTTCACAGGTCGTTTTGGCTGTCTTTACTCTGGTGCACTCTAAAGAAAAAATGATACTTTTAAATGATTTTCCAACCCCGACACAGTTCTTCGTTTAACGTTTCATAAAATAATCATAGTGTTTCCAAATCCGCATCTCTAAGGACGACAGAGTGGTTCAAGTTAGAAAAAAAAGTGAAATAGATCCCCATATTTCAATCAGGTCGTTTTGGTATCTCGGCTCTCGTGCACTCTAAACCAGAAGTAATATATACGTTTAACGTCCACAAGTGCCAGAAAAAATTTAAGCCTTACGATCGCACTAAGACCTTTGATTTGATACCCTCCTTAACTATCTTCATGAAAAAGAATTATATCGAGGGGTTACAGCCTTAAATGCGGACACCCTCAAGATCCTTTGAATATTTTTTGCTACAACATCTTGAAAAGGCCACCATTTTTGACTTCCCACAAAGTTTGATGGATCTAGCTTCTATAATTCCTGTCCTTCCTTGATGTCGTTTTTGATATGCTTTTTAAATTTGTTTTTAGGGTTTTGTACTAAAATACAAAACCCTATTGCAATCACGACCTGTGTCCGCTTGTCCGTCCGTCCGTCTGTATGTCACAGCACTTTTTCTCCGAAACTACAGAGGCTACAGCCATGAAACTTTATGGAAAGGTCAGAAGAGGTGACATCTTGAAATTTCAAGGGTCGAAAAATTTTAAGGGGTTTAAGGGGGGTCTCCCCATATAGTGAGGTGACCCCTCAAAAAAAACTTTTCACCATTGGTAGTCGAGTAGGGTGTCATTGGAAAGGTCTTAATGAGATCTTTTCAAAACAAGTCTTAAAATTGCCTTATGAGTACCGAGGGAGGCAGGGGAAGCAGAAATGTACGAACTTTTCGCGTAACCCCCCCTCGTGATTGGACACTTTCCATCCGAAAAATCTGAAAAAAATCATGAATGTAGGCCTTCATAAGTACAACAACAACAAATACATGAGAAGTCGAAATTCACTCAACTTTGTTAGTAATAGTATGATTTATCGATTTTATGATTTTTGAATAAAATATAAACGGTACCCTTAAATTCAATAAAATTTAGGAAACAGATGACTATTTATAAGATTGATCTTTTCTGAAAGTTTCATAAAGATCGAATAGTAGTTAACGAAGTTATAGCGATTTGAATTTACTATGGAAACATATGGCTTTGGAGCCATATGCGCTTTTTACCGACTTAGACACTACAGCTTTGCTAGGATTTGCATGAAACTTTTCAGGAGTGATAGGTATCATGAAGATGAGTACATACAATTGAAACAAGGCGAAGAGGCAGGAGAGAGCTCCTAGCAAAAGGGCTTTGTAACCATTCTAGGATTCGAAAAAATAGGCCATGAATCGATGATTACAGTACAGAGGAGTGGCCCCTGAAAAAAAATTTCATCAAAGATAGCCGATATGCGTATGAACTGAAAGTCCTCTATGAGAGCTTTTCAAAACAGTTCTTAAACTGACCGTTTTTGCTTCAGTGGGGGCACAGGGGGGAAATACATTAAAAATGTGTTTCCTCCCTCGCGAATGGACACCCGCGATCAAAAAAATCTGAAAAGATTATCAAGGGAGATATTTATGAGTATAACTATAACAAATGCCTCAGAAGTCAAAATTCTTTCAACTTTGTTAATAATAGTATGATCCTCGAACATGACGTGTTTCTTGATTTTATTCGTTGCTGGTTACTGCATTTTGTAAGTTGAGTACAAAACCCTTCTGACATGAGCATAGGTCTGTCTACCCAACTTGTTTGATATTGTTAGGGTTTTGTAAAATAATTTTACAAAACCCTACTAGTTTCGCGACCAGTCTGTCCGTCTGTCCGTCTGTCCGTCCGTCCGTCCGTCCGTCCGTCCGTCCGTCCGTGTGTCACAGCAGTTTTTCTCGGAAACTACTTAAGCTAGAAACACCAAATTTTGTATGTAGGTGTAAAGTGGTGATCTCTTCAAAGTTCAACTACAAAAAAATTTTATAAGGTATTTAAGGGGGGTCTCCCCATATAGGAGAGTGACCCCCCGAAAAAAAAATTTCATTGAAGGTAGCCGATATGGGTATCAAATGAAAGGTCTTGATGAGAACTTTTCAAAACAGGTCTTAGTTTGGCAAAATTTGCTTCGGGGGGCGCACAGGGAGGGGAAATACACGAAATTTGTGTCCCCCCCCCCTCGCGATTGGACACCTGTGATCGGAAAAATCTGAAAAAAATCAAGGATGTAGGCCTTGGTGAGTACAACAACAACAAATACGTGAGAAATCGCAATTCGCTCAACTTTGTTAGTAATAGTATGATTTATCGATTTTATGTTTTCTTGAATAAAATCTTAACGGTACCCTTAAATTCAATGAAATTCAGTACGTAGATGTTTATTTATAAGGTTGATCTACCCTGAAAGTTTCATAAAGATTGAATCATATTTAGCGAAGTTATAGCGGTTTGAATTTTCCTGTATTACTATGGAACAATATGCGCTGCATGTATTACTATGGCAACATATGGCTAGGGAACAACATGCGCTTTTTACCGACTCAGACACTACAGTTTTGCTAGGATTTGCATGAAAATTTCAGGAATGATAGGTGTCATGTATATCTTTGAGAATCGGTTCAGCTAGTAGTATCAGTAATCGTAAAACAAGATATTGGCTGTTTTAAATGCGAAGATTGAATAATTTGGAGTTATTTTTTCCCAACTTCAACGTTTAAGGTGCATGCTTTGAACACTTGATTCAATTCAATGAATGACTGAAGATGAGTATCTACAATTAATGCTCATAAGTGAAATAAGTCAAGGAGGTGGGAGAGAGCTCCTAGCAAAAGGGTTTTGTAACCATTCTAGGATTCGAAAAAATTGGCCATGAATCCGATGGTTTCTGCACAGGAGAGTGGCCCCTGAAAAAAAAATTCATCAAACGTAGCCGGTATGAGTATGAAATGAAAGTTTTCATGGGAGCTTTTCAAAACAGTTGTTAAACTGTCAGTTTTTGCTTTAGTGGGGGCACAGGGGGGAAATACATGAAAAATGTGTTTCCTCCGTCGCAGATGGACATCTGAAATAATTATCAAGTGAGATATTTATGAGTATAACAATACCAAAAACCTCAAAAGTCGAAATTCATTGAACTTTGTTAAAAATAGTATGATCTTCGTATTTCATATTTTCTCCAATAAAATCGTCTTTGACATGTTTCTTGATTTGATTCGATCTGGTGACTGCATTTTGTAAATTGAATACAAAACCCTTCTGACATGAGCGTAGGTCTGTTTACCCAACTTGTTTTTAATTTGGTTTCTTTGTATTCACTTCATCCTCCAGAACATACCATGAGAAGCAACGCTTCAAAAACCTTCACAACTACACTCCTCGTGGTATTAATTGGAGGAAAGGAAAGTTTTAATAATAATAAACCTTCAATGGCCTCTTTACAAATGCATCTCCAGATGATCCCACCAAAGAATAGCTTTGCTGTTTGTAAGAGCTTTCCCGATCTACTGTATTTATTCAAATTTCCCGGTTCAATACTTCTGCAGAAGAATAACCAAATTCTTCTCAAGTTACAATTTTGCCTATAATGAAGTTTAATATTTCCGTTCGACATTCAGCAAAGACTGAACAAATTTCGCATTTTCACATCAATTAACAATACTGCACTAAGATAGAATATTTTACAAACAACCGCCAGTTTATTAAATAGGCTTAAGATATTACTCTTGAAACAGGTCGAGCAAATAGAAGTATTCTCCTATCAAAGGGTTTTGTACTCAATCTATGATACACAGATCCTTTCGCTACGCAACTAATGTAAAAATTCAAAAAAAAAACTTCGAAGATATGCATATTAAATCATGTTTTTAAAGGAAACCCTGTTCTTTCTCCAATTCAAGTAGCCGCCATTTTGTTACAGTATGGCATATATCATTCAATGAAATATTTAAGTTATCCACTTTTCCTGAAATTTTTAGGAAAATGCGATCAAATATGTAATATCTGGTTTAAGCGAAAGCCAATATGGCTAGAAAACGGTGCTTGTTGTGCTAAAACTTCACAGAATATCGTTAGAGGCTTACAAAATAAGACAAACTTACATATAGCCACCTAGATATTGAATTTAAAGGTGTAAAGACGGTTTGATGTGGAAAATTTTAAATCGATGAAGTTGAGCGAATTTTATTAATGATAAGTCCGGAGGATTAAAATGCAGTATCTTAGGGCACTTAGACCCTATCGTCGAGATACTTAAAAACAGCTAGCTCTTATAAACTCAGAGTTTTTTTTTACTGCGCCGTATTATAATATTTTTTTCATCTCTGAGGACTGTTCACGAATCGAACTAGACTAGCAAGGAAGGAGTACTTCACAGCATTTTGTGTGTCCCCTTATACCGATGTTTTAGCATTGCCTGGAGGCACACGTAGGAATCAACGAAGTGTTAAGTGCAGATCGCACGAGCGTTGTGCGACAATGAAAGAGTGATGGAGACAGTGTGTAGGGAATGGAGGCATTAAAAAAAAGGATACCTTTTCTTGTCGTGCTCATGGACACTTACCTTCTTTTCTTTTTTCGAATTTTTCTGATCACAGGTATCAAAATGAGAAGGAAGACACATATTTTCTATACATCGATGTTGGACTCCCCAAGGATCTGCCGTCAGCTTCTATCGTATCCCCTCAGTCCTCGGTCTTCTCGCTGGACGTCTACCTTGTCCTCTACCCTTTAATGCTCTTTTGGGTAACAGATTTTCTTCCATTTTTACCACATGTCCTATTAATTGAAATTTGCGTAACTTTATGAAGGTAGATACAGGCGAGTCCGCAATTCCTACATATAACTCATCGTTGTAACGTTGTCTCCAATGGCTTTATACATCTTATCGTTGTAACGTAGTCTCCAATCTGTTCCTTGTTTCACAGGGTCACCAAATTTCGGGGGCGCTTTGCGTTCGAATATAAATAGTTTAATAGTAATGTCATAAAAGAGTCAATCTCAACCTTCTTCTTGGTAGCACTAAGCACCCCATCGGGCCTTCTATTCCTGGAAAAATCTACCTCCAACTATCGCGGCCCAGCGACCGCGTCCTCGAATTTCGAAAACCGAACAGAAATGAAAATTCTTCCTCGACCGAGTCGGACAGCATTTCCTTGGTTTCCCCACTGGTATCCGCCCTCCAGTTCTTCCAACGAATATCTTTTTGAGTATCGATTATTCGCTTATACGATTCACGTAGCCAGTCCATTGTAGCCTCCGCAAACTTACAATCGTTGAGAACTCCGACTCATCAAAAATTTCAAACATTCATTGTTGTATCGGATTCGCTATTGGTCCCCTTCTAGCTTTGCTCCGATTATTTGGCTCTCTTTCAAACCCCTAGTCTAGCACAGGTCTTATCATAAATTTGTTTACTCGGAACTTTGATTCGTACATAAAATTGAAGTTAAAAGTCTGCTGGAAAATGAGAATTTCGAATAAACTTTATTGTAGATAGGGAATTCAAATCCTTCATTATCTACTTAAGGGAGTATAAAAGTGAAATTCTTCATAATTTGGCTGATAAACGTACATGTCCCAAAAAAGAAAAGGATAAAGCAATGACAGAAACATTTTACGTTCACCTGGAAAGACTATTGACTCATTACTTACAAAAGATACAAAACTAGTTCTGTATGATTTCAATGCCAAGGTTGGCAATGAGCAATATCATCGAGGAATAGAGGCACTGCGACGAAATAAATGATAACTGTCATCGCCTGATTGTAGCCGAAATCTAATCATACGTCCGACTTGCTTCCCACATCGATGCATGCATCAAATAACCTGGGTATCACCGGATACTAATACACAAGACCAGATCGACCATGTTCTCATTCAAAAAAGATGAGCCTTGAACATACTTGACATTCATTCATGACGGGTAGCTCATTGTATTTGGATCTTTACTTAATCAAATCAACCTATCGATGTCATAAGTCAAAGGCGTACTATTTCGGCGAAGATCAGTCCGCTACGAAAATTCGACATCAACGGACTCCAAACGGTGACTGCATTAAAAAGCAGAAACATTTGATAACCAGCTGACTCCTATTCCATCAGATACATCGCTGAAGAAACAAGCAACGAGCTGTGGGTGGAAGTTAAGGTGTTAAATAAGACCGTTGTAGGGCAGACAATTGGTCATCAAACAGTACGCGAAACGAATGATAGGTTTTCTGTAGAGCGCCGGGATACCTTCGGCAAAAAGGAATCAGGCGTACAAACAATATTTGGGCAAGACCAATTGAGAAGCATCGATGTAATTTTAGAGAGCAACAACATAAGACAAGCATAGAAACTAGTGAAAAGCCTGAAACAAGGTTATCAGCCCGAGACCATACTCTGCCGTGATAACATCGGCAACATCATCGCCAAGGAAATAGGGAGTAAGGATAGATGGGTATCGTATTCCAAAAACTTCGTTAATTCTTCACACAGCTCCAGAGCAATGGATCTATAAATATTCTCGAAGAGCTTCTGTTGGCTTTATAAACTTTGGATGAAGTTTGTCCACTATCAGAGCACAAAAGAATAATAAAGCGCTAAGCATCAATGAGATTCCACTCTAGCTAGTCATATATGGTGGCAGCGGCATTCAGACAGGCATCTGCACAGTTAAGAATAAACGCCAAGCATGAGGAGCTAATCAATTATTTGCCCTACCCACAGAAAAGCCGACCTGCTAAAGTGCAAAAACTATATAGTCATATCACTACTTTGCACGGTTACAAAGTATTTTCAAGGATCTTAGAAAATAAAATCAAATCATACGCTAATACTCTTATTGGGGAGTATCAAAGTGGCTTAAGACAGGTAGATCAACGGTAGACCAATTTACAGTCAAGCAGGTCCCTGAGAAATGCGGAGAATTCAACACAGACCCGCACTAAATCTTCGTTGACTTTAAGCGAGCATATGACAGTATTGATCGTAACATACTGTACCAAGTAATGCTTTGCTTTGGTCTCCCGGTTAAGTTAATACAGCTTACCGAAATGACGATGTCGTCGATAACCTGTCAAGAGCAGATCAATAAACAACTCTGTGGGGCCTTGGACATAAATATCGAACTATAGGAAGGAGATGGGCTGGCGCCACTGCTATTCAATTTGGCTCTGGAATACGTTATAAGAAAGCTACTTGTCGATACACGAGGTATACTACCATACAAATCGAGCTAATTAGTTGCTTATACGGACGACATTAACATTTTATCACCGCCAAGTAACTCTTCCTGAAACTCGACACCGAAGCAAGACTAGTAGGGCTACAAATCCATGAAAATAAAACAAAGCTCATAACGCAGTCGAAGAAAAATACCTCAAGTACACAAAATATCACACTTGGCAAATACAGTATCGAAAACGTGAGCGAATTTGTGTATTTAGGCGCCAAAATAACGGAAACCGGTAAAGAAAGAGATGAAATACGCCAAAAAATATAGCTCGCAAATAAAATATTTTTTCTGTGTTGACAATCTTGAAGACCAGCTGCATACACAGGAAAATAAAGCTCCGAGTATCCAAATCTGTAATAAGACCTGTGTTATGCTATGGGTGTGAAACATGGACCCTAACCCAAGCATCCAAAAATATACTGAACGTCTTTGACTGAAGGGTACTGAGGCGAATAAATGGAGCGGAACCAGACGAAGCCCAATGGTGAATTCGATACAACCATGAGCTGTATGAAATTTTTGACGAGCTGTATGTCTTAACGATTGTAAGACTGCGGAATCGCGTGGAACAACAAAGTTTACCCAAAAAGGTATTCGTTGGGAGACCTGCATGCTGGAGACCAATGGGGAAACCGAGGAAACGCTGGTCTGACTCAGTCGACGGACATAGCTCATCGTTGCTCAGATTTCGAAATTGGGGGACGCGGTCAATGTACCGAAACAGTTGAAGGCGCTATTTGCAGGAAGCGAAGGCCCGAGAGGGGCTGTAATGCTACGAAGAAAAAGAAGAACTTGAACGGCCGCTGGTCTTCGTGCAGCAACCACATCCTGAAAAGAAGCACTCTATCAAATTAAGCTATCTAACGCATCCCCTAAAGTTAGAAACTATCAGCGATAATTGGTGCTTGTGCCGGAGGAAAGTTAATCTTAGGCTCATTGCTCAAGTTACAACCTTTCACCGGGCATGTAAAATACCAAAGATTAAGATGATTATCAACTCAACATCCATGAAATAATTTCATAAATTTAATACCGTGAATGAAAGAAACTCACCATTGCTAATGAAACTTCACGGAAGAACGGCTTCTTGATACATTTTTCTTCTTGCTCCATACACGGCTTCAGCTAATTCTATTTCAATGAATGCTATTTTGTACGAGAGACTGAATGCAGGACATGCAATCCTTGCAAGGGCAACCTTGAGGAATGGATACTTAAATGGACAATTCTTACCAAGTGAACCAGTTTCAGAAATAATGTTGCTAGCAACTATGTCGGGAAACGTGATGAAGGTAAATGGTGAAGAGTAAAAGGCGACAAACCAACCTGAGTTGAAACTCGGGTAATTAACGAAAAGAAAAGTGCGTTAAACGAGGGGAAATCAGTCCCTGGTTAATGAAAAGTTTCCGCCTTAAGGGCGACGGCATTAAAGGGCCGAAATCGGTTTGCTGGTGCTGTATTCTTTTTGGCGGGCTTGTACCGATACTTTTGTCAATTACATTGGGTTTCATCGAGCGACGGTTGATCGAAGTGGACGAAAGTTTACGTATAAATTAGCGAATAATTATTTTGGGTTTAATCGAGCTTCAGTTGATCGAGGTGGACGAAATTCTGAGTGTCAATCGGCGAACGAATGAGCACAAGGAGCCCCTAGCGATTAACTAAGCATTAATATTGTTGGTGAGTTAATTACTATTTTAAGTTTTAATTTTTGATTGGCGCTTCTTGGATATTTATTAGATTGAGTAATTTAAAAAAAATTAAAGTCAAGGCCGTGCAATATTGGCATAAAGAAATAAATTGGCACCTGTAATTTTCCATTCGTGAATATTTAATTTTTTAGAATAAAACGGCCACGAAGTGCCGTGGTAAGTGAGTGAAATCCTCATACAAGTAGGAGCCCACCATAATTCTCAAATACCTTCTGTGGAGAATAGTTCTTTTCACTCGGCAAAAAATAATTTGCAAAAATGAAACTTTATGTGCAGCGGTATTGTGTATTTTAGACGAGCCGGAGGCCTCAATGACTGTACGACCGCGGGAGCTACAATGGGCTGGCCACGTGAATCATGTGGACGAACAACAGATCCCTAAAAAGGTACTCGGTGGGAGAAATCAAGGGCGGAGACCTGGAGGAAAACTAGGGAAACGCTGTTCTCACTCAGCGAAGACATTTCATCGCTGCTCTCATTTCAAAATACGAAGAAACTTCAAAAGAGAGGCTGTTGTGCTATAAACAAGAAAGGGAATCTTTCATATGATTGATAATTTCATAATCTTGAACATAAGCTACGAGGGTGATTCAAATATAAATGGTAATTTAGCTATTCTGCAGAGCACGCACCTTCAAACCAGATGATATCGTATGGCGGTTAGTGGTTCGTTTATAAGGGTTGAGGGAACCAGTTTGGTTAGTGGCCACGCTCGGTTTGTCCTCAGAACAGCCATGACTTAGCAAGGATACATCCGTCTGTCGCGGAACATTTCATCATAAAGATTTTAATCAATGCAGCCGTCGGACCGTCGGAAATTTTTACTCACTTAAAGGCGCAGTTTGGAGACACTGCATTGTCTCAGAATCGAGTGTATACGTGGGCCAGGGAATTTAAGGGTGGGCAAGGACGTGTTGAAAACGAAAGTCATGATCGGACAAGTCTTACAGATGACAACATCAAAGGGAGTTTTACTCATTGATTTTCTTCACGATCAACAAATAGTGAATGCGACGTACTATATCCAGTTGTTACAGACAGCGAAAACCTCCTACCGAAACAAAAGACGAGGTATGCTTATTAGAGAGGTCATCCTTCTCTATAACAATGCTCTGAAAAAGGATAAACTTGAAGAAATGGGCTGGAAAACACTCGAACATCCTCCTTATAGTCTAGACTTGCCACCCTGTGACTACTTTTTGTTCACGCCCCTGACAGAATCACTTGGAGGAAAAAGATTGGAAAGCAATGAAGAAGTCGAGGAGCTCATGCGCAATTGGCTGACTACTCTTCCTAAAACTTTTTATGAACAAGCAATATTCAAGCTTCCAAAATGGTGGCGAAATTGTGTAGATGACGCAGGAGGTTGCATTGAGAAATGTTGATGGTATGGTTTGTGTGTAATATTATTCGATAAATGTACAGAATATATTACCAGTTATATTTGTTTCACCCTCGTATTACTGCATATTTCTCCTTTATTGCGTTTACTGTGGTCAGTGAAAAAATCGTAATTTGAGTCCCAAAAGTGTTACTTTCAGAAGAAAAAATAAAATCAGAGTTTGCCTCTCATGTTAAAAGTACGAGTGGATATAATTACTGCAACCAAAATCCTTTTGACAATAGGGAATCCGCTGAAAATCTGACTAGACTCGGGCTATAGCGTTTCATCCCATCTTTGTAATTCTCAAAACATCAAGACAGCACAAATAAGTACAGGTGAAAAAAGTTAGTCCATTCATTAAATATATTCAACAATCTGTTTCACGTGGAATATTGAACTCTGGGCTTCAGTTAGGATCATGGAAAATAGTCAATAAATTAGAGGACCTTTGACTGAATCTACTGAAAATTTGTATTCCTCTTTTGCTATCGTTGTTGAAGACTTCACTAGTTCTGTACCACTTTCTATTTATCTGGGTAATCAGTTTTGATAAACCAAATTACAACCTGCGATTTCTAGAAATCTTCTGGTGGATACAAATCATAAATATCAAAAACTCTTCATGGTAGGGTCTCATTAATTGTTTATTCTTCACTGATTTTTTTACATTGCATTCCAGGCCTTAATCCTTAATATTACAGACTGCGGATCAATACAATACTGCAAAACAGGCTTGATACGTGATTTTTGAATTCTATTTTGTCTATTAGATCTTTGGACGTTTGCACAGAAAGATGCAATCCTTGCTTGTCGAACTTATCTTTCTGAGGATCCGATGTATTTTGCATTAAAATATACTGATGTTCTTCTCCATTTTAGTTTTGCAGCTCTTTGTTTCTGATCATGAATTCATTAAAACATTTTTTTTTCAGCAATAGTCCTCAAAAATGTTCCATCTTGCTATCCCAATCTCAAATGCAAACCAGAACAACACCCATCCCTAAAGTCCTTCAACTTGATCAGCTTACGTGCTCCAACTCAAAATCTGCCTATATCCCTGACCAAAAATTGAGATTCCGACACTTCTATTTCGAAAAATAAAATAAAATTCAAAAGTAGACCAAAAACATTTCGAAATCAATTTCCGTTCGCCAATGATAGCAGACAGCTTGGCAATCTGCGTTAATAATAGCCTAGGGAGATAAACACATGAAGGGAGAACGAACATGGCAAGTATAAAAGCGCAGCATTTTCTAATGTGTCATATTTTCAGTTTGCTCCAAATTTTTTCCTGACGAATTTAAAATATTTCGAAATTGTTTTCTCCCTAGGCTCACAAACAAATGTAAATAAATTAGTTACACATCCCGAAAAAATATTTTAAGATAAATTGCTAAAGGGAAAGAATGATTTTTCATATATTTAAGACAACCGCCAGCACCGAAATCCATTTGCATCTCCATCTCCCCATGTTTCCATCTGTCTTAGCCATTCAGGTCGTTGCGGAAATTCGAATTTTTCCAATTTTTTCTTCGCCACCACCAATGAACGTTTTAGAAAAAAGAACACTGCGTCCGCGGCAATGATCATGCTTGCGGCCTATTCCCACGCACTATTCATTCACTTGCACGATTATTCAAAATCGTGGTGGATACGTGTTGACCTAGAAACGAGAAAAACTCAGAGGAACCCATTTTTACTGAATGGTATCATACAACCATGTCTGTTGGATTTGTGACGGGCGCGACAGCAGGAGGATGGTGGAGGCGTTGGAGGAGATAGGGCACGTGAAAGCACAGTTTTGTTAGAAATGTCGAAATTTCAAATGTTACAGCAAGCGCATCGTATCAAGTAGGTCGATGTGGGTGATATCAAGCCACGAAGTTTACAGAGCGGGACCAAACCACAGGCCTGATGGGCTCGATGGGACTAGCGACAGCCCAATGGCCCTATGGTAATTATTATCTAAACAGACGCGTAAAATTAGATCATACAGCATGAAGCGTCTTGCGTCAGAATAGATTGTATGGAAGGACCGAAATTTGAACTCGACATTCAAAATAACGTCAACATTGGAATTGCAGTTGGAACAATAAATTAGTTAACACTTCAATGATTTTACAATTTTTGCATTTTTTCGATCAAGATGCGGATCGTCATGAATCATTCCATTTTGCCATTGGTTTGGTGTACCATATATGGACTCTTTCCCTATGCGATAATACTAACTGAAGGCTGATTAAAATGCACCAAAACTAAAGCCTCTCAGTGCATAAAAAGAATATATAAAAGCAATCTAAGCTTTCAGCGCACTTGAGATTATCACGTTTGTTTTTGGCTGCTTTCCTTCAAGCATCAAGTAAAAATTCCAAGAACGTCATGCTTGAATTCATTCCAATTTAGGATTCAAGTGTGGGATGTATAGCCGGCAAATTTCGGCCATCATCACCATTTATCAGCTCACATGTTTCAGTACGAGCGTCCAACCATATGTGCTCCCGCTAAATATACAAGCTTCAAGTTTTTGGCAATGACATTAACATCTTCGTTCGGGGAACATATCTTTTCAATCTATTTGTTGATTTTCATATTACATGATCATCTTTACTAGCTACTTCTCAGCAGCAGTATCATCTACAAAAGCATCAATAATTTTTATGTGATGGACAATGTACAGGAAAAATTAGAATCTAAGTTTTTTGAGTTCTTGATGGTTTTTTTCTGTAATTTAATTTTAGCGCGTTTGTTTACTATTTGACCCGATTTCGAAAATTGTTTGTTGATTTGTTGAACACTTTGTAATCTGTGTATTTTAAATATAGACTATTCGCATAGAATTATTATCGTGCCTGGCCGATTTTTATGGGGAAACTAGACGTAAATTAAAAGGCTTTGTAATATTTAAGAGGATGTTCATATCGTTATTATACTATTGTGAATATTTCACAACAGTAATTCCTGTTTATTCCAGCATAAACTTTCAGTGAATCAAAACCATATTCATATGGTTAGAAACCCCATCAAGTCATTTTGTTCATATCTATCATTTTACCTAACCAATCATCGTAGACATAAACAAGTTGCGCAGAGTGCTCCGATCAAGAATGGTTTTTAACTAACCTACGAGTAAGGTTCAAAGCATGTCATAAACTTTTTGTTGTTGATTCCTTATTCCACTATATCTTTGATAAATATTTATAAAGTTTACTTCCGTGACAAAGACCTGTTTTGACTTTTCTACAAAGTTTGGCGATTGTAATTTCTGTAATTTCTAAGCAAACTTGCCGTGACTGAACAACGGGCAAAAAAACGGGCCACTAGTATCCCTTTCTTTTATTCTTTTTGGTCAAAGTCCTGAAAAACCAACGAAAAATTTACAACAGTCCTGAAAAACCAACAAAAAATCTTCTCTTCTTTGAAATCCTATCACAGTTCGCAGAAATGTCGTCGTCCTGATTTTTTTGGTATGCTATTAGCTTTCACGGAAGTAGTATCAAAACAAGTTTTCAGGTTTTAATCACCTGTGCTTGTGTTGTGTTTTTCTCAAAAAATCTCGATAACGATGAATCGCACAGAAATAATAACGAACGAAGCTAATGCTTGATATCTGATCCCAACCGTAGCTATGTAGCTCCACTTAAAAAAATTGCCAATTTTTTTCTAAATATCAATAATCCTGTTTAAACAATCTTTTGAATTCAACATAGAAAGTTTTCAAAAATCAAATTCTACTGCATTTTTAAGCTTTTTTAAGCAAAATCCACTTTGCTTCCCACTAAAATAACGACATTTGCTAGTTCCCTGATCTTTGCGAGCCACCGTTTTGAATTTAAGCGTTTGATATTGGGTTATTTTAAAAGATATCTCTCTCAGAGTATCATCAACCAGTTTGCCAATTGTCGTTCAAATCAGAGTTATACTCTCTTATACTTACGAACAAAAATACTCGATCTAATTGAAAATGGCAGCTAAACATATCAAGTTTTAAATTTTCAACTTTTTTTTATTTATCATCCAATTTTCATCAGTTTTTGCAGAATGAAGGAACTTCAACAAGTTTCATCAAGATCTGTTGAGAAACTTGGCCGGTAAAGAGTTACAAAAATCGCATATTCAAACCACCAGACTTTTGAAACCTGCACCAAGATGATCACTAAAATAAAAAAAATCACTAGATCTAAGCTATATAGTGTCAATTTTCATACAAATCGAATAAGAGTTTTGACATTTAGATGCCTTTGAAATTTCAAGCTTTGACTAACCGCCATTTTGAAATTTAAGAGCTGACCTTAACATTTTTAAGCGTTCACAAGGCACATGCAGTCCCTAACACACTGCCAAGTGTCATTAATATGGGTTGAACGTTTTGGTTACAACTACAATAACAATTTTTTGAACTACTTTCGACATTTGGCGGCGGCCATTTTATTTCAGACGGTTTGACTTCCGTTTATTTTTATTGTGAGGCTTAATACAAAATTTAATTAATTTCTGTATCAAACTTCGTCCAACTCGGAGGTATACTTAGGCCAGAACAGAAATCATTTAATTTTTGTTGCTTGGCCAATTCGGCTGGTTAACAAGCTTCTCTGAGATATTTACCCAATACACCTTTCCTGAAAACTTCGTGGAAATTGAAGTACAAATGTCACCTCCATCGTGTTCACAGATTACGAAGATTGACTCTGTTGATCAACTTCTTTTGTTATTTTTAATTTTAACTACAAAAACACCTAATTTGCTATAGTTACTCTAAGTAAACTAACTATAAAACGCCTAATTTGCTTTAGTTACTCTTAATAAAATCGAGTTGCACATACGAGTATTATTCGCTTTTTACTTTGTAGCTAATGTATGACGACTGTGTTGCATAAAAGGTTTTCAGAAACCTCAGATGGGTAACGAAAAAACATCCCCTTACATAAGACTGTATACGAAAATTCGATGGTTATATCAGGTTTACCCAATAAACGCAAGTCGCCTAGAGAGCATACTGGAAACCTCGTAAATTTGAGTACCAAACTGTAGTGAAATAGGTATAAATGAAATGTCCGTAAAGGACTGTAGCGACGATCTGCTGAATCGGCGAAAGAGAATAGTAGCATCCGCCGAGATTTGGCCTTGTCTGGGGACGCGTGAATGCGCTGGCAGGCTAGCGTTGCGGTGTCGTGGGGCGGATTCTTTTCCCCAGCACAAGACCCACTACAAAAATATTTTTCGCATCCATTAATTTCGGGGTCAAAGGAGTATCGACCGGAGTCGAGAAAGGAGGTAACCTACTAAGGGCTATCAAATTGCTGATTCAGAAGACAAATCGGGCCTGGAGAAAACGGACGGACTTAAAGGGACTTCATCGTTACCAATTATACTTATGGCCCACAAATAAGAGTGGGGCATCCAGGTGGAAGCGGTACCCCTCAAACCCTCCCAACCGGATCAAGATCCAAATGTAGACGTGGCCATAAATTTCCCATTTGAGTGAAAAACTCATACAAACACAATTCGCATGAATTTTTCCATTAAATCAGAAATATAAACGTGGCCAATTTATGTTTAATCTTATGCGATTGAATCACATAATACTATACCATAAAAAGGCACGCAAGCGGAAGGCCACACGACCCGGGCAAGAGCACACATTTAATTTTCGAAATGCCATTATCAAATTCACAAATAAATTCTCATTCAAAAGTAAAGAAAACCAAACCGCTGATGATGTGCGTGAAGTCCAATGATGCCTAACTTTTGTTTTTTTGTACGTTATGAGCAGTTGCACCACAATTACTACGTCTTTCAAATACTTGAGATGGGAAGGAAAATTCTAAATCAAACTTTTGCACTGTATATAAATTAATTTTCTTAATCATATATGATGTTGAGACAAGCTGCTTTGGGTTACTACATCAACAAGTGGTTCTGTGTAGGGTTTTGATTTTGAGCTTCGCGATCCATTGTATCTATTGGAGAGGGTCGACACGGTATAGTGACAAGTTTCACTTCAATCTAAACAAGACCGCAATAATTGACATGAAAAAAAAAAAATGCTTTGTTAGGAGTCGGTGCCGTACGGCGAAGCCAAGTCCAACAATAATAAATTTATTAAATTAAGCGGTCACGTGGGCACACTCGCTCCACACTCTGCTATGCACAGTTCAGCCGACAAGCTTGGGAACATGTATCGCGGCTTAAAGTCCAAGTCATCGACAGGGCTCATACATTACTGGTACCTTCGAATCCACTCAGCAACTCAAAATCCGTGCTAAATGCTTGCGGACTCGCTACTTCAACCGAAGATAATTTTTTGCTTTTCGCTAGCCTGCTGAGTACGAGCTTGGTCGATTTTCTGCTTTGCCCAACGCTGTGACGGCTTATTTAAAGGAAAAAGTGGTTGCAGCAATCGCAGCGAAATTGATGAGTTCAATCGCAGCTATGCGATTTTAATGCACTTTGACCGGAACGGTGCCCAATTCTTCGATTTTTCCCCTTCGTCTGCTTTCCACGAGTCAGAGTCACTACACCTTAAATAGGTCGGTGTTTCGTGTATTGCACAAATGAATGTCTAGTGGTGATTAATCTCTCATTCATTGCTTCAACTGTTAGTATTAATTGCCTATACAACTCCACTATATCAAAAAGATTTATCTCTTCTTCTTTTTAACACCTTCAACCTTACAGCACTTTTAAATAAACTTCCACCACTCATTATCCCGCACATAGGAAGATCCCCGTATATCATTTGCAACTACTACCCGCGTCATCTCTTATCTTCCTTCACTCCACATTCTTCGATCTCACTTCGATTTTCGATTAGTGCACTCAACTATTTTGCTTGCCGGTGCGGTTCTACCGACGCGTCTCTGTGACGATCAAAAGCAGACTTCCTCGATCCGTCCAAATCCCCGCATAATTTCTCTGCCGCACCTGTAAATTGAAATCCGCTGCTAGCTCAGCCGAGTTAAATTGCATTCGGCAATGCAATACATGGATTTGATGCACTAAATCAGTGTTCTCATGTCCGAAATTTAAATTTGCAGATTTGCGTAAAGTTAATAAAAAAAATAAAAATAGATTGAAAATTTTAATCATATTAAAAGATAAATTAAAAGAATATCAATGCAAAGAAAAAATTACATATAAAAAAAACAACATAACTTTATATTTATAATAAAAAAATTTAGTTTTCTCTTCTTTCTAAATTTTATAATTTACAAAAATTTAAACTTGAGTAACTAAATTATGCAAAATTGCAATTGAAATTTCGTGTTATGCGGATTCCGGAAAGTTGGCTTAGGTGGCTGCTCGATTACTACAAAACATTTTACTAAACGTTTCAAGGCCTTGTTCATCTGGAGTTTAGCCTTAAAAAGAAAAAGAAAGTGGTGAGTGGAGAAATAGCGGCGAAGTTGCGGCTCATGTTTGCCTATTTGCCTATGTGGTATACAGAATATTAATAAAACTAAAACGAGGAACCTGTCCGTAGCCGTTTATCTTGGAGCTAACCTGAATAAAAGAAGCGCTGAAAAGGAGGAGATCGGACGCCAAATAAACGCTGCAATAAAAGCCTACTATTCAGTACTTCTATTCTACGGTCCAGAGTTGTGCACAGGCAAAATAAGCTCCAAATTTACAAATCACTAGTCCAACCTGTGCTGTTATATGGAAGTGAAACGTGGATCCTGACGAGCGACTTCAAAAAGGCAGTGGATGTATTTGAACACAAAGTGCTCCGGAAAAACTACGCCCCAGTGAAATAAGGAATAGAGTGGAGACTACTCTTCAACGATGAGTTGTATGAACTATTTGACGACTCATCTGTTTCGTCTTGCGTGAAATTAAGTAAATTACAATGGGCAGAAAGAATGGAAGAAAACCGACTACCCAAAAGAATATTAAAGGGTAGAGCACAAGGTAGACATCTAATGAGAAGACCAAAGACTCGATGGGAATACATGATAGAAGTGGACGCTAGATCCTTGCTCGCGGAACCGTGATGACTGAAGGAGATTAATCCTGGAGGCTAAGGCCTGGCTTGGGGTGCCACGCGATAGACGATGACCATAACTTGTATTGGGAAACTAGCAGTCTCTTTCAATTTAGTATCAGTCAAGTATCTTGGATGAGTTCTTCTATGCAATTCAAGGCAACGACGATTAAAGCCAAGATTGGGTAGCTTTACCAATTCAGCTTATGTCTAATTTAGAAAGTACTACACATTTTGTCTTGAGACATGAGTGGAAGCACTTAGCAAGTCTAGTAATCTGCAGCCCATCTAGCTCAATTGGCACAGCCAATATATCAAAGTATAGCACAAAAAATCTAGTTGCTACCTTGGTTCTCAAAGGACTAAAAAACTAGCAAATTTTCAATGATTTTAGAGAACTTGAAAACTATTAACTTTAAAATTACTTAAAAATCATATACTTAAGGCCTCTACAACAATATCTTTCATTTGATACGCAACAAGGTACACTTGGCTAAACTTTTTTTGTATCCCATCTCCCTATCTAAATAACGACCCTCATTTTTAAAGCTCATTAATTTAACCTACACGTTCGTCTTTGGATTATAAGGTGTTATATGTGTACCAAATTTGAACTTAATCGATACAGTAGGTCCAGAGCAAATCGGCTGTGTTAGGCGGACCGACAGACATACGAGTGATCCTATAAGAATTCCATTTTTGCATTTGAATGTAAGGAACCCTAAAAAGGAGCAAATGTCGCTTTAAATATAGCTTAATGATTGAGCGACAAATTACGTTAGCTCTAGTCAATAATTTTATTTATTTGATACCCGCGGGCCAATCAACTCTTTTTCTTGAAAAGCCGTCGAATCTTGCCTTTTTAGGTCTTTGCAAAAAAAATGTTTACAAAGACGCACTAGTTTTGCGTTTTGTCCGATCTGTTCGTGCGTCACAGCAAGTTTCCTCAGAAACTAAAGAAGCTAGAAAGTTCAAACTTTGTCAAAAAGTCAGAAGTGATGTTCTTTAAAATGTTCCTAAATTTTCTAAGGGGGGCCCCTCCCACCCCCGTACAGCGAAGTAGCACTTAAAAATGTTTTTACCTGAAGTAGTCCAGTAGGGTATCAAATGAAAGGTCTTGATCAGAACTTTAAGAATCATTTTATGCATCAGGGGATCCAGGGGGAGGCAAATTGTACTAAAAGTTTATGTCTCCCCTCATAATTGGATCTTTGAGCAGAAAAATCTGAAAATAGTCTCGTGAGTGAAATTTATAAAATGTACTATTATTAACAAAGTTGATCGGATTTCGACTTCTAAGGTACTTGTTGCCCTTGTACTCCTAAAATCACACCTCTGTGATTTTTTTCAGATTTTTCGGATCAAAGGTGTCCAATCGCGAGGGGGGGGACACAAAATTTTCATACGTTTCCCCTTCACCTCCACCCCTCAAAGCAAAACATGTTGGTTGTCATTAAGACCTTTCATTTAATACCCATATTGCCTACATGCGATGAAAACGGTTTTTTGGGGCAACTACCCAATATGGGGAGACCCCCCTTAAGGATCTTATAAATTTCTTTTCCTGATGAAACTTTGAAGAGGGCATCAACAACAAAATCTTATGTTTCTAGCTTATGTAGTTTGCAAGAAAAAGTGGTGTGAAACACGGTCGGATGGACAGACAGGATGCGATTTTAGTAGGGTATTGTAAAATGATTTTACAATACCCTAAAAATGGTTTCTCTTTGTTCTCAAAACACGTTGAAGTTGCCGACTTGGCTTCATCATCTTCATTTATTTTTTCCACGCAGTTTCTTCTTTGGAAATAAATATTGTTTGCTTGGAGCCACGTTTGGACTGCAGGTTAGGTGACGGATTTGCTTAAAACGATATCGGCGAATGGCAGCCAGAAGCGTTACCATGCAAGAGGAGCACACCTTTGCCGATTTTCCTTTCCTTTCATCCTTAATTGCTTCTTTTAACCGTAGCACATTCCTTTTGTAAGTACATCACATTTCTCAAAATCAATCAAAAAGATACGTTCCGGGTCTCAAATAAAAGTCACCATAATGTTGCCAGCCTATTGAAACATTTTGTACTTTTTGCTAAGAAATATGCTTTTTATGCTTCTACATTGACTCTTGTTTTGACTCAGGGTCAGAATTGTGAATCCACGTTTCATAATCAGCAACAATCCGAGCTATAACTTCTTATTTTTGTTCCCTATCTTCATCATCTATGGCGCGACAGCCTTGTCCTCTAGGATTAATCTCCTCCAATCAACACGGTTCCGCGACCTTGTCCCCTAGTTGTTTACTCCCAACAAGGATCGGCTGTCAGCTTCTACTTTCTTCGAGTCTTCGGTCTTCCCGCTGAACGTCTACCTTGTGCTCTGCCCTTTAATGTTGTTTTCGGTAGCCGGTTTTCCTCCATTTTTTCTACGTGGGCCGCCCATTGCAATTTACGTGATTTTACGCAAGAGGAAACAGGTGAATCATCAAATAGTTTATATAACTCATCGTTGTACATATTCTTCACTCTGTTCCTTGTTTCACTGGTTCGTTGATTTTCCGGAACTCTTTACCTTCAAATACGTCCACTGCCTTTTCAGATTCGCTCGTTGAGGTCCATGTTTCACTTACATATAACAGCACATGTAAGAAGCAATAGGCTTTATTTGCAGTGATTATGCGGCGTCCAATCTCGTCCTTTTCGGTGCCTCTTCTATTCAGGTTGGCTCCAAGGTGGATGAAATTATCCATACTTTCAAGGTTATACGGTCAGATTTTGTCGAACTGGAGTTTTCTTCCTCGTTTGTATCATGAATTTAGTTTTAATTTCAATAAATCTTAGATCAAATCGGCTTTCTACAGATTCCCAGTGTTTTTCGAGTACCTACTTTAATGAGAATATTTGATCTTTTGTAGACCGTCCACTTCGAAAGCCTCCCTGATACTCTCCTGTAATATTTTCATAGTGTCGCGTGTTATTGGTTCGCGGCCTATAATTTTAACGTTCCGGGAAAGTGAAAACGCAATGTCTTTTAATTTAAGTTAAAAGAGTTTATTTAATTCAAGAAAGTGCACAATAATCAGTTTAACACTTTCACTAATTTTAATTTTCACTATTAAAATAAAATCTAACACTTGTCCATAAATTTCTTATCGCAATTGTCTTCTAAATCACTTCACTATTACGAAACACACTTCCTACACACTTTCGCAGTTCTTATCGCGGTCGAATGAAAATGATCCCTCCATTCATTCAGCTCGCCTTTATATAGGGTCTCTACCTATTCACCCATTTCTCGCACGTTGGCGAATGTTCTACCGAGAAAATTAATGAATGGAGTGACGTCACTTGCAGATGTTGATCATGCTTGTTGAATTTACTCGTGGGTTCGAGTAAATTCATTTGTTGACGTTCTTAATGATGATGAAAACAATTGCGACAGTAGCTCGCAGAATTATTTGTACATGTAATTATTTGTACATGTAACACTGCCCCCATCTCAGTTCTTTTCGCCCCGAAAAGATGTGTCGCTATTTGTAGTCAATTCTCCCTGGGTGTAATATGGGGCAAGACGGTCCAGATGCACGATTTTCATTTTAGCTCTCGGCTTACGATGTTCCTGTATTCGGTATACGACGTCGTTGATTCGCTTTGTAACTCGGTATGGTCCCTCCCAATTATGCTGCAACTTTGGAGACCTACCCTTTCGCCGTTGCGGGTTATAAAGCCACACCAAGTCATCTTGCTGGAAGCCAGTAGAATTAGCCTTTAGATCATACCTGGTCTTCATGCGGTCAGTAGCCGATTCGAGGTGTTTCCGCACTGTCCGATGTATCTGGTTCAACCGTTGTCTTAGGTCACTTGCGTACCCCGAGACCGTTTGGGGTTCCTCAGGGGGTGTTCCGAACTTTATATCGGCTGGCAGACGAATAGTCTTTCCAAAAATGACTTTGACTGGGGCTTGGCCCGTCGATGCATGTTCGGCAGCTCTGTACGCCATCAAAAATAGTGGGATATGTCGGTCCCAGTCCCTTTGGTTCTCGTCAACCATCTTGGCAAGGTGTTTATTGAGCGTGCCGTTGAAACGTTCGACCATTCCATCGGATTGGGGATGCAGCGGTGTTGTCCTCGTTTTCCGTATTCCGAGCAGCTCGCACATTTCGCCAAAAACTAGTGACTCAAAGTTTCGGCCTTGATCCGAATGTAATTCGCAAGGTACGCCGTACCTACTGACCCAATTTAACACTAGCTGCTCAGCTACGGTAGTTGCTTCCTGGTTGGGAATGGGGTAGACCTCGGGCCACTTGCTGAAATAATCGGCTACAACCAGCGTATATCGATTTCCCCGATCGGATTCAGGAAAGGGTCCTGCGATGTCAACAGCAATCCTTTCGAATGGCACGCCTACGTTATAGGTTTGCATTTGTCCTCTCAGTCGTCGCTTTGGGCCTTTGACGGAAGCGCAAATTGTGCATCTGCGGCACCAGTCCTCTACGTCTTCTCGAGCGTGGAGCCAGTAGAACCGTTCCCGCAATTTCGCTAAGGTCTTGTTAACACCAAGGTGGCCTCCCGAGGATCCTTCATGCATTTCCTTAACCACATCGTGGATTCGGTTTTGGGGAGTATAGTTTGCATCCTATAGGAGCTACCATCCGCCGTTTCCCATTTCCGCTTGAGTACGCCACCCTCCACCTGAAGGGAGCTCCATTGTGCCCAATAGCTTTTCAGGGTTGCGCCATGCATTGAAACGTCTTTCCACTCAGGTCGCCCAGTCGTCTCCTTCCATACGAGCAATGGTCCGATGTCTTCATCAGCTAACTGGGCATTTCGAATCTCCTCCGATGACCAACCTTCATCGAATTCGGCCGTTATCACTCGCAGATCAACGGGCAGCCCCTTTTCCTCAATCCGTTGGCAATGTTTGCAGTTAGCTGGACATGGATGACGAGATAGGGCGTCAGCAATTCCATGAACTCTGCCCTTGTGAAGCAGTTGGGGCCTCACTAGGTCTGGTCGGATCGTCGATCGGGTTGCACCAGTGTCGTTTGTTAGGGTGCATTGTTCTTCATCAACTTGATCAGGAAGGCATCTGTCTGCTTCTCCACGATGTTGCCTTGCCACGGTGCTGGGGATGTCGATACTCCTAGCCAACGTTCGCCCCACGAAGTTGGCCCTTGCAGTTTGATGGGCCTTCATTCTAGGCTCCTGACACGGTCTGGATCTCCACCACCCTGGACAATAGCTCGGTCTTCTTCCCTTCTTGCAGTCTCTTTGCAGGTGACCTTTTTCCCCGCAATTCCAGCATCTAGGCGCACCATTCACCTGCAGCTCTCGCTCAATCCCCACGCGCTGACACCTGCAATTATCTGCCACTACCTCGCGAACCCGGGCAGTGGTACGGGTCAAATTTTTGGCTGCCTCAAAATTTAAACTATAAGCCAATGCATCCTTGACTGTTTGCTTTTGAGCTAACCGCACGGCTTGTTGCAATTCCTTGTCCTTTAAGGCGCTGATGAATGCTTCTGCTGCTACGTCATCTCGATGTTCTGGGTCGTACGCTGGGTAAGCCAAGAGTGCCAGTCGCTCAATGTCTTGTGCTAGCTGCTGCAAGGTTTCGCCAGACTTCTGCATCCGATGCCGTAGCTGCGCCCGGTAAATCTGCTTCAGATGATCGTCTCCATAACGCATGTCCAGCGCATTCATTATAGCAGCCGGGTTTGAATGCAGCTCAACGGGGATAGTCTGCAAAAGCTCAGCAGCTGGGCCTCTTAGAGCCAGAATTAACGCAGTTGCTCGTTCCTGCTCATTCCAGTGATTTATTCGAGCGGCTGCTTCGAACTGGGTTTTGTAAATAGTCCAGACCGTTTGCCCATCGAATATTGGTGCTTGCACATTTCTAGATGAGCTTTGCGCTGCGGTTATAATTGGGGCTGGTGAGGCGGTTACTACTGCCTTCGCTGCTTCCAATTCCTTTTTCACTTTTTCCATCTCATGGTTGACCTGGCTAATCTCAAGGTTGATTCTCTCCTCGACCTGGTATACCTTCTCCTCGACGCATTTAATTTGGCTGTTGAGACTACTGAGCTCCGCTTTTATTTCGGTTGACTGTTTTTCCAGCTTCTGTGCGATGTCTGCCTTGATTTCGAACGCTTGTTGGTCTAGCTTCGCTGATTGTTCATTTAGCTTTACAGCTGAACTGGATGTCTGTTCATTTAGCTGCGCTGATTGTTCATTTAACTTCGCAGCTAAACTGGATGTCTGTTTATTTAGCTGCGCTGATTGTTCATTTAGCTTCGTTGATTGTTCATTAAGCTTCGTTGATTGTTCATCTAGCTTCGCAGTCAGACTCGATGACATCAGCATTAACATTTGCATTAGCGCATTTTCTGGCTCCTTTGATTTTGGTGTTTCTACTTCTCCACCTTCTGCGCCTTTTTCCGCACCTGAGAACTCAGCCGAATCCAGATTCACGCCTTCCGACTCGATCGCGTCACGCAAGCGTGCAATCAGTATGGCCTTTGTACCTTGCGTAGCCAGATCTCGCTGTTCTAACTCTTCTTTGAGCTCCGACATGGTCAATTCATTGATTCTTAGATGCAAGTTTCGTGGCATTTTTAATGTTTCTTTAAATTTTACTATTGTGCACTATAAAAATGTTCAAATTTTCACTTTCAAAATTTTTCTTTCTCACTTCTTGACACCATTGTCGCGTGTTATTGGTTCGCGGCCTATAATTTTAACGTTCCGAGAAAGTGAAAACGCAATGTCTTTTAATTTAAGTTAAAAGAGTTTATTTAATTCAAGAAAGTGCACAATAATCAGTTTAACACTTTCACTAATTTTAATTTTCACTATTAAAATAAAATCTAACACTTGTCCATAAATTTCTTATCGCAATTGTCTTCTAAATCACTTCACTATTACGAAACACACTTCCTATACACTTTCGAAGTTCTTATCGCGGTCAGAAAATTAATGAATGGAGTGACGTCACTTGCAGATGTTGATCATGCTTGTTGAATTTACTCGTGGGTTCGAGTAAATTCATTTGTTGACGTTCTTAATGATGATGAAAACAATTGCGACAGTAGCTCGCAGAATTATTTGTACATGTAATTATTTGTACATGTAACAATAGTATGGCTTCAATTTTCTTTCTTTGGCTCGAGTTGGTCGCTGGATGTATTCTTTGTGCACCTGATTTCTTTTTTGATCGCTTCCATACCTTCTTCGTCGTACCAGTCATTCCTACTTTTCTGTGGCTGGTGCCCTCAGACTTCTTCGGCTGTTTCTGTTACCGCATCTCTTACTATTGCCCACATGATTTTGATGTCATCATTACTTTCTCCCGCCTGCGGGAATATGTTGATGCAATTTTCTAGCGCTGACATGTATGAGGATGTTACTGACTGTATCTGGTACTTTAGAGTAATTGATGCTGCTTATTTACAGCTCTTGGAGATGTGACATCGGAACTTGAGATAGTGGTCCGAATCACAGACAGCGCATCGGAACGAATGCATGTCGAGAATGCTGGTGGCGAACATAATCGAGTTGGATGAATATGCGACCGTCTGGAGCCGCCCACGTTCTCTTGCGGATGTTTCAATGTGGAAAACGTGTCGAGCTTACTGTGAAGCCTCTGAAAGCAGTGAAGTCTATAAGCCGTTGTTGCTGCTCTCTGTATGGAAGCGGTATCCTCCGATTGTTCCTCTATGTGTCGTTTTTCGGCCGATTTATGCATTGACGTTCCCCCAATACAATTTGAATGTCGTTTGACTGCGATGCGTGGACAGTGCGTTCCAGGGTGCCGTAAAATTCGTCCTTGATTGCCCCTTCCTTGTCTTCTACGGGTGCGTGACAGTTGACCAGCCAGACATTAAAGAATTTGGTCTTGATATGAATCTCACAGAACCTTTTATTAACGGGCTTGTAGTCAATGATAATTTAAACAAAAATGCGCTGTCGACAATGAAAGCCACTCCAAACTAATAGTTTCCTTGCGCTTTTCTGCTTTTAAACACGGTGTGCGTTCGCATGTTAATTATGTCTTCATCGTGCCATCTAGTTCCTTGCACTGCGAGGATGTTGATTTTATATTTCTTTATTTCATCCAGAAGTTGTCACAGTGCACCTGCTCTGTTCAATGATCTAACATTCCAAGTTCCAAAAGAATAGTGCTTAATAAGTTGCAATAGTCGTTGCCGTAAATCCAATCTGAACCAAGGCTGTTGTCCTGGTTCCATGACAAGTAAATACTTAGTCGGATGTTGCCAGCACTTCGACTTAGCCGGTTTTGGTCCACGAGTGGAATTTTATTTCCCACATACCCGCTGGCTAGCCGGTTAAGGCACCCTCTATCAGCTACCTGAGGACACGTCCGATGGGGGACCGAAAGTCCCACATGGATTCTCTGCCCTCCCTACCGGCCCAGAAATTCACGGGAACGCTCGTGTTTTTGAAGTAGTGTAAGAATTCTCGGTACCCATTTTGCGTAAACTTTAGTTACCCCAAGGTATAGATGTAGGATTTTCAGATATCCATATCAAGGCTACAAGTTTTTTCTTCTTTACTGGCCATCTTCCAGTACAAGCTTTTCTACTTTTTCGATGATCTTTAGCGTCGAACTCCCAATTACCCACCCAGGTGGAGGATTGTCTTCAATTGAGTATACCCCTGCCTTGCTTAAAAAGAAGTCGCTAATTATAAACCATAGTTTGATAAGGAGTAGAGTCCTAGTAAACATTTTACAACTCTTGAAAAATTGTCTGATGTGTGTTTCCTTGTTTGGTGTGGAACGTTATCACGGTGCGATATCCAATTTTGCAGACAGTGGTTAGTTTCTTCCGGAATGAGTTGTTTGCTCATTTGAAACTCAAACACTTATAATCAGATAAGGCCAAAACTTGGTATATGACAACAGTTTGCTTAGTTATTACCTAACGGGCGTAATAAATTCACCAACCGGAAACCCCGACTATTCAGGAACTTTTTGACGTCCTTACAAACTTTTCACATAGAAGCATACTTTAATAAAATCTTTATATCTAAATTTCTACATAGCACTATTGATATCGGTGATACCCCTTATTAGAGAGCCATTCAATTTTTACATAATCAATAACCAACAACTACATGCTAACTATAGTAGGCGTCCTTAATAATTAAAATTCAACCATAATATATATCAAACAGTGATGGGGACAAATTTCTGCTAAAATATACCATTGTTTGATTGAGATGTCCTTTGCATGGAACTTTACCTAAAGAAAAACGGAAAATTTGGCAAAAACAGGAAAGTCAGTGAAACTTCAGAAAATGCTTTTCCTTGCCATTTGTGCCATGTGTTAGTGTTTATATCTGCAAAACGCATAAATAAATTACCACCAAGAACTAATATATTATCCTAAAACATGTTACCTTTCAGACACAAGCTCAATAGCTGGAATCCATCCACAGGTAGGTTCCTGGTGAAAAGAAATCGTTACCAAAGTCGAAACATAAACTTTATCTAACGGATTTCGTCCTTTACAGTCATTTGATTTAAATTTTCTTCAGATGGGACCCAATACCAAGGAAGCTCAGTAGTTTGATGAAAACAGCATCCTTTTACTTATCCGTATTCTAAAGTTTTGCGTGAATATGCTTGAAAAACAATAAAGTTAACGTATGAAACTGATAACCTTCTTTCCTATAGAAGTCAGTTAAAACTAGAAAAAATGCTGAATAAATAAAATTCAACACTCAAACAATGTTCAAGAATAATTACGTTTGTATCAATTTTATTAATTAAAAAGCAATATTTGAGCATAGAAGCCAGCAAAAATCTCATCCAAATTTAGACCTCAATAAGTTTGAGGTAGAATTTTACTCAAAATGAAAAAATTGACTAAAATTGAATTGTAAAATTTTTAAAAATATTTCATTTAAATTTTTTTCGAACACACGTATTCCCTTCATTTTTAACTACTAAATAACCTAATCTCCCATGCGCAATAACTTTAATTACCTTGAAACAACACATTAAAATAAGAAAACTGCACCATATTCAAATTTAGATGCATAATTCCCGCTATTGCATTTCCATAACACCATATTACCTAATTTTGCTTTAATTAACCGAAAAGTATAAAACCAATTATTTTAACCGTAAATTAACATGCTCAACAATATTCAGCTACAAATAACTAAAATAAGATACAAAATCTGATTATCATAACGCAATTATTTACAACTTATGTTATTCATTTCATTCATCATTTGTTTCCACTCGTTTCAGGTATCTTGTGTAATGACGCGAGCATTTCTTTTGCAGCGTTGAATTCGTCTCGTACAAGGTAATTATCTCCTCATCAACACATCATTTTCATCACCATTTCAGTATCATCATCACTCATTAAATATATATTAATGAATGTATTTGTGTATGCATTCATCACACATGCAATCAAATGTTTTCTTTTTCTATCCATTCAATTCAACATCATGCTTGTTAGTTAGATGTTACAAATTGAAATTGTTTTCAGTTTTCAATAAAATTTTGTAATAAAAAATAAGTTCAACACTGAATAAAATAAAGCAATAAATATTTAATAGTGTTAACCTTTAGATTAATTATTGTTTATAATTATATAATTTCTTGAACTGATGAATTTTCGTTGCTACATCGACTTCAATTCCATCTAATATAAAAATCTTTTAAGTTCGCGTCTTTGAACTTGAAAATTAATAAAAGATTTGATAAAAACAACCAGTCCCACACTTACGCCAACATGTATGCATCAACATAAGGCTATCATAGGTATATAATCAGTAGTGTGAATTGCTATGAAAAAGACACACTACTGTATACCTTAAATTTAATCTAATAGTTGAAAAAAATGCAAGGACCTTGTAAGTGCATGTTGTTAAACAAAAAGAAAATTAAAATGATTTTTGTTTTTGTGTCCGGGAGTAGAAAAAAAATGTGACCACAAATTTGTTATCTTATTGACTTTTTGCAGTAGCTACACATTTATGCATAATTTTGAACTGATGTAATTTTGTATGCTTTAAGGTGTATAAGAGCTTTTCATGGCTATCTTCCGACCTTCTTCAATATACTATCTTAAAAAAATAATAGTTAACTGTTCGTTCTGTTGGTTGTTTGTTAATATATCCACACACAAAAACATTTTGCCTGGCTTCGTTGCAATTTGTTTGAATTCTAATGGAGTTGGCAAACTTTTGTTTTTATTTTGCTTTACTGTATTTCTGATTTAAGTGATTTAGATATGACGGTAGATGTGTTTGTTATTAATGCCAAGCACATGCAGAACACGATTGTTGATGGCATCGCATTAACGTATAATAAATTAATACATTTTTCTCAATCAGGCTCTATTGACTTTCTATATGCCACTACCAAATAACCGGAATCTGTAAGCTCAAAATTAAGTGCTTTCCCAACGCGCATATCGTTATAAAAGTAAAGAGTGCAAAGGAAGAACTATATGTTAGCACTTCTTACTTCCAGGTTGCATACCCGGAGCAAAACGATGTAACGCAAAAAGAAGCTACGAAGGAATGATGAACACGATCTATGCTAATAGTAAATAAATTATCCAAGATAATTATAAGAGCTATTGAAAATCGTGAAAAGCTGCAATCAACTTGACGAAAAATGGGGTTGAAGTATTCCGATCAGGGTTTAAATTACTTTAGACAACAATATTAATCAAACAAAACAGAAATATACCGCTTATTTTCCCTTCATTGTCGCTATCACTTTCCCTTCGTGAAAAATCCATCCTTGTCGTTAAACTTACCATGTCTATTTTACTAAAGCAACGATTCAGTTGATTTGTTTCAAAAAAAGTTCTGCGATTCTTGCAAGACGTCATAGACATAATTGAACGCTCCGCTCAGCTATTTGTGCAGTAAAATACAATTCGCATGTTGAAAAGCAACATAATAAGTACTGGGTTAAAGTAATCCGCGTCGTGTAGTAGTTAGAGCATTCACCCTCTAATCCAAAAGTCCTTGGTTCGAATCCCATTGGTGACGAGATTTGTTTCAAGTGATTTTTTGGACGGAATATAAACCTGTTCAGTTATGGTATGTGCTGATTTAAAATCGGAACGTGTCCGCCACTGGGTGGACAGACACACGGCCACAGCGTGATACTGACCATGTCACTTTCCCGAGTGCCGACATATTCGATCAAAATAATGAGGTACTCTAACTATCTCTAAGCGAAGGCCCGAAATGTGCTGTGGTTCTAAAGCATAAAAAAGCACTGGGTTGTACAATAGCGTTCAAACCATATTTATATTAAAATGAGGCAGCTTATTTTTTCTAGAGGGTAAACAAAGTTAATTTTATTTTAGAAAAAAGATAATGTTCACTTCATAAACATTGTTTGTAAAAAGAATAAAAATATGCAAGATAGAAAAATGAATATACTCGTATCCTATTGTAATGGGGAAGGAAAAATTGGTGTTTTATTGTGTTGAGAAAAGCTATCCCACCAGGCTTAGAATGAATATTATGGCTTTCTAGAATTTCTGCACTAGTTCTAGAACAAGCTCTTCTCTTCAAAAATGAAAGCAACTCAATTTTTGTCACATTAGCTTTTAAGTAATAAATACATTCAATGTTATTCCCCCCCAAAGAATCAATAGAAAATTATATGAGAGGCTAAATAGTCACAATGCACCATTTTGTTTAATTAATTAAGGAAAAATAATGCTAGTCGGAATAATCGCTGCTCCAAACTTAATAGCCGCCTAAATAGCGCAAACACACTCTCATTTTTTCTGCAGTGCAAAATGAAGAGATGTCCTGGATTAGGCTGTCAAGACAAATAAGGAAATAAGATTGATTTTATTTGCGCAAAGCATTTGTTTTATCATAAGCTCCTGAGCCAAACCTTAAATAATCGAGTGTACCTATAGATTAGGGGCTAACTATCTCTAAGCGAAAGTTCAAAAGGAGCTGTAATGTTTAAATAGATTATGGAATCTTAAGATACTGTAGTGTTTTTAAAATATTGGAAAGTTCCGTAAAGGACAGCAGCGATGGGATACTACCTCGGCAAGCTATGGCTTACTTACAGACTGTACAAGGTACACGATAACTCATTAATCAAGCATACGAGTGCCGTATCTTACTAACGTTTGAGGCCATAGCTGCAGATAATTAGCAACTTAAGGAAACACCTCATATGTACCTTCCAAGGAACCACTCGCAATAAGAGCTTACTTCCTCCTTGCCGAAAGAAGTCGTTGAAACGGAAAAGATGGGCATCCTGGTAGAATTGGCGCCTCCTTGCACAATCGAACTAAAAGTTCTGATGGCGCGAGTCAAGATGTGACGACTCCCCATCTCTGCGAAAACCTCTGCAACATCAAAGAAATTCTACAGCTCGATAGCTGGAAGAGTGAAGAGTTGAAAATTGATACAGACGATTTATTAAGTATGTCATTTTTCTCACAAATATGAATCCAATATCAATTTAACTTAAAGGACATATAAAACATTCAGTTTGTTAACAATAAATACAATGAGATATTAATATCTTCCGACTTATCCTGTGCCAGCCGATGAATGCTCGTGGACGGGAACTGGCTGCAACCAAATTTTTTATTTTTTTTCCAGTAGAATGGAATTTTGCCGCGAAAAAGTTTAACCTATGTTTTCTCCTGCACTAATCCATAAGCATTTAAATGACAGCATGACATAATTAATTTGTGAGGCTTTTTATTAAATAGTCCTTTTTGTAGTTATAGAAACTTGATGTCATCCTTTCCACCAAACTACTTGTAAATTCAAAATTGAATTGCCATCCAAAATATCCATGTGCCGGTTTATCATTCTCATCCATAAGTCTTAATTCTGGTCGTGCGATTCGTAATAAATCACCATTTCACTGCATTAATTGATATTGATAGTCGCCCAACTCGTAATGCAAACGTTTGAAAAATTAAGCATAAAAAAGCCGAAGAAATGCTTGCATTTATAGTATTGAACCAGATAAATCTACCTAGGGAGATCTTTGAAAGATGAATGCTTGCATTGCTTTTATAGTGTTCATAGAATGCTGATGAGTTTTTTTTTTGAAAATCTTCGTCTGGCTACTCCTTTTTTTGGTTTTTTTTTGTGGTTGGGAGGCGATTGTCATTCATGCATAGAGTGTGCGACTCCCATGCTCTAGTAGGTGACTGAAGTACCCACTAAACACCTTCCCTGTCAACCCGAGAACCCAGCTCGGAACCGGTTGACACATTACTTCGGGCCAGGTCTCGTCTGGCAACTCCCTTCAAGAAAACCAGAAATGCAGCCTAGCATCAGCTGTCGTAATTCGCGAAGAATTTACAACAACAAATGACGTTGCGCGTGGAAACGAAACAAATAATGAAGAGAGATGATAGCCCCAAAAATTTATTACGAACCATTTGTTTTTCATGATGGAAGTCCTTTTGTAAAATTCCTATCTGAAAGATGGCAATAAAAACACTCTATTCCAACAATTAACTATAAAACTAGGAATTTAATTGCTGTCACTTTCAGTTTTAACATTTTTAATCGGAGTCTTTTGCATACAATCAAAGCATCGGTTGAAATATTTATTATGTTTCAAGTTCTCAACACAAATTGCTACACACCACTTTAATACATGAAAGTAATACTAGCGATCTTAACTACTCAATATGGTTTGTGTAAACGCTTAATGAATTCTTGCAAAAACTTTCACTGTACTGTCAGTTTGGCTGCGCAGCACAGATATCTCTTCTTCTCCGTAGCACTACAGCCCCTCTCGGACCTTTGCTTCAGCACTTTCCACTATCTCAGCCAATCGATTGCGTCCTCCAATTTCGAAATCTGAGCAGTCTTTGTTGACTGAATCAGACCAGCGTTTCCTCGGTTTCCCCACTAGTCTCCACTCTTCAGTTCTCCCAACATATATCTTTCTGGGTATCCGTTGCTCGTGCATAGAATTCACATGACCAGCCCATTGCAGCTTCCACAGTCTTGCAATCCATGAGACTTCCGGCTCGTTCAACATTTCATACAGCTCATGGATGCATCAAAGTCTAGCTTCGGTTCGATAGTTCGCTTCAGGACCCGTCTCTTGAAAGCTTTCAGTATGTGTGGGTACTCGAGTTAGGGTCTATCTTTCACACCTATAGAATAGCACAGGTCTTATCACAGATTGGTTTACCTAGAGCTTTCCTGAATATGCAGCTGGTCTTGAGGATATTCAAAACTGAATAAATTATTTTATTTGCGAGCTGTATTCTCCGGCCTATTTCGTCTCTTTCATTACAAGTTCTCATTATTTTGGTGCCTAAATATACAAATTCGCCCACATTTTCGATATTGTATTCGCCAAGTACGATATTTTGTGTATGTATTTGAGGTATTTTTCCTCGATTGCATCATGAGCTTAGTTTTGTCCGCATTGATTTGTAGCTCTACTAGTTTGCTTCCCTTTTAAGTTTCAGGAAAAATTCTTTGGCGGTTGTTAACGACAATGCACAGCAACCAGCTTCTCGATATTCCTTTGTATTAAGGTCAGTCGAGAAAACAGTAATAACTGCTAGCTAACAAATATTCGGAAAACAGTTTCTAAGAATTTCACTTTGACCGCAGAATCCTTCATTTTCGTTGCTGAAAATTGTTTTCACGTTTCACATCCGTTTACATGACATATTCTCCAAATTTTTGGTGATGGTAGGACACTTGTATTCTGCCCGAGGTGTAGCACAGGAGTGTCCATTTCTCGCTCCCAGCTGTGACCGCTGTTATTCATTTAATCCTGTTGCATTGCCTGTTGGTGAAGATCTTGCGAAACCGTAGCCAAGTGTTTGTTGGTCTGGGGTGATTGGGATGGAATATATGAAGCTTGCGGCAATGATGACTGTGTTGGCTGCATTTATTCAGATTTGATGAAGACTTGGATCGAACCGAACATCACACTTTACATTTGTGCACACGCTTTCCCGGCAGCACAGGGTTAAGGTCAATCACACGAGTGAGGGAAGTGTCGCTGAATCTGCTATTAACAAGTCTTCGTTAGATCCAGTTTTATAAATATTTCCCATTCATATTCGCAAAAAACACTTTCAATTGTTACAAAGCAAAATGTTTACTAACGAGCATACTCACAACTCAGAATCTTATGACAGGGAAACACCTGAGATGAGTAAGCTTCTAAACAGCGTATCTTCCACCCTTCACTATGTTGGAAAACGAATCTATTTAATGAGCTATATTTCATCTAAATTAAAATGGATCTAATATCGTTTATCACAAGTCAAAATGACAAGAACTCCGGGATATCATTTACCTCGGATCACTATTGCAATTTATGCCTGCCGAGGTATTTGTTATTGCAAAATAACATGAGGTGGGGCTGCCTGACTTTGGTTGGTAGCTTGGAAGATTTTTTCGGGGACGGAGGAAATGATGTACTTATTTTTACTCGCTATCCCGCAGTATCTAAGACATAATCTGATGTATTCTGCATTCAATGAAATGATGCGTATTTTCAGCCCCTGCAACAGATATTATTTTCGTCATGCAAAAATCGTTAACCTCAAACTATACAAGAAAACCTTCCTAAGCTGCGGCGATTTTTCGTCTTCATATGAAATTCTTCAGCATCATCCAACATAAGATTCATATACTTGTCAAATCCAACAATGTGCCGTTCGATCCGCACTAAAATGTTTTCATACAGCCTCACTTGTACGTGCGAACGATTTTGTAAATATCGAAAGCATCAAAAGATTCCGCAATCAGCGTTCAGTGCGTATTTTCGTTGCCCACAAATGACAGCCCTCGCTCGTGCTCAAGCACTCCCGACGTCAAGTTGTGGTTCGGTGGCTGAAGTTAACTCCCCACACTGCCGACGTCAAGTAGTGGTTAAGTGGCAGCGATCTACATACCACCTGCTGACGTCAAATGGTGAGTACGTAGCAGATCTCTGTCATTACAACACATGCACACTGATCTAAATAGTGTAGGGATGACCGATATCTGCCGGGTATGGCTACGTGGGTTATAATAAAACTTAGCGGATGAATTTTTGGGGTGCATTGGCTGATTTATCGAGTAGTTCGTGGGGAAAACTGCTCGATTAATACAAATGACCAAAAATAACGTCAGCGTAAAAGTATGAATGTAGTACGAATACTTTTAGGAAAAAACATCATATCATGAATTTTTGATTCATTTACAGCATCAAAGGGTTTACAAAACCATAAATAACTACTTCGAATTTTGGATTCATTTTTTTGACATCAGATAACGGGTGATAAAAAATGGATTCTTTACAATAATGTAGTCCCAAAACAATCATGGACCAAGTAAGATGAGCCCCCACAATCAACATGCAAAGCCAATATTCAACAAAAGAAGATTATGCTTTCTGTATGGTGGGATTACAAGGGTATAGTCTACGAGAAACCAAACTATTGATTCGAATGTCTACTGTCGTCAACTATTGAAACCACCCTGAACTGGCCAATCGCAAGGGGATGATGTTCCATCATGCTAACGCCAGACCCCACACCTCTTTGATAACCCGTCAAAAATTAACTGAACACAATTGGGAACTGATGCCACATCCGCCCTATTGCCCTGACTGAGCACCATCAGACTGTCATCTGTTCCCCTCGCTTTAAAACCATTTAATTAGTAAAACTTTCGATTCCAATCAGGCTGCTAAAAATGACATGGACCAGTTCTTCGCTACTAAAAACCAAGGCTTCTTCGAATGTGGAATTTTTCAATTTACCGAAAGATGGTAAAAAGTCATCGAACAAAATGGTCAATATATCATTGATTAATGTTTGTTGTTAACATAAATAAATTTACTTTGAAAAACATAAAAAAGCCATTAACTTTCGAATAACCCAATACATACTTTATTTTCCAGCCGTTTGACAATACTTTATGAATGTCGCCCACCTGCTTAAACAATCCTACACTTAATATATAAATTCGTTTCCTTCGACACATCCTTCAGACACTGAAGTTGACTCAAAGGAATCGAACTACGTCTGCTCATGCCACAAAGCAAGGCCCAACGGCTTTTCAAAAAGAAAAAAGAGAATTGTCCTCCGGATATCAAATAAAAAAATTATTGACAATAAAATCTTTTAGAGTCACTACTAAAATAACAAGTATTGCAAGTGGTTTCAAATTTAAACGTTTAATTTTGGAGTTAGCTTTGCAGAGGTCAATTCTACCATCTGAAATAAGAATTTTACTCTGAACAGAGCAAAAATAGCTCATTTTTATTTTAAAATGACATTTGAAAATATTGTTTTTGAAATTTCAAACTTCATTAATTAATCATTCGATTTTCATTTTGACGTTATTGGAAAACAATTTTGCAATACCCTACACTAAAATCGTGACCCGTCCGTCACAGTAAATTTCTCGCAAACCACATAGATAGAATGAGGAAATTTTGTACGTAGGACAAAAGAGGTGCCTTCTCCGAAATTGCACAACAAAAAAAAAATATTTTATCCTGTTTGGTCCCCATCTAGGGGGATGACACCCAAGAAGTTTCCATTTTAAACCGCCAATATTTTGAAATCTGCCCTCAGATTATCACTGAAATACAACGTCGTTAGATCTCATTATTATGTAGAACATCTTATTGGTACTATGCTTCACAAAATTATTTGTACTATGGCAAAAAGGTGTCTGTTTTGAAGTTTAGCCATGTTTTAAGAGCACTTAACTGCTTTTGGGAAAAATGTGTTTGGTGGGAAAGGAAGCAATTAATGCTCGCATAATGCCCAATAACAAAGTTAGCGCAATTTATTTAGAACAAAGGAGTTGTAAGCAAAGAACATTTTCACAAAATTATTTGTAACCTTGAAATTTATTCACAAAATTATTTGTACCTCATGTGCAATACTAGAAAATAAGTAAGTACAGTCAATAAAATCAAATAGTCTTATTTTTTTACATTAAAATGGAGTGGTTTGCATCAATTACTATTGCAGTCGCCTTGGAACTGATTCCGCCATGTTCATCGTTATTTCCTTGCGAATATCCTGCCAAATTTCAATTATTTCATTCCAGGCAGCTTGTTCCGATTTCCCGATTTCATGTTTGATTTATTGCTTTACGTAATGCCAAAGATTCTCTATCACATTTAAATCTGGGCTCTGAGGAGGCCAAGGAAGAAGCCCTTGTTGAATATTGTTAAAAAATAAAGTCATAAGACGACATTTGTGGACAGGAGCCTTACCATGTTACAGTAAGAAGTCCTCCCCAATCAAGGCGCTTCCTGACAGAAAGGCGTTATCATTAACAATAGTCAAATGAGGTAACGTTTCCTTTTAGTTTTCCTTTACCGTTGTATGCCATACAACTTTTTCTTGTTCGGAGCGCTACAGCCCCTCTCGGGCCTTCTCATCCTGCAACAAGCGCCTCCAACTGTCTCGGTCCATTGACCGCGCCCTCCAGTTTCGAAATCCGAGCAGCGATAAACTGCCTTCATCGACCGAGTCAGACCAGCGTTTCCTCGGTTTCTTCACTGGTCTCCGGCCTTCAGTTCCCCCAACAGGTTTTCATTGCTCGTTCATACGATTCATGTTGGCAGCCCATTGCAGCTTCCGTCAATAGGCTTCCTGACCTATTTTTTTCAAATTTCAGTCTGCAAACTTTATCTTGTTCTGTTTTAAAGTGTACCTTCCTTTTTACATAATATTTTTATTCGCTTCCTCCAACCTTCGTCGAATCGTCATATGACTTATTTGCTGTTCACGATGAAGTTTACATTTTGAAGCACTATTTTAATTGGAATTGAATCATCTTTAGTAACTGATGCAACAATTTCACAATCTTCTCTATTGAATGTAACACGCTTTCTGCCCCTACCGGGTACAGTTTTCAAAGTTTTTGTATTATTTAACTTCCGAACTTGAAACAAAACGGTATTTTTATGACACTTGAATTATTTTCTATATTAGTCACAGTAACCCCAGATCTGTATTGACTAATGATATATAGTACACTTTATCCTCGAATGATAGCTCGCGTACTTGCAGTATTTTCAAACAATATTAATGCGTCAAATTTTTCTTAGAACACGACAAAACAATTCAGAGGTTTGTAACTAACTGATTCAAGCTGAAATGCGTAACATTTGTCTCATTCTTTCTCAAAAATAATAGTGTTACCATGAGATGCAAATAATTTTGTGAATAAATTTCAATGGTACAGATAATTTTGTGAAAATGTTCTTAGCTTACAACTCCTTTGCTTTAAAGAAATTGCGCTAACTTTGTTATTGGACACTATGCGAGCATTAGTCATAGTGATATAATGGCTAAACTTCAAGATAGACATCTTTTTGTCATGGAACAAATAATTTTGTGAATCATAGTAGCATCAGTTGTATAAATTCAATGAAAAAAGTGACTTTTAACTACCTTTAAATTTTCAGGGGGTTGCCAAGGGTTTTATCCTTGGTCCACACCTGTCGAGCGTGTCTTACGATGAGCTACTGAGGTTGGACATGCCAGATGAATTGCGCTTGATCGGCTATGCGGATAATGTTGCGGCTCTGGTTGCTGGACGCACCGTTGAACAAGTGCAACTTAGGCCAGGTATGCTAACATAATGCGCTGAATGAGAGACTGGATGACTGCTTGTGGGTCCCATCTAGCACTGGAAAAAACCGAAGTGGTCATCTTGACACCTAGACGGTACAGTCGCGGTGATGCTTGGATCGGTTGACAAATAGAACCATGTGCCACATTATGTTCGGACAGTCTCAAAAGATAAAAGGGACTCACAACAGCCGGTGGTGTCGGGGCTAGGGGGTCACTTGTCTTGCATTTCTTCTTCCTCCCTCTCCTCCCGCTAGAGGAGGGATGATCCTCCAGCTTGAAGGCGCCTCACGGCGTAGCAAAACTAGACCTGGCTCGAAGCAATGTGTCAAACAGTTCCAGGCTAGGTTCTCAGGTTGACAGGGGAAGTATTTGCTCACGAGGATGGGAGCCCCACATGGCATAAATGGCATTTACCTTCCTACCACAAAAAAAAGTTTGATATTTCACTGGCTGCTATTTTGAAATTTGAGAACTGAACTTGAAATTTTTATGGTTATCTAGATATTTTGAGATCGTTAACATTGACTGAAGAAAGTATAGTTTTATTTTCATTGGTTTTCATTCACCTGATGAAACTAGATAACGAGCTTAGCCGAGATATAAAAATTTGGTGCAAATCGAAGCAAGTTCTTCAGGAAACAACTAAGAAAGACACTCTCAACTTTAACATGATTATACCTACAAATTATGTAAAGCTAACGTTAAACTTGAAAAATGTTCCCAAGTAATAATACACAAGAAACTATTAACTCGTAGGTCAGGTAGGCTCTCCAAAAAATTTTACTTTGTAATTGCACGATTAGATGACTTTGAAATAAAATCAAATGGAAACCATTTAATTCAGCAAAATTTTATATTTTATTAAGAAAATGGAGATTTCTTAAGTACTGTAAATCCTAAAAAAGCCCAACAACATATAACAAAATGACAACTATTCTTACAAGATTTCGTTTCCAATTTTAATGAAATTTCTTAGAAACTTTAATGGGCAAAACTCTAACAAATCAATTAAATCAACCCATAAAAAATATCGATGTCAAATTGTACGGCTATAAGCCACATTTGGCACAGGAATGAAAAATCCTTTTTTTAAGCTAACCAATAAATAAAAACTAACTGATTTTAGCTTTAAGCTTAAATGAAATTATACGGAGCCAAATATATTTGAAAATTTACATTATTCAATCCAAAAATTAACATGCAAATCAGCTAAAATCAATTTCTTTTGTTACTCCATCACCTTCATCAAGACCAAATCTTAAATTGAACATGAATATACCGAAAAATTCATCACCTATTCAGAAACTTTGCAAATTTTCAAGTACATGGCCATGGTTAAAATTTTGAAGATCAGTTTCAAGACTCCTACAATCAAAATACAATTGACCAGAAAATGACTGCCATGGCAACTTGAAAGAAATTCAAGCATATTTCTTTAGAAAAATTTCAAGACGAAGAAAAAACCAGTTCATCATGCTGAGGACAAGGCTCCGTTTTAATTTATTTCAGTAGTCATCTACAATGAAACAATGAACTTTAAAAGTTTTCTCTTTTAATTTCAAGTGACCAAAAAAAAACTTTTCTTAATCGTTTCTCACGGTTATTTATCTAATTTCAAGCGTTGACTTTCCGTTAGCTATTAATTAATTAAGACGATCAATTTTTACCAAAGATATTCGTATAATCCTAGACCTATGCCATCGATTTGAATTTCCGCTTTTTTCAAAACCTGTCCACTGCATACTGAAACAGATTAGAATAGTTGAAATAATTTGAACTACGTATAATGGTATGTAAATAACCTTGAACAGACATAATCGCTATATGCTCTGTATAGTGGCGAAAATGCATTGATTAAGTCCTATTATTGTTTTGAATTGCGAATAAGTGAAGAGGAAGTAAATTGCAAAAAAAAACTAATGATGCCTATCGGCAGATTTTGATTAGTTTCGCCTGTATTGAATCCTTGAGCATATATTCCATCTGCATTGGTTACAGGAAGTTCTGAGTGAAGAGGATCGAGGTCGTAGCGAAATTCTGTAGTAAACTTCCTTATTTTGGTGAATGGTCAAAATTAATTTTACTATCTGAAGTCTTCGGCATGCTTTGTGTCTTCAATAAAAAATTTCTCTCGATCTAGTCTTAAATCTGTCTCAGGCCTGTACAATGTACCATGGGTAAACCTGATAACTAGTCGCGGCAACTTTTCCTTCATACAAAGTAAGACTTATTGCAAAACTGTAATAAATTAATTTCTAGTGTCTCCAGTCAACTGTAATTTCTAACATCTGTTGGTAACTAATATTTCACTAAGCAGTCATAATTCAAACTTTTCCACGCCTCTCCAGACGCGTTATTAGTACAGGAAAAGAAAGTCTTTCTTCCTTCAAAACTCCACTCTGAACCTACTTTCCGTTTTTCATGATCTTTTGGCATCAACTTGAATTATTTGAGTAACTTGGTTTCTGTTCATTTACCTTTTACATTAATCAGATACAAATAAAATGAATCTTAATGCTTGACTTCTTTCCGGTTTTTCACCTTTCTGCCTATTTGTCTTTAACTTGTCGTCTGTCGTCTGAGTGCCATTGAAATGGTATCGAAGGAAAGAAAGTAAATTAAGTATTTATCGATCATGAGCATAGTTTGGTAGTTATTTGTAGTACGCCTATTACAGTTTGACGGAAAAAACAAGTTTTTGTTTTCATGGAATGAGTGGCCACATTTCGGGATATAACCATTTAAGGAAATATTGAAGAAAATTTAACTTTTTAGTTAAATTAAATAGGTTGTAGTGCGTGGAACGTAATGAATGGGTATGAAAGTAAATTTTTGAAACTCAGCAACTCCAATTTTCAAGACTATGCTGTCAGATGTAAACCGCACTATCTTAAGTTCCTTTGTTAAAGCAATTATACGAAGTAGTTTAGTCTTGACTTTCCCTTCGTGTTCTCCAGCCTTGCTAGTTTCTTTATCATTGTGAGAAATTTAAGAGATTCATTATAATATGTAAACACTTACAAAGTTTAGTTTTAAAAGTTGAGCTCACAACATTTTTTTTTCGCTCAGAGTATTTGTGGCAAATAAACTTTAATACAAAATCGATCTACAAAATTGATCAGGAATCACTTTGGGGAAATTGATTATAGTCGATGCAATTTTATGATTACCTGCAATAATCAAAATCAAATAGATTACTCTATTTAACGGCCCTTGACATGAAAATGATCAAACTTTATTTCCTACTGCACAGATACTTTAAAGTAATGGGAGTTCTAATATTAATGCTCACTAAATTTTCATGGATATTTTTTATTTATTTATTTGTGGTTGGGAGGCGAATGTCATTTCTGCACTGAGTGTGGGACTCCCATGCTCACAAGAAGGCAACTGGACTACCTACTAAACACCTCCCCTGACAACCACAGAACCCAGCCTGGAACTGTTTGACACACTTCTTCGGGCCAGGTCTTGTTTTTTTACGCCATGAGGTGCCTTCAAGCTGGGTGATCCCTCTTCTAGCGTAAGGGGAAGAGGAATGCCAGGCAAGCGATCCCCCAGCCCCAACGCCCCCAGTTGCTGTAAGACCCTTTTATCTTTTAGGACTACCCGAACACAATGTGCCACCTGGTTCCATTTGTCAACCGATTCAAGCATCACCGCGACTATACTATCCGGGGTCAACTCTACCGTCGCAGCCTGTCTCATTTTTTGCACGCGAAAAATGTGTGACAAGCATCATCTTCCCCTCCTGAGCAAAATAGACAATCGGGGAACCGTGACTTACCCATCTCGTGCAGGAAGACTGAAAACACCCATACCCGCTCAAAAGCTGGGTCAGATAGAAATTATTTTTACCATGCCTTCGATTGAGCCACAGTCTAACATTTGGAATGAGACACGCAGTCCACCTTTCCTTCGTACAATGCACCCAAGACTGCTGCCAATCGTTGAGTGAGCGCTGTCTCTCCTCGCGGGCGACCGTCTCCCTCACACGCTGATAAATAGCGCGGCACTCTCTAGCATGGAGGGTAACAGTATCACGCCTGCAGTAACTCTCACTGCCGAATCAGAGACTGTCAGGTATGAAGATGCAATCCTCAGCGCTGCTCTTCTCTTTAATTGTGCCAAACGTTTTCGGTATAGCTCTTTACAGAGAGCATCGCCTTTATTTCTGCTCCGTATAATAGCACTTACCCTATAACACTTTTCAAGGGGAGTCTTCTTGACAGGTTGGGTCCCCCTATGTTGGCAATAATTTAACTCAGAGCCGATACTCTCGAAGCAGCCTTCTATGCCTTTGCCCTGATTTGGTCAGAGAAGCTCATCTTCGAGTCTATCAGCCGCCCAGGTACTTCACCGCTGGTTTCGATTCGCTTAGTATAGTGTCACTTATACTGATCATACTTACTGTAAGGATTCTCTTCTTTGTTAAAATGACTACTTCGGTTGTCTCCAGTGCTAAACTGAACTAGTCCACGTGGTGTAGTGGGTAGAGCACTAAGCCCGTAAGCCGAAGGTCTCTGGTTCGAGTTTCATTAGCATCAACGAGATTCAGTTCTTCGGACGAGCTATAAGCCTGTTCAGTTATGATACGTGCTGGCTTAAAATCAGAACATATTGCAGCTGGGTGGACGGACACGCGGCCAGAGCGTGATAATGTTCATATCACCTTGTGGAGTGCCGATACATTCGATCAAGACAATGAGATACTCTGACTATCTCTTAGCGAAGGCCCGAAAGGGGCTGTAGTGCTACGGAAAAAAACTGAACTTGAACTCAAGATCAGTCATCCAGTCCCCACTCGGCGCATTAGCATACCTAGCCTAAGTTGCGCTTGTTCAACGGTGCGTCCAATGACCAGAGCCGCAACATCATCCGCATAGCTGATCAAGCGCAACTCATCTGGCATCTTCAGTCTCAGTAGCCCGTCGTAAGACACGTTGCACAGGTTTGGACCAAGGATAAATCCCTGGGCAATACCTGATGTAACAGCCATTCTGCGTAGGCCATGTGTCGTGTCGTAAAGCAGGCTTCAGTTTCTCAAGTAGTCCCTGAGTAGTCGCATTAGATATTCTGGAACTTGAAAAGATTTTTCCAGCGTATCCAGCATATCCAACCATCTAGCGGAGTTAAAGGCGTTTCTAACGTCGAGTGACACCAACAGAACGATCTGTCACTTGTTCTGCCTTGTGGACCACGCTCACCACCTCTGCAACCGCATCAATGATAGAACGCCCTAATCTAAAGCCTTACTGCCGACGAGATAGGTCCCCAGCAGTGAGTCTTCCCTTGATGAGTTTTCCTAGCACTTTCCCAGCAGTACCTAGCATGCGTAACAGGCGATATGCAGATGGCGAACTGGGATTTCCATTCCCCTTGATGATCAGCACGAGCCTCGCCACTTTCCAACGTATCGGAAAAACCCCGTCCCGAAGGCAAGCGTTGAACGTGTTGAGCAGCAAGTCAGCTGCAACACCTCAGCTGGAACACCATCTGGACCTGGAGCATTTTCTGGCTGCTACCCGCTTGCATACCTCGTCACGGTTCCGTACTCGTGAAGCCTCACGCCGAAGCTTGTGTCACTCTCTTCACTTTTCAGCGATTTCAGACGACTACCAGTACACTGGGGGCTTACTGCGCCGGGGGTTTCGACAGGGCATAGAAGCTTTGCCTGCGAATTTCCCTGCAGCAAAGCACCTACTGTGAGCACCTCGACGAACCTCTGGACTTACACCATTCCAATAGTAGAATGTCGAGAGCACGGAGGTCGAGAGTAAAAATCATTGATCTCAAGCGAAATGCACTGATGATCACTGGCTGAGTAGTCCTCTAATACTGTCCAATTGGGTATCCTCGGTATTAAGGACTCCGATGTGAATTTCTCGTCCAGAATGCTTCCTTCGACCAGCGCCATCCTAGCCAGCATTTCTAGGATCGTTTTCCCCGCGGACCTGTTTGAGGCATGTCCTATTCGATTGGTTTAGCGTTGAAGTCTCCCCCAACCAGCGCGTTGCCGTTCACGTTCGAGACAACGCCCTCTAAAGTATTCATCTTGGCTTGGAAAGATGATATCGATTCCTTCGGCGTTAGGTACACGCTGAAGAAGGTGATCTCTGAACACTGAAACCATGCCCCTGTCGACAGCCCTCTGCCTGGAAATCACTGTTCCGAACCCAGATGGCGGCAGTACCAGTTTCATCAGGATACCACGACGCAGAACTTTTATCATGATGTTCTTACTCAGCAGCATAAAGTCGGCTTTTGTGTTCCTTGCAGACTGCTCAAGCAGATGTTAGATGGTTGGACTGCGGTGTAGATTTAGCTGCAGGACACGGGTCGTCGCAGTTCTGATTTTGCCTTGGCTAGGGCTCCCTGGAAATCCCAACATTGCTCTGATCCTGAGACGTGCCCAAGATCCGGTCTTGGATCAGCATCCTTGCAAAGAATACAGTGCGCCTTCTTTGAACACTCTTTTCTTTTATGTCCCATTTCACCACATTTGTAACATAGGGAACTTCTATCGGGTCCTTTGCATACCTGTGTGGGACTCCCATGCTCGCAAGAAAGCGACTGGACTACCCACCAAACACCTCTCCTTTCAACCTGAGAACCTAGCCTGGAACCGTTTGACACATTACTTATGGTCGGTGCGATCGCCACCAAGGCAATTGAAACATTGAAGAGGCGCTGCTCTTCGCGGTATCCTGCAGATAATCCATCCTATTCTTACTTTGCCCTTGTTCAGAAATTGTTCGGCGTCCTTTTCGGTCAAGTCAATGATGGCCATGCGTTTTTCCCTATGGTTTTCTGGTGTCAGCCTCGCTTTAATCCTTCCCGCGCTATGGAATGCCCATATGATGGCCTCTTCCATCTCGGCCAGATCCGTGACGCAGTCAATTTCTCTTATTGCAATCGTTGCCATTGGTTCAAACGAGGCTATAGCTGCGCTTTTGCCACTAACTTTCTTTACTGAGTCGCAAAATGCTTCTTGATTATCGGTCTCTGCCCCGAGTTCGACCAGCATGTGGCCCGACAGCGATGGTCGTACTGCTTTAATGGCAGTGCTAGTGTCTTTGGGCCTGACATTTGCCCTAATATCCCGCAGCACTTCTTCGTATGATCGGCCATTTTGGGGTTTCACGAGCAGTGCCTCCCCCTCGTCGGGGCTTCTTTTCGCCTGTTTTGTCTCAGGGGTTATTTCTTGTTGAGCGTCAGTGCGAATTTTATTTTCCAGCACTTTTTGAAGGAGTTCTTTGCGATTCTCTTTGCTCCTTTGTCAACACTGTCTGTAACCTCTGATCTGGCGTTCCATGCCCATCTAGTGCCTCTTCCTTCCTTCTTTTATCTCGATCTCCTTCGATTTGGCTAGATGCCATTCTTATATTGATATTTGACTTAGCCCTCAGCACTTCATTAGTCTTCTGCTCTTCTTCGGCCTTCTGATCCTCTTCAATCTTTAATCAGCTCCACCGAGAATGCCCTATGCAGTCTAAGAGCTCCCCTAGTTCAAGGAGCCCAATCTTCACTGCTTTGTTGATTTTTGGTGGTTCGCATGCAGATTTTATTCTTTTTAGGACTTCTCTCGCTTTTCGGATTAGCCTTTCTTCTTCATTCCACTGGGCGGTAATTGTAATTTGCCACCATCTTTCTTGGGAGAGGTTATCGGCTCCTTATTCCGAGAACAGTACCTGCGCCACATTTTCGACGGTGGCGATGGAATCCCACAACGGCGCTTTATTTGTCTGATCACTCCTTTCTTTTGCTGCCGTAATCTCTTTGCGAACTGCAGGATTGTTCGTTATTACTATTTAATATTTTGCATTCGGAGGCCAAAGGATTTAGAATAAACTCATTTGAACCCTTGGAGATTAATTGATTGCAAATCCTGTGCAGGTAAAACAGAAAGTCAGTTGTAACATTTCTACGATTGAGCCAGGTCAGGAATGAAGAATCTGGTTCACTTCACCTTTGTGTCATTCCCAAAAAATTGTTGCCTTTCGCTAAGTGAGCATTGTCTCTCTTCGAGCGCAGCTGCCTCCCCATCGATTTCGTATTTGTGCAGGTAAGTCTTACGCCACTCTCTAGCAAGAAGAGCCATGAGCATAATGCTTGCGATGACCCGCACCGCCGGCTCCGAAACTCTCTGATATACAGATCTAAATTTCAGCTATATTTGTGACTGTGCCAGGTATTTTCGGCACATTTTCTCATACTTTGGTTGTTTGAGGTATTCTTCCTCTACTGCGTCATAAGTTTTGTTTTATTCTCATTGATTTGTAGCCCTACTAGTTTTGTTTCACTGTCAAGTTCCAGGAAAAGTTCTTTGGCGGTTGTTAGCGACCGTGACATCATTTTTTATGTCGCCGCGTAGACTGGCTTCGTTTGTATAATAACGTACCTCCTGCATTGACAGGCAGCTTTCTGATGACATATTCCAGAGCCAAATCAACTAGCAATGGGGTCCACTCATCTCCCTGCTTTAGTCCGATATTTGTGTCAAAGGCGTCGGTGAGTTGGTTATTGATGCGGACCTAGGAGGTTGTCGACGTTATTACCACTTTGGTAAGTAGGCTGATTAAGCTTGGATATGAAAGCAAAGCATTATTTGGTACAGTCCGTTACAATCAATACTGTCCCATGCTTGCCGAAAGTCAACGAAAATTTGGGGTATGTCTATGTTGAACTCCCAATATTTTCCAAGTATCTGCTTGACTGTAAACAAATGGTCTATCGTCGATCTACCTGCCCTAAAGCTACTTTGATACTCCCCAATAATCCTGTTAGCGTATGACCTAATTTTATTTTTATGACTTTCGAAAATATTTCGTATGCATTACAAAGCAGTGATATGCCTCTATAGTTATCACCTTGCAGATAGTCACCTTTTTATGGATAGGGAATATAATTGTTGGCTCCACACTTTCGGCAAATATTCTTGTGGCCAAATGTGCTGGATGACTTTGTGATTTCTGACCACCACTGCCATCATACTTGATGACCTCCACTGTCAATTTGTCGATGCCCGGCGGATTATTATTCTTTTGGGCTTTGATAGTGCAGCAAACTTCATCCAGAGTTAGTGGGGCCAATGAAAGCTCTCCGGAAATATCTATAGGTACCGGTATCCTAAAGTTGTGCAAAGGATTTAGGAGGTTCTTGAAATGTCTTCTTGATCCTGTTCTCCTCAACGATGATGTTCCCGATGTGATCATGGTAGATCAGGGTCTTAGGCTGATAACCTCGTTTCAAACTTTTCACTACTTTGTATGGTTTTCTCGTATTGTTGCTCCTAGACTTACATCGATACTTCTCTCTTAGTTGACAGAGTATATTTTCTTTTCTTAATTCTAATTATCTTATTCGCTACTCTTCTGAGATTTTCATAGTATTATTCCTTCGTTTTGGTTTTCCTCCCTAAATATAATTTGTACACCCGATTGTTTATTTGTCTAACGCATTCTGGCACTCATCATCGAACTAATCATTTCCTTTGCGCCGAGGTTGATGCCCGATTGTCTATTCTGCCACGGTCTTAATTGCCGCGATCACTTTCACCTTTAGCTCATTATTTGTTTTCAGCTATGTGTCTGATAGGGTCGGAGCTAGCTGGTTGTCAAGGGCCTCCATGACATTTTGTGCCACAGACGCCGTTTGGAGTCTTTCGATGTCGAATGTCTATAGGGAGCTGGTCTTCACCGAATACGCTTTTGAAACATCGATAAGATAATCTGACCAAGGAAGGATCTGAGTTAAAATTGGCTCCTGTACGGACGTCAAGTATGCACGAGGCACATGGTTGTTGGAACAGAACATGGTCGATTTGGTTTTGTGTGTTGCCATACGGTGACATCGAGGTCATTTTCTGCATACATCGTTGTGGGAAGCAAATCGAAAGTATGACTAAATTTCTGCTACATACAAAGTCAATCAGGTGCCGGCCGTTGTCAGTCCAGTCGTTCCACGATGAGATAGCTCATTGCCAATTTTAGCATTGAAATCACCCGGAATTATTACATGCATGCTTTAACCACTCAAATACTTAAGGAATTTTTTAAAATATTCCTAGTTTTCAATTCATTTGATTATTTTCTTCTTTTATCAAATTATGATAAAATGTGCAAATATGAAATTAACGAACATTGGGAAAATATACGACCCTTCGTACGGTTTTCACTTCGAAATTATTTTCTCCTCTTTCATTAGACTAATAACAAAACTAAACCTAGTATATAATAGGGCGTTATGTTATTTGCATTAAATGTGAAAAAGCTATGTGTATGTTGATCGATTTATATGTATCAATCATCATGGGAACTTCAAGAACCATTTCTTGATCAATTTCGGAATTATCGTCCGCTTCAATCATTGATGTCGAACTTTCCTGCAAGCTCATGTAAGATTCCCCAGATTCTGAATCTTCATCTAATATTTTCCTTGTCCATTTCTTCTTCTTCTTCTTACCACCACAGCCCCTCTCGGGCCTTCGCTTCCTGCAAATAGCGCCTCCAAATGTCTCGGTCCATTGACCACGTCCTCCAATTTCGGGATCCGAGCAGCGATGAACTGTAAGCACAGCATTTCCTCGCTTTCCCCACTGGTCTCCGGCCTTCAGTTCTCCCAGCGAATACCTTTTTGGGTATCCGTTGTTCGTCTACACGATTCATTTGGCCAGCCCATTGCAGCTCCGCAGTCGTACAATCGTTGAGACCTCCGGCTCGTCAAAATGGTTGTATGGAATTCACCATTGGTCCCCGTCTAGCTCCGCTCCGATTATTTGCCTCAGGATCCGTCGCTCAAAGGCGTTCAATATATTAGTGGATGCTTGGGTTAGGGTCCATGTTTCACACCCATAGCATAACACAGGTGTTATCACAGATTTGTATACTTGGAGGTTTATTTTCCTGTGTATGCAGATAGTCCTCAAGATCGTCAAAACTGAATAAAATATTTTATTTGTGAGCTGTATTATTCGGCGTATTTTGTCTCTTTCATTACCCATGGTCCATTTAATCTTCTTTATATCAGGAGTCATCAACATTCGCTTAATTTCTTTGGGCTTGGCCCTTCTTTGTTGCTCCTGTGTTTTCTGTCCTTTATTTGAAGTTTTCTTCAAGAATTAATTTTTCTGGAGTATCGGTGTAGATACGGACCTTCCAGCTTTTCTGCCTTTGCTTGATTATTTGTTCTCAATTTAGTTGGGTATGGTCTAACAGTTTGTTGTGTTACAGCTATTTTCCTGCGGAGGCGTAAAACTTCTTCTTGAATCCTTATAGTGCTTGTCCTTGGTTCGGGCGCCACGACTCTCAGTTTTTGTGGTTACTCGCATGTAGAAGTTGAAGCTTGCTGTTGTGTTGTTCCGCTAACAGACCCCACACAGAGTTTTGATAGAATCGATGCCGATACACATGGTGTCATGTTTTCATCGTTGTCTATTCTTGAAACGATAATATTCTGAGTATGAGTTGCAGAATATACTTCAATTGCTACAAAGTCATCATCACAAAAGGCCATATGCCGGGTTTCTCAAAACCACTTATTATATTTCTATGGGAAAATGATTCAACGTATGCCAGTTTGACCAATCGAGGTATAGTATGAGGGCGGTCCGAAAAGTACCCGACCCGACAAAGAAAACAGTAAAATAATTGCAAAAATGTTTTTTTATTTTTCAACATATCCTCCTTTCAGCTCGATACACTTTTCCCAACAATGTTCAATAGTTTCGATACCCGCTTTATAGTAGGAACCGTCAAGCTCCTCAAAATAGCTACTAACCGCAGACTCTACCTCTTCATTGTTGGCAAATCTTTTGCCGCCGAGCCATTTTTTCAAATTCGGAAAAAGAAAATAGTCCGAGGGAGCCAGATCCGGCAAATAGGGTGCGTGAGGAAGCAACTCGAACTTCAACTCATTGATTTTAGCCACCGCAATGACGCACGTCTGGACTGGTGCGTTGTCGTGATGAAACAACACTTTCTTTTTCGTCAGATGGGGCAGTTTTTTTCTTGATTTCATCACTCAAACGCTGCAATAAGGCTGCATAATATGCTTCTTTTTCCTTTTTCGAGATAATCAATAAATATTATTCTACGCGCATCCCAGAAAGCGGATGCCATGACCTTGCCAGCTGACTAAACTGTCTTTGCTTTCTTTGGAGCCAGTTCTCCCTCTTCAGTCCACTGCTTTGACGGCTCCTTGGTCTCAGGTGTAAAATGATGGACCCATGTTTTGTCCATGATTATGAATTGACGCAAAAACTCGGCTTTATTGCTGCGAAACATTGTCAAACACTCGATGGAAACATCCTCACGTTGCTGTTTGTGAGCAAACGCGGCACTCATCTTACGCACAGCTTTCTCATGTCCAAATTTTCGGTCAAAATGCGATGCACAGCACTTTTTGAAATGCCTGCCATGTCTGAAATCTCGCACACTTATAGGCGACGGTCATCCAATACCATTTTGTGGATTTTCTTCACATTTTCTGACATAGTGACCTCACTTGGTCGACCACTGCGGTATTCATCTTGGCAGCTCGTAAAACCTTAAACTCAGCTACCCAATATTTGACCATTGTAAACGAAGGAGCAGACTTCCCCAGAGTAGAATCCAACTCGGCGTTGATATCGTTTGGACTTAGACCTTTCAAATGAAAGTATGACGATGCCCGATTTTTCCCGTATTTACAAATTCACTGAGAACGTTCACTTTGGATGTCTGTAAAAAAATTATAATAAACGTACCGCCATGAATTTTTTACATTACGTTGTTGAAAGGTGGTATTATCAATTGCATTAATTTTTTTTTAAACTACCTGTATGCATAAGTCAGCTCGGGTACTTTTGGGACTATCCGCGTATAAATGTTTATTTTTCCTTGGCGTCATAATTAGCCAATTATTGAAAGCAGTTTTTAATTTAGATTCAACGGCTGCAAGCGATGGGAGGTATGAGGCGGAAAATATATATAAATAGTTCCATTATCACGTACTTAATTGATGGCTTCCAAACTTATGTGGATTTCATCATTATCGCAAAGTAACAATATTAGGTTTTCTTTTGTACAAAGCGTGTGCTTACAAATTTGTATTAAAATGGACACAAACATTTCTGAGCTGATCCAGCCATTTTTATTTGCTACGTCAAATCTCCCCTCAGGAGCACCTTCTAGAAAGTGGTTTTTAGAATACACACGTGCAAAGACAAACAGCGGTGGTATAGTATTTCCACTTGCTGGTATTATACCCCCACCTCTTTCACCAGAAACAATTTGTCCTACTTGTGTTTGCTGCCAGTACTTTTGGACCATTCAAAACGGTCAAAACTCCAGATTCGTCAAAACTTATGATTCGATCAGGCGTAAAATTGTACCTCTGCAACACGATGATCAAGTTATTATAAAATTCTGTCACAGCACATTTATTGAATGGTCTAGCTGCGCTAGTGTTTTCCGGTTTCTTTAAACTAAGGTTGGAGTTTCTGCACCTGAACCCATTGAGACAATCAACTCTTGCAATATTATTTTCATCCCAACTTTGAGGGTATTTTAGTTTTAGAGCTTTAGCATATTCATAAGAAATTTTCTAACCTGGATTGTTGTTAGGCCATAGTGCATTTTAGAGCATTTGGCACGATAACCGTTTAAAAGCATTTCTTCATTTACTTAAAAAAATCTGAAGGCTTGTAAATTTACTTTGAAATGAACGGTTGCATTCTTTTCCTTTTGCCTTTTCCTTTTTTATTCGGCTCTACAGGTTAGATGATTTTAGGTTGTACTTATCTGCAGCTTTGCGATATAATAAGCGACCTTCTAAAACGTCATCAATTACCAGTGCCATCGAAGTCTCATCGACTACTTGACTTCGAGTGCCTTTTTTTATAGTTTCGCATGATTCTATAAAAATAATGTAATTTTAATTTTTATTGTCCTCTTTCTATAAATCAATGAAGTATTGCGATTACTGGGGAGTATTCGTATGCGTACATATGCTCCCCTCGTATAACTGTACGAAGGTATCCGTGGCTCCTCCATAATCCAAAACTAGTCGAAAAGTATAATTGATGGATTATTTTCAATTCAAGTATAGTTTGGATTCGTTTACCTATCAAATGATGTAAATGTATAATTGAAAATCAATCCACAATAATTGCAACGCGACTTCAAAATATAATGAAAGAAATACTTACCAAGCTCGTAAACAAACATGAAGTGGCTGCTGCACAGAACGTTTCTACTGCCATGGCGAGTCGCTCAACAAACTTAGCTGATATAAGGTTCTCCACACCCGATCAATAATGCCATAATGTTGGATAGTTTTTACTAATTCGGGGTGTACGAATGTTCCCGCCGTTCGAAGGGCGCCAATCATCCCCTACTCGTGTTAACAAAACAATTGCCTGAAATTCCTGTACATTACCGTAAAATTACATACAGGTGGTCACATAAAGCATACTCCTACCTACCCAACTTCAAATAATCATCCATATATTCTTTTGCTGTTGAAAATTTTTCACTTTTATTGTAAGATTAGTTGTTCTATGCTTTCACATAAGTCCATAAAAATAATTTATTACTCGTTATACACATCTGACACTCAAATACCTGCTAAATCCATTAAATACTGTTTTGTACCGATGAAGCATAAGAACTGGAGGTTTTGCTTTCAATATATCGAAGTTTAATTTCCCGATAGTTTATAAATTTCAGTTCATTGATGCCTTAATCTTATAGTTTGTACCTGGGTGATATTAATTAAATTTTAAAAATTTCCGGCACGATTAAGTTTAGGTCCAATATACAAATGCCGCCACTTCTTATATTTTTTATGTCCTTGCATGGACCAGCTAAACGAGGCATTGAAAATCCCTTGTTTTCAGAAAATCATTGAATTTAATGTCATGGCGGCAATTTCATGGGTCTAAATAATCACATTAACTAGATAACCATCTGAGAAAACCATTATTTTGATGCCTGCAGCATCAAATCTGTTAAAAAGTACCGGTTCATTGAGATATACAAATTTTAAAACTAGTCACATCCTTTCCTGCAAATTTTTCAAAGCAACCATTGTAAAAATTTCCAAAGCTCCATTCACCCCCAAAATCCATTTCATCTTAAGAAATTTTTCCTATAAACCCTCGGCTCATTAATCCCATAAACAACCCCAAAGCAAAGCGATCTATTTTAAGCCTCTTACTACCATAGATACTCACATGCTTCGTCAATTCGTCACAAACAAAAAACACCCTTCGAAAGGAATAGAAAGTTGCTCCCTACACCCCAAAACTGCACCCTAGAGTTCCCCTATCGCGTACAGCTCCTTCCTTAAGAAAAATAGAAAACACTTGAAAAAAACCTAAGAAAAGCCGCCACCGCACGGTGCCTCGCACGCCTCCTCCCTTAGTATTGGTGCATATTTTCATTTCTGGGTCACACGCATTTGGCCAATTGTCGGTTTTCATCGTCGTGTAACATCGCAACATCTCGTGACGGCTTACGTTTAAAATACCAATGCAAATAAAAGTTCTTACCTTTGGAGCTGTGATGTTGGATTTTGTCGCTTCGCTCCATCGCATCGGATGAGATATAATGAAAGCTTACGAACGAACAGTTGGTACCCCATTAATGAAGCTTACCATGCCCGCTGCAACTGACAATAATCAACAAACGCATACTGTTGCATTTTGTAACAAACCGAAAAGCACATCGGTCGCCTCCAAACCAAGCAACCACGAACGTTTAGGGCCGCATAAATATATCTCGAGCTCTGAACGAAAACAAACATTGTTGGAATGTTGGAAGTTGGAGCAATGCAAAGTGGTAGAGCAGTGTGTTAATAGCTTGCTCCCCTAAAAAGCTTAAGCTCGTGGGAACAACTGCGAACAACTCGCAATAACTGCTCCACGATGGCTATGCGTTTATGCTGAACCCTCACAGTTTAAGGGTTTAAACATCCCCTACAATAGCTTCTCGGTTCTAGGATGGGGGCTAAACTTTGACGAAGTTCTTGCATTTTATATGTTTTGTTGCACTTGCCTTTGAGCGGTCGATGGTAGTTCTTGTTGTTGTTGCAGTTATGTGTGCATTTTGTGGATCACCTGTTTTCGGTGTATGTGTATGTACGAGTGTAGCATATCCATTGAGTGCACGGTAAAGCTCCCCTAACAAACCATGCAGAATTTGTTGGCATGACAGTAGTAGACAGCATTATACAGTCAGCAACGATACGTTCACTACTCGAAACGGACGGTTACACTGCCCCTTTTACACACTAGATTTTAAATACGTGCCGTGCGTAGGGAACGCGTGAACAACCAAAATAAAAATATTAATTTACCGTACCGTCAGCGCGTCCATTAATTGAAAAAAAATTGATTGATCCTTGGCGCAATTATCTATGGATACCAAATAATTGCTTTTTAATTCGACATCAATCGTACGTCGCGCGAATACTACGAATAAAAGTAATATAATGTGATCTCTCCATAATATTTAATGCTTCGTCAAGATTTCCACGACTTTGCGAATCAAGATGTGAATCTATAAAAACAATCCTCCAACTTTATACGCGGCTAATGTTAACAGTTACATGGATACATTTTATTAAAAACGAAAAAACCATTAAAAAGTGTTTATTAATAAAGTAAAGCTTTAAGTGTTAAAAATTTCATCAGAAATGGATATTTTAAAACAGAGCCTTTTTCCGCCGAACCGGAAGAGCAAGAGTGACATATTTTTGTAGTTTTTAACAAAAAGAAATAAAACACATAATGAAATTGTTATAATTCAAAGTATCGCCTCTAAACATAAATTTAAAAAAAAATATATATATATATTTGTGATGTGCTTATTACTGTGTATATTAGCTTTTAGAAAGGAATGTTCCGTTGTTACAATGTCTGTTCGTTCAGCAGCTTATGTGCAAATAAATTCAAGTTGAAAAGATAAAATTCACCCAAAGAAAAATGTTCATGCAATAGCGCGCGATCTATTTCACACATCTATTGATCCAATCCACACATGATCACGAAAAATAATTCAAATAGTTACGCAATTGTATTTATAAGGTAGTGATTGTTCCTTAATTTATAAAAATATTAATGAAAATAATATAATAATAATAAAAAATAGATAAAAAATAAATGTTTTTCGTTCAGTTCTGTTTTGTTTCCGCTATATCATTACGCTTCATTGTGATGTTCTCGCTAACAAACCATAATTTTTTTTCCTGAAATAGTTAACAGTTTTTATTTTTGTCGACTTATTAAGCTTTTTTCAAATTAGAATGTCGTTGTTCAAAACAGTGAAGTTATAAATAATATTAATATAAAAAATGAAACTTAACATATTTATTTAAAAATGAAAAACTCATCCGTATTTCATTTCATGGATTTTAATTTCTCCAAAAAATGGATAAAGAATCATCATGTGTTTAATCAATTTGCGTTAAAATTTTGATCAGATCATTTAAGTTCTGATCAATAGTTAAATGTCAACGTATTATAAAACAAAAGTGTACATGCGTTTAAAAGTATTTTAACAAATCGCAAATTTAATTAAAATCAGTTCACCAACGTCTGCGTCAACAACCAAATCATCAACGAAGCCAGGAAATTTGGTACCTGCATCAACTTCTTCTACCACCGCTGCTTCTACTACAGCTACCACCATTAAAGTGACAACGCAATCAAATATGCCTGGCCCACCGGTGTGGTCGGGTACGTAAATTATTATTAAAAACAAATCAATCATTAGATAATTTTTAGATAGTAGAGCCCTTATTTGTATTTCAAAATTTCTTAGAATAAACAATCATTCCATTTCATTAATCTCATTAGCAAATTGCAGATGAAAATCATTCATAACACTTTCATTTCAAGTTAAAAACAAAATCTCACTCACTATTGAGTAATTTTGGCAAATTTCACTCAAAAATCCATCTGATCATTTCATTCATATTGTTGCATTGAAATTTCAAAATTTACTTTTAGGCATTTATTTGGATGAATTGAACAATGTTATTAAATTGAAAATGTTGTGAATTGTGTAAATATTAATTCTACTAAAGTAAATTAAGAATGAATTTTTAGTGATATTTACGTACCCTTGAAACCGGCCTCAGCAAATTAGTTCTACTGTGGAATTCTTAAAATTTACAATTTTCACTAGATCCTACGTTAGCAATTGTGAAATCTTTTATGTTTAATTGTATATGAATAGATCCAAACTGCGAAAAAGGCCTTTAATGTTCTGATTTTCAATTCAAAATTTCATTATAATATCCTGGTATCTATAGAACAGTTACCCTACCTTGACTACTAAATGATCAACATTAATTCAACAATATGTTAGGCAGCATATTTGACATGGTTTTTTTTTCATATTTTGATAATAGAAAACCCCACATTGGGCGTCGAATAATTTTCAATAATTTCACTATAGTGATCACTAATGAATGATTTCTGTTTGAATTTTCTGGTAATTATAGATCCTTTGGAATACAAAAGCATTTAAAAGTTTAATTTTAAGGTTTCTATCAATACTGAAATTTTTTTTTTGAAGCTTTGTCGTAAATTTTTTTGAATAGCCTCGATCCAATCACGTCTACTCTATATGCCAGCATATATCCTGATGTATATTTCACAAATTTTAGGCTTATTAATTTGATATGAAAGTAAACAGAGTGGTTATGAAATTTATTTTACTTAGTTACTATGTTTTTTCGAGGCGTAGCTATTTGTGTATTACAGCGTTTTGTATAAAATTCCTGCTTAGAATGGACTACTTTTCACTTACTTCATGGCATATATTTTCTTTTAGCTCAATGGTATTCCACAGGATACTGGTGCAGATTTTGCTCTTTAGACCAAAATAATTTATAAGGTCTAATCTGTCATGCAATGCCATTAAGGATCTAATTAGTTTATAACACAAATTAGATACACATGATAGTAAGCTTTGCATCTCACTCCCATGGCTTCGGGTACTATCAATTCACGTACTTTTGTTTGTTTTAAAAAAATGTTTGCATAAAGCCCACGTGCTCTTGCGTATCTCGTGGTCACCTAGAAGTTGAGTGAATATTTTCGAGACTTTACTTATGTATGTATCTATTCTGTGGTTCATAGTAGCTGCTACTTTTCTGAAAACCGCTACATGACAGTCGAATATCATCTTCCAACGATAAGCAGGCATGATTTACTTGGATATGAGCAACACTAGCAAGATTTATCGTTCGAGCTATTGCTGCGCCATTATGCATCAGTTTCAACTGCTATTTCTGTTCATGAACGTGTAACTTCGGATAGAAACAATAATTCACGTTTAGAATTCCACTTTTTAATATGATAAAAATTAAAATGCGGAATTTAAAACGTAAAATATATTAATGACTTTTTATTTTAGCTTTAGCACTACAACCCCTTTCGGATCTACACTTAGAGATAGTTAGGGTTTCTCCTAATCTTGATCGAATGTACCGGAACTCGAGAAGGTGATATGGTCAGTACCACACCTTAGCCGTGTGCCTCATATTAAATCAGTGCATATCATAACTGAACGGGCTTATAATCCGTCCGAGGAATCACTCAAAACAAATCTCGTTGTCATCAATGTGATTCGAGCTAGCGAGTACTCTAACCACTACACTACGTAGACTACATATCTCGATGACAGTCTCACAAAAATATTCGAGTCTATTCAGATCATTTTCTTTAGACAGCCTTTCCAAACTGGAATGGAACTTTTTATCATACTCTGCGCTTGGTTTTCTAAAGTTTAAGACCTCTGCTTTTTTTTATATTGATAGATAGACTACCTTATATAAAAAGTTTTAGCATAAATGAGGTATACATCGCGAAAAAGGCCTAAGCCATAATAATTTTGGGTCATTCTAGGATACACGGCTTTTGTTACTTTTTATTATTTTATGAGAAACTTCAATATAACTTCAACATGACTCCTACTACAGCTTTGGCTATTTAGATTTAGCAGCCACCTCTGTTGGGGTCTCACGATAGCATGCAAGGACCCATTGTAATACTGCGATAAAGAGAAGAAATAGAATGAAGACATCGACAAAGCATGCACAATAGTCAACGCCACCCCTTCTCTCATTTTAGTACTGTTCATGACCATACAGCTTGACTTAGGTGATCTATTGAGAATCGGTATAACTAGTATGGCTAAAACCATTGGCAAGCATGATATAACAGAACAGTATTTTCGAACTCGTTTTGTTTAGTTGCCAAATAAGCAAGCTATATCCTAGTGTCCTTCTCCCTTAAGTTAAAGCTTAGCCGTAAAAATTTATCATTTTCTGGATGTTCAGAGAACGGATTGTTTTAAAGAAGTCGAGTGTGGCGTCCAGGAGTAATGAGTTTTAAGTTCGGCAATTAAGTTTATTATTAATGTATAACTTCTAAACGGAAAAATATAGTTGACTGCACTCTCTAAAACCAAATTAGTGAAAATTTCACTAATTTTTAAGTGAAATATAATTTCACGTAAATATTAGCGAGTTTGTCCACATTTGGTCATCAAATTAGCAAAATATGATATGTGAGATCAATAAATATTTTTTTGATTATTGTAGCGAACATTAACTGATCAATCAGGGAAACACCCACTTTTCAGATCGAATATATATTGCTAGTCTCCTCATAGTATCAATTGCGTAAACTCAGTTTTAGCTAAGCGCACATTCTGGGTTTTGTTAGTTTATTGGAGTCAAGTATTAGAATTCGTGCTCTCTAATATAGAATTTGTGAAAATTTCACGAATTTTATTTATTGAGTAGTAGTTTCACTAGAATATTAATGAATTCATTAGTTCAAGGTTAACTGATCATATCAGTGATTCAGATCGTCTAGTCTCCTTACAGTTTCAACAACTGAGAATTAATTTTAGTCCAGCACCTATGTCGTTCCTTGATTAAGCACCAAAAATAAGCAGTACCGCCCGTATGTTATACTTAGACGGGGATAGGATAGTATACGAAAGTAATGATCCTGAATGCTTGCTTGCTTTTAGCACTACAGCTTCTTTCGGGTCTTGCATAGAGATAGTGAGTGCATTTCATTATCTTGTTCGAATGTATCGACACTCGAGAAGGCGATATTTCTTTTTTGTGGTAGGGAGGTGAATGCTATTTATGCACAGAGTGTGGGACTCCCATGCGCGACTGGACTACCCACTAAACACCTCCCCTGTCAACCTGAGAACCCAGCCTGGAACCGTTTGACACATTACTTCGGGCCAGGTCTAGTTTTGTTACGCCGCGGGGCGCCTTCAAGCTGGGGAGTCCCTTTTCTAGCAGGAGGGGAGAGGGAAGAGGAAATGCCAGAAGAGCGATCCCCCAGCGCCCCCGGCTGCTGTGAGTCCCTTTTATATTTTAGGAGCATAATGTGCCACCTGGTTCCATTTGTCAACCGATTCGAGCATCACCGCAACTTGGTGATATGGGCAGTACTATAATGACTACTAACATGGGGACCATGTTAATGCCACGTGGTCCTTGTGCGTCGGTAAGTTGTCTTAGGTATCTCGAGTGGCATCACAAAAAGCACTTATCAGCCTAAGTGTAAGAAAACACCATCTAAGCAACTGAAATCTTAAGAAAAGTACTTTGCTTTTCATTTCACTAATTCAACGTTACATACTTGGAACTTTTTGATTCAGTCAGAAATGAATGAGAATTAGTTTTTTTTCGCTGGTTTACTGTTAGAGAGGCAAATGTACTAAAAGCATGAAACGAATTTCTCGAAGCTCAAATGCGAACTCGAAGTTCCCCTTATAATTTTAGGAGATCAATGCAAACTGATTTAGCAAGGCTCCGTCAAACGTATTCACCACTTTGAGCGCTATTTGGAGTCCATTTTAATTTTTCCTCAACATTTTTAATGAACGATTAACTCTTCATATATGAATGTCCAGAAAGTAACAGACGTTTTGAACCAAAAAATAAACAAAGTGAAAAAAAAATTTTTTTATATGTATTTTAGAGGCAAACTTAGGCATTTTTTCTACATCATCGCCATATAAATTAAGGCACTTATCACAGCGTGGTACAAGCATTTCAATACACCTCTCAGTAGAAAATTTGTGAGTTCAACTATTGGTTTAAACTGGCATGCAGTTCAGTGTCATTGTCAAAGCGTTGCATAGCGAGCCAAGTCAATCGCTCGGCAACGGCTGTACAGCGGATGATTGTAAACTTTTCATTCAACAGCTCTTGGGTACGATTGGCCGTGTGTGCATGAGCGTTGTCGTAGAGAAACAAAACGTTCTTGTTGAGTTTTCCCCGAAGTTTTTTTTTTGTGTCACGTGTCTTAATTTTTTGTGTTTTTGCAAAAAAAAAAACCTTATCACAGCTGGTACTTCAGAAGTGGCAGGATTTTCAATTGCAGTATTCATTTTTATACTACATTGTATATAAAGTACGATAGGCATCATGCGCAAGTTACCACGGGTGGGTTTGTACTGATTCTAGGAACCGTGTGATGCCAAGATGGCGGCGCCAGCCTCGCTCACAGCCACGCCAGGCCAAAACATCTGTTACTTTCTGGACAGTCCTCGAACAAAGTTTCAAAATAATTAACATACGATTATGAATGCATCCCATTTCTTCCAGCAATCGTTGACATTTAGAAGCCAGAAGAAGATAATATTGTTATTCCTGTTTGAGATGTTTCCGACCCAACCACTTTCATAATTTTGGCGCCCAAGTACGTTGCTTCAATTTTCCAGTTTTGTGGCATACCATTTTGCCAAGACGTTAGGATTTGATTCAACATACAGCCAATCATAGCTCTAGTGGTGGTTATAATTTTATCGTCATTGAAACCTTCTCAGTGACTTAGAAGAATGATTATATGAAGTCTTTGCACTGCAAGAGGTTTTTTAATATTTCAGCTACCTTATAAATTGGTTTTTTCACATACGTTGACTAAAATTACATGCTGGTTTGCGTAGATACCCTTACAGTCAATAAAATTCTTGATATTCGAACCTTAGAGAAATCCTAACATTTCCAATAGGAAATAGCTTATACTGATCTGTCTAGTGTGTTAAAAGTACGGTACTCCGTATCCATTCTTTGCAGAAAAATTGAAGACATTTTGTACATGTCTGGAACTTTGTTAAAACTTTATATGTTTCATTTCCATTAAATTCTTACCTCGGCAATCTCTTCAATTTTCATTCTAACACAGTCTAGCCTACTATCCTTGGATAGCTATTACTGAATGTCGGACAAACTGAACTCGATATATTGCACTCTAAATGAAAAAGCAGCAAAAATCACATATATTAAGTTGGAAAAGGGTTTGTACTGCACAAAAAGGCATATTTTTCTGATTTTTAAGCATCATGAAATTTTGTTTACAACTTTTTTTGATTATCTATTGATGTTTTATTATTTTTTTTAATTTTTGACTCAAAAATATTGGCAGTTTTAATGCTGCCATTATTTTTGAGTTCTGAGTTTTTTGAGCGCTTCAAAAAACAGTTTCCATGCGGTAGTCATCTGAGATGAAAATACCAAAAAGATTTCTTTAGAACACACGTTTCTCTTGGATTTAAACGAAGCAATTGAAAAATTAAAAATTTTTGTCAAGAGTACAATTTTAAAACTTCGATTTCCACCCAATTTTAGCAAATCTGTTTAATTGTAAAAGAAGTTATGATTGAACAAAAAGAAAATCTTTGATTCAATTCCAACTAAATAGCATGTAAGAAGTGTGCAAAATATAAGCAAATCGTTCCACCCGTTTTTGAAAAATTTGGACTACCAATTTAAAAATTGAGTCCCGAGAAAATGAAGTGAGAGCTAAATAGGGAAATCGTCGATCCTAGCACCATAAAGAAACTCACCTGCAGTAGTCGCATGATCTAAAGCAGTCTTTTATTCCATTCTACGACGAATCCTTTCCTTTTGAGTAGGAGGATTGATTGAGGATTACCGTCCAAAAATCTTTAATGTAGAAAAGTGCTCCGAACTGTGTTTTTCATTTTTTAAATGGAATCAGAGTTTCTTCGGATGGCTAGTCCATAATATACAGTCAACTTGTCAATGAGTTCCGCTGTTAGCCAACCTTTACCAGTCAAATTTTTTTTTAATTGTCTAATCTCTTATCTGTTATTCTACAACGGTTCTTTTTACTAATTCGCGCTAGCGTGTCCCCATTCTTTCTTGAATATAGCCAATATCTTTTTTTTATTTTTTGGTAATTGGGGCCATAGGATTGCGCATCTATCACTTATACGAGTATTACACTTTGGAACCTCCGTCTCCGATATAGTTTTTACACTTCAGTCCATTTTCCTCATGTGAGATTTGAAACGTCTTAACTTTTGCTTGCACTTCCATATTACTAGATTGCCTTTCATGATTTGCAGTGGATTCATTATTCTCAATGTGTTGTTGATACCGATCTTCATATTCTTTTGTGGCATACGTTTTTCCCACAACATGCACTGAGTGCAATACGCATTTTTGTAAGAAACGTATATAACTTATCAGAGTAGTATCCAATTAGGGAAGTAACACCAAATGATGAATTAAATCTGCGTTTCCCCATGAACCATCACCAAAGACAGTCAAACCTGATGATTCAATTTAAGTTTAAGCAACCATGCCATTTTTCTCCGATTCCACAAAAACGGCAAAAAGTTCTTCTGTAACATTTAGGACACATTCAGGAATTTTATCGGTGTAAGAATCGCAAGCTGATCAGCTTGAAAAACTACATGATAACTCCTTTAGACTAAAAAATTTATTATATATCTAATTCTGAGTTTTTTGGCTGTCGTTGTTGGCTAAGGAATATTCTACATTTTCCGGATTTTTTAGAATGAAAGAACTGTTTCCATTTTTTTTTTTTTTTTGTAACTTTGCCCATTTTATTTGGGTCGTGGTTTTTTTTGACGCACAACAAATATTGGACAAAAAGCAACCGTTATTTTTCTTTAAGTAGATCGTTGCAATACAAGTGGAAGGTGTCAAATCTAAAGATAATAAGGTGGTTGGAGTGAACCACTTATCACTACTTAAATGATAGAAACTTGACGGGTGCAGTTGTCTGCAGCATAGTAAAAAAACAAAGTAAGCATTTTCGACGGGGGCCGCAGCTGTTCGACAACTTAAGCTTACAAGAATCTCAGTATCTTTTAATTGGGCACTCCTCATATGAGAACACAGATTAGTTCCAAAACATACTTAAATTAATATTTTTTTTTGCTTGAGCACTACAGCCCCTTTCGGGCCTTCGCTTAGAGATAGTTAAGAGTATCTCATTATCTTGACCAAATGTATCGACACTCGAGAAGGAGATATGATCAGTACTGCAATGATCCTGACTGAGATTATCCCTTATCACCGGCTCATAAATGTCCCCCCATACCTATGTTAAGTAAATGAGTTCTAGTTCTTTTTCAGTAAATAGACTCACCAGTTAAAATGGTGATCACTCACTAATTCTTAGCTGCATACTTGGGAATTTTTTCTGATTTTAAATCAGTACGTAGCATAATTGAACGGACAAACAAACCTCGTTGTCACCAATGGGATTCGAAACTGGGATTTTCGGCTTACGCAGCGAGTATTCTAACTACTACACTACTACGCAAGCTAACCTAAACTATTATTTGATTATTCAATGATAATGACTTTAGTTCAATTCTTATTCTGGGAAAAAAATTTACCTACTTAAAAAGAGAGTTGCACTTGAAAAAAACTTCTTCAAAATGCCCTAATATGGATGAAATAAATTTTATGGAAACGGGCGCCATATCAGTTTTTCTGTTTCTTTTGTGATGGTGCTCATCTTGAAAATTTTTATGCCGAAGCGGGTAAAATTTATTTGACCCTTTTTAGGGCACTTTGAAGTCGGTTTTCATTATTTCTCTATAAGTTTTTTAATGTTGCCCTTTCTAGTGGCGAATTTGTCCTTTGAAACCTATTAAATGAAGCAAATGAACGAAAACATTGAACCATGTATATAAAATAGAGTTCAATTTTTCGACTGCAATGCAAAATTCCCAATCACTAAAATCTGCAAGGCAAAAAAAGGATTCAAATTCGGTTCTGATACATTTTTTACTCCAACTTCCTTGATTTTAGGATTCATAAGAATCCAATAAAATTTGAAGCTTTAAGAAGCTTTCGAAGTTGCGAATTTTGCCTGCCACCATTTTGATATTCTGAACTAATCTTAAAGGTTTTTTATTGTTAGCCATTTACAGTCAGCATTGGCTCAAAAGTCTGTTCATAACTAAAGTAAGCAAATTTTGCACGTTTTTCGACTTTTAACGATCCCTATTTTGCCCAGACGGTTCGACTTTAGTCTATCAAAAAAAAATTGTGACCTCTTTTCCTTTAGCACTACAGACCCGTTGGGGCTTTCGCTTAGAGATAGAGTATCTCATTATCTTGATCGAACGTCGGGGTGAAACCAGAGACCTTCGACTTAATTAGCGAGTGCTCCAACCACTACACTATGTGGACTACATATATAAATACATGCATATATAAATAGTATATATATATATATATATATATATATATATATATATATATATATATATATATATATATATATATATATATATATATATCTATCTATATATATATATATATATACATCCATTCATAAAGTGAACTCTGCAATATGGTGGTTTTCTCTTTAGAAATTTATCTAAAAATATCCTTCTTAACCGTATCACGCGTTAACGTTTATTCGATGTCCATTGCCTGCGTTGCCAATTAACTATGGCACATAAATTTCATGAAAGCTTAATGAAAATGATATCCTTTAGTTTAGCGGAACCTCACTTATACACTTTCATGTTCATCTTTAAAGCTGTGATCAGTTATCGTCTATTTAGGTCGAAAATCACTAGTTTTAAACATCTGGGCAAATAATATATCATATTCTCTTGAGAAAAAAAGGAAACAATTTTCAGATGGTAATTAACTCTATATTTTGCAGTGACTCAATCCTGATGATTTCTTGGAAAGTCCTACGTATAATATCACCATCTAAGGATGTGAGAAGGATCTTTTAATAAGTTCATCAGTGGGCGAAGGACAAATGCGGTAGAGAAAAACAATCACGGAATTTTTCCCAGTGATATTGCTCTAAATCATCGTTGTATTAAGAATTTTTTTATTGGTTATTTCCGAAAGAAATGATGGATTGAAATGTACCGTCTGGCAACCATTGGCAGCAAATGGTCTCGGGATCGCACATGATTCACAGGTTCCCCAATGCTGCCAAATTCTGAGAAATTTCAATAACTGCAACTACACCTACAGTTCTGCTATCAAATCCTACCTACACCTCCTTTGCGGTCCTCGTCGGTAACTTTTATTTATCTTAAAAGCAGATGTAAGAGGGTGAGGATAAGTCTTCCACACCTAATATCGGAATCGCCGCCGTAATGGAGGTAGAGTGACGGGCTAACTCCCCGTCTCTGGAAAACGCTAGATTGTTTCGAAACCTAGAATGGATCGAACCAACGGCAACGACCTCGCAAATGAAAAAAAAACTCTGGCATTAGATCCTGGAATGTTAGGTCACTGAACGACCCAGGCATTGCTAAGGAACTTTTACAACAGGCTAGTCAACATAAATTAAACATACTGGTAATCCAGGAAACGGACTAGACTGGAATTGATAATAAAGATATGAGATCGCACACAATATTCAAAAGTGGGAAGCCTGCCGGCAAGCGAATATTCGCAATCGCCTTCATAGGGATAGGGAGTTCAAATCACACGTTATTGATTTTAAGGCAGTCAATTAACGATTGTATGCGATCCGTATAAAGTATTTGATGCCGATCGAAGAAAAGGACGAAGAAAGGATTTGAACGTTCTACAATCATCTAGAAAGATTACCCATTGCCTACAAATGATACAAAAATAATTCTGGGTGGTTTCAACGCTAAGGATGAGAATGAGCTGTCTCATCGGGGAACGACTTGAAGATATAACTTTCACCATGAAACAAATGACAATAGGCAGCGCCTGATTTACTTGGCCTGCAACAGAAATCTAGTCTTACATTCCACATTGACGCATACATAAAATGACCTTGAAAAATGCTGAGCGTTTAATATAAACGTATACCAAATTCTCGTTTGCTTTAAGCAAACATACAACAGTATCGACCGTAACGTACTGTACTAAATAATGCTTTGCGTTGGTATCGCAGCTAAATTAGTCCGTCCTACCAAAATGACAATGACGTCGACAACCTCCCAAGTCCGCATCAATAAGCAACTCATCGATACCTTTGACAGAAATATCAGACTAAAGCACGGAGATGCGTGGCCCCATTCCTATTCATTTTGGCTCTGGAATAGAGGAACGTTACTATACAAGTCGAGTCAAGTAGTAGCCTATGCGGGCGACATCAACATTTTATCACTGTTGTTAACGACCGCCAAAGATCATTTCTTCGAACTCGACAGCGGTGCAAAACTAGTAGGGATACAACTCAATGAAAGTAAAACAAAGTTCACGATGCAGTCGAGGGAACATACCTCAAATACCCAAATATCACACTTGGTGAAAACAATATCGAAATGTTAGCAAAAACGTGTATTTAGGCGACAAAATAACAAGAGCCGGTAATGAAAGAGACGAAACATGCGGAAGAACAGCTCGCAAATAAAGTGTTTTATTCAGCTCTGACGATCTTGAAGACCAGATGCATTCACAGGAAAACAAAGCTCCAAGCGTACAAATCTGTGATAAAACCTGCTGTAAAATATAGACCTAACTAAAGCATCCGCAAGCATATTGAACACCATCGAGAGACGAGACCCGGGGCGAATAATCGGAGCGAAACTGGACGTGAACCGAGTGCGAATTCGATACAACCATGACTTGTATAGAAGTTTTGATGAACCGAAGATCTCATCGATTGTAGGAAACTGGAATGGACTGGTCACGTGGATCGTATGAAGGAACAACGGATATCTAAAAAGGTATTCGTTGGGAGAACTGAAAGACGGAAACTAAAAGGGAAACTGAGGAAACGTTGGTTTGATTCGGTTGATGAAGGCAGTTCATCGCTGCTCGAATTTCGATACCGGAGGATCCAGTAAATAGACCGAGACAGTTGAAGGTTCTAATTGCAGGAAGCGAAGGCCTGAGAGGGGCTCCAGCACTACAAAGATGAAGAAGAAATTTACTGTTTGTTGAAATAATTAAGGATACTGAAGGTTTTTATCACCCATGACCAAAAGATTCGGTGTCCTTCCATCAAATCCTTGAATGGTTGCAAATTAATTTGCATACTTCGTACGAAAGTGCATCTAAATTCAATGTCTTGACGTCGATATAGCATATTCAACTGTTAATATCTACAGAGTCATTGAAAGGATTACAGTTCTGTGCTGAAACATTTAGTCCATTTTAGTTCGTTTGAAATTTCTTCAATCAAAATCTTTATATGCGTCGATCAGTTATGGTGAAATTCGAGGTTAAAGTCAGAAAATATTTAGCTTTCGTCTCCTTTAAAAGGGGACTTATGGTCGTATCATTTGCCGAAAACTGGGCTCTTCTATCTATCCCTGTTCAAAAGTTATGCCTGAAAATAGATAAAAAAAAGTTGGGTTAACAGACCTACGCTCATGTCAGAAGGGTTTTGTATTCAATTTTCAAAATGCAGTCACCAGATTGAATAAAGTCAAGAATCATGTCAATGACGATTTTATTGGAGAAACTAAGAAATTCGAAGATCATACTATTATTAACAAAGTTGAAAGAATTTAGACTTCTGAGGTTTTTGTTATTGTTATACTCATAAATATCTCCCTTGATAATTATTTCAGATGTCCGTTCGCGAGGAAGGAAACGCATTTTTCATGTATTTCCCCCTGTGCCCCGAATGAAGCAAAAACTGACAGTTTAAGAACTGTTTTGAAACGCACCCATGAAAACGTTCATTTCATACTCATGTCGACTATGTTTGATGAATTTTTTTTCAGGGGATACTCTCCTGTACTGTCATCATCGATTAATGGCAATTTTTTTCGAATCCTAGAGTTGTTACAAAGCCCTTTTGCTAGGAGCTCTCTCCCGCCTCCTTGACTTGTTTCACTAAGGAGCATTAATTGTAGGTACTCATCTTCAGTCATTCATTAAATTGAATCAAGTGTTCAAAGCATGCACCTTAAACGTTGAAGTTGGGAATAAATAACTCAAAATTATTCAATCTTCGCATTTAAAATAGCCACTATTTTGTTTTACGATTACTGATACCACTAGCTGTACTGATTCTCAAAGTTATTCATGACACCTATCATTCCTGAAATTTTCATGCAAATCCTAGCAAAACCGTATTGTCTGAGTCGATAAAAAGCGCATGTTGTTCCATAGCCATATGTTGCCATAGTAATACATGCAGCGCATATTGTTCCATAGTAATACAGGAAAATTCAAACCGCTATAACTTCGCTTAATATGATGCAATCTTTATGAAACTTGCAGGGTTAGTCAATCTTATAAACGAGCATCTGTGTACTGAATTTCATTGAATTTAAGGGTACCGTTAAGATTTTATTCAAGAAAACATAAAATCGATAAATCATACTATTACTAACAAAGTTGAGTGAATTGCGACTTCTAACGTATTTGTTGTTGTTGTACTCATCCAGGCCTACATGCTTGATTTTTTTCAGATTTTTCGGATCACAGGTGTCCAATCGCGAGGGGGGGATACAAATTTTTCGTGTATTTCCCCTCCCTGTGCGCCCCTCGAAGCAAACTTTGCCAAACTAAGACCTGTTTTGAAAAGTGCTCATCAAGACCTTTCATTTGATACCCATATCGGCTACCTTCAATGAAATTTTTTTTTCGGGGGGTCACTCCCCTACATGGGGAGACCCCCCTTAAATACCTTATAAATTTTTTTAGTAGTTGGACTTTGAAGAGATCACCACATTACACCTACATACAAAATTTGATGCTTCTAGCTTAAGTAGTTTCCGAGAAAAACTGCTGTGACACACGGACGGACGGACGGACGGACGGACAGACAGACAGACGGACAGACGGACAGACAGGACGCGATTTTAGAAGGGTTTTGTAAAATTATTTTACAAAACCCTAAAAAGTTGGGTTAACAGACCTACGCTCATGTCAGAAGAGTTTTGTACCCAACTTCTCAGAAATGCAGTCACCAGCAATGAATAACGTCAAGAAATATGTCAAAGAGATGTGCACATTCAAAGGAAAATCCGTTGTTTTTCTACTTTCAACGGTCGTTATTTTGTTGCAAACCGACAAAAATCACTCAAATCATGAATTCTCAAAAATATTAATGTTATTGACCTTATTGGAAAATTTCAAGAAGATCAAATCAAAACTTCAGTGACTGATCCGAGCGAAAGTCCATAAAATACCAAAATCAGGTGTTATTGTTGTTGTAATTGTAGAAATTTCAAACGGCTATAACTTCCGTGTATATCTTTCGATTTTCATCAAACTTACAAAGTTTAAGAAACCTTAGTAGAAATACGTAAATATTGAATTTCCTTCAGTTTTAGGGTAACCATGTGATTTTATTGGGGAAAATGTGAAATTCGAATATCATACTATTATTAACAAAGTTGAGCGAACTTTGACTTCTAAGGTATTTGTTGTTTTTGTACTCATAAACACCTACCACCATAATTTTTTTCAGATTTTTCGGATCACAGGTGTCCAATCGCGAAGGGGGGACACCAATTTTTCGTGTATTTCCCCTCCCTGCGCGTCCCTAGAAGCAAAAATATCTAATTAAGACCTGTTTTGAAAAGTTCTCATCAAGACCTTTCATTTGATATCGACTGCCTTTGATGAAATTTTTTTTCGGGAGCCACTCCCCTGTATGGGGAGACCCCCTCCCTTAAATACCTTATAAATTTTTTTGTAGTTGAACTTTGAAGAGAGCACCACTTTACACCTGCATAAAAAATTTGATGTTTCCAGCTTTGCTGTGACACACGGACGGACGGACAGGTCGCGAGACTAGTAGGGTTTTGTAAAATAATTTTACAAAACCCTGATTAACAAAAAAATGTACGGATCAAACTGACAACCTGGAAGTCTGATAAAAATTAAGGGAAGTCAAAAAGCATCAATCCAGTTACCTATTTAAAATAAGGTATAGATTGTATTTCGTTTTGTGTTCTAAAAATTTTGGGTTATATCTGTAGGGAAGGTAAGAAATAGTCTTCTCACTCAATGAAGATTCACTATATCATGCAAAAGATTTTCCAGTCTTCCATATTTCAAAGCTTACTCCTTCATCTACAAAGATCGTTCCTCGACACCTGAGAATGCACAAGTGATGTAATCAAACTACATACTCGTATATCCCACATATCTTTTATCATAACCATCATTATGATATTATTATGTTCATTCACCTCTTAAGTTTCTTGCAACGGTTACGTTTGCAAAACTATCACCCAAGAATGCAACCAACCAAACGAAAACGGTAGGAAAATGGAAAAAGACCAGGAAAGAAAATAAAATCGTAACTTTCCGACATTACACTACTACCTGTGCATGCAGCAGCAACGTTGAAAATCGAAAGTTGAGAAACAACGGCGCGAAAAAAATATGCTCTCCACAACTGAAACCGTTACCACCAAGTACATGTATAAATTGTTCATAGACAACGCAATTTGATCGCAAGGTAAGACGACGATAAAGTGAGCAGAAGAGCGAATCAAGACGGAGGCAGAAGAAATGTATCTTGGAATCGTTACACTACTAGAAGTCCGCAAAGTCTAAGGAGCGGTGTATTGGTGTGGTGTGGCGAGAGTGCATCACAGCTAAGACGCAAACTCGATTGGCCAACATCTTTAAGAATTTTTAACATTTTCTCACCATTCATTGCATCGATGCTGGTTGGCTCGATTGACTTTCCCCTCTTCTTCGTTGTCACGGTCGTGTGTTGAAGAAACCGGTCGCGATTTTTAAGACTGCAATTGGTCAGATGAATCGGCGTTGTTGCAGTCGTTGCTGGGAACCAGGAAAAATAAATGGAGTTCAAGATGAAAACGAGGTGCAGCACGAGTGGATAATAGAGTGAAAGAAAAATGTCTTGATTGATTGTGAATGGAAGATCATGATGGCTGGTTGGTTAGCAAGCAACGGTATCAGGAAGTTGAGATAGTAATAGGAAAATTTATGGTTTCACTTTCCTCCATGGAATGGTGGAGTTTATTGCGGCGAGTAAGTCCAGATCACGTACATTGGTACACATGGGAAATTTGCCTTAGTCGTTGGGTGTTGTGGGTGGATGCAAGTTTTGTATCTTGATTGATCAGCAAGTTAATGATCAGAGGCGGTTCTTTTGATTAACAGGTATGTCCTTCTAAACTTGAATCTCAAAAATGTCAAGAAGCTTTCTTGTAATAATTGCGTTTTGTACCTGGGAAGTATCGCTGTTGCTTTTCAGGTTTATAAAAGATTATCTGTTTTAATCCTGGGTCAACGCAGGAGTGGCAGGAATACCATGCACACAAACTAAAAGATAATATTTACTCTAATTATGAGCAAGAGGACAATGACCAGTCCAAAATCCAGCTTATTTTCAAAAATGAGGATCCTCAAATCAATCTATCACGGATTCGCAATTTGGAGACTTCTTGGATCCTCTTGATAAACATCAGCACGATTTCATCTACTTAAAGACCGCATGATTTAATCAGTGAAAGTTTTTCATAACTACATATGCTCATTGGAAACCGTGATCCCGCAGCGTAAGCTTAAAACATTGAAAAAGCTTCATCGTCTTATTTTGGGAATAAGAAATTTTTCGAAGACATTCCGCTTTCAATTATTCCCTCTGTCTTCTCAGACAAGCCAAGACCAACTACAATTGTCTGCTGATATTCAAGACAAGGGATCCATACCTCATTCCCATAAAACTTTCAATTTGTACTTAGACATGAATAAAAGTGAAAACATCTTCCAACCGGGAAGCTTTACATACTCATAGATTCTCTTGGCTACGATCGTTAGATGGGGAGCAGCACACATTGGCCCCACGTTCATGCTATGCTCTCCGTCATAGTAACTTGATTTTGCATCATGGAAATGATTTCATTTTCTAGCGGTTGAAGCAGCAGCGCAAGTGATCAGACTAGTATTGAAAGAGCTTAAGGGAGTAGAGGGGGTGGTACGGAATAGATTGCTAGTCTAAGCTTTGGCTAGACGAATCAACTGACTAGAGTGAATGCGTCTCGTAGATGTGGAACTGCGAGCGCCAAGTTGTTTGGGGGCTCCAAGCAGTTTACTATGCAGAAGACTTGTAACGGCTCGAATAGTGAATAGGAAGCGAAATTTGATTTTTTCCCTTATTGGAACGTTTTAAAGCCACTGCTGTTGAGATAATGTTTTACTACAATTGCTGCTGAAGTTTGCTAGGTAGCGTAGTGATAGATACAAAAGCTTTCTCAACGCGTTGAAGCCACGGAGCAATGACGATCAGGCCGAGGGAATGAACCACTCTCACTAGGAAGCAGCAAGCAAGTTGAAAACATAAGTTGCCCGCTATTTACAATTTAGCTGGTTTCCGTGCATATGAAGAGACACGGGTCGTCAGATCGTATACCTCGCAAAGAGTGAGAGAGGAATGTAATTCTAATAAAGTTTAGCGCGCTTGCTGGGGACACATTGTTCACATATGTGGCATCGTACAACTCTGTTTTGGCATGGCACCGTTCAGTTTAGGACTGCGCGATCAGTCTTCGCTGCTTTTGAATGCTATTAGTTTCGTGTCTTGCGTTCCGCGTACATTTTCAAACTAACGTTACCATTTGACCATGAGTCGAATACTCATCTAGTCCGTGCTCGACCGACAAATAACTCGTCGCGCGATATGAAAAGGATCTTCCGGAAGGCTTATTCTGATCCTTAAATTATTTTTTTTTAAATATACAGCTGCATTGCCGTCTAATGCATTTAGAAATTTTTAAAAATATCAATTTTTAAAATTGAAAAAATAAAACCGTTTTTAGTGGCCTTGTGTATTATCCTAGATTTACTGGCCCTTATAGTACTGTGATCCCTTGTTTAAAAAAGTATAAGTTTCATCCAAGTAGAAGTGAATACTTAATCCCATTCATCCTGATTTAAAGTGACACAAAATCCACACGATGTGCTTCCTTCAAAAAATATTGTGCGATCCCATAGTTTCGTAAATTTGGATGCGTTTTCTGACAATGGATCCCGTTTTTATTCACCATTTCCAATCATTTGAAAATAAATGGATAATATTGTGCCCGAAATTTCAGTGTTTAAAAATTCGGCTTAAATAATTTTTATGCCTAAATAAATTTTAAAACTTTGTGTCGGAAATGCAGAAAATATTTCAGCGCGATTGATATACCGTCAAGATTGGCCAAGAATAAAATGCGGAACTGAAATGAAAATCATAATTTCGAAAGCAACTTTAGCAGCGGCGGCAATTTACACGATATGTGACTGTTCTCTTCAATTAAAATAATAATAATTGCAAGTATAAATAAAAATGTTAAGTGACAGTTTAAAATTAGTGGCCTAGGCTGAAATAAAAAAACAACAATTCGCAAATGATATTTTCGCCAGCGGAGTACCAACGATAGTATGCGAATCAGTATAACAAGTGCGCTGTCCCACACTATGATCGCGAACAGCAACAACAATACCAATAACGCGAAAAAAAATCAATCGGGAAAAATAATGAAAGCGCATTTTAAAAACTTCCGCATCGCAATTTTTCGTATTTCATTGATGAATGCCACCCAATAGATACTATGCCTTGTATAGACACACTATTTAGTGATCGATAATGAATCAATGCAATGTAGATAATCGCGCAATTTTTTTATTTAATTAAAAAATCACAACAATATTGGTGAATATTGCTATGCGAGTTTGAAGGCTGCTGCAATTTCCCGGCTAGAAAAAACTGTACTGGGTACGATTTTACGTGTGATGTAATTGTGTTGTTGTTGAATATTGGAAAAAGACTGTTTCAAAATTTTACTGCGTCGTAATAAGATCGGTGTATTCAATATCAAGGACATTGCTATTTATCTTTCTATTTTTTGTTGAGAAAACAGTAAACAAACAAAACGTGATTGTTTCGCGGAAATTTTTGTGTTTTTGCAAATAAAACCGGCTGATATAACGACAAAGTGTTGGTGAAAGACGTGCGTTTTCACCAATGTGCAATCGGGAATAATTAAAAGTTATTTTAATGTCTCAAATGAATCTTTATCAAGTGCTTTTAAATTCAATATACTATGGATTAGTAACTTCACCAGCATCAACAACAAATTCAACCACACCAACAACGGAACTGGTGTTACAAAGTCAACATCATATTCTTAAAAACTATTTAAAATCATCGCTAACAACTACCCCTGATTCATCACCATCGTCGACGACTTCAACTTCACCATCAGCAGCTTCATCAATTTCACCAATATCTAATCAATATCTACACGAAATTAAAAGATGTGAAACGAATATATTAAATGAAAAATCGCGTGTGCCTAGATGCCGTTAGTATTTTGAAATAATTAATAACAAATGAAAAAAAGTAAACGACGCTGAGTTAATTTTTTACTACATCCAAAATTTCCTGTTTGGCGTTCACAAAAAAAAAAATCCAATCAAAATTCAGTGCGTTTGGAAAAAGTTAAAAAGAAATCTTGAAATACAACAAGTGAATCAAAATGTAGTAAAAAATTGTTTGTGCAGTGAAAATCTATTGAATTTATTTATTTAGTGATTGGAATGCATATTAAAACACACACTCTGACAAATACACTGGTGCAATATAAAAAAGAGCTTCTTCGTCATAACTAAAAAGGAATGAATGGATTTTACATGCAAGTTATAATATCTATAATTTTTCTACAAAATTTCCTTGCTCCAAAGCTCTATTTTTTCCGCTGCATAATAAATGAACCCTAACACTAATATAGCAGAGAAATAATTAGAAAATTATTCAAGACAATTTTTACGAGTTAAGGAAAAAAGAAATTTTTCGTAAAAACAATTGAGAAGGGAAAAATTATTTTGAAACAAGATTGATTGAAAGAGGACAAAATTTTCTTAGAGAAATGACTTCGATAGGTAATAAAAATTATTTACAAAATTTCAAAATTATATTAAATATTTTTTCTTTTCGTTCTTTTCACCAACAAATTATATTATTTATATTTGTTTAGTGTTGATTACTCTGTCGTATTTTTAATTTATTAATTTGTTTCAAATAATTCAAACAATTGGCTTATGGATTTGGCTTGATATTTTAATGTTTTATTGTTGATTATTTTTAAACTAAATTTTCGGGGCATTTACATTGTAGGATAACAGATTTGAATGAGAAAACTCAATGAAGGGAACACTTGATTTTCATGAATTTCAAATTATTTTGGATTTTCAAAGGATTATTTCATTTCAGCAGAAATTCAATTTTAATTTATGCACTGTAAAATTTTTATCTATCATCGAATTTATCCTCTTGTAGTTCGTACGTTCAATGATTTCTCAATGATTTTTGCATAACATAGAAAACCCATAGAATTTACTATTTTCAATTGTGTAGGCCAATCTTGTCATCATCTTAAGCCTTTACGTCTACTTATCTTTATATTTCAATTAACCATGAAATGGTTAATTGGCTTATTTGGAATTTTTACCCAATTTTATATTCACGAGTACTTTAATCATTCCCAAATGTACAAATAAAAAAATTGCATTACATTCAGTTACGGAAGTAACTTAAACCTTCACGTAATTTAACTCTAAAACATATTTTATTTTATAGTTTTCTTAACTCACCTTACATTGATCAACAGACTTCATTTTACGATTTTCAAAACCAACATCAATAATTAACAACTTTATTTTTACCACAAAATTCTATGATTCCCTAATCTATGAAACCTACTTGTTATATTTACTTATCGTTACCTTGGCCCTTGAATGAAACCATATAAGAGTATGTAAACATGTAAAATCTGTTTTGGAAGTGCTAGCCTCAGTAATTGAATAAATCGTAGATTAGAACTTACTGTACAATTGGCTAGCATATTTGAGGTATGTTATTCAATATTATTTTTTGTAGGGTGATATCAAAAGCTTCTTCTTGACTACTTTATATGAAGTTTTCATATCTCATTTAGGTTCTATTAAAATATGTAGATCATGCTTGACTAAAAATAGAATTCAAGTGGAATAATTATTTACTTTTCTTATTATGCTAAAAATAAAATTAGAATAAATTAAACATTAAATAATTCCGCTTTACTACTCAGTTGAGATAAGTTGATGTTAGGCCCAATGTTGAAACATTTTCTTATACTTTTAATGGATCTAATGAATTTGGTATTGTGTTTCACTTGCACAGTATTATTTGCTGGCGAGTGCTAAATTTCAAATCATTCAAAAGTAATAGCATCAAGATTGATGCATCAATGTCTGGCATATATTATTTAAAGATTTTATTGTAGAAATAATTGTTACGACCACATCTTAAGTGATGCTCGAGAAAAGTCGAATTCTGAAAACGAACGTATGATTCCACAGGACCTTAAAAGGTGCCTAAAGCCATTTTTTTAGGGTAAACAAGCAGATATTGTTTTATTTTGGTTATTTGTTAGACGAAACTAAAATGAGACTGATTGATTTTTTTTTGTACTTGATTATCCATTCAATTCTCATTACAAGTAATTGTAATTGTATTTTTGTAATTTCAATTTCTGAGCAATATGAATTGAAATGTTTTCAATTTCCCCCTTAGGCAGCAATGTTTAACTCTGCAAAAGTTCTACGGCTACGGGTCGGTAGTTTTGTGCCCACTAAAGTAGAGGTTTGCTACTGAATTTCAACGCTGTTATCCTCTTCTGAGGAGTTTTGTTACTTATCCATTAAATGTCACTGTAAGGTAATAATGCTTGCGAGTCTTCCATGCCCCGCCGGAGACCCCGACATGGTAAGCCTCCAGTATACTGGTGGTCAAACGAGATCGCCGAACAAAGAAGCGAGTGTCACAAACTTCGGCGAGAGGCCCAGCGGGCGCGAACACGGGAGGAGGCAGACACTAGGCTAGCAGCATACAGGTCCGGCAGGAAATATCTTCGCAGGCTTATTAACAAGAGCAAGGTCCGATGCTGGCAAGACCTCGTGGACGATGTAAATAGGGATCCGTGGGGCCTTGGCTACAAGCTGGTCATGGGGAAACTTGGTGCCCTACGGAAGCCTTGTATACATGACGCGGAAAAGATGGACGCGATAGTGCGGGGACTCTTCCCCGCCCATCCCGTCCGTGTTGACGCTGTCCATGGTGAAACAGCAGTCGAGTGCCCACTCTTCACACAGCTGGAACTGGAGGAGGCAGTCCTCTCCCTGAAGGCAAGGAAGGCTCCAGGTCCAGATGGTGTTCCAGCTGAGGTTTTGCAGCTCGTCTATCACCATTGTCCTGACTTGCTGCTCAGCACATTCAACGCTTGCCTACGGGACGGGGTTTTCCCGGTACGATGGAAGGTGGCGAGGCTCGTGCTGGTCAGCAAGGGGAAGGGAAATCCCGAATCGCCGTTTGCATACCGCCCGTTATGCATGCTAGACACGGCTGGGAAAGTGCTAGAGAAACTCATCAAGGGAAGACTCACTGACGCGATTCGTGCTGCTGGGGACCTATCTCCTCGGCAGTACGGCAGCAGGACGTTCTACCATTGATGCGATTGCAGAGTTGGTGAACGCGGTCCAAAAGGCAGAGGCATATAGTCGCACCAAGCGACGGATCGTCCTGTTGGTGACACTCGACGTCAGGAATGCCTTCAACTCCGCTAGATGGGTGGATATTCTGGATACGCTGGAAAACTCTTTTCAAGTTCCAGAATATCTAATGCGGCTTTTGAGGAACTACCTAAAGGACCGAAGCCTGCTCTACGACACGACACAGGGCCAACGAAGGATGGCGGTTACATCGGGTGTTGCCCAGGGATCTATCCTTGGTCCGGACCTGTGGAACGTGTCTTACGACGGGCTACTGAGACTTGAGATGCCAGATGAGTCGCGCTTGGTCGGCTATGCGGATGATGTTGCGGCTCTGGTCGCCGGACGCACCGTTGAACAAGCGCAACTTAGGCTAGGTATGCTAATGCGCCGAGTGAGGGACTGGATGACTACTCGCGGGCTCAGTCTAGCACTGGAGAAAACCGAAGTGGTCATCTTGACAAAAAAGAGAATCCCTAGAGTAAGGATGATCAGTATTGGAGATATACAGATCGAATCGAAGCCAGCGGTGAAGTACCTGGGGCTACTGATCGACTCGAAGATGAGTTTCTCTGAGCAAATCAGGGCAACGGCTGAGAAGGCTGCTTCGGGAATATCGGCCCTGAGTCGACTTATGGCCAACGTAGGGGGACCCAGCCCATCAAGAAGACGCCTCTTGATGAGTGCTGTAGGGTCAGTGCTACTGTACGGAGCAGAGGTATGGGGCGACGCTCTCAGCAAGGAGGTATACCGAAAACGATTGGCACAGGTACAGAGAAGAGGAGCACTGAGAATTGCATCTTCGTATCCAACAGTCTCCGACTCGGCGGTGAGAGTGATTGCAGGCGTGATACCTGTCGCCCTCCTTGCTAGAGAGCGCCGCGCTATTTACCTGCGCCGAAACGAGGATGCGAGGGAGATGGTTGTCCGCGAGGAGAGACAACGCTCGCTCAACGATTGGCAGCAGTCTTGGAGGAATTGCACGAAGGGAAGGTGGACTGCGCGCCTCATCCCGGATGTGAGACCGTGGCTAAATCGAAAGCATGGTGAGACTGACTTCTATCTGACCCAGCTTTTGAGCGGGCACGGGTGTTTTCAGTCTTACCTGCACAAGATCGGCAAGTCACGGTCTCCCGATTGTCGGTTTTGCCCAGGAGAGGAGGACAATGCCTGTCACAAATTTTTTGCGTGTACGAAATGGGCCAGGCTGCGAAGGGAACTCTACAGGGGGACGGAAGAGCTCACCCCGGATAATATAGTTGCGGTGATGCTCGAATCGGTTGACAAATGGAACCAGGTGGCACATTATGCTCGGGCAGTCCTAAAATATAAAAGGGACTCACAGCAGCCGGAGGCGCTGAGGCTGGGGGATCGCTCTTCTGACAATTCCTCTTCCCCCCTCCCCTCCCGCTAGGAAAGGGACTCCCCAGCTTGAAGGCGCCCCACGGCGTAACAAAACGAGACCTGGCCCGAAGTAATGTGTCAAACGGTTCCAGGCTAGGTTCTCAGATTGACAGGGGAGGTGTTTAGTGGGTAGTCCAAATGTATCCTCCATGGGAGTCCCACACTGCCAGACTCGGCGGGCATAAATGCCTTCACCTCCCTACCACAAAAAAAAAAAAAAACAAAAAACAAAAAAAAAAAAGGTAATTAATTTCTAATGAACCCTTTACAGATTACTAGGGTCAGTTGTAGCTAAATCTTTTCTGGTATCTGCCTCAACTACTGCAAATTTTCCAGAAATAATTGAAGTGGGAGCCTTTATTTCGAAAATCATTAAAATTTAATACACTTTTTCTGACTTTTAAAAGGCACTTGATTATTTTCTACATGATATTCCCCAGGATTCTATTTGAAGCTTTCTCATATTTGATATTTTCATAATCGAAGAAAAAAATTATTTTGTTTTCATGAAAAGCCATCAGTCCTTGCTTTTTGAGTAATCAAACGCGCTTGGATTCCTTAGAGTTATCTTCCGCGTCTAAAGGATATGTGAAAGGAAATCGCTTTGTATAGGTGTAGGATGAGTTGAACAGGTAGACCTTAGATTAGGCCATGTAGAGAGATATTTGATTTTTGTTTTTTTTGGTTATTGGATGTCCGTTTTCTCTGGTTCGTTTCACTTCCGGAGACACAGTTAGATCTATATAGTTGAGTTATCCGTTTGTTTCTCAACTCAACTATATGGATCTAACTGTTACACGAGAATAAACACAATTAGACTACAAAATATACCGAAAAGCAACCACAGCTAATCATACAATACTCGTAACAACTGACCACCCCGCACAACATAAACTAATAGCATACCAATAGTGCAGGGACTTCATATCATCCCTATGACCCCTACTATCTAATCCAATGAACTAAATAACATTTACAGAATAGCTAGTAATAACGGATACAAACAATATGTTATTGACAAACTTATAACACATTACAAACAAAAACAGAAACGCCAACTGACTGAAATACACAAGAATGACTAACAGTTGATTTCATAAACATACGTAGGCAAAAAGGCATACTAACTATCTAATACAAACTGTAAACTGTATTCAAAACTAACAACGTTGGAAGCAAATTGAAACCAAAACTGAAGTGCACACATCAGTAAGCAAGAATAGTGGCATATACAAATTGACATGCAAGGACTACGACATGGTTCACATAGGGAAGACAACACGGAAACTAACGACAATATACAAAAAGCACTTTCCATCATTCTTACACAACAAAGCACACCCCAACTACGCGATGCACCTGCAAAGCCCGCACATGAGCCTGGCGCTATGACAAACTCAATGACATTGCTACACAAGCAAAGCAAAGGACCGAGACTTCACATCCTGGAACGACTTGAAATATATGAACATAGAAATAAAGATAGTAATATAATCAGGGAACAACTTCTGGCAAATTCCGACGCTATTTTCTCAGTATTAGTCTACACCCTCAACGAAAATGGAAGTGAGATGAACCAGGACAAATGCGCATTCAACAAAACAAAAACTAAATATCCCGGATATGCTTCTACTTGCCCTAATCCAGGGCCTACCTGCTCAATCCACCTTACACATATATAACATCCTTTAAACACTGAAGACGACTCAAGCAAGTCGGAACGTATCAGTTTACCAACGACCAAGGCCCAACGACATTTCGAGTTGGAAAAAATAGTTCTCTCTCATTTATGCTGATAGTCTTACAAATAATCTGAAGATTTCAAAACTTTAAAGAATAAATACATTTTAAATGCCTAGTATCAGCCAAATCTCCTCCCCCTTAAAAATTTCAAAATGCCTCAAAATATCGTCTTTCATTGCAAGTAATGTTTTAAATGAAAACGTTTCACAGAAAATGGACATTGGGGTTATTTATTATGCAAAGCTTATGCTTAGCTTAGTTGCCAAAGAGTCATACTGTTTGGATTTCCGGTAAGTACCTAGCCTCACCGCCCGATGGCGTCACTATCCCAAGAGAGATTCACTATCGTTTAGTACATTCTCGTAGACGACTATGACCCAAATTTCAACCGAATCGGACTAGTAGTTTTTTTTTTTGACCGCGTGTGGAAGCGGGAGTATCCGCAGATGTTAGAGAAATGGGGAAAGAGCAATATCGATCGGTGATTCGATTTTTGTTCTTGGAAGGAAAACTACATAGCGAATCAAAGAGTGCTTGGATGCTATGTACCGTGACAATAAAACATTAATTTAACGAGTTTCAACGTGTTCGCACATCGGTTTTTGATGAGCCACGCCTAGGTGCCCCGAAAACAGCTACCACAGAGGATAACGTGACAAAAATCCACGAGATTGTATTGGCAGACCGCCGTTTGAAAGTGCGTGAGATGGCTGAGACAGTAGGCGTTTCAAAAGATCGCGTGGGCCATATCATGCATGAAATTTTGGGCATGAGAAAACTCTTGGCGCGATGGGTGTCGCGTTTGCTCACTCCGGCCAGCAAACGTAACTGTGAGACCACTTCGGAGCAGTATTTGACGCTGTTTAAGCGCAACCCGAAGGAATTTTTGCATCATTTTGTGGCCGTCAGTGGAACAGTGGACTTCACCCGGCGAACGTGCTCTGAAGAAGGCGAAGACTGTCCTATCAGCCGAAAAGGTTACAGCTACCGTTTTCTGCGATTCACAAGGTGTGATTCGACGCCAAATTGACGTGAAAATTCTCCATTTGATGAAGAAAAACGTGCTCTTCCACCATTAAAATGCACCGGCTCAAACCTTCTCCATCGCCACCACTAAATTGGGCTACGAACTGCTACCCTTTCTACCATTTTCTCCAGATTTGGCCCCGTATGACTTCTTTTTGTTTTCAAACATGAAAAAGTCACTTGCTGGGCAGAAATTTGAGTCGAATGAGGAGGTTTCATTGCCACCACGGAGGCCTACTTTGCAGATCTCGAGAAAACGTTATTTTTTCAGGTGGGTTAAGAAGTTGGAGTGTCGTTGGGTCACGTGTATCCAACTAAGAAGAGATTATGTCGAGAAATAGTTTGCCGCTTTTCCAACATTTTCGTTTTTCTTTTGCAGGCTAAGTACTTATCGGACCGCCCTGATAATTTTTTTAGAGCACCTGCTTAACTCATTGTTTGCCCTTCATTTGCCATTATTTTACTTCAAAACGTCCGTAAATGCAAATTTTTTAATTGTCATGAGATTATGATTGCTTGACAGTAGGTTTCATGGGAAGTTGTTAGTCAAAGTATCCAGAATTTCTTCAGAAGCCTATGTTTTGAAATTTATTCAAAGGACTTTATTTGATCTGACAATCGTTAATATCTTTCACCACGCTACGATTTTAACTTAGAGCTTAATGAACTGCATAAGGCCTCTTGAATTTCCAAATTGATCTTATTAAGACTGAACACTGTATCCACATAAACTTATAGGCAAGTCATCAGAGCTCCTCACAACATCATTGGTTGAAGACCGAGGTACGTTCTTATTTCATTAATTTGCTTCAAATCTTGAAGGATTTTTTCTCCAAGTAATTCACTAACTTGAGCCCGCATTGATCTAGTCTGAAAAGAAGTTGACTAACGATAACGCCAGCCTAATGATGGCCAATGCTACTGAAAGTATTTTTGATTTTCGTTATATGCTGAGTTCAGCCAGTGCGCCACGAAGCCTCATAAAATTAATAAAATAGTAACGACAGAATCTTATTTACTTTTTCTACCTATTTCCCTTAAGTGAGGCAGTCAGTATATGCATACATCCTATACATATTTACAGTATGAAGTCTGATAAATTAGAAGACTTTAAGCAGGATCTTCGATCACAAATCAAATGGGTAGGATGATTCTAATAACTGAAATATTTACATAAGTCATCATTAAAGTTTTTGAAATCATAGACTTTATTCAATAGGATTAGGTTTATTCAATAAAACTATGAACAATTACTCCAAATACATTTGTTTTCAGACTCTTGTGCAGCTAAAGATGAGCAAGGTGGAAAATGCGAAAAGGGATTTGCTTTTCGTTATGACGTGACTACATTGTATAACTTTTATTTCTTCATCGTAGCTCTTCGCTTCCTGAAACAAGTGTCCAACTGACTCGGTCCATTGACCATGTCCTCCGATTGCGATATCCGAGGAGCGATAAACTGTTTTGGTCGGCCGAGTCAGACCAGCGTTTTTTCGGTTTCCCCACTGATCTCCGCCCTTCAGTTCTACCAACGAATACCATTTTGGGTATCCGTTGATCGTCCGTACGATTCATTGGGCCAATCGATTGCCGCTTCCATAGTCTTGCAATCGTTGAAACCTCTGGCTTGCAAAAATATCATACAGCTCATGGTTGTATCGTATTCGCCATTGGTCCCCGTCTAGCTTCGCTTCAATTATTCGCCTCAGGACTCATCTCCCAAAGGCGTTCAATATAATTGCGGTTGCTTCGGTGAGGGTCCATGTTAGACACCCATCGCATACCAGTGGTCTTACTTTGAACTACTTGAGATTTGTATATTTGGTGCTTTATTTTCCTGTGTATGCAGCTGCTCTTCAAGACCATCATTTTTGCCAGGTAGGCTTACAATTTTTATAGAACTTAGTATGTCAAGTGCCAAATTTTTGCATACATTTGATTAATTGATTAAACTTCATATACTCAGAACATAGAACTTTAAAATCGATGAGTGATAAATAACTAATGAGCCACGTCTTAAAATCTCTCAGAAAATCTATAGCGACTTACCAAAATTTTGATATATATTTTATACTAGACGCTTAGGGAAATTTCCCAAAGTTTTGTTCAATCGAACAGTTAAAAAGTGAGTGCTGTCTGCACTGCTGCAGACTATTGTGAAACTACAGTTGGAAAAATATTTATTCATTTAAATTTATTCCTTCTGAGAGACTTGGACCGAAATTGAGTCTGCATACAACATATTATAAGCAGAAGTCAACACATATTGCCACATACATTTTATCTAATCCTTAACAAAATTGTCTACATGAGGCATATTCGAATATTCTAGTGTCGTGGTGGTTATTAAGTGTAACGCTAATTGCCTAATTAGCTTAGTATAATTTATACAATTTCCGTAAACATTTAACTTGTCTTGTCTTATTTAATTTGCGCAAAGCTGTGTATACCTTTACCTAAATTCATATATGGTTTTCCATGTTGAAAGAAAAAATTATCGGTGTACAAGGTTTGTCCGGAAAGTAATAGGACTGAGCCGATTTAAAAAAAATTTATTGAGCCAATCGTTACAATTCTATAAAAACTTTCAAAGTAGGCTCCTTCTGCGTCGATGCATTGCTACCAGCGCGATTTCTAAGCATTGAAGGCGTCACGGGAGGCATTCTCCGGAATAGCCTTGAGAGCCGTGGTGCAAGCTGCTTGAATACCCCCTGTCGTCTCAAAATGCTTGCCTTTCATCGGCCTTTTCGGACGAGAAAATAAAAAGAAGTCAGGGGGCGACATCTGGGCTGCGAAAGAGTTGGGATGCCGGCCTTGGTCAGGTAGCTGTTCACAAGAAAGACGGTGTGAGCCGGGGCGTTGTCGTGGTGCAACTTCCAGTCGGCTGCGATGTCTTGTCGTACCCGATTGTCCCTTCGTTTGCGTCTCTTGAGCACTTCCACGCAAAACTTGGCGTTGACGGTTTGTCCAGGAGGAACAAATTCATGGTGGACGATGCCTTTGATGTCAAAAAAGACAATAAGCATCGTTTTCACTTTGGATTTGCTCATTCTGCCCTTTTTGGGCGCGAAGACGCCATCGTGTGCCACTCGGAAATTTTCCTCTTTGTCTCGGGATCATACTCAAAGATCCATGAATCGTCACCAGTGATTACGTTTTTAAAAATTGGGGGTCACTTTCACACATGTTTAAATTTTCTTGGCACACTTCCACTTGCCACAATTTCTGGTCGTCAGTGAGCACTTTTGGGACGATCTTCGCGCACTACTTGCGCATGTTCAAATGCTCCGTCACAATGTCATGAACCACAGATTTTGGTAAATTTGACATCTGGGCAATTAAACGAATACTTAGTCGACGGGCTGAGCTCAAAACTTCACGTGCACGAGTCACATTGTCGGTGTTTGTCGAAGTCGAAGGTCTTCCAGCACGGTCTTCATCGGCGACCTCATCCCGGCACTCCGAACAGGCCTTGTGCCACCGAAACACACCACTTCTTGTTAAAGCATCATCTGGGTAGGCCTGCTTCATCATATCAAACGTCCCTGTCGCAGATTTACCGAGTTTCATAGAGAATTTAATTGCGAACCTTTGCTGTAACGAACGCGGCATTTTCGGCTTGCACCCCTCACGGAAACATGTCGTGCGAAAAAGCCTGTCCTGCTAACTGACCAGCCCTTTGTTCGTTAGCTAGGAACTCCCTCTACCGAATCCAGTCGGCACGCGCGCGCTCCGTAGTATAGTTAATTTTGGCGACCGCAAGAATACAGGGTTTGTCCGGAAAGTAATAGGACTGATTTCATAGTTAAAGTTCTCAATTTGAAGTATTCATTTCAATAATATTCAGGTCTTATCAACCTGTTACTAGGGTGACAATGAGTGAATTTCAATCTATCACTATGACAAAAGGGATTTCTTGAAGCAGCATATATTATATGACTTAGGTTTCCCATTCCGAATACATTTGACTTTACTTATTCACTACGCAACTATTTTATCGTAGAATATATTCTTGTTACAAAAAAAAAACACTAAGAATGAATGAACGCAAATGACAAGGTAAAAGTGGGGTAAATGCCTAGGTAAATATGGTTGAAAGTTCTCTCAGAAAAACCACATTAAAACCAATTCCGCTTTGTAACAGTGCAAATCTGTCATAGACTTACATAGCTCACAGTAAAAATGGAAGATGAAGCTTCTCCTTACTTCAGCTGTTCATAAATTCTATTTTTGTAAACTTTATAGCGTTGAACAGCTTCTCGTTGTTTTCTTTGCAGCACTACAGCCCTCACGGGCCTTGGCTTCCCCCAGACAGCGCCTCCAGTTGTCTCGGTCCATCGACCGTGTCCTCCAATTTGTGAATAGCTTCGAAGTGTTGGCTTTTATGCGATATGGCTCCAGCACAGATTATAGTCAGATTTATACGCAGATAAACGAATTTCATGCCCATATCCGTTAATCAAAAAAACACTATTAAAGATACCAGTGTGTAAGATAAGAGACAGAATGACAATGAGACTGTCATATATGCCGCTTAATCGTATGATATATACCTATTTTCTAATTGGTGCTTTCGGTATATTTTGGAAGTCTCATATTTCTAACTTTAATATTATTGAGCTCATATCTCTCAAAAAATACTCGTACACAGATTGCCGAGATCAAAAAGAAAATTTAGATTAATTCTTGATGTACTGTTACTTAGGCCAGTAATAAATGTAGCACTTGTTCAGCACTCAACAACTGAATTATAAGAAAGGGAAATTACTTTTCTTTTTAGAAAAATCTTTGCGGCACTAGACCGACTCGCGGCTCTAATTTTTGAAACTTAGGACTTACTTTAACGGTATGTCCGTACTTTGGACAAAAGATGATATCGGAAGATCCCTTGTCGGTTGCTGGCTTAGGGTTGCAGTCATTTAGACGAAATTTGATTAAAGCTTGGAGGGACTGATGACTTTAGTTGTTCGTGGAGAGGTTCACATATCTGGGCAGGAACAATTTTATATCTTCCACACTGGGTTTAATGTCTTTTTAATTCCTGCAATCATCTTTTTCAACAGCGTTTTATCGTCAATTTTTAAATATCATTCCTTTTCTATAATGTTCTGAAGGAATTTTGTAACTCAGGGTGCTATGCGCATGAAAGCATGTTGTCAAACATTATGATGAATCCATGTCGTATTTCAAGTTTTTGTGTACATCTTCTGTAGGGATCATCGTCTACCTGTCTCCTTAATTGGTCAGCATGCATAAACGCAGTTTTTACCTGCGCTTAGTCCTAATAATACTGTGAAATTTTAAACACATTACAGTAATCTTCTGACGCCATATATGCAATTAGTTTAAAATATGCGGATTGATAAATAAAATTATAGGATTCCATTGCATCTTCAAATTTTTCTTGCTTCTTTAATTTATTTAACTCATCGTAAATTTATTATATCTTAGCTACTTCTAAAGTACGTCTACAGTACACCATCACATTTGATACATCTATCTTTCTAAAATTGAATTATACTGACTCGGACAATACTTCGAAATAATGGTCAACCCACGATATCCTAAAACAAAAAATCCAAGCCTCAAAATCCACAAAAACAAAATTCATGAATACAAAAAGCCATGTTTCTATAATTTAATAACCTAAAATCCATACTCACAAAATCCATAATCACTAAATCCATTGATTGTCCATGGTTTTAGCGTATGCGTGGAATATTTAAGAGTGCTCCGAAATATTTAACGTATACGCTACAATCATGGGCAGCAAATGGATTTTGTGACTCTAATTTGTCTATGAGTTAGTTATTTAGAAAAATCGATGAATTTTCTGATTGTCATCAAAGCAACATAGCACAATTTTTTTGTATTAAAGGCAATATTTCGTGAATAATCTAGTGAAAATGCTTACTGTAGCTTATGAAAATTCTGGTACCTACCTCGTATAACCGATGAAAATTGTGGTACCTACCAGAATTTTCATCGGTTATAGTAAGCATTTTTCGACATAAAGCTCATATAGTTCAAAGTCTGGGTGTTGCTGTTTTAATTGTCCATAAATTCTGTAAGTATGACTAGATTTTTATGAAACTAGAAGAATGTGAAGATCTTGTACTGTACCACCGTAATGTTAGATTTCATTGAATTTGCGATTTTATTTAGAAAAATATGAAATTTATAAATTATACTATTACTAACAAAGTTACGCGAATTTCGAGCTCTCAGGTATTTATTGTTGTTGTAGTCACATTTTTTGAGCCACAGGTGTCCACTCACACGCTTTCCCTTCCCCTGCGCCCCCTGAAGTAAACATTTCCACTTTAAGACATGGTTTGAAAATCTATAATCAATACCTTTCTTTTGATACCTTACATGACTACGAGTATACTTCGTAACAAAAACTGTTTAAAGTTCGCTCCTCTGTATGAGAAGACTCCTCTTAAGAACCTTTGAAAAAATTTCGATACCCAAACCTTCAACAGACAATCATTTCTGATATACCTGCCAAGTTTGGTGTTGTGGAGAAACACTGCTGTGACACATAGATGAATATATGTTAATTTATCACAAATCATTATAAACGATATAATGATATATAGTAAAACCTTAAACTTCCAATCAACAAGGAAATTATGAAAAAAATACACAATACTCATAATTCAATATTCAACTAATCACAAAATTTAGACTATTTCTTGATTTTTCGAAAATTCCGCAATTAAAACGACAGGTAGCCGTTTTTTCCATTCATCAATATTCATCACTAAAACTTAAATACGTCAAAGTCAATGTCATCATATTCTCGAATGTGATTGCGATTTTAGTATAGAATTGATCATAGTGAGAATATAAAATTAATTTATGAATAATATCATGTTGTCCTTGTATACTAGCGCGTCGTGTTATCATTATAAATGCATATATGGTAGGAAAATAATGCATTTCCTGGTTAGTAAGAAAGCGGAATTGAAATTGTTGGCTGAGGTTGAGTTGATAAATGGAGATTAGAGGTTTGGTTGGTATAAGTTTAAATAAGCTATTAATGATAAATACAACTATTCTAATATTTTCGAAGTGTATATAGTGTCTTCAAATTTTTTTGAGTAGATATTTCTGATCACATTGATTTATAAAATTCAAGAAAAAAATGTTTCTTAATTCAACAGACGCCTGAATTTTTAATTTGAAAATTGGCTATTTTTTTTTCTTTCTTCATATGGTCCTCCAATAATTTCTATTTATAATTTTTTTTTTGTAATTAATCCGGATTTTATATTTATTATGTGTGCAATGTTCCCCTGAACCTGAAAGAAATTCAATTTCAATTTAATTTCTTTTAAATTCATTGCGATTTGAAGCAATTGCACATAAATTGTGCAGCTTTTGGGTTTCGCTAATAATGTTAAAAATACATTTTCTCTCTTTCTCCCTCTCTCTCTAACTTTTTTCAAGGATGCATTTGCAAAATTTACAATAGTTTTTTTGAGAAAGTATCTACGATTTGTGAGGATACGTTATATTCCGTGTCGAAATCGAAGCCCTTGTAAGAATCTTTTGGAAATTCATTTGTTCCCCGAGTGGAACTCTAAATTTTGATAGAATTTCTAGCAAAATGCAAGCTACTAGTCATTGGTGAAGTTCTTAGCTTTAATTGACTAATTGGCTTTTAATTTTTTAAACACGGTATCAAGCTTCATACATTGAATGCGGCGCGATTTTTCGTTCGTATCAAATCAATTCATGTGGTCCAATTAAAACTTCGCTTTAACTTTAACCAGACCTCTTTTATCTCGAAGAGCCATCAGGCCATACTCACTTTGGTAAGCAAACGCATTTCGATTCACTTGATTCGTCTTTAGTGACACTGAAGATGACTCCAAGAAGTTGAAACGCGTCTACTCACTCAACAAAGCATGGTCCGACGGCTTTTCAAAGAAAAAAAGGATTGGCCTGTGGATATTAAATAAACAAAATATTGTAATTGATTAAAAAACATCGCATTCATTTCAAGCAGAAGCTAATGTCGATATTGATGAGGAAAATAATAATTATTGATCTCATGCTTCAGGAAATTTTCTTGAACAGAATTTTGTGCTTATTTTACAATTTATATGGGAACCATTTTAATAGTGTAGTATATTCAGGTACTCGGTGTTTATGGTCTTCATCTTGAATGTCAATTCATAAGAGTCGTTCCTGAATACGATAATCTTATCAACTATTTAATTTGTCAACCGGATAGTATTTTCGCCCGTCTAGGGTCATCTGTGTAATTTATTGAGCACGGTTTGAGTTCGATTGCTGCTCATATCTCACTGGCGATGAGAACAGCTTTTAGATCATCGCCAGAGTTTTGAATTCTAGAAGAATTATTTCGGAAATTGCGTAGCCTCGAAATATTTTAGCGTAGGTGCATTATCTCGTTACATGTCAAATAGCACTGTTCGGCCTCACCTGTCATTGTAACATTTGTAATAAACATAAGCAGCCCCGTGGTGATCAGGAGTGGCTGCTCCTGAGGAGATGAGCTTGTCACTTCGTCGACACTGCTTAGTTTGTTTTACTGGATTCTGATCGGCTGCACCCGTCAAGTTTCCATAATTTAGGCAGAGATGAGTAGCTCACTTCAGGCACTTTAATATCATTCGCCTTGACAATTACCTTGTAATGCAAGAGTTCTTTTTATTTGATGTTTGCATTCGCCTCAAACCTCCGTGTCTGCTTACCTTGGCGAGTCAAAAATTTTGAATTACTGTAGAGTAGTTTAATTGACACATAAAAGAAATTTTTTAAAGATAATTAAAATTGATCGGAATGTCTTGTAGAGTAGAGTACGCGTGATAAATTTTTTGTAGTATAGCTTCGGGCGCGACAAAGAATCCGCCCCATACGATCCCGCAAATAGCTTGCCGACAAGCACGCGTGCGCGGTCGTTAAGCTAAGCTAGTCAGCTGAGCTTGGCCTTCTTTATAGCTCGCTGACTCTTGTGGCAAAACATTGGCACCCATATCCTGCACGGACTTAAACACTTCGATGCACTGAACATTTCTCTGGAGAAAGGACTGCGGAATCCGGTTTTAAACCTTAGAACTTTTCTCCTTCTTACAAGCAATGAAGCGGTTTATGAAAGCATTTACGGGTATCATAAAAAGTATATAGAACTCCTGTAGACAGTTGCAACCTCCTTCTGGTAAGAGCACTTTACTATCCACCCTGTTTCAAGTGTTTCAGCATATAAAGGATACTAATCTAGTGGTTATTTTAGGGAAATATAGCAAAATCACTTATGAAGAAAGACTAATATGTATTCATTGAAGCCCTCGAAATTCATAAAAACTATTATTTCTTGTCTTTTTTCTTTGAGGAACGAAAGTTGCGGTGGTATCAGTCTTGTAACTCATACTGTTCCAAAGGTTTATTGGTCAAATATGAGAACACCCCCCAATACAGATAATTATTTGGTATTAGCTCCATTAGGTTTAAGTTTCTATTTATTAATTTCTTTTTTTATGTCCCTGTGAAGTTGAAGTTAAATTCCTCTATATTTTACTGTTAACTAGAAGAAGTACCAGCCGATGACATTTATGGTTTCTTATCTCCACTTGATCATTATATGAGTTGAAAATCAATTGTTGAATGTATGTTCTAAAGCACGAAACTAAGGAGTGTGGTACTCGTACTTAGGTTGTACAAGGGCCGGAAAAGTCCCACAGAGGGTATCTTTGCAAGATATTTTGGGTCTAACAGGCAGCTAAAAAAGACACGTTATATGTTCAAAGGTGCACAAATGACAATTTAATGAACCCAAACAGGACCCAAATGAGACCTGAATAATAGTTATTTTATTTTGAAGTGGACAAAATTAGACACTCAAAAATAAAATATTTTTTTTTTTTCGTAATTTCAAGGTGAAAAGTAGAGATTTTTTTGCGAAATAATTCAATAGAGAATTAAGTGGATAGCATTGAATGAAAATTACTCAATTTAAAGTGGGTACATTCGTAAAATTTTTAGCGGTTAAGGCTTCAGATATTGTTGCCATATTTATTTCGCCCATCAATCGAAAATTTGCCTCAAAAAAATATGTTAGATTTGGATTCACCATTTGTCTAATGTCACTTACTTTAATAGTTAAAATTCATTTTTAGACAAAAACTTAAAGCTCACAAGGCTTTTTTTGCATGCATCAAACCCCTCGCATCAATCAATTTACGCTATTGATAGATACTATCAGTTACAAACAGATTTCAGTTCCTATAATATTACGCATAGTTTTGAACCATGCCGGGAGTTTTCTCCGCTGAATCGGCAGAACTATCAAATTTTTAGGCCTTTATGAATATTTTTATTATTGTTTTAGGGGAATGTTTACACAGGTTTCACCTGCAGAACACAATTTATGAGTTTTCTAGCCTTTTTTAGGTCCAATTGGAGGGTTGTAAAGCTAAAGGGTCTAAGTGCCAAAAACAGGAAATTCGGTGTATTTACAAAAAGACAATCTATGTACCAACCATAATATTATCCCGAAGATCAAATTCTTTCATCACATATCAACCCACACGAAGATAAAATTGGCCAGAGGACTGTACAAGCGGACGCCGTTGAGTGAGCAGAATAATCATTTTTTAATGCTATATCTCTGAATAATGAAACTATTTTGATTTTCAATCTTCAATTTATGCTCAACATTTTTTGGGACATATTCAGGCAATCAGAAGCCAGTAAACTATAACTGCCTGCAGCTTAGGTCCTGATCATTTGTAACTCGGTTATAACCCACTGTTCTTGCCAATGCAAATAATAAATTAATTGGGAAAACCGCTGTTCTTGCTAATGCAAAGAATAAATTAATTTTGAGAATCACTAGTAAAACAAGTTAAAAAATCAAAATTCACAGATAATACTATTACTGACAAAGTTGAGTAATTTTTGATTTCTTAGGTATTAGTTGCCCTTGTACTCATAAAGACGTATCTCCGCAATTTTTTTCAGATTTTAAGGCCTCATGGCGTCCAACCGTGAAGGGGGATGGACATTTTTCGTAATTTCTGCTTCCCCCTTGATCCCCTGATCCACAATCCTGTGGGGAAGTGGGGAAATTTCATCTTTAGTGTCACTGAAGATGACTTAAATAACTCAGTATCACTGAAACAAACCATATAGGCTAGGAACATAAATTTTTTTAAGTAGGTGTAAGATGGTGCCCTCTTCCAAATTTCGTTACAAAAAACATCGCTCCTCATATATGGGAATGTCCTCTGAAAAAAAAAAACCAATTATAGTCAATATGGGTATCAAATAAAAGATCTTGATTAGGCTTTTCAAAACAGGTCTTAAATTTACATGTTTTGCTTTGAGAGGTATAGAGGGAATAGAAATGTACGAAAAGTATGCAATGGGGTCAAAACACTTAAAATGATTTTAAACTCATACTTAATTTATGGAATCCGTATATAAGTGAAGTTTTTATATTCAGAAGATATTGTTTGTGTAACTGAATGGTTCACGAAAGATTTCTGGCACGAGCACTCTCCTTGCTTTTGTGGGTAAATACCCCATTATTTCAGCTTGGAGTGCGATTTCACGCCCAAAACGGATTGAATGCTATGACCAGAACATAAAAAAATGGTTCTTAAAAGTTCAAAATTTTTCTGATCCACTTTGTGGGGTTTTGTAAAATACGAGTGGTATTCAAATATAAACGTGCCCTTTACAGCAAGAAATTCATTTTACATTTCAGAAGAAAACACATTTTATAGTTATTTTTCCACATAGTTAACCTGCTTGGATTGCATTTTCCCCATCGAAAAGGTAGTCAGTTCCTGCCATTTTCGAAGAATAACTTCGGACGGGTATCCTGCGGATTGCGCACAAACTGTTAAACCTGTTGCTCGTTCGCAAAACGTTCTCCTCGCAGTGCTTCTTTGAGAGGTCCAAAATGAAAATTACAAGATGGAAGGTCAGGGCAATAGGGAGGGGAGGACGATCAAGTGTTGTCCAATGCATTTCATTCGATTTTTGGGTTGTTAGGGCTGCAGTGTGGGGTCTTTCATTGTCGTGCAAGAGCAGGGTATCTCGGATGGGTTGACGGCGCCTTTGTGACCGATATGCATCTCCGATCTAGCGACGCTGTTCAATCAACGAGTATAACTCCTTGAGAGTTGCAAAAAACCACTGACATCACCATGCGAGTTTTAGCTTTGGTGGTCCTAGCTCCCTCTTTTTCTTCACTCCATAGAGGCCCTTTTTGACTTAGGAGTGTAGTTCTTTCACTTGTAGCCATGGAAGTGAATTTTCTCTGAACTGCAGGCAATCGTTCCCGTGTTTTGGCTGCCTTAATACCTTCATGCGTTAAAAACTTTATTATAATGCATTGCGCAACCGAAAGATGAAATCCTTCGCTCATTGTGAGGACAATTGAACAAACTGATCGAGTGGTTGGTTTGGACTTGATTCATATAGACGGGTTCCCCTTCTACCCTTTCCGATGCTCTACCTATCTTCGACATCCTTTCTAAGTCCTTAAAAGTAAAAAGCTTGTTTATGTTTGAATACCCCTCGTAACCTATCCGTTCCTCCGGCCATACTTTACAGACTTTTTCTCAGAAACTACAATAGCGAAAGCTAAGAAACTTTGTAAATAAATGAAATATAAACAAAATATATAATTAGGTTAACAATTTTTGATAGCAGCAATCAAAATATGATTTTTTTTTTATGAAACTAGTTTTCTTTTCAATATAATCTTTCTTAACTTCAACACACTTATTCCAACGATCCTCTAATAATTTTATACCATCTTTGTAATGATTTTCCGAAAACTGCAAAATACTGTTCCACGGCTGCAATAGCTTCTTCATTCAATGAAAAACGCCTTCCACGAAGAAATTGTTACAACTTTCTGTAGAGTTAATAGTCGGAGGGAGCCAAATCTGGTGAAAACTGTGGGTCTTTAAGCAATTCGTACTTAACTCTTTCAATTTAGCCTTCGTCAATACACTTGTGTGAGGACGTGCATTGTCTTGATGAAAAATGATTTTTTTTTTCTTTAAACCGGGTCTTTTTTATGAAGTTTTTTATCCAACTAGTCCAAAACGTTGCAATAATACGCAAAGCTTTTACCTTTTTCAAGATAATCAATGAGCAAGACTCCTTTTGAATCGCAAAAAAACTGATGCCATAACCTTTTTGGCCGATCGTTCTAACTTGACCAGTTTTGAAACTGAACAACCGGCTTCAGTCCACTCTAAACGTTCTTGTTTCAGATTACAATCATGATGGTAAGTCTTAACTCTCATCCACAGTTAGAAAACGACGCACAAACTCGGTTTTATTCTGCTTAAAACGCTCCAAATTACGCTTACAAATTTATTATTTATATTTATTAATCTGTATTGGGTTGATATCGCGAAACTTTCAAAATTCGTTAAACGCAAGCTCATCTCCTTGAAACTCTTCAGGTCGAATCATCTTGGTTCAAGCATCGAGCTTGAATTTTTTTTTTGTGAAAAATATATCAAATATTCAATAGGTGTTTTTCACTTCACACTGTCAAAGATCTTAATGCATTAAGAATGGGTTTCCTCTTGAAAATTTTGATTGAGCTGATTATAACGCATCATTTGTTACCTTCTTTGTTTTTTTATATAATTACTCAAACATTCGAATGAACAGTTGTTAATTCGACTACCACATTTCAATTTTTACTCATTTTCAGGAATACGAAAATTTACGCTATATTGCGAACCCACGTTGGGCGCCAATCATAAATTTATACAAACTTTGCATATACAGTAGATATGGCCTCTAAATTCCTAAATAAACTTCTTAAAATGCCTTTAACTACTTAAATTTATGATTTTTTACATTTAAAAAAGCAACGCGCTTAGTAAATTCTATCTGATCTTCAAAGATTGCTACCAAAATATCCACTTCCTCAAAAAACCCTCCAAACATGATCAAATTCCCAAAATCACATTACCCTGACCGTACTCAATAAATATCCAATTGAAAATCATCATCTGAATAAAAAACAATTCTTTCGATTAACTTAAAAACACCAAATCAACACATTTCAATACACTACAAATGTTTTCGCATGCAAATTTATGCACATAACCCTCCGCGTTGAGTAGCATGCCAATACACGAACAGAAAGGTAGTATGTAGTAAGAAAATCTGTGCCAAAGCGTCAATCACCCCAATGGCATTCACACAGAGCAATCATACTAACGTACTTAGTGTGTACGGTGTCGTAGAACAGAATATTGGATACTCGCGTTTGAGTAGAAACAGTGAGTATACATATGAAATGTTGAAACCAGAATGCGTTAACGCATGTGGCAAAGTATTATCGTACATAGAGACATATTCCTATTAAATGCAAAATAACAAAGCCAAGTGCAATATTTAGTAATCATATCATCAACGTGCTCGTCGAGTCGCATTCAGTGTGAGAAAATATACTTACATCTAGTGTATGCGAAAACGTCCTTGTATGACGATGCACTCAGCCGATAGCTTGGCATGCATGAGGGGAAATATAGAGAGTTCTAAAGCACAATATTGCATGCACAACATGCCATCGATGTACAGATTATGTTGACCATTGTGATGCACGTTCGAAATGAGACTTTTCCAGTTTCTTCAGGGAGTTCATGTCTATTCTCTTTAGAAACTTTCACTTTCCAATTGAATTTGCTTTTAAATCTACGTGTTGATTTGAGTATTTTAGGTTTTGAAACGTTTAATTGCATCATATTCGCCAAACTTTCATAAAGCTGCATCTAGGATCTTCAGAATATTTCTCCTAATCAGCAACTTTCTTCATTGGTCACGTTAAAATCTTTAAATTACCCCAAAGATCTAATTTGCATCGTTTCAAATTTTCTTTTCCTGTTCACCCTCAGATAGCAAAGCAAGTCCTAAACACCCATCTGATCTCAAGCCAATTTGCATACGCATCGCTTTGCATGTGCCGTTTACACACTTGACATCTTCGTTCCTTTTTGCAAGAAACCGCTGTGAAAACAAACAATAGAAAAGCTTTTTCATAGGAAATCGGTCGCTCGGTCGGTGACTATTTAAAAACATTTCCGCGTGGCATCTCACTCTCTCTTTTAATGAATTAGGAACGCAAATTACTTTTTGAGGTAGTAAAGAACTTTTTATTTCCTCGGCTTTTGGCTTGTCTCCAATAATGGTTCGCGCTATTCTTGAAAGCAGTAAAACTCTTCCTTGTCGGCGGCATGTGTTGCACAATGCAAAGAAGAATGTATGCAAATGGATGAGTGACCTAAAAGCCGGCTTTTTAATAAACAACTTCAAACAAATCAGCCTATTCAGAATGGTGCTGCTCCGGCTTCCACATACCCCCCTAGGCTAGAACACTTCTAGCTCCACACAATCTATTCACACTTCCTTTCATGCTGACTGGCTGACTGACTGACACACCAAAACTGGCACTATGACCTGTTACGACTTTCATCAACCCACCGCCCGCATTGGGCGCTCAATCATCAAACACAACAACCATGTGTCACCATTCCTCCAACGTAGCTTCTGCGGCGGCAGCTTCCACTCGAGCAGACGTGACTTGAAAATAGGTTAAGTATTGGAATAGGTCAGTTTTGCTGATTCTATAGTGCCGTTCATTCGTTCCGCATCGTTGTTCCCGCGCGCGTCCACAGAGGACTATCTACCTCCATTACAGTACAGCTGCGTTTATTTAAAGCTTTTTCACACACTCTCGTCATTGCCGCTATCGTTGCGCGTTTTCGCCGTTCATATCATCCAACGAGCAAGCAACCATTGTTGCTTGTAGCATTTTAGTCGTGCTTCTGCTGTGGTACTACAGCTTGCTAGATTACTTGCCTACTTGTCGACCGCCAACATGCAGCGATATATGTACGAGTATCTAGAACTACTTCCCAAGGTTCTTGCACTTTTCGCCTGATTCTGTCAGTGTGACGTGTTGGATTCGTTTGTTAAATACTACGTACGTGTACATGATGAAGAGTAGTGTGAGGAGGCTCATTTCGATTCGCCTACCGAAACCCCATTATGTTCTTGTGCCTCCTAGCCTGGCTAGCACTTAGCTTTTTCGCTGATTATTGTAGGAATTAGTAGGTCTCACGATTCGAGTGCAGAAGGTGGAGGCCGATCACATTTGGTACTTAGTACATGCGAGTGCGGTTTACAGTCAGTGATAGAAGATTATGTACAGAATGGGATATTAGATTAGATCTGATAAATGTAAACCGAATATATGGATTGAAAATTATAACTTAATAACATTTTATTTGATAAAAGAAGTAGCGTTAAGGATATAATTTCGAACATAAAAAAACACGTATATTTTAGTTTTAAAAGAAAAATACATTTTGTACTTCAGAAAGTTAAAAATACTATATGTGCCATAACGAGTACATTAGCGCAATATATTCATCTACGAAGTGTGGAGTGCATTGGAAAAATTATTTTATTTATTGTGGCATAATGTAACTCCACACTTCACAAATTTTCCAGTGCATTTAGGGGGCTTGCACCGGAACCTTTTGTCGACCCATACTGGCCAGTGACCAACTTGGTCTTAACGTAAAGCAGTCGGAGGCACAAATTGAGCTGGACCTTTGCATTTTTTTGGCGTCGAACATTTGCTTCTATGCCCATCTTACTGAGCACTGTACCAACCTCTTCACGAAAGTCAGCTGACGCCAACAGTGGTTCATCCATTTTCTTGATCTTATGAACTCGTTTGTATAGTAACCAGGCATTGAACATGGCAAGGTCCAAAAAATGGTAAAACATGCGAACTTGCCAGCTCTTGCTTCGTAGTTTTATTTTATACCTAGACATTTTGCTGTCAATAAGATCCACACCGCCCATATGACGGTTATATCCTTCCACCATGTTTGGTCTATCAATAGTCACATACGCCTTGAGGCTCTTGTCGTATCTAGATACTTGTGATTTGGGTAGTTCACCAACAAAACTGGACGCAACTGTGACTATTTTGTTGTCCTTCCAGGCCACTGTAGATATATCAATTCCTTCAACATAGGCAACATACTCGACTGAATAGCCATGTACATTTTTGGCGATTTCGTTTTTATTGGGTAGTTTACAGTCCGGTTACGTCGAATAGTTTCCAAGCTCAATATTCCTTGTTTAGCGAGATAATCTAATAGTTGCAGGGACGTGAAGTAATTGTCAAAATATAGGCGTTAGTTTTGATTGCATTTTAGTTCACGAGTAAGCCTAACGACAACATTGGATGCAGCACCAAGACTCGGCTCATTAGACGCAATTACGTTCTCGCTTCCTATTTCTGGCTCAAAATTGTTTGCATATCCGCTGACACCGCTCAAAAAAAGATTTTGTAGCCCCACTTATGCGGCTTCTTCGGATTGTATCTCTTAAGGTTATTTCTCGCTTTCGTGGAATAAATCTGCTCATCCACGCTGAGATTCTTCTCGAATGGAACGTTGAGGCAAGTTTCATTTAGCTTTGTCACAATTGGTCTGATTTTGAACAGGTGGTCGTGATCTGCATGATCGAGGGGAACTATTTTGGAGTTGTCATTAAAATATATGAATCGTTTGAGTTTTTCAAATTGATTCACCGGCATTGTTTCTTTAAGTTGAGGTGTTCCTAAACTACCACCCCAATGTTTTGTAACTCTTGGCAGATGCACCAACGGCATAATAAAAACCAGCCCAATAAATTGTTGGATATCGGAATGTCATATTAACATCTTTTTGCACGGTATATAGATTAGTTTGGCTTACAATCTTTCCAAAAAGTTCCTTTAGAAATATTTTGAAGAATAACTGTAATGAGCTATCAAGTTCCAAAAACTCTGCTGGCAAGTGTTCGTCACCAGTAAGGCATAATTGCTTCTCATTTAGCTCGAGGTTCTTGTTTTACAGCTTAGATTAAATTTTTGCTTAGCTTGACTGCGTCCTAATGGGCCAGATCGAGATGATGTACCTGCTCGTGGTAGAGTATAAGTAGGAGCTGGCAGTTCGGAAGTGCTATTTGTACTCTCAATATTTTCAATGATGGCATCGATTTCCACTCCATTAATCTCTTCAAAATCATCTTCTTCCATTAGCTCCTCCGGATCAGGAACCAAATCAGGATCTACGATAATGGTGTCATCTTCGTCGAACCCATCTTCACTGTCTGCGTAATCAATGAGAAACTACAATATTTCGTCTTCTCGTAGACCTCTGGTAGCTATCCTGTAACAAGAATATACTCGTAGTAGTGCTAAATGTATAACACAAGATGCACTTAGTAATGCAGTGTACCAGAGCTGGTACACACCATACACAACAATTATTTTTAAAGAATACCGAAAATTATTCAATACCTCCGATAAAAAGCAAAGAAAATTTTTTTCGATTTCAAAAGCTTTGTTATTCACTGCACTTTACGAAACCGGAACAAGCTCAATTGCAATTCATTTCTGTCAAAATTCCACCATATACTGAGTATAAGTTGTATTTAGAACTTGAAGTGTGTTTTGTTCCAGAACGGGAACTGTGCTTTATAACCGAAATAGTCTTTCCCATCATATTTTCTACTCAAAAATTTGGAATGTTCCAGTACTGTCCCATGATAACATAAAGGGTTAAAATGTAAGAATGAAACACTAACATCCAGAAAACAAAAGTGTTTTAATACAACCCTAAACTGGAATTCACTGGCGAAATTTGCTATTTAAAACACCTGCAGACTTGTAATAAGACTTTCAGAGGTTTAGGCTTGTGAAGTGAGGGGGTGAATCTCGGTGTTCCATGATTGTTTTTAAGTTCAAATGAATTTCTAGAAGGATTATAGACAACTGAAGAAACCGTCTTCTGGATGAGAAAAATTTCTGACTTGAACATTCCAGCCTTACCTCTAGAGACAAATATTACTGTGACACAGTCATATCAGAAACTTTTGATTCAGTTACCTTCCACCAGAAACTGTTAACTCAAATATTATAAATTCAAGCATTTAAGGATCATCTCCTCCATAAAGCTTACATGCGTCAGCATAAACTCCTTTCTGGCATATACAAGTATACAAGGTGTCCAAAGTTTAATCAAGCCAACTATATGTATAGACCTTAATACATATGCCTGGGTAATTTGAAACATATTCGGCACATTTCTCAGACACGAAAACTCGATAAAGTACTGGATGATTTTTAAAGCGAACAAGTCGAGTAAGCAGGAGAGTGCACCTACCAGAAGGGCTTTGTAACCATCCTAGGGTTCGAAACAAGTTTTCTGATGGCTTAAATTCTTCCTTCAATACACCATAGTAAGTGTACAACAAATCGTTCAAATTGATCCAAAAGATGCAGAAATTCTCGCATAAGAACATAACAGCCACCATTTTGTTCTCGCATAAACAATTTTTCTGAATGCTCGTCCGATTGAACATATTCAAATCAAATACTATTCCTCAAATTTAGGTGAAAATACGAGTGCCTAGGTTGATTTGAAATATGTATCCACCATCAACACGTGTACTTGTTGCTGTAATTCCATACAATTCATTCAAATACCTTGACAAACAAGCATGAGTCAAAGTCAAAAGCACTTTATTCAATACTAATCGTTATAAATTCTAAAAGAATATAAAGCAAATTCCAAACAATAACAATACAAAAACTTAATGGCTCAAATGGCTCTCTAAAATTATAAGTTATCAACACATTTTAGCAAAAAAAGTATAGCAAATTCAATTAATTAAGATTATTATATATTTTATGATTTGATTGGAAAAAGAAGAAAAAGCCAACCTACACTATTCAAAATTATTTATAATTTTAACACAACAGTGAACTTAGATCCTATACCTAATATGTTACAACCTAATTCTAATAAAATGCAATCAAAAACTCTATCTTATACGAAAAAATTCTATCACAATATTCCTAACCTAAGCGTTTAACCTTATCACTAAACCTCATATAATAAACATAGCATATATCTAACCTATCCCTGATTTTTAACACAAACAAACAACAAAACTAAATGTAGCAATAACGAGCTGAAACTCAAAAACTACGTAACGAAAAACAAAAAAATTGAAAATGAACACGAATAATTTAGACATTGTCATTCAGCCACTAGTACCTAGATTGCTCCGTCTCAGCTCAATCAGCCTCAATGAATCTAGCCATCGGAATTGTTGGTCTCGTGATCTCAAATTCGGAGAATATTTTATCTTCTTATCGGTGGCCCATCTTTATATGTGATATTATGACTGGGAAGCTGTCAGAATCAAAAACATATCGATTCATGTCCAATTACACGAATGCTTCTGGAGGAACGAAACCAGTAGCGAGGCAAGTCGCAATATATCCGTCTGTGGGATGGAACGGCTGTGAAAACCAAGGGTTTTCACTCACAGTTACAGATCTTGCGATATGATTCTGAAGAAGTTTCAGTATGAAGATATCGAATCTCGTCACTTCAGCAGTTTGATAAATTCTTCTATTCGATATATATAATGCTTCTAATCCATCTCGAGCTTTCTGTACAAACCAGTACATGCACGAAGACATTTCCTTTCAAAAACTCTTAATTTACTACTAGCACTGGTTGTACCAAATCTGACATGCATATGTCAAAACTGGTCCGACCAGGGTCTTGTAATTCTAACCAGGGTCTTGTAACTCTAACCAGAGTCTTGTAACAAACAGGCATGAGCTGCCACGCTGAATGCAGTTTTTGAGTAAAACAATTTGAGTTGAAGGGCTTTGTAGCCATCCTAGATTTTAAAACAGCTTGCCTGTCGACAAGAATCGATTAGTTGAATGATACATCCATTGCTTCTACAATAAATCGTTCAAATATGTCCGATAAATCGAGGGTTTCGTTGATAAGTACGTAGCAGCCGGCATTTTGTTTCTGCTTAAATAATTTTTTTGAATGTGCGGTCAATTGAAAATATTCAAATTCAGAGAAAACTGCAGTGTCTAGGTCGATTAGAAACATATCTCAACTATCAACATGTGTTATTGTCGTTGTATTTCCATAAACTCGTAGTTGAAACGGCTGCATCTCACTTAATTATGGTCAAATTCTCATGAAATCGTGTGGATACAAGGGCCTTATGTTCGCATACACAATTATAAAATTTTAAGATGCTTAAGAGCACCATTTCTATTTTATGGGTCAAAACTCAAAATTCACGAATACGACTATCCCTAACAAATAAAACAAAGATCATGACGCAGTCGAGGAAAAATACCTCAAATACACAATGCATCGCACTTGGCGAATACAGTATCGAAAATGTTAGCGAATTCGTGTAGTTAGGCGCCAAAATATCGCGAACCGCTAATGAAAGAGACGAAATACGCCCAAGAATACAGCTCGCACGTAAAATATTTTTTCTTAGTTTTGACGACCAGCTGCATACACAGAAAAACAAAGCTCGAAGCGCACAAATCTGTGATAAGACCTGTGTTATGCTATGAGTGTGAAACAAAAACCCTAACATAAGCATCCGCAAATATATTCAACGGCTTTGAGTGACGGGTCCTGAGACGAATAGTCAGAGTGAAGCTAGACGCGGACCAATGGTGGATTCGATACAATCATGAGCTGTGTGAAATTTTCAACGAGCCTGAGGTCTCAAAGATTGTAAGACTGCGAAAGCTGCAATGAGTTGGCCACATGAATTTTATGGACGAACAACGGATACCCAAAAAGGGAGAACTGAAGGCCGGAGACCAGTGGTGAAACCGAGGAAACGCTGGTTTGACTCGGTTGACAAAGACAGTTCATTGCTGCTCGGATTTCAAAATCGGAAGACGCGGTCAATGGACCGAGAAAGTTGGAGGCGCTATTCGCAGAAGTGAAGACCCGAGAGGGGTTATAGTGCTACGAAGAAGAAGGAGAAGTGGATTAGTTTAATCTAAAGTTGTACTGCAGTGGAAGTAGGCTCCCAGCAGTATGAATAACTTCGTTAAGTCTTTTCAAGAGCTGAATGAGTAGTTTCGCATCTAGCATCCTCCTTCCCTTGGCAATCACCTCATTGCTAGAGCACAATACGAAAACAGCATTCTTCTGACAGGCGCGGAATGCAATGAGTAGCTGGTGAAGGCAAAGTTCAAGATATTTCATAGCCTACGATGCATACCTATACTTCTACTCAATAAAGTAGAATAAAAGTTTCATAATTCATGAGAGGCCACCAGCAGCTAGATGTAGAATATCCAATGTTAGTCATTAATTTAAGTAGGTAAGATGTTTGTCAATAACAACTCATTTTTTTTATTTTGTTTTGTTGCCTAGTCTTCTTTGGCACTTTTAAATAAAATAACTTCTTTTTGAATTTTATTATTATACTTCAATTGCGATATGTGTTTCGGGTCAATTACAACTCACAATCACAATCTGATTCATTGTATTTAGAACAGTGTATCACAACTGCTTCTGGTTTTCTGTTTAATATATACTTCTTAGCTCTTTCGCATAATTTTGATTTTGAGCAATTTCCCTTTCAAACCTTTTCAGCTTGCAAAAGATCAATATATCTTGCTAAGTTTGTTGTCAACCTAAGGTTCCATTAGCCACTCTTTCAGGTTCTGTGATGACTGGTATTTTAGATAATGTTACATGCTTTTTGTGAATGAGTATGTTTGATTTTTTGGATGTGCAACTTAAACCTTTTTTTCTAAGTTTTTTTTTTTAACTATTCCTCATATCTTCATATTCATTCAAGCTGGCGAGCTTCGACAACTTCTATTTCTGCTTTTTAGCTTGCGTAGGTCGGAAATACCAACGACTTCCCTGTGCAGAGCGTTTTGACGATTAAATTATTTTCGGTGAACGTTTTGTTAATCTGCACATTTTTGTTGAACGTAGAGACACCGGTGGCACTGAGACACATTTCACAATCATTGCCTATTTTCAAGCCTAGCTGCCATTTCGTAACTATCCCCACCAGATTTGTTAGTTCAAATTTGTGGTCCCCTAAAAATTTTAATAGCCATTTCAAAATGCTCAATATTAACATTTGAACTCCATGTCAGGTTTGTGATCCATCTTCCTGAAACTGTGTAAGTGCTAGTGTTTGACGCTTTATGCCATATGTCACTTTGAAAATTAGATCCTCTGCACGATAAGTTTACTCACCTTCTCTTAGGATTTTGAACAAGAGCCAAGCCATATGAATGATGAACGGTAATGATATTTATACAAATTAGAGAATCAAGTACAAACCTTATATAGTTCAGATTCGTTGTAGTATCTCAATTCTTGTAAAAAAATTTTAGCAATACCCTCGGTGTAATCGGTACCTGTCCATTCGTATCAGGAACTAGAGAAATTACAGTGGTCAAATTTTGTGAGCAGCTCAAAAGTTTCTGGTTAATGAAAGCTCCACAACCGAAAAATTATTTTAAATGATTTTAATGGGGTCTGAAAAAATCATGAGGGAAGGGATTCTATATGAATACATCGACAAATACCCCAGGGGTAAAAATTCGCTAAACTTTATTGGTAATAGTATAATTTCTTAATTTCACATTTTCTTAGTTAAAATCGCGAGGGTACCCTGAAATTCGAATAGCACTTAACTTGAATATGGAACAATATGCGCTTTCAATCGACTCAAACACTACAAGCTTATTATTTGCATGAAAACTTCAGGAAGGATTCATACAAAGCGCATCTTTGAGGACACGTTCAAAGAGTGACACCAGCAGTCATAAAACAAAATGGTGGCTATTTTAAATGGAAATTTTAATAAATGAGGGCTATGTTTCGCCAGCTTCTAGATTTCGACTACTGCTATTAACTCATGAGCAGAGCGTACATTTTATAGGTGACAGAATCATTGCCGTACGTTCTTATGAGTACCTACAATAACAGCAAACGGCTTAGAAGTCGAAATTCACTCAACTTTGTTCATAATAATAGTAGGATTTGTATACAGTACCTTCCCATATTATTAGACCCACGGACGAAATGCGTTATTTTTTTATTTTGAAGGTGGATATTGCTGCATGATTAAGTACTTTTTACTTTTACGGTTTTTTATCAGAAAAATAATAAAAGAAAGCATATATATAACGAAATGTTTTTTAATTCCGTGGATATTACATCAGTTTTACTCTACGACCTATATTTAGTCAATATTTCGTTGACCCTCCGTTAGCCGCAATAAGTGCCTTAATTCGTCGGGGCATGCTTTCTATGCATGACTAGATAGTATCTTGCAGGTGAGGTTATAATTCCACTCGAAAATCATTTTTTTAGTGAGCTCTGCTTTTGTTGTTTTATTGTTCTTGGCGCATTGTTCCTTCTACAATATAGAGGTGGCCAGTTCTTTTCCCTGATATCACAGACCTGAACATAATAGAAGGAGGATGCTTTACTTTAGTAACGATGCAGTCGGCCTTGTATTTCTCGTCTGACGTCCGCCGCACAAATTTTGATTTGTCCATTAAAATTTCGAACACAAATTCATCGGAGAAACAAACCTGTTGTGATAAATACTGGTATAAATTTCTGACGTTATGTACTGATATCATTTGCAATAGTGCAGAACACTTTTTACCTTTTTCCAATCTTCTATGGTGAAGTTTTTGTATTTAGGCGCCCAGTCAAGCCGCTTCTTCATCACGGTTGGAGTCAACTTTGGTTTTCTCGCAGGTCTACGTGCGATCAACCCGCTGCACAGTTCGCTGAGATCAAGTATCCCGTCATGCCTTATTTTTTGTGAGAGTAACCGTACCGGCAATTTTCGGTTTTGGATACAGATATCTGGTATTTTCCTATCCCCGCCTAAGGACGTAACACGCCGACGTCCGCACTGACCCTTCCTTTTTGACGACGAAGGTATCCCGGAGTTTATTTTTCTTTTGTTATTCTTTACGGAACTTCTCGAGATACCTGCCACTTTTGCAATATCGTATTGCGATAGATTAGTAGCCTTTAAACGACCACGTGCTTCACCAACTTTATTGGGAGAGAGGTCACAATTTTTGCCCATCTAAAATATTTACATAAATTATATTTTCGGCATTTTCTTACTTTATGCACACTCACAACAAATCACTGTGAAAAAAAAACAAACCAAACCGATAATTGAGATGCAAACTCACCGTTATTAGCAAAAAGAAACCACCTTAACTTTCAAAATTTATCGGTCTAGGTCTGCTTTGTTACACGGACGAGAGTATAATGACATGTGTTTTCTTTTCATTGTGTTGAAAGCCTGAAAATTTCTTTCTTAATGTTGTCAATACTAGAAATTTAAAAAAATGAACAGGTTATAAACGTCGTTAAAGTTGTTTTTGAGATAGTTCATAATTGGTGTCTGCAGATTGTAGCTTAAGTACAAAACCCTTCTGACATGAGCGTAGTTCTATCTCCTCAACTTTTTTTTAAAATCATCGGGAAACCACTAGAAACAAATCACGTCAGGACCAGTATCTTCGGCTTGAGCGACAAGCGCTTCCTTAAGATTAGATGTATTTGAACTGAAAAATCTGACCAATATCAGAATACCAGGGTTTTGTGTTGCTACAGAACGTACACTTGCTGGCAGCAGTACACTAATTTAGTTTTTGATAATTTTAAAAATTACCAGAATCATGTCCGAATTCTTAAGCCTATTTACTCATCATTTCAAGCATATTGGACGAATAATTTCTACCTTTGTCGTATTATTTAACCCATATAACAGTCATAAAACTCCAAACGATAAGACAATTCATTGCATCTTTATATACTGTCCAATGAAGTTTATACATTAAAGCTCAATCATGACCGGACACGAAGTTCCTATCATATAGAAGAATCTATATCTATTCGCCTCGAGCGGATCAAATAACACGCAACAATCCAAGAACCACGTTTAGTATTTTAGTACAACATCAACAACAACAACAACCGATAATTACGCATACTCAAACAACGGTACATAATGGCTTTGTTATTCTTCCCTATGTACGTATAGTTATGTATATATTAACACTTTATTAGATGCCAACATCTATGTAGGTCATTCACTACAACTCTTGTTCGTTTTTAATTAGCTTCGATAAGATTATGACAAATTGCCACCGTGCTATAGACGCGCTACTATACGAGTACAATCATTGTTTATGCTGTTGGTATATCTCTGCTCGGATTAACAAGTTCACTAAAAGAAAATCGTGCAATTGGTATATAAATATCTGAAGATTTAAATTAGGAAGGCAATAAGAAAACGTGATTTTTTTGGATATAAAGAAGAAAAATAGATCCTGTGAGAAATTATTCTGAAATATTTTTAGGACTGGTCAAATTTGTATAAATTTTAGCAATTAATTCCAATATAATTAACTATGCATTGATTTTATTATTGATATGAGCTGATTGAATTTGAAACGTTTTATTCCTTCAAATGGAATATCTCAATCAAGACAAGGAAGTATTGAATTAAATCAAATGATTGATGCATTGGTGATTGCATTTTAACTACTTGGAATTTTTCATTAATGGTTTCCTTGATCTCGAGCTAAATTCAATATTTTGAAACAGAGGGAAATAATTACAGGGGGAATTTTCAAAGTTATAGGCGATTATTGATTAGAATTATCATGTAATTTAATTCTAACTATAATTACATTTTTAAAGAAAAAGATGTTTTCAAAATTAATCAGTTTTTGAAATTTCTCCGCAAGATTTATTAATAATTTACCGGAAATAGTTTCTTCTCACATGAATTTCGTACTGTTTCTTACAAATAAATCCACGTTGGGCGCTAAATGCGATAGATGCTTGATTAATGCTTAATTAGGCTTTAAATCTCTGAACTACATTTTCCGGTTCATTACAAGGTTCTCACTCTTATATTCCTAGAAAGGGATTCAGCAAGCCAAACTAAAGTAAATAATTTTCTCCGGAAAACTGACTGCTTTATTTCTTTTCCAAGAAAAGGTACAAGTTAAAGAGGAGAGCATTTTTCGTGATAAAGGTTGGTACTGGCTTATTGAATCATCTGAATGATATGGAGTCCTAATAAAAGCGGTTAATGTAATATGATTCGTGAAGAATAATGTGGATAGCTAAATTTTCTTATACATTCATGATGTATACAAGTATATAAAATTTATGTAAGTAGTAACCCAAATAAATGTTCTTTCAATTGTGATTGCATGAAATCTTATCTATTTCAAATTATTCTCAAAAACATTTCAGTCTTTTAAGTGCATTTGAAGATACGTATTGCATACACCATCAATAACAACATGATTTATTGATATATTCCTCCAATTTATCATTTCCTTCGTTACTCACCCATATGAATGAAAATATTTTACAATCAAAATTGAATCGAAGGTGCCACCAATATTGTACATAAGACTACTGTCCATGTACTTGAAAAAATGTCACATAAACGGCAAAGGCAACAATATATAATCTTCAGAAAAAAATCAACGTCTGACCTACTATTCGTTATCAATTAGCTGGTATCGTATCTTATCAGTTTTCAATTGTTATCAATATTATTTGTTGGAGTAAACATTTAATAGTAAATCTATGATTAACTGGGGATGCATTTATTGGTACGCATTTTTGTTCACAAAACGTACGAGTAACCTGCGTTTGATAATCAAAGCTTCAGCACATTATCAGTCATTGTGCTACATTATGAGATCAGAGTAAAAAGTATATTTTTCTTAGGTTATTGGTAAATTTGTTAAGATATCTACAATTTGAATGTAAGGCAAAAGCCCTTTGACAGTGATATTTATATACTATCAAAATAATTAATCAACATAACCTTCTCCTTGATTTTAAGCTCCGTACTCAGTAGTCTTGTAATGATTATGTGATAAGAGAAGCGACGTCACATGGTCACTAGTTGGAAATATGAAATGCGATAAATTCAACGGCAAGGTTTTTGTAATGAATGATTTTTCATTTATTTTAAATTTTTGTTGAAAAAATTGATTCATTTGAATAGGAAACACCTCAAAAAATTTATTGACTAAAGTAGCGAAGTTTTTGGATCAACTTTATAAAAAATGAATTGAAAACCCTCAAACTCAATAATCATTACCCTGACGATTCATTTATATTTGACTTATCTGCATTAAATTTTCAATGTAAAATCTATTACTTTTTTATTTCTGAAAAAATTAAGTAAGGCTAAACGGAAAGAAAATAAATATAAAAGTAAAATATATGTTTCGAATTCAATGATAAACTTTTCTGCAGTTTTACTTAGATTCTGATGCTTTTTTCTTATAGTTTAAATAACCTTTTTAAATCAAACATATGCTATTCTGATGGTAAACTTTTTGCAACTACTCTGCCAAAATCATGATACCATATATAGGGTTTTGCATTAGGGACATAACAATTTTGTATTTTTATATAAACGCACCTTAAAATTTTGTAATGAGCTGTTAATGTGAAAACTTAAGTTAAAGTTAACATTTTCATAATGGTAAAATTCACGAACCAGCAACGTTTGAAAATTATTAAAAATTACTATTAACTACTATTACTGAAAAATCATCTTCAGCGATGAAGCTTATTTCTACCTGCTTCTACGGCTTCGTTAATAAGCAAAATATGCGATATTGGTGCTTGTTGAGACACCGTTGTATCCGCAAAAAATTACTGTTTGGTGCGGTTTTCATGCCGGAGTTGTGATTGGGCCGTATTTTTTCGTAGATGAAAACGACCGTCATGTTACCGTCAATGGAGAGTGCTATCGTGCTGTTTTTTTTTTGTGGTAGGGAGGTGAAGGCATCTGGCAGTGTGGGACTCCCATGGAGGATACCCTTGGACTACCCGCTAAACACCTCCCCTGTCAATCTGGGGGCGGAACTCCCAAAGAATGCTAGCCTCCAAGAGTGCTCTTGTCGACCGGCATTCCCCCTGCGGGAGTCGTGTTATGTTGGAAGATTATTTCTGGCCAGAATTCAATGAGCTTGACATAAACGATATGTAATTTCAACAAGATGGCGCCACTAGCCAGACAGTACTCCTCACAATCGATTTATTGAAATTTATTTATTTATTGTTATGTCCTTAATGGAAAACCCTATATCTAGAATTATATGACGCCCTACACTATCACTAACAAAAGGTAGTCAGAAAGAACGAGGTTCGAACTATGCTATTCAAGAAAAAATGGCATCCCTGATTTCAAAATGTATTTATCTTGGACTTGATGGCTGTTCGGTATGAGTAAGGTAGGAATAATTTTACCATAAATTGAAAGGAGTGCTAAGTAGTCTTTTTAGAGAGTATTTAAACGCTAGTCGTATTCATGCAAAAAAGCCGTTTGCACGATACATGGTGAACATAGCTTACAGGTTGGTACTTCATGTTTTTTCATCATAAACCACGCAAGATTAGTTACTTTTGGAACATGCACTCGACTGACTGGTATCCATTGTAATACTACGAGATGCCCGTCTCAATTTTTTTTCTCTCGGTGAGGGTCGCGGATGGTCGTATTTTTGTAGATTTTCAGCCCAGGTTGAACTTTTTGTACCAGAGTAAACTTCTAGACTACCGAAGAACAGAGTCTCCCAATATTTCTTTCAGGTGAGCATTTATATATTTCATAGACCGTTCTTCGAGCAGAAGTGCTTAATGATCAATCACAGCTAAGTTTTTCTCCGATTTTGTTTTATAGCATGTTTATCCAATTGTTTTATCTGCATTTAATTAAAATTTAAGCAACCTACCACAATTTGTTCAAATTTATCATAATCTATGGCGCGAAAGCCCAAGCCGGGCCTTAGCCTCCGGGATTAATCTCCTCCAATCGTCACGGTTCCGCGATCTTGTCCGCCAGTTCTTTACTCCCAACAAGGATCTGATGTCATCTTCGATCGTGTCATCCATCGAGTTCTCGGTCTCCCCGCTGAATGTCTGCCTTGCGTTCTACCCATTAATGTTTTTTTGGGTAGCCGGTTTACTTCCATTCTTTCTTTCATGGCCCACCCATTGTAATTTAAGTATTTTTATGCTACAGGGGGATCGTCAATCAATTCATACAACTCATCGTTGTAACGCAGTCTCCACTCTGTTACTTATTTCACTGGGCCGTAAATTTTCCGGAGCCCTTTCCGTTCAAATACATCCACAGCCTTTTCGGATTCACTCGCGTCTTCCATATAACAGCACATATTTGACTAGTATTTTGTAAGTGCGGAGTTTATTTTGCCTGTCCACCACTCTGGACCTTAGAATGGGAAGTACGGAGCAATAGGCTTTATTTGCCGCGTCTATGCGTCGTCTTATCTCGTCCTTTTCGGCACTTCTTCTATTCAGGTAGGCTCCAAGGTAGACAAAGATATCCACACTTTCAAGCTTGTAGTCGCCTATGGTCAGGTTTTGTTGAGCTGGAGTTTTCTTCCTCGTTTGAGCCATGAATTTAGTTTTCGCTTCATTAGCTCGTAGGCAAAATCAGTTTGCTTCAGATTCTAGACTCAGAAATGCTCTTTTGGCATCTAAAATTGGACGTGCCATAAATTGACGTCATGAACATATGCTACCAATAGTGTGGACTTGAACATTAGTGTACCCGAGGTTTCAGCTAATGTTCCTGATGACGTGTTCTAGCGCAATATTAAAAAGCATAGAGTTAAGTGCATCTCTATGTCTAAAGCCTGATTCCATTGTGAAGCTGTCCGTTAGTTCATCGTTTACCTTGATCTGGGTCTTCGTGTTTAGCATCATGACCCTGACCATGTGGTCTAGTTTTGTTGGGACGCCAAAGTCAAGCATTATTTAGTACAGCGCGTGGCTATCAACACTGTCGTATGCTTGCTTGAAATTTACAAAGAGTTAGTGCACATCGATATTATATTCCAAACTCTTTTCGAGCACCAGCTTTACTGAGAATATTTGGTCTATTGTAGACCGTCCACTTCGAAAGCCTCGCTGATACTCTCCTATAATACTTTCATAGTACAGATTTAATTTTCCTTCTATGACTTTGTATAGCACTTTATAAGACGTGGACAGTAGAGCGATGCCTCTATAATTTTTATTTCACCTTTGTTTGTCCCCCTTTTTGTGTACAGGACATATTAAACATTTTGGCCAATCCCCTGGTAACTACTCCTCTGACCATATTCTGCATATTAGTTGATGCAGAACGTTATTTAGATGAGGGCTCCCGCTCTGGAGTAGTTCTGCTGGTATTATTTTCTCTGAGATCCCGTACTGTTGCCTTTACTTTGTCTCTAGTTGGTGATGAGACTGGAACCTCTTGCTCTGCTTCTGGAATATTGACAGCTTCAGCTGTGGTTGGGGATGCTGTGAATAGCTTCTGGAAATATTGCAGCCATCTGTTTTTAGTTTCTACTGGTTTGCCGATGATTGTTCTTTGTACACATTTGCAAAACCTTGGTTGTAGATTCAAGCTGTTCCTTACTTATTCGATAGAGGTATACGCCGATCTGACTTCATGTAGGGTCATGTTTTCGTTAACCTGTTGGATCTTGGTGTTGATGTCGTTTCTTTCTTCGCACATTTTTTTAGCTTGACGTCGAAGGCTTTTATATAGTTCTTCAGTATTCGTTGTGCGCCTGTTTACTATTTTTAATTGCTTCCTTGAATTCTTCATCATACCAGTCGTTCCTACTTTTCTTTGACTGGTGCGCGAAGACCTCCTCGGCTGCTTCTGTCGCCGCATCTCTTACTGTCGTCCACATGGTTTTGATGTTTTTACTTTTTCCCGCCTGCGGGATATGTTGATGCGATTCTCCACCGCTGACGTGTATGGGAACGTTACTGAGCTTATACGACCCTTAAAAATATCTGTGAATCATTACTTTTGGTTCACTCTCCATATTTACGGGCAATACTTCATTTCAAAGCTATGTCTTATGCTGAAATGAACTAAGTTCCTTCGACTTTTCCAATTATTGTCTAACCCATAGATGATCGATTAAAAGGTCTTTGACATTGCAATAACCCAAATGAAAATTGAATAGCCAAACTATGGTAGTGTTCCTCACTCTAATTTTTCCAAGTGTGAGTTCCCTATGATATCGATCGATTTTGATCTCGTTAGCAACAAAAAAATTGTTTCTGTTTATTCTTGGAACGAACTGATCTTGATCTAAAGGAAAAATGCAGCATTATTTTAGTAAGCATTTAAAGCTTGTTCTATAGAATCCTGCATATTCCAAATGTTTCTATGCGAGGTTCTTAGATTTCGAGACGATTTAGGACAATTATCCGTATTTTATTTTGCAAAGCACGCTGCAAAAAACTTTCCCCTCAACATTTGCCTCCTTTAGAGTTGTTCTACGATCTGTAACAACAGCACTATATTTGCTGAAGAAGCTTTCTGCGTCTACGCTCTTCGTTGCGCTCCAGATGCTGCTTCAGCAAAAGATGCAAAACAACATTTAGTAGCCATTAATATAAAGGGTTTTCTATTGAGGATATAACAATTTTATCTACTTTATTAATAAAATACTGAAATATTTGAGATATTGAGTTCAAACTTGCTGTTGGTATACCCAAACATTACATTTTGTGAATGAAATTGGATTTCGTCATACGACCACCTCGAGCCCGTTTATAGCGGTTGATTCTTTGAATCCAATTTTCCACCACTCTTACACACATTTCGACCGGAACGTTGGCGATTTTGCGTTGGATGTTGTCTTTGAGCTCGTCAAAAATTGCTGGCTTGTTGGTATGCACCGGTGACTTGATATAAGCCCATGAAAAGAACGAGGCGGCCATTCGACCAAACCATTTCTCGATACAACACGTTCACTAAATTTGCCTTTCAATAATTCGATTGTGAGGCGTGCTGTGTGGCTAGTGGCACTTTCTTGTTGAAACCAACTATCATTGATGTCAACACGATAGCGCTCTCCATTGACGGTGACATAACGGCCATTTTCATCCACGAAAATACGGCCCAATCATACCTCTGGCATGAAAACCGCACCAAACAGTATTTTGAGAATCTAGAAGATACAGCGAGATTTGGTTCGAGTGATTTTTCGGGAGGAGTATAAGCCGGTTCAGTTATGAACGCATCGGAGCTGGGTGGACGGATCAACGTCTTGACCGTATTACCTTCTCGAGTGCCGATACACTCGATCATTATGATCTAACTGTTACTAAACAAAGGCATGAAAGTTGCTATAGTGCTAAAGCAAAAAAAAAATACACGCACAATTTTTAAGCCATTCAGATCCGAAAAACAGTATGTATAACTATATATATATATATATATATATATATATATATATATATATATATATATATATTCATTCAAAGCTTTCGTAGATTTTGCCATTTCTAACCGACTTCCAAAGGAAAGTAGGCTATTAGTTTATCGCGTATACATTTTGAAAAAATGTTCATTAAATGTAGGCGATATGGATATCAAATAAAAGGTCTTAATAAGACCTGGACACTATAAATATGTAGGAATTTTGATAAAAACTTTAGATAATGTTGATGCGTTATCATGCTTAACCAAGCAACGAGTTAAAAATACTTGAAATAAAATGGCGGCGAATTTTAATGCATAATAACCAGGATATAATTTTCGAGCTCAATTTATGGAATCTGTATAAAAGTCAAATTTTGATATGGAGAACATATTGCTTGATTTAATAATTGTTTAACAAAATCCTTCTGGCAGGAGCACTCTCCTGCTGCTTCAACTTGTTTATACTTAATTTTGTCATGAAAAAATGTTTTAGATAATGATGCGACTCGCCCAAACGTCTTTGAAACCTATATTCTGTACTAGAGGTAAATGAGCTAATGACATCGATGGCCTCAACCTGGACAACAGAATAGGAGTGGTGTATTTTCTGCTCATTTCAACTTGAAGTTTTCACTGTGCTTCTCGGACCACCGTAATGTCTTCCAAAGCAGAAGTTTTGGCGATTCTTGAAGCAGCCAACTGTTATTTAATTAGATATATGTGAATATAGATATAGTGAATATTAGTATTTTCACTGACAGCCAAGCGGCTATAAAGTCCCTTGCTGGTACTCTTATTTCGAAGCTTGTTCTCAATGCCTTACATCTCTCAACGAGATGTCGAAACATTTAAAGGTGCAGCTCATTTGGGTGACAGGGTATAGGAACATTAAGGGAAACTGTGATGCAGATGAACTGGAAAAAGCAGATGCACTTTTGCCAGAGGTATCTTGTAGTTTTCAGATTGGTATTCCGATGAATACAGCCAAGCTATTCATCAAGCAAAAACACTTAAAGAATGCGATAAAGTCCTAGGTGGACAACCTTTCTGCATAATTGCAAGACAGATGTGGGCAACTTTTGATAGCTGTCACACCAGAGAGTTTCTTAAACTTGAAAAAGAATCCGTTCGCACAACGGTGTCCATCTTAACTAGGATTTGTCTATTTGCAAGGTATTAAACGCGAATGGGTATCGCTTACAGCAAGTTCTGTCGAAGCTGTAGATGCAAAGGGGAGAAAAAATTCCCCGGCCCTTGCAAGGAGAAGAATGCAATCTCTCGACTTCTACTTCTTCGTCGACCTAGCTGAAGTTTCGTCGGCGAATTTAATTAGAACCACTCAGTTTTGTAAGAGCTTAGGGTGGTTCTTCTAATTAAAAGGCCGTATTCATTTACTTGCGGTATCACAATAGGCCCTTGTGTGTCTAAGTGAGTCCTTGCCAAAGCGTATCGGCGAAGGCTGCTGCTAAACCTTCCTACCTACGAATACCTATTATGTTACTCCAAACTTAGATTTCACATCGATCAACTATGCAATGTTAAATTATACAAAGAAATTAAAATTTTATTAACTAGCGTATGGATGAATTTAAAAAGTTTTATTTCAAAAAAGGGCATTTGAAAATTACGCTCTTAAGATTGATGCAAATTTTATAATAGACCTCTAAAATTTGTTAATAATATATTACCTTCCCGTCGGAAATGTCTTAATGCAGATGAAAATATGCCTTCCCAGCAATCTTTTTTCTACTGGATTAATTAATTTGAAATCATTCTAAGCCTCGAGTCTTAGTCCAAGAGTTGCTCATAAACATTAATGAAACCTCACCTAAAAGGGTCCTGCATTTGATTTCCTCAAAAAGTTAATTTATAAGTATACTGCCTAATCTTGTAGCAACCAACTGTCTATAGTGAACTATTTTTTGATACAGGTATAACTTCATCAAATTTGTATGTTCCTTCGAGGATTTATTTTTATCTTTAGAGGGAAAACGTTTTGGGAAAAAATAATTAGGTGAAAGTTTTGTGCTTTCACGATCCCCGTTACAATTTTTATAAAAAGACATGGCCATTGGAGTTTTTTTTATATGTATATGTCTGTCCCTCTGTACGTTTAGTAACCTAATTTTCGCATTGTAATTTGCTCAAGGCTTTAATATGACATTTTGTTAAGATTTATGATCGTAGCTTCAATAACTTTCATAAATATTGAAAAATTCATTATTTTATTTTTTTTAACCATCTTGCCAAATTTGCGTAGAATCAATATTTTCACAACTAAACTACATATGTCAGGGCTTGACCTTTACATTCCTATAACCCTTGTGACGACCGTATTGTATATTCACAACAAATATAAATATATCTTGAATTGAAGAACTCAATATCAATTAAAACTTTTGAATGTTAAAACCTAATCAATGAATCTTTAATTCAAAACTACTTTGCATCAAATTATTTAAACGCTTTATTATTTATAATCAATTAAAAGCGCATCTTTCATCCCTGAAGCATCTTCATTAGAGTTTACGTAAACACCGCCTAATCTAAATTTAAAATTTCCAATCTGTAGGATAGAAATTATCTAAACTGTCGAGGTCACCAAATGATCTTGTCACTTGATTTTTTTAAACTGTTGATTGCCGTAAAGGTCAAAACTCTAAGTAAGCTGTAATTTGAATTAAACCGCATACACATCCGCAGATGACACCAACGAAGGCCTCTTTTATAAATCGATTTTTTATTAAACTTCAACGGCCAATGGACTTTGATGACCTTTTTACAAATTTTAATGGTCACATATGCATATTTATTAATGCATGAATAATATCATGAAGGCAACTATGAATTGGCTTTATTACTTATATTCTTGTATTTTGAACCGTTATATGATGGACTATATGAATAAACAAATGAATACTCTTTCATAATCAAAAATAGAATAAAAAAACAGGAAGGGTTTTTTCGTCAAAAATAGAAATATATTACAATTATCATTTTTTTTTTCATATATTCATAGCAACTGATCCTACTGAGTATGCAGATGCAAATGATAATTTAACTCTACTTTATACATTTCATTTTGCTTCAATTAATTAAATCGAAAAAAAAAAATCATCAAAACAAAAAGTGGTTCGATGGCAATAACTTTTTTGGTAAGAGTTCAATACACTCAAGAAGGCTATAGTGGGCAGTTTCTAATACGATCTTGATCAAATTGGATATCAATCAAATACAATATTGGTATTCCGTATATGTTTTGATTGAGTATTTCGTTCCGGCTATGATACTCGTATTTCTTCGCAGTTGAATATATAGTGGAGTCATAGTCAACTTTGGAGCTTAATTTATTATAAATTAACTTAAATTGTTGTCCTACTAATAAATATTAATTTACTGAGACATACGAACTTTTAGTTGAAGGAAATTTTTGAGTTGCTTTAATTTGTGAATGTACATTTTTGAGGCTGCACAGAAAGGTTGTGTTGTGATGAAATTCAATTTCCTTAAGTTACTTATTTGTTTTTTGAATATGATTTAAACAAAAATTTTGAACTTTTTTCCTTTTCAGCCACTTTTTGGGTGAAAAAACTGAGTATAATAAAATTTACAACATATTTATCCACTTTGGCACCAAAACCGGAGCAAAAATTTTAAATTCCAGCGCATTTTGTATATGCTGTATTGACAGCAGTTTCAAAGCATCTGTATGTTAAGCAAAAGAGGAATCTCTCTAATTATATTATCTAAAAATTTTAAGTTTTTTGTCTATCTTATATTAGAAATTGAGATAGTTCAATCAGCTTTCTTTATCCTTATTTTAATGGGATCGTTTTACCATTCATTAGAATTAAACCTTAATTCAAGTCGAATGACTACTACCACTTCTAAATATGTCCAAAAACATTGGCCTTACACATCTGCAATAGATCACATGTTTAATATTTTCACCCTAATAACGGAAATAAATAAAGGCTTCAGATTAAGATTTTAATCGACATAGCACTTCCCTCTTAGAGCAAATCTAAAATGAATAAAAAAATGGTTTGAAAACAACTTTTCACATTGCTTGCGATTCTACCTCCTACTCTACGATTTCAACATCGCAGACTCAGGTTCCATTCCCCAGTTTTTTTTATTAACTTTTAAGCTACAATCAATCTTCGCTATCGCCAAACCTTAACATAGCTACGGGTAGAGCCATTAAACGAATTGAGACTTTTAAACATTTCGTTTTGCTGCGAAATTTTCCGTTACATTTCAAAAAATGGCACCCTTATTTCAACTTGTCCCGCCAAAAAAAAAACCTGCTTTGTTTTTCTCTCCGATATATTTAGATGCTTTCAGTACCTCTACAGTTATTCACCATAACAAAAGAGTATAACTTTGAATATAAGAACTCCAGTAGTAAAATAAATCATTTTCATTATTTCGTATTGTGCCAGATGCGGTTAAATATATCGTATATAAAAAGTTGACTTTACAGTGGCTGTCCACACCAAACCATTTTGATACCTTTGTATAGCCTACTTTTGAACTTATCGTCAAAAAGGAATAAAATTCATTGAAATATACACCAATGTCTCTGCAGTCAGTTTGTCAAAAATTATATTTACGGCTTTGTATACCCTATTGAAATTGGTAGGTATCTGGCTGTCCGTCCGTCAGTGCGTAACATCTAATTTTCTCAGGAAATAGAAAAGCTAGAATCATCACACTTGTGAACAGCTCAGAAGTTATTGGTTAATGAAGGTTTGGCAGTCGAAAAAAAGTTTCAAAGGATTTTAAAGGGGGTCCCCGTACAATGATGTGACCCTTTTAAACTTTTTTCACCGAAGATAGTCGACTAGGGTATCAAATCAAAGGTCTTGATGAGATTTATCAACATCAGCATGAAAAAATAGTATCCCCCTTCGCGATTGTCCACCTGTTGACTAGTAAATCTGAAAAAAAAATCATGGAAGTTATTTTTCATGAGTACAACAACGACAAATACCTCAGAAATCAATACGCGCTCAACTTTGTCAATATTAGTAGAATTTATGAGTTTCAAATTTTCGCCAATAAAATTAGATAGATACCCTTAAATTTAATGAAATTCTGTACTGAGGTAGTTTGATACAAGATTGTCCAATTGTAATTTGTATCAGAATCTAACCATATTCACTAAAATTATTTTCTTCTTCTTCTTCGTAGCGCTACAGCCCCTCTCGAGCCTTCGCTTCCTGCAACAAGCGCCTCCAACTGTCTCGGTCTATTGACCGCGTCCTCCAATTTCGAAATCCGAGCGGCGATGAACTGTCTTCGTCGCCCGAATCAGAACAGCGTTTCCTCTGTTTCCCCATTGGTCTCCGCCCTTCAGTTCTGAACAAATACCTTTTTGTGCATCCGTTGTTCGTCCATACGATTCACGTGGCCAGCAATCGTTGAGACCTCTGGCTCGTCAAAAATTTCATACAGTTCATGATTGCATCGAATTCGCCATTGGTCCCCGTCCAGTTTTGCTCCAATTATTCACCTCAGGATCTGTCTTTCGAAGGCGTTCAATATTTTTGCGGATGGTTTGGTTAGGGTCCATGTTTTCGACCAAAGCATAACACAGGTTTTATCATAGATTTGAATACTTGGAGCTTTGTTTTCCTGTGTATGCAGCTGGTCTTCAAGATCGTCAGAACTGAATAAAATATTTTATTTGCGAGCAGCATTTTTCGGCGTATTTCGTCTCTTTTATTGCCAGATCTCGTTATTTTGGCGCCGAAATACAAGAATTCACCCACATTTACGATATTTTATTCGCCAAGTTTAATATTTTGGGCGTTTGAGGTATTTGTCCTCGACTGCGTCATGATCTTTGTTTCATTATCATTGATTTGTACTCCTATTAGTTTTGCTTCGCAGTCGAGCTCTTTGACAGTTGTTAATGACCATGACAAAATGTTGATGTCGTCCGCATAGGCTACCACTTGGCTTCATTTGTATAATAACGTACCTCTTGTATCGATAGGTAGCTTTCTGGTAACATATTCCAGAGCCAAACTGAATAGCAATGGGGCCAGCCTATCTCCCAGCTTTAGTGCAATATTTGTGTCAAAGGCGTAGGTAGGTTGGTTATTTATGCGGACTTGGGAGGTTGTCGACGTCATTGTCAATTTGGTAAGACGGACTAATTTGGCTAGAATATCAAAGTAAAGCATTATTTCGTTCAGTACATTATGATCAATACTATCGTATTCTCACCTAAAGTCCACGAAAAGCAAAATCATAGCCATTTGAATGTTCATGTTTCACAACAACAACAATGTGCGATCGAACCAGATGTTATATTATTGATTTGATCTTCTTAAAATCGTCAGAAAAGATGCATAACTTAAATACCTTTGATACCCTGTACACCTAATGATATTTTCTATACTGCAACAATATGGTGGGTGGCTGCTTAAATTGGATAAAAAGTTGACTTCCTTTAAAACTATGATTTAACATACAACATAAATATCTGATATCTGCACCCGATATGTTGTGAGAAAACCCTTCTGATAGGATTGGACTCCTGTATATTCAAGTTGTCAAAGACTAAGTTCTACATTGGAACAAAATAAGCTAGACTTTCCATCGTAATTATATGATCCAAAACGCTAAAAGTTTGTGTAATGACACCAATAAATATTAAACTCAAGAAACACTTTCAATAATATGTACATTAAATTCTCGGATTAGAACAAAAAGCCATTGTCACTCCAATTGGGCACCATTTAGTTGAATTGTTATTTATAATATGATGCACACATAACCTTGCGATATTTTTCGGAGGAAAAATGTCTCTCCCTCTGTTATGCACATGCATGAGCTTAAAACCTGCATCAAATATGCATCCCTGACCTTTTCACAAATGTTTAGAGGATATTCAATTGATGCTCCTATGCCAGGAAAGAAAATAACAAACTAGAAAGCATTTAAAGTCGCATTGGCCAAAGAAACAAATTTTCAATCACCTGAAACGGCGGACGACATCGACAAGATCATCGATGACATGAGTTAAAAAATCATGCAGGCAAAAGAGGATCATACGTTCATAACTCCGAGAAGAGAAATGAATCCCTATGAACTCCCTCAAAACATCAAACAACTAATAAGGAGAAGGAATCAAGGTCGTAGTAGAGCTAGGTACACATGTGACACCGCTATGCTCAAATGCTACTCGGATGGCCAATGAAATTTATAATAAGATAAGAGTATTCCAAAACGAGTAATGGGAGAGCTTTTTGCAGAGTCTCAAGACTGGGTGTGGTAGCTTCTGGAGAGTGCCCAAATATTTTCGATACTAACAACAAAATTGTTGTACCATCAATACATGGGATGCAATTCCAAAATGCAAGTACGGCTGAAGCATTTGCAGATTCTTTGAAAATACAATTTCAAGATAACTCTTCAGAAGAGGAGGGTAGAATTGTTTCTATGGTCTACAGACTTCAGAGAGATGACATTCAGCTCGAAGGCAGGATTGAACCAACAAAAGTAGACGAAATCCGAAACCTAATACAGGCACTTAGTAAACCTAAAGCGCCTGGGTATGACACCATTGCCAATTCCATAGTTTTTTAATAACCAGACTAAAGCAATATTATGGGTACGCAAGTATTCCAAAGCGGTTCTTATTGTTTTTCCGAAACCTCAAAAGAACTCACTATTTCCACAAAACTGTAGTCCTATTAATGGAATATTGTTGGTAACAACGAGATTTGTCTCGAGTGATTCTTCCGACGGACTCTAAGCCCGTTCAGTTAGGATGTATCGCAGCTGGGTGGATCAGTGACCAAAGCGTGATGCTGACCACATCACCTCTTTGAGTGCCGAAACATTCGATCAAGATAAAGAGATACTCTGACTTTCTTTAAGCGAAGGCCCCAAAGGGGCTGTAGTGCTAAAGCAAATACAAAAAAATAGTCTCTTCTCGTCGCTGGTGAAAAATGTGGAAATCATGATTCTGTATCGGTTCAATGAGACTATATCTGATAAAGATATCATTCCAGAAGAACAATTTGGCTTTGTAGCTATGCATTTTATTGATCTCCAGTTGGTCAAAGTGGTCCATCTTATAAGAAAAGGCTCAAACTGCAGGAATTCAACAACACTAGCGTCGTTTGACATAGTTTAGGCCTTCAGCAAACTCTGACATGCAGGACTTATTTTCAAAATCCTCCTTCTTGGAAGGCAGAACCTTCCGTGTCAGAACTGATAAATACCTCTCAAGCGTGAGATCAATTGGAGTTCCTGAGGGTTCACCCATCTCACAGGTTCTTTACACTATATTTACAGCAGACTTTCCCCTTCAGGCTTGAAGAGTAACAATTTCGTTATATGCTGATGACACTGTGTATTTATATGGCACGCCAAGCAAGAGTCATCACTTCGAAATTGCAATGCTCAATCAATGTTTTATTGAGATGCTTTCGTAAATGGAAAATTAAAGTCAACAATGACAAAAGCCAGGCACTTTTTATGCCTGGGAAAAAACGACAAACTTAACAGACGCTCATAATTGACACTTAATCTGGACAAAAAAGAGAAACCCTATAGTAAGAGTGATCAGTATTGGACACATTTTAATCGAATTGAAGCCAGCGGTGAAGTTATTGGGGCTACTGATCGATTCGAAGATGAGTTTCTCTAAGCAAATCAGAGCAACGGCTGTGAAGGCAGCTTCGGGCGTTCGGACCGAACCCATCAAGAAAACCGCTCTTGATGAGTGCTATAGGTTCAGTGCCCCTGGACGGAGCAGAAATAAGGAGATGTACAGAAAACGCTTGGCACAGGTATAGAGAGGTCATACCCGACAGTCTCTGATTTGGTGGTGAGAGTTGATGCAGGCGTGATACCTGCTGCCCTCCTTGCTAGAGAGGGCCGCGCTATTTACCTATTTCGAGGTGAGGACCCAAAAGAGGTGGTTGCCAGCGAAGAGGGACAGCGCTCATTCAACGATTGGCAGCAATTTTGGGAGATTTGCACGACAGGCAGGTGGACTACGCGCCTCTTCCCGGACCTGAAACCAAGGCTAAATCGAAGGTATCGTGAGACTGACTTCTATCTGACTCAGGTTTTGTACAGGAGAGGAAGATGATGCTTGGCACACTTGGGTTAGGCTGCAACGGGACCTCTACAAAGAATCAGAAGGATTTTAACCAGGTAGTCTACTTGGGGAGATGCTGACTGATGTTGACAAATGGAACCATGTGATACATAATGTTCGGGCAGTCGTAAAAGATAAAAAGGGCTCCTCGCAGCTGGAGACGTCGAGGCTGGAGGGTTACTTTTCTAGCAATCCCTGTTCTGCCATCTCCATCCACTAGAGGATGACTCCAGGAGACATAGGTTGGTTAAAATCTTAGAAAGTTTTTTCATTCAAAATATTGCAGTTGGTAACAACTTTTGACCAATTCCGAAATTTAATGGTATTATGAAAACCCTCTGTTGTTAAGCAAGAACAATCAGAAATATCGCCACTTTAACTTGTTAGCTGCTTCAATGTGTATGCATGTCAATCCATACCATCATTTTTTTATAAGATGAAAGCAGCAAAACAATTTCTAACCTACTAATCACCTCAAACTTCACCGGTCTGCCGCTATCCCCGAAAATGAATCCATTCACTTTACTCAACGCTCATAACAAATTAGCAATAATATGTAAAGTACAAGACCTTATTGATTAAAAGCGGCAGCAATAAGATCAACAACCAAAGCTAACAAATTAAAGCCCAAGTAAAAGAAGAAGACGAAAGTGATGGAAACAAAGAAAGAAGAAAAGACAGTCAATGCAAAGTTAAAAAGTTAAGCTCAATGAAAAATATCAAAGCACACTACTCGGTAGTGACTTTTTTGGCAGTGAAAGTGAAACATTTTCATATCATCTAAGTACAAAATCAAATAGCACCTACCAACTTACAAAATGAAAATAAAACACTACATCTACCTCCCATAACGTAAATATAGTGCACAATGAAAACTTCATGAGTTTAATTTTCGAATATTTGCAAATTGTACATACACTACAGCGTATATATTTCTATCGATGCAAAAATATAGTTTAAAGAAAAAACTCTTTCACGTTTTCATTTTCAAGCTTCATCAATTTAACCTGAAGGTGTTTAGTTTACCTTCTTCTTCTGGTTTTGGCTGTACGTATTGTATGTTCGCAGCTTTTATTGTTGAGGACACACTTGAATTGATTTTCGGCCGTTGAACTTTACCGCGGATGAATGGATGGTTGGAATCAATTTGGAAAAGTAAAATTGTGAAAGAAGCGCGGAATTTATTTTTAATCATCATGCTACCTTTTTTGTGGATATAATTTATTTTAATTGTCAGGGAAAAATTATAGTGGGTGGTCGGTTATAAGATGGGAGATTTTAATGAAATAATGCTTTTAGCGATTTCACAGTTAATTAATAGTTTGTAAAAATTTTGATGAAATTAGCAGTCCTATTTTTTATATATTATTTTTGGAGTCCCTTGCATAATAAGCCCATAAATGATTAATGGGTTACACGGCGATTTCCACAAGTTTGAATTGTTCAACATATGTTTGATGCCTGAAATTTAGCTACAATGCCCTCGAAATAAACCGAAAATCAAAGCTTGTAAAGCTCATTTTTAAGAGTATCGTAAAAAAATTTTACAATGCCCTACTAAAATCGCGACCTGTCTGTCCGTACGTCCGTGCGTCACAACAAGTTTTCTCGCAGACTACATAAACTAGAGTGATAAAATTGTGTACGTAGGTCAAAAGAGGTGCCTTTTCAAAGGTTGCAGTACAAAAAAAAATATTTCAAAGTGTTTAAGGGGGTCTCTCCATATTTGGGATGACCCTTGAGAAAAAAATGTTTATCAAAGGTAGCCAATATGGGTATCAAATGAAAGGTTGATGAGAGCTTTTCAAAATAGGTCTTAAATTAGAAGCATTTTCATGGAGGGGTGCAGGGTGAGGGGAACAGAAAAATCCTGAAAAAAACCAAAAAAATTGGTCTTTATGAGTACATGGACAACAAATACCGCAAAAGTCAAAACTCTATCAAATTTGTTAATTATAGCACATTTTACGGCTTTTTTGCTTTCGTCCATAAAATCGAAAGGCGACTCTTAAATTTGCCAAAAATTTTTGTCTAAAATTTTCACATAAAACACCTGTTTTCTGAAAGTTTCATAAAAATCAAGCCATAAACAGCTAAGGTATGGGCGATTGAAAATTTATCAATTATACCAACAATTACACATCATATTGTGTAAATGCACGTTCGCAAAGGACCCAAACACTACAAATGTGTAACGATTTTGATGAAAATTTTTAAGAAGTATTTTGTAACATTGATATGTTATCATGTCCACTCAAACATTGTCGTGAGTACACTGAAAATAAAATGGTGGCAAATCAAAATACATAGTAACGATATATTAGTTCTCCAAGCTCAATTCATGGAATATATGTATGGGCCAAGTTTTGACATTCAGAAGACGTTGTTTGAATGTCAAATTGTTTTACAATACCCTTCTGGTAGGAGCACTCTCCTGCTCCTTTTATTTTAGAACACAGCGTAGTTTCCTACTTACCACGCTGGTATTTCTATAAGAGAAAAAAATAGGGCAATCAACATTTCGGAATTCGAATGTTCTGTTAAGGGTCCTCTCACGCGTGGAACGTTATCTTTAAGGAAAAAAATTCTCTAGAAAGTGCGAAAAATATAATTGACTGCTAATTCTTTGCCAAAATCTGCGGAACGGTGGTAACTTTACGAAAACATTAGTGAGCCCATCCATATTGGACACCTATGATCAGGAAACCCTAAAAAAATCTCCGGGTGATGTCTATGAAATCTAAAATCGGCATAGTTTGTTAATAATTATTAAATTTTTAACTTTGCGTTTTCTGAATATAACGGACACGCAAAGTTAATGATATTTCGCTTTGATGCTACACATATTAATTCAATATATTTTGCAAGTTTCGAATTATTGAAAAATATTAAAGTTGCAGGTATTTGATTTAATCTAATATGTTTCGATAAGTTACTTTTATGGGTTGCGCAAAACATAGAGTATAATAGTGATAGCATTATTAAATATAGGGGGGATCAATTTCACTACGTATTTGGCATTGAGAAATTAACATTTTCATTGGTATTTAAACATTCGAATAAAAACTATGATTAAATGAGAAAATTTAATTATATCTTTCGAAGAACTTTATAATTCTCTATAATGATGGTACTCAATTTTAAAATATAATTAATCAAAACGTGATAGAATACACCCAGCCCAAAAATATCCATCCGATTCGTCTCTGCAAAATTTTACCGTAAAGGCTCAATTTCCTAATTTTTCCAAATTTTTTCCGCAACAAAAATGAACTTGCAAACTCATCCTGACATCAAACTCTGTTAAGTTCACTGGAATGTGAATAAAGGGATTAGCATTTCAAAGAAATTATCCACCTTCATCTCTCTGAAAGTATCAAATTTCCTAATGTGAATTGACCCTCTCAATATTAAACAGAAATTTGCACAGGTTGCAAATTTTGCAAACCTCAGACAGGGAACCAAAATTTTATTCTATCATGTAAGTTCATTGGCCTGATAAAGTTCGCCATAAGTTGGCAGGTTACCAAATCAGACGGCCAACCTTGAACTCCAATCAGAAGCGTGGCTTCTTCATTGAAAATTAATAAAGGGTCCCTCATCGAACATAAAATGGATGAGTTTGTTAGTTGTTGATGTCATTGAACTTTTTTGAGATTAGATGGCACGTTTTTGCGCTCACATATGCATACTGAAGGGATTATAATGTCTTGGGTGCTTTGAATCGGAAATTATTGAATAATGTCAGAGATTATCAAATTTTTTCAAAGAAATTAAAGCGTTAAGTCAGGATGAATTAATATGATCAGGCATGATAGAAGAGGGTTATTTTAATTGGTCGAATTCAATGAATTTAATTTTACTTTTTGGCCAAATATAAAACTTTTTTTTCACCAAAAAATTTCAAGCTAGCCTCACATTTACATTTTTATTAAGTCCCCTCGCCTATTTTTCAGCTGCATCCAAAAAGCTCTTTTGAAACGCTTACTTATTTTCCGACCAGCGCCTTAATTGTTACAAAAAATAAAAAGAGAAAATTTAACAAATCAATTGCTAGAATAAATGAGAAATTGACCAGAAATATTTAACACAACATTCTTGAATCTTCCTTCAAGTTACTTACGAGGTACATTGAAATGCATGTTAAATAAAAAATTAAACCAAAAAGTAGGCCCATATGCGAGTTTTGAAGATAATCACATCACACCTTAAAGTGTTTTGAAATGAAGTAAGCTTGAGTTTTACTTCGAAACACTGGCGTAAAGGATCAAAGTTTTGAAAATTTCAAAGTCAGCCTTGAATGCCTGCAACAAGTCAGAACTATTTGCATCATCAAACGAAAATTTTGTATAGAAACCAGACAGTCTTATTGACTACAGAAATTTCCAGCATTTCACACCACGTTATTCAAATTAAAAATGTTAAGGAAAATTTGGTAGAAGGGGCCATAACCTCAGATAAAGCAGGAACTGTCTCAAGGAGGGCTCTCACTCACATTGCTCTCAAAGATAATTAGTTGCGTAGTCAATGCCACAAAAAAATCTGTCAATTAGTCCATCGACAGATTTTTTTTGTGGCATTGACTACGCAACTAATCATCATTACGAACGAATATACAAGTGGAAGCAATAAAGAATCTGGGTATATACTGAAACTATCAAAAACTATGACACTTACGTCAAGACCAATATACAATACTATAGACAACAACAATAGCTACCGTAAGTGTACACGATTCATAACATCAAAGAATGAAGTTTGCCAGTTTAGAATGCAACATCTTCAGAAGCTTCAACTAATAATTACTTCATAGTTTAACAGTATCAGATACGCCAGTATCCCAATTCAACTCGACAAGACCATAGCCTCATAGGCAACATGTCTTCTCAATCGCTGGAAATACATCCTATTTACAAGGGACCTCAGGTTCTCTAATTTCAAAAATATCTTGCTGCACGAAGAAAGTTTTGGTAGTTTTTGAATTGCCAACACTTTGTACTAACGTAGGGCAGATGAATTTTTGGAGGAATGTGCGTAAGCCTAGGAGGCTCGCTTAGTGAACAGCACCTCAAATGACTTAAAATTATTCGTTTCCATACAATATCCATACAAACAAATTTCATTTGCGGTAGCGAGCATAAACATTATACATTTGATTCTTGCAATAAGGGTTCCAAGATCGAGCAATGACACCATCAAGATCATTCAGGCAGGTGAGCATTGTCACGGAACTAAACATGATACGAGGACTGTCCAATAAGTACTCAGCCTATAAAAGAAATTTTTTTGGAAAAGCGGCGATTTATTTCTTCACATAATCTCCTCGTAGCTCGATATACTTAATCCAGCGATTCTCCAACTTCATTAACCCGTCTGAAAAATAAGTTTTCTCAAGGTCTGTCTCATCATTTGATTCAAATTTCTGCCCGGCGAGTGACATTTCCAAGTTTGGAAAAAAAAGAAGTCTCACGGGGCCAAATTAAGAGAGTATGGTGGTTGGGGTAGCAGTTCGTAGCCCGATTCGACCAATTTGGCCGTGGCGGTGGCGCAGATGTGAGCCGGTGCATTGTCATGGTGGAAAAGCACATTCGCCAAATGGGGCGTTTTTTCTGCAATTCGGAACTAAATCGGCCCAATAATTCGGCATAGTAGAGCCCTGTGACCGTTTTGCCCTTCTTCAGGTAGTCGGTGCAGATCACGCCTGGTGATTCTCAGAAAACGGTGGCCATAATCTTTCCAGCCTAAAGAACACTCTTCGCTTTTTCTGGAACACGTTTGCTGGGTGAAGCCCACGGTTTCGACTACCCCTTGGTCTCTGGTGTGTACCAGTGGCGCCGTGTTTCGTTGACGGTCACGAAACAACGCAAAAACTCCTTCGAATTGCGATTAAATAGCGTCAACCACTGCTCTGAAGTGGTCTCACGGTTGCGTTTGTTGTCGGGAGTGAGCAAACGCGGCACCCATCGCACCGACAGCTTTCTCACACGCCCAAAATTTCATGCAGGGTATGACTGACGCGAATTTTCGAAATGCCTACTGTCTCTGCTATCGCACGCACCTTCAATCGACGGTTTGCCAATACGAGCTCGTGGTTTTTTATCACATTATCCTTCGTAGTTACCATTTTTGGGGCACCTAGGCGTGACACATAAAAAAACCGACGTGCAAACACGTTGAAACTCGTTAAACCACTTTTTCACTGTCTCCATTGCAGGAGTAGAGTCACCGCACGCAGCATCCAAGCGCTCTTTGATTTTGCTGTGCGGTTTCCTTTCCAAAAATACGAATCGAATCACGGGTCAATATTGCTCTTTCTCCATTTTTCTGAAATCTGCGGACACACCCGCTTCCACACGCGGTCAAAACAAAAATACGACTCCGACTCGGCTGAAATTTTGACAGTAGCCTACGAGAGTATACTATAAGATGGTGAATCTCTCTTGCGATAGTGGCGCCATCGGGTGGTGAGGCTAAGTGTTTTTCGGATCGCCCTCGTATAATGTCTAAAATAGTTAAGGAAAAAGTTTCCCCTAGAAAGATTTTGTATGCATCTCTATCCCCACATTAAACCTAGATGAATACCTCAACGTGGAGTTTGTCACAGTACAAATAACCATATTATCACAAACGGTCATCCCTTGACTTTCACCAGCATCGACATCTTTTCACAGCTTTAGTAGCCAATTATGGTATGCAGAAGAAGATCTTGGTTGTTAAATTTGCAGTAGCAAAGTTATTGTAGGCGAAGATTCATTTCAAGTTAAAGCCAGGAGTTATAGAGGAGTCTTTAAGTACCTAGTGATTCTAATAACTCTGGGGTTAAAGCAATCAAAGTTTATACGTCAAATCAACTCTCTTATCATCAAAGATTCATAGCCTCTCTCAGATATTGATGAATTAATTAACGAAAATGCACTTTCTTACGATTCTCGACCTCAAAACGCCATTTATCAAATTCTACTAAAAGAGGGATCGAATAACAAGATAGTGTTTACAGTTTCGAGTCGATCACTCCACAAATTCATCGCCGTGCTTTCTGGCGTCTAGAATACTTGAAAGACGAGGTATTTCACTACATCTAAAACTTTAGGTCTTTGTATATCTAGGTGGCCTTCTGCTGATTACCAATATGTAGATCTGATAAGACTCTTCAGCAAATTTCATTGGGAGGTGGTAGGATCGAAAAAGAAAAAAAAGACAAAAAATACAGAGGGCTCAAAAGGGATCGACGGTTGATCAAAATATCTGGAAAGTATCTGAATTCATAAACATGTACACTTCCAACATGCTAAAGTTTTGTTGTCCCCGCTTGACTTTGTTATCCGAGTATCACTAAGTGATGGCTACCAAAGTTGTAACCAGAGAAATTACTTTCTCCTCCTAGATAAATTACCCGTTTGGAAAACTGCTCGCTTATATTCCTTTCAACTCGTAAGCAGCCACAGTAACATTCGTTCAGAAGCGCTAGAAAAATAATTGCTCATCTGCCAAAATCGACACAGTTGCCAGTTTAAAATAACTTAAGATGGTGAACTCAGACACCACGTGATGTGGGAGAAGATGTTTGAAACCCTGACAAATTTCTTTTCAAACTCAATCAGTCACTATCCTAGAAATTACTTGTATATCACTTTTGATATGTCAATTCTATCTGGTAACCAGGGGTGAATTTGGTTGTTACACCACCGATGATGATAAGCATGATAATTGTGGTAAGAGGGAAGCTAAATTTTATTATTGCGTTCTTACCTCAGGGCTATAATTACTAAACTGCCAAAATACTCCTGATTTCGATTCCCCGACAGATTGGTTTCACATTTTTCTCCCAACCAAGCCTCCTTACCTTTCCGTATTCAGCACCGCCTCGATGTCTATCAAAGAAGAATATGTCCCTACATAACAACATTTTCATTCATTTGAATGTACAGGTATATGTTTAACAACAGTTTGGGCCAATCTGCTTCTGGTAGAGAAAAATTTATCACCCAGTTTATCAAAAGTGCGAGATGGTTTTCCACTCAAAAATTGCCCTCTATGTTGTAACATATCTAAAAAATACTTGATAGCTTGTCTCCAGCAGAAATCATGCAGACCAGCGTGAATAATTATGTAATTTGATCTTCATTCTTATTTTTAAACAATAGTGAAATAATTGACGGTAAACTATACGCAATAGAAAGGATCTTTAAGTTAGGTCGTTAGAGCGCATCTATTTAAAGCAGCTATTCATTGATTCATGATTAAACAAGGTATCACTGCATGGATACCTTCTCTTTATAAAGAGTCCATCAATGCGGAGTTGCTAAACTTTACTTGCCACTGGAAGCGCTTAGATTCACTGAATTATAAACAAGACTCAGCGATGCAATTTCAAGGTTCAGTCATACTAACAGTATGTACCAAAGCTACTGTATCTTTCGCTGTGTTCAAACTTTTATAGAAAACTCTAGGATCAAAGCTGCACCCGCAGTTATGCGGCTTTTTTTATATCTAGGAACGTATATCACTCAATGTGCTGATATTAGTGATGCAAGTGACGCTCCTCCTAATTGACGGGTGTTGCGTACTGCGGTGTTCATTGCAGACATTTGAATTATACCAGAGTTTCTAGTTTCTAGGGTGGCTCATGCAAGGAATGCTCTGCCCGTGATGGGTCACCTAACACAAAAATATGCTCATTGGAGAGAGAGAAAAAGGAATGAAGGAAGGATTATTATGAGAAACAAAATTTTTAAAATTACCCTCCATAATATGTACAGCCTTGACAAATAGTATTGGGCGCCAACAATTTTTTCAATTTTTTAGGGACCATGAAATTCGAAGAAAATAAAGCAATTTAAATAGTTGTACAAGTATATTACTATTTAGTTAAAAGAAACCAAGCTTTGATGACGGGAGAGATTGTTTTTGGCAAAGAGCCTTCTAAATTTTTTTAGATTGATCGCGCTTCATTCTTGGCTTAGGCACTATTCCAGCTCTCTTTTTAGTCATGTGGCAACTGATTTTTTGCTTTGATAAAGCCCATAGATGTTCAATTAGGTTCAAGTCTGAAGACTGGGGAGGCCAGTTCAGAAGTTTAACGTTATTTTTCCGAAACAACATCATGATGTGGGAAGATTTGTGATATGATGCATTGGAATTCAACGCCATCCATATTTGTATCGCCGGAAAATGTCAAAAATGAGGACTCCAACATGAATTCCAATGCATTATATATTTTGTGGAGTCCATTTGGCCTCGTACATGAACAATTCGCCAACTCCTGAATCCATCATGCTGCCCCAAACCATTACGCTGCTGCTGTCGTATTTCACGGTTGGTACCCAACTCTCTGGCTTGGACTCTTCTCCAACTCGATGACACTCAGAGGTCACACCGGGTATACAAAAAATTATGAAATAAATTGATAAATATTGAATTCAGAAAAATTAAAATCAATTTTGTTAAATATTATTACAACATTGAATATACTAACTCATCTCAAAATTTAACTTGTCTGACCGGATAACATTCGACCAATCTCCTGCGGTGAAACTTTGTTGTTTCATGGCCTATTCGTATATGGTTTTCTTGTGCACCTCAGACAGGTACGGCTTCTTCCTGGCCTTACATCCTTTTGGCGCAGCTTTTTGAAGTCTTCTTCGAACGATTCAAGCAGGAATGGGTCGGTTTATATTACTTTTACTGACAACACAGCTGCGAGTTCTGAAGAGGTTGTTTCCCAATTTTTCAACGACATTCTCATAAACTGGCGGTGCTCACGGGCAGTCGTGATGAGTTCTCTTCTCGTTTTATGTCTATTTTGTATGTGATCCAAAAACAGAGGATCGCACAACAGTATATTAAACGCATCACCGCGAATGTTTCATAACCTTGGAAATCTACACCTGTGATTTTCCTTGTTCATATAAAATCTGTATCTGCTCACGTCTTTCAAATGGAACCTCTTTGTTTTGATCATATTCCAACAATGACACTTCGATCACATAAACAAAACATCAAAAGCGCACTGGATCACCGGACGTGTCGACAACAAGCGTTAGTAGCGAACTTACATATAATTTCAAAAATTGGAAAATCATATAGTTATAAATATTTTTTATTGCTCCCAACCGCGTAATTGCTAGCATCTGCACGAGTATTTATTTCGCGAACTTTTGCGGTGTTGGCAATAATGTCCTCAAACAAAAGGTGGGGGTTTTTGCCATACTTAACGTGCACGTGCAGAATTTGTAGGGTGCTCAATAATTTTGGCCAAGATTATACATTGAATACCATGAAAAGAAACAGTTTTCATGTTTATTTTTTACTATCTAAAATACTCTTTTCTCTAGAAATATTAAAATTGTAGCCTTGCTAGGGTTTTTTACTACTTACGAAACCGTCCGTTTGTGTGTCACAGCAGTTATTCTCTGATTAAAGCAACTACAAACACCAAACTTTGTAGTTAGATCAGAAATGAAGATTTCTTGAAAGTTTGAGTATCAATAAATTTTTCAACGGTTTTTTACCGAAGATAGTCATGTTTGGTGTCAGATCAAAGGTATTGATGAGAGCTTTCCAAAACCACAACAACTCAGAAGTCGGAATTGTTAATAATAGTATGATCTTTAAATTTTACATTTTCTCCAATAAAATCTTATGGGAACCTTTAAACTCAACGGAATTCGGCATTTAAGGAGCCTTACAAAGTCGTAATACCTGTAAGTTTGAAGGAAATCGAATCATATTCACGGAAGTTAAAGCCGTTTGAAATTTTTCTACTTTCAACAAATGTAATGCAAGATTTTACGTGGGTGGTTCAAATATGTTCGGACAAATACTCTGACACCTATATTTACTATAGAAAAAATCTACAAAAATTTACATTTTGTCTATGTACTGCCCCTTACAAGTTACGCATTAAGCTTTTTGATGCCGGTATCGAAGAATTCCTTGGGCAACTCGGACAGCCATGTGCGCTCGAACTGCTCTACCTCGTCGTCGGTGTTGAATCTTTGACCTCCGAGGGCTTCTTTCTGTGGTCCAAACATGTGGTAGTCGTAGGGTGATAAATCCAGACTGTAGGGAGAGTGTTCCAGTACCTCTCACCCCAATTCCGATATTGTATGGAGCGTGAGACGCACGGTATGAGGGCGTGCGTTATCCTGGAGAAAAGTCGCTCTTCGTGCTGGTTCAGGAACCCATCGCGCAGTAATTTTGTGAAATTGAAGGTGTTCGTGGATGAAAGACTCTACACTACCAATACTGATGCCGAACCCAGCCAAAATGTCTCAAACGCGTCAAAAACACAATCATACGGAGAAGAAGCCTACTTTACGTTACTCCGTATTTCTTGATTCATCCAGCCAAAGTATCAAACAAATCTAATTTCTATTTCGCGTTCCCGAATTTCCCGACGCGGTACCGAAAAATATACTACGCTAACTCAAAACCGACGAAAGCTACGCTAATGAAAAGTCAAAACCAACAAAGGTACCGCGTACCGCACGCGACGCGAAACCGACCTCAGCGGATCTACTCAAACCCTACCCTCGCGACGGCATACTTACCATGGACTCTACTCACCGCTGAAAGTAGTAACCACTGGAAAGGAAAGTCGTTGTTAAGGTTTTAGCAATTCATTATATTGTTAACCTCATTTCGTTTTTCAATAGGTATTAGACCTCTACTTGTATAAATGTTCTTTGCTATGTTTTTTTATTGTTTGTTTTCAACTAATGTTTTAAATAGGAAATCAGTCTTTTTATTACATATACTATCTTTATAATATTAAATAATCTATTTCTGTTTCTCTTCTTGTTTATTACGTCGAAAAGGAGTTTGACATTCTTTTTTTTGTCTTGTGTGTGATTTTAATGAACAGTCCTGACAGTAAAATGTTATTTAGTTTTCTTTCCTTTGTAATAGAAATTGTAAAATTTATTCTGGGCATTCCTTTATCCCCTTTTTACATAATCTCGTTTAACTATTTTATTCATATTAAATTCTTCATTTTTTTATATATAATTGTCAAACCAAGCCTTTTAAAAAATTTAATGATCCTTACAATACAAACAAGAAAATATTTTCTTATTACTAACTATGTAGACATAAAAATACAAGTGCAAATTTTGAATTTCCATTTCTTTACGTCGTGAATTTTGTTTTTCTTTACAAGTACAACTTGTCTTCAAAGCCCTATAATTTTTATAAGTTAACAATATTTTATTATGCATGCGTACGTAATGAGTGTAACAATATTTCCAAATTCTCGAAATGATTCATTTAACTTATCGATATAAAGTTTTCATTTTTTATAAATTGAAAAAGGAAATCAATTTTTTATTGCAAACGCTATGATCATGAACATATATTTCAATCCAAATTAAGTTGAGGAACGGTACAAAGAACGTAAATTGTCCTAATATTAAACCCTGGCCATGACATGGAAAAAAAAAAAATCTGGAATTTGTTTAGAACTGTTGAATGGTGAATTGTTTTAGAGTATATGGAAGCTATAAGGTAGAATACGTTATATGGTAGAGAGCCGTTGGATTTGGGAAGAATTTACGGTAAAATAATTTGAGCCTGCGCTATTCGGTGGCACTTATTAAAACAGAGTATTGATTTCAGTAATGCCATTGAAATCGGAATATATTAAAGAGTTATGAGCTTAAGAAATTGATATGGATCAGGAATTGTTTCTTCTTAAAGGCTGTAGGGACACGCATGGCCATTCATAAGAGCTAATCAGACATACACCAAAGATGGGCAAGCATTAAAATTTTTTTTTCAATGGATTTAAACCGCTGAAACATTGGATATTTAAGAATTTCCAAATTGCTCTTACATTAACCGTCAATTTGGCTCGATAAGCATTCTGATGTTCGTGCTTGTCAGCAGCAGTTTCAAGCCCCAAGGTTTAACGTTTATAATATAACATAGAACTTCAGAGACTCTTCTCGTATTTCTGCTTTAAAAAGAGTAGAATGTGGGTAGCCGTTTGCCAAAAAGGACGTCACGAAATAGACAAAAGTCCTATATATAGTTTTACAAAGAACAATCAGTATTTAATATATTACTAGTAAAGATTCGCTTCCGTTGAATTTGCAACCAAAAACAATTCTTGTGAACGTTACTGATGAAATTTGGTTTCGAAAATTGTAAAAGAAAAATTACTCATTCAAATTCTAAAATTGGAATTTTAAGCTTATTACTAAACAAAACTCCCATTGTTTTTCACGAAAATGCAACACTCGGTAACTAGTTTTGAAATGCACTTCCAAGTGTCGAGAGCTATAAACTTTCCAACGGAGCATAAACCCTGAAATAATGACTTAGTATCGTCATAGTTTATGTCATTTTTATATTATTTAAAATGATTAAAATGATATGTATGGTAGGAGTGTGAACTTCTTAGATGAAAATAGCTAATGCATCAATGTATGTTCTGTGATTATCATTGTGATGCAATAGAAACAGCAGTAAGAAGTTCAACTGATAATTGTTATCGCTGAAATCTAAACAAACGTATTGTTATCGCAACATGTTATGTAACACTCTCGAGTGGGTTCTCTCGGGGACATGTAGAAGCGGTTCACCTCTAGAGACTCGCGCTTTGCCCCAAAATGGCAGCATGCTGGCAGACGAAGTTTATTCTATTGCGATATGACCTTTGCATTTCCCGGATCGATACGTTTCAATGCTTCAGTATTGACTTAATACGTGTCGTCACAATCGCAGCCGTATGTATCTACGTTTTACAGTCGTCGTTCGGTTGAATTTTCCTAATTATTTGTAAATGTATTTCCTAGATTTTCGATCGTCACAAGAAAACTTCAGAGCCGGGTTTACACGGATAGCCTTGTGACTTTTAAATATAACAAACAACACTTCACACTTCAATTAGACTTTATTAATGGTTAACTCTATCAACGGTTACACGTTCTGCTTCCTTACTTTCCGACCTCTTAGCTCGAGCTCTTTACCGCAACCCGGCTGCCATGTAGCTGTCCATCTTCCTTTCACATCCCACGACAAAATTGACGTGGGATGTGCAACCGTCACGACCAACATGAGATGGCGAGCCACATAGCAGCATGGTGTGTTTGTAGTGGTCACTCAGCGGCGTCGCCTGATTCATTACAACTTGCTGCCGTTCCTCTAGTCATCTGTCACTTGCAGAGAACTTTATCCGTTGGATGGCAATTTAGCCACCACTTAAGAGGGCACGATGGGGTTGGCTTCTTATGGAAGCCCCATGTTTGCTGAAAAATTCTTTTGAACAGGAGTTTGCCATCTTCCGGCTACCTTTAAAAAATGTCTCCTTGGTTTCGTCCAGCCAACCACTGGACGAAACCCTGGAGACATTTTTTAAAGGTAGCCGAAAGATGGCAACCTCGTGTTCAAAAGAAGTTTTCAGCTTGCTTAAGCCAAGCATATTTCATATTATTCAGGCACTGGTAACTGTACTGACCTGAAGCATAACCTGAGTAGAATACTCTGTATAGCAACAAGAAGATTGAGTAAGGGGTTATACTCTGTGTGCATAAAGTAGTTGTTACTTCTGACCTTACTTGATTCTATTGGCTGAAAAAGACTGAGCCAAAATCACACAATATTTATGAGTATACTAAATCGAATTTATAATAAATTTTGGTTGATGATTATTGGAATACCGGGTAACTTGCCAAAATTTTTTGGGGATGCTTTCGAAATAGGATTGTTTGTTAAAAAGTGAATGCTACTTGTTTCACGGCTATTTATTTGCATACCTCGCAAATGTACAGATTTTAAAAATCGAATGCATGCCTTTTCGTTTAGAAAATGTTCAAAATCAAATCATTAGAGTCATCATGCTAATCACGCTCACTCGCCTATTCAAATGACACATTCTTGCATGTCTACTTCACCCATCATCCGTCATAATCTTTCCAGTATAGAAATTATGCAAACATTTTTGCAAATTTCATTCCATACATCTCTACCTTGACGAACAACACTTTCCTAACATTGCTGTTATGCATCATTGCGTGGAATAAGACAAATTTCTTAGCATGTAGACACGAAAGCAACATGCAACAAAGTAAACAATGCGCGGGAGTGCAGATTTCTTCTTCCCCATATCAATTTGTAATTTGTTCAACTACAATATCTACTAAGTGAATCAGATACACCACACTCTTAAAAATGCATATTGATTTAAAGTTGATTTTCAAGGAAGTTAATCTCTTCTTCAGTCTTAAAGATACTCTGTTCAATGCATCGTAAGCTTGCACGTACTTAACTATTTCCCAAATGAATTACTTAGCATAAAGATAAAGGTATGGTGTGCAGAAAAAAAAAAAATCATATGTTAGATAGTTGCGAAAGTGTATTGTTTATTCATTTCGAACGGATGTTTAAGGTTACGGGAGTTAAACAGTTCGTCGACCTTAACGTATATGTAGATGTTAGGTTACACGATATTTATTGTACTCGTGCAAGCTTTCTAAATTCGTCACAATACAACACAACAAACTAAATATCATGTTGTTTGCATTGAATAAGTGCAGGTCGAAAACTTTCTTCTTCACTCACATAATTAATATTTGGATATGAAATATCAAATACCATTAAATTGATACTAATAGGGAATTTTCGGTTGGATATAATTGTTTGATTTATTGTTGAAACGTGATTGGAAAGATTTGATTGTAGGAGATTTTTTTGATAGTTCAGGGGGGAGTTTTTATATCTTTTTGAATGGAATGCTAAGTGTTTTCCTTTTATCATTTGAACGAATTAATTTTTCACAAATGTCAAAATTAATGCCAGATACTAAATAATTTACCAAGCATTTCGTTTTGTACATTCCTTGGATAACAAAATTTTATACAGAAGCTTATACGAGTATTTTCTACAGAATATCGGACTTAAAATCAGTAATAAATATTTGCTGAGGAACGTTTTTTAAGAGCTGAAAATCTTCGAACCGGAAGATTCATCATCATCATTTCTGGCATACCTCTAATTCGGGCCTTCACCTCCAATAGGAGTCGACTCCAATCGTTGCGATTCGGCGGCCTTGTTCGCCAATTGGAAATCGCAAGCAGGGATATGCGGTCAGCATCGATTGATTCTTCTCATCGTTTCTTCGGTCTCCGAACTGGACGTTTCGCTTGCGCTCTACCCTTCAACTTCTCCTGCCCATTGTAGTTTACGTCGCTTTACGCATGCGGATACAGGTGGATCTTCATGAAAATTGTACAACTCGTTCTTGAACAAAGTCTCTAATCTGCTCCAAAATTCATTGGACCAAATATCCTTCTGAACACTTCGCGAAATATTTGAAAGAGCCCAGGATTTAATCCATACAGCAGCAAAGGCCTTATTAGTGACTTGTATATGCTAAACTTATTTTCGTTGCGAACACCTCTAGATCTTAGCATAGAATGTACTGAGAAGAAGGCTTTCTTTGTTGCGTTTATCCTTTTCAATATTTGGTTCTTTTCTGTGCCCTTTCTATCAAGATGGACTCGTTACGTGTGGGAAGCTATCCACAATTTCCAGCTTGTAGCCTCCTAAGGCACGTCTTTCCTTGTTTAGGTCATCAAATTAGTTTTAGTTTAATTGACTAGGAGGCCGACTTTTTCGTTTCAGACCCCAGCCGTATGAACGCCTACTTCGCATTTGGAATTGAACTGGTCATAATGTTAACGTCGTCGGCATACGGTACTAGTTGTCTAGACTTATACTCGTATAGCAAAGTGCCTGTGGTATCGGCTGGTGTTTTACTGACCACATGTTCCAGGGCAATATTGAACAAGATTGGGGCAAGTCCATTCCTCTGTCTTAGACTTTGGGAAGCTTCCAGTCAAATCTCCATTAATTTTGACGTAAGGCTCGATGTTTAGCATTGTAACCTTGATGATGCGAATAAGTTTAGTCGGGGCGTTAAGATAGGAAGATTGAGTCTAATTCAATTTTGTACATACTGCAGCTCTGTTGTAAAGTACTCAATACTATCGTATTATAGGATACCAATGTGTTTTTTTTTCTCTCTTTTTTTTCATGAAAAAATGATCATATTGGCAGAATACTTCTAGAAGAAAACCGATAGTGTACTCTCCTATGGAAGTCAGTTAAACAAACTGTATGTGTAAAAATATAGTCAGTAATTTTTAATAGCTGTTTTTTCAGTGGAGAACATAAATCAATATACATTAATTTATTTGCCATTTTTATGACATTTCGACGTTGATAAAAATTTAAATTGTAAACTCCATTACCAAACATGCTGGGTAGACAGACCTACACTCATGTCAGAAGGCTTTTGTACTTAACTTATAAAATGCAGTTACCAGTAACGTATAAAATCAAGAAACATGTCAAAGAGATTTGCTCGTTTAAAAGAAAATCCATTGTTTCTCCAATTGAACTAACAAAAATCACTCAAATCATGAAATCCCAAAAGCGTTTACGTCATCGATTTTATATGAAATTTTAAGAAGATCAAATTAAAACTGGAGTGTCTGATTCGATGGAAAGTCTATAAAATATCAAAATAGTGTGTTATTGCTATTGTAATTGGAGAAAAATTCCCTGAGTATGATACGAATTTCATCAAACTTACAGAGTATTAGGATCTTGTGTAAGGTTACTTAAATATTGAGTTTTGTTGGTTTTAAAGGCATCCATACGATTTTATTGGAGAAAATGTGAAATTCGAAGATCATACTATTACTAGCAAAGTTGAACGAATTTTGACCACGGAGGTATTTGGTATTGTTATACTCATATATATCTCCCTTGATAATTTTTTCAGATTTTTTAGATCACAGGTGTGCAATCACGAGGCGAAAACACATTTTACATGTATTTCCCCGCTTGTGCCCCCACTGAAGCAAAAACTATCAGTTTAAGAACTGCTTTGAAAAGCTCTCATAAAGAACTTTCATTTGATACTCATATCGGCAACCTTTGATGAAATGTTTTTTCAGGGGCCACTCCCCTATACTGTAATCATCGATTATATTCAAAGGTACCGTTAAGATTTTATTCAAGAAAACGTAAAATCGATAAATCACACTATTCATACTATTACTAACAATTATTACTAACAAAGTTGAGTGAATTTCGACTTCTCACGTATTTGTTGTTGTTATACTCATAAAGGCCTACATTCATGATTTTTCGGATGAAAGGTGTCCAATCGCGAGGGGGTACACAAAAAGTTCATACGTTCCCCCTTCCCCTGCCCCGCACGGCACTGATAAGGCAATTTCGAAAAGATCTCAATGAGACCTTTCCAATCACATCCTACTCGACTACCAATGATGAAAAAAAATGTTAAAGGGTCACCTCCCTATATGGAGAGACACCCTTAAAACCCATTGAAAAAATTTTTCCATCCCAAAACTTTCAAGAAGTCACCACTTCTAACCTTTCCACAAAATTTCATGGCTGCAGCTTCTATAGTTTCGGAGAAAAAGTGCTGCGACATACAGACGGATCGGCGGACAGACGAACACAGGTCGTGATTGCAATAGGTTCTTGTATTTTAGTACAAAACCCTAAAAACGTCTAAGGTTACCCAAACAGATGATATACTAAATTTTAACCATAAATACAGATCCTTCAGATGATGTAATTATTATCATCTATGGCATAGCTCTTAGTCACGCCTACGTCTCCAAGATAAGCCATCTTCAGTAGTCGCGGCTCTGCAATCTCATTCGTAAATTTTAATTTCCAAGCAGAGATCTAGTTTAAGCATCTTTGATTAATACAACGATGAATATTTAATGCAACATTCCTATTGGTTAAACCAATTGTTCACAAACAATCCAATATTTTCTTGCATGCAATGTGAATTATTTCCGGCGGATCATAAAATTTTTCCAAAATAATTTGAAGAATCCGCTTTTTACAAACCTAGTGCAGTGGCCGTGCTGCAGTTGCATTGGAGTCATCAACGCATTGTGGCTTAAAGCTAGATTTTCGGTAAATAATGAAAAATTCAATTAGTTTATATGAAAGATTAAAAATGTTCCTTAACAAGCACTATTTTTATTTTCGGCCATATACCAATATTTCGGGGACTAATTGTCTCCTTCCTCAGTGAAAATATTCTGAAGCCGTCGGGGCTTACTTTGTTATGTGAGCAAATGCGCTCCGACCCCTTGGAGTCATTTTAAGTGTCTAAGGTATGTGTGGAATGATATGATTTTATATAGGTATAGGATGGGTTAAGCAGATAAGTACTAAATTAGTTCAGGTAGATGGATATTAGTTTTTTGGGTTGTTGGATGTCCGTTTGATGTAACTTCGATCCCTCATTGGTCCTGTGTTGCGTCGTAAAGTAGGCTTCGGTACTTCAGGTAGTCCGTCAGAAGCCGCATCAGATATTCTGGAGTTTGAAAAGGTGTTTCCAACGTATCCACATATCCACCCATCTAGCGTAGTTGAAGGTATTCCTAACGTCGAGTGTCAACAACAGGACGATCCGTCACTTGGTGCTTCTGCCTCTTGAACTGCGCTCATCACCTCTGCAATCGCATCAATCCGAGGAGATAGGTCCCCAGCAGCACGAATTGCGTCAGTGAGTCTTCCCTTGATGAGTTTCTCTAGCACTTTCCCAGCCGTGGTTAGCATGCACAACGGGCGGTACGCAGACGGCGAAAGGAAAAAAATTGCGCAGGAATATAATAAGTAAAATAATTTTACAAAACCCTACTAAAATCGCGTCCGTCTTTCCGTCCGTCCACGTGGCACACCCCTTTTTCTCGCAAACTACGTAAGCTAGAAAGATAAGATTTTGTAAGTAGGTGTAAAGTGGCGCCCTCTTCAAAGTTTCACCACAAAAAAAAATTATAAGATGTTTAAAGGAGGTGTCTCCATACAGGGAAGTGGGCCCGGAAAAAAAATTTCATCAAATATAGGTGATATGGGTATCAAATGAAAGGTCTTAATGAGAAAGGTCTTAAAATAACAAGTTTTGCTTTGAGGTGGCAGGAGAAAGGAAAATGTTCGAAAATGTTACATTTTTGCCTATAAAATCAAAATGGGACCCTTAAATTCTCCAAAAGCTACATTTTAGGTTTTCTAATAACAACGGTATGTGTCCAGAAAATTTCACAATAATCGAACTATAAATAGCTTGGTTACAGCCGATTGAATATTTAACATTTACAACAGTTACGCATGATACTAGGGAGATACACGGACCTAGACACCTATAGACGGACCTAGACGGAATTTTGATAAAATCTTTAGAAATGGTTTGTAATATTGATGTGTTATCATGATTAACCAAGCAACGGGTTAAAACACTTGAAACAAAATAGCGGCGAATTTAAATGCATAATTACCACGATATAATTTTTCGAACTCAATATGGAATCTGTATATTAGTAAAGATTTTATATGCAGAACATATTGTTTGATTTACTAATTGTTTCACAAAACCCTTCTTGAAATTCTTTCACACTGATCACCGATTTGCTCCAAATACATAGAGTTATTACTTACATTTCCAAGGGAGAAAGACACGAGAGAGAATTCCGAAAATTTTATGTATAGCAAAATTAAGGGTTTTTTGTCGCACGTGGTGCTCATCTTATTTTTTAAATTTCATTATTTGATTAAAGTTAAGCAACATTATTTTTGATAGTGCCTAGGTGGGGGACGACTTTATCATTTGGTTATTAAGTGTAGAAAGTTATTTCCTTCCTGAGGCTGCAGACGGAAGAAACCACAAATTGCTTCCTGTTGGCAGCAAAGCTTAAAAGCCAAAAACAATAAAGTTTGTTAAAAATAGGATGATGTATCAATCTGCCATTATCCAGCATAAAAGCATAATAATACAATGAAATTGCATTCTCAGGTAGGCCAACATTCGGTAAAGTTGGAGACTTTTGGAGAACATTAACGAGTCTCGCCTAGATTTCCGTGAAAAGCTCAAGAAAGAGATTTTTTTTGTGCGTGCATGAATTTCAAAATAAATTCTATTGACATTTACATTAAAACATCGATGTAACAGCCTTTTCAAAATTATTTGGAGCAATAAAAATTATTTTTTTCGGTAATTAGTAAAATTTTTACGAAATAGGAAAAAAAATTTAGGTAACGTCATGAAATAAAACATGCCCAGAATATAAAAGACGTCGCAATATATTGTAAATTAATTAAAATCAAATTAAGGAGATTATTGGAATGGAAAATCCGGACCGATTAGTTTAAAACCAGAAAGCAAAACAAAAGATAGGAAACTTAAAATCAATTAGTCATGCATGAGGGGGAACCTGGGTACCCAAAATTTTTGGCCTTGTTCAGAATAGCGAGCCATAAATACTATGTCAGGGTAGAATTTATTTCTCTTCTTATAAAGTAGGAAATGTATCCGTACATCAATTTTGCAATTCTTCCTTTCAGCGTTATTTTTTTAACTCATTTCGTCGAGCATATTCATGGTAAAATGTTGCAACTACTATAGTAAAGCGTTTTCCATTAAGGACATAACAATTTTATCTATTAATAAAACACAGAAATATTCGAGATATTGAAGTCAAATTTATTGTCGGTGTAGTGCAACCATTACATTTTATGGATGAAATTCGATTTCTGTCATATGATCACCATGAACCCGTTTACAGCCGTTGATTCTTTGGATCCAATTTTCCACCACTCTGGCACACATTCCGACCAGAACGTTGACAGTTTCGCGTTGGATGTTGTCTTTGAACTCGTCTAAAGTTGCCGGCTTGTTGGCACAGACCAGTGGCTTGATATAGCCCCATAAAAAGAAATCCAATGTCGTTAGATCGCATGAATGAGGCGGCCATTCGGCCGGACCATTTCTCGAGATAACACGTTCATCAAATTTGCCTTTCCATAAATCGATTGTGAGGCGTGCTGTGTAGCTAGTGAGACCGTCGGGTTGAAACCACATATCGTTGATGTCAGATTCATCTAGTTCTGACTATAAATAATCTTCCAACATAACATAATAGTGCTCTCCATTGACGGTAACAAGACGGTCGTATTCATCCACGAAAAAATACGGCCCAATCACACCTCCGGCATGAAAACCACACCAAACAGTAAATTTTTGCGGATGCAACGGTATCTCAAGAAGCACACGTGGGTTTGTTGCTGACCAATAACGCATATTGTGCATATCAACAAAGCCATTGAGCCAGAAATGAGCTTCATCGCTGAAGATGATTTTTCGATGAAATTTTTCATTTTCTTCAAGCTTTGCCAGAGTCCAATTGAAGAAGTTTCGTCGTTTCGACTTTCGGCTTTAGTTCCCGAGTCAATTTGATCTTGTAACTATGTAGGTCAAGATCTCTTCGCAAAATACGCCACAGTGTAATTTGAGCGATGCCCAATTTTTGAGAACGACTTGGAATTGACTGATTTGGCTCATTTTGAATCGATGCACTTATGGCTGTGATATTTCCTTTGCTTCGAGCGGTACGACGTTATTTTGGCATCGGAATGTCCAATAGTAAAAATTTGGACTCGAACTTATCCACTACAGCAGGCACAGGTTGTCGGGTGGGACGCTTATTATGGCCGAAAATTGGAGTAAACGCTCTTAAAGTTGTGACCACCGACTCAGAATTTCGGTAATAAGTTTTAATAACATCCAAACGTTGCTGGTTCGTAAACTTTACCATGATGAAAATGTTGATTTTAACTAACGTTTTGACACTAACAGTTCATTAAAAAAGTTTAAGAATGCATTCATATAAAAATAGGAAATTGTTATGTCCCTAATGGAAAACCCTATATATGAACCAGAATGTTACCTCAAAACTCTTTGAATTTAAAGCATAATTTTTTTAAATAGATGCTATATACAGATTTCAGTGGTTTTTAAGACAAATATATGAATTTAGGAATATTTTAAGCGATAAAATTGTCTCTTAATGTCTCTCTTCCCTCAAAATTAAGCTATCCAAAAATTGTTTTTCTTTTTACATACTGTATTGTATACTGTCTATTGAAGCCATTTAATGGCTACACCCAACTGTCAACCTCTCCAATCTAGGTATTTTACATCTGTGGATGTTATCTTTAAAAATAATTGTTTACTTTTGACTATCAAGCAGGCTATTGAATCATATATAAAAACCCACTGCTGAAAGACTTTGAGATTATCTTAGATCCAAAGTTAAAATTTGATCTTCCCGCTATCAACTTAGTCATCAAAGTGACATGCCATCAGGTTTATTCTGGGACATTGTATCATTTTTTCGGATCATAACTTTGCTCTTTGGCCTACAAGGAAGCGTTATCAAAACAGTCTGAGGATACTGCTCCCAAATTTTGTCTACATCAACACGTTCGTCGAAATATAGTTCAGTATTTATTTTAAATTTTTAAAATTTCCTATAATAAGTGTAATTTGTAGTTACTGAGAACCCCTACTTTTGGATAACGAGGTTGCTTCCTTTTAAATTATGTAACAAGCTTTGTACTTCTCCTATTACATGCCAACTAATTTTCGAATAAAACGAAACACAACGCTCATCTGATACTTTAAATAATCTTTTTGAAAGCTCCGAGACTTTTCTCCTCACTCTTGTTCAGGTTACAGTCATATCCAGACCTTTTTCAGCTTAGCATTTCTTTCACTTCTATTGCTGCTTTGAAACTGCAACTCTTCGGTATCATTTTAATATTGATACATACAATATTTACACACCAGTGGCTTGATATAGCCCCATAAAAAGAAATCCAATGTCGTTAGATCGCATGAATGAGGCGGCCATTCGGCCGGACCATTTCTCGAGATAACACGTTCATCAAATTTGCCTTTCCATAAATCGATTGTGAGGCGTGCTGTGTAGCTAGTGAGACCGTCGGGTTGAAACCACATATCGTTGATGTCAGATTCATCTAGTTCTGACTATAAATAATCTTCCAACATAACATAATAGTGCTCTCCATTGACGGTAACAAGACGGTCGTATTCATCCACGAAAAAATACGGCCCAATCACACCTCCGGCATGAAAACCACACCAAACAGTAAATTTTTGCGGATGCAACGGTATCTCAAGAAGCACACGTGGGTTTGTTGCTGACCAATAACGCATATTGTGCATATCAACAAAGCCATTGAGCCAGAAATGAGCTTCATCGCTGAAGATGATTTTTCGATGAAATTTTTCATTTTCTTCAAGCTTTGCCAGAGTCCAATTGTAACTATGTAGGTCAAGATCTCTTCGCAAAATACGCCACAGTGTAATTTGAGCGATGCCCAATTTTTGAGAACGACTTGGAATTGACTGATTTGGCTCATTTTGAATCGATGCACTTATGGCTGTGATATTTCCTTTGCTTCGAGCGGTACGACGTTATTTTGGCATCGGAATGTCCAATAGTAAAAATTTGGACTCGAACTTATCCACTACAGCAGGCACAGGTTGTCGGGTGGGACGCTTATTATGGCCGAAAATTGGAGTAAACGCTCTTAAAGTTGTGACCACCGACTCAGAATTTCGGTAATAAGTTTTAATAACATCCAAACGTTGCTGGTTCGTAAACTTTACCATGATGAAAATGTTGATTTTAACTAACGTTTTGACACTAACAGTTCATTAAAAAAGTTTAAGAATGCATTCATATAAAAATAGGAAATTGTTATGTCCCTAATGGAAAACCCTATATATGAACCAGAATGTTACCTCAAAACTCTTTGAATTTAAAGCATAATTTTTTTAAATAGATGCTATATACAGATTTCAGTGGTTTTTAAGACAAATATATGAATTTAGGAATATTTTAAGCGATAAAATTGTCTCTTAATGTCTCTCTTCCCTCAAAATTAAGCTATCCAAAAATTGTTTTTCTTTTTACATACTGTATTGTATACTGTCTATTGAAGCCATTTAATGGCTACACCCAACTGTCAACCTCTCCAATCTAGGTATTTTACATCTGTGGATGTTATCTTTAAAAATAATTGTTTACTTTTGACTATCAAGCAGGCTATTGAATCATATATAAAAACCCACTGCTGAAAGACTTTGAGATTATCTTAGATCCAAAGTTAAAATTTGATCTTCCCGCTATCAACTTAGTCATCAAAGTGACATGCCATCAGGTTTATTCTGGGACATTGTATCATTTTTTCGGATCATAACTTTGCTCTTTGGCCTACAAGGAAGCGTTATCAAAACAGTCTGAGGATACTGCTCCCAAATTTTGTCTACATCAACACGTTCGTCGAAATATAGTTCAGTATTTATTTTAAATTTTTAAAATTTCCTATAATAAGTGTAATTTGTAGTTACTGAGAACCCCTACTTTTGGATAACGAGGTTGCTTCCTTTTAAATTATGTAACAAGCTTTGTACTTCTCCTATTACATGCCAACTAATTTTCGAATAAAACGAAACACAACGCTCATCTGATACTTTAAATAATCTTTTTGAAAGCTCCGAGACTTTTCTCCTCACTCTTGTTCAGGTTACAGTCATATCCAGACCTTTTTCAGCTTAGCATTTCTTTCACTTCTATTGCTGCTTTGAAACTGCAACTCTTCGGTATCATTTTAATATTGATACATACAATATTTACACACTTAGTTTTGTATTATCTCTCATTAATTTCTCTAGTCATAGGAACTTGATCTGTTTTAAGTGAAGTACAAAAATAAAACGGGCTTGACATTCTACATTAAGAAAAGAACTTGCATTAAATTTAGAAAAAACAAGTTGGGTAAACAGACCTACTATGTTGGAAGGGTATTGTATCCGACTTCTCAGAAATGCAGTCACCAGCAACGAATAATGTCAAGAAATATGTCAAAGAGATGTGCACGTTTAAAAGAAAATCCATTGTTCTTCTATTTTCAACGGTCGCCATTTTGTTGCAAGCGAACAAAAATTACTTGAATCATGAATTCCCAAAAATATAAATGTTATTGACCTTATTTGAAAGTTTGAAGAAGATCAAATCAAAACTGTAGTGACTGATTTGATGGAAAGTCCATAAAATACCAAATTGGAGAAATTTCAAATGGCTATAACTTCCGTGTATCTCATTCGATTTTCATCAAACTTACAAGGTTTAAGGACCTGTTATAGGACTACTTAAATATCGTTATTTTGTTCGGTTTAAGGGTATCTATATGATTTTATTGGGGAAAAGTGAATTTCGAATGTCATACTATTATTAACAAAGTTGAGCAAATTTTGACTTCTAAGGTGTTTGTTGTGATTGTACTCATAAACACCTATCTCCATAACTTTTTGGATCACAGGTCCAGTCAGGGATTCTTGCATGAAACCTTCTCATGTAGTTTCGCATCGCAATCATCCTTTCTGAAGGAATTGTTGCCTCAGACTTGCAGTGCGCTTAAACAATTAAAAGTGTCATAGCGATCATCCCCTGAATATCTTCCTATATGTCTTAACCACAGCAAACCTGATGATCGATTTCACTTGGTTTCAAGGAATGCTAGATCTAATATGTCATTCAGGGTCATACCTGGCATGTGGTTAATGCCCAGCCATTCCTGGACAAGCGATTCTTTGCTGTCCCATGAAAACCCTCCTCAGCTGCCATCTACTGTGTGACGCCAGACGCGGAATACAGCTTTAGAGTATGCTATAGGATCAAGTTTCATGTATAACTGAAGGCATTCTGTTCAGGTACGTCTGGTCTTATGAACATCTACCTACAAGGCAACCCCAAGATATTTCACCTTTGATTCCCGCTGGGTGGGAAAACTATTTAGTTGGTCTAGAATTAAGCCAGTAGCTTTTCATGTCAAAAGCATTGAAATTATTAAATCGCATGGAAATGTTTTTGCAATCTGCACTGTCGACGCGTATCTGGTAGAGTGAGATTTCTTGTGACGACACACTTAGACTATTGTTCATTTTACTCAGAAAATAATCCTTTATGATTCAATACAAATCTTGCTTTTGCATTTATTTGCTTATCCTTTGCAAACCTCAAATGCTTTCTATATACGTGTATGCTGTTGCTTGTGCTTCATGTATATATTGCCATACATACAACTCTCTAACTAGCACATATCTTATATTATGAAGTATTCATTGCGCAATGAGCAGGAAATATTCAACTTTTTTGAGACGAAATCATTCAAACTCCAAAAGCATTTCTCATTTTTCTCTCATTAAAGTCAAGCCGATGCAATGTTTAATATTGTAATGGTTTAAATCAACTTCAAATTTCAAACACTTTTGAAAATTTAAACATTCAGTTAATTAAGGAAACTTAAACTCAATTTTATTAGTTCAAACCAAGAAAATATTTTCAATAAAACGTCTATATCTACTCGATTCTTCATAAGAATTTTGCATATTGTGTTTTCGCATCTGAACTGTAATCAGATAGCAAAAATCACCCACAGCAGCTTCAGTCGTTTTCTTGGAATTTTCTTTTCATACATAATCTTCTACCTAGTTAAAATGTTTCCATAACTGCGCAATAAGTTGATAGTATGAGGTAACCATATTAGAAGGAGGCCAAAATGCGCATCAGTCTCATATCGAAGGCAACATACCTGAATCGGAAAAAACAATACTTTCAGCACTGTGAAATCAGTATATTTTTGTAGCTTTTCCTCTAAAGACGTACAATACCTAAATGTACATATGTCGTCTAGTGTCCATAGCAAATTAATTAGTGAAATTATTTCATCATTGATAATTTTTGCCCAATCGCTCATAAAAGAATTCATTTGTGAAACTATGAGGAAAATTTACCTCATCATGTATGTATGTATTCATATCTTCCAACAAAAAAAAATAATTTTACAACATTTTCCCTATGCATTGTGTATTGACTTAAGAAAAAAATGAAGGCTACACGTGCATTTAGTTCTTTTATATTTTCTCAATATTGGAGGACGCCAACTGAACCGATGAAGAAACTAAATCTATAAAAATAAAATTGATTTCAAATGACATAACTGTATCTTCTGTACAATGGTACATCATTAGCTAGAAATAGACAATAGTTGTCATTAATTTGTTTTGGTGTATGTTGATTTCTTCCTTTATTTTTCTTTTCAAAAATTTTCCTATAAATTTGTTTAATATTATAATTTTGTTACAATATTATAATACAAAATCATATAAATGAATCATACAATTTTTCTGCCTCATAAGAAAAAGGCCTTGAAGGTATTTCTTTAAATCGCGATTCAACATTTACTGGCAATCAAATTAAGCAGGTTTAACGAATAGCGAATTTTCCCCATTTGTTTTTTTTTTCTTTGGATCAGTGTATGACACATTCAAGAATTTGTTTGAGATTAGTTGCTGAGAATAGTCAAATTAATCTGATTATTTTAAAGTCAGTTTTTAAAGATGTAAATTTTTTATAAGAAAGTTCATACTATTGTGTTCGCTCATGCCAAGGAATGGTTCACTATATATGCATATCATACACTGCTCATACGAAGTTCTCATTTACCATACAATTAGTCCATTTAATCATATTTCATGCAGACATATCACTAGCAGGCTTAGACTTAGTCTTATTCAGAATTTAAACTTTTCTTTAAAATTTTTGCCTCGCCTATTTACTTAACGAAACTTTTGTTTCATCTCTTGCAGGAATTATGACACTGAGCCGTGGCCCGTACAGCGAGCTCGATAAAATGAGCCTATTTCAGGATCTAAAGCTGAAACGAAGAAAAGTTGATTCAAGATGCAGTAGCGACGGTGAATCAGTAGCCGACACAAGTACTTCATCACCTGATCTATTAGCACCACTGTCGCCAAAAATGTGCGATCAATCATCACCGATGGTAACGGCTAGTACAGGAATGGCATCAGTCAATCAAACAGCCACAACAACTTCATCAACGACAACACAAAATCATCATCTTCAACAACAACAGCAACAACTACACCAGCAAGAACAGCATCAACAAACAGCAGCTAACAATTGTTCAGTATCAGGTTCAACTGAAATGACAACACCCACAGCTGCACCCACACCACCAACGCCTGTGGGGACACCAACGCCTCCTACAACTTCCACGCCTACCCCAATGCACGGCAATGGCACCCATAATGGTAGCAATACAAGTAATGGAGGAGGAAGTAGCAGGGCGTCTCCAGATTCAATTGAAGAAAAGCCGTCAACCACTACAAACCTTATGCAGGCGAATGGAACACATAGCAGTAGTAATAGCGGTAATATTGGCAGTCTAGGAGGATTAAATCCAGGAGTAATACGTTCAGTGAAAAGTGAACGAGTAACATCGCCCCCACCAAAGCTAATGCCTTTTCAGCAACCACACAAAGCACCAACACAATCGCAGCAACATGTTACTGTTCTTGTGACACCCTCACGGATTAAGACTGAACAGCAACACAATATGATGCAACAGCACCAACAGCAACAGCTTCAACAACAGCAACAACAATTTTACCAAATGCTACAATCGCCAATGTCGAGGAAACAGAGCCCGCCTACTTCGTTTGCTAACTGCTCGAGTAGCAGCAATCTCAGTCGCCAACATAGTGATGGTGGAGGAGGTGGTGACAATTCACCAATGTCTATTTCAACAACATCTCCCATTCACCAGCAGATGCAGATACTCCATGCATCCTCGCAGTTGATGTCGCGGTCGCAGATGTCACCAAATTCACTCTCGCCTCCATCACGACTGCAAATGGCTGTTCATTCATCTCAACAACAGCAACATCGACAGCAGCAGCAACAACAACAGCAGCAGAATCACCAACAACACCAACAAATTAGAATTAAAAAGGAAGATCCTGGTATGCCCGGTTCGCCGATCATGATGGACCGATCCATCGGAACTGCCAACTTTATTGGAGTACATCAACGAATTCACCAACAACAGCAACACCAACAACAACAGTCACAGCAACAACAACAGTCACAGCAAATAAATAACAGCGGAAACATTGGTGTCCCCCAACAGCTAATGCATCCAACATTGCAGCTGCGACATCCCAATCGTGATGCAGCAATTTTATTTCGCGTGAAAAACGAACAACAATTACCAAATTTAATGCAACCCAACCAGCGAATGGTATGGGTTCCAAATACTCGCATTAACGGAGTTAAGCCAGAGGTTATAGGTGGGCCGTTAACAGGCCTACGGCCGCCTGGCCCGGGGCAGTCACCTTCTCCACATCATCCGCCTTCACAACTCTCGCCGCAGGGGCCATCACAAACGCCACCACGAGGAACCCCAACTGTGATAATGGGCGAAAGTTGTGGTGTACGAACAATGGTATGGGGCTATGAACATCCACCCCAATCACTTCAGCAATCCCCCACCACCCCGCCGTCTCAAACACCTGGCCCATCACAGAACAGTGAAGAAGCAGCCCAACTTCTTCTCAGTTTGGGTCAATCACGTATCCAGGAGAATCGGCCACGACCCCAACAATTCCGACCTCCTCATGCACTGAACATGGAACGGTTATGGGCAGGCGATTATAGTCAGTTACCAGCCGGTCAACAGCTTCATGCTCTAAATTTGAGCGCTCAACAACAGTGGGCCGGCCCTCATACGTTAGGATCTCGAGCGCCTGATTCGCAAAATGATCCTGTTGGGGACGAAGATGAACAACCATTAGTCTGTATGATTTGTGAAGATAAAGCGACTGGATTACATTATGGTATCATAACGTGTGAAGGGTAAGCTTATGTTAATTTATTTATTGTTATAATGTTCGCCTTTTAATAATTTATATCCTTTATAATATTCGTATTGCAATGAGGTTTTGAGTTTATAACACCAAAACAATTTCTCTTATATTCTTTTAATTCGAACTTCAACGCATAAAACGTTCTTCTCTCGTACTGGTTCTCGCTTTTCTTTTACCGAAAGCATTCTTTCAGCATAGAAATCAATAAGACTAGAATTCACGAAGGCATTCTAGCATTTTATAGAATATTTAAGTGTGAATTGTTGCTATTGCCTCGATCTTTTTACCTGCTGCAAGATGATTAAAGATATTTCCTAATGATTGTAAATGCTGCTTCTGAACATATTTCATAAATTTAAAGTTTGTTGTACGGTGTTCATTATTGTTTCGGGCTCGTGTTATTTTCACGGTGACAGTTAACTCGTGAGATTATCTGGACATGTAAGAATGCATAAAAAACTTTGCTCTTGAACTATTCTCACTCAACAAATGACTTTTCTGTTTCAGAGGCTCTATTCGCTTAAAACTGCCAACAAACATACCATCATCCTTCCCAGGATACCGACGCTGTCATTCTACATGCGATACTTTCATTTTTCCTCTATGTTCTTGTTATATATAGTAGAACTTGTCGCCAAGACTTGGGAATGCGATTCCTTAACAAAGATCTCCTGAAAATCCTACGCAGCTAAGGAATCAGCGTCCGCAGCGTCTGCAGCATAAAAAGCCTGTTCTTTAGTTAAGATTTGCTGAATGTTATGCAGCAAGCTACTGTAGACATTCTGCAGAGGATTATCAAAAACGTTTGTTGTTATCATTATCGGTCGGAAAAAAACTATTCATTAGTACATCCAAGATGTCCGCTCAAGAGAGTCCAAATCTCGTCAGACTTCTTTTAAGAAGAGGGATCGGAATGTTCTTTTGCGAGTTAAATTCTTTAAGCTCTCTATAGATTGACAGTACTCCATCCGAGCCTATACCTACCGATTAATTTCTGTTATTTTAACTCAATATTTTCTTTGTTTAGTATTAAACAATTGGTCATTTCTGTATATCAAGGGAATCTCCGCATTCTGGTGCTTCAAGAGATGTGCCCCAATATCCAAGATTACCTCGCACTGCTTCATTATACGTATATATATATATATATATATCAGCTTTAAGGAACGCCAGTTAGAAAATCATCCTGCTAGGTTAAGCGCAATGTGCATCTATCCTTATACTTTCGTCTTTACAAGCAGCATCTGCTGTTGCAGTCTCCAAGTAGTTTCTGCTGGTGTTATATACAATATTTATAATTAAAGCTGTAGCGTCGGTAGTGCCTACGTGTCTTTTCCTGCCAGTTAGTACTTTCACCATCAAGGTTTTATTACCTCGCTCATTCTAAGAGACTCGGGTTACTTTCTTGAGACCATCAATTCTCGCAATCAACCTCTAGCCCTTTGAAGTTATTCAAAAGCTGATTTTTAAAGATATGATTGCCAATATACCTGTAGATGTTGTTCCTAGTGTAAACCATTCCTTCTTGATGTTTTTCTTTCTATATTGCCACTTATTTCTTGCGTTTCCAGATCGCTTCCTTCTATAACATCTGTTCGCTTGCAAGAATTTTCCACCAAAGATAGTTTGCTTCTAGTAGGTACCTGATCTACTGTTTCCGTCTCCCAGTTTTAGCAGAAGCTTCGCTAAGCCCGGTTTTCTATAAAATTATTTTCTTTATTTTTCTCAAATTCACATTATGTTCAAAAATTTTCTGCACACGTTCCCCGAAATTTTTCTCCACACACTGGTCTTATTTTTGTTTACTACCGCCCTTCGCAGCTTTTTGCATTCAAATCAAACGTGTCGAATAATACTACAACAATGTTGGAAGATTTATGAAGGATAATTAATTAATGTGTACTATTTTTTCAGATGCAAAGGCTTCTTCAAAAGAACTGTTCAAAATCGACGAGTCTATACATGCGTGGCCGATGGCACATGCGAAATTACCAAAGCCCAAAGGAATCGATGTCAGTATTGTCGTTTTAAGAAATGCATTGAACAAGGAATGGTGCTGCAAGGTAAGAAATCCTTCTAATACATAATTTATAATGTTCGCTCATGAGCCATAAAATCACAAATAAATTCGCCAGAGAAAGGTTTACAAGCATCGGACGACAATTTGGTCTAATGTACAAAAATTGTGACCACAAGTATATCTGACAGTGTTCTTCCATAAAAGTCAAGCTATTTCAAAAGGAAGCTCAAATATCTCAGAAACGTCAATATCAGTATGAAACTTCTCTAAACATTTTTGACGTTGGTGCGTAAAAAAATAACATCGCAAGGATTACAAATCAAGTATTCGCGCGAATGCATCCATATTCCATGAAGCCTTCCAGATTATTCTATTAAAATAAATTCATGTGATAATATTCAAAGATAAACTCTTCGACTATCACATTGGGGTCACCAATAATTCGAATTTACCTGCCAAATCATGACACAAATTCGCTTTCATTTCATAGTTCAAAGCAAGTACTTTTTAAGACCCTAATCATCTCTACTATGAACCATAACTAAAAGCTCTTATTTTCCTCACTCTCTTTTAGCTGTTCGTGAGGATCGTATGCCCGGTGGCCGTAATAGTGGTGCCGTTTATAATCTTTACAAAGTCAAGTATAAAAAGCACAAAAAACAAAAACAACTACAGCATCAGCATAACCAACAACAGCAACAACAACATGAGCATCCTCATCAAACCTCTCCACAACATCATCTTCATCCCTCGCCACATTCACAATCGTCGCAACAATCAACGTTGAGCGGATCGAAAATTGGTTCATCGGCATCAACAACGACAAACACGAGTAGCAGCTCGTCCTCAATTGACGATGTGAAACCAATGTTCCTAAATTCAACAAGTCATCAACAGATAGCGATAAAGCATGAACATCATGATAACATCCAATTACCGTCGCATTTAGTAAACGGAACTATTTTAAAGACTGCCCTCACCAATCCAAGTGAGATTGTACATCTTCGGCATCGGCTCGACAATGCTGTAAGCTCGTCTAAGGATCGACAGATCTCATATGATCATGCGTTGAACATGATCCAAACACTAATCGATTGCGATGCTATGGAAGATATAGCAACACTGCCCCATTTCTCTGAATTTCTCGAAGATAAGTCTGAAATTAGTGAAAAACTATGCAACATTGGAGACTCAATAGTCCACAAGCTAGTATCGTGGACCAAGAAACTGCCATTCTATTTAGAAATTCCAGTGGAAATTCACACTAAACTATTGACTGACAAGTGGCACGAGCTGTTAATTTTGACGACGGCCGCTTACCAAGCACTACACGGGAAGAAGCAAGGATCAAGTCAACCATCTACGCCTTCACAAATTACTCCGATCGCAATCCCGCTTCATAAAGATGATCCTGAATTTGTTCAGGAGGTCAATTCGCATTTGAATATACTTCAAACTTGCCTAACCACACTGATGGGCCAGCCAATTGCAATGGATCAATTGAAATTGGATGTAGGACATATGGTGGAGAAAATGACTCAAATCACGATCATGTTTCGAAGAATCAAACTGAAGATGGAAGAGTATGTTTGTTTGAAAGTGTATATACTACTGAATAAAGGTAAAGGTGTGGAACGATTCAATTTTACGAGCAGGACATGATACCATGTACAACGTTTATTTTTTCTTTATTACAGAAGTCGAACTGGAGAGTATACAGGAGCGATATGTTCAAGTTTTACGAACGTTTCTGCAGCATTCATCGCCTCATAACCCAGGACGATTAGGCGAATTGTTAGCACATATACCAGAGGTAAGATATTTTATATTTTTACATTGTATTTATTTCGTGATGTAGTACAATTGAATTTGTATTCATATTCAATTTAATTATAGATACAAAATCACGTCGGGGTCATCAAAGCCTCGAAGTCATTTCACAGCTCATCTTAGGACGCTGGATTCCTATCCAATCAATAAAATTTTCAATTGTGTATAAGATAAAAATATAGCAAGAATATATCTATTGTTATGAACGATTTAGATAATTTTCAACTGACTAGTATATGGTTCGATTATTTAGTTAGGGAGAGCCACAAGCAATGCATAAGTAGAATTAAAAATGGTGGCATCTACCGAGATCTTCCCAAACATTGTAAATTTATCCTTAAGCTGTATTTTTTTTCCATATAAACGCTATTTGTTTTTATTTAACATATACGAGTATATATGTATATTTCAACTTACTCCCGTAATATATGTAAGAATATGTCAAATAAAAATAAATAGCGTACGGAAAAAATACAAATTAAGAATAGTTTGCAAGCGCTAAACATGGGAGAATGCACACAGTAGTGTAAATTTATTTCTTTATACCTCTCCAACTTTGCGTCTTATTAAATTTAAAAGCTCCCCAATTATCTTTCTCTTACATCCCCGAGAAACGAAATATCAAATTCCTCAGTGTTCGATTTACCCAGTATTGGAAGAAAAAAATATCAGAATCTATGCTGATCTTTCTTATGTGAACTATACGAGTATATAAACATATACAAAGCGTAGCAAAATCGCGAATACTGTCTGCTCATCCAAGTTAACTTATATTGTAAAAATTCTGCAACGGTAAATATTCCAGCTGAATTAAAGTCAAAGCTTAAACACTTATTATTGAGCTGAAGTTTAGTCCTGCTTGATGGTGAATACTCGAAACCACTTGACGGAATCAAATATGACTTATGGATAGTATCTTTGATTTAATATACGAACCTCGTTTAAGAATGCTGAACAATGGCCCGATTCCTATTTAGAAATATTGTATAAATGTCCTCATCATTTCCTCAGCTACATCAGTGAAATAGATTGAATTGGACGTGACTGCTTAACAATTTCATTTTTATGGTTTAATACTCAAATCATTGAAGTATCAGTTTAACCAATACATTTGCTTCAGTTATTTAGTTAAATTAGTTAAATTTAAACGTTTAAATATTTCATTTAAAAGCACTTTTATGAGTTGTTATGAATGAGTACATAAATGTTAGAACCTATTGGAATTTAGAGGCAAATACTACATCTATTCACTGAAGATACTTAATTTAAATAGCTACGGAAACGAATTTGGAGTGTTTTTCTCTTTCCCTTTAAACTAGTAACTTCTGCTAGACAGCAATCAAAGTGAAAAATGAGAAAATTTAATACAATTCTTATCATCTATACAAAAAACATTAAATTGATGAAAGTTGCCAAAGGTTACTAAATCTACGTAAATTCCTGATATCTTAAAGACCCTTGACCTTCTGATTTGATCAGTCTATATGCGATAAGGACAGTGCAGACCTAAAATATCATATTAGCAACGATTCAGAACTATCAAAAATCGTAGGGTTCTAAGGTAAAAGATGGTTGGAGACTCTCCTAGATCATAGCGCATACAGGTTTAAAAAAACAATCAACTAGCCGATGGGTTCAACTTCAAGTTATGTTCGAAAAGAAGATCGAAACATAATTTGCTTACCTTAAAAATGCAATAAAAAGAATAAATTCCTGATATCACTGTCAATATTGCTATGCAACTGTGCAGTTCTTACCAAAAGGATACGGAAAATAAGCCTCAAAATGTGATCTAAGAAGCCTCCATAAGTTCAGACCGACAAATTGTTTATTTATGGTGAATCCGAAGTTTTTGGCTACTGTCAATACGTAGCGCCGAAGTTATACGCTGAAGTATTCCGAGCTTCCTCATTTATTTTCACTGATTTATTGTTCAGAATATAGTACATAAAAATGTGCATGCTGATTTTAGTAAAGCATATTCACCATAAACACGGTATTGTCTTCGTGTTACTGCAAATGTCACCTTTATTAAATTTTTACCTAGTACGATTTTTTAAAGAGGCTAAAGTGCTTATGGCTAATGACATGGTTTACTGGTCCAAATCACGTTACCAAGTGATTAGAAAATGATTTAAAGCTTTGATAAGGGGAATTTCGGACCATTTTTTCGAAAGATACCTGGCCTTATTTCAAGAATAACATGATCAATGTTATTTTGAGAGGTACCAATTGTTTCTGATTTATTAGTATAAAACAATGCCTTTGGGCAATTCTACAAGGAATAATCAAATCACACCAAATTTAGGGTCGTCCAGATTAATGCCTTCTATAGTAACAAACAAAAAATATTAGATTATGGTGCGGTAGCGACACGTATTGACTATAACACGAAATCGGACATAAACGGTGCATTTTTCTGGATGTAATGGAGGTTTAGGGCCTATCGTATCCGGTCGCTTAGCAAACCCCTCAAGCTAGATCTTTCCAGAACATAGCCATATTTAACAGACAAGTATGACCTAGTATGAATTTTTTTTTTTCGATCCTTTCGATCAAAAACAATTATTCAAACACATTTTCATCTTAAGACAAAATAATACATCGGAAAACAGAATAAATTTTATCCTATTAGTGATAGTATGCTGGCTCATTTTTAAGAATTATATAGAATTACATTTCTGTAAGCGTAAAGAGGCTTAAACTGTAGACAAAACAATTCAGCGATTGAATATCTTTCTGAATATAAGGTCGCATTAAAGCAATTGAAGCTTACCTTTATAGTGCTGAAAAGAAATTCATAGCAATATAAGAATGGGTTATATAAAAATATATACTTTACTCGCCTCTTCATCCATACGCTAAAGAAGTTTTGGCAAAAACAACATGATACAATTATCAAAATGCGAGAGATGTCAGAAATCGTTCTTCTAGGAAATTCATGTGAAAACAATTTTTGTCGAATTTTAAGGATTTTCCTTTTTAATGAGGTTTTCACGCAAAAATTATTTTCCCCAAAGATTTTTGAATAAAAAAATAATATGAAAGATTTTGCCAGATTCTGAATCTCTGACAATATAAAAACGATTTCTTTGGTACCCAAATATTTAGGGGAAAAATTTGAAATCTCCTGAATTTAACTGCAACGCTGTCGCACAAGTATGCGTCAATTAAATGTATTTGCTTCGAAATATATATTGTAATTACTAGTGATCTCTAACAGTCTAGTTTGATGTTTGGTTTAATTGATGACTGTGTTGTGAACAGATGAAATATTGCGTAAGATATACAAAAAAACGTATAACGCATCTCAAAGGCGTGGTCTTTTAAGAAAAAAATTTATTTGTATGATAAAGTTTGATTTGATGTGAGCATCAGATGCTTATGACGAACACCATACGATATTGCAGAAACATTTGCGCTCCGAGAGAAATATGAATTATTTGACAAGTCGAATAGACAGGAGAGAGCTCCTACTAGAAGAATTTTTTGGCCATCTTAGAGCTTGAAACACTTCTTCTGATGGCATGAATTGATGACCTGAATTATTCATCCAATAATTGTATAATAAACCGCTCAAATTTAACCGGAAGATTTAGAGTTACTTTAATAAGCACATACCAGCCGCCAATTGAATATATTTAAATTAAACACATTTACTTAAATTTTAATGAAAACCCGACAAAATAAGAGTGCATATTTGAGATATGTATCAACCAACCATGAACATGTGTTATTGTTGTGTTAATTCCATAGAATTGAAATGCCTATAACTCATTTCCATGAAATTTTGTGGGTGTAAGGAGCTTATATTCATCTACATAACCGTAAAATTTTAAGAAGTTTAGGGGAAAACGAAAAATTTACAAACCATACCATTATTAACAAAGTTGCTTGAATTTTGATATCTGAGCTATTTTCTGCCCTTGTACGTATTAATAAAGACTACCTCCGTGATTTTATTCACAAACTTTTCGTACATTTTGCTTCTTCCTGGGCCCCCTGATGTACAAAATGACTTTTCTGTTTCAGATTCTAAAAATGTTAATTAAAACCTTTTATGTGATACCGCTTCCGACAATCTTTGATTTAAAACAAAGTGAATGACCACTTCGTTTCAAGGGAAGACCCCCCTTCAAAAATTATGAAATTACCTAAACTTTTAGACTACCACTTATGTCTTTAAGAGACCACCACTAAGTTTGAGCTTTTTAGCTGCTATAGTTTCTGAGGAAAATTGTTGTGACGCAGAACGCAAAACTAGTAGTAGATGGTACAATTCATTTAATAAAGCCCAAAAAAAGAACTGTAAAATATTCCAGATTTTTCTATTTTATCCTTTCTTAGCCGCTATGTGTATATCGTTATGGACTTCCTCATGAAGGAATACTCCTTATATAGTATTCCCCCTTATCATCATTGTAGCACTGCAATTCCTCTCAAGCTTTGACTAGATTAGGGCATATAGAATAATATGTACTATAGATGGAGATGATATCTTATAAAAAGTTACGTGAAATCTTAGATTGTAGATGACTTGTCAATTTACTATCTACCATACCAGAAATTGCAAGATTTCAGAGCATTGTAATGCTAACGCCTTATCTTTGGTGGCAATAGTTAGCATGCTGACCTTGCCTTAATTGGGCTACCTGGAAAATCTTACGTGGTCTGTTTGAAAAGTTTTCGACCTTGGATCAAATCTCCGCGTTCATGTTATTTCAGTCAGAGTTCAGCAAGTTTGTTTGCGATTACTGGTTACGTTCACGCCCCGCAAAACTCGCTCTGACGTTCTGGCACGGAGATATGAACGCAGGTCAGATACTTTTCAGGCAGACCTCGTACTTTGATCTAGAATGCCTTTTCGGTTGAGCTCTATTGGTACCCACAAGATGACCAAATCAGTGAAAGGTTTATGGGAAAAGTGTGTTTAATGCTATTAGGAATACTAATTAAAGAAATCTAAATTTCTGTATTTATATCTACCGGCTCTACGACCTCTCATTAATGTAGAATAACTTTCATTGAGGAGAAATTGTTCATTTTGTACATGAAACGCCTACTGGTGCCGTTTAAGCAATGAACCAAAGGATAAATCAGCTAGCTTCCTAATAATGCTGATAAAAATGGTCATAACGCTATGACGGGATTGATTTTAAGTCCGAACCCTGTGGTGCGTATATTAAGCGTATACGCTAGGGTTGGCGGTTATTAGTAAAAAACCGGTCCTTCGGCTTTCTGGTTTTTTCACCTTTGGTTTGGTCAAGCGATTTTTTAACGCCAAAAAACAGGATTTTCGATATTTTTTTAAGAAAATTATTTAAATCAAAAAATTCTAATCAAAATTAAATGTCCACTTTTTATGTCCATTAATTAGATTTAGCAATAACCGGTTTGTCGGTTTACAACATTTACAGAATAGCTAGTAATAATGGATATAAACAACGTGACATTAGCAAGCTTATTTAACGGTAAAAACAAAAACAGAAACGCCAACTAACTGAAATACACAAGAATGACTAACAGTGGATTTCGTTAGCACACGTCGGCAAAGAGACATACAAATTATCAAACTTCCTTAAGAAATACAAACCACAAACCGCATTCAAAACTAACAACGATATTGGAAACAAATTAAAACCAAAACAGAATGACACATTAATAAACAAGAATAGCGGCATATACAAACTGACATTCAAAGACTGCGACATGGTATACATTGAAAGGGCAGCACGGAAACTTACGACCAGACACAAAGAACACTTAAGATCTTTCGTACACCACAAGGCAGACTCCAACTACGCGACACATCTACAAAACCACGCACATGAGCCCGATGCTTTGACAAACTATGAAATTGTTACACAAACAAAGCAAAGGACCGAGACTTGATATCCTAGACAGGCATGAATTATATAAACATAGAAGAACAGACGGTAACATATCCCTTTGAACTCCCTCAGAACATAAAACAACTGATAAGGAGAAGAAATCATCAAGTTCGGAGGAGAGCTGGATATATAGGTGACCCTACGCTATGCATAAACGCTACTCGGATGACAAATGAAATCCGTGATCAAATAAGGGTATTCCAAAGTGAGCAATGGGAGAGCTTTTTGCTGAGTCTCGAGCCTGGGTCTAGTTGTTTCTGGAGAATATCCAAATACTTTTGGATGAACAGTAAAAATGTGGTATTGCCTATTCATGGTCCGAATGGGATGAAATTCTACGATGCGGGTAAGGCTGAAGCATTTGCAAATTCTATGGAAATGCAATACCGTGAAAATTCTTCAGACGAGGACTTTGAAACTGAGGAAAGAATTGAACCTTCTGTCAACAGACTCCTGATGGATAACATTCAACATGAAGACAGGATTGAATCAGCAGACTTAGATGAAATCAAAAACATTATACAGACACTCAATAAATATAAAGCACCTGGGCATGACACTATTACAAACACAATGATTTCTCGGCTACCAGACAATATTTTACAAACACTTACTGACATTATTAATGCAATATTCCGTTGGCGTATTCCAAAATATGGAAATCAGTGGTTATTCCGAAACCTCAAAAGGACCCACAATTTCCACAAAACCGGAGACCAATCAGTCTCCTCTCATAGCTGTCAAAAATTACGGAAAGGGTGGCTCAATGAGGTAGTATCCGACAAAGATATTATACCGGAAGAAGAATATGGCTTCAAAGCTAAATACTCTACTGAACTCCAGTTAGTTAAAGTGACTCAACACTTCAGAACAAGTTTAAATCGCACGAATTCAACAGGATTAGATATGTTTGACATAGCTAAAGCCTTTGATAAAGTCTGAGATACAGGACTAATCTTCAAAATGCATCAATTCAATATGCCACTGCAGCTCACTCAAATTATTGGCTCCTTCTTGGAAGGCAGAACATTCCTTGTCAGAATTGACAAAAACAACTCTCAAGCCTGAGACCAATTGATGCTGGAGTTCCTCAGGGTTCGAACAATCTCACCGGTCCTATACAATATACGAGTATTTACTGCAGACCTTCCCACTTCTGCCTCCAAAAATAAAACTATCACTCTACGCTGATGATACCTGTATATTTAATGCAGCCCAACAAGCAAGAGTCAACTCTTCAAAATTGCAGCGATCAATAAATAATTTATTGGAATACTTTCGTAAATAGTAAATTAAGATTAATTTGGACAAAACACAGGCACTATTTATCACAAGGAAAAAACGGCAAACTCCACAGAGACTTATCGTTGATAATAAGATAGTTGACTGGACAACAACGCCTAAATACTTTGGACTTACATTCTACAAGAAACTCACGTGGAAACAACACATACAAAACAAACGAGGACACTGCAATGGACTTCTCTCCTCTTTACACCCTCTCATTTAATCCAGAAAAAGTACTCCAGTCCTTCCACAATAGAATTATTAGAAAAACCTTAAGATTTCCATGGTATATTAGAAACACTGACATCTACAAGAACCTCAAAATTGAGACGGTTGAAAAATGCGTACATGACAAGGCACTTAAACTCTTTGATACTATTGAAAACCATACTAATAGTACCCTGGCATTCCTTCGAACTTCACGAAACAGCCAAATAACACGGTGAACATTCATTAAAATCATATAATAACTGCAATCCGCTCAGGAAGGGAAATGGGTACTACAGTACTCATAGATATGAGAGTGCTAAATTGCATTTACACCACACCCACAACATTCCACGGTAATATAACCGACGAACTTATGACAAACTCCGAGGCGATTTTCTTAGTACTAGAGCACACCCAAAGACGAAATGGAAGCGAGAAGAACCAGAACAAACAGATATTCAATAACACAAAAAACAAAAACTTAAAATCCCCGATAACCCTCTGCCAGACCTAACCTAGGGCCTGCTTGCTTAACCCGTCCTAAACCTTCATAAAAGTGTTGCTTTTTTCACACATCCTTTAGACATTGAAGATGACTCAAGGGAGTCAAAACGCATCTGATAACCAAAAAGGGCAAGGCCCGACGGCTTTTCAAGAAAAAAGGGAATTGGACTGCGGATATAAAGCAAACAAAATAACGATGACAATACAAACTGACATGTAAGGACTGCGACACGGTATGAACAGGAAGGACAACATGAAAACTAATGACCAGATACAAAGATCTCATACAATCTCCTCACATTACCTACAAATCACGCACACGAACCTGACGCTGTGACAAACTCTACGACATTGATACCCAAACAAAGTAAAGGACCAAGATTTGACATATTAAAAAGATTTGAAGTATTGTATATAAACACAAGCAACGTATCACAAAATCCTACGCAATTTTCTCAGTATTGGACCACACCCTTTGACGAAAACGGAACTGAAAAAAACCAGAACAAACGGACATCCAACAACCCAAAAACAGAAACCTAATATCCCTCTACCAGACCTAACCTAAGGCCTACTTGTTTAACCCATCCCATACCTTAAACTCATTTACTTTAGACGCTGAAGATAATTCAAAGGAGTAGCAATGCGTCTGCCCACTCAGAGAAGCAAAGCCCGATGGCTTTTCAAGAAAAAAGTAATAATAATGACCAAGTTATAGAGGTTTGAGTTTTTTTGTATTACAACAGCAGCATGTGTATATACAAGAACACTTCCCATCAAAACATGTGGTTTTGCTAGGATTTTCATATAAATTTTAGATAACGGATATGTGAGGTATATCCTTAAGAATTGCTGTTTGATTTATTTATGAGCAGATTAAAATGAAAATCTACATTTTATAGGTTGATTAAAAACGCTTGTGGTAGTCCTACTCCTGCCTACCCAAATTGTTTTAAATGTAAAAGCCTACATAATTTTTAAAAAATTGGGTTTCCCAATTGACGATGCATTATAACTTTTATTTCAATAGTTTGATTGCTTCGTTGGAAGACAGAGCTCAAGTCTATTGCATTCAATTTTAGAGGAGGTAAAGTCTAAGGATTACACCTTAAAGTGACCCGAACAGCATTCAAATTTATTTTACATTTAAAATTAAATTTCATTTTGGGTACCAAATTATTTCATCAAAAACGAACATTATTTGCTTTACATTTAATTTAACCATAAGAACAGTCAGTTCGCTTGTCAATGGCAAAAGTCATGCCCCGGGTGAGGATCGAACTCACGACCTTAAGATTATGAGACTTACGCGCTACCTACTGCGCTACCGAGGCTGTGTTTGCGGCGGGCTTGTTGTTTATGTTAAACAAAATTTAACGATAAAATGGATTCTTTTCCCTGTATTTCATATGTTATCAATATTTTTGTTATCTCATGCTGAATTCCTTACCCCTCATAAACTTTTTCAGCATAGGTTCTATTGTGCATTTAAAAGTTCAGAAAAGATAATGAGAAAACAATTTAGCCCTTATTTGCTTTTTTCCCGGGACAACATAATAAATAACACTCTTTTGCATAAAGGAAAGTATATTTTCACCCGAAAAAAAGTACAAGCAGCTCTAAAATTAATCGATTTTCTATCTAACCTGAATAATTTAACATTACTTCAATATTCTTGTCAGGATTCGTATAACTCCAATGTTTATAATAATTACAGTCTGCCAAGAATAAGTTTTCACACCATGAAATCGTCCAATTTTTCAACTTGCTAAGAAAGAAAAACTCTGTTTTTATTTCTATACACAAATGTCATCTATAAATTTTAGTTGCTTATGGTATTTAAAAAGGTTTCATAAAAAAAAGTGCATATTGAATGCATAAAGGATTAGAAGTACAACAAGAATAAATACTTCTTTATTCTTTTAATATCTTTACACAAACTCGTCAAATTTGTGGATTAATTAATGTTATTACTAGTTTAAGATTTTGTCTGGCCAGCTTCTTTAACGCCGTGCAGCCGATTTTTCATGCATCGAACCAATTTTTCAAGGTCAGAATTGGTGGGTATCTTATGCCACTCTTCTAGTATCGCAGTTTTGAGGTCTGTTTTATTCGTTGGATGCCCACAAATTCTCTATGTAATATAATCTGGGCTTTGTGATGGTGTGTCGAGAACTTTGCCACAGTTGTACAATAGGCGCATTTGTACGATGTGCTCCTTATGTTTTGGGTCATTGGCTTGGTGAAATTTGAGCTGTGGCTTGTTGTTACCGAAAAACCCAAATTCATTTGCACTGCTAGTTAAGTGGCTTCGCAAAACCTTCAAATACTATTGCACGTCGATATTTGTATCAATAAAAACCAACTCCCCAACTCCTTTACTAGAAATACACCCCCCAACCATTACAGAAAGTACTCCGAATTTCAAAGTTGGAATAATATTTCGATTTTCCAACGATGCTAACGGCTTCCTCCACACTCCGTTCGGTCCATCATTATAATACAGCATTTTCCGAGCAGCTCCTAATGAGTATTTGTTCGCAAGTATGACCTGCTAAACTGTTTCATGTGAAACAAGAATGCCATAATCTTTCTTGAGCTCCATTGCAATTGTCCTTAATGAAATTTGAGGATTTCGATAAATTTTCTTTATCATTACAAGTTCGTTTATCTTTGATTTGGAGCCACCTCCACGCTTTGGTTCCAATTTATCCTCATTTTCGGCTCGATTTATTATGTTATAGATTGCCCTACGTGTTACTGAAACGTCTTTGAAATCTCCTGTTCACTTTTACCCAAATGATAATTGTAGTACACCAGCTGAATAACCTCAAAAGATGGGCTCTTGCCTGGCATTTTTAAAATAAGCTATGTCTACAAAACTCATTAGTCACTTACCAACAACAAGTAATACACGGCTCACTAACCAACACCAACTAACTAATTATAAAGATGACAAAAATGAGCATGTGGAGCGAAAATAATTGTAAAACAAAGCATATCGCTCAGTTTTTCCCATAAATGAAAAGAGTTACTTGACACAGAAAATATGTTGGTATTGGATTGTGTTGTTTCTCGTTGCTCAGAAATTTTTTCTAGGTAATGTTTCTTAGTACTGTATATAAGTAGAATTGACGAAAATAGTTATCGTACAGAAATAAATTTGGTATGTTTTTTACATTGTTTGTTGAAAAGCTGAGAACATTTTCGTGTGAAAACTCGTTCTTGACAAACTGTATCTAAATATCTGAGATTTGATATACACTAGGCAGAAAAAGTCTGGGTTTACGTGATACCATTTAGTTTTCAACATTCACAAAACGAAACGTATCGAACATTTTGTAGATTTTGTTTCGCCTATCGATGAACAATTTGTTTATTACTAAGCACCCAGACTTTCATTGATTTCCTCCGAGCGATTTTTGAGATAACTGTACTTTTCGTGGGAAACATACAAAACCGAGGCAGAAAAAGTCTGCGTTCACTCATCAAATTAGGGTATTCCCCCAAGAACAACTTTTAAAGCGCACTTTCCTAATGTTGTCTTGCATCAGTAATTTATTGAGTTTTATTTGGGCAACTTTTTAGTAAGATATTGTAAAGTTTGTTTTTGCAATGTCAAATAAAACGTGAACAAAAGGAAAATCATTTCGAAATCATGGAAGGAGGGAAAAAGCTTTTGAAATATAGGAAAAGTCGCTGGAAGACAATATTCAAATTGTTAAAGAACTCTCCTCGAAAAGCCGTACTGGTCGTCCATCAAAGTTGTCCCTGAGAGAGAAGCGAAATATTTTCCCAATGGTGAAAAAACCCGCAAGTGACTGCAAGGGAAATAGCAGCAGAAATTAACCAAAAGTTCTGGAAACAAATTTGTCCTGATACCATCAGGAAAATTCTAAAAAAGTCTGAGTACCATGAACGAGTCGCACGACGAAAACCATTAATTTCCCCGATTAATCGGAAAAAGCGCGTTGCCTTTGTTAAGGAGTATTTAAACCAACCTCAAGAATTTTGGAATAGTGTGCTTTTTTCGGACGAGAGCAAATTCTGCATGTTCGATATAAAAGGACGAAAAATAGTCTGGAGAAAATCAGGAACAGCACTACAAAAAGAACATTTGCTAACCTATGTAAAACATGGTGATGGTGGAGTAATGATTTGGGGATGCATGGCGGCTGCTGGCGTTGGTAACCTAGAGTTCATTGAGCCGGCAATGAATAAATTCAGTTCTCTTAACATTTTAAGAAACAATTTGGAGCAAAATGCGCGAAACTTTGGCTTGGGTATTGATTATCACTTCCAGCAAGATAATGACCCCAAGCATACAGCCACAATTGTGAGGCTACCCCAAAACTGCTACATACGGCACCGCAATCTCCAGACCTTAATACTATTGAACATTTATGGGACTCGCTCGAGAGAAGAATTCGATAACATACGATAACGAGCAAAGAAATTATCAAAAATGTTCTCAGAGAAGAGTAGGAGAAAACATTACTTGAAGAGATAGCGAAGCTCATCAATTCGATGCCTAAAAGACTTCAAAAGGTCATAAAGAATCGAGGATATTCTACAAGTTATTGATTGGTTTCAGAACTGTAATTATCAGTCATTTGAAAGCGTTTATTACATGTGAACGCAGACTTTTCTGCCTTGATTTTGTATGTTTTTTGTGAAAATAACTATTTGCTTAAAAACTGTTAAAGTAAAACTAATGAAATTCTGCTTGAAGATAGTCTTTTAAGCTACTAACAAATGTATTAAACCAAATCTGGAATTATTTTATTTTGCTTCGAATTTCAAACATAATAATTTTATTGCACGCAGGTGAACGCAGACTTTTTCTGCCTGGTGTATTTATATCCAATATATTAGGATAGAATCATGCTTATGAAAAATGGAATCTGTAAGTACAGGGTTATCCATTTCGTGGTAGGAAAGTATAACCCTGCCATTTGACATCTGTCAGAATTAAATGTCATCCAAAGCGTGTTTTTTTAATTGAAGGTTTGCTATTTAGAAATATGGATCATTTAACAGTCGAAAAACGCGTTAAAATTATTAAATTTTATTATAAAAATGGTGATTCTGCTGTATCAACATTCAGGGCTTTATAAGCCAATTACAGTCGACATAATCGACCTACACAGCAAACAATTTCGAACAAGTGACAAAATTTGAAGAGACTAGATCGGTTATTGATATTGCAAGGCCTGTGCATCATCGCAATATTCTGTCGTTGCTCAAAGTGTGGAGGAAGCCCCGGATTTTGCGGATTTTGCATTTGGATTTGCATCTCCATCCGTACAAAATCCAACTCACTCAAGAACTTAAGCCTCAAGACCATTTCCTTAGCTTTACTTTCCCAAGCGTAAAATGGATAACCCTATAGTTTTGAAACTATCAAAATGCTGAAATAATAAACATGAGCTTAAATATTCAACTTGTTATTGGTAGAGTACTGAAATTTGTATGAAATAGTATTTATTCGACATATATAACAATCATTATTAATCAGCGCAAAAGAAATAAATATATAATCTCCAATGGCAATCAATAATTTACAAATTATATCAACCACAATTCCTCATTTTTGTAAGTTAAAATTTGACTCTACCTTCAATATTTCTTCTTGGCTTTCCATATTCACATTGGAATCCCAAACCCAGCCTATAATATATGAATGCCATGTGACTTCGATACCGAAACTAATTCTTAAATTCTGTTTTTTCATTTTCAAAATCTTTTCAAGCCTTTGCCACATTTCTATAACCACAGGTATTGTTGTTTCATTCCTTTGAGCCCTGTTTAGGTTATAGCCATTGGCTCCATTTTTTATCATTGACAATTTCGGATATGTCATCAGTTTCATTTTGAAAATTTTATCATTTTTGTGCAAATATTCCTCGATTGCCAAGGTAACATCTAATACAGTCTCTTGTTGTATTCCATCGAACGGTTAATGGCATTATCAACCTTTTATCACCTTCGGTCTTGTACCAGTTTGCGGGCAGATGTTTTTTCCTTAAATGTTTATTTTTTCATTTAAATTCCAAAACTTCTTTTGATTTCCACATCTTGCGCTAGAAGGTTTAGCATATAACACCTTGTCATCCTCACATACAAATTCTTGCCTCACTTTTTTGTCGTTAGCGGGATTGTTAGTAACGAAGCTCTTAACAATGACTGAAGTTTTGGTATTTCTAATTATTTCCGTAGAATATGTCATAAGAAAGCTAACTATCGATACGAGAGGTACGTTATTATATAAGTTAACATAAGCCAAGTAGTAGCCTATGCGAATGGCATCAACATTTTGTCACGGTGGCTGACAAGCGCCAAAGAACTTTTCCTTAAACTCGATAGCAAAGAAAAACTAGTGGGGTTACAAATCAGTGAGAATAAAACAAAGCTCATGACGCAGTCGAGGAACAATACCTCAAACACTCAAAACATCACACTTGGCGAATACAATATCGAAAATATGGGCGAATTTGTATATTTAGGCGACAAAATAACGAGAATACACTCTGCAAATAACATTTTTTAGTTTTGATTATTTTAAAGACCAGCTGCATACACAGGAAAATAAAGCTGAAAGTATACAAATCTGTGATAAAACCTATGAGATTGAACGTCTTTGAGCAACGGGTCCTGAGGCGGATAATTGGAGTGAAACTAGATGGACACCAATGGCGAATTCGATACAACCATGAGCTGTATGAAATTTTTGATGAGCCAGAGGTCTCAACGGTTGTAAGACTTCGGAATCTACAATGAGCTGGCCATATGAATCGTTTGGACGAACAACGGATATCCACCCAAAAAGGGATGCCCTGGAAGAACTGAAGAGCGGAGACCAGTTGGGAAACCGAAGAAACGCTGTTCTGGCTTGGTTGACGAAGACAGTTCATCGCTGCTTGGATTGCGAAATTGGACGACGTCGTCAACGGACCGAGACAGTTGGAGGTACTTGTTGCAGGAAGCGAAGGCCTGAGAGGGGCTGTAGTGGAAATGGAAGAATTTTTTTCGCAGCAACTTCTTTCAAATAATCAGCCGTATGAGGGTGGCCAGATATATCGAGGTGATCAACTAATATCAATTGCCTTTCAGGTGTATAGAGGCTGCTGGACATTATAGGCTTCTTGCGTACGTCCCAAATGTCTAAAGACAATGATTCATTTTACCCGCAATTTCATCTTTCATTTTTTGTACGGTATCAGCATAGGAAACTTCCTTCTATTTTATGAGATGTGGGAGATTCATAGTTTGGACGAAATGCTATGATCATTTCTTCGATTTTAAATGACTAGCGTGCAAAAAGGGTGTATTGGTGGCATATTAAAAACGTACAATTGCTAAATCAATTTTTTCTCCTTTGCATGCAAATAAATCAATTACTTTTTCTAATATGTTGCATAATGATCCACCAGTGGACATATAGGGCTAGCGTAGAGCACCAGGGTTCTGCATACCTAGCTTGTAGCCAAGGTCCCAGGGATCTCTGTTCACATTGTCCAATAGATCTTGCCTGTGGCGAGCCTTAAGGCTGTTAATCAGTTCGCGAAGGCATTTTGTGGGTGACATATGCTGCTCACCGAGCTCATGCCTCGTTCCGGTACCATGCTCGTTGAGCCTGTGCTACTCTCTTCGCTTTTCAGTGTACACTGGAGGCTTGCCGTGTCGGGGTCTCCAATGGAGCATAGAAGCTCTACAAACGGACGTGATAATGCTCATAGTTGAGCTCACGACATCTTGAGCTGCTAGCCCTTCAGTCCCACGCGAATCTTTCAGCAACGGCACAACTGCCGTGAGCAGCTCGACATGCATCCTCCAAATGTTTTATTCAATTATGCACGAGAGCACAGGCGTTAACAAGCAGCATCACGGATCTCAAACAGAATATACTGATTATCACTTGGTGAGTAGTCCTCTAATATTCTCCAGTTGTGTACCCTCCGAACTAGCGACTTCAAGGCGAATATTACGTCGGAGATAATTCTTTCAATGCCCATACGGCGGAAAGTAAGCGTAACGCCGGTTTTCAGCACGCCGACCCCTGTGTAGGTCGCTATCTTTGTCTCCGCTGTTGACATCATTTAAACATAATCTTGGCAACACACGGCCACTGGACCTCATCTTCTCTTTGAAAATTACTTACGGGAGGGGGAAATAAGTACAATGGACAGTTTTACCTTTTCTTAAACTGGGATCCAAAGTTGAACATAATTTCCTTATGAAAATTCGCCACAGTAACAAATAATAATATACTCAATTAAATTTCAAATTCATATAAGAGCGTATTCTTGTTTCGAAATTGTACAAATTAATAAATAAAGCGACATTCAATTCAAAGTTCCGTAGAGTATTCATAATAACAAAGTTTTCTATAGTTTATGAAATGTCACCGAAAAAAATAACTCATTCAGATTTACTAAAAATGTATTCTTTTCTTTCTAGATTCAGGCAGCTGCGAGTCTACTGCTTGAAAGTAAAATGTTTTACGTACCATTTGTATTGAATTCGGCAAGTATAAGGTAGCAAATGTTGGAACGTGGACTCTTGCCACCTGATGAGTCCCCGCCCCACACACCACATATGCCATTATCAACGCATGATACTTCATCACCACATAAGCAGCAGCATCAGCACCAACAACAGCAACAACAAAACGTTATCAAATCACCAATTTTAACAATATCTTCATCATCATCGTCAATACCAATGTCGTCGTCATCAACGACAACAACATTATTAGCTGCCGCATCATCACCGTCATCATCTATGTCAACAACATCATCATCGGCGACAACAGTTTCATCACTGCCAATGCATTACAAGTCAATTTTACATTCACATCTTACAGCTAAGCAAACGACTACAACAACATCATCGTCCAATAAATTATCGTCGTCTATAGCATCAGTTAACAGACTCAATTTAATTGGCAATCAACGCCATCAGCAGCAGCACCAGCAACAACACCAACAACATGGTTCATTTCCAACATCAACAATTACGAGGCAACAGCAGCAGCAACAGCAATCACAACAACCACGCCAACATCTATCACTGCCACAAAAACAGCAAATGCTGCAAGAACATCAACAAATGGTGCAACATCACCAGCAGCGAAAACAACAAAATCTGTTTCACCAGCATGAGCAGCAAAAGCAGCAGCTGTTACCTCAATTTATTATATCGACAACAAATAGTAGTGCGACGAATAGTAAGAACAATAACAATTCTAGTTTAAGTAGTAATGCAATTAGCTGTAACAACGATAATAATAATAGTAACACCAGTGCTATGCGAATGAGCCGAAGTAGTCCCAATATATCAATTGCAACCCAATCAACAGTTACCGCCACGGCCACAACCCAAACTCAGACCGAAGAGTTGACCACCACATCCAACAATAATCCCCTTGCCCATCATCAACAACAAAGACACAATCATCATCAGCAGCAACATCATCATCAACAAATTCACCAAACCCATCACCATCAACCAAATCAAATGTATAATCATCAACATCATCAGCATCAACACCAAACACAATTAATACCATTAAGTTCCACCTCCACTGCAACCACCACGACGAGTGGTGGGGATTGTGTTGGCGGGGCAAGTGGTAGTGGGGGAAGTGGTGTACCAACATCTGCCGGCCTTACAACTAGACGCCATCATGAAGCTGTTACTGTTGTTGTATTTAAAACAATGTTACCTGACGACTGAATTAAAATAATTAACTATTAAATATATTAAAGAAAAGCATAAGAAATGAAAAATCTTAAAAAAATATTTAGAAATGAAAAGGAAAGAGTGTTTTATAATAAAAAGAAAAACAAATTCTACGTAAATCAATTTTACAATTTTATGATTACGGATTAGTTACTTTTTTTATTGTATTAAATACCTAATTAATTATATTAACGTAATTTTATATTAATTTTATTATTATACTAAAATATCTATTGTGTAAACTTGTAGGACGATGATGAAGCAACAGAGAGTTAGGAAAATAATAAAGCACGAAAAAATGCTAAACAAACTAAACTGAAAATGCAACTTATACCATTTTTTATTGTAGAAAGAAAAACACATGCAAAAGTAAAAATAATTTAGTTTCACACCACTACATTACATTAGAAAAGAGAAATTTTCAAAATGCATCAAAACCAATTGCGCGTTTCACCATGTAGCGAAAGAAAAAAAGAGAGATATTCACAATTACAAATCTTTTACAATAAAACATCTACTATACTATAATACCGATATCATTTTTGCTATTGTAATTTTATATTTCTTTATTTTTAACCTTTGACTATTATATATATGATTGATATATAATTTTCTCCTTTTATTTTAGAAAACTAAAACGAAACAATTTACCGTTTAAGTCAAACTCTTATTTTTATTGTCTATATACATATTATATACATTTTATTATTGTCTGAATTTTATTTTGTAAATTAAATTAAATATTTTAGAATGTAGAAAAAGAGAGAGAAAGAGAAGAAAACAAGCCGAAATGGAAAGAAGTGAAACCATTTACATTTATATATGAGTACATACATGTTATTATATTATTATAATTATTATTAATTAAAAACACAACACACACACCATGCATAAAAGAATGAAAAAATACTGAAAATTATAAATAGTTGATTGAATGAAAATATAAGCAGATTTGTTAATATTGGAGAAAACAACATTAGAGAATAAATAGAAAAAAAATTGATTTAATTCTACCGTTGCATTTATTGAAAAATCAAAAGATTAATTTTTAAAGGATGAGAAGTGCATAACAGAGATCTTGGAAGAAATTGAGTTGAAAAAGGTGAATGTAATTATTTTTAAATATTACTAAAATTAGTTTAGAGTTGTGGTCGACGCAATAAAGCTACCTGTTATCGCGAAAGACTTCTCACTGCCCGAAATAAAACTGTAAAACAATCTTAAGATGAAAGCAGTCATAACTCTTAAATCCTAGCAAGATTTATCCAGATCAATCTGACATTGACCTGTTTCGCAAACCTTGCAAATTTACTTTATTTCATCTTAGGATTTTCGAAATTCTAGAATTCCTGAATATGTATATTCCTTCAATTTTGCTGAACCTGTTAACTTACACTTTTCAAATGAATTTGCCATATTATGGGTAAATTATGGGTAATGATTAATCTTATTTCACGGTTAGTATTTTTAGATCCTTTAACACCATAAAATGATTCAATAATTGTGCTTAGCATCTCAATCCTTGTTTTCATCATCTCTACATTTTTAGGCCTTTGAAAATAGAATTTTACAAATCCCTACTAGTTTTGCAGGTTGCCTGCCCGTGCGTCGCAGCAAGTCTTGTCAGAAACTATAAAAGCCACCAGAATCAAACTTTGTGAGATGATTAAACATGGTATTTCTCGAAAGTTTAGGTATTATCAAAAATTTGAAACGTTTTTGAAGGAGATTCCGCTTACATTTTTTATCAAAGGTAGTCGAGTGGGGTATCGAATGAAAGGCTTTCATTAGATCTCTAATAACCTGAAACAAAAAAAAAATCAGTTTGTGCATCAGAGGAGAGAGTCCAGGGGAAAGCAAAAAGTATGAAAATGTGTGCTCCCCTCGTGATTAGACATTTTTGAGCTGAAAAATCTGAAAAAAATCACGTAGGTAGTACAAGGGCAAGGTCAACAAATATTTCAGAAATCAAAATTCACTCAACTTCTTACATTTTCCCCCATAAAACCGAAACGGTACACTTAATTTACTTAAAAATTATTTAAACTGAAGCAAAATGGCAGCAGGATATATTTAAACGATGTTTCATAGAAATACGGGATACATTCATCAAGTTACCGGCTGAGGTCATTAGAAAAGTTATCTCGAACCCTAAGATGGTTACAAAACCCTTCTTACTCGACTTGTCTATATCTTCTAGTAATCTTAGATCAAAGTAAGCTTCTTATTTCCCGATTAACCAATCCATATTTTCTACAAAATATTTTAAGTATACCCTCTTATAATAGGGATGTTAGTCAAAATAATTTGAATGGTCTTGTAAACCAATCCGTGAGTTGAAAGGTTCTTTATTTTATTTATTATTGTTCCGAGGTGCACAATTGGATATTGCTTAAACCAGTTCTGGGCCATGGGCTTCTCGCATACAATGTTAATCACTGTATATAGTTTAACATATTGTTCCAAGTTCGTGGTTCTATATAAGTTCGTAAGGCTTTGTCTTCAATCCTGCATTAGCTGTCAAGCTACGCGGTTGAAGGCGAGAGAGGATTTGTGCTTTGCCGATGCGGAGGTTAATTATCATTTCCATGGTTGCCTTAATTGCAGACTGTTCTGTGACTGAAACATGCAGCTTTCGCTGAGCTAGGGTCACCAAGAAACAGTTTCCGCCTCGAGTTGCCTCCTCCGTTTTAAACATCAGTGATAATTACGATCTCACTTCCCCCGGAAGTTAAGTCCTGCACCGTTAGCCCACTTTTACCAAGTCAACGAACTGGCCCTGTATTATTTATATCCACTCTTGGTTCAATTCTTGCTTAAACGGGCCATTCCCTCTATGGATATAAGAATCGGTCCCATATGAAAGTGGTTAGCTACCACCTGCCTGGACTTAAATCGAATGCTAAATCGATTGATGCTGTTAAAGGATATCCGATTAAGTGTTATTTCTGCCGCTGCCACAGGTGGGATTGATTTACTTTAGCTTCTTTATAGACGGTTTTTTTTGCACCTGTCAACTAGCCGATGAGCTTGTTTGGGTTTTAATTCCTATGTCCTTATCATCAGTTTCTTCATTTTTCATTTCTCATATGTGGGCAGTTTGTGTTATTTGCGGTTCCAAATATTTTAAGACAGTCCACTAACCCAATTAGTTTCTCTTGGGAAGAGTGAAAATGTTGCCGGTTCCCGACACATAGTGCATAACACAACCTGTTTTGTTCGCGATTCTTCAATTTCGATCAAGCCTGCCAGCGTGCATTCTGTGATGGTATGGTCCCAACCATAGAATAGATTGACATAGAAGGAAACGCTCGAACAAATTCATTCAACTGGCCCATAAACCATGAAATACGCCAGGCAACGTGGTCTCGTTCAATTCTAGTTCTGAGCGAAAACGTAAGAAATTGATATTACGCGAAGCAACATGGTGATTTTGGGTGAAATGCAAAACTTATCTTCTATGTTCACCAATGCTATGGTCTCAATGTCTCAGTAGGTATGTGCTTCATTACGTTGACGTTACCTTCTATGTATAAATCCACTCACATCTCAAGGATTTTCAGCATAAAATACGTTAAGCTGTAGGTATGTAATCCTAAGCTTAGTTGTTACTAGTTTTTGCCGGCTTCTGTATAAAAATGATATGTATACCCAACTCTTTTTTTATACCGTGGACATGTTCCAGCCATAATCGTGTAAACGAGAAACGTCTTTCATATTAAAATCAAGGATGTGTTCCCAAATTTACAAAAACCGTCTGAGATGAAAAAATAAACTGAAATTCATAATCATGGGACTTTCAAAATCTAGAATCCATCAAGGTTTTTATTCGAAAAATAAAATATAACAGATCTGCTTGCCTACTTAAAAGAATAATAGTTTCATAAATAACTGTACAAATTAATATTAGTTATTAATCACTGTTTGATAAGTCTCGCACGTTTACTGCCAGCAGAAGTAACATCACCTACATCGCTTGATATGGATGTTGAAATCTCTTGCTCATTAACGTCTTTTGAAGTTGGTTTTCTCTTAACTAAGAAGTCTTTTATTATATGCTGAGTTTTGGGTTTAGCAAGCTCCTTATAAAGCTTTTAATATCCAGCCGTGCAAGCATGGAGATCCCGTTTAAATTGTAATGGACGTCCTATGTCAGTATCATTAGAAAAAAAATGATTTGCCATATTTGAGGCAAACTTTAAGCCCTCGCGGATCAAAGTAGCCGTTAGTTGAGTAACTTAACCATCATCTTCTTCATTTCCATCGAATCCTCCACATTCAAAGGTTTTTCAATTAGCAGTTCATCGAAATCACCAGTTTGTAAATCGTCAAAGCCTTCACCACTGATTTTGTGTGACATTGATACAATTTCAGAGCACACAACAGATGCTTGTATTCCCGCATCCCATATTTTCTTCCAGCATTAAGGATGGATCTCCGAAGTTGTTTAATGGCAAAAGAAGCATATGTAATACAATCCTCTATTGCATAATTTTTCAATGCTTCCATCTTTGTTTCCTCAACTGCATCCAAAATATATTTAAATGTTTGCTTAACATTATGCATTTTCAATGTTGCAATTATGACTTGATCCAGGGCTGGATCAAGGATGCGGTATTAGGTAGCAAAAAATATTGTTTAGATATTTGGGTGTTTTAGTATAGGATGAATGAGTGCGTTATCAATAAGCAAAAGAACTTCAAATTCGATGTATTTTTACTCTAAATATTCCCTGACTTCTGAAACGAAGCAATCATAATACCATTTTTTTAAATTCGGCCGTCATCCATGCCTTCTTGTTTGCCATCTAATGAACATGAAGCTGACTAAAGTTTTGCTTTCCACCGATAGGTATATTTTTCTGTTGCATATACTCAAGCCAAATCAGTAAAAGTTTTTCTGTTTTTTCCAAAATTACATTCCCACTGTATGATGTTGTTTTTGAGTTGAGTTTTGATCTAGAAATAACTGATTGTCGAATTAAAATCGCATTCTTTCGAATTGTTCTTATAGTTGCTTCATTCAACCCAAAAGTTTTTCCAATAGATATGAGACCTTCACCTTTCTTTAGACGGTCTAAAAGTTTTGTTGTTGTTTCGACATCATATTGATTAAGTGGGTACTATAATAATTGATTGAAAATAATGTTGCTTCTAAAACACCGAATATTTAAAATAAAAGAAGTGAGAAATTAATGAAATGCTTCGATCCAGAGAAAACCCAATATAAACAAACGAATTTCGGGTATTCCCCCAACCCTATTTTGTTTCTGTAAGTGCATTAAAATTTACTGACTTACGAGTACATTTGTAAAACACAGAATTAAACAAAAGTGAATGTATTCCTATTTTTAAAACGGTGTTGTTTTAAAATTTTGTATAAAAAGATCGTGTAAAAAAGAGTTGAGTGTATATCCATCCAAGTCAACGATGGGTATGGGTATCTCATCGATGGAGAAGTTGCATATTTTCCACAGAAATCACATTCTATTCATTGGCATAACTAAACATGCGTTTTCAATTAATTTCATATGATTCCTTCCATGTTTATTATTTCCTTCATAGAAGAAAGGCTTCGATAGGAAGTCGTTGATTTCCCCTTCAATTTATAGTTTTAAAGAAATTACTTATTACTTTTCGCCATCACCGCTTGAAGAATCTTGTCTATTTTCGGTTCCCTTTTGTTTCGTTTACATTCTGAATGATAATACATATGAGAAAGCCTCAAAATCAGTGAATAAATCTTAATGGTAAATGCATAAAGAAAAAATAGTTTTATATTTATTCCCACGTTTTATCCCAAAAAATTGAATTAAATTAATCAATGCAACAAGCTAGATTCATATTTTGGCTAACTTCATGAGGATCCAACTATAATTAACTTGGCAAATTAACTCCGCTTGATATTGTAGATCCGACGGATGTATTAAATGATTGAAGTTAATTTTGATTGGTTTAGGTTTACTGATTCGGTTTAAGTATGTTCTGATTAATATCTGCAGAAACCGTAAAACTATGGAAGCAATCATCAAATCATGAAAAATACCATAAGCTAGGATCAATGGCTGTTTGATTACATTTGCGTTCCAAGGTGAACCCACTTAAAGAAGAAAGGCCCGACGGCTTTTCAAGAAAACAAAATATTTTTAACCCTTGGCTATCCATCGTACAGTCTTTAGTAGAAGCCATCTCCTACTAAATTAACTAGTTTAGCAACGGAATTCATTCAAAATCATCATTGATTGCGCGACAATCTGAAAAAGGACATGGCCTTGCTCTCAATTTTTCTTTATCCTAGAGCTTAATAGATCTGCTAATTGCACCAGTGGTGTCTTTGCATCGTTTCTTCAATTTTTTAAAAGGAAATTTCAGTAGGAATTTATAACGTAAAAATCGCTTGGGCAGCTAGGTAGCTCAGCATTTCGAAATTGTCAACTATTTTTCATATTTTCGTTGAATTGGAGCGATGTTTCTTCTTTGGGCCTATTAACTCGGTCTTAATTTCATTGGCTATGTTACTGATTGGGAGAATTTATTGCTGTGTACACTATACATCGTGTCATCTGGCATTTTAATAACAAAGCGTTCAAGAGTAATACAAGGTTCTTTCCAAAATAAACGAGATTGAGCTAAAATAGAAACGACAGAGCTTTATTCTGATAAATTCGAGTTTATTTATTCCAAATGGTCTCCTCCGGCCTCGATAGTGTTTCAGGTCATTGTCCGGAATGTCCTTCACGATGTCGGTACAAGCCCTTTGGATGCCCTATACGGATGCAAAGCGTTTTCCCGTCATGGCCAAATGCCATTTTCCCGAATAGCTAGAAGTCACAGGGAGCCACATCAAGCGAATACGATGAGTGATTAATGGTTAAAATCCAATTTCTAGTCAAAAAATCAGTCACAAGAGTGGATCGATGAGATGGTACATTATCATGCGATAAGCGCCAGCTTACTCCTTCGCGGTATCCAGGCTGAATCCAAGATTAAAAATTGCATTGACGGTTTGGCCCATTGGCACGAGCTCCTTGTGGTCAATTCCCTTGGAATCGTAAAAACAAATGAACATCGACTTGATTTTTGACTTCTCCAAACGCGATTTTTTTGGGGGGTGGCTCGTCTGGAGCCTTCCATTCGGCACTTTGACGCTTGGTTTCGGGTTCATATTGGAAACATCACCCTTCATCACCAGTTACAATGTTTTAAAGGAAGTTCTCGTCTTTCCTCGCCTCTTTAATAATGTCTTTCGAATGTTGAATTCTGAGCAATTTTTGTTCATCAGTTAACTTATGCGGAACGAAACGTGCACAGACCTTTCGTAAGCCCAAATGATCGGTTAAAATGCGATAAATCGATGTTTTGGAGATATTCAACTCCGATTCCATGAATTTCAACGATGATTTCGGCTCATTTTTGATAAATTCACGCACAATTTCTATGGAGTTTTCGGTGATCACTCATTTACTATATATCTTCACGACCATCTCTGAAACGTGTAAACCACTCATGAACTCTGGCACGAGATAGACAATCATCGCCATAAACTTTTTTCATCAATTCAAATGTTTCGGTAAACGTTTTACCGATTTTTAAATAGAATTTGATATTAGCTCTTTGTTCGAAACTCATTTTTGTACCGAAGACACAAACATACTGTCACTTTAGACGTAATAACTTCGCTTCTGCTGAACCGAATATCACCAAGCTTTCACTGGAAGTCAAGGAGGTATGTAACTTTCTAACGCACTATCTCATTTACAGATGGCGCTACCAAAAAATAATTCGTTTATTTTGGAAAGCGCCTTGTATGATTGCGCTGTGTGAAAACTTAAAGCTTTACTATTGAAGTGGAGCTGTGCATGTGAAGGAAAAACATGAAAAACCGTCTTGGGATAAACCGAGCTAATCTTTATAAACTAAAAAAACAATATGTTTTTAACCTACGGTAAAGCCATTCAAATTTCCCACCATTATAATTGCAAAATATATTTTTACAACAATTTACACTTCCTTTCTGTGTCGTCGCTACAATCTTGCCGGAGTTTTCATCAAAAACTCAGAAAACATGTATCTAGTGAATATATTTCATACAATAATAATGAAGCTTAATGCAAACAGACGATGCTAATATATGGAATCGTGTCATTTGAAGAGCACTAGTATTTTGAATTGGTTGAATAATTGCATGCATCGATACATTGTTTACAAAATCCGCTTCGTTCGAGTGTTTTCCAGACTCCTCAATTTGTTTATTTTTTGCGGTCTGCCCATTTGCTTTGCAATAAGCACAATAATTTTCATACATATGATCCTTAGCTTCTATCTACTACATAAGCTTAGCTGACGTGTCGTGATGGATTAATTCAATTATCTTTCTCTTAGTCAGTACTCTAAAATATGCAGGGTTCTCGACTGGGATTTTTCGGTTTACTTTTAGATAACCTGTCGCTAAACATTAATAGGGTTTTACACAAATTATTCAGAAATTGCTCTAATTTTCAAAACCAGACTCAAAACAGTGTTACAAGCATATCGGGGCGCCAGGTGAGAGGTAATATACTCGTACAAAAAATGTGTGTCCCCATTGCGTTTGGACACCTGTTCTCTTTCTGATCTGACAAAATGCTGGAGATGATTCTCTATGGTACAACAGAAATGTTTTGGAAATCAAAATTCGTCCAACTTTATTAATTATAATAGGTTTAATAAAATGCTCATTCTCTCCTATTAAATCGGTTGGATACCCTTAAATTAAATAAAGTTTTGTAGTTTTATGTAAGTTTCATCATAATCTAACCGTATTCCGAGAAATTATAGCCATTTAAATTTTCATATACGAGTATTCAATAGTAATCCACGATTTTCCTACTACATTGACTTTCAATCAATCTCGATACTACATTTTTTGATCGGATCTTCTTGAAAATATTCGCCATGATAATGAATGTTGAGCACTCTGTGTACTGAATGATATTCTCGTATGCTGTTCTACAACGAAATGGCAACCGCTTGAATTGGAGCAAAAGAGGTTTTCCTTTAAACGTATTATATAATACACAAATCATTGACGTATTGTCTTGATTTTGTTTATTAGTTGCATAAAGTAAGTGGCTGCATTTCATGGGTTGAGTACGAAAACCTTCTGACAGGAGATACTTTTGTCGACCCGACTTATTCTAGTTTTGGCTTATAGATTTCAGCGTTTCGACGTTTTTTCTAATGCTAACTTATATTTGAAAGTTTTTGAGGCTTCATTTTACTTCTGTATTTTGTGTCTTCATATAATAGATATTTTCTTGGCAAATTGTAAAAAATTCTTATGAGTTAGTGGCACCAATCGCAACCTCAGATCAGAAATGTGCAGACGTCTGAAATACTGATTTGAATCATATTTCTATTGGATTAAATGATGTGTCATTATTATTTCTTCGTCGGATGATGTTTGGAAAGGAATCCAAAAATATTCTTCTATTGTATTTTAGTATTTATTTGACGATTGTTTTTTACATTTACAATCCAAACCCCGGTTCTTTTTAGTCTTTTTAACGTATTAAACATATAGTTTATCTTATTTTTAAGAGGGTACGATGGCACCATTCCTTAAATCTAGATTATAAGATGCAAATGAAAATTGAGAAATCTATATCCAGACGTGCTATCCGCTATGTTGACCATTATTACCTTTCATGGTGCCCCAAATATTCCACAAAGTGGTAAAAGATATTCAAATTTAGGCAGTATTGCCAGTTTCTCATGCATTTAAGCAGAAATCTGCTATCTGGATTCAACAAAACGTTAAAGAAGGGCCACACTCTTGGCTTTAATTTAAAAAAATGAATAAATACTCCACAAAAGAAAGCAGTAGAAAAGTACAGACAAAAACACTTTAAATACGCTAAAAGAGCAATTCCTACTGAGTTTATCATGTGCGGGTTACCCACAATATCCTAAAATACAACATCCAAAAACTAGAATCCAAATTTCAAAACCCATAAAAACAAAATCTAAAAACACAAAATCCATTTTTTTACAATCTAATAAAGTAAAATCCATATTTACAAAATCCACATATACAAAATCCATAGTCACAAAATCTATTAATTGTCCCTGAGTTTAGCGTATGCGTGATATATTTCGGAGCGCTCCAAAATATTTCACGCATACGCGAAAATCAGGGACAATTAATGAATGTTGTGATTATGGATTTTTCCATGAGTCAATTAGTGAAAAAAATTAATGGAATTCCTGTTTTGAAAGCACCCTAGCACGAAAATGTTGTACTATAAACAACATTTCTTAAATATTCTAGTCTTGGAATCAATGCTCGTTTACTCTTTAGCCGCTTCCACTTTTTAATTCGTTTATTCGTTATTCCGCTTAATCGTTTTCGAGTGCATACTAGTCTGAACTCTATTAATAGTAGCTTTAACATAAATAAGTTCCTTTGCAATTTCTTTGATGAGTGCGTATACACCCCGGTTTTCATATTGTTGCAAAATAATTTTTTTACAATACCCTACTAAAATATTTACCTGTCTGTCCGTCTGTCTATTCGTCCGTGTGTCACCGCAAGTTTTCTCGCAAACCACATAAGCCAGAAACATAAAATTTAGCGAGTATGTCAAAAGTGGGGCCCTCTCCAGGTTGAACTGGATAATATTGACTGGTATTCAACGCTACAGAAGCTCGATGTCAAGACAGCGCTATCAACTTTCTATAAGAAGCCAAAAAGCGGTTAAGAACGCTATGCGATATTATTATAATATGATTGAAAGATCACTGCAATCTAATAGTCCTAAGGCCTTTTGGACATACTCGTACATACGTTCCCCGAAAAAAACATCCCATAATCCTAATATCTTTTCATGGCATAACCGCCAAGCGTCTAATGGGCAAGCTATCTGTGACTTTTTTGCTCAATTTTTTCCTCCACATTAAAGGTTTCAAACCCCACTATGTACTCATCGTGTCCTTCTCCTTCCCCTATTGTGCATTCTATCGTGACCTCTCCATCGGAAATTGAAAATGTACTGCTCACCTTTGACATTCATGGTGGTCCGGGTCCTGAGAGAATACCAAATCTCTTCGTTAAGTCATTATCTTCTTCATTATCTACCCCACTATCAATTATTTTCAATGTTAGCCTTTCTTCCTCCTGCTTTCCCGACGTCTGGAAGCATGCTATCTTTCCGATCCATAAGTCGGGAGATCGTAGTGAAATCTCGAACTACCGTCCGACGTCTTTGCTGTCTTGTTTTGGCGAGCACCTTGAGCGAATTGTGCATAACAATGAACAATGCAAATGAACAACATGGCTTCATTAATGGTCGTTCGATAATAACTAATTTGTTAGAACTTACGAATAACATCTCTCTTGCTTTTGACAACAGCCAATACGTTGATGTCATATACAACGATTTTGCTAAAGCCTTTGACAGTGTTGATCATGGCCTTTTGGCTAACAAACTCTGACCATTCCGCGTTTCCGACTCAATCCTCTCTTGCATCTTATCCTTCTTAGCCCATCGCTCCTGCACCGTTACATGGAATAAATTTTTTTCTTTGGCCTCGTTTAGTCCAAAGTCTGGCGTTCCTTAAGCATCAATTTTAGGCCCTTTGCTATTCAACATTTTCATTAATGATCTTCCCCAACGCCTGTCGTCTAATTGTCTTCTTTACGCTGATGATTCAAAAATTTATCGTTCTATTAACTCCAGCAAAGACTGCTCATACCTTCAAAATGATCTTGACAATCTCCAAAATTGGTGTCAAGGTAATTTACTTCCTCTTAACATTTCAAAATGTTCTCACATGAGATTCACCAACACAATTCATCCAGTATTATATGAATGCCAGATTGATGGATCGCTGCTCGCAAATTTAAAGATTTGGAAGTAGTATTTGACCCAGGTTTGAAATTTAACATCCATATTTCATGCATAACCACTAGAGCTTCACGTGTCGCTGGTTTTATTTTACGATCCTCCTGCAAGCCGTTTAACATTTCAACCAGCGTCCATCTATTTGTACTCCTAGCCCGGTCAATCCTTGAGTATGCCTACCAAGTATGGTCTCTTCACTTTACCAATCGATCGGATGCTGTTGAAACTTTACAGCGTAAATTCACACGTCCTCTATTCTACAAATATAACCTATCTTACATCTCCTAAGATGAGCACTTACAGATCCTCAACATTCCATCACTCAAAAAAAGGAGAGAATTCTAAGATCTCTGTTGCTCATTTAAATTATATCACGGTATTCTTTCATCCAACCTTCGGGAAAGGCTTTCTATACGTCCCACCTCAAGAGCGCGTTCCACTGACATATTCGTTGTGCCCTTTGCTTGTACCGATATTTATTTTTATTCGTTTTTAGTACGCGTATCACGTCGTTACAATGAGCTATGAGAAATGTTTTTAATTAATTCTATATACTTTGATATTATTCTATCTACACATTTTTGATGGCCTGTATCAAGCTGAACTATTAATTCTATTGGTTTTGAGTGTTTTTTTTATTCCAAAAACTTATGTTGACTGATTTTTGACATACTGAGTTAATTTTAGTGCAGAAAAATTTCACTTTGTTTCATCGAGTATACAAGACATCACTGTAATATAATTCGAAATAAAATTAAAGGGAAATTGTAAATGCATTAATCTACGTTAAAATATTCTAGTAAATCTTTGTTGATCTACTTGTCCATGATAATCGATTTTATTCTGCAAGGAAAACCCGCTTCCATAGTATACCAGCTTGAACTAGGTATTTTTTAACACCTTAATGTAATGAACAACTGGGCACGATGCAGCAGAATCAGTTGAAATAAAATTCACTTTTAAATCACATACGTGCTTCAGAAACCTATTTCATTAAACTTTATCACGGACTTATATATACATTAATATGGATTTATAAATTATTTTCCAAAGGGCCATCGAGATTTTAAAAAGAAAAACACTTCCTCGATTGCCTGAATTGTATAAACCGTCAATTCAAGCTTTTAACATGAATCAATATTTAAAATTGTTGTTGTTACACTGTCTAATGAAAATTGTTCAACAGCCGATTAGTTCCATCAATTTCAGTCACAATCTTACGTGAAATTGTTTCGTGACTAAGCTGAAGATTAAATTTTGAGTAAGAAAAGCATTCCTGAAATTCCCTCAAAGGGATTGTTATAAATAATTCAGCTTATACCATATACACTGAAATAAGATGTTAATCCTTTGGATTTTCCATTAAAAAAATTATATAACGGCATTGTTCACCTAGAAATTCTATTAATTTTCACATTTTTGGAACAATATTCAATCAAAATCTAAAAGGATCGAAAACTATTGTGTATATTTCATATGAAACTAAGTTGAAATTCATGTTCCCTACTACAGTGTATTCCTGTCAATATTTACACAGTTCCTTATTGGATTACAATTCTGATTCGAAACATATTATAGTAATCTAATGTGGCCTTTCGTTTACAACGGTAAACGGCTGTTTACCCTCTTTTCCTATTTGTAATTCATTAACTTATCTCCGTTCAAGAGTTTTACGTGGACTCAAATGAAAAAAAATCCCCGTTAGAGCCGCCACGCAATGTCATGAACAACTGATAAAAATCAAAATTTCTATTTTTTATTTTACACATTTTAATGATATTAAGTATTTGTCCTAGAAATTTGAACTATTTTAAAAACAATAAAACATAGTTTAGAGTCGGTTCACAAATCCAGCTACATACAGTAAGTGGGTTCCTCAAAACCCGATTAATACCAGTAATATGCCTAAACCTCTTATTGAAAATATAACGGTGCTTCTTTCCGGTGAAAAGAAAATGATAAAGACTATTGCTATCTCAACTAGTGATAATAAATTTATGAGAATTTTTTTATTCATTCAATATTTTCCAATAATCATCATTATCATCTATTATGTGACAGCCAAACCTTGGCCTCTGGGATTAATCCCCTCCAATCATCACAGTTCTGCGACCTTATTTGCCAGTTAATCACTCCCGTGTCTTCCCATCGAGTCCTGAGTTTTAATGGTGGACGTCTACCGTATGCTCTATCCTTCGATGTTCTTTTGGGTAGCCAGTTTTTTTTTTATTCTTCCTAAATGGCCCACCCATTGCAATTTACGTAACTTTACGCAAGCAGATTCAGGTGGTTCGTTAAATAACTCATAAAACTTATCGCTGTAACGTTGTGTACACTCTGTTCCTTTTTCCACTGGGCCGTAGATTTTCTGCCTGAAAATATGTCCACTACCTTTTCGGATTCGCTTGTCAGGGTCCATGTTTCACTTCCATATAACAGCATACGATTGACTAGTGATTTGTAGATACGAAGGTTAGTTTCCTATACATAACTCTGGACCTTAGAATAGGAACCACATAGTAAAAGGCTTTATTTGCGGCGTTTATTCGGCATCCAATCTCGTCCTTTTTGCCGCCACTTCTATTCACGTTATCCTACGATCAGGTTTCGTCGGACTGGAGTTTCCTCTTGTTTGAGTTATGAATTTAGTTTTAGTTTCATTCAATCGTAGGCCAATTCAATTTGCTTCAGATTCTAGACTCAGAAATGCTCCTTTGGCATCAGAGATTAAAGGTGCTAATTGACTTCATCAGCATACAGTTATGCTACCAATTTTGTGGACTTGAAAATTAGTATACGAGAGCTTTGAGCTGATGTCTTCCTGATGACGTGTTCCAACGCAATATTAAAAAGCATTGGGGCAAGTTCATCCGTTAGTTCACCATTTGCCTTGACCTGAGACTCTGTTTTGCTTCGTGACTTTGACCCAGCAGACTAATTTTGTTGAAAAGCCAAAATCAAGCATAATTTTCTACAGTGTATTTCTGTGAACACTGTCGTATGCTTGCTTGAAGTCTACAAAGAGTTAGTGCACATCGATGTAATATCCCTAGCACTTATCAAGCAGCTGCTTAGCTGAGAATATTTGGTCAATTGGAGACCATCCACTTCGAAAGCCCCCGGATACTGTCCTATAAGACTTTCAGAGTATACTTTCTGCTGGTGCTCCATCTACTTCTGAAGCCTTACCTTTTCTGCGGTCACGTACTGCTGTCTGTACTTCATCTTTGGTTGGTGGTGAATATAGGACGACTTGTTCTGTTTCTGGAATGTTCATAGCTTCAAATGTTGTCGGGGATGCTGTGAAAAGATTCTGAAAATATTGCAGCCATCTGTTTTTGATTTTGACTGGGTTACCTATAATTGCTCTGGGTTGTTTCGTAGAGGCATACGCCACTCTGACTTCGTGTACGGTCATGTTTTTGTTTATCTGTTGGATCTCGGTATTGATGGTCAGTCATTTCCTTTTCCGGCACATTTTTTCAGCTTTTCTTCGGGAGTGTTACATTGTTCTTCTTTGACACAGGTTTGTCACTGGATAGCATCAACATATCCCCGCAGGCAGAAGAAAGTAATGATGACATCAAAATTGTATGGAAGACAGTCCGAGATGCGGTAACAGAACTGGCCGAAGAGATCGTTGGACCACCGGTCAACCAGGCGTATAAAGCCTGGTTCCCTTTTTCATTCACTTTCTTGCATTAATCATCGTACCAGTAGTTCCTACTTTTCTTTGGCCGGTGTCCCAAGACCTCTTCAGCCACTTTTGTTACCACATCTCGGGTTGTCTTCCATACGATTTTGATGTCATCATTACTTTCTTCTGCCTACGGGGATATGATGATGCGATTTTCCAGCGTTGATAGGATACATGTCAACATGTATCCTACTGAGCTATCATTCAGCTTATCTGGTGCCTTGGGGTAGCTAATCTTCCTTGTTTACAGCCTTTGGAGATGCGGCATCGGAATTTGATCCTTATAAGATAGTGGTCCAAATCACAGACGGCGCCGTAAACAAGCACGTGTCGAGAATGCTGATGGCCGCTCGTTTTTATATGACAACAAGGTTAATCTGGTTGAATCTACGATCGTCTGAGAATGCCCACGTTCTTTTGTGCATGCCTTGATGCGGGAAGTATGTGGAGCTTACTGCTAGTAGCGAAGTCTATCAGATGTTTTGCATTGTCGCTGGTCTCTGCAGGAAGGCTGTATCCTCCGGTTGTTTCTCTAGGCGCCATTTCTGGGTCGGTTTTTGCATTGAAATGACCCAAAACAATCCAATGTCACTTGATGGCCATGCATCGACAGTGCATTCCAGAGCGCTGTAAAATTTGTCCTTGATTGTCTTCTTCTTGACTTTCATGGGCGCGTGACAGTTCACCAGCCCGACATTAAACAATTTGATCTTGATACGAATTGCATAGATCATTTCATTAACGGGTTTGAAGTCGGTTACAATTTTTTTTAATGTGCTATCCACAATAAAAGCCACTCAAAATTTACGGCTTCCTTGTAATTTTCTGCTTTTAAACACAGTGTGCGTTCACGCGTCAAATGTATCTTCACCATTCCACTGCGCGGATGTCGATTTTGAATTTTTTCACTTCATCCAGGAGCAGCTGCAGTGCAACAGGTCTATTTCATGATCTAACATTCCAAGTTACAAGAGAATAGCCCTTTATACGTTGGAATAGTCATTGACGTTGGTCCAATCCGATCCGATGCGACTTAGGTGGTAGGTGGTATTTTATTTCCCACCTACCCGCCGGCTAGCCGATTAGGGCATCCTTCTATCCATCACCTGCGGATGCGCCCGATGGGGGACCAAAAGCCCCAGTTAAATTTTGCAATAATATGTCTGTCATTTAATCATGTTCACAAGTTTTATGGTTTATAAAAAACATTGGGTAGACAGAACTAAACTTCCATCAAAAGGGTTTTGAACTCAACCTACGATATGCTGTCACCAACAATGAATAAACTCAAGAAACACTTCAATGAGATGTACAGTGGATTTTGTTACTCCATTTTCAACGGCCGCCATTTTATTGCAATGTAACATAAATCACTCACATCGTGAATTCTTAACGATATTTGATTTCATCGATAATTTTAAGAAGACCAAATTTAAAATGCATTCCATAGAAACATTGAATAGCAACACCATGTGTTGTTGTTGTTATTAATTAGAAAAAATGCCAATGGCTATAGCATTCGTAAATATGATTCAATTTTTTTAAACTGACAGAATATAAAAATATTTTATAAAATTACTAAGGAATGACATTTCGTTGAATTTAAACATAACCATACGATTTTATTGGAAAAAATTTTAAATTTGAAGACTATAGTATACTATTAACAAAGCTACGCGAATTTCGACTTCAAGGTGTTTGTTCTCTTTGTATTCATAAAGACCTTCCTCCATGTTTTAGATTTAACAGATCAGGTGTGCAGTCGCGAGGGAGCAGCATCTATTTTTCATACCAATCCCGTCCCCCTGCACTCCACAAAGCTAACAACACTAATTTAAGGCCTTTCATTTGACATCCTACACGACTGCCTTTGGTTAAAAAAAATTTAAGACTTCCCTTCCGTAATCAATGAATTTTTTTGGAGTGGGCTAATCCATGTAACCACAATAATCAAAGCAAATTTTACACATTTTTTGCATTCAAATACCCACCATTTTCAAGCGTTTCGCCCACCTCAAAATTTTTGGTTGCCTAGTTAATCTTCGTCTACTTCTTCATACCACTATAGCCCCTCTCGAGCCTTCGCTTCCTGCAACAAGCGCCTCCAACTGTCTCGGTTCGTTGACCGCGTCCTCTAATTTTGAAATCCGAGCAGCGATGAACTGTCTTCGTCGACCGAGTTAGACCAGCGTTTCCTCGGTTTCCCCACTGGCCTCCGGCCTTCAGTTCTCCCAACGAATACCCTCTTGGGTATCCGTTGCGATTCACATGGCCAGCCCATTGCAGTTTCCGCTGAGACCTACGGCTCGTCAAAAATTTCATACATACAATTTCATGGTTGCATCGAATTCACCATTGGTCCCTATCTTGTTTCGCTTCAATTATCCGCCTCAGGACCCGTAGCTCAAATTCGTTCAATATGTTCGTGGATGCTTGGGTTAGGGTCCATGTTTCAGCACACCCATAGCATAACACAGGTCTTATCACAGATTTGTATACTTGGAGCTTTGTTTTCGGGTGTATGAAGCTGGTCTTCAAGATCGTCAAAACTGGAAAAAATATTTTTTTGCAAGCAGTATTCTTCGGCGTATTTCGTCTCTTTCATTACTAGTTCTCGTTATTTTGGCGCCTAAAATTCACTCAAATTTTCGATATTGTATTCGCCAAATGTGATATTTTGGGTGTTTGAGGTATTTTTCCTCGACTGCGTCATGAGTTTTGTGTCTTTCTCATTGATTTGTAGCCCTACTAGTTTCACTTCGCCGCCGAGTTTCAGGAAAAGTTCTTCAGCAGGTGTTGGCGACCGTGACAAAATGTTGATATCGTCCGCATACGCTAATCTTAGTATCTAACTAGGTATCAATTTTCGTCAAACTTAGTTTATTGATGAGGCCATTACTAAGCTAATAAATTTAGACAATAAAATAGATATATATAGAAGGAAACGTTCGAACAAAGTTTTACAACTGTCCCGAAGAAATTGAAATACGCCAAACAGTATGGTGTTATAGGAGGAATCCTACAACAACTAACAAGTAATTGATGATACGCGAAGCAGCATGGTGAATTTGGCCGAGATGCGAAGGTTTCCTTCATGTGCACCTAGTCAATGATTTAGAATTTCAAGCGGCCGCCATTTCGAAAATGATCGTTAAATGTTAAATTTTCTGAAATGTTTCTGCGAACATTACTAAATAGCCTTTCTTCCAAATTGAATTTTTATTTTGACCGGAATAGATATCGCCGATTTCGAACTAAAAAAAAATGTACTTTCTCGATTAGGCCGATAATTTTTTGCATATCAAAAGCTCCAGAATGTTTCATTAACTAGACCATACTTTGCCTGTTCCTTACAAATTATGTCGCTTTAAATAGGCAAAATTTCCATATTGGTTTGTATAGCATACCTGTATATTACTCATCGGAGTCAAACAACAGCTTTTTCTCTTCTATTGTTGCCATTAATCTTTTCCTTCCTATAAATCAATATTTTTATCGGCATGTATTATACGTTTTGCTGGCTGGGTGTGTACCATAAGTACACTGTTCTGCATTCGAGTTTTGGTCATATCGATCCAGATTATAAGTCCTGACTAAATTAAACAACATCCAGCATTCTTCAATCTAATTATATTTTTAACACTCTTATTCACACGCACAAAAGCTTTGGCGGAGGATCGGACCTACAGCCATATTGTGTCAATATTCCATATTAATCATTCAATATTCCAAGAAAACTCAAATAATTGTCTCTTATATTCTTTTTTACCATGTAAGAATACATCATGTATACTTGAAGAAAATATTTTTATATTAAATATTACGATGCCTTCATTTCCTTTGCTAATTTCTTTTTGAAATTAAAAGATAAAATAGATCCAGCATTATTTGAATTAGCAACTCAACTCAACTTCCATGGCATTCGAAATTTAAAAAAAAAAATTCAAAGAAAATTATACGCATAATCTAACATGACTGATTTTTATTTGATGTGTCATCTAATAAATAACTGTTAAAATGGTGTTACGCCGAAAATTACAAAAAACCAACAAACAAGAAGACAATTCAAAGCATTTATCAAAAAAAATTTCAGGACACGAAGGACCGTGTGCCATTATTCAAATAAATTTAGATGTCATATTTTGTCAACTTGATAAATTCTAAACAAATTCTTTTAATCGCAAATGAGTTCAATATTCATTAATTTTTTTATCTCTCACTGATAATTAAGAGCTGCATATAACAACTACAAAACTGGAGAACACCGATTACTTTTCTTTTACTCTAAGCTCAATGGAGTTCTTGTTAGGAAATAAAAATATAAAGATCCAAACATCTGATGATTCCGAAATATCTTTAAAAAATATTTTGATGATGATTTATGGAACAAATTTAATGAGAGGTATATTCATGTAGTTTAATTTTAAACCCTATATTCGAATATTTTGAAATGGCACAACTCTACCGGATGTGTAATCTATCGATTTGTTAATAATCAATTTACAATCGAATTATGATGAAAAAAGAACGAAATAAACTTACATTAAATATAATTGCAATGAAAATAAAGTAAATCAGCAGAAAAAAACGCATTAATTCTCTTATACTAGGAAGTCTGAATTTAAATGCCTTCAATATTATTGATGAGAAAGAAATCTATATTATATACATGAAAAATAAGAAAATAAAATTGCAAACATTTGCGAACAATTAAAATAGACTAAAGTTATTTTAAATACGATTAGGATATAAATTTAGAAATAATCCATTATCCAATTAGTTATACATAGAAAATAAGCGCTACATTCAACAATTTTTTGTTATACGAGTATAATATGAATAGTTATAATTAGAATTTAAAAGTTAAGAAAATTTTTAATGTAATGAAGAAAATGTGAAAAAATTAAACTTGAATTCTATTAACCTTAAAAAAGTGAAGATAATATTTGATTTGCCTTCAATATATCTATTACTTTCCTGTCAAACGACAATGGGCACTTCTCAAAAATCGTTTTATCTTAGATGTACTATCGCTTATTAGTCCTAATGCATAGTAGATGGTACTGTTTGTATGATATTAAATATATAAAATAATGTGAAAATTAAGTCAATAATTTGCTGAGAAACATGACAGCTAATTATTGCTTAACATAATAAAATATATGCAATCAGAAAATTGCAAAGAATAGAAGTCTGCCGGGAGATGCAAGACGTACTGAAACAAAATATTCAAAGTACTTTCATTGAAGATATGACATAGATTGTATCATTTTATTTTGCTTAGAATGGTCAAATCACATTTTTTTCAGTTAGATAATCTGTCTATTACATTGAAGCTGTGGACAAAGGTGGGGCATAACTCGTTTTTTGTATTTGATTCCCTCGCTAATACGCATTACAAGTAATTGCACTTCAAAAATTGACTAATTAATTCCCGAGGAATCAAGAGCGCGCTCATTACAATTCCTGTCCTTTTCTGTAGACCCATTGTACCCATTATTTTACGAATTGAAAAAGTATTTCCGTGAAAGAAATTGAATGCGAAAAGTTTTCAATTCATTTTCGGTTACTTTATGTATTTTGGTTGGGATGGGATGTGGGCTCGGGCTGGTTGATTTAATTTTGAGCTTTCTACATATACTCGTAGAAAGTTTTTGCTGTACATTATGCTGGCGGCAGGTTGACGATACCATATCAATGGTGACAACAGCAATAGATAAGTGCAAGTAGGCTAAAATTGTTGATTGCATTTTGGCACACACAGAAAATACTTGCAGAAAATTCGAAATTTGTGCCATTATAATCTATATTACACTGTTTTAGTAACATGAAAATGTTGTCACTCCAACAAATGGAAACTATCTGTGGTCTTTTTTGAAGAAATCTCCAAAATATATGATAGTCAATCAAAAAAAAAGTTGGCGTACTAAATAAAATTTAGGCTACGCATTGATCGTGTTAAAACTTCAAAGATAAGATCTTTATTTTTGTCAAGAAAACAAAGGTATATATGTAACTGGAACGGCCAAAATGCAAGGGAGCACCTTCTTGTTCATCAATTCAGATCGCTTTACTTCACTAGCTAGGTTTAATCACACTTGTTATGATCAGTGAATATTAAAATCAATATTCAGGATATGATGAGGTAATGCTTTTCAATAATATCAAATACAAATTATTTCTTTAGGTTGTGTTAGTTGGAAGTTTAACACATCTTCTCTTACTTCATAAGTAACAGTTGTTTTTGGGTTGCTTTTAGGCACCTACATTTTTTTTTATGTTTGTATATTTCCAAATAAATTAATTCCGCTACGCTTTCTTCCGAAATAAGTTTTTCTAGCATCAATAGTATGCAGCCGTTTTCTTTTCTGACCACTTCTCAATTCATCCTCATATTACTTTTTTACTTCCTTGGATGATTCTAAGTACTTTCCACGAGTTGTCAGTTCTAAGTTCATCCAGTACCTCTCTTGGAGTTGGCCAGACATTATGCCTATAAAGAGCATTTCAGGAATAGCCAGTGTTTTATTATAATTGAAAATGTTACTTTCCATTGGCAGTTTTCTACCCACTTAGCGATTTCCATGTTTCCATGTTTTGAAAACATTTCAATTGAAAGTATGATACTCGTACCTCTTCTTTGCAATGTATTTGAACCTAACCAACTTAATTGACCAGAAGTTATAATCTGGCAGTCTTTAAAAGATGTTAACCAAGTCCGCGAAGGCCATCATCGGTAGAATGCTGTCTCAGCGAGCTAGAACAAAGAGATCCGCTGGAAACCCCATGCCCGGGAACGTATATACTTGCTAGCGGGTAGCTAATGCGGTATCATGGAGCGGGTGCTTTTCCCCAGCACAAGGTACACTACAATAATATTTACCAAGCGTACGAACCGAAAGCTAGAAAAATCAAGGTCGAAAACAGGAGGACAGCTATTAATATTAATATTGATTAAAATATCAGATGCTTTCTTATCATCTTTATCTTCCTTGGCTTGTATAAGAGTTGGATGACATACGAAACATGCATTGTTAACTTCGAGCTCAATTTTTTTTATTACATAGCTCAGATTTGAAGGCAAATGGTATTGATACGACCTCTCTGTTAAGCCTGATTATTGTCTATTTTGTAAGTCAGATGTTTTTTTGTTGTGGACTTTGTACATATTCTGTTGTTATTACATACAAATTGCGACATTTTATATCTTTGCTTGCAGCATTTTTTGTTTCAAAGCCATACCAGCATCGGAAGAGCAATCGATTTCTCTTGCTATCAGATTTACAATGATCAAGCTTGGCGGGTTGACTTTCATTTTATATGGTAAAATCTATTAGCTTGAAATCTGCCTCACGGAAAATATCACCCCTTTGCTACTATAATGGGACTACACTTCAACGGAAAAAAAATACTTACAAGTAATTAAATCAACATATGAAGTAATTTCTGCATCATTCAGAATCCTGTCCACTAAGACTTAATTGCCAAGGGTCAACATTGAAATGATTTAATTAATCAAGAGATCGATCAATTTTTAGGTGACATACGCCCAAATTAGGGCAAGCTTAAAGATCCATCAGATTTTTGAAATGGGGAACCTAATATAAGGTTCGTTTTCATCTGACGTCTTTTGTATTTAAAAGTTGAACAAAATTTTATTCATCACAACTTCTAGAGATACCACATTTTTCTTTGTTGTAATGAAAGTACTCGTACTTCTTAGTTGGGAAAGTAGAATGGATAAATGATTGAATTTAACTATTTCCAAACAATTGCCAAGATTGCCTTCAGAAAGCCACCGAACAATGGCCGTCTTTCAAAATGTTTACTTTTGTCTCAAGTGATGCTAAGAATTTAGCATGGACAACTTTGACTACTTTTTCATTAATCGACATGAAAATTTTGTTGGCGACAGATCAAAACCTGAGTTTAGGAAATTTTCTGCCTTTGCTCGTGCATTCACTGCATTTTCACGGCAGTATAAAAGGATGGTGAAATAACAAGCTGATAATAATCTTGCTTTGAAGCTGAGTCGAACTTCCACTGATTAATCCGCGATCACAGTAGTTCTTCAGCCAATCAGAGACAATTAGTGCAATCTACTTGCGAGTAGTATCAAACTGCGCAGGCTTTCCCGCTCTTTGCATGCAAAAACTGTGTGGCAAGCGTCATCAACCTCTCCAGTGCAGAAGTCACAATCGGCAAACCGTGACTTACCGATTCTGTGCAGGTAAGACTGAAAATATCTGTACCCGCTCAAGAGCTGGGTCAAATAGAAGTCAGTCTCACCATGACTACAATTGAGCCATAGTCACAGGTCAGGAATGAAGTACGGTCTATTTCCCCTTGATGTGATTCACCCAGGATTACCAATCGCTGAGTGAGCGTTGTCTCTCTTCAAGCGCAGCTAGCTCCCTTTCATCTTTATTTGTCTGCAAGTAAGTTTTATGGCGCTCTACCGCAAGGAGAGCGATAGGTATAACGCTTGCAATCACCAGATCCTTAGCGCTCGTCGCAGCTACAAATTCACCAGGTAATTTCGGTACAACTCTTCGTTTAAAGTGCTGGTCTATATTTCCGATCCGTAGCACAGACTGCACCCGCTTATCAGAAGTCACCTTTTTAATAAGGTACGTCCCCTTACATTGATCATCAATCGACTGAGCGCTTAGCCAATACACACCTAACGTAGGTTAGGCAGAAGAAAAAGACTGAGCGTCGGCATACCTACCGCAGTTTTATCCGCGATCGTCTTGATTTGCTTAGAGCAACTTATCAGAGTTGATTATAACGCCCATCTACTTCAGAGCCAGCTTCAACTTAACTTGCACTTCTCCAATGCTGATTGTCCTTACTCTAGGGATGCTGTTCTTTCTCAGGATGACAAATTCGGTTTTCTCCAGTGCAAGACTGAATCTACGAGCAGTCATCCAGTCTATCACTCAGCACATTAGGATAGCTAGTCGAAGTTACGCTTGTTCAACTGTGCGCTTCGCGATTAGTGCTATGACATCATCTAAATAGTCGATCTAACGCGATTTACCCGCCAGCTCAAGTGTCAGTAACCCATCGTGATGTTCTACAGGTCTGGAGTTAGGATGGGGCCTTAAGGAATACCCGATGTGACTTCCATTCTTCGCTGACCCTCCTTCGTGTAATAGAGCAGGCTCTGATCTGTGAGGTAGTCTCTCAGAATCCGCATTAGATAACTGGAATTTGAAAATATGTTTCCAATGCTTCCAGAATATCTGCCCATCTAGTGGAATTGATAACGTTTCTGACCTCAAGCAACACAACCCGTTTGTTGGTCCGGCTATTGACTTCCATTCTTTTGACCACGCTTACCACCATGCTGACGAGGAGATAGGTCCCCAGCAGCACGAACTGCCGCAGGCCTCATGGGTCCCTTTTCACATCGTCCACGAGATCTTACCCGCATCAGAATTTAATCTTGTGATTTTCTGGCCGATCTGTATGCTGCTAGCCTTGTGTCTGCCTCCTCTTATGTTGGAGCACACTGGGTTCTCGTCCAAGTTTGTGACACTCTCTTCACTGTTCAGCGATTTCCGCTGACCACCAGTATACTGGAGGCTTAACGTGACGGGGTCTCCGACGGGGCATGAAAGACTAACAAGCAATTATTATGATACTCATAATTGAATTCACCACCTCCTCAGCAATGGGTCTTGCGCTACCCAGTGGAGCTCCCAGCAGCGTTATCCCCACCACGAGCACGTTAGTGAACCTCCCAGCATCCTTCTTCCCCGTTTTCTATCCGAAGGATGGAGTCATTGTTTATAGTAATAGTAATATGTACAAGCCACACAACCATGATAATTTCATAAAACTCTAACTTATTGGATCAGATTATTTGCTTCATTGGCCTCTTTCTTCTTTTATCATTGATTATGGCATGTCTCTCTTTGTGCCATCTAATATATGCTTTAACAGACTATCATTTCGTCCACCACGAGATAGCTACAGAAAGTAAGTGTACTAGGTCCCTTATGAGTAGAGGAGTTTTTTGCTATGTTGGTGACATTGCTACGGAGCTTAGCACATCACATTTCCAATAACTACAAGAACTTGTCAGTACAACTAAAACTGTGGCTACAGAAATATGTCCCCTGAATGATTTGGATAACAGCTGCTGCCAAGTGCGAGATACGCAGCGTTATCCGTCATCTTGTTGCAAAGTGAAAATTTCCGTATAATGCTTTAAATGAGATCAAATTGGTTTATGGTGAAGGAGTAATAATGTAATAATGTCATCCCTTAAACATTTTTACGCGAATATGTATTTTTGTACGAATATGCTTAAATCGTCTCGTGAAGTGGTCGTACTGATGTGCACGATGAGCAAAGAAGTGGAAGACCGTCGATTTTACTGGTTCCACTATTGTTGTCATTTTGATTAAATTCTCACCTCAGGGGGAACCATCAATGCAGCTAGGTATGTTATTGTGAAACCTTATAAAAATTGAGAAGCGAGAATCAAAACCTGCCTTCAATGCAAAAGAATACTTTGAAACACCCTGCGCATCACTCTGACCTGGTGCCTCCAGACTATCATCTGTTTACCACCCAGGATATGCACATGGGCTGGAAAAATGTTCAACTAACGAGGAAATGAAAGAAAGATGTAATCCAATTGGCAAAAGAGGTGGCGGAAGTGACTAACGTATGAACAAAGTGATCTCTCGTCTTACCATGTGAAAACCTAGTTGACATATGGTATTTACTTATGTATCCTCGAAAAACTTTTTTAACGTAAAATATTTGAAATCTACAAAAACCTAATAGACTTACACTCTGGACGCACCTCGTATATCAATGAATAATCTTCCTTGATCATTGACTCCTCCGGTCCTCTAAACGCAAATCATGGCAAATTCTTAGTCTTACCTGTCTCGATGATTCGATGATTGAGATTTACTATAGGTTACTCTAGACTTAGTGGGACTTTGATTTGGTTCTAATTGGCTCTCTATTCTCTTTGTAATTCTAAAGTTACTCCCTTAATGTTTCAAATATTTGAAAAGTACGGGAGGTATTATCTATTTGATGGTCCTGTACCTGCACAATTTTTTTAGGGATTTTTGAATATAGCGCTCTTCCCTCCACCTTCCTATGTCAGAACTATGGCTAGCCCCTCAGTCAGGATTGAGCTGTTAAGTGTTCAATAGGGAAAATTTTTTTCCCATGATAACTCATTGCCGCACTTTTTTGGAAATATTATGAGTTGATACTATAGCAAATTTGCAGCCGTATTCGGCTCTTTATTTTCCGAGATAGCATCGGTCAGCCTAGCTGTAAACATGCGTAAAATGCATAGATCGCTAAAAAATTGCATTTTACAAAGACCTACAGTTTCGCATCCTGTCTGTCCGTGCGTCACAGCAAGTTTCCTCAGAAAGTATGGCAACTACAAAGCTCAAACTTTGTGAAACGGTTCGAAGTGGTAATGTCTCAAAAATTTAGGCCTTATCTAACAGTTCAAATTTTATTTAAGGAAATAAAATATTTTTTTATCAAATGTAGTCGAGTGGGGTATCAAATGAAAGGTATTGATTAGAACTTTCAGAATCTGAGCTAAAAAGTAATTTTGTCTATAAAGAGTCAGAGAGGTAAAATGTATGATATACGGCCTCAGCATGCCACGCCGGGTAAAAAAACCTCTCTGTTATCTTAGAATATCTGCGGCTGTAGTAGATACCGCGGCGTGATAACGCATTTGAAAGAAAAAATTTAAGGTTTAACTATTCGTCTGATATTTATTGCCAGTAATAAAATTTTAATTGGCGCTTGATTTTGCGTTTTGAATGAAAATTCAGTTATAGTTTCATAAAAATATATATAATATTCCCCCTTCGTTGTGAAAGAATTTTTATTTTTTATACATATTCAAGACTGACTTTTGGTAGAATAATATAATAGTGATTGAATGAGTTTTTTGCTAAAAAATATATCTTACTTTGATAGAGTTAGTCATACATATGTAGAAGATGTTATGCACCGACCAACAGGTGAACATTTGAAAAAAATGCAAATTTTGTGTAGTTTAGCATAAGTTTGTTGCAATGTTTTGACGCTTAAGATTATGTTAATATAAACAGATCCTTACGAATTTTTGCTGAAATACTTTTAAGGTATAAATAATAGATGAAAATAACTTCTATTTCACAGTAAATAGTTGGTTGGGTATAAGAAAGGCAGTTACATTTGTTGTTGATATCCTCGATATGGTTCAATTGAATTGATTCTTCTTCTTCTTAGCACTACCGCCCCTCTCGGGCCTTCGCTTCCTGCAAATAGCGCCTCCAACTGTTTCGGTCTATTGACCGCGTCCTCCAATTTCCAAATCCGAGCAGCGATGAACTGTCTTTGTCGACCGAGTCAGACCAGCTTTTCCTCGGTTTCTCCACTGGTCTCCGGCTTTCAGTTCTCCCAACCAATATCTCTTTGGGTATCCGTTGTTCGTCCATACAATTCATGTGTCCAGCCCATTGTAGCTTCAGCAGTCTTACAATCGTTCAGACCTCCGGCTCATCTAAAATTTCATACAGCTCATGGTTGTATCGAATTCGCCATTGGTCCTCTTCCAGCCTCGCTCCGATTATTCGCCTCAGGATCCGTCACTCAAAGGCGTTCAATATATTTGCGGATGCTTGGGTTAGGGTCCATGTTTCACACTCATAGCATAAAAAGGTCTTATCACAGATTTGTATACTTGGAGCTTTGTTTTCCTGTGTATTCAGCTGGTTTTTAAAATCGTCAAAACTGAAACAAATATTTTATTTGCAAGCTGTATTCTTCGGCGTATTTCATCTCTTTCATTACTGGCTCTCGTTATTTTGGCGCCTGAATACAAAAATTCACTCACATTTTCGACACTGTATTCGCCAAGTGTGATATTTTGTGTGCTTGAGGTATTCTTCCTCGACTGCATCATGAGCTTTGTTTTATTCACATTGGTTTGTAGCCCTACTAGTTTTACTTCATTGTGAAGTTTCAGGAAGAGTTCTTTGGCAGTTTTTAATGACCGTGACAAAATGTTGATGTCGTCTGCATAGGCTACTACTTGGCTCGACTTGTATAGTAATGTACCTCGCCTATCGACAGGTAGCTTTCTTATGACGTACTCCAGAGCCAAATTGAATAGCAATGGGGCCAGCCCATCCACCTGTTTTAGTCCGATATTTGTGTCAAAGGCATTGGTGAGTTGGTTATTGATGCAGACTTGGGAGGTCATCGACGTCATTGTCATTTTGGTAAGACGGCCTAATTTGGCTGGGATAACAAATTAAATCATTATTAGATACAGTACGTTACGACCAATAATGTCGTATGCGTGCTTGAAGTCAACGAAAATTTTGCGTACGTCTACTCCCAGCATTTTACAAGTACCTGCTTGACTGTGAACTGTTGGTCTGTTGTCGATCTACCTGCTCAAAACCACCTTGATACTCCATCATAATACTGTTCGCATATGATCGAATTTTATTTTCTAAGATCTTTGAAAATATTTTGTTCGCCGTACAAAGAAGTGATATTGCCTCTATAATTTTCGCACTGTAAGTTGTCACCTTTTTTGTGGATGAGGAATATAATTGTTTGGCTCCACTCTTTCGGCATATGCTCTTGTTGCCAAACGTGCTGGATGCCTTTGTGAATAACTTTATGAACATTGCTGCCACCATATTTGATGAGCTCTTCTGAAATCTCATCGATGCCCGGCGCTTTATTATTCTTTTGGGCGTTGATGATGGGACACACTTCATCCAGAGTTGGTGGGGCTAATGGTTTCTTGAAATATGATGCCCATCTTTCCTTAATTTTGGTTTCATCAGCGATAATATTGCCGATGTCATCACGACAGATGCCCATCTTTCCTTAATTTTGGTTTCATCAGCGATGATATTGCCCATGTCATCACGACAGAGCGTGATTTTGGGCTGATAACCACATTTCAGGCTTCTCACTACTTTGTATGCTTGTGTCGCTAAACTTATATCTATACTTTTCAATTGGTCGTCATAGTATTTTCTTTTCTTAAATATTAGTTTCAAAAAGTCTTTCAATTAGAAGCAATTAAAAATATATGCACTATTTACATTTAAAATGTTAATATTCTGAGCAGCTTTACGCACTTAAGCCTTTTTTGATACGACTCGTTAAGTCGATGTCAACTTAATGAATGATCGCCGAAAAGAGGCAAGCAACCGCTTCAAAACATAGAAAAAGTCTGTGCTTCATTAAATTTCCCATATTTTATTTTTAACTGAATACAATTATTTTTTCATTTACACAAATTTACACAAATTTTCACAAAATATTGCAATAAGTCAGTCTCAACATGACTTATTTTTAGAAACAATTGAAATACGATGCTTGAAGACAAGAAAATTTAAAATCATTCCAGCTTCCCACCAAGCTTGTGCGAACCGAAAACACAAGGACTTGATTAGATATGTTAATTTATCAACCAATCCTCCATCATATGGAGCCATATACAATATAATAATACTGCTGGCAAATTTTGGCATAGCAGGCGGGTTTATTAAATAATTTGATTGCTGAATTCACCATAAAAAGACACTGTTTTCGCCCGGGATCGAACCGGGGACCTTCCGCGTGTTAGGCGGATGTGATAACCACTACACCACGAAAACACGCTTTTAGCTTTATTTGAATTAAAATTGTCGGCAAACAAACTGCAAAAAAAATAAACTCTTCGTTCACTAATAATCACAAAACGAATTGCATTTAACGTACGCTAGACAAAGCGATAACTGGATTACTACGGAATAGCTTGCGTTAGGTTATAACGAATGTTCCATGATTATTTTCACAAATGAGCATTTATGAGGATCATCACGTAGGATGATGTCTTTTGGGCAAGCTGAGGCACTTTATGAACCATTCATAGCAGATAAGACACAATTGAAAGCTTTGTTAGTAATTACAGTTTTAAAATTTTTGAAAGCATTTTCCTCGAAACTGTTTTAAATCTACCGAATAAAGTTTTAATTACTTATTCATTACAGATTTTATTCAAATCTATCTTGATTCATCAAGCCATCAAGTCGAGGTAAAGCGTCAAGCTTTAGAAAAAAATCTTCAATAATAGACCAGAAACTGATCTTTCATTATTTAATCCTAGTTAAAGTACAAGTTCATTCTTCACAGATTAAAAAACAATTCGATTTTTTCATTTAATGTGAGGACGTTCGCAATCATGGCAACTGAAAAACACCTGTTTTGAAAATGAGAGGCTAAAACCTACTGTCTTTTAGCTATGGGCACTACTTTTCTTGTGGGGATTTTTTTAACTCTCAAGGTGCAAACCAATATACGGTAATAGAGTCACATTTGCATGTTCATTGGGTCTCGAGAAAATCATACTTAAAAATCCGTAAAATAGAGACTTCACCTAGGATGACTTACTCATGTTACAAAAAAAAATTCTTTTGAATAGGATACTTATTTGTCTTGATTAGAGTGATGATTGTTTATCCTTTCCCAGATTTACTATAATTCTGTCTATTTTCATAAATATATCTTCTAACATAGCATCACTTTAAGCCAAGTACTTTGAATAATTGACAATTTCAGATCTAAAGTATTTGTAACCTTTCTTAACTCAAAATAAAGGTTCGATTATAGATTGGATATTTTTTCACGTCAAACAAATTTTAATTAATATCGAAAAAGCAATGAAAAAGATTTCATTGGACTAGGATATACGATTTAATCTAGATCAAATTTAAGATCTACTCTCAACAATTGCATACCATATATTGTAGACTAGCGCTGATAGTATAATTGTACACTAGCTTGAAAATATAAGACTTATATATAAATTAAGGGAAAATATTTTAAAACAGTTTTAAGCGAATAATATAAGAGATAAGGATTTTTAAGTAAGATCTTATACAGAATTAAAACACAAGAATAAAAAGGCTGATCTTACCAGACCTTCAATAAACGGAACATTGTTACCAATTCCCTATCCAGAATTCTTTATATATACATACATTCAATATGAAAGAAATGAAACAACACAAAATAATCAATAGATATTAAATAAAATTCAAAGAAATAATCAAAATAGTTTTAAGATCATTCGATGTGTAACTTTTATATTCAGACAATTTCATGATTTTAGTTAGATAAATTAAAAACATGATAAAATTTATGTTGGATCGGTTCAAGTCTACAAGAACTATTTTATTTTTATTTTAAAATTAGAAGCTTTTTAATTATCCTAATTTTCTTACTCCTCGCTGGAATAAAATTAAAGATTCGAATGGGATTTTTTTAGTAGTCCTCAAGATATTTTTCACTGTTTATGATAGTTATAAACCTTGTAAATAAGCTTCCTCGTACAACACATTTTGTAAATATGTTGAAAACAAAAGCCATTACTGCCATTTCAGTAGTTAGTTCTTAAGACCCAAAACTAGAGTAATTTGGTTTTTGAGTACACTATATATCTTTGTTTTTAGATTAAATTAACTTTATCGCAGATAACGGTTAAGTCAAATATGTTTGAGAGGAATAATGAACATGATAACAAGCGGAAATCTATACCAACAAACAATATATAGTATACAGCTAATAATTTAAAGTATATAAAAAAGTAGTAGCTGAACTCTCGATGCAAGTAAGAAAGACATTTTAACATCCGAGGAATATTTGCGCAATAAACAAATTAGGGGGATTATATTACATTCTGGCTTTGTATGTCAGTTAGGTCGATTGCCGAAAAAAATGATCTTTATATGGGCATATTTGAAAAATAAACTACTGCTTCTCTATATACTATGTAATCATTATCCCAATAATCACCTAACATCCGCAAAAACAGTGTGAATAAAATCGGAAAATAATACTGAAAGCCACCACTAAGTGTATCACATAAACTAGGAAATAATTTATAATCCAAAAAGATTAAATTTGAATAAGGATTAAAATTTAACGATACGATTAAATGTAAAAAGTTTGTTGTAAAATTAAGTTGTTAAGAATATATCTGTAACTAATATAATAAAAAAACGAGAAAAGCATTTAAGTTTAATTAAATTAGGAAATTAAGGGAATAATTAAAATAATATGGTGCTTTTAGATATAAGAATTAAATGCAAATTTTTAACTGAAACTTTACACAATTTAATAGTTTCTCATGTACAATTTAAGGACTTGTTTGCCATACATCTGCTTTCTATATGTTAACCTTTTAATTATTAATTTTTCAAGACCTTAAGATTTGTTTTCCCACTTCCCAAAGTTTCTATTTTTTAGCAGAATATGAAAATGTTCATTCCACAGACATTCTCAATAGAAGAAGTTTATTAAAATGTAAAAGATATGGGCAAAGCAAATTTATTTTGTTTACTTTTTTTAACCGAATTTAGATGAAACCCAGCAACTTTTACAACATGGTTTGAATAATAAACAACGTTTTTGGTTTCAAAAACATTTTTAATCGTTCGATAACATATTTTCATCTACCTGTGAAAAAGTCTTCTAGCTTCAAGCTTTCGTTTTGTTTCATATGCGACACCTCAATTACAGTTTTCTTTATTTACAATAGAAACAAAGATGCAGCTTCGAATGAATGAATCATTATAATTCTACCCTAAATAGGACGTAATTTCTGGGAAAAAATCTAAAAAACATGGTCGCCTTAAAAAATGAATGCGATATTTCCATGAGCTCCTGACAGTACTCTAAAAAATTATTGAGGTAGTGAGCAATTATTGAGGTAGTGAGCATTCCAAGGGAATGTGTTAGTTTCATCGAAGCAATGAAAATGAGCCAGGTGCAGACAGTCATATGCGACTTTTAAAAGAATAAGGCAATCTACTCCAGAAGAAGGGAATGCGTTGTGGATTATTAAAATGTGCGGAGTTGGATACTTACCAAACATATTCTTTCGATATCTTAAATTGAATAAAAAACCCTGAAACTAATTTTCTCAGAAAAGACATCCTTTTGTGAAATTTGATAAAGCGTTTTCCGAAAAGAGCACAGCTTCTAATTTTACTAGTTTTAATAAATTAAAATTGCTTAAATTTTATAAACTATGTTATTATCGTGACCATTTTCTTGTTTTGAATCTTTACCTTTAGTTTATTGTAATTCTTTGTAGAAAATTCTTCCTAAATCAAAGTATTCTTTAAAAATGATAGACAAACTATTTAACACTATGTTGTCTTCTAGCATCCTTAACCTTTCTAGCAGTTTGTTATCACGTAGATAATTTTTTTATCACGTAGAAAAATTTTGGTATTTCTAAAAACATCATCTGGAAACTGGTTTCACAAACTAATTTTCATATTGCAAATTAATTTAAATAAGGAATTTTATAACAACTGTTAAATCTAGAGAAAGAAAATCAACACTAGAATTTTCTTAGCTAAGACACTTCATTACTCGGAAACTATTTACTGGCACTTCCCTCATCCATTAGATATTTCAATTTTGTTATTGATTTAAATTTTAATCAATTAGATATTTTGAAGACTGTTTGCTGTATCATAAAAAACTAGACTATAAGGCAGAGTGTAAGGATTTAAATATAAGAAAAATGCTAATGTGTGCATTTTTGCTTTGTTTCATAGTTAAGTTTATATTGCTGACAAAATGATCAAGCAATGTAAACTTTTAATATCAAATTTTAACTCTATCTATTTTATCGGTTTTTGAATTGGATTTTTATTTTGTTTTATGTTAGAAAATAATGCTAAATGCTGAAAACTTTATAAATTGCATTAATATAAAAACTGCATTAATAATATCGAAATTAAATAAATTCACATACCAATATTGGTATGAAAATAAAGAATATATAAAATTAATTTTGTAGTTGTAAGTTTGAAATAATGCATAATCTACAAAAAAAGTGTAATATAAAAATGAAATAGATTTAATATACACGTAGGATTAGAATATAAGGAAAATATAAGAATATAATATAGAATTTATATATTGTCGTCAATAAAAGTTTTTTGTTGTTTATATGAAAAAAGTCAGATTTTTTAAATGTAAAGATTTTTCAAAAGATTACCTTTATCCATTTAGGGGTTTTCAGATTTATCACAATCACAATCCCTCATTAGCGAATCACAAAAGCAAAGTGCTGTAACAATACAAGAATGATTATATTTTTTTAGAACGCAAAATTTTTGCTAAATTCTTAATGGCACACTCGTATATTTTTGACTAAATGCTTTTGAAACAATTCCAGTTATTGTTTCCCGCTTTATTTAAATGCAAACATTAGATTTCGAAATCACAAATAAAAATTCCATAGAAGCGATTTCACTACATTTCACGAATTGTTTCTCTGGAATTAACAAAGTTTTATTTTCTTATAGAAAACTTACATCATTAAATTTAAAGTAAGTATTAATCCTACCTGAAATTAACAAAGAAACAACATTCGATGTTGTTATTCACACTGTTGTTTCTTAGTTAATTTACAATAACGTTTACGTTAACAACTACAATAATTGGTCTAACTTTCCGACCTGTCAATTTAAATACAATAGTTTTCTTACAATAAGTGAACTGACTTATCGAAGCGTGGCGCTAAATTTAAATGAAGAGATAGTACTTTCCTTACATCTCACTCAACCCCCCCCCCTAAGATAAAAGTGTTGGTACAAAAGTTTAAGTATAGAATCATATAAGGTCATTTGTAATTTCTTCAGTACTTTCTTCATCTGCTTTACATGGAGTTGGAATGAGTTTAGAGATATGGAACAAATTTGATTCTGATTTTATGTGTCCTGTGTCAATTTCATACATTGACTTTGATATTTTCTTCAAAATCTTGTAAGGGCCAATCCTTAATTCATCTGATTTTTTCCGATTTAGTCGATTACCATTTTCAATGTATACTAGATCCCCGACATTGAAGTCTTATTCTGTTCTGTTTTTATCATATAATTTCTTATTATAATCATGGTGTTTGGTACTGTTCTTGAAGGCCATTGTCCTATCATTTTCAAGGTTGTCATTATCTTTCTTCTTTCTTAATTCATTTGGTAATATTGAGGTGTCTTCACCTTGTAATAAAAATTTTGGACTGAATTTAGTGACTGTGTGTTCCGTTTCGTTGTATTTTTCTACACAGATATGTGCTATAGTTGTCCATGCACGTCTTTTATTTTCCTCGTTTATTGCACATCTGATTTTATTTACTAGAGTTTGATTCAATCGTTCATTTATGCCGTTAGAGAATGGTGCATTGACTGCAGTGAAAATTATCGTGATGTTCTTTTTTTGTAGGTAGTTTTTGAATTAAATTTATTTGATATTCTTCTTGCGTTTCTGTAGAATTAGGAATCTTTTGTTCTATCTCTAAGTTCTCATTTTGTATTAATTTAAATTTCTTTTTGCAATCTAATCCTATTAGAAAGTCATCTTTGAAATTTTCATTGTTGTATATAAAAACATCTATATTTTCTTCTAAATCTAATATTTTTGCCTTCACTGTTATCAATCCATCAGCTTTATTCGCACCATTAATTGTTTTCAGGTTGGCTTTGTACATGTTTTTAATTGATTTCAATTTTATTAGTTTTGGATTAATTAATGAAACATTTGAACCTGGATCATAAATAGCAGATACTTCTAAAGTATCGTTTAAAATTACCTTGAGTCTAATTAATGGTGGAATTATTAGTTTTTTGGATCAGTATCGCTAATTTTTACTTCTAACACGGAATTGTTGACATGTTTTATTTTGTCTTCTTTATTTTTAAACCAGCATTCAGATTCAGGATGGAAGCGTGTACCTTTACCTTTATTTTTACAAGTTTCGCATGGTATCTTTTCTTTGCTAGTATAATTCTTAATATTTCTTCTAGTTTCCATATTTTTCTTGTAAACCAGATGTTCTAATTTACCTATTTCGTTGTATAGGTCTTCTGTTTTTTCCAATTTTTGTCTGTCAATTCTATCAGCTACGAAATTTGGCAAGCTTATCGCAATTAGATCTATTAATGTTCCATTATCAATGGATTTTCTCACTTCTAGTAGAAGTTTTTCTTTTTTTTATAGCAAAATCGATCAAAGAGCCAGTCTGATATCTAAGTTGCAGCGCATATCTTATTGAAGACCAACCTTTGTTTGCAAATGTATCACAAAAATTGTTTTTCCGATCTTCCCATTTTGCTTGAATAGTCAGCTTCAAAAGTGTTTTCTTTATCTTTAGCTATGTCAAACCGTTCACATTCTTTTTCAAAACTAGTTATCCATTGATCTGCATTCGAATTTTTCCCATTGAACTTTTCAATTGTAAATTCTTTAGCTATTTTGCCAATATTCTTTTCTTCAGATTTCTCTTGGCTCTTTCCAAGTATTTTTTCGAGCAATTGTATTAACGGTTGTTCTGAAGCGTTAATAATACCACTTTCTTGTGTACTAATTTCTTCTTCTAAGTACACGTCACCAAATTGTAAATTTCCCCCGTCATCCAAATAAGTTTCGGTCAATTCTTTGGTCAGATTAATCCAAAGTTTTCTTGTTTGTCCCCTTTTAGTTAACGTTTTCTTTACCTTAGCAAATGCTGATGTCTGCGTGATTGCCGCATGCTCATGTGCAAATAAGTAATTAATTGGCATCGTATAAGTCCTGTCGTCTGGTGTGCCAATTGAGGTTATGCATAGCACGTTCGTCTTTGGCTCTTCTGCGGAACCGAGCATCTTGAATGTGAATTGCAGCTTGTCCATCGTGATTTCAACGTGAATGTTGTTTTATAATGAGGTTTTTTTCATGTAGGAATAACACACGAATTGTTTCTCTGGAATTAACAAAGTTTTATTTTCATATAGAAAGCTTACATCATTAAATTTAAAGTAAGTATTAATCCTACCTGGAATTAACAAAGAAACAACATTCAATGTTGTTATTCACACTGTTGTTTCTTAGTTAATTTACAATAACGTTTACGTTAACAATTTAACCTTTATGATTTTAATATTGTATTGTGTTCTGTCTGAAGTCTGACAGCTTTCATCTTATTGATTGCCACCTACAATAATTGGTCTAACTTACCGACCTGTCAAGTTAAATACAATGGTTTTCTTACAATAAGTGAACTGACTTATCGAAGCGTGGCGCTAAATTTAAATGAAGAGATAGTACTTTCCTTACATATATTTATATATATATATATATATATATATATATATATATATATATATATATATTGCATGGTTGTATAGTATATTCATTTGAATTTATAGAGTAAGCTAAAAGGAACATAAAAGTTTTGTGTGTATTTATGTTTGAAGCACTTGAAAATATGTGACATAGAGTCATATTGTGAGTAGCTGACAACAAAAACCTAAGCCATCCTCAAAACAAAGGTAACTCTGCAACTTTGATGGATTAATCCAATGACGGAGAGATAGACTCGCTGGACAGTGACCAGAAACTGAATCTACAGACAAACAAACATACGGAGAATATATTGCACCCATACTTTAGCAAGATGTTCTGGGGCATTAGAACCTTTGAATCCTTCTTAAAACGAGTTGGGTAGACAGAATTACACTCATGTCAAAAGGGTTTTGTACTTAACCTACAATATGTGGATAAATATAATGATTTAATTCAAGAAAAACTTTTATAACACGCACAACAAATATATTCTTGCTTTAAAAGAACTCCATTTTAACCAGCCAACATTTTGTTTCAATATTACTAAAATCCTTGACTGATCTGAATCTTAAATGTATTTTTGTTATTCATCTTATCTGAAAATTTGGATAAGATTCAATCAAAAATGTAGTATCTGGTTCGATGGAAAGCCTATATAGTAGAAATGGTTATAACGTCGGCAAATTATATTGAAACTTATAGAATAAAATGATATTTTGAAGAACTACTAAAAATTTAATGATGCTAATACAGTTTTACTAACGAAAATGTTAAAATCCTACTACTATTGGCAAAGTTCAACGAATTTCAGTCTCTAAGTTATTTGTTATTGGATCTTCTTCTTAGCACTACAGCCCCTTTTGGGCCTTCGCTTCCTGCAAACAGCGCCTCCAACTGTCTCGGTCCGTTGACCGCGTCTTCCAATTCCGAAATCCGAGCAGCAATGAACTGTCTTCGTCGACCGAGTCAGATCAGCGTTTCCTCGGTTTCCCCATTGACCGCCGGCCTTCAGTTCTCCCAACGAATACGATCTATCTCCATGATTTCTAGGGCTTTCTGAAAGAAATTTTGCAAAACCCTACTGGTTTCTTGTCCTATCGATCCGTCCGTGCGTCACAAGAAATTTATCCCGAAACTATAGAAGCTACAAAGCTCAAACTTTGTGAAAAGGTCAGATGTGGTGATCTCTTAAAAGATTAGGTCTTATCAAATATATCAAATTTTTTTAAGAGGTCCCTCCATAATGAAGTGCCCCGTAACAATTTTTTTCATTAAATGTAGTCGAGTAGGGTATTAAATGAAAGGTCTTAGTACTTTCAGAATCTGAAAAATGTGTCATTTTTACATTAGGAGTCCAGGGGAGGCAAAATGCACGAACAATATTTGTGTTCCCTCCCCTCACGATTGGACAACTTTGAGCTGAAAATCTGAAAAAAATCACCAAGGTAGATCTTTATGAGTCCAAAGGCAACTAATACCTCAGAAATCAAAATTCAGTCAACTCTGTTAATAATAAATGTTCCCTTGCTCTGCCCCTTACGGTACTGATAAGGCAATTTTAAGACTTGTTTTGTAAAGATCTCGTTGAGACCTTTCCAATGACACCCTACTCGACTACCGATGATGAAAAAAAAATCTTGAAGGTCACCTTCCTATAGGGGGGAAACCCCCTTAGAACCCTTTGAAAAAAATTTTCACCCTTGAACTTTCAAGAAGTCACCAATTTCGACCTTTTAGGAAAGTTTCATGGCTGTAGCTTCTATAGTTTCGGAGAAAACGTGCTGTGACATACAGATGGACACAGGTCGTGATTTCAATAGGGTTTTGTATTTTAGTACAAAACCCCTGAAAAAGGAGTCCTCAAGATCGTAACAAACAACCGATGTGAGCCAGGATACAGGAATAAACTTTTTGCGAAGATGGTCTGAACGATAACCCTTGATAAGGAGAAACTAGGCCAACAAGGAAGTAATGGTTTAAATGTCATTATCAACCTATGTGTGAAGTTAAATGAAATATTCAGCTCAGGGGAGAAAGGCTGAAACAAATAGTTGAGCAACTCTGCTGCGCTAACACGCAGGCTGAATAAGAACTAATAATTTGATGCTGCATCAATCCATAAGCCTTGATCTTCATAGTGCTTAAGAGATTTCCTCAGCTTCCTTGATCTAATAAGTTTATGACAATGGTTCTGCATTTCTGTTCGTATAACATGACTACGCAAAATACAATGGGCTGGACATATGGAGAGAATGCACCAGCAACGTCTATCAAAAAAATAGAGAAGAGTCGGCACAATCGTCTGATATGCCGATAGACCGAAAAAATGAAAATAGATGTCAGCCAACAGCAGATCGTAGCCAGAGAATAGATAGGACCTGGAAATACGCGGAGCATCGTCATCATCATCTATCTAAGCCACGACAGATTAAGCTGAGCTTTTGCCTCTAGGATTAATTTCCTCCAAAATCGTCTCGATTCTGCGTATGTGGAAGCATAGTTTAGCATACCTGAAAGCATAGCAAAGCCTAAATATTGAAACGCAATAACGGTCGCAGTTCCAAATCACACCAAGTTTGAAAAATATTTTAATACTTTGATTGAATTTTATCTTATTCCAGAATCTCTGCGATGTTCAATCAAGTCGGCTTATGAATTTTTCGCAACTTCATATTATCTCAGCATGACTGATCATCCTGTAATATCATGCAATTAATGTATTCCAAGCACAAATTAAAGAAAATTCCTATCAATGCATCCATTCACTCATTCTAAATGATTAACTATTTTAACTAAATTAAGTCTTATTTTGTACAAAGAAAATGTAAGATATTTAGCCAAATAGAACTAATTTCATTGAAATACGTTTATTACTTCATTTAGATTCAGTGGACTTAAATTGAATCTCATAAACTTCTGGTTTTGAAATATTTAACAAAACTGGAGGCACCTCGACCGCATGATCCCATGGTGTAAAGTGAACCCTTTATATTCATGTGGGAATACGCCCAATATGCAAGTTATATCGAGCTTTACGATTCCACAACAGACTGTGGTTATCGACTTAACGTGTTTAAAATAATGGCGACAGTTTCCTTAGTGAAAGAAAAAGTTGGTCTTTCACTTGGGACACTGGCACCATTGTTATAAACACGTTATTTTTATAGTTTCCGAATTTTTTATATGATATGGAATACGGAGAAATAGGAATCAAATATTTAAAAACATAGAAAAAGGCAAATAATCAGTAAAAATAATTTTTCTAGACAAAAAAAATCAACTTCAAAGCATCCTATATGAAAAGCAAACCGTCTTCAAAACGTCCTACACAAATTTAATGGGCTCAGTCCGGAATCAATGTTTCCTGTTTTAGTTAAGATTGAATAGTAACTTTTCAAAGCACTGATTCCAATAAATTTATTTAATCATTTTTGGGACTTTTTAAAGTCGGTTTCAAACTCATCTTGAAAACTCATACTTCAAATTCCTTAACCGCCTAATTTCCCTTAAAACTCAATGACTCGAAAAAAATCTCGTTGTCAGTAATGGGTGTCGAACCAGGGACTTTCGGCTTGCGCAGCGAGCACACTAACCACTACAACACGCGGACTACTTTATACTTAATAATTAAGTCTAAATTATTCAAAAAATTGAACAGGTTTTCTTAGAAAGATGTCTTCAAATGTTTCCTAGGTTTGAACCATATCAATCAATGGGCAAATATTAAATGCTTTATTCATGACCCATAAATCATTTTTCGCCAAAATATTAATAAATACGATGATGAAATAATTAAGCACATATTAATTATAGAATGTATTTAATAAACATGGTGTCTCAGACTGAGTGATCCAAAGAAAACGATGAATAGCAGATCATATTACCTCTCGAAAACATATACTCGTATTTTTCCGCTATTCTTAGTGGTATAAAACATACCATCATTCACGTTCATATGGCCTTTCTTTGATATTGCGTTCAAACTGTTTGCCACAAAAGCTAGGGCTACACTTCGGAAAATTAGGAACGTCGTCCCGAATTCCGGCCACCGAGGACGACCAACTTGAACAGCAATAAACGAGCCGACTTCTAGTTTTCGACTCAAAAAACAACTTGCGTTTTCCCGTAGACACCGGTGCGGATGTTTTAGTTCTTCCAACAAACAAATAGCAAAACGTATCAACGCAGTTCAACCTCTACGTCGTCAACAACACAATAATGAAAGCCTATGGATATACGATCTTAACACTTCGCTTGGAAATTCGCCATCGTAGATGTTAGACAGCCAATCATCGGTGTTGATCTGTTGAAACATTTTGGCCTCACAGAGGATATTGACAGAAGGAAAATCATTGAACGAGAAATAAACTTATCGTGTATCGCAAAGCTCGATAACGCTAGAATTTCTAGTACAACAACATTTAAATCAGGTGACTATCGTCACTTGAACTCCATCTCCATTCCTAACAGATATCCAATTGCTCATTTAAGTGACTTCGCGCATAAACTAAGTGGTTGCAAGGTATTTTCGACTGTAGATTCGACAAAAGCGTGTCATCTAATTCCAGTCGCACAGGACGACATTCTGAAGACAGCTGTCGTAACTCCCTTTGGACTCTTTGAGTTCAAAGTAATGACATTCAGCTTCTGCAACCCCGCACAAACTTTTCAGCGGGATATCGACCAAATTCTTCGAGGATTGAACTTTTGCTACGCTTACATTGACGAAATGATAATGGCATCTAAATCACACGAGGAGCTCCGTTAGTATCTGCCACTATTTTTTGAATGATTTTGTGATTATTGCTTGTTGATTAACTTTGCGAAACCCATTTCTGGGATACCATCAGCCATATATCTCGGATATTTAGTCAGCGAGCAGGGCATCAAACCTCTACCTGTAAGAGGCCAAACCATTTTGGATATGAAAAAACCATCAATAATAGCGGAATTATGACGATACCTAGGAACATTAAACTTCTATAGGAAATCTTTGAAAAATAAAACCAACCAATAATATTCAAAAATTAATTGTAATATTAACCCGACAGAGCAGTGAGCGTTTATCCTAATTCTAATAAAATTCAATCAAAAACGTTATCTTATACTAATACAATGCTATTACAATATTCCTAACATAAACACTAAACCTTATATACTAAACATGATGTATACCTATCCTAAATATTGAAACTTATCCCTAATTTTGAATACAAATAAACAACACTGTATATAGCAATAATTAGCTGAAACTCAAAAACTAAATAACGAAAAACACCAAAACTGAAAATAAACACGAATAATTTAGACATTGTCAATTAGCCGCAAATACCTAGATTGCTCCGTCCGAGCTCGACTAGTCTCAACGAATCTAGCAAATCTCAATATACCCGTCTGTAGGGTGAAACGGCTGTGAAATTCAAGAGTTTTTGCCATATTTACAGATCTTGCGATATGATTCCGAAGAAGTTTCCATATGAAAATATCGAGTCTAGTCACTCTCAGGCTTTCTGTATAAACCAGTACACGCACGAAGACATTTCCGATCAGAAACTCAATCTTTCCAAAGTACTAACACTCTGGCTAACCAGGGTCTTGTAACAGAAAACTTTGACCTTTTGATCAATGTATCTGAAATGAAAGGTTTGTCAAAAGCACATGACTACTTTTTGTGCCTTACTGAGCATGATTTTGACATATTCAGTATAGTACAAATACTGATCGAGATGAACACTGAGGTATCGAGAACAGGATTTATGTGGAACCCGTTCTGAACTACCCTCACCAGCCATGATGTGGAAATCCTTCCAATTACGTTTTAAATCTTGACTGGGTACCTGCAGCGTTGTCCGAAACAAAATTGTTTCGCAAATATGCGGTCACGCACGCGCTTAACAACTTGCGAATTAAATGTTATGAGCAATGTTTAAAGAACTAGCAGCGGAGTAAATTGCACACGAGTGCAGTTCATCATACGCGACGACCTTTCCGCTCGATGTTCAGACTACGAGTCCCACTTTGTACCATTCCCGCTTGACTCGACGAGCCTCTTCATGGCGGTAACGGCAGATTCTCCTAGCAACAATGAAGCCATTATTGATTTTTATTTGTTGGGGTTGCCATTATTGATTTTTATTTGTTATTTTATTTTTTTTTCTTTGGAAAAACTTTTTATTGATAATGGTAGTGGAAGAGTTTATTGTGGGTTAGTAATAACAATTTTAATAAGTTTCGTATCAAATTGTATTGTTGTTATTTTTATGAAATGGTATTTTCTTCGTAAAGGTCCATCGAGCAGTTTGGCTAGGCGGGCTAGTCGATTACTACATAAGGTTAAGGCTTGTTGATAGAATACCTTTGATTTTATTTATTACCGGTTACGAAATTTTGTTTCTTATCAAACCATTTATTACCTATATTGATAAAATTAGATTTTATTGTTTTAAAAGGGCTTCTAATGTTATTTGTTTATTCAAATTATTTTTATAATGAAATATATTTAACAATAACATTTTTAGAATTTTGACGTTTACATTTATTTGCTTCATTATCTATAATTCGTGGCAATGATGACTTTGAATTCGTTTAGTATATTACAATGTTAACATATTTTTTTTTATACCATTTACGAGTATCTCTGACTATTTTATGCGAAATATCGAGAACGAAAATGTTTTTTGGGTAATGTTCAATTTATTTTTTAATAATGACCCTAATACAATTATCCCTCTTTCTAATAAAATTTTAGCCATCTTCCATTTTATCCCGTGAGAAAAAAATAGTTACGTAGGATTTCGCTGAATTAGAGAACTATATAACTAAGAATTCAGTTATATTGTTCTCTAATTCGCATAACCCGCCCAGAAAACTAAGAACCGCCTAGACTTAATCCTGATTTCGTTTAGTTTCATTGTAAACAAAATTCACATAACTATTATATAGAAGTGTAATTTATGGTTTTAATTAAATAAATATTCAAAAAAAAATTTAATTTTGTTCGAGTCCAAGTTTGTGGGGTGTAACTTTAAGGACATTCGTTTAAAATTGTATAAAGGCTCCTAATCGAATTATCCTTCCCTAAACGCATACGTGTTGCAAGAAATATCCACTATTCGATAAAAAATTGAATAACCTCGTCGTTGCACTAGTCCGTCTTATACCCATCATCAAATTAAAAACCATTGTCCGTATACCCTAGATACATCACTCATGTTTCGCAAACATATGCTCTTTTGCCCGTATGCGAATCTATATGTCGTCCCCGGTTAATTTGAGGTTATGGTTAATCCGTCTAAGACAGCATTGAGGAGGTTTGCGCGGCATGATGCTCCGCCTAGTGCTTGTTGCAAGTGAGTTCCTTCGAACCATATTTTCCACATCAATTGACACGGACTGAGTACACGCACCTTGTCGTCCATGCGCGTGGGGCTACTTTGGGGCCTGCAAAACGTCTGGCAAAACCGGGCGAATATGTTTTAATAATTTCCTGATCAAAACTAGTTGATTTGTAAGTAAAGCCTGGACAGGGACTATGAAAAGTTTCACTCCTTCAACCGGCGGCATGCTTCGTTCACCTAAACCCACGCCAATCACGTTTTCTTCTTCTCACAGGATCATCTCTGTTAAAAGGTCGCATCAATTTTTCGACGTATGCGACTTGTAGGGTCCATCATCATCGCAGCTCACAATATGTAGTATCTTACAGCGGTTATTTTGCAATGTTTTCATTTGTAGTGAAGTGGGTGTATATATAAAAATTCGTGAAGGACTGCAGCGATGGTTTGCTGCCTCGGCGGAAGAGGATGGTAGGATCCGCCGAGATTGGCCTGATCTGGCGTGAATGCGCTGGCAGGCTAGCGTTGCGATGTCGTGGGGCAGGTTCTTTTCCCCAGCACAAGACCCACTGCAAAAATATTTTTCGCATCCACGAATTTCGGGGTCAAAGGAGTATCGACCGGAGTCGAGAAAGGAGGTAGCCTACTAAGGGCTATTAAATTGCTGATTCAGAGGACAAATCAGGCCTGGAGAAAACGGACGGACTTAAAGGGACTTCGTCGTTACCGACGATACTTATCGCCCACAAATAAGAGTGGGGCATCCAGGTGAAAGCGGTGCCCCCTCGCACCCTCCCAATCGGATCAAGATCCAATGTAGACGTGGCCACATATTTCCCATTTATGTGAAAAACTCATACAAATCTAATTTGCATGAATTTTTCCCGTAAATGAAAAATATAGACGTGGCCAATTTATGCTATAGTATTATGTGATGGAATCACATAACACTATACCATAAAAGGGCACGCGAGCGGAAGGCCACTCTACCCGGGTAAGAGCCCCCTATAACGCAGAAAGAAAGGGAGGAGTGCACCTGATGGCTGGCTCATTATAGTGGAGGGGCCGGCCATCGTTGCAAGTCCCATACCCGGTCAGGCTTGATGAAAGCAAAGACCGAACGTTCTCTTTCTCACTAACTAAACATTTTTATTAGGTCTTTGTAAAAAAAATTTTTACAAAGACCTACTAGTTTCGCGACCTGTCTGCCCGTCTGTCCGTCCGTCGGTCCGTCCGTCCATCTGTCCGTCTGTCCGTGCGTCACAGCTGATTTCCTCAGAAACTATAGAAGCTAGAATGCTCAAACTTTGTGAAAAGGTCAGAAGTGATGGCCTCTCAAAAGTTAAGGCCTTGACAAAAATTTAAAAAATGTTTAAGGGGGGTCCCCCCTATAAACGAATTGGCCCTTAAAATTTTTTTTTAATCAAAGGTAGTCAAGTGGGGTATCAAACGAAAGGTCTTGATTAGAACTTTTAGAATCTGAAATAAAAAAATCATTTGATGAATTAGGGGGTCCACGGGAAGGCAAAATGTACCCAAAATTTGTGTCCCCCCCCTCGCGATTGGACACCTTTCAGCCGAAAAATCTGAAAATTATCACGAATGTGGACCTTTATGAGTACAAGGGCAACAAATACCTTAGAAATCGAAATTCGCTCAACTTTGTTAATAATAGTATGATTTGTAGATTTTACATTTTTGCCCATAAAATCAAAACGGTACCTTTAAACTTCTTGAAATTTTGCAATTATATAGACTAACATAAGATATATATGTTCACAAAATTTAATTGAGATCGAATCATAATCAAGTGAGTCATAGCCATTTCAATTATATGGAATTACAACCACGATAACACGTGTTTATGGTTCATATAGGGTTTTCCAATTAGAGGTGTTATTTTGATATTAAAAGAAAAATGCCATTTTTTAAAATAAATGATCGGATGTTTAGTTCATTATAAAGAAGAAGATTTGCCGTTAATAGCAATAACTAACATTGGGCAAATAACCACTACGACACGCTTACAGGACCATATCCTCTTCATGAAATTTTCCATAACCAAATCGCAAAGTGGCTGCCCTATGTGCTCGATAGCCTCACGAATTTCATCTTTGAGATCTTGAATTGACGCTGGGCTATTGGCATAGGCCTTCTCTATCACGGGGCTCCAAAGGAGGAAGTCGCAAGGTGTTAAATCACAAGATCTATTCAAAATAACACCTCTTATTGGAAAACCCTATATATATTTAAAATTGACTTAGGTACTTTTATTTTCTTTCAATTTTCATGAAAATTTAAGGAATAGTGTTTAACTTGAACATGTTCAATCGGCCGAGCATTCAGAAAAATCATTTAAGGTAGATTAAAATGGCGGCTGCACTGTGCTTATGAAAGAAACTGTGCATCTTTTGTATGAATTTGAACGATTTCATATCTAAGTATTGGATGAATAATTCAAGTTATCGACTCACGCCATTAGAAAACTTGCTTCTAACCCTAGGATGTTTACAAAGACTTTCTGGTAGGAGCACTCTCCTGCTTACTCAACTTGTTTCTATTACTTTTAGACTTCATTGTATCAATTTTTACAATCGCACGTAAATTAGATATGTATGTATTTTCTTTCGATAAGGTATTTATAACACAATCCACAGGGGTGAAATTAATCGTGAATGAATTAACTCCCCTTTTCTTTTCAAACAAATTAGAAAACTTAAGAATTATTATGCAAAAAAACGAAAAATTTAGAAGAATTAGAATATTGTACAAAACAAGTTGGGTAAACAGACCTACGCTCATGTCAGAAGGGTTTTGTATTCAATTTTCAAAATGCAGGCACCAGATTGAATAAAGTCAAGAAGCATGTCAATGCCGATTTTATTGGAGAAAATATGAAATTCGAAGTTCATACAATTATTAGCAAAGTTGAACGAATTTAGACTTTTGAGGTTTTTGTTATTGTTATACTCATACATATCTCCCTTGATAATTATTTCAGATGTCCATTCGTGAGGGAGGAAACCACATTTTTCATGTATTTCCCCCCCTGTGCCCCACTGAAGCAGAAACTGACAGTTTAAGAACTGTTTTGAAAAGCTCCCATGAAAACTTTCATTTCATACTCATATCGGCTACGTTTGATGAATTTTTTTTTCAGGGGCCACTCTCCTGTACTGTTATCATCGATTCATGGCCATTTTTTCGAATCCTAGAGTTGTTACAAAGCCCATTTGCTAGGAGCTCTCTCCCGCCTCCTTGACTTGTTTCACTTATGAGTATTAATTGCAGGTACTCATTTTTAGTCATTCATTAAATTGAATCAAGTGTTCAAAGCATGGACCTTGAACTTTGAAGTTGGGAAAAAATAACTCAAAATTATTCAATCTTCGCATTTAAAACAGCCACCATTTTGTTTTACGATTACTGATACCACTAGCTGAACCGATTCTCAAAGATATACATGACACCTATCATTCCTGAAATTTTCATGCAAATCCTAGCAAAACTGTAGTGGCTGAGTCGGTAAAAAGCGCATATTGTTCCATAGCCATATGTTGCCATAGTAATACATGCAGCGCATATTGTTCCATAGTAATACAGGAAAATTCAAACCGCTATAACTTCGCTAAATATAATTCAATCTTTATGAAACTTGCAGGGTATATCAATCTTATGAATAGTCTTCTGTGTACTGAATTTCATTGAATTTAAGGGTACCGATAAGATTTTATTCAAGAAAACATAAAATCGATAAATCATACTATTACTAACAAAGTTGAGTGAATTGCGACTTCTCACGTATTTGTTGTTGTTGTACTCATCAAGGCCTACATTCCTGATTTTTTTCAGATTTTTCGGATCACAGGTGTCCAATCGCGAGGGGGGGGACTCAAATTTTTCGTGTATTTCCCCTCCCTGTGCGCCCCTCGAAGCAAACTTTGCCAAACTAAGACCTGTTTTGAAAAGTTTTCATCAAGACCTTTCATTTGATACCCATATCGGCTACCTTCAATGAAATTTTTTTTTTGGGGGGTCACTCCCCTCTATGGGGAGACCCCCCTTAAATACATTATAAATTTTTTTTGTAGTTGAACTTTGAAGAGAGCACCAGTTTACACCTACATACAAAATTTGATGCTTCTAGCTTAAGTAGTTTCCGAGAAAAACTGCTGTGACACACGGACGGACGGACGGACGGACGGACGGACGGACGGACGGACGGACGGACGGACAGACAGACGGACAGACAGGACGCGATTTTAGAAGGGTTTTGTAAAATTATTTTACAAAACCCTAAAAACGACAAAAAATTTAAGAGAAGCTCAAGAATATCAATAATTGTACTAAAAAAATTTAAGAAAAATTTACAGGAATTAAGAATTGTAGAAAAAGGAAAAAAATTAGAAAATTAGAAACAAGTTGGGTAAACAGACCTACGCTTATGTCAGAAGGGTTTTGTACCCTACTTCTCAGAAATGCAGTCACCAGCAATGAATAACCTCGAGAAATATGTCAAAGAGATGTGCACGTTTAAAAGAAAATCCGAGGTTTTTCTATTTTCAATGGTCGCCATTTTGTTGGAAATCAACAAAAATCACTCAAATCATGAATTCTCAATATATTAATGTTATTGATCTTATTGGAAAATTTCAAGAAGATCAAGTGAAAACTGCAGTGACTGATTGTAATTGGAGAAATTTCAAACGGCTATAACTTCCGTGTATATTATTCGATTTTCATCAAACTTACAAAGTTTAAGAACCCTTAGCAGGACTGCGTAAATATCGAATTTCGTTCAATTTAAGGGTACCAACGCGATTTTATTGGGGAAAACGTGAAATTCGAATATCATACTATTATTTACAAAGTTGAGTGAATTTCGACTTCTAAGGTATTTGTTGGTGTTGTACTCATAAATATCTACCACCATAATTTTTTTCAGATTTTTCGGATCACAGGTGTCCAATCGCGAGGGGGGACACACATTTTTCGTGTATTTCCCCTCCCTGCGCGTCCCTCGAAGCAAAAAGTATCAAATTAAGACCTGTTTTGAAAAGTTCACATCAAGACCTTTCATTTGATATCCATATCGGCTACCTTTGAAGAAATATTTTTTCCGGTTGCCACTCCCATATATGGGGAGACCCCCCCTTAAATACCTTATAAAATTGTTTGTAGTCGAACTTTGAAGAGAGCACCACTTTACACCTGTATACAAAATTTGATGTTTCTAGCTTAAGTAGTTTGCAAAAAAAAGTGCTGTGACACACGGACGGACGGACGGACAGACAGGTCGCGAAACTAGTAGGGTTTTGTAAAATTATTTTACAAAACCCTAAAAATAACAAGAGGGTACTTACCCAACATCCTCGCCGGGCGCCCGCTGACGATGTGGGTGAATCCTGCAACTTCATTGAACTGGGGAGGAATATTCCAAATCACACTTTTGCACTTTATATAAACTAATTTCCTTCAACAAATATGGTATCGAGTCAATCTGCTTTGGGTCAACTACATTTATAAGTGGTTCCGTTATAGCAACTTTTTGGATACAAATCATCTCGTTAAATTTTTTCCATTAACTCCTTGAGACATTGGTCGCTTAAGGTTTGAATATCGTCGAAGTTTAATTTGTCCAATTTTTTAATCTCTTCGTCCAATTGTTCTTTTTTTCACATGCGAACTGACTGTCATCAACTTTCTTGGAACATATGTTCCCTGCTTTATGAACAAAATCACATCTGGTCGTCGGAAAGTGTTCTATTTAACAAAGTTAAACAGTTCTTTAAATTTGACGGTATCGTCCGTTCTTGTTGCCTCCTCGTTTGTTCCGTCTAATGCATAATCTGCGAAAGTTGCTGGCTCAGGTAAAAGAGAAAAGAAAAGAAAGCAGCAAAAAAATTCGTTGGGCTCGCGCGCAATGTACACTTGACCTCGGACCGCAAAACGAAAAACAGCGCGACAGCATTTTAATTTCGTACACCCCAAATTAATTATTTACATGAAATCTTCAATTTCAATTACGAACAAAGTTTCACTACCTGGAAACAACATCCGATTTCCTTTTAGCCACTTATCTCTTGCTTGAATAAACTACATGGATAATTCTTTCACCAGCACTGTCGCATGTCACCATTCAGTCCATTTCCACTATTTTCGTTTGTAGTTAGTACAGTTATCTCTAGTATTGAACACTCTTTTTCGTTTCCATCGATGGGGCATGCATGAAGGCAGATAACAATGTTTCTTTCCAAATGGAAATATGAATTCCTGTTTTTTGTAAATTAATTTTCCTGCTTACAACAGGGCCCAAAGAGGAAAGGCTAAATTTCGCATCATACATATCTGTTCCATTCATGGCAGTATCTCTTCTTATGGAAACTCTGGTGATTATTCCATTATCGCTAACTCCTCGTACTGACTGACTACCGGGCACTATTGGCGTCAACGAATGCGAACCACACATAGGAATAAACAATGGACTCTCACAAAGTAATTTACACATGCACTGTTCTTTTACCACCAACGATTTTGCACGAAATGACTTTTTTCACCATTCTTATCCGCACGAATTTCACCGAATCGCGTCATATCGCATCCGGAATATCACCTTTGACGAAACGGCAATCTAGATAATCTGCAAAATAACACACGTATCAGATATTATATTCCCCGACGTGATCGCTGTCGTGATTTCAAGCAGACCGTCCAATCTCGATCCCGGTAGCGGTTTCCACAAGAAGGAAAGTAGAAGACTATTTGGGTGTCGCGAAGTATTCGCGGTGACGATTCATAACAGACCCCTCGTTGGTGTCAGTCGACTCGTGGTCTATCTGTCACACCGGTACTCGACCGCTTCATATTCATTCCGCTGCACACTTGCTTTCGCCAATGCAGTACGTGCATGTGCAGCGGGAAAGGTGTTGCCATATCCGCATTTCAATTGCAGATATGAATTTTTTAATGTATGAACAAAAATGTAGAAAAATTTAAGTAATAATAGGTAACAAGTTGAGTAAGCAGGAGAGTGCTCCTACCGGAAGGTCTTTGTAAACATCCTAGGGTTAGAAACAAGTTTTCTAATGGCGTGAATCGATAACTTGAATTATTCATCCAATACTTAGATATGAAATCGTTCAAATTTATACAAAAGATGCACAGTTTCTTTCATAAGCACAGTGCAGCCGCCATTTTAATCTGGCTTAAATGAATTTTCTGAATACTCGGCCAATTGAACATGTTCAAGTTAAACACTATTCCTTAAATATTCATGAAAATTGAAAGAAAATGAAAGTGCCTAAGTCAATTTTAAATATATATAGGGTTTTCCAATAAGAGGTGTTATTTTGAATAGATCTTCTGATTTAACACCTTGCGACATCTTCCTTTGGAGCCACGTGATAGAGAAGGCCTATGCCAAAGGCCCAGCGTCGATTCAAGATCTCAAAGATGAAATTCGTGAGGCTATCGAGGAGAGAGGGCAACCACTTTGCGATTTGGTTATGGAAAATTTCATGAAGAGGATATGGTCCTGTAAGCGTGTCGTAGTGGTTATTTGCTCAATGTTAATTATTGCTATTAACGGCATATCTTCTTCTTTATAATGAAATAAACATTCGATCATTTGTATTAAAAATGGCATTTTTCTTTTAATATCAAAATAACACCTCTTATTGGAAAACCCTATATCAACCATAAACACGTGTTATTGTTGGTATAATTCCATGTAATTGAAATGGCTATAACTCACTTGATTATGATTCGATCTCAATTAAATTTTGTGAACATATATATCTTATGTTGGTCTATATAAGTTTAAAGGTACCGTTTTGATTTTATGGGCAAAAATGTAAAATCTACAAATCATACTATTATTAACAAAGTTGAGTGAATTTCGATTTCTAAGGTATTTGTTGCCCTTGTACTCATATAGGTCCACGTTCGTGATAATTTTCAGATTTTTCGGCTGAAAGGTGTCCAATCGCGAGGGGGGGGGGGACACAAATTTTGGGTACATTTTGCCTTCCCCTGGACCCCCTAATTCATAAAATGATTTTTTTATTTCAGATTCTAAAAGTTATAATCAAGACCTTTCATTTGATACCCCACTCGACTACTTTTGATGAAAAAAAATTTTTAAGGGCCAATTCGTTATTAGGGGGGACCCCCCTTAAACATTTTTTAAATTTTTGTTAAGGCCTTAAGTTTTGAGAGACCATCACTTTTGACCTTTTCACAAAGTTTGAGCATTCTAGCTTCTATAGTTTCTGAGGAAATCAGCTGTGACGCACGGACAGACGGACAGACGGACGGACAGACAGGTCGCGAAACTAGTAGGTCTTTGTAAAAAAAATTTTTACAAAGACCTAAAAAAGGTAAAACTCATAAAGAATATAATTATAATGAAAAGTCTAAATTTCATATAGAAAAAAAATGATCTAGAATTTGTATTTAATAAAAATATAAAGTAATCAACAAGTTGGGTAAACAGACCTACGCTCATGTCAGAAGGGTTTTGTATTCAATTTTCAAAATGCAGGCACCAGATTGAATAAAGTCAAGAAGCATGTCAATGCCGATTTTATTGGAGAAAATATGAAATTCGAAGTTCATACAATTATTAGCAAAGTTGAACGAATTTAGACTTTTGAGGTTTTTGTTATTGTTATACTCATACATATCTCCCTTGATAATTATTTCAGATGTCCATTCGTGAGGGAGGAAACCACATTTTTCATGTATTTCCCCCCCTGTGCCCCACTGAAGCAGAAACTGACAGTTTAAGAACTGTTTTGAAAAGCTCCCATGAAAACTTTCATTTCATACTCATATCGGCTACGTTTGATGAATTTTTTTTTTTCAGGGGCCACTCTCCTGTACTGTTATCATCGATTCATGGCCATTTTTTCGAATCCTAGAGTTGTTACAAAGCCCATTTGCTAGGAGCTCTCTCCCGCCTCCTTGACTTGTTTCACTTATGAGTATTAATTGCAGGTACTCATCTTCAGTCATTCATTAAATTGAATCAAGTGTTCAAAGCATGGACCTTGAACTTTGAAGTTGGGAAAAAATAACTCAAAATTATTCAATCTTCGCATTTAAAACAGCCACCATTTTGTTTTACGATTACTGATACCACTAGCTGAACCGATTCTCAAAGATATACATGACACCTATCATTCCTGAAATTTTCATGCAAATCCTAGCAAAACTGTAGTGGCTGAGTCGGTAAAAAGCGCATATTGTTCCATAGCCATATGTTGCCATAGTAATACATGCAGCGCATATTGTTCCATAGTAATACAGGAAAATTCAAACCGCTATAACTTCGCTAAATATAATTCAATCTTTATGAAACTTGCAGGGTATATCAATCTTATGAATAGTCTTCTGTGTACTGAATTTCATTGAATTTAAGGGTACCGATAAGATTTTATTCAAGAAAACATAAAATCGATAAATCATACTATTACTAACAAAGTTGAGTGAATTGCGACTTCTCACGTATTTGTTGTTGTTGTACTCATCAAGGCCTACATTCCTGATTTTTTTCAGATTTTTCGGATCACAGGTGTCCAATCGCGAGGGGGGGGGACACAAATTTTTCGTGTATTTCCCCTCCCTGTGCGCCCCTCGAAGCAAACTTTGCCAAACTAAGACCTGTTTTGAAAAGTTTTCATCAAGACCTTTCATTTGATACCCATATCGGCTACCTTCAATGAAATTTTTTTTTTGGGGGGTCACTCCCCTCTATGGGGAGACCCCCCTTAAATACATTATAAATTTTTTTTGTATTTGAACTTTGAAGAGAGCACCAGTTTACACCTACATACAAAATTTGATGCTTCTAGCTTAAGTAGTTTCCGAGAAAAACTGCTGTGACACACGGACGGACGGACGGACGGACGGACAGACAGACGGACAGACGGACAGACAGGACGCGATTTTAGAAGGGTTTTGTAAAATTATTTTACAAAACCCTAAAAATGATTTATGATTTATAACTATAAATTGAAATAATTTAATAAAAATGTCTTTTTCAAATCTACAATTAAAATTTCGGATAGGTGTTATGAAGGTTTTCGAGTAGTTTGCTTAGATGACTGCTCGATTACTACACATTGTTCAAATTATTTCCCAGGAGAAAATCAAATATTGTAGCGAAGAAAATTAGAGGTAAAACAAAAAACGTTATAAATTGATTTCCCAGAGAAGATCATAGCAATTGTCTGGCTAGAAAATGTCTTACGTGGAGGCATCTGGGAGTGCATGTGTCTATGTTGAGCGGTTATAAATACAATCCGATAATCTGAAATTAGCCGCCTAGATCGTATAATATCACAACTTAAGATTATTTTCTTTGGGGTTACACGGTCTCTGGTCTTCAGGGACAAACCAGCTTCCATCGACGCTTTGGAAGCCAACATTACTCGTATCATTCACGAGATATCGGTCGCTATGGTGGAACGCGTCCTCCAAAATTGTACCCTCAGGATGGACCATTTACGGCGTAATCGCGGTCAACATTTAAACGAGATAATCTTTAAAAAGTAAATGTCATAGATTGTTCTTTCGACTCATAATCAAATTTTCATTACAGAATTCTATTTTATGCCTTTTATTTGAGATTAAAAACCATACCTCATAATGAATCACCCGATACTTCCCACTAAGTATACACATATTATTTTAATGTCGTAAGCGAAGTTTGTTCACCACCTTAATGTTTAATTTAAAACATCACCAAGACTTTATGGCACCTCATATTCATAGGGAATAAAATATAAATCCCCAAGACCAGGTATGAGTCTCGGCCGAAGCACAAATTCATCCAAATAATGACATCTTCTTTTCGGATTCTTATGAAAAATCAATTGCGCTGATTCTTGATTTATTTTATGGCGCAACGATACTTAAATTAATAAAGTAAAACCGATAAATTTTAAGCAAAAACCTGAAAACGTTCTAAGATGAATCCCATAGTTGTCTTTGTTTAATACAAATAACGTAAACGCTTACGTAATTCAAAATGAAGTAGTCAAACGCTTGATAGTAAAAAAAACTTTAATTAAATGAGTGATTTATTCAAAAACCCAAAAATATTGTTTCAGAAATGAGAATGAAAGCACTTAAGGTATTTCAAAATAAAATAAAACGGTATGTACTTCAGGATGAAAGCCCTGCCTACTTCATCCGGTTATCTGTATTATCGCCCATTAGTTTCGAATCATATCTAGACATCTAAAAATGATACCATTCATATGCAATTAGAAAACTTTATATCAAACAAGTTGGGTAAACAGACCTACGCTCATGTCAGAAGGGTTTTGTATTCAATTTTCAAAATGCAGGCACCAGATTGAATAAAGTCAAGAAGCATGTCAATGCCGATTTTATTGGAGAAAATATGAAATTCGAAGTTCATACAATTATTAGCAAAGTTGAACGAATTTAGACTTTTGAGGTTTTTGTTATTGTTATACTCATACATATCTCCCTTGATAATTATTTCAGATGTCCATTCGTGAGGGAGGAAACCACATTTTTCATGTATTTCCCCCCCTGTGCCCCACTGAAGCAGAAACTGACAGTTTAAGAACTGTTTTGAAAAGCTCCCATGAAAACTTTCATTTCATACTCATATCGGCTACGTTTGATGAATTTTTTTTTTCAGGGGCCACTCTCCTGTACTGTTATCATCGATTCATGGCCATTTTTTCGAATCCTAGAGTTGTTACAAAGCCCATTTGCTAGGAGCTCTCTCCCGCCTCCTTGACTTGTTTCACTTATGAGTATTAATTGCAGGTACTCATCTTCAGTCATTCATTAAATTGAATCAAGTGTTCAAAGCATGGACCTTGAACTTTGAAGTTGGGAAAAAATAACTCAAAATTATTCAATCTTCGCATTTAAAACAGCCACCATTTTGTTTTACGATTACTGATACCACTAGCTGAACCGATTCTCAAAGATATACATGACACCTATCATTCCTGAAATTTTCATGCAAATCCTAGCAAAACTGTAGTGGCTGAGTCGGTAAAAAGCGCATATTGTTCCATAGCCATATGTTGCCATAGTAATACATGCAGCGCATATTGTTCCATAGTAATACAGGAAAATTCAAACCGCTATAACTTCGCTAAATATAATTCAATCTTTATGAAACTTGCAGGGTATATCAATCTTATGAATAGTCTTCTGTGTACTGAATTTCATTGAATTTAAGGGTACCGATAAGATTTTATTCAAGAAAACATAAAATCGATAAATCATACTATTACTAACAAAGTTGAGTGAATTGCGACTTCTCACGTATTTGTTGTTGTTGTACTCATCAAGGCCTACATTCCTGATTTTTTTCAGATTTTTCGGATCACAGGTGTCCAATCGCGAGGGGGGGGACACAAATTTTTCGTGTATTTCCCCTCCCTGTGCGCCCCTCGAAGCAAACTTTGCCAAACTAAGACCTGTTTTGAAAAGTTTTCATCAAGACCTTTCATTTGATACCCATATCGGCTACCTTCAATGAAATTTTTTTTTTGGGGGGTCACTCCCCTCTATGGGGAGACCCCCCTTAAATACATTATAATTTTTTTTTGTAGTTGAACTTTGAAGAGAGCACCAGTTTACACCTACATACAAAATTTGATGCTTCTAGCTTAAGTAGTTTCCGAGAAAAACTGCTGTGACACACGGACGGACGGACGGACGGACGGACGGACGGACGGACGGACAGACAGACGGACAGACGGACAGACGGACAGACAGGACGCGATTTTAGAAGGGTTTTGTAAAATTATTTTACAAAACCCTAAAAACGAACCGATCGGATTCAGTCAAATCTGAAAAAATTACGTTTTAACGTTGTTCTGCTTTGGTATTTTTTGAATAGGACCAAACAAAAAGCAAATCAAATGACTTGCCCAGCAAATGATTCATTTGCCTATTCTGCATCAAAATTGTCCGTGATCATACACAAATAAATAGACAACCACTCTCATCTGATGACCGAACAAAAATAAACTACAAGAAGATCAGTCAAATTTCTTGTCAGCAGCAAATAATGCAAATATGTATGTTATGTGCCAACTATGAATGCCATCGTTGGAAGAAATTAACATGGCTCTGAAATTACTTGATTTGAAAAAAATTATGATATAGTTTTTGTAAAGTAATCAAATGATTCCTTCTCCGCTTGTACAATTAGGAATCCTAACCATAAATTGAAATCTTTGATAAATATGAATGTAATGATCAAATAATGTGGCAACAACCAGCGACACGTGATATAAATTTTCCTGCTCAATCATTCGCAGACAGGATCATACATGTCACATTGCGACCATTGTAATTTCCATGGATGATCAACCACAACAATGGTAGCGGACAGTTATCAATTAAAAGAATTATTTTGGAAATTTTTCAACATCTATATTAAAAGTCCTTCCTGAAGCATTAGAACTTAGAAGCAACGGTTATTTTAGTAACAAATCTAACTTACCGATGGTTCGATTTACAGCACCACTTGCAAGGTCGGAATTTACACATACTAACTTTTTCGACGATAACGAAAAGATCAGAAATTATGATAATATTACCAGTTGTAAATACAAACACTCCACTCACGAAAACACTGCGAAATCTTGTAAGAAAATTTTGGAAAAACTTTTTACGAGCAACAAAACACGCGACACGTCCACCGCACTTAACCACTGGAATCCTAGTGGGCTTATCGCAACTCCCAAAACCTGTTCCGTTCCATTAAATCGTAGTTGAATTCAATCAGAGTCCTACTTGTTAGACTTATTACCCGTTCGAATTTTAATCAGCTCGAAAATTGAATACTCATGGAGTTCGAATTGCTACGCTGAATTTTTCTTTTAATGTCAAAATTGAACACTGGGCCCACAGATATCGAATAAATATGTTTTAAAAATATGACGCAAGACCTTCCTCCTTTTGTCAGGATATATTCAGAATTTGAGCAAAATACCTAGCCCTCTGCCAATTTATACAGTCCTCGTAGTGCAACTTCTACTGCCTTCTTATCCCAACAATCAGAAATTTAGATATTGCGAGTTTTACCACTCAAATCCATGTAAGGTTCTAGTTCGTCACTAGAAATGCAGCTTCAAAAGCAATAAGGGTATTCCAGGAATACAGTACAAAATATTTTATCTATCATATTTGTTGCATGGTTTATTTTATAAATTCAAAAAGTACACACTGATGATCGATGTGGATGAATTATCGCTCTTGTGGTTGGGGTATTCTGTTTGGGCAGTTAGCTTCTATTATTTCTACGATAACTCGTGGTACCCTTGGGCGAGGAAAGACATATTACAGTACTGTATATTCTCCCCTGTTTAGCGCTTCAAATCGAAAGTAGATAATTTGTTGTTCAATTCAAACGCTATAACTGAACTTTAGAATATATAGGGTTCTCCATTACAACAACAATCTTGTATCTTTATATGAACGCACCCTTACACTTTTTTAATGAACTGTCAATATATAAACGTTAGTTAAAATCAACATTTTCATCATGGTAAAGTTCACGAACCAGCAACGTTTGGAAATTATTACAAATTACTACCGAAATTCTGAATCGGTGGTCGCAACTTTAAGAGCGCTTACTCCAATTTTCGGCCGTAATAATCGTCCTACCCGACAGGCTGTGCGTGCTATAGTGGATAAGTTCGAGTCCAGATTTCCACTATTGGACATTCTGGTGTCAAAAAGACACTCGCTCGGAGCGAAGGAAATATCGCAGCCGTAAGTGTATCGATTCAAAATGTTCAGTCGATTTCACGTCGTTCTCAAGAATTGGGTATCGATCAAACGACACTGTGGCGTATTTTGCGAAAACATCTTGGCCTAAATGGTTACAAGATCAAATTGACTCAAGAACTAAAGCCACTTGATCATTCAAAACGCCGAAAATCCAATTGGGCTCTGGCAAAGCTTGAATAAAATGAAGAATTTCATCGAAAAATCATATTCAGTGATGAAGCTCATTTGCGGCTCAGTGGCTTTGTTAATAAGCAAAAAATGCGTTATTGGTCAGCAACAAACCCACTAGTGCTTCTTGAGACACCGTTGCATCCGCGAAATCCGGTTTTTATGCCGAAAGTGTGATTTGGCCGTATTTTTTCGTGGATGAAAACGAACATCACGTTACCATCAATGAAGAGCGCTATGAACTGTACGCGCTGTATGAATTTAACATCAACAAGACGAGGCCACTAGCCGGACAGCACGCCTCACAATCGATTTATTGAAAGGCAAATTTGGTGAACGTGTTATCTCGAGTAATGGCCCGGTCGAATGGCCACCTCGTTCATGCGATCTAACACCATTGGATTTCTTTTTGTGGGACTGTATCGTCATTGGTCTATGCCAACAAGCCAGCAAGTTTAGACGAACTCAAAGACAACATCCAACACGAAATTGTCAACGTTCCAGTCGAAATGTGTGCTAGAGTGGTGGAAAATTGGGTCCAAAGAATCGACCGGTGTAAACGGGTTCACGGTGGTCATATGACCGAAATTGAATTCCATCCATCAAATGTAATGATTGCACTACACCCACAATAAATTTTAACACAATATCTCAAATATTTCAGTGTTTTACTAATAGATAAATTTTTCATGTCCTTAATAGAAAGCCCTTTATTCATATATATATATATATATATATATATATATATATATATATATATATATATATATATATATATATATATATATATATATATATATATATATATATATATATATATATATACTACAAATTGAGAAATCAGGTAAAAATCACAGTCACAACATATATATATATATATATATATATATATATATATATATATATATATATGTATAGATATATATATATATATATATATATATATATATATATATATATATATATATATATATATATATATATGAAGAACTAAATTAAACTGTTTAATTGGAGCAACAAATTAACAAGGACCTATTTCAACTAAAGCATAGTTTTCAAGCGCCCTTTTAAGACGAATATTTATGTTATGAATTCGATTCAAGGGCAGGAAAGGCTTACAGAAAGAATTTATCACTTTGAACCGTACTATTCTCATTGATTTTGGTGTCAACTGTTGGATATAGCATAGGCCAGCCTTGGCCTTTAGCTCCGCGGATATGGTGTTGATTTTTACAGATGGTCCATCCGGTTGCCCTACAGGAATCAATAAAGTTCGTGGGGTTTGAATCAAGCAACAGAGATGGTCTACCTGCCATCTCTGTTGCTTGATTGTACCCCAGCCATTCCAGGTGGTTTTTGAATCAGGCTCGGATAATCCAGAAGTCAGTGTTCTAAGCTTACCGCAAGCTCTGCATGCGGCATTCGTTTGAATGCCTATTCGTTTGGTGTAAGTCAATGTCACTGGGCTTGTATCCGTAATTACTAGCTATTCTGTAAATATTGGTTAGTTCTATGGAGTACTTGTAGTTAGTAGAAGTCATGGGGATAGAGTGGAATCTCAGCGTCATTGATCGTTACGCTGCTAATTTATGTTGTGCGGGGTGATCAGACGCTACGTGTATGGTATGATCAATTGTGGTTGGTTTTCTGTATATTTTTTAGTCTAATCATGTTTCTTCCCCTGTCACAGTTAGGTCCATATATTGGGTTTTTCGGTAATTAACGTCGCTTTTTGTTCATGTTTTTCAAATTAAATTTATTTATATTAATAAAAAACATTATTCAATGATATATTGACCATTTTGTTGGATGACTTTTTGCCAGCTTTTGGTAAGTTGAAAAAATCCATGTTCGAAGGAGCCTTGGTTTTTAGAAGTGAAGAACTGGTCCAACTCATTTTTAACAGCCTGGTCGGAATCAAGAGTTTTACCATTCAAATGGTTTTGAAGGGACCGAAAGAAATGATAGTCTAATCGTGCTGTCAGGGCTATAGGGTGGATGTGGGATCAGTTCCCAATTGGGTTCCATTTTTGACGGGTTTTCAAAGAGGTGTGGGCTCTTGCGTTATCATTATGGAACATCACGCCTTTGCGATTGGCCAGTTCAGGGCGCTTTTTTTATTTCTTCGTTCAATTTCGATAGTTGACGATATTAGGCATTCGAGTCAATTGTTTGGTTTTGCGGAAGCATCTCAAAGTAGACCACACCCTTGTAATCCCACCACACAGAAAGCATAATTTTCTTTTGGTGAATATTGGCTTTGAATGACGGGAGCTCATCTTGCTTGATCCATAAACTTCTTCGGACTACGTGTAGTTAAAAGCAGATACAAAAATGTCCGTAAAGAACTGCAGCGATGGTCTGCTGCCTCGGCGAAAGAGAATTGTAAGATCCGCCGAGATTGGCCTTGTCTGGGGACGCATGAATGCGCTGGCACGCTAGCGTTGCGATGTCGTGGGGCGAGTTCTTTCCCCCAGCACAAGGACCCACTACAAAAGAGTTTCGCATCCACGAATTCTCGGGTCTCAAAACAGGTCGACCGAAGTCGAAAAATGTAGGTAACTACCTAAAGACGGCAATTGCTTATGCAAAGAACAAGTCGAAACGAGTCAAAACAGACGGACTTGGGGAGACTTCGTCGTTACCCGACGATTCTCATGGCCCACAAATAAGAGTGGGGCAACCGGATGGATGAGGTGCCCCCCGCGCCCACCCAACCGGATCAAGATCCAAATGTTGACGTGGCCATATATTTCCCGTTTGAGCGGAAAACTCACACCAACATACTTTGCATGAGCCTTCCCATCAACGAGAAATATAGATGTGAACGATTTGTGTCATAGAATTATGTGATCGGATCACATAACCCTATGCCATAAAAAGGGCACGTGAGTGGAAGGCCACTCAACCCGGCAAGAGCCCCTGAAACTAAGAACAGGTGGAGCGTGCCCGATGGCTAGCCCATATTAGGTGAAAAACCTGCCCTCGTGGCGGGTACTATACCCGGTCTGATAGAGCGAATGGAAAGACCGAGTGTGCTGTTTAACAATCCGTTTATTATCTATTCAAATGTTCACTGACAGGGAAAATATCGATATGTAATCTACGCGTTAAGTGAACTTTATGTTATAATTGAACCAAGAAATTGTATGTGTCGTGCAAGAAAGGCATTAAATTTAACAATAATTACTATGCAAACAGCTAGGTGTGCTAAAATAAATACCTTTTTTTTTCGTACGAAAAAAAAAAACTTTTCTGCATTATTTTAATACTTATTGCAACATAATGGTAATAATAATAATTAAAAAAACTAAAAGTGTCGTGAAGCTATCATGATCACGATTTCTATTTTTTTTTATCGCATGCAGACAAATCGTCGTACAATTTCTTCTCTGTTGTTTCTTCTCAGTTCTTTTTACGCTCATATGTCTTTTTTTTTTCTTTTCCTCAGCAAACATCACAATGCAAAAAAAAATCCGCGACTTATCTAGGCTATTATGAGCCAAACAAATGTCTTTGAATAGTTCGTGTTATATAGATTTTTCCCAGGTTGTCATATGATTTTCAGATAAGATTTACGATCGTTCATCAACTACACTTCCTCTAGGTATAAGGAACAATCATTTAATAGCAGCACCTTGCGCGTTTCAAAAGATTCAATTGCAGTTGTTCTCAAATTCACTATAGTGTAACCTGCCACTTCTTCGCTTTTAGTTCTGCTAAATGAAATGTTGTTGGCAAGATGTGATTGTAGCGCAGGTTCGAGCAAGTATGAATTTCATAGAAACTTTGACCCATTTGAAATATAAATGATCGCGATCCGTGGTCTTAACGCCACTAAGTTTAATACGAAAAAGTAACTCCATTCGGGCATCGTCACGTATACGCAGCTACACACTTCCTGTATCTGACGACTGAGTAACCACGCATTACCGAAATCACCATGGTTTTGCGTTTTTCTTTTTTTAGTATTTTTGTTACTGACCTGCTAGTCTTATTCAAGTCAATTTACATCAACCACTTTAACATGCAGCAGTTATCCAGCACTGGGTTGCGGAAATTGTAGTTCACTCAAAAAAATGTCCCTACCGGTTACATGAATAAATACCGAAATTCAAACTGTAATGACTTTGGATTGAACGCTGGGAAAGTATTTCAGATATTCCGTCATCCTTCCAACTTTAAACGATGCATGACTCATTATGTATTAGAAATCCGTTGGCGTTCTCGAAGCTTTGATTCGAAAATGAGACACTTTAACGCACCACACAAGCGAACATTGCTGCCAAACAATTTACACTCGATATCAAATTTGCGCATGATTTATGCGAGAAACTATTGAAATAAGCCGCGCAGACGTACTCAGCTCTAATACACTACATGCGCGCACATTGCTGGCGGGCAATTTACACTCGATATAACAAATTTACCCTCTCGCTTAATGTTAATAACACGTAAAATACAAATACCACTCGATCAAATATCAAAATCAGGAGATTTCAACAAAAAATTGAAACACTGCGTCTACAATTTATATCGCTCAAAAATTGTATGTTACACAAATAATTGTTGCGTTTTTACACGCGAAATCGCGCAGAGTAAATAGGCGAAAAATTACAAACGTCGAATTCGAGTTGATAGCCGATCAAACTCACGTTTCAAATTCAAGGAACCCTTTACTCGCGGCGTCCGCGCTCGTTGGCGATTTCAAGCAGACCCCCGATCCGTAACCAAAGCTTGTCTTTCTTCTTTTTCCCGGGTCGCTACCGGTAAAATTCAATCAGCTGCCCACTCAGCTGAATCCGAATGCATTCCGTCATGTAGTGCACCGTTGGCCTGCACTACATCAGTGTCTCCACATCCTAAATTGTAATGGGCAGATTTTAATTTTTTAAAACCAAAATTTAACTGAAGTAGAGAAATTTTAAATGAACTAAAGAAATTTGAAATGAAAGAAAGAAATTTAAATGAAGTGAAGAAAATTTACATGAAGTGAAGAAATTTACACGAAGTAAAGAAATGAAAATTTTAAATATTAAAAGAAATTAAGTTTGATGGAAAATATAATTATAGGAAAACATTTAAATTTTAATATAGAGGAAAATTTGATATAAAGTTACATTTAATATAAAAATAAGAAGAAAAATAATTCTACAAATTACAATTACAAGGGAAATAATTACATATTTTTTTAAATCCGCCATTACAATTTTGGATAAGAGATAGGAGGGTTTTCGAGCAGTTTGCTTGTATGACTGCTCGATTCCTACACACGTTATCGCAAACAATCCATTTTTCATCAGCTGTTATGAACCTTTTTAGAAATGGGTCGTTTCAGTTACGATTCAGCAAAGAGTCGCATATGTTAATGTGTTTGGTGAAGTGGATTTCCTTTAATTCGTGAGGAACCCAGTTATTTTTACATAACCAAGCTGTTGTAAGGGCAAGTAAACGGTTGAATTCGATTCTGCTATCTCTCGAGTTATCATATACCGGATAGTTTCGATTAACACCTTTATTTTGCTGTCGTCAGTAGTGGTTGGACGACCAGTATGTGGTGCATCTTACACATTAAAATTTCCAGAACCAAAGCGAGCAAACCAACACTGACACTGGCGTTCAGTTGGGCAGTCCTCACCATAATCTTCACACAATTTCTTTTGAGCTTGCACCGCATTTTTGCCCTTTCGGAAGTACATTAAACAATAAAATATGCCGATAATGCTCTCTTTGATTGTCCATTTTTAGGTCTTTGTAAAAAATTTTTTTACAAAGACCTACTAGTTTCGCGACCTGTCTGTCCGTCTGTCCATCCGTCTGTCCGTCCGTCCGTCGGTCCGTCTGTCCGTCTGTCCGTGCGTCACAGCTGATTTCCTCAGAAACTATAGAAGCTAGAATGCTCAAACTTTGTGAAAAGGTCAAAAGTGATGGTCTCTCAAAACTTAAGGCCTTAACAAAAATTTAAAAAATGTTTAAGGGGGGTCCCCCCTAATAACGAATTGGCCCTTAAAAATTTTTTTTCATCAAAGGTAGTCGAGTGGGGTATCAAATGAAAGGTCTTGATTAGAACTTTTAGAATCTGAAATAAAAAAATCATTTTATGAATTAGGGGGTCCAGGGGAAGGCAAAATGTACCCAAAATTTGTGTCCCCCCCCTCGCGATTGGACACCTTTCAGCCGAAAAATCTGAAAATTATCACAAATGCGGACCTTTATGAGTACAAGGGCAACAAATACCTTAGAAATCGAAATTCGCTCAACTTTGTTAATAATAGTATGATTTGTAGATTTTACATTTTTGCCCATAAAATCAAAACGGTACCTTTAAACTTCTTGAAATTTTGCAATTATATAGACTAACATAAGATATATATGTTCACAAAATTTAATTGAGATCGAATCATAATCAAGTGAGTCATAGCCATTTCAATTATATGGAATTACACCAACAATAACACGTGTTTATGGTTGATATAGGGTTTTAAAATAAGAGGTGTTATTTTGATATTATAAAGAAAAATGCCATTTTTAATACAAATGATCAAATGTTGATTTCATTATAAAGAAGAAGATTTGCCGTTAATAGCAATAATTAACATTGAGCAAATAACCACTACGACACGCTTACAGGACCATATCCTCTTCATGAAATTTTCCATAACCAAATCGCAAAGTGGTTGCCCTCTCTCCTCGATAGCCTCACGAATTTCATCTTTGAGATCTTGAATCGACGCTGGGCTATTGGTATAGGCCTTCTCTATCACGTGGCTCCAAAGGAAGAAGTCGCAAGGTGTTAAATCAGAAGATCTATTCAAAATAACACCTCTTATTGGAAAACCCTATATATATACTCGTATATTTAAAATTGACCTAGGCACTTTTATTTTCTTTCAATTTTCATGAATATTTAAGGAATAGTGTTCAATCGGCCGAGCATTCAGAAAAATCATTTAAGCTAGATTAAAATGGCGGCTGCACTGTGCTTATGAAAGAAACTGTGCATCTTTTGTATAAATTTGAACGATTTCATATCTAAGTATTGGATGAATAATTCAAGTTATCGATTCACGCCATTAGAAAACTTGTTTCTAACATTAGGATGTTTACAAAGACCTTCTGGTAGGAGCACTCTCCTGCTTACTCAACTTGTTAAGTTTATTTTTAACCAAACTTGTTGTTTGTTAATGACGCTCAGCTTTTGACTGAAAATAGTCTAAACTTTAATCTTTAAAATAGTATATAACACAATAATATAAGCCACGGCTCAGATGAATAAGAACTGGATGGGCTAAGCTCATATAAAATGGATAGGAGAGCATGCGACTGGTTCCTGCTCTCTTCCAAAGGATCTTTCTGTCATTTCCTCTCTCTTCGCCTCTTACCGCTCACTTTCTTGTTCCAGAAGCTCACTCAATTGGATCTGTCTGTCAAGTTGACTGATCCAAATTGAACGCCAAAATGGCAAATTGCAAGTTTCGTCGCGAATTTTATCCGATATTAAAACTGTGAAAAGCGTTCGCGATCTGAATTCATTCCAAGTGTTTAAACATTCTATTGTGGTTTGTGATCCGAATAACTTTAACGTGTGACAATTTGAAATTACTTTACAATTTCAAAGTGAAATGTGTAGCGCCTTCGTGTAAAAATTATAGTCGAAAAGGATCTGTGGGTGTTTCCTTTCACAGATAAGTAGTTAATATGTTAATGTTTTGCATGTTTTCCTCATAATGGTGAAGGTTTTTCAAATAGAAAACAAATTTTTAGGATTTTATAAAAATTTGATTTCATTGAGCACTAGCCATGTTTTCTTGTGCAATTTGGCTCTCTCTTAGGTTGTAAGCAAGAGCGTAGCAGTAGGAAAAGTGGTCACAGGGGTTGTTGCGACCACATGGTCACGCGGTTGTCCACTCCAGTATTATTTAATTACTCAATGAGCCACGGCATCACTACATGTGAAATATGCAGTCCACGTCATCTAGGAGAAAAAAAACGAATTATCGAACAACCCAAGATTTGAATTGCCTCTTTGTTTCTTTTGCTATGTTGAAATCTATATTCGGGAGTGTATTTCATCCATATGGGTAAGCAGTTCATTTTGCTTATCTTCTTGTGAGTCAAAAACGATGAAACAGTCATCCACATATCGTCGATAAAATACAACTTTGAATTGATATACCTAATGGCTCATCAGGGGGAAGACTTACTGATGTGATTCATGCTGCTGGGGACCTATCTCCACATTCTTCGTGTATTATTCGTTGCGTAAAGACATTTAGTGCTGTCTAAGTCTAGCATTCGTTGCGTATAGACGTGTTTTTAATCGCTTCTGTCAATAATTTTCAAGAATTAAAATAATTTTTAAAACGTCATTTCGAAAGTAATTTCTTAAAAAACTTATTGAGTCGTCGAATTATTCGAATAATTTATCGAGTATCTGGATTTTACTTGCGAGGAAGTCTCAAAAAGTTCAAGAAAAAAAGAAATGTTTTTTTCGCCCAGAGCATGAAGGAGCTCGATGGCTTCCAACAGCCGGGGGACCCGAGGCCAGGCATTGCATATGCTACAAATCAAAAAACGACTAAGAAAGCTTTGAGCATGGAAAGCGTATTACGCTTCCAAGCAAAGAATTGGAAAGAGTAACCAAAGAAAACGCAAGAGTTACTAGAGACAAGAAAAGATGAAACTCCAAATTCAAAATTTGGAGGAAATGATCCGGCAATTAACAAACGTCAACAAAACAAAATAGAGTGAGAGCCAGTGCATGCCAGACATACGTTAAAGTATAAAAGCTGAAAATTTTTTTGCGTGTTCTCACTGGTGTAGGGAACAATGTTTGCGGGGTTAGAAACCTTGGGTAACGGTGCCTTCGGTAGGTATCAGGTAATCAACGTTTGCAGTACTTGAGCTCTCTCACGTTAAATTATAAAAGCTGAAATTTACACAGAGTGTTCAAATGACCATTCTAAGTCATTATTTAAAAGGCCGACCTATCCGAAGTGTCTAACACTCCTCCAGACGCGCGAGAAGATCAAATGCACTGAGAGAGCATTGCTCAGGTACATGAATGCATTTAAGAGAGTATTCCTGCAAAATTATCATACAATAATTTTTAAATAATCAGACATTCGAAGTGTTAAATACCCTCTTAGGCTGAATAAAGGCTAGCTAGAACTATATATGAGAGAGCATCAGAAAACTGTTAAGTTAATTGAATTTATGACGGAAAAATTATTTATTCAGGAATTAAATTTAGATAATTTATTTATTTAAATTTAGCTAAGTATTAATTAGTAAATACACACAAATATAATATATATCTATATATATATATATATATATATATATATATATATATATATATATATATATATATATATATTGTATATATATGTATATATATATGTATATGTATATATATATATATATATATATATATATATATATGTATATATATATAGATATATATATATAAATATATATATATATATATATATATATATATATATATATATATATATATATTATTCATGTTTCTGGTAACTTGATTTCTCCGTTTATAAGATCCTGAGTTGAAATTTTTGCTGGTAATTCTTGAGGTTTAGTAGCTAATATCTTTTTCCTTAGAAGCAACACAGCACTCTGTAAAAATATCTTCATCTTGTAACTGTTCGTATGACTTATCATCGATCACTGAAAGATACTTTGGGGCTATTAATTTTTTGTTGTGTGTAGTTATAAATTTAATATCATTACGAAAATGTTGAATTATTTTATCTTGAAGATGCTAAGGTGTAAATGTAGAATTTATTTTTTATGAATTTTCTTTTAGATCATATAAATTCTTGTTTTGACATATGGATGTCAGATCTGGTACAACCAGAATGCTAGTACTATGGAAAAATTAAGAGTTTTCGAAAGGAAATGTCTTCGTTCACGTACTGATTTGTACAGAAAGCCTGAAACGGATTGGAAACATTACATATCGAATAGAAGAATTTATCAAACTGCTGAAGTGACGAGGGTCGATACCTTCATATTGAAACTTCTTCAGAACCATATCGCAAGATCTGTGACTGTGAGTGAAAACCCTCGGATTTCACAGCCGTTCCACCCTTAGTCAAAGTCAAAGTCAAAAGCGCTTTATTTAATACTAATCGTTATAAATGTAATGATTTTCTACTTTCAGATCGAACGCGGAACCGACCTCTCATCGGTTCTAGACGTTAAGTCTGAGTAGTGCCAACGGATGGTACCAACAGGTCAACCAATCCGTGCACCGTAACCCATTCCCGCGGTGACTGCTTGTCGGCCAGCTAGTTCGGAGAGGATTTCGGTCGCGGGTCTCCGAATGGATTACGCTCAATTACAATATTTCAGTCACCTGAACTTGCCCGTTTTCCAAACGCGTCAACAATTACTCATCCAGAACGAGAAACCTACATTACGTTAATTCTGGATGTGATCTATCCACAGATCTCAAATCAAAAACGCTACAAAATCCCATAGGCGCGTTACCGATTCACCGACTCGGTACCGAAAAATATGCTACTCGAACTTAACCCGACGAAAACTACTCTAATGAAATGACGAAACAATCAAAGGTACCGCGTACCGCGCGCGACGCGAAACCGACTTCAGCGGATTTGTCGAAACCCTAACCTCGCGACGGCATACCTACCCTGCACTTCCCTTTCACGCTGAAAAAGAACGAGCCACTGAAAAGGAAAGTCGTGGTTAACGTTTTAGCAATTCATATTATTATAAATCATATTATAATACAGCATTATTCAAACAATATTAATGGAAAAATTAGAAAAAAATGTAATTCGTTTTTTTTTTCAGATAACCCAAAAACTAGTTATTAATAACTTATTTGCATCCATAAATATTATGACAAAACGGTTTTAAGTAATTAATTAATATGCGTGAAGCGAATGAAATGAATTTCATCCTAATTGGATTGCCTATAATCTCGTGCGATACTCATGTGAAGTTCAATCTTGTGAAAAATATGCATGCATAATTATTTAATTTAAAGAGATCGTTATTACAATTTTATGAAAAATAAAATCCTTTTCCCTAATTCGATACTAATATGGTATCTCACTCACTGCATCTCCTTAGAAAGAGATTAAATACGAGTACATTTTCTTTTTTTTTTCTTGTTTCAGATATGGAAATCAATCCACCAGGATTAGATAAGCATGCTTAACCTCCTTTTATAATTTTGTCAAATTTATTTGTTTTGTCGATAGTTTATCTTACTAATCAGAAATAATAGTGAACAATTCTTAATATAGGTCAGTGTCTTTCATCGATATATTGATTTGAATATTTTTGAAATTGATTCATATGACCCTGTTTTTTTTTCTTTTTTTTTTTTTCTTTTTATATTACTGATAAAACAGAGTATTTGGTTAGGATACTTTGTCTTTGATAACACATTAATACTTTTATTGTAATCAGATTAAGTAAAATCTTGCAAAATAATAATCAATTCCGTTGATTTTCTATCCAACCTTCAAATGATCAGTTGATTTTCTGTCCTATCTTGAAATCAATGGATATACCACACTAAGTAGTTAAATTGTGAAGAGTAAAGATTATACTCTGATGCATGCATTGCATCAATTTAGGTTTTCTCTAGTTACGCTAATACGAATATACTAGAGTATAATTAGATTATAAATTTTCTACGAGATAAAATTCATTTCATGTCCAACAATTAACAACGATACAACCATGAAATATATAATTACTTCCTTCCTCTCTTTCATATCTTATTAATTTGACAACATTTTGAAAATGCCATTTTGCGCTTAAACTACTCGTATTTACTCTATTTAATCATCATTTTGTTATGTTATCTTAAAAAGCTAAATGCATTTAGCAAAAAGGCTACCGTAAAGGCTAGCGTGGTAAATGGAAGGAATTAATTGGTTGAAATTTTGATTGACCGCAATAATATTGTATTAGTTTACGGATACTTAACGTTATAAATGCTCTATGGCTCTTTTATATTTATCTTTCTACTTATGAATATTGCCACCTAATTTGGAAGTCAGAATACTCTTATAGAACTTGTTTATCGACGAATTCAGCAAAAAAACTAGAAAATGCTTTATGAATAAATAGAATTCATAAAAATAAACGTATAGTATTTGTTTTCTTTTTTTTTTTTTTTTTTGGTCGAGAATTATACTTTAAGAAGAATTATGTTTAATTTTGCCACTTTTTTCAAAGATTTTCCCTAATGATTGGAATGTTTCTAATTGTTTTTAGTTTTTGTTTTGTTTAACCTTGCAAGTTGGTTGTTGGCTGTTTTGTGTTTTTTGGTTTGTTGATTTTTGTTTGTAGAAATAAAAGTAATTATGCAATTGGTTACCTGAAATTACATGTGCCGTGTGTTACCCAAGTTAATACCATTTCTACTGAGCTCGAACTGTTTGGTTCTTGCAGATTATTGAAATCAGGGCTGGCATAGTAATCGTATTGTGTTCATTACGGGCTTTGTTGTACATAGACCCAACAGCCACTATCAGATCCAATTACTCATCTTAGCATCTCGCCAATTCCGCAACCCGCGCACTATTGCCGATACGGACAGATTTCTGGATAGTATAATCGGAAAACACGGGTTGACAGAGACCGCAAAGATGATTGCAAAAATTAATTTCGAAATCGGGCTCCTGCACCATGTACCATAGATTGTTTATTTAGGATCTTATGGCCTACCACTGAATATCACAACCACTGCAACATACTGAGACAACACGCAGGGCTTTGTTATTGCGCCGAACGGTGAAGGCGATTGTCTTGCTATTTCGTAGCCGAATGCAAAATCATTGTCGCGAGAAACTACTCATTTCATTTTGTTCACATCAATCGTACTCCGCGGGTGCGTTTGGATTTAAATTTGATTTACTGATGTTTGAGTAAATGGTTCCACTGCCATCCATCCAACTCTCCAGTCCTTTCCAGGGCTGTACGCTTTTCTTGACCCTCAGGGGATCTGTGTCAATCGGAAAATAGGTTAGCTGCTTCTTACATTTCTGAATTCGGTTTCTTCTAATGGCCTTACTCCAACTGCCACACGTACAGTAGCAATATCCGACATCGCCAAAAACTTCGTTTGTCACTGCACTTCAAACCCGGCTTCAATTAATAAACTAAAGCACACAAATATGACATGCCGGTCATTTTTCAGTTTTCTCCTTGACCCACACCCGCCATGTGGCTGTCAAAATCCCCGGTTGTCACCTCGGACAAAACATCTGTGTGTGGAATGGCACGCAATATGGCGGCAATGTATCTCTCCAGTTGTCGCCAGTGGCATAGTTTTCTCGATGGCCACGGTGGAGGGGCATTTCCAGATGGCTATGTCTCGAAATGTGCCGGGGTTGGGGATTAATTCTATATTTCGAATATTTATATCCACAGATCTAAATATTCGGACAGAAAAAAAAATATTTTCTGCGCAACGATATCCGCACGTCAGATGAAGTCCGCTGGCATTTCGAGGACATATCCATCTGGCCGGTTGCAAGGGTTCGGGATCGGAATCACTTCGATTCCCGGGCGTAGGCGTCACATTACATAAATTTTAAAAGAATATAAAGCAAAATCCAAACAATAACAATAAAAAACTTAATGGCCCAAATGGCTCTCTAAATTTGTACGTTATCATTAAACACATTTAAAAAAAAAAAACTATAGCAAATTCAAATCAATGAAGATTACTATATATTTTTACAATTCAATTGGAAAAAGGAGAAAAAACCAACCAACACTATTCTAAAATTATTTATCATCTTAACACTACCGTGAACTTTGATCCTACACCTAATTTGCTTTAACTTAATTCTAATAAATGCAATCCAAAACTTTATCTTATACTTAAAAAAATCTATAGCAATGTTCTTAACCTAAGCGTTTTACCTTATCTCTAACCTAATATAATAAACATAATATAAACCTAAACTATACCTTATTTTTAACAAAAATAAACAACAACACTAAATGTAGCAATAATGAGCTGAAACTCAAAAACTAAATAACGAAGAACACCAAAACTGAAAATACACACGAATAATTTAGACATTGTCATTCAGCCACCAATACCTAGATTGCCCCGTCTCAACTCGATCAGCTTCAACGAATCTAGCAAATGAGTATCTCCATTGAAATCGTTGGTCTCGTGAACTCAAACTCGGAGGATATTTTATCTTCTTATCGGTGGCCCGTCGATATATGTGATATATGATTGGGACACCGTCAGAATCAAAAACATATCCATTCATGTCCAAATACACGAATGCTTCTGGAGGAATGAAGCCAGTAGCGAGGCAAGTCGCTATATACCCGTCTGTAGGGTGGAACGGCTGTGAAATCCAAGGGTTTTCACTCACAGTCACAGATCTTGCGATATGATTCCGAAGAAGTTTCAATATGAAGATATCGACCCTCGTCACTTCAGCAGTTTGATAAATTCTTCTATTCGATATATAATGTTTCCAATCCGTCTCAGGCTTTCTGTACAAACCAGTACATGCACGAAGACATTTCCTTTCGAAAACTCTTAATTTTTCCATAGTACTAGCGCTCTGGTTGTACCAGATCTGACATCCATATGTCAAAACTGGTCTAACCAGTGTCTTGTAACAGATAATTTTGACCTTTTGATCAATGTATCTGGAATGAAAGAGCTTTCGAAGGGCCATGACTATTTTTAGTGCCTTACTGAGCATGATTTTCACATGTTCAGTATAGTACAGATACTGATCGAGATAAACACCGAGGTATCGAACACAGGATTTATGTGGAACCCGTTCAAGACTACCCTCACCAGCCATGATGTGGAAATCTTTCCATTTACGTTTCAGGTCTTGACTGACCCCCTGCAGAGTTGTCCGAAACAAGATTGTTTCACACTTTTGCGCATTTATTTTCATTCGCCAATTGTTAGTGTACAGCTGTACATCATTGAACATTTTTTGGAGATTGCTCTGAACTATTGTAGCTTTTCGGTCTGCCGTATAGATGGTCAGATCATCAGCAAACGCTACCAATGATCGCGTTGGCGAGACGTTAAAATCAAAGCCGTTCAATAGCTTGCGAATGAAGATTGAGAAGAGCAGAGGCGCAGTAACTGTTCCCTGCTGTAGACCATTCAAGACCTTGAACTCGCGCATTGTTGTCAGATTTCCATCAGTTACAACAAACGATTTCCCGTATAACATATTGCACATCATGGCGACAAGGTGTCTGGGGAACTTGTCCTGAAGGAGTTTAAAAATTAGTCCATCTAACCATACCGTATCAAAGGCTTTCTCCATATCAATGAGACATGCTCCAACACATTGTCTATCATTTAGTTTCCAACAGATGTCTGAGGTTACTTTCGTTATTGCATGTGTGGTCGAATGCCTGGCACGAAAACCAAATTGGCAATTCGGCATCAACTCATTTTCCTCAATGTGGGCGTTTAATGCTCTGTTGAGTATCACTCCAAACACCTTGCTGATGTTAGGCAGCAAGCTGATTGGGCGATAGCTTTTGGGGCATGAAGATTCTTTTCCTTTCTTCAAGATCGGAAATACCTTAGCCTTTTTCCACTCATTTGGGAAATATGAATTGCTCAACATGTTGTTGAACAATATGCAATAGTTCCTAATAGCAACCTCAGGCAAATGTCGGAGAACTACATTTGGAATACCATCAGTACCACATGATTTCTTGTTGTTTATCTTGCGAAATATGAAACACAAGTCTTCATAGCTGACAAAATAATCGATAAGTTTCAAGCTCGGTATGAGGTCAGATGTTAATGTTTCATTGAAATGAATTTCGATGATTGGCCGTTCAGGATTGATTTGAAGTCGGAAACTTTTGCTTCAACGACCTCTGAAAAAATTTCGTTCCCTCTCTCAGGATTTGGTAGATGAACCAATTCAAAATGTGTTCCAATCAGGGCAAGTTTATCCAATCCTTCACAAATAATCCTGTTTCCATTTCTATCCGGAGTCGTATTATCAATTTCGATACCAACCCTATCGAGAAGATTTATCTCATCACTAGTGACTTCAAGATTCGATACCTTCACTCGAGACTTCTTGCGGAATATGCTATTCACTTTCATGAACACGCCGTCTGGGTCCTGTGGGCTAATACCCCTCAATTTTTCCGCCCATTGATTGCTGACCTCACTCCTGAAGTAAGTAAGTATTAAGTTCCGGACATTCTTCAGATGTAATTTCAACAAAGACAACGAGGGATGGTTGTAGTCCAAAAATCGTCGATAAATATTGTTGACGCGTGTGAGAAGGAGGCTTTTCAATCTTTTCAACCTTGCGATGGTTGGTGTTTCATATCCTTCCATATTGTTTCGATGTTTAATCTTTGGAACTACTTTCTCAATCGTTTCCAACGTCAGCTTCTCTAACTTCGACAAATAGACATCTATTTCATCGTTAGTTAGATTCCTGTCATTAGGAACCATTGAGCAAGAGTTGCCACCATCAGAAGGGGGACATTGCTTCTGGTACTCGCGATTAAACTTCTTTTGAAACTTTCCTCAGTCTGTTTTTTTGAAATTCAACCGATGATTTTCATGTTGAACTGGAGTGAGGAAGAAATCATCCCTGTGATGATTGATTTCCATTACGATTGCGTTATGGTCTTCGAACTAATATCCCGGTACCATCTCCCCCATCACCTGTCACCCTATCGTTTCTTACGAACTCAAAGTCCTTGAATCTCATGGAGTGCCATGAACTGAGGTGGGTTTCGGTGAGAAGCACGATGTCAGGCTTTTGTCTGCCAATGAATTCAAGGAGATAATCACGCCGATGTAAAGTAACAATGGAGTTGACGTTGATCGAGATGAGACGAATCCTATCCGTGGGAATGTGGCTGGATGACAAATTATTTTGAGGCATTTGAAAGCCCTAAACGCTGAAAAACAATGTTAATTTTCGAATCTTGTTTATCGATTCGCTCCGATAAGGAATTTAATTGCTGATAAATTTTAAGGAGCAGCTCATTATTGCCACTTACATTATTTATTTTATTTATATTGTCTGCTGGTCCTCTCGCAGCAAGTGCAAATGACACCCCGGGCTTGACGAAGTTGGTAGGTATCACACTGCGGTGTGCTTCACTTTGTTTCGGAGTGACTTTAATCTTTGCATCTTGATACCGGGGGCATCCTCGATATGATGCTGGATGACCAAAGGCACCGCAGTTCACACAATATAGTTTTTCTTTTGGCTCCACCTGAGCCAATTTGCACTCGCCGGGAGCATGAATGTCTTTGCATTTCACACACCTATATTTCATGGCGCAATTGGCAGCCGAATGCCCGAATCTTTGACACCTGTAGCACTGGTTGACCTCACTTTTCTGGAGGCGTTCCCACCTCACCACGCGGAAGTTCAAGTACCGTATTTTCTGCAGGGCACTCGAACTACTTTTGCTGGAAATCTGGACTAAGTAGTGAGGCAAGTTTTTGCGCTCCACAATCGATCTTCTCGTTGCAAAGTTTTTGACTGTAATAAATTGTATTTCTGGTGCAGCTTCTTGGAGCACCTGAAGGAGATCGACTGTGTCCTCACCACAGTCCAGACCCTTCAATAAAAAGGTTTGGTTCTTTTCGCTTTTCGGAGTGTACGTGAAATTCGGAACATCTCCAGAATTTAAGGCACTTTTTGTTGACTGGAAATCAACCAGCGACTTAGTCCGTATTGTCAATTTATCGGCATTGACTCTTTTTATCTGAAAATCTTTTAGTTTATTTTCGGCTGCCAAAAGCCGAACCATATCTTTGCCCGTTTGCCCAAACACATTGATTGGTGGGACTTTTTCTTTTTTTTCATCAATCTTAACGGACGGAGCAACACACGGACCAGCAGACAAACCTTTTGATTTTTTCTCCCGATTTTTAATTTTAAGATATTCAATGAAATCATTATCTAATTTTGACGTTTTACCTGTATCCTCTTCAATGTTCATCGTTTCTTCAAGACCAGCTAGCGCTGCATAATAATTTCTGCTTTCGTTTGCGCCTCCTGCGCTGAGGACATCTTCTTGATTAGCTTCTTCCTGTGGCTTTTTAATTTTCTTGTCTTCGGTTTTTGAGTTTGCTTGTCGGCCTTTCTTGCTTTCTTTATCCTTGTTGAACTTTAACGTTTCAACAAGTGCTTCTAACGATTTAACTCGAAGCTTGAGTTCTTCATTTTCTTTTTCGAATTTTTCAGCTTTCTCTTTTTCTTGGATCAGCTGTTCGATCTCGATAACCGATAGGATTGTCGGGTTTTGTTCTTGATTCGCGTATTTTCTTTTAAGTTTTTTTTTTCGCCCATCATCATTGGCGATGGGCATGGTCCTTCTAATTGATGGCTGAAGCCATCGGGCTCCTCCATCTCGTTGCTTTCGCAGCGAGACTAGAGGGAATGTTCTCAGACCGGGACTTCCCTTGAACGTATTTCCACTTGATATTTCTTCAGGAAATGAATTTCAAGTATTCGATGAATGCTCGAATAATTCGACGGTGATGGGTTTCAAAATAAAATCAAAATTTGCTTTTGACTGGCTCGTAAAAAAATATTTCAATTGTTTGAAACTGACTTTTGCGAAAAATTAATTAATTTTTAAAATTAATGACAGGAGCGATTAAAAACACGTCTACACGCAACGAGTGCTAGACGTAGAATGCCGTTCCACCCTACAGACGGGTATATTGCGACTTGCCTCGCTACTGGCTTCATTCACCAAGCTGATTGGACGATAGCTTTTCGGGCACGAAGTTCTTTTCCTTTCTTCAAGATCGGAAATACCTTAGCCTTTTTCCACTCATTTGGGAAATATAAATTGCTCAACATGTTGTTGAACAATATGCAATATATTCTAATAGAAACCTCAGGCAAATGTCGAAGAACTACATTTGGAATACCATCAGTACCACATGATTTTTTGTTGTTTATCTTGCGAAAAATGAAACACAAGTCTTCATAGCTGACAAAATAATCAATAAGATTCAAGCTCGGTATGAGGTCAGATGTTAATGTTTCATTGAAATGAATTTCGATGATTGGCCGTTCAGGATTGATTTGAAGTCGGAAACGTTTGCTTCAACGACCTCTGAAAAAATTTCGTTCCCTCCCTCAGGGTTTGGTAGATGAACCAATTCAAAATGTGTTCCAATCAGGGCAAGTTTATCTAACCCTTCACAAATAATCCTGTTTCCATTTCTTTCCGGAGTCGTAGTATCAATTTCGATACCAGCCCTATCGAGAAGATTTATCTCATCACTAGTGACTTCAAGATTCGATACTTTCACTCGAGACTTCTTGCGGAATATGCTATCCACTTTCGCGAACACGCCGTCTGGGTCCTGTGGGCTAATACCCCTCAATTTTTCCGCCCATTGATTGCTGACCTCACTCCTGAAGTATGACTGAATTAAGTTCCGGACATTCTTCAGGTGTAATTTCAACAAAGCCAACGAGGGATGGTTGTAGTCCAAAAATCGTCGATAAATATTGTTGACGCGTGTGAGAAGAAGGCTTTTCAATCTTTTCAACCTTGCGATGGTTGGTGTTTCATATCCTTCCATATTGTTTCGATGTACTACTTTATCAATCGTTTCCAACGTCAGCTTCTCTAACTTCGACAAATAGACATCTATTTCATCGTTAGTTAGATTCCTGTCATTAGGAATCATTGAGCAAGAGTTGCCACCATCAGAAGGGGGACATTGCTTCTGGTACTCCCGATTAAACTTCTTTTGAAACTTTCCCGACTGTTTTTTGAAATTCAACCGATGATTTTCATGTTGAACTGGAATGAGGAAGAAATCATCCCTGTGATGATTGATTTCCATTACGATTGCGTTATGGACGCGATCGTAAGGAAGCACCTGCAGTTTCCGTTGAGGACTATTAAAGCTGAATTTAAGTCTTGCGTCAGCAATGCAGAGGTCCAAATATGAATTTGTCCTAGGGTATGTTGGGAACTCCGAACTCCGGTTATAACATATTAGGTGTAGGATCAAAGTTCACTGTTGTGTTTAAATCATAAATAATTTTGAATAGTATAGGTTGGTTTTTTCTCCTCTTTCCAATCAATCAATCAATCAATCAAAAGCGCTTTATTTAATACTCATCGTTATAAATTTTAAAAGAATATAAAGCAAATTCCAAACAATAACAATCAAAAAAACTTAATGGCCCAAATGGCTCTCTAAATTTGTACGTTATCATTAAACACATTAACAAAAAAAAAACACCATAGCAAATTCAAATCAATGAAGATTATTACATATTTTTTAAATTTAATTGGAAAAAGGAGAAAAAACCAACCAACACTATTCTAAAATTATTTATAATCTTAACACTACAGTGAACTTTGATCCTACACCTAATATGTTTTAACTTAATTCTAATAAATGCTATCAAAAACTTTATCTTATACTTAAAAAAATCTGTAACAATGTTCCTAATCTAAGCGTTTTACCTTACCTCTAACCTAATATAATAAACATAATATAAACCTGACCTATACCTAATTTTTAACAAAAATAAACAACAACACTAAATGTAGCAATAACAAGCTGAAACTCAAAAACTAAATAACGAAGAACACCAAAACTGAAAAATAAACACGAATAATTTAGACATTGTCATTCAGCCACCAATACCTAGATTGCCCCGTCTCAACTCGATCAGCCTCAACGAATCTGGCAAATGAGTATCTCCATTGGAACCGTTGGTCTTGTGAACTCAAATTCGGAGGATATTTTATCTTCTTATCGGTGGCCCGTCGATATATGTGATATATGACTGGGACGCCGTCAGAATCAAAAACATATCCATTCATGTCCAAATACACGAATGCTTCTGGAGGAATGAAGCCAGTAGCGAGGCAAGTCGCTATATACCCGTCTGTAGGGTGGAACGGCTGTGAAATCCAAGGGTTTTCACTCACAGTCACAGATCTTGCGATATGATTCCGAAGAAGCTTCAATATGAAGATATCGACTCTAGTCACTTCAGCAGTTTGATAAATTCTTCTATTCGATATATAATGCTTCCAATCCGTCTCAGGCTTTCTGTACAAACCAGTACATGCACGAAGACATTTCCTTTCGAAAACTCTTAATTTTTCCATAGTACTAGCACTCTGGTTGTACCAGATCTGACATCCATATGTCAAAACTGGTCTAACCAGTGTCTTGTAACAGATAATTTTGACCTTTTGATCAATGTATCTGGAATGAAAGAGCTTTCGAAGGGCCATGACTATTTTAAGTGCCTTACTGAGCATGATTTTCACATGTTCAGTATAGTACAGATACTGATCGAGATAAACACCGAGGTATCGAACACAGGATTTATGTGGAACCCGTTCTAGACTACCCTCACCAGCCATGATGTGGAAATCTTTCCAATTACGTTTCAGGTCTTGACTGACCCCCTGCAGCGTTGTCCGAAACAAGATTGTTTCACACTTTTTCGCATTTATTTTCATTCGCCAATTGTCAGTGTACAGCTGCACATCATTGAACATTTTTTGGAGATTGCTCTGAACTATTGTAGCTTTTCGGTCTGCCGTATAGATGATCAGATCATCAGCAAACGCTACCAATGATCGCGTTGGCGAGACGTTAAAATCAAAGCCGTTCAATAGCTTGCGAATGAAGATTGAGAAGAGCAGAGGCGCAGTAACTGTTCCCTGCTGTAGACCATTCAAGACCTTGAACTCGCGCATTGTTGTCAGATTTCCATCAGTTACAACAAACGATTTCCCGTATAACATATTACACATCATGGCGACAAGGTGTCTGGGGAACTTGTCCTGAAGGAGTTTAAAAATTAGTCCATCTAACCATACCGTATCAAAGGCTTTCTCCATATCAATGAGACATGCTCCAACACATTGTCTATCATTTAGTTTCCAACAGATGTCTGAGGTTACTTTCGTTATTGCATGTGTGGTCGAATGCCTGGCACGAAAACCAAATTGGCAATTCGGCATCAACTCATTTTCCTCAATGTGGGCGTTTAATGCTCTGTTGAGTATCACTTCAAACACCTTGCTGATGTTAGGCAGCAAGCTGATTGGGCGATAGTTTTGGGGCATGAAGATTCTTTTCCTTTCTTCAAGATCGGAAATACCTTAGCCTTTTTCCACTCATTTGGGAAATATGAATTGCTCAACATGTTGTTGAACAATATGCAATAGTTCCTAATAGCAACCTCAGGCAAATGTCGGAGAACTACATTTGGAATACCATCAGTACCACATGATTTCTTGTTGTTTATCCTGCGAAATATGAAACACAAGTCTTCATAGCTGACAAAATAATCAATAAGATTCAAGCTCGGTATGAGGTCAGATGTTAATGTTTCATTGAAATGAAGAATTGATTGGCCGTTCAGGCTTGATTTGAAGTCGGAAACTTTTGCTTCAACGACCTCTGAAAAAATTTCGTTCCCTCTCTCAGGGTTTGGTAGATGAACCAATTCAAAATGTGTTCCAATCAGGGCAAGTTTATCTAATCCTTCACAAATAATCCTGTTTCCATTTCTATCCGGAGTCGTACTATCAATTTCGATACCAGCCCTATCGAGAAGATTTATCTCATCACTAGTGACTTCAAGATTCGATACCTTCACTCGAGACTTCTTGCGGAATATGCTATTCACTTTCGCAAACACGCCGTCTGGGTCCTGTGGGCTGATACCCCTCAATTTTTCCGCCCATTGGTTGCTGACCGCACTCCTGAAGTATGACCGGATTAAGTTCCGGACATTCTTCAGATGTAATTTCAACAAAGCCAACGAGGGATGGTTGTAATCCAAAAATCGTCGATAAATATTGTTGACGCGTGTGAGAAGAAGGCTTTTCAATCTTTTCAACCTTGCGATGGTTGGTGTTTCATATCCTTCCATATTGTTTCGATGTTTTATCTTGGGAACTACTTTCTCCATCGTTTCCAACGTCAGCATCTCTAACTTCGACAAATAGACATCTATTTCATCGTTAGTTAGATTCCTGTCATTAGGAACCATTGAGCAAGAGTTGCCGCCATCAGAAGGGGGACATTGCTTCTGGTACTCACGATTAAACTTCTTTTGAAACTTTCCCCAGTCTGTTTTTTTGAAATTCAACCGATGATTTTCATGTTGAACTGGAATGAGGAAGAAATCATCGCTGTGATGATTGATTTCCATTACGATTGCGTTATGGTCGCTATCATAAGGAAGCACCTGCAGTTTCCGTTGAGGACTATTAAAGTTGAATTCAAGTCTTGCGTCAGCCATGCAAAGGTCCAAATATGAATTTGTCCTAGGGTATGTTGGGAACTCCGACCCATATAGATTGCACCTGTATTCAATTTGGTTCTCTGTTATCCATGATTTCAGGAATACACCTCTTGGATTATTGGTGGCGTTCAGCCATGATGTATGCTTGGCGTTCAGGTCACCAGCAAGAATATAATAGTTATGCAGCCTGTTCAATTCGAGTATTTCAAACAAGGAATTGAGTTCCTCCTTGAGCTTGAGAACAGTTCCACCAGTTGCATAGGCAGAGATAACGAAGAGGTTATCCCCACTTGGCAGTGAGATTTTGATAACGGACACTTCAAGAGATTCAAAGCTTTTGAATTCGACTTTTTCAATATTTTGGAAACGATAGGGTCTTCAAACCAATATCCTGGGTGCTCGTGTGTCTCCGCTTGTTGACACTTGCCAATTTCACACCGTCACTCTCCCCGGGGCCCCCCAACGGAGGGAAGCCGTCGGGCTCCTCCATACAGCAGTCCCGAGTTGTCTTTGGTGTGTTGCCTTTTCTTGATTTATTGGTATGGTTGGTCGATGCCTTCGACAATTAATTCTTCCCCAATAAAATCAAAACTTGCTTTTGACTGACTCGTACAAAATTAATTCAATTATTTGAAACAGACTTTTGGGAAAAATTAATTAATTTTTAAAATTAATGACAGGAGCGATTAAAAACACGTCAAAGTCAAAGTCAAAGTCAAAAGCGCTTTATTTAATACTCATCGTTATAAATTTTAAAAGAATATAAAGCAAATTCCAAACAATAACTATCAAAAAACTTAATGGCCCAAATGGCTCTCTAAATTTGTACGTTATCGTTAACTCATATCATCAAAAAAAAAAACTATAGCAAATTCAATTAATTACGATTATTACATATTTTTAAAATTTAATTGGAAAAAGGAGAAAAAACCAACCAACACTATCCTAAAATTATTTATAATCAAAACACAACAGTGAAACTTTGATCCTACACCTAATATGTTGTAACTTATTTCTAATAAAATACAATCAAGAACTTTATCTTATACTAAAAAAATCAATAACAATGTTCCTAACCTAAGTGTTTAATCTTATCTCTAACGGAATATAGTAAACATTACATATACCTAACCTATGCCTAATTTTTAACAAAAATAAACAACAACACTAAATGTAGCAATAACAAGCTGAAACTCAAAAACTAAATAACGAAGAACACCAAAACTGAAAACAAACACGAAAAATTTAGACATTGTCATTCAGCCACCAATACCTAGATTGCCCCGTCTCAACTCGATCAGCTTCAACGAATCTAGCAAATGAGTATCTCCATTGAAATCGTTGGTCTCCTGAACTCAAATTCGGAGGATATTTTATCTTCTTATCGGTGGCCCGTCGATATATGTGATATATGACTGGGACGCCGTCAGAATCAAAAACATATCGATTCATGTCCAAATACACGAATGCTTCTGGAGGAATGAAGCCAGTAGCGAGGCAAGTCGCAATATACCCGTCTGTAGGGTGGAACGGCTGTGAAATCCAAGGGTTTTCACTCACAGTCACAGATCTTGCAATATGATTCCGAAGAAGCTTCAATATGAAGATATCGACCCTCGTCACTTCAGCAGTTTGATAAATTCTTCTATTCGATATATAATGTTTCCAATCCGTCTCAGGCTTTCTGTACAAACCAGTACATGCACGAAGACATTTCCTTTCGAAAACTTTTAATTTTTCCATAGTACTAGCACTCTGGTTGTACCAGATCTGACATCCTGTTACCCCCACTTATTACCCGGGGAAACTGGGGTGCTCCGGCGAGGCTTGTGGACCCGGTTAGCTCGTCCGAAGACGGGCGTGGAGCGCCACTCGCTTTTCCTCAAAGCCTCAACTAGCCGCCAAGCGAGAATGCGACTAACCGATTGCACGCGATGTTATTCGGCCGATACCCTCGCTACTAAATACCCTACACTCTGTTCTCCAATCCTACCCTTACACTACTTCACTAACACATTAAATTCCTCCCTTCTCAATTAGGATGTCCCTCGCGGAACCACAATACCACCCCCCGAACACTATGACCTCCGCTATCACGGCTTTACTCAACCTCCCGACACTTTCACTTGACTTGACCGTCCAAGCCGCACTCGTTACAACCGCGGACTGAAACAAAACAAACTTACTTCTTTTGAACTTGATTGTTACTTCAAACACCAATAAATTCCAATTAGCTACAATTTTTCTACTTTATATATTCACTCAAGAAACTATAAACTCAATTAAGAATACACTCTATCAAAACAAAAGAAACTTACGTTAATTATAACCCTACAAAAGGGGCCCCTTCGACGATCGTGTTCGCTGGTGTAATCCGTCGCCTTCCTTTTCCCAATTGAAATTTGCTCGTCGCTTTGCAAATAATGTTGTGACTAATGTCGATTCCGCTCTGCTGTTTCTATTGTCTTCCGCTTAACGTTTCCGCTGCGCTTCGACTTCTTTTCGCTGACTTTCCTCGTTCCGTTGCCGTCGTCGCCACGATACCAGAGATCAAAAAGAGGAGGCGCGTCATTCCTCGCGTGCTTATATAGCCTCCTCCTAACGGCTATGGTTCCGCTCGTCGGTCACCCACCTCTTCAGCGGGGTAATACCTTCTTGCCGCCACTTGGTAGCCGCTCCCCTCTGGTGGCGAGTACTCCAACTTCGGCTGAATCAGCTGAACGTAGTTCACTGACAGTTTGGCCTGTCAGTGATGTGTGTTTATGTTTCAATTTTCGGCAGTGTATTTTTTTAGTTATTGCAAAAAAAGAAAATCCTCACGTCTTTGGGACTTTGCTGCATATCGTCAAAAGGCCGAAGTTCAACCTGATGCGTGTCCGGGTCACGGCTACATGTGTTACGATTTATGTGGGTGGGTTACATTTATAAATTATATTATACATCTGATCTATTAGTTTTTGTATTCATTTAAACTAAAAAAATAGTAATCAACAGCAGCGTTAATTAATTGAATTTGTCAGTATGTTTATTTTCTGGTATGATTTCTAGTGCGGTCAAATCAAAGATACATACGGAAAGCAGGTTGCATCAAAGGAAATTAATTTTACTTTAAAAATAGGTAATCAATAATTAATGATGTTGATGGTAATTCGGTTGAGGCTATGATTAAAGGTTTGGGCTTGGAGAAGAGCTGTAATACGAGTTGTTATTGCAAGGGCAGCACTCACTGCTGATTTAATTTCTTGACATTGTACCCTTTCAGAGCATAATTTTTCCTGCTGCCCGTAATCATAATCAGTGGCAACGATGTCAATCTGTCCGTTTTTTTCTATTTTGTTGCTGCTGTTGAAGTGGTTGTCGATTTAGTTGTGGATTTAGTAAAGTAAATTTATGCGGCATTTGTCTTAATATCTTTCAGCTCATCTTGACGCGTTTTCTTGGTGGTCCTATTGGTGGGATTTGTTGGGTAGCGAGCGCGCGAAATGCCTCCGCTATTAAATGTGGATGCATTTTAATCATATTTTCCCACCCCACTGTTTCCATCACATCAGTAGGATGAGTATTAATAAAATCAATAGTTTGTGCCTTCAACTGGTCCGCGCTATGAAGATCGGCTAATATGAACGTCTCAGCGGCAGTTTCCACAGACAAATTGACGCACAGCGCCTCCTCGCACATCACTTTCAATTTTCCTAGTGCGTACTTATCAGCAGCAGCAATCAGATCGTCTGCCATTTTTTTCCAAATTCGGTGCTTTCCCAGTGTAAATAAAACGCAACATTTCCTTCAGAACTTCATGATCGACATCAGTTATCGCCACCCGATTTAATTTACGTTCTTCCATTTCATGTTCAAACATTGCTGCAAACACTGGACTTCGAGCTGCCAAAATTGCTTTATGAGCTTGAAATTCTCTCCCGCCAACTGCCAGCGTTACGTCACTAAATTTTCCGTTGTCAAATAAATTACCCAAATCTTCAAGACAGTGAATTCTCATCATCTGAATCCTCCTTGGCAACATCTGGCTCGATCTTGTCAGGTTTTGGTTTTATCGAAATATCTGGGGAACATTCCAACTTCGAACAGGCGGTGATTCTGATCGTCGTTCGATGACAATTATGTTTGCTTAGACTACCAATAATCGTATTTAAACTACTAATATGATTACAATTTGGACTGGCAAGCAAACCCTAGTCGAGTGCGGCTTAGCTTCCTGACTATACATAGTCACGCGAGTGTTACGATAGTGTTCGGGGTGAGGTAATCCTGGTGCCCTTCGGTTTTATCCGTAACATTTCCCCCCCTACTTTTAGTGGATTTCCCTGAAATACACTCCTATGATACTAACCACTCAACGTCCCTGAGGTTACGAGTCGCCTGATCCACCAATTGAGCTAGCACGGCCCACCAGTCTCACCTAATAATAGTACTAAAAGAAAAAGAACAAAGAAAGAAGAGGAAAAAAAACTATTACCACTACGTCTACTAACCTAATCGACTACGAATACTGACTAAAGAAAAGAAAACTAACACTAACACGTCTGCCCACCTACCAGACTACGAGTACTAAGTAGAAAAAAGTTAGCTAAAGAGAACTAATACTAAGTCTTCTGGGCCCCTCAACCCAATCTGTTACTAATACCAACCAATATGAACCAAACCTGAAAACCTCAACTTCCCTTAAAACTACCGATAGTTCAACCACTCCCACTTCAATTAGTTAGGTTAGCTATCTACTTATTTTAACCTTCGACTCACGATCGCCCTAATTCTGTTAGAATGCGTATCTCACTCGTGTCTTCGTTACCGTGACCTTCCCTGGGTTGATCCGCTTCTACCTTTACGAGACGTACACTTTGAGGTCCTTCGCATGCCAAGTGCCTGCGTTTTTGCCGTCCATATCCAGCAACCTGAACCGAGACGAGGACTCGCGTTTCTCCACCTTAAAAGGTCCCAGGTATTCCGGAGCCAACTTAGCAGAATAGTATTGAGCCGCGTCTGACAGGGCGAAATTCCGCCTCCACACAAGGTCGTTGGGTTGAAATGGAGGATGTCTCCTCCGCAGGTTATACCGCTGATTACCTTTCTCCGCTGCCTCCTTCAAGCGCCTCATTACCTCCTCTCTCACTTCTCGGAGCTTCTCCGCCCGTTCTCGCGGATTGCTCAGGATATCCCCATCCTCAGGCGGTCTCGGTCCCTTTCGTGTAACCGCCATCTCCCGACCGAAATTGATGAAATAGGGCGTGTCGCCCATTGCCTCATGTGTGTAGGTGCGCAAGGCGCAACCAATTTGTGAGAGCCGATCGTCCCATTTTCGGTGGTTATTTCCTACGTACGCTCTCAGCATTCGTTTGATCGTTTGATTGATCCGCTCCGCTGGGTTTGCTTGCGGATGGTAAAATGGCGTGAACTGGATACTGCCCCCATACCCGGTCACCAAGCTATGCAGTTCCTTTGACTTAAATTGGACGCCATTGTCACACACCACCACTGCCGGCACCCCAAAAAGCATAAACACTCTTTCCTCTAGAAGCCTAGCTACCTCGACCGCAGTCGCCTTCCTCAGGGGGAAGATAAGAGGCATCTTGGTGAAGTAATCGACCACCGTCAAAATATAGGTGTTGCCTCGAGTAGAACGCGGCAGCGGTCCAACCAAATCCACACAAATAATTTCCCACGGTTCTTTGGCTTGACCAGCCCGAGAGGTCATAGGCCCATACGGGGGTTTCCTCTCTACCTTCGTAGCCTGACAAGTTTTGCACTTTGTCACGTACCGCCGAACATCTGCTTCCATTTTGGGCCAATAGAATCGTTGGGCTATGCGATCGTGGGTTCTGCTAATACCCATATGCCCTGCCATTGCGTCGTCATGGCATTCTAAGAGGATCGATTGCCGTGCGCCCTTGGGGACCACTTGTTTCCAGGAGCTGCCACTCAACTCTGGATGCCGTCCGGGTATGTTCCGCCATAAGGTCTCCCCTTCAATCCGCCAGTCCGGAAACTTCGCTGGGTTTTTAAGAATCCTGGAACGCATGCCATCAAACCACCTGTCTCCACTGTCAGCTTCTACCACCGCAGTCACCTCTGGAAATGCCCGAGATAGCGCATCTGGAACTAGATGCTCCTTGCCTTTACGGTGCACGACTTCATAGTCGAACTGTTGCAGCCTTACTGCCCAACGAGCCAGTCGCCCATTCGGCTCCCGCAAATTATTAAGCCATACCAGAGAGTGGTGGTCGGTAATCACCGTAAAGTGTGACCCTTCTAGGTAGGGTCTCAGTTTTTCCACTGCCCACAACACCGCTAAGCACTCCCTCTCAGTGGTGGAATAATTCCTCTCCGTCTTTGAAAGACCCCGACTAAGGTAGCATACTACCTTCTCCCCCTCGGGGTGGCTCTGGCTTAGCACTGCTCCCAACCCATGATCGGATGCATCCGTCTGGACGTTAAAAGGTAAGGCGAAATCTGGGCACGTGAGAATCGGCGCTGAAGAAAGCATCGCCTTGCAACGCCTGAAGGCCAACTCACACTGATCCGTCCATACAAACTTTTTATTTTTGCGCAGTAAGTTGTTGAGGGGTGCTGTGAGCGTAGCGTGATCTGGAATGAAACGTCGATACCACGACACCATTCCCAAGAATTGCCGCACTTTCTTCACACTGGTTGGTTGGGGAATACGCAGTATACACTCTACCTTTTCTGGGTCGACGTGCAGTCCACTTTCGTCTACCACGTATCCCAGGTACTTCAGCTGTGGCCGGCAAAACTCACACTTCTCGCGTGATACTCGTAGACCCGCCTCTCGGAGACGTGTTAGTACCACCCGGAGGATTTCCAAATGTTTCTCAAAATCCCCGGTGACTACTATAACATCGTCTAGGTATACGAAGACGTATGGCTCGAGTTCCGGCCCCAAAACCCTATCCACAAAGCGTTGCCACGTTGCAGGAGCGTTATGTAAGCCAAAAGGCATCCGATTAAAATGGAATAAACCACGTCCAGGTACCGTGAAGGCGGTGTAAGGCTTGGATTCCTTCGCCATAGGAATTTGCCAATAGGCGGACTTAATGTCCAGGGAGGAGAGATATCGGGCTGTGCGCAGTTTGTCTAGAGTGGAGGAGATAAATGGGAGTGGATAGGCGTCCCGCTGGGATACGCTGTTTAGCTTCCGGAAGTCCACACAAAACCGGAACTTCCCATCCTTCTTCTTTACCAAGAGGATGGGTGATGACCATGGACTCCCGGAAGGTTCTACCACTCCCAGGCGCAACATTTCATCCAGCTCCTTGTTGATGTGTGCCTGCACCGCTGGAGACACGGGGTAGTACCGCTGTTTAATGGGTTCAGCCGATGTCGTAATCACATGCTCCACCCCTCTAGCACACCCTAGGCCATCTCCCATCAACACGAACTCCTCCGCTATCAGTGATTCCAAACGAGCCTCATCCTGTGGAGTCAACCTTGTTCTCCGCTGAAGTGCCTCACAGGCGGCTACCGCCGCGAACTCCCAAGCTTCCCTGCTGAGATCTAGAATGATCCGAAATGAACGCAGGAAGTCCACCCCCAGGATAAGTCCGTGTGGAACCGCAGGCACTACCAAAATTCCCATCCACCGCGTTACACCCTTCACCGTCACTGGTACCCAGGCTACACCCTCCGTTGGGACACATCCACTATCCGCTAACTTAATTGCTGGTTGTCTCGCCTCCTGAAGCTCCAACCCCTGCGTGCGCAGCAATTCCCAACCGGGTTTTCCGAGGATGGTATGCGTTGCTCCGGAGTCCAGTAATCCCACTATAGCTTGCCCAAACACTTCCACCCCCATATGTGGACGATTATCCGCTACCGTTTCCTCCAGCGCAAAATTCACCCTTGTCTCCTGTGCGACTAACTTATTTGGATCGCTCGTACCCCCTACGTCGCCTAGTGAGTACGGTTCCCGTTTCCCGAGGGTCCCGAATTCGGTGCTTGGCTTGATTGGCTACGTCTCACATGATCCTTGGGAACATTGGACAGCCTCCGTGTACACGTTGGACAGGTCGCTTTCCGTGTTCCAATTCTCCCACAACCGAAACATCTTTGAGGCTCACTGCAAGTCCTGGAGGTGTGTCCTTCACCTTTACAGTTCCAGCAGCGGATACCCCTATGCCCATCCTGCAATGCGGCAACCATACCTCCCTCTGCCGCCACACAATAAGCCAGATCCGGTTCCAATAACCGATGCGTCCGGGGATTCGGTGGAGGAACAAAGGACTCCACCGTTGCTCTTGTGGTCTCCAATTTTCTACCTAGTTGTACCAGGTCCACTATTGAGGAGATCGGCACCAGACTGAGCTGAGTCTGGTAGAAGGGTGCAATATTCCGCCTTATCCAGCGCAGCTTCTCCTGTTCCGTGCACGGTACCGTAAGTCGACGAAAAAGGCCTTCCATCGCCGCCACGTACACCCCAATGGACTCATCCTTTCCCTGTGTCCGGTGCCGAATTTCCTCAAAAAGCCTGTCGTCATAGTCCGGTGGTAAGAACTCTGCCCGCAACTCCTTCTTTACATCGTCCCAATCTTTGCATCTATGTTTTATCGCTCGGAACCATGTTAATGCCTTCCCTTCGAACAAGACCACCGCTGACCTAAATAGATGGGATTTGGGTACCCCCTTCGCCTCTCGCCACTCTTCCACCCTTACCAGGAAAGAGCTCACTGAATTCGAATCCCCCGTAAAACGAATACCCCACTTACTCACATCTTGATGTTTCCCCAAGGGCTCCTCGACTCGGGGGGTAGAGCATATCGGTCCCATAGCACTTCCCAAAGCTTCTCCTGATATCACACCATCTCTCGCAGTTGGAGCGATCACCTCTGCCTCATCCTCATCTCCTTCAGCCTTAAGCATTAATTCACCCATGGACATTCTCAGGGCGGACCTCAACTTGCTCACCTCCTTCACTAAATCCACTTCATCTGTAGGTACCTTACCCAAACGTCGGAGACCATAATCCACCTTCGACGTGATCTTTAAGAAGTCCCCACTGTCCGTTCCACCTTCAAAATCTCTTAACAGATTCCTAATTTCCTCCACTTTCTCTTTCACGGCATCCACATCCTCTTTGGCCGTAAAAGGGTACGCATCTGTCTCAACCATCGAGCAGTCCAACGCTCGCTCCGCCCTGAGTGCTATCCGCAACGCCTTCCTCATTTCATCCACCGTGCCTAATGCCTGCTCTCGAATCCTCAGCTCATAAGTTAACTCATCCTTACTCAGCCTATCGACGAGGATCTTCCCTTTCAACGCCATTTCCCTTTGCTGAAATCGAACGAGTCTAATAAATGCTTAAAAACTAGTTACACAACCACTTAATTCTAAATGAAAAAACTCTGGATTTCTTATAAATTCAATCTAGATTTATATGATCACAAATTACAATTTACAAATATTACCCGCGCGGATTTCCATCGTTATATATAAACCTCCACCAACCACGATAAAACACACTCCCGCAAAATCAATCACCACACTTCACTTTCGCAAGTTACGCGCCGCACCAAACAAACCGTCTCCACTCGCACTTCACGTGTATTCACTTATTTCACTTCACTACTCCACTTACTTTACAAAACGCCCCACGTTGGGCGCCAAATGTTACCCCCACTTATTACCCGGGGAAACTGGGGTGCTCCGGCGAGGCTTGTGGACCCGGTTAGCTCGTCCGAAGACGGGCGTGGAGCGCCACTCGCTTTTCCTCAAAGCCTCAACTAGCCGCCAAGCGAGAATGCGACTAACCGATTGCACGCGATGTTATTCGGCCGATACCCTCGCTACTAAATACCCTACACTCTGTTCTCCAATCCTACCCTTACACTACTTCACTAACACATTAAATTCCTCCCTTCTCAATTAGGATGTCCCTCGCGGAACCACAATACCACCCCCCGAACACTATGACCTCCGCTATCACGGCTTTACTCAACCTCCCGACACTTTCACTTGACTTGACCGTCCAAGCCGCACTCGTTACAACCGCGGACTGAAACAAAACAAACTTACTTCTTTTGAACTTGATTGTTACTTCAAACACCAATAAATTCCAATTAGCTACAATTTTTCTACTTTATATATTCACTCAAGAAACTATAAACTCAATTAAGAATACACTCTATCAAAACAAAAGAAACTTACGTTAATTATAACCCTACAAAAGGGGCCCCTTCGACGATCGTGTTCGCTGGTGTAATCCGTCGCCTTCCTTTTCCCAATTGAAATTTGCTCGTCGCTTTGCAAATAATGTTGTGACTAATGTCGATTCCGCTCTGCTGTTTCTATTGTCTTCCGCTTAACGTTTCCGCTGCGCTTCGACTTCTTTTCGCTGACTTTCCTCGTTCCGTTGCCGTCGTCGCCACGATACCAGAGATCAAAAAGAGGAGGCGCGTCATTCCTCGCGTGCTTATATAGCCTCCTCCTAACGGCTATGGTTCCGCTCGTCGGTCACCCACCTCTTCAGCGGGGTAATACCTTCTTGCCGCCACTTGGTAGCCGCTCCCCTCTGGTGGCGAGTACTCCAACTTCGGCTGAATCAGCTGAACGTAGTTCACTGACAGTTTGGCCTGTCAGTGATGTGTGTTTATGTTTCAATTTTCGGCAGTGTATTTTTTTAGTTATTGCAAAAAAAGAAAATCCTCACGTCTTTGGGACTTTGCTGCATATCGTCAAAAGGCCGAAGTTCAACCTGATGCGTGTCCGGGTCACGGCTACATGTGTTACGATTTATGTGGGTGGGTTACATTTATAAATTATATTATACATCTGATCTATTAGTTTTTGTATTCATTTAAACTAAAAAAATAGTAATCAACAGCAGCGTTAATTAATTGAATTTGTCAGTATGTTTATTTTCTGGTATGATTTCTAGTGCGGTCAAATCAAAGATACATACGGAAAGCAGGTTGCATCAAAGGAAATTAATTTTACTTTAAAAATAGGTAATCAATAATTAATGATGTTGATGGTAATTCGGTTGAGGCTATGATTAAAGGTTTGGGCTTGGAGAAGAGCTGTAATACGAGTTGTTATTGCAAGGGCAGCACTCACTGCTGATTTAATTTCTTGACATTGTACCCTTTCAGAGCATAATTTTTCCTGCTGCCCGTAATCATAATCAGTGGCAACGATGTCAATCTGTCCGTTTTTTTCTATTTTGTTGCTGCTGTTGAAGTGGTTGTCGATTTAGTTGTGGATTTAGTAAAGTAAATTTATGCGGCATTTGTCTTAATATCTTTCAGCTCATCTTGACGCGTTTTCTTGGTGGTCCTATTGGTGGGATTTGTTGGGTAGCGAGCGCGCGAAATGCCTCCGCTATTAAATGTGGATGCATTTTAATCATATTTTCCCACCCCACTGTTTCCATCACATCAGTAGGATGAGTATTAATAAAATCAATAGTTTGTGCCTTCAACTGGTCCGCGCTATGAAGATCGGCTAATATGAACGTCTCAGCGGCAGTTTCCACAGACAAATTGACGCACAGCGCCTCCTCGCACATCACTTTCAATTTTCCTAGTGCGTACTTATCAGCAGCAGCAATCAGATCGTCTGCCATTTTTTTCCAAATTCGGTGCTTTCCCAGTGTAAATAAAACGCAACATTTCCTTCAGAACTTCATGATCGACATCAGTTATCGCCACCCGATTTAATTTACGTTCTTCCATTTCATGTTCAAACATTGCTGCAAACACTGGACTTCGAGCTGCCAAAATTGCTTTATGAGCTTGAAATTCTCTCCCGCCAACTGCCAGCGTTACGTCACTAAATTTTCCGTTGTCAAATAAATTACCCAAATCTTCAAGACAGTGAATTCTCATCATCTGAATCCTCCTTGGCAACATCTGGCTCGATCTTGTCAGGTTTTGGTTTTATCGAAATATCTGGGGAACATTCCAACTTCGAACAGGCGGTGATTCTGATCGTCGTTCGATGACAATTATGTTTGCTTAGACTACCAATAATCGTATTTAAACTACTAATATGATTACAATTTGGACTGGCAAGCAAACCCTAGTCGAGTGCGGCTTAGCTTCCTGACTATACATAGTCACGCGAGTGTTACGATAGTGTTCGGGGTGAGGTAATCCTGGTGCCCTTCGGTTTTATCCGTAACAATCCATATGTCAAAACTGGTCTAACCAGTGTCTTGTAACAGATAATTTTGACCTTTTGATCAATGTATCTGGAATGAAATAGCTTTCGAAGGGCCATGACTACTTTTAGTGCCTTACTGAGCATGGTTTTCACATGTTCAGTATAGTACAGATACTGATCGAGATAAACACCGAGGTATCGAACACAGGATTTATGTGGAACCCGTTCAAGACTACCCTCACCAGCCATGATGTGGAAATCTTTCCAATTACGTTTCAGGTCTTGACTGACCCCCTGCAGCGTTGTCCGAAACAAGATTGTTTCACACTTCTGCGCATTGATTTTCATTCGCCAATTGTCAGTGTACAGCTGTACATCATTGAACATTTTTTGGAGATTGCTCTGAGCTATTGTAGCTTTTCGGTCTGCCGTATAGATGATCAGACCATCAGCAAACGCTACCAATGATCGCGTTGGCGAGACGTTAAAATCAAAGCCGTTCAATAGCTTGCGAATGAAGATTGAAAAGAGCAGAGGCGCAGTAACTGTTCCCTGCTGTAGACCATTCAAGACCTTGAACTCGCGCATTGTTGTCAGATTTCCATCAGTTACAACAAACGATTTCCCGTATAACATATTACACATCATGGCGACAAGGTGTCTGGGGAACTTGTCCTGAAGGAGTTTAAAAACTAGTCCATCTAACCATACCGTATCAAAGGCTTTCTCCATATCAATGAGACATGCTCCAACACATTGTCTATCATTTAGTTTCCAACAGATGTCTGAGGTTACTTTCGTTATTGCATGTGTGGTCGAATGCCTGGCACGAAAACCAAATTGGCAATTCGGCATCAACTCATTTTCCTCAATGTGGGCGTTTAATGCTCTGTTGAGTATCACTTGAAACACCTTGCTGATGTTAGGCAGCAAGCTGATTGGGCGATAGCTTTTAGGGCATGAAGATTCTTTTCCTTTCTTCAAAATCGGAAATACCTTAGCCTTTTTCCACTCATTTGGGAAATATGAATTGCTCAACATGTTGTTGAACAATATGCAATAGTTCCTAATAGCAACCTCAGGCAAATGTCGGAGAACTACATTTGGAATACCATCAGTACCACATGATTTCTTGTTGTTTATCTTGCGAAATATGAAACATAAGTCTTCATAGCTGACAAAATAATCAATAAGTTTCAAGCTCGGTATGAGGTCAGATGTTAATGTTTCATTGAAATGAAGAATTGATTGGCCGTTCAGGCTTGATTTGAAGTCGGAAACTTTTGCTTCAACGACCTCTGAAAAAATTTCGTTCCCTCTCTCAGGGTTTGGTAGATGAACCAATTCAAAATGTGTTCCAATCAGGGCAAGTTTATCCAATCCTTCACAAATAATCCTGTTTCCATTTCTATCCGGAGTCGTACTATCAATTTCGATACCAGCCCTATTGAGAAGATTTATCTCATCACTAGTGACTTCAAGATTCGATACCTTCACTCAAGACTTCTTGCGGAATATGCTATTCACTTTCGCGAACACGCCGTCTGGGTCCTGTGGGCTAATACCCCTCAATTTTTCCGCCCATTGATTGCTGACCGCACTCCTGAAGTATGACCGGATTAAGTTCCGGACATTCTTCAGATGTAATTTCAACAAAGACAACGAGGGATGGTTGTAGTCCAAAAATCGTCGATAAATATTGTTGACGCGTGTGAGAAGGAGGCTTTTCAATCTTTTCAACCTTGCGATGGTTGGTGTTTCATATCCTTCCATATTGTTTCGAAGTTTAATCTTGGGAACTACTTTCTCAATCGTTTCCAACGTCAGCTTCTCTAACTTCGACAAATAGACATCTATTTCATCGTTAGTTAGATTCCTGTCATTAGGAACCATTGAGCAAGAGTTGCCGTCATCAGAAGGGGGACATTGCTTCTGGTACTCCCGATTAAACTTCTTTTGAAACTTTCCCCAGTCTGTTTTTTTGAAATTCAACCGATGATTTTCATGTTGAACTGGAATGAGGAAGAAATCATCCCTGTGATGATTGATTTCCATTACGATTGCGTTATGGTCGCTATCATAAGGAAGCACCTGCAGTTTCCGTTGAGGACTATTAAAGTTGAATTCGAGTCTTGCGTCAGCAATGCAAAGGTCCAAATATGAATTTGTCCTAGGGTATGTTGGGAACTCCGACCCATATAGATTGCACCTGTATTCAATTTGGTTCTCTGTTATCCATGATTTCAGGAATACACCTCTTGGATTATTGGTGGCGTTCAGCCATGATGTATGTTTGGCGTTGAGGTCACCAGCAAGAATATAATAGTTATGCAGCCTGTTCAATTCGAGTATTTCAAACAAGGAATTGAGTTCCTCCTTGAGCTTGAGAACAGTTCCACCAGTTGCATAGGCAGAGATAACGATGAGGTTATCCCCACCTGGCAGTGAGATTTTGATAACGGACACTTCAAGAGATTCAAAGCTTTTGAATTCGACTTTTTCAATATTTTGGAAACGATAGGGTCTTCGTACCAATATCCCGGTGCCACCTCCCCCATCACCTATTACCCTATCGTTTCTTACGAATTCAAAATCCTTGAATGTCATGGAGTGCCATGAATTGAGGTGGGTTTCGGTTAGAAGCAGGATGTCAGGCTTTTGTCTGCCAATGAATTCAAGGAGATAATCACGCCGATGTAAAGTAACAATGGAGTTGACGTTGATCGAGATGAGACGAATCCTATCCGTGGGAATGTGGCTGGATGACAACTTATTTTGAGGCATTTGAAAGTCCTAAACGCTGAAAAACAATGTTAATTTTCGAATCTTGTTTATCGATTCGCTCTGATAAGGAATTTAATTGCTGATAAATTTAGAGAAGCAGCTCATTATTGCCGCTTACATTATTTACCCTATTTTCCGCATTTTCTGCTGGTCCTCTAGCGGCGAGTGCAAATGATACTCCGGGCTTGACGAAGTTCGGAGCTAAGACACTGCGGTGTATTTGTGTTTGCTTTGGGGCAGATTTCAATCTTGCATCCTGATATCGGGAGCATCCTCGATATGATGCCGGGTGACCAAAAACACCGCAGTTCACACAATATAACTTCTCTTTTGGCTCCGTCTGAGCCAATTTGCACTCACCGGGAGCATGCACGTCTTTGCATTTAACGCATCGGTAATGCATGGCGCAGTTGGCAGCCGAATGCCCAAATCGTTGGCATTAAAAACACGTCTACACGCAACGAGTGCTAGACGTAGAATTCCTCTTTCCAATCAAAGTCAAAGTCAGAGTCAAAAGCGCTTTATTTAATACTCATCGTTATAAATTTTAAAAGAATATAAAGCAAATTCCAAATAATAACAATCAAAAAACTTAATGGCCCAAATGGCTCTCTAAATTTGTACGTTATCATAAACTCATTTCATCAAAAAAAAAAACTATACCAAATGCAATTAATTACGATTATTACATATTTTTACAATTCAATTGGAAAAAGGAGAAAAAACCAACCAACACTATCCAAAAATTATTTATAAATAATACACAACAGTGAAACTTTGATCCTACACCTAATATGTTGTAACTTATTTCTAATAACATACAATCAAAAAAACTTTACCTTATACTAAAAATACTATAACAATGTTCCTAACCTAAGTGTTTAATCTTATCTCTAACGGAATATAGTAAACATTACATATGCCTAACCTATACCTGATTTTAACAAAAATATATAACAATACTAAATGTAGCAATAATGAGCTGAAACTCAAAAACTAAATAACGAAAAACACCAAAACTGAAAACAAACACGAAAAATTTAGACATTGTCATTCAGCCACCAATACCTGGATTGCGCCGTCTCAACTCGATCAGCTTCAACGAATCTAGCAAATGAGTATCTCCATTGAAATCGTTGGTCTCGTGAACTCAAATTCGGAGGATATTTTATCTTCAAAGTCAAAGTCAAAAGCGCTTTATATAATACTCATCGTTATAAATTTTAAAAGAATATAAAGCAAATTCCAAATAATAACAATCAAAAAAACTTAATGGCCCAAATGGCTCTCTAAATTTGTACGTTATCATTAACTCATTTCATCAAAAAAAACTATAGCAAATGCAATTAATTACGATTATTACATATTTTTACAATTCAATTGGAAAAAGGAGAAAAAACCAACCAACACTATCCTAAAATTATTTATAATTAATACACAACAGTGAAACTTTGATCCTACACCTAATATGTTGTAACTTATTTCTAATAAAATACAATCAAAAAAAACTTTATCTTATACTAAAAATACTATAACAATGTTCCTAACCTAAGTGTTTAATCTTATCTCTAACGGAATATGGTAAACATTACATATACCTAACCTATACCTGATTTTAACAAAAATATATAACAATACTAAATGTAGCAATAATGAGCTGAAACTCAAAAACTAAATAACGAAAAACACCAAAACTGAAAACAAACACGAAAAATTTAGACATTGTCATTCAGCCACCAATACCTGGATTGCGCCGTCTCAACTCGATCAGCTTCAACGAATCTAGCAAATGAGTATCTCCATTGAAATCGTTGGTTTCCTGAACTCAAATTCGGAGGATATTTTATCTTCTTATCGGTGGCCCGTCGATATATGTGATATATGACTGGGACGCCGTCAGAATCAAAAACATATCGATTCATGTCCAAATACACGAATGCTTCTGGAGGAATGAAGCCAGTAGCGAGGCAAGTCGCTATATACCCGTCTGTAGGGTGGAACGGCTGTGAAATCCAAGGGTTTTCACTCACAGTCACAGATCTTGCGATATGATTCCGAAGAAGCTTCAATATGAAGATATCGATTCTAGTCACTTCAGCAGTTTGATAAATTCTTCTATTCGATATATAATGTTTCCAATCCGTCTCAGGCTTTCTGTACAAACCAGTACATGCACGAAGACATTTCCTTTCGAAAACTCTTAATTTTTCCATAGTACTAGCACTCTGGTTGTACCAGATCTGACATCCATAGGTCAAAACTGGTCTAACCAGTGTCTTGTAACAGATAATTTTGACCTTTTGATCAATGTATCTGGAATGAAAGAGTTTTCGAAGGGCCATGACTACTTTAAGGGCTTTACTGAGCATGATTTTCACATGTTCAGTATAGTACAGATACTGATCGAGATAAACACCGAGGTATCGAACACAGGATTTATGTGGAATTCGTTCTGAACTACCCTCGCCAGCCATGATGTGGAAATCTTTCCAATTACGTTTCAGGTCTTGACTGACCCCCTGCAGCGTTGTCCGAAACAAGATTGTTTCACACTTTTGCGCATTGATTTTCATTCGCCAATTGTCACTGTACAGCTGTACATCATTGAACATTTTTTGGAGATTGCTCTGAACTATTGTAGCTTTTCGGTCTGCCGTGTAGATGATCAGATCATCAGCAAACGCTACCAATGATCGCGTTGGCGAGACGTTAAAATCAAAGCCGTTCAATAGCTTGCGAATGAAGATTGAGAAGAGCAGAGGCGCAGTAACTGTTCCCTGCTGTAGACCATTCAAGACCTTGAACTCGCGCATTGTTGTCAGATTTCCATCGGTTACAACAAACGATTTCCCGTATAACATATTACACATCATGGCGACAAGGTGTCTGGGGAACTTGTCCTGAAGAAGTTTAAAAATAAGTCCATCTAACCATACCGTATCAAAGGCTTTCTCCATATCAATGAGACATGCTCCAACACATTGTCTATCATTTAGTTTCCAACAGATGTCTGAGGTTACTTTCGTTATTGCATGTGTGGTCGAATGCCTGGCACGAAAACCAAATTGGCAATTCGGCATCAACTCATTTTCCTCAATGTGGGCGTTTAATGCTCTGTTGAGTATCGCTTCAAACACCTTGCTGATGTTAGGCAGCAAGCTGATTGGGCGATAGCTTTTAGGGCATGAAGATTCTTTTCCTTTCTTCAAAATCGGAAATACCTTAGCCTTTTTCCACTCATTTGGGAAATATGAATTGCTCAACATGTTGTTGAACAATATGCAATAGTTCCTAATAGCAACCTCAGGCAAATGTCGGAGAACTACATTTGGAATACCATCAGTACCACATGATTTCTTGTTGTTTATCTTGCGAAATATGAAACATAAGTCTTCATAGCTGACAAAATAATCAATAAGTTTCAAGCTCGGTATGAGGTCAGATGTTAATGTTTCATTGAAATGAAGAATTGATTGGCCGTTCAGGCTTGATTTGAAGTCGGAAACTTTTGCTTCAACGACCTCTGAAAAAATTTCGTTCCCTCTCTCAGGGTTTGGTAGATGAACCAATTCAAAATGTGTTCCAATCAGGGCAAGTTTATCCAACCCTTCACAAATAATCCTGTTTCCATTTCTATCCGGAGTCGTACTATCAATTTCGATACCAGCCCTATTGAGAAGATTTATCTCATCACTAGTGACTTCAAGATTCGATACCTTCACTCAAGACTTCTTGCGGAATATGCTATTCACTTTCGCGAACACGCCGTCTGGGTCCTGTGGGCTAATACCCCTCAATTTTTCCGCCCATTGATTGCTGACCGCACTCCTGAAGTATGACCGGATTAAGTTCCGGACATTCTTCAGATGTAATTTCAACAAAGACAACGAGGGATGGTTGTAGTCCAAAAATCGTCGATAAATATTGTTGACGCGTGTGAGAAGGAGGCTTTTCAATCTTTTCAACCTTGCGATGGTTGGTGTTTCATATCCTTCCATATTGTTTCGAAGTTTAATCTTGGGAACTACTTTCTCAATCGTTTCCAACGTCAGCTTCTCTAACTTCGACAAATAGACATCTATTTCATCGTTAGTTAGATTCCTGTCATTAGGAACCATTGAGCAAGAGTTGCCGTCATCAGAAGGGGGACATTGCTTCTGGTACTCCCGATTAAACTTCTTTTGAAACTTTCCCCAGTCTGTTTTTTTGAAATTCAACCGATGATTTTCATGTTGAACTGGAATGAGGAAGAAATCATCCCTGTGATGATTGATTTCCATTACGATTGCGTTATGGTCGCTATCATAAGGAAGCACCTGCAGTTTCCGTTGAGGACTATTAAAGTTGAATTCGAGTCTTGCGTCAGCAATGCAAAGGTCCAAATATGAATTTGTCCTAGGGTATGTTGGGAACTCCGACCCATATAGATTGCACCTGTATTCAATTTGGTTCTCTGTTATCCATGATTTCAGGAATACACCTCTTGGATTATTGGTGGCGTTCAGCCATGATGTATGTTTGGCGTTGAGGTCACCAGCAAGAATATAATAGTTATGCAGCCTGTTCAATTCGAGTATTTCAAACAAGGAATTGAGTTCCTCCTTGAGCTTGAGAACAGTTCCACCAGTTGCATAGGCAGAGATAACGATGAGGTTATCCCCACCTGGCAGTGAGATTTTGATAACGGACACTTCAAGAGATTCAAAGCTTTTGAATTCGACTTTTTCAATATTTTGGAAACGATAGGGTCTTCGTACCAATATCCCGGTGCCACCTCCCCCATCACCTATTACCCTATCGTTTCTTACGAATTCAAAATCCTTGAATGTCATGGAGTGCCATGAATTGAGGTGGGTTTCGGTTAGAAGCAGGATGTCAGGCTTTTGTCTGCCAATGAATTCAAGGAGATAATCACGCCGATGTAAAGTAACAATGGAGTTGACGTTGATCGAGATGAGACGAATCCTATCCGTGGGAATGTGGCTGGATGACAACTTATTTTGAGGCATTTGAAAGTCCTAAACGCTGAAAAACAATGTTAATTTTCGAATCTTGTTTATCGATTCGCTCTGATAAGGAATTTAATTGCTGATAAATTTAGAGAAGCAGCTCATTATTGCCGCTTACATTATTTACCCTATTTTCCGCATTTTCTGCTGGTCCTCTAGCGGCGAGTGCAAATGATACTCCGGGCTTGACGAAGTTCGGAGCTAAGACACTGCGGTGTATTTGTGTTTGCTTTGGGGCAGATTTCAATCTTGCATCCTGATATCGGGAGCATCCTCGATATGATGCCGGGTGACCAAAAACACCGCAGTTCACACAATATAACTTCTCTTTTGGCTCCGTCTGAGCCAATTTGCACTCACCGGGAGCATGCACGTCTTTGCATTTAACGCATCGGTAATGCATGGCGCAGTTGGCAGCCGAATGCCCAAATCGTTGGCATTAAAAACACGTCTACACGCAACGAGTGCTAGACGTAGAATTCCTCTTTCCAATCAAAGTCAAAGTCAGAGTCAAAAGCGCTTTATTTAATACTCATCGTTATAAATTTTAAAAGAATATAAAGCAAATTCCAAATAATAACAATCAAAAAACTTAATGGCCCAAATGGCTCTCTAAATTTGTACGTTATCATAAACTCATTTCATCAAAAAAAAAAACTATACCAAATGCAATTAATTACGATTATTACATATTTTTACAATTCAATTGGAAAAAGGAGAAAAAACCAACCAACACTATCCAAAAATTATTTATAAATAATACACAACAGTGAAACTTTGATCCTACACCTAATATGTTGTAACTTATTTCTAATAACATACAATCAAAAAAACTTTACCTTATACTAAAAATACTATAACAATGTTCCTAACCTAAGTGTTTAATCTTATCTCTAACGGAATATAGTAAACATTACATATGCCTAACCTATACCTGATTTTAACAAAAATATATAACAATACTAAATGTAGCAATAATGAGCTGAAACTCAAAAACTAAATAACGAAAAACACCAAAACTGAAAACAAACACGAAAAATTTAGACATTGTCATTCAGCCACCAATACCTGGATTGCGCCGTCTCAACTCGATCAGCTTCAACGAATCTAGCAAATGAGTATCTCCATTGAAATCGTTGGTCTCGTGAACTCAAATTCGGAGGATATTTTATCTTCAAAGTCAAAGTCAAAAGCGCTTTATATAATACTCATCGTTATAAATTTTAAAAGAATATAAAGCAAATTCCAAATAATAACAATCAAAAAAACTTAATGGCCCAAATGGCTCTCTAAATTTGTACGTTATCATTAACTCATTTCATCAAAAAAAACTATAGCAAATGCAATTAATTACGATTATTACATATTTTTACAATTCAATTGGAAAAAGGAGAAAAAACCAACCAACACTATCCTAAAATTATTTATAATTAATACACAACAGTGAAACTTTGATCCTACACCTAATATGTTGTAACTTATTTCTAATAAAATACAATCAAAAAAAACTTTATCTTATACTAAAAATACTATAACAATGTTCCTAACCTAAGTGTTTAATCTTATCTCTAACGGAATATGGTAAACATTACATATACCTAACCTATACCTGATTTTAACAAAAATATATAACAATACTAAATGTAGCAATAATGAGCTGAAACTCAAAAACTAAATAACGAAAAACACCAAAACTGAAAACAAACACGAAAAATTTAGACATTGTCATTCAGCCACCAATACCTGGATTGCGCCGTCTCAACTCGATCAGCTTCAACAAATCTAGCAAATGAGTATCTCCATTGAAATCGTTGGTTTCCTGAACTCAAATTCGGAGGATATTTTATCTTCTTATCGGTGGCCCGTCGATATATGTGATATATGACTGGGACGCCGTCAGAATCAAAAACATATCGATTCATGTCCAAATACACGAATGCTTCTGGAGGAATGAAGCCAGTAGCGAGGCAAGTCGCTATATACCCGTCTGTAGGGTGGAACGGCTGTGAAATCCAAGGGTTTTCACTCACAGTCACAGATCTTGCGATATGATTCCGAAGAAGCTTCAATATGAAGATATCGATTCTAGTCACTTCAGCAGTTTGATAAATTCTTCTATTCGATATATAATGTTTCCAATCCGTCTCAGGCTTTCTGTACAAACCAGTACATGCACGAAGACATTTCCTTTCGAAAACTCTTAATTTTTCCATAGTACTAGCACTCTGGTTGTACCAGATCTGACATCCATAGGTCAAAACTGGTCTAACCAGTGTCTTGTAACAGATAATTTTGACCTTTTGATCAATGTATCTGGAATGAAAGAGTTTTCGAAGGGCCATGACTACTTTAAGGGCTTTACTGAGCATGATTTTCACATGTTCAGTATAGTACAGATACTGATCGAGATAAACACCGAGGTATCGAACACAGGATTTATGTGGAATTCGTTCTGAACTACCCTCGCCAGCCATGATGTGGAAATCTTTCCAATTACGTTTCAGGTCTTGACTGACCCCCTGCAGCGTTGTCCGAAACAAGATTGTTTCACACTTTTGCGCATTGATTTTCATTCGCCAATTGTCACTGTACAGCTGTACATCATTGAACATTTTTTGGAGATTGCTCTGAACTATTGTAGCTTTTCGGTCTGCCGTGTAGATGATCAGATCATCAGCAAACGCTACCAATGATCGCGTTGGCGAGACGTTAAAATCAAAGCCGTTCAATAGCTTGCGAATGAAGATTGAGAAGAGCAGAGGCGCAGTAACTGTTCCCTGCTGTAGACCATTCAAGACCTTGAACTCGCGCATTGTTGTCAGATTTCCATCGGTTACAACAAACGATTTCCCGTATAACATATTACACATCATGGCGACAAGGTGTCTGGGGAACTTGTCCTGAAGAAGTTTAAAAATAAGTCCATCTAACCATACCGTATCAAAGGCTTTCTCCATATCAATGAGACATGCTCCAACACATTGTCTATCATTTAGTTTCCAACAGATGTCTGAGGTTACTTTCGTTATTGCATGTGTGGTCGAATGCCTGGCACGAAAACCAAATTGGCAATTCGGCATCAACTCATTTTCCTCAATGTGGGCGTTTAATGCTCTGTTGAGTATCACTTCAAACACCTTGCTGATGTTAGGCAGCAAGCTGATTGGGCGATAGCTTTTAGGGCATGAAGATTCTTTTCCTTTCTTCAAAATCGGAAATACCTTAGCCTTTTTCCACTCATTTGGGAAATATGAATTGCTCAACATGTTGTTGAACAATATGCAATAGTTCCTAATAGCAACCTCAGGCAAATGTCGGAGAACTACATTTGGAATACCATCAGTACCACATGATTTCTTGTTGTTTATCTTGCGAAATATGAAACATAAGTCTTCATAGCTGACAAAATAATCAATAAGTTTCAAGCTCGGTATGAGGTCAGATGTTAATGTTTCATTGAAATGAAGAATTGATTGGCCGTTCAGGCTTGATTTGAAGTCGGAAACTTTTGCTTCAACGACCTCTGAAAAAATTTCGTTCCCTCTCTCAGGGTTTGGTAGATGAACCAATTCAAAATGTGTTCCAATCAGGGCAAGTTTATCCAACCCTTCACAAATAATCCTGTTTCCATTTCTATCCGGAGTCGTACTATCAATTTCGATACCAGCCCTATTGAGAAGATTTATCTCATCACTAGTGACTTCAAGATTCGATACCTTCACTCAAGACTTCTTGCGGAATATGCTATTCACTTTCGCGAACACGCCGTCTGGGTCCTGTGGGCTAATACCCCTCAATTTTTCCGCCCATTGATTGCTGACCGCACTCCTGAAGTATGACCGGATTAAGTTCCGGACATTCTTCAGATGTAATTTCAACAAAGACAACGAGGGATGGTTGTAGTCCAAAAATCGTCGATAAATATTGTTGACGCGTGTGAGAAGGAGGCTTTTCAATCTTTTCAACCTTGCGATGGTTGGTGTTTCATATCCTTCCATATTGTTTCGAAGTTTAATCTTGGGAACTACTTTCTCAATCGTTTCCAACGTCAGCTTCTCTAACTTCGACAAATAGACATCTATTTCATCGTTAGTTAGATTCCTGTCATTAGGAACCATTGAGCAAGAGTTGCCGTCATCAGAAGGGGGACATTGCTTCTGGTACTCCCGATTAAACTTCTTTTGAAACTTTCCCCAGTCTGTTTTTTTGAAATTCAACCGATGATTTTCATGTTGAACTGGAATGAGGAAGAAATCATCCCTGTGATGATTGATTTCCATTACGATTGCGTTATGGTCGCTATCATAAGGAAGCACCTGCAGTTTCCGTTGAGGACTATTAAAGTTGAATTCGAGTCTTGCGTCAGCAATGCAAAGGTCCAAATATGAATTTGTCCTAGGGTATGTTGGGAACTCCGACCCATATAGATTGCACCTGTATTCAATTTGGTTCTCTGTTATCCATGATTTCAGGAATACACCTCTTGGATTATTGGTGGCGTTCAGCCATGATGTATGTTTGGCGTTGAGGTCACCAGCAAGAATATAATAGTTATGCAGCCTGTTCAATTCGAGTATTTCAAACAAGGAATTGAGTTCCTCCTTGAGCTTGAGAACAGTTCCACCAGTTGCATAGGCAGAGATAACGATGAGGTTATCCCCACCTGGCAGTGAGATTTTGATAACGGACACTTCAAGAGATTCAAAGCTTTTGAATTCGACTTTTTCAATATTTTGGAAACGATAGGGTCTTCGTACCAATATCCCGGTGCCACCTCCCCCATCACCTATTACCCTATCGTTTCTTACGAATTCAAAATCCTTGAATGTCATGGAGTGCCATGAATTGAGGTGGGTTTCGGTTAGAAGCAGGATGTCAGGCTTTTGTCTGCCAATGAATTCAAGGAGATAATCACGCCGATGTAAAGTAACAATGGAGTTGACGTTGATCGAGATGAGACGAATCCTATCCGTGGGAATGTGGCTGGATGACAACTTATTTTGAGGCATTTGAAAGTCCTAAACGCTGAAAAACAATGTTAATTTTCGAATCTTGTTTATCGATTCGCTCTGATAAGGAATTTAATTGCTGATAAATTTAGAGAAGCAGCTCATTATTGCCGCTTACATTATTTACCCTATTTTCCGCATTTTCTGCTGGTCCTCTAGCGGCGAGTGCAAATGATACTCCGGGCTTGACGAAGTTCGGAGCTAAGACACTGCGGTGTATTTGTGTTTGCTTTGGGGCAGATTTCAATCTTGCATCCTGATATCGGGAGCATCCTCGATATGATGCCGGGTGACCAAAAACACCGCAGTTCACACAATATAACTTCTCTTTTGGCTCCGTCTGAGCCAATTTGCACTCACCGGGAGCATGCACGTCTTTGCATTTAACGCATCGGTAATGCATGGCGCAGTTGGCAGCCGAATGCCCAAATCGTTGGCATTAAAAACACGTCTACACGCAACGAGTGCTAGACGTAGAATTCCTCTTTCCAATCAAAGTCAAAGTCAGAGTCAAAAGCGCTTTATTTAATACTCATCGTTATAAATTTTAAAAGAATATAAAGCAAATTCCAAATAATAACAATCAAAAAACTTAATGGCCCAAATGGCTCTCTAAATTTGTACGTTATCATAAACTCATTTCATCAAAAAAAAAAACTATACCAAATGCAATTAATTACGATTATTACATATTTTTACAATTCAATTGGAAAAAGGAGAAAAAACCAACCAACACTATCCAAAAATTATTTATAAATAATACACAGCAGTGAAACTTTGATCCTACACCTAATATGTTGTAACTTATTTCTAATAAAATACAATCAAAAAAACTTTACCTTATACTAAAAATACTATAACAATGTTCCTAACCTAAGTGTTTAATCTTATCTCTAACGGAATATAGTAAACATTACATATGCCTAACCTATACCTGATTTTAACAAAAATATATAACAATACTAAATGTAGCAATAATGAGCTGAAACTCAAAAACTAAATAACGAAAAACACCAAAACTGAAAACAAACACGAAAAATTTAGACATTGTCATTCAGCCACCAATACCTGGATTGCGCCGTCTCAACTCGATCAGCTTCAACGAATCTAGCAAATGAGTATCTCCATTGAAATCGTTGGTCTCGTGAACTCAAATTCGGAGGATATTTTATCTTCAAAGTCAAAGTCAAAAGCGCTTTATATAATACTCATCGTTATAAATTTTAAAAGAATATAAAGCAAATTCCAAATAATAACAATCAAAAAAACTTAATGGCCCAAATGGCTCTCTAAATTTGTACGTTATCATTAACTCATTTCATCAAAAAAAACTATAGCAAATGCAATTAATTACGATTATTACATATTTTTACAATTCAATTGGAAAAAGGAGAAAAAACCAACCAACACTATCCTAAAATTATTTATAATTAATACACAACAGTGAAACTTTGATCCTACACCTAATATGTTGTAACTTATTTCTAATAAAATACAATCAAAAAAAACTTTATCTTATACTAAAAATACTATAACAATGTTCCTAACCTAAGTGTTTAATCTTATCTCTAACGGAATATGGTAAACATTACATATACCTAACCTATACCTGATTTTAACAAAAATATATAACAATACTAAATGTAGCAATAATGAGCTGAAACTCAAAAACTAAATAACGAAAAACACCAAAACTGAAAACAAACACGAAAAATTTAGACATTGTCATTCAGCCACCAATACCTGGATTGCGCCGTCTCAACTCGATCAGCTTCAACGAATCTAGCAAATGAGTATCTCCATTGAAATCGTTGGTTTCCTGAACTCAAATTCGGAGGATATTTTATCTTCTTATCGGTGGCCCGTCGATATATGTGATATATGACTGGGACGCCGTCAGAATCAAAAACATATCGATTCATGTCCAAATACACGAATGCTTCTGGAGGAATGAAGCCAGTAGCGAGGCAAGTCGCTATATACCCGTCTGTAGGGTGGAACGGCTGTGAAATCCAAGGGTTTTCACTCACAGTCACAGATCTTGCGATATGATTCCGAAGAAGCTTCAATATGAAGATATCGATTCTAGTCACTTCAGCAGTTTGATAAATTCTTCTATTCGATATATAATGTTTCCAATCCGTCTCAGGCTTTCTGTACAAACCAGTACATGCACGAAGACATTTCCTTTCGAAAACTCTTAATTTTTCCATAGTACTAGCACTCTGGTTGTACCAGATCTGACATCCATAGGTCAAAACTGGTCTAACCAGTGTCTTGTAACAGATAATTTTGACCTTTTGATCAATGTATCTGGAATGAAAGAGTTTTCGAAGGGCCATGACTACTTTAAGGGCTTTACTGAGCATGATTTTCACATGTTCAGTATAGTACAGATACTGATCGAGATAAACACCGAGGTATCGAACACAGGATTTATGTGGAATTCGTTCTGAACTACCCTCGCCAGCCATGATGTGGAAATCTTTCCAATTACGTTTCAGGTCTTGACTGACCCCCTGCAGCGTTGTCCGAAACAAGATTGTTTCACACTTTTGCGCATTGATTTTCATTCGCCAATTGTCACTGTACAGCTGTACATCATTGAACATTTTTTGGAGATTGCTCTGAACTATTGTAGCTTTTCGGTCTGCCGTGTAGATGATCAGATCATCAGCAAACGCTACCAATGATCGCGTTGGCGAGACGTTAAAATCAAAGCCGTTCAATAGCTTGCGAATGAAGATTGAGAAGAGCAGAGGCGCAGTAACTGTTCCCTGCTGTAGACCATTCAAGACCTTGAACTCGCGCATTGTTGTCAGATTTCCATCGGTTACAACAAACGATTTCCCGTATAACATATTACACATCATGGCGACAAGGTGTCTGGGGAACTTGTCCTGAAGAAGTTTAAAAATAAGTCCATCTAACCATACCGTATCAAAGGCTTTCTCCATATCAATGAGACATGCTCCAACACATTGTCTATCATTTAGTTTCCAACAGATGTCTGAGGTTACTTTCGTTATTGCATGTGTGGTCGAATGCCTGGCACGAAAACCAAATTGGCAATTCGGCATCAACTCATTTTCCTCAATGTGGGCGTTTAATGCTCTGTTGAGTATCACTTCAAACACCTTGCTGATGTTAGGCAGCAAGCTGATTGGGCGATAGCTTTTCGGGCATGAAGATTCTTTTCCTTTCTTCAAGATCGGAAATACCTTAGCCTTTTTCCACTCATTTGGGAAATATGAATTGCTCAACATGTTGTTGAACAATATGCAATAGTTCCTAATAGCAACCTCAGGCAAATGTCGGAGAACTACATTTGGAATACCATCATTACCACATGATTTCTTGTTGTTTATCTTGCGAAATATGAAACACAAGTCTTCATAGCTGACAAAATAATCAATTAGATTCAAGCTCGGTATGAGGTCAGATGTTAATGTTTCATTGAAATGAAGAATTGATTGGCCGTTCAGGCTTGATTTGAAGTCGGAAACTTTTGCTTCAACGACCTCTGAAAAAATTTCGTTCCCTCTCTCAGGGTTTGGTAGATGAACCAATTCAAAATGTGTTCCAATCAGGGCAAGTTTATCCAATCCTTCACAAATAATTCTGTTTCCATTTCTATCCGGAGTCGTACTATCAATTTCGATACCAGCCCTATCGAGAAGATTTATCTCATCACTAGTGACTTCAAGATTCGATACCTTCACTCGAGACTTCTTGCGGAATATGCTATTCACTTTCGCGAACACGCCGTCTGGGTCCTGTGGGCTAATACCCCTCAATTTTTCCGCCCATTGGTTGCTGACCGCACTCCTGAAGTATGACCGGATTAAGTTCCGGACATTCTTCAGATGTAATTTCAACAAAGACAACGAGGGATGGTTGTAGTCCAAAAATCGTCGATAAATATTGTTGACGCGTGTGAGAAGGAGGCTTTTCAATCTTTTCAACCTTGCGATGGTTGGTGTTTCATATCCTTCCATATTGTTTCGATGTTTAATCTTTGGAACTACTTTCTCAATTGTTTCCAACGTCAGCTTCTCTAACTTCGACAAATAGACATCTATTTCATCGTTAGTTAGATTTCTGTCATTAGGAACCATTGAGCAAGAGTTGCCGCCATCAGAAGGGGGACATTGCTTCTGGTACTCCCGATTAAACTTCTTTTGAAACTTTCCCCAGTCTGTTTTTTTGAAATTCAACCGATGATTTTCATGTTGAACTGGAATGAGGAAGAAATCATCCCTGTGATGATTGATTTCCATTACGATTGCGTTATGGTCGCTATCATAAGGAAGCACCTGCAGTTTCCGTTGAGGACTATTAAAGTTGAATTCGAGTCTTGCGTCAGCAATGCAAAGGTCCAAATATGAATTTGTCCTAGGGTATGTTGGGAACTCCGACCCATAAAGATCGCACCTGTATTCAATTTGGTTCTCTGTTATCCACGATTTCAGGAATACACCTCTTGGATTATTGGTGGCGTTCAGCCATGATGTATGCTTGGCGTTCAGGTCACCAGCAAGAATATAATAGTTATGCAGCCTGTTCAATTCGAGTATTTTGAACAAGGAATTGAGTTCCTCCTTGAGCTTGAGAACAGTTCCACCAGTTGCATAGGCAGAGATAACGAAGAGGTTATCCCCACCTGGCAGTGAGATTTTGATAATGGACACTTCAAGAGATTCAAAGCTTTTGAATTCGACTTTTTCAATATTTTGGAAACAATAGGGTTTTCGTACCAATATCCCGGTGCCACCTCCCCCATCACCTATTACCCTATCGTTTCTTACGAATTCAAAATCCTTGAATGTCATGAAGTGCCATGAATTGAGGTGGGTTTCGGTTAGAAGCAGGATGTCAGGCTTTTGTCTGGCAATGAATTCAAGGAGATAATCACGCCGATGTAAAGTAACAATGGAGTTGACGTTGATCGAGATGAGACGAATCCTATCCGTGGGAATGTGGCTGGATGACAACTTATTTTGAGCCATTGAAAGTCCTAAACGCTGAAAAACAATGTTAATTTTCGAATCTTGTTTATCGATTCGCTCTGATAAGGAATTTAATTGTTGATAAATTTTGAGAAGCAGCTCATTATTGCCACTTACATTATTTACCCTATTTTCCGCATTTTCTGCTGGTCCTCTAGCGGCGAGTGCAAATGATACTCCGGGCTTGACGAAGTTCGGAGCTAAGACACTGCGGTGTATTTGTGTTTGTTTTGGGGCAGATTTCAATCTTGCATCCTGATATCGGGAGCATCCTCGATATGATGCCGGGTGACCAAAAACACCGCAGTTCACACAATATAACTTCTCTTTTGGCTCCGTCTGAGCCAATTTGCACTCACCGGGAGCATGCACGTCTTTGCATTTAACGCATCGGTAATGCATGGCGCAGTTGGCAGCCGAATGCCCAAATCGTTGGCAGCGATAGCACTGGTTGATTTCTCGTTTCTGGAGGCGTTCCCACCTCACCACTCGAAAATTTAAATACCTGATTTGCTGAAGAGCGCTTGGACTGCTCTTATTTGTTATTTGTACCAAATAAAGTGGTAATTTATTTTTTTCTACCGTCGACCTTCTTGTCGCGAATGTTTTCACTGAGATAAACTCGATTTGTGGCGCCGTTTCCTTGAGAACCTGAAGAAGATCGACGGTATCTTCTCCGCAGTCCAAGCCCTTCAGCAAGAACGTCTGGTTCTTCTCGCTCTTGGGGGTATAGGTGAAGTGCGGAACCTCCCCAGAATTCAAAGCATCTTTCGCTGATTTGAAATCAACCAGTGATTTCGTTCTAATTGACAGCTTCTCAGAATTTACTCGTTTGATTTCGAAATTTGTCAATTTGTTTTCGGCTGCCAACAGCCGAACCATGTCTTTTCCGCTTTGCCCGAAGACATTAATCGGCGGAACTTTCTCGGTATTCTTGGCTACTTTTTGAGGAGGACCAGCAGAACTACGGGCTGGTTTCTTCTCCCTATTTCTACTTTCATTATTTTTATTTTTTAAATATAAGATAAAATTATCGTCTTTGTTACCTTCGTCTACCTCCATGTCCTGCTGGAGTCCATCCAGCGCCGCAAAGTAGTTCTGGCTTTCGTTCGTGCCACCAGCACTTAATACCTCTTCAGTTATTATTGGAGTTGCAGCTTTCTTCTGTTTTTCGATTTTTCGTATCGGGCCACTCTCTTGAACTTGTTTTGCCGTCTTGAACATTTCTTCATACGTTTGAATTCTTGCCTTTAGCTCTTCGATTTCACTTCGAAGGCGGCACACTTCCTGTCTATCCTCGAGCACTTGTGTTTTGCGACCGGCCTCTGCGGTATCCTGGGTGCTCGTGTGTCTCCGCTTGTTGACACTTGCCAATTTCACACCGTCATTTTCCCCGGGGCCCCCCAACGGAGGGAAGCCGTCGGGCTCCTCCATACAGCAGTCCCGGGTTGTCGTTGGTTTGGCCTTTTCTTGGTTTATGGGTACGGTTGGTCGATGCCTTCGACGATAAATTCTTCCCCAATAAAATCAAAACTTGCTTTTGACTGGCTCGTAAAAAATTATTTCAATATTTTGAAACTGACTTTTGTGCAAAAATTAATTAATTTTTAAAATTAATGACAGGAGCGATTAAAAACACGTCTACACGCAACGAGTGCTAGACGTAGAATGATATTTTATCTTCTTATCGGTGGCCCGTCGATATATGTGATATATGACTGGGACGCCGTCAGAATCAAAAACATATCCATTCATGTCCAAATACACGAATGCTTCTGGAGGAATGAAGCCAGTAGCGAGGCAAGTCGCTATATACCCGTCTGTAGGGTGGAACGGCTGTGAAATCCAAGGGTTTTCACTCACAGTCACAGATCTTGCGATATGATTCCGAAGAAGCTTCAATATGAAGATATCGACTCTAGTCACTTCAGCAGTTTGATAAATTCTTCTATTCGATATATAATGTTTCCAATCCGTCTCAGGCTTTCTGTACAAACCAGTACATGCACGAAGACATTTCCTTTCGAAAACTCTTAATTTTTCCATAGTACTAGCACTCTGGTTGTACCAGATCTGACATCCATAGGTCAAAACTGGTCTAACCAGTGTCTTGTAACAGATAATTTTGACCTTTTGATCAATGTATCTGGAATGAAAGAGTTTTCGAAGGGCCATGACTACTTTAAGTGCTTTACTGAGCATGATTTTCACATGTTCAGTATAGTACAGATACTGATCGAGATAAACACCGAGGTATCGAACACAGGATTTATGTGGAATTCGTTCTGAACTACCCTCGCCAGCCATGATGTGGAAATTTTTCCAATTACGTTTCAGGTCTTGACTGACCCCCTGCAGCGTTGTCCGAAACAAGATTGTTTCACACTTCTGCGCATTGATTTTCATTCGCCAATTGTCAGTGTACAGCTGTACATCATTGAACATTTTTTGGAGATTGCTCTGAACTATTGTAGCTTTTCGGTCAGCCGTGTAGATGATCAGATCATCAGCAAACGCTACCAATGATCGCTTTGGCGAGACGTTAAAATCAAAGCCGTTCAATAGCTTGCGAATAAAGATTGAGAAGAGCAGAGGCGCAGTAACTGTTCCCTGCTGTAGACCATTCAAGACCTTGAACTCGCGCATTGTTGTCAGATTTCCATCGGTTACAACAAACGATTTCCCGTATAACATATTACACATCATGGCGACAAGGTGTCTGGGGAACTTGTCCTGAAGAAGTTTAAAAATAAGTCCATCTAACCACACCGTATCGAAGGCTTTCTCCATATCAATGAGACATGCTCCAACACATTGTCTATCATTTAGTTTCCAACAGATGTCTGAGGTTACTTTCGTTATTGCATGTGTGGTCGAATGCCTGGCACGAAAACCAAATTGGCAATTCGGCATCAACTCATTTTCCTCAATGTGGGCGTTTAATGCTCTGTTGAGTATCACTTCAAACACCTTGCTGATGTTAGGCAGCAAGCTGATTGGGCGATAGCTTTTCGGGCATGAAGATTCTTTTCCTTTCTTCAAGATCGGAAATACCTTAGCCTTTTTCCACTCATTTGGGAAATATGAATTGCTCAACATGTTGTTGAACAATATGCAATAGTTCCTAATAGCAACCTCAGGCAAATGTCGGAGAACTACATTTGGAATACCATCATTACCACATGATTTCTTGTTGTTTATCTTGCGAAATATGAAACACAAGTCTTCATAGCTGACAAAATAATCAATTAGATTCAAGCTCGGTATGAGGTCAGATGTTAATGTTTCATTGAAATGAAGAATTGATTGGCCGTTCAGGCTTGATTTGAAGTCGGAAACTTTTGCTTCAACGACCTCTGAAAAAATTTCGTTCCCTCTCTCAGGGTTTGGTAGATGAACCAATTCAAAATGTGTTCCAATCAGGGCAAGTTTATCCAATCCTTCACAAATAATCCTGTTTCCATTTCTATCCGGAGTCGTACTATCAATTTCGATACCAGCCCTATCGAGAAGATTTATCTCATCACTAGTGACTTCAAGATTCGATACCTTCACTCGAGACTTCTTGCGGAATATGCTATTCACTTTCGCGAACACGCCGTCTGGGTATTGTGGGCTAATACCCCTCAATTTTTCCGCCCATTGATTGCTGACCTCACTCCTGAAGTATGACCGGATTAAGTTCCGGACATTCTTCAGATGTAATTTCAACAAAGACAACGAGGGATGGTTGTAGTCCAAAAATCGTCGATAAATATTGTTGACGCGTGTGAGAAGGAGGCTTTTCAATCTTTTCAACCTTGCGATGGTTGGTGTTTCATATCCTTCCATATTGTTTCGATGTTTAATCTTGGGAACTACTTTCTCAATCGTTTCCAACGTCAGCTTCTCTAACTTCGACAAATAGACATCTATTTCATCGTTAGTTAGATTTCTGTCATTAGGAACCATTGAGCAAGAGTTGCCGCCATCAGAAGGGGGACATTGCTTCTGGTACTCCCGATTAAACTTCTTTTGAAACTTTCCCCAGTCTGTTTTTTTGAAATTCAACCGATGATTTTCATGTTGAACTGGAATGAGGAAGAAATCATCCCTGTGATGATTGATTTCCATTACGATTGCGTTATGGTCGCTATCATAAGGAAGCACCTGCAGTTTCCGTTGAGGACTATTAAAGTTGAATTCGAGTCTTGCGTCAGCAATGCAAAGGTCCAAATATGAATTTGTCCTAGGGTATGTTGGGAACTCCGACCCATAAAGATCGCACCTGTATTCAATTTGGTTCTCTGTTATCCACGATTTCAGGAATACACCTCTTGGATTATTGGTGGCGTTCAGCCATGATGTATGCTTGGCGTTCAGGTCACCAGCAAGAATATAATAGTTATGCAGCCTGTTCAATTCGAGTATTTCGAACAAGGAATTGAGTTCCTCCTTGAGCTTGAGAACAGTTCCACCAGTTGCATAGGCAGAGATAACGAAGAGGTTATCCCCACCTGGCAGTGAGATTTTGATAATGGACACTTCAAGAGATTCAAAGCTTTTGAATTCGACTTTTTCAATATTTTGGAAACAATAGGGTCTTCGTACCAATATCCCGGTGCCACCTCCCCCATCACCTATTACCCTATCGTTTCTTACGAATTCAAAATCCTTGAATGTCATGAAGTGCCATGAATTGAGGTGGGTTTCGGTTAGAAGCAGGATGTCAGGCTTTTGTCTGGCAATGAATTCAAGGAGATAATCACGCCGATGTAAAGTAACAATGGAGTTGACGTTGATCGAGACGAGACGAATCCTATCCGTGGGAATGTGGCTGGATGACAACTTATTTTGAGCCATTTGAAAGTCCTAAACGCTGAAAAACAATGTTAATTTTCGAATCTTGTTTGTCGATTCGCTCTGATAAGGATTTTAATTGTTGATAAATTTTGAGAAGCAGCTCATTATTGCCACTTACATTATTTACCCTATTTTCCACATTTTCTGCTGGTCCTCTAGCGGCGAGTGCAAATGATACTCCGGGCTTGACGAAGTTCGGAGCTAAGACACTGCGGTGTATTTGTGTTTGTTTTGGGGCAGATTTCAATCTTGCATCCTGATATCGGGAGCATTCTCGATATGATGCCGGGTGACCAAAAACACCGCAGTTCACACAATATAACTTCTCTTTTGGCTCCGTCTGAGCCAATTTGCACTCACCGGGAGCATGCACGTCTTTGCATTTAACGCATCGGTAATGCATGGCGCAGTTGGCAGCCGAATGCCCAAATCGTTGGCAGCGATAGCACTGGTTGATTTCTCGTTTCTGGAGGCGTTCCCACCTCACCACTCGAAAATTTAAATACCTGATTTGCTGAAGAGCGCTTGGACTGCTCTTATTTGTTATTTGTACCAAATAAAGTGGTAAGTTTTTTTTTTCTACCGTCGACCTTCTTGTCGCGAATGTTTTCACTGAGATAAACTCAATTTGTGGCGCCGTTTCCTTGAGAACCTGAAGAAGATCGACGGTATCTTCTCCGCAGTCCAAGCCCTTCAGCAAGAACGTCTGGTTCTTCTCGCTCTTGGGGGTATAGGTGAAGTGCGGAACCTCCCCAGAATTCAAAGCATCTTTCGCTGATTTGAAATCAACCAGTGATTTCGTTCTAATTGACAGCTTCTCAGAATTTACTCGTTTGATTTCGAAATTTATCAATTTGTTTTCGGCTGCCAACAGCCGAACCATGTCTTTTCCGCTTTGCCCGAAGACATTAATCGGCGGAACTTTCTCGGTATTCTTGGCTACTTTTTGAGGAGAACCAGCAGAACTACGGGCTGGTTTCTTCTCCCTATTTCTACTTTCATTATTTTTATTTTTTAAATATAAGATAAAATTATCGTCTTTGTTACCTTCGTCTACCTCCATGTCCTGCTGGAGTCCATCCAGCGCCGCAAAGTAGTTCTGGCTTTCGTTCATGCCACCAGCACTTAATACCTCTTCAGTTATTATTGGAGTTGCAGCTTTCTTCTGTTTTTCGAAGTCAAAGTCAAAGTCAAAAGCGCTTTATTTAATACTCATCGTTATAAATTTTAAAAGAATATAAAGCAAATTCCAAATAATAACAATCAAAAAACTTAATGGCCCAAATGGCTCTCTAAATTTGTACGTTATCATAAACTCATTTCATCAAAAAAAAAACTATACCAAATGCAATTAATTACGATTATTACATATTTTTACAATTCAATTGGAAAAAGGAGAAAAAACCAACCAACACTATCCAAAAATTATTTATAATTAATACACAACAGTGAAACTTTGATCCTACACCTAATATGTTGTAACTTATTTCTAATAAAATACAATCAAAAAAACTTTATCTTATACTAAAAATACTATAACAATGTTCCTAACCTAAGTGTTTAATCTTATCTCTAACGGAATATGGTAAACATTACATATACCTAACCTATACCTGATTTTAACAAAAATATATAACAATACTAAATGTAGCAATAATGAGCTGAAACTCAAAAACTAAATAACGAAAAACACCAAAACTGAAAGCAAACACGAAAAATTTAGACATTGTCATTCAGCCACCAATACCTGGATTGCGCCGTCTCAACTCGATCAGCTTCAACGAATCTAGCAAATGAGTATCTCCATTGGAATCGTTGGTCTCGTGAACTCAAATTCGGAGGATATTTTATCTTCTTATCGGTGGCCCGTCGATATATGTGATATATGACTGGGACGCCGTCAGAATCAAAAACATATCGATTCATGTCCAAATACACGAATGCTTCTGGAGGAATGAAGCCAGTAGCGAGGCAAGTCGCTATATACCCGTCTGTAGGGTGGAACGGCTGTGAAATCCAAGGGTTTTCACTCACAGTCACAGATCTTGCGATATGATTCCGAAGAAGCTTCAATATGAAGATATCGATTCTAGTCACTTCAGCAGTTTGATAAATTCTTCTATTCGATATATAATGTTTCCAATCCGTCTCAGGCTTTCTGTACAAACCAGTACATGCACGAAGACATTTCCTTTCGAAAACTCTTAATTTTTCCATAGTACTAGCACTCTGGTTGTACCAGATCTGACATCCATAGGTCAAAACTGGTCTAACCAGTGTCTTGTAACAGATAATTTTGACCTTTTGATCAATGTATCTGGAATGAAAGAGTTTTCGAAGGGCCATGACTACTTTAAGTGCTTTACTGAGCATGATTTTCACATGTTCAGTATAGTACAGATACTGATCGAGATAAACACCGAGGTATCGCACACAGGATTTATGTGGAATTCGTTCTGAACTACCCTCGCCAGCCATGATGTGGAAATCTTTCCAATTACGTTTCAGGTCTTGACTGACCCCCTGCAGCGTTGTCCGAAACAAGATTGTTTCACACTTCTGCGCATTGATTTTCATTCGCCAATTGTCAGTGTACAGCTGTACATCATTGAACATTTTTTGGAGATTGCTCTGAACTATTGTAGCTTTTCGGTCAGCCGTGTAGATGATCAGATCATCAGCAAACGCTACCAATGATCGCTTTGGCGAGACGTTAAAATCAAAGCCGTTCAATAGCTTGCGAATAAAGATTGAGAAGAGCAGAGGCGCAGTAACTGTTCCCTGCTGTAGACCATTCAAGACCTTGAACTCGCGCATTGTTGTCAGATTTCCATCGGTTACAACAAACGATTTCCCGTATAACATATTACACATCATGGCGACAAGGTGTCTGGGGAACTTGTCCTGAAGGAGTTTAAAAATTAGTCCATCTAACCATACCGTATCAAAGGCTTTCTCCATATCAATGAGACATGCTCCAACACATTGTCTATCATTTAGTTTCCAACAGATGTCTGAGGTTACTTTCGTTATTGCATGTGTGGTCGAATGCCTGGCACGAAAACCAAATTGGCAATTCGGCATCAACTCATTTTCCTCAATGTGGGCGTTTAATGCTCTGTTGAGTATCACTTCAAACACCTTGCTGATGTTAGGCAGCAAGCTGATTGGGCGATAGCTTTTCGGGCATGAAGATTCTTTTCCTTTCTTCAAGATCGGAAATACCTTAGCCTTTTTCCACTCATTTGGGAAATATGAATTGCTCAACATGTTGTTGAACAATATGCAATAGTTCCTAATAGCAACCTCAGGCAAATGTCGGAGAACTACATTTGGAATACCATCATTACCACATGATTTCTTGTTGTTTATCTTGCGAAATATGAAACACAAGTCTTCATAGCTGACAAAATAATCAATAAGATTCAAGCTCGGTATGAGGTCAGATGTTAATGTTTCATTGAAATGAAGAATTGATTGGCCGTTCAGGCTTGATTTGAAGTCAGAAACTTTTGCTTCAACGACCTCTGAAAAAATTTCGTTCCCTCTCTCAGGGTTTGGTAGATGAACCAATTCAAAATGTGTTCCAATCAGGGCAAGTTTATCCAATCCTTCACAAATAATCCTGTTTCCATTTCTATCCGGAGTCGTACTATCAATTTCGATACCAGCCCTATCGAGAAGATTTATCTCATCACTAGTGACTTCAAAGTCAAAGTCAAAGTCAAAAGCGCTTTATTTAATACTCATCGTTGTAAATTTTAAAAGAATATAAGGCAAATTCCAAAATAATAACAATCAAAAGACTTAATGGCCCAAATGGCTCTCTAAATTTGTACGTTATCATTAACTCATTTCATCAAAAAAAACTATAGCAAATGCAATTAATTACGATTATTACATATTTTTACAATTCAATTGGAAAAAGGAGAAAAAACCAACCAACACTATCCTAAAATTATTTATAATAAATACACAACAGTGAAACTTTGATCCTACACCTAATATGTTGTAACTTATTTCTAATAAAATACAATCAAAAAAACTTTATCTTATACTAAAAATACTATAACAATGTTCCTAACCTAAGTGTTTAATCTTATCTCTAACGGAATATAGTAAACATTACATATACCTAACCTATACCTGAATTTAACAAAAATATATAACAATACTAAATGTAGCAATAATGAGCTGAAACTCAAAAACTAAATAACGAAAAACACCAAAACTGAAAACAAACACGAAAAATTTAGACATTGTCATTCAGCCACCAATACCTGGATTGCGCCGTCTCAACTCGATCAGCTTCAACGAATCTAGCAAATGAGTATCTCCATTGAAATCGTTGGTCTCGTGAACTCAAATTCGGAGGATATTTTATCTTCTTATCGGTGGCCCGTCGATATATGTGATATATGACTGGGACGCCGTCAGAATCAAAAACATATCGATTCATGTCCAAATACACGAATGCTTCTGGAGGAATGAAGCCAGTAGCGAGGCAAGTCGCTATATACCCGTCTGTAGGGTGGAACGGCTGTGAAATCCAAGGGTTTTCACTCACAGTCACAGATCTTGCGATATGATTCCGAAGAAGTTTCAATATGAAGATATCGACCCTCGTCACTTCAGCAGTTTGATAAATTCTTCTATTCGATATATAATGTTTCCAATCCGTCTCAGGCTTTCTGTACAAACCAGTACATGCACGAAGACATTTCCTTTCGAAAACTCTTAATTTTTCCATAGTACTAGCACTCTGGTTGTACCAGATCTGACATCCATAGGTCAAAACTGGTCTAACCAGTGTCTTGTAACAGATAACTTTGACCTTTTGATCAATGTATCTGGAATGAAAGAGTTTTCGAAGGGCCATGACTACTTTAAGTGCCTTACTGAGCATGATTTTCACATGTTCAGTATAGTACAGATACTGATCGAGATAAACACCGAGGTATCGAACACAGGATTTATGTGGAATTCGTTCTGAACTACCCTCGCCAGCCATGATATGGAAATCTTTCCAATTACGTTTCAGGTCTTGACTGACCCCCTGCAGCGTTGTCCGAAACAAGATTGTTTCACACTTCTGCGCATTGATTTTCATTCGCCAATTGTCAGTGTACAGCTGTACATCATTGAACATTTTTTGGAGATTGCTCTGAACTATTGTAGCTTTTCGGTCTGCCGTGTAGATGATCAGATCATCAGCAAACGCTACCAATGATCGCGTTGGCGAGACGTTAAAATCAAAGCCGTTCAATAGCTTGCGAATAAAGATTGAGAAGAGCAGAGGCGCAGTAACTGTTCCCTGCTGTAGACCATTCAAGACCTTGAACTCGCGCATTGTTGTCAGATTTCCATCGGTTACAACAAACGATTTCCCGTATAACATATTACACATCATGGCGACAAGGTGTCTGGGGAACTTGTCCTGAAGAAGTTTAAAAATAAGTCCATCTAACCATACCGTATCAAAGGCTTTCTCCATATCAATGAGACATGCTCCAACACATTGTCTATCATTTAGTTTCCAACAGATGTCTGAGGTTACTTTCGTTACTGCATGTGTGGTCGAATGCCTGGCACGAAAACCAAATTGGCAATTCGGCATCAACTCATTTTCCTCAATGTGGGCGTTTAATGCTCTGTTGAGTATCACTTCAAACACCTTGCTGATGTTAGGCAGCAAGCTGATTGGGCGATAGCTTTTAGGGCATGAAGATTCTTTTCCTTTCTTCAAGATCGGAAATACCTTAGCCTTTTTCCACTCATTTGGGAAATATGAATTGCTCAACATGTTGTTGAACAATATGCAATAGTTCCTAATAGCAACCTCAGGCAAATGTCGGAGAACTACATTTGGAATACCATCATTACCACATGATTTCTTGTTGTTTATCTTGCGAAATATGAAACACAAGTCTTCATAGCTGACAAAATAATCAATAAGATTCAAGCTCGGTATGAGGTCAGATGTTAATGTTTCATTGAAATGAAGAATTGATTGGCCGTTCAGGCTTGATTTGAAGTCGGAAACTTTTGCTTCAACGACCTCTGAAAAAATTTCGTTCCCTCTCTCAGGGTTTGGTAGATGAACCAATTCAAAATGTGTTCCAATCAGGGCAAGTTTATCCAATCCTTCACAAATAATCCTGTTTCCATTTCTATCCGGAGTCGTACTATCAATTTCGATACCAGCCCTATCGAGAAGATTTATCTCATCACTAGTGACTTCAAGATTCGATACCTTCACTCGAGACTTCTTGCGGAATATGCTATTCACTTTCGCGAACACGCCGTCTGGGTCCTGTGGGCTAATACCCCTCAATTTTTCCGCCCATTGATTGCTGACCTCACTCCTGAAGTATGACCGGATTAAGTTCCGGACATTCTTCAGATGTAATTTCAACAAAGACAACGAGGGATGGTTGTAGTCCAAAAATCGTCGATAAATATTGTTGACGCGTGTGAGAAGGAGGCTTTTCAATCTTTTCAACCTTGCGATGGTTGGTGTTTCATATCCTTTCATATTGTTTCGATGTTTAATCTTGGGAACTACTTTCTCAATCGTTTCCAACGTCAGCTTCTCTAACTTCGACAGATAGACATCTATTTCATCGTTAGTTAGATTTCTGTCATTAGGAGCCATTGAGCAAGAGTTGCCGCCATCAGAAGGGGGACATTGCTTCTGGTACTCCCGATTAAACTTCTTTTGAAACTTTCCCCAGTCTGTTCTTTTGAAATTCAACCGATGATTTTCATGTTGAACTGGAATGAGGAAGAAATCATCCCTGTGATGATTGATTTCCATTACGATTGCGTTATGGTCGCTATCATAAGGAAGTACCTGCAGTTTCCGTTGAGGACTATTAAAGCTGAATTCGAGTCTTGCGTCAGCAATGCAGAGGTCCAAATATGAATTTGTCCTAGGGTATGTTGGGAACTCCGACCCATATAGATTGCACCTGTATTCAATTTGGTTCTCTGTTATCCACGATTTCAGGAATACACCTCTTGGATTATTGGTGGCGTTCAGCCATGATGTATGCTTGGCGTTCAGGTCACCAGCAAGAATATAATAGTTATGCAGCCTGTTCAATTCGAGTATTTCGAACAAGGAATTGAGTTCCTCCTTGAGCTTGAGAACAGTTCCACCAGTTGCATAGGCAGAGATAACGAAGAGGTTATCCCCACCTGGCAGTGCGATTTTGATAACGGACACTTCAAGAGATTCAAAGCTTTTGAATTCGACTTTTTCAATATTTTGGAAGCGATAGGGTCTTCGAACCAATATCCCGGTGCCACCTCCCCCATCACCTGTTACCCTATCGTTTCTTACGAACTCAAAATCCTTGAATCCCATGGAGTGCCATGAACTGAGGTGGGTTTCGGTGAGAAGCAGGATGTCAGGCTTTTGTCTGGCAATGAATTCAAGGAGATAATCACGCCGATGTAAAGTAACAATGGAGTTGACGTTGATCGAGATGAGACGAATCCTATCCATGGTAATGTGGCTGGATGACAACTTATTTGGAGGCATTTGAAAGCCCTAAACGCTGAAAAACAATGTTAATTTTCGAATCTTGTTTATCGATTCGCTCCGATAAGGAATTTAGTTGTTGATAAATTTTAAGGAGCAGCTCATTATTGCTACTTACATTATTTATTTTATTTACATTGTCTGCTGGTCCTCTCGCAGCAAGTGCAAATGACACCCCGGGCTTGACGAAGTTGGTAGGTATCGAACTGCGGTGTGCTTGAATTTGTTTTGATGTGACTTTAACCTTTGCATCTTGATACCGGGGGCATCCTCGATATGATGCTGGATGACCAAAGGCACCGCAGTTCACACAATATAGTTTTTCTTTTGGCTCCGCCTGAGCCAATTTGCACTCGCCGGGAACATGGATGTCTTTGCATTTCACACACCTATATTTCATGGCGCAATTGGCAGCCGAATGCCCGAATCTTTGACACCTGTAGCACTGGTTGACCTCACTTTTCTGGAGGCGTTCCCACCTCACCACGCGGAAGTTCAAGTACCGTATTTTCTGCAGCGCACTCGAACTACTTTTGCTGGAAATTTGGACTAAGTAGTGAGGCAAGTTTTTGCGCTCCACAATCGATCTTCTCGTTGCAAAATTTTTAACTGAAATAAACTGTATTTCTGGTGCAGCTTCTTGCAGCACCTGAAGGAGATCGATTGTGTCCTCACCACAGTCCAGACCCTTCAATAAAAAGGTTTGGTTCTTCTCGCTTTTCGGGGTGTACGTGAAATGTGGAACATCTCCAGAATTTAAGGCACTTTTTGTTGCCTCGAAATCAACCAGCGACTTTGTCCTTATTGTTAACTTATCGGCATTGACTCTTTTTATCTGAAAATCTTTTAATTTATTTTCGGCTGCCAGAAGCCGAACCATATCTTTTCCCGTTTGCCCAAACACATTGATTGGTGGGACTTTCTCTTTTTTTTCATTAATGTTAACGGACGGACCAGCAGACGGACCAGCAGACAAACCTTTTGGTTTTTTCTCCCGGTTTTTAACTCTAAGATATTCAATGAAATCACTATCTAATTTTGACGTTTTACCTGTATCCTCTTCAACGTCCATTGTTTCTTCCAGACCAGCTAGCGCTGTATAATAATTCTTGCTTTCGTTTGCGCCTCCTGCGCTGAGGACATCCTCTTGATGAGCTTCCTGTGGCTTCTTAATTTTCTTTTCTTCGGTTTTTGGGTTTGTTTGTCGGCCTTTCTTGCTTTCGTTATCCTTGTTGAACGTTAACGTTCCAACAAGTGCTTCCAAAGATTTAACTCGCGGCTTGAGTTCTTCATTTTCTTTTTCGATTTTTTCAGCTCTATCTTTTTCGTGGATAAGCTGTTCGATTTCCGTAACCGATAGGATTGTCGGTTTTTCTGCTTTATTCTCGTGACTTCTTTTTAGTTTTTTTTCGCCCATCATCATTGGCAGTGGGCATGATCCTGATTGATGGCTGAAGCCATCGGGCTCCTCCATCTCGTCGCTTTCGCAGCGAGACTGGAGGGAATGTTCTCAGACCGGGACTTCCCTTGAACGTATTTCCACTTTTGATATTTCTTCAGGAAATGAATTTCAGGTATTCGATAAATGCTCGAATAATATCGACGGTGATAGTTTTCCCAATAAAATCAAAATTTGCTTTTGACTGGCTCGTAAAAAAATATTGCAATTGTTTGAAACTGGCTTTTGCAAAAAATTAATTAATTTTTAAAATTAATGACAGGAGCGATTAAAAACACGTCTACACGCAACGAGTGCTAGACGTAGAATCTCCTCTTTCCAATCAAATCATAATATATGTAATAATCTTTATTAATTTGAATTTGCCATCCTTTTTTTTATGAAATGTGTTTAATGATAACGTATAAATTTAGAGAGCCATTTGGGTTTTTGTATTGTCATTGTTTGGAATTTGCTTTATATTCTTTGAAAATGTATACCGATTAGTAGTGAATAAAGCGCTTTTGACTTTGACTTTGAAGGGCAGTGCAATCAAATTTCACAACACGGCGATATTTGGAGCTCAAATTCAAAAGCGCTTTATTCAATAGTAATCGTTATAAATTTTCAAAGAATATAAAGCAAATTCCAAACAATAACAATACAAACACTTAATGGCCCAAATGGCTCTGTAAATTTACATGTTATCAGTTAAACACATTTCATCAAAAAATGAACTATAGCAAATTCAAATTAATTAAGATTGTTACATATTTTAGAATTCAATTGGAAAAAGAAGAAAAAAACTATTTGGAGCTTGTTTCACTATAAAAATGTTTAGAAACTTACTTCATGTTTTTATAAATTTCATGATGATGAAATAAAGTGCAATCAAGTTCTGGAATAGAATTTATTAGAACGAAGTTAGAAAATGCTAGATATATGCTAAAAATTCACCATTTTGTTGTGTTCTCTTGTATTATATGTAATTTTTTAATAAAGTTGGAGTCGAAAATATGTCATAATTCTACGATATTTTCTCGTCTAATTTCTTGTTTGCAATATTGTTTAAATTTGGAGCGTCCGAAGGGAGACTGTTTTTAATTGTTTTCATGTTTTTAAACTTGCTTTGCTTTTGTAAATTTTATGATTGATGAAAAAATTAGAATTTGACGAGTCTGGTAGAATGGGTATTGGTTTTTCCAGTGTTGTATCAGTCTCTCTGAACTTTTTGATCCATTTTCGAATGCGCGGTACGCCACCCAGAAACGCTACATTGCGACTGAATTCCCACAAGCAGGCTATCGACTGACATCCTTCCCATAGTAAGCTAAACAAATATAAACTTTCTTTTGAGACACCTTGTATTTTTCTGATACCATTGTTAGTACTACCGTGTAAAACAAGGTACCATATATGTAGTACTTTATTTGTATCGTAGGACCATTATTGAAACTTAAATTAAGCGGAACGGTGATTTCTACCGAATATCAATCCAACCTATGTTCTCTTTTTGACTTTAAAGTTAGTCCACTGAGCTTGGCTTGGGACAGGACGGTTACGATTTATTAAAGTTTGCCCAAACAAAACCAAAAGCACAAATTCAATTTTCCATAAAACAGTAGCAACAAAAATCAACTGATACAAAAATCTTCCTAATATTTGTAATAAAGGCAATGGAACTCAGATATATATGAGCTCTTGCTTTTTGATCTTTATGCAAGAGGAAGTGTAGAATACTCATTAGCGAAAGTGATGTCATTGATCATTGAAGTCACCTCTTGGTGACAGCACCTGAAAAAACACATTCAATCTGAGAAAATTTATATCCGACGCTTCGATAGAAATATAAAGATCCAATCTAATGAAAAAATAAGCAAAAGTCCATTTCTTAAAAAAGAATTTCTTTCATTCCTTCTTTTAGAAATTCACATTACATTGCTACATTTTAATTATCTATTCGATTATTCTTCCTCTCAATTTTTCAATCTTAAATATTTTCTACAGTTTTTTATAATTATTGTGATTAATTTTAAACATGTAAAGAAAGCGATCATCATTATCATCACTATCATTCTCAAGTAGAAAAACGAAAAAGAAAAGAATAAATAGACAATAAAGATCTTATTTTTGTAGATTTTTTTCTTCTTTTAATTCTTAATATTTAATTATATTATATTTACTTTATACATAACAGACATATGTATGTATACCTGTATATTAAATGTATTGAAAAAAGAACAAAGTAAATATACATTTTATGTTTCATTTACTGCAAAAAGTTGATACACTTGTTCAATAGAAAAATCCGAAACAAAACTACATAAATATAATTGCTTTTTTTTTATTTCTGATTTTTTCTTGTTTTTTTTTATACATCAATAAAGCTCGTGCAAAAATATTTGTCAATTTTTCATTTCAATTTCGTTTCATTATATTTTAAATGTTTATAATAATAATGAATTTTATTTATCGTTAGCTGTTCTTTCTTTCATGGAAAAATTTCATGATTTGTTTTTATTTTATTTTCTTTTTTTTTGCATGTAAACATTTTAGCAATTTTCTAATAAATTTGATTAGATTCATTTGACTGTAAAAACAACAATTATGAAATGACAAAGAGTGTAAATTATTGAAAATTTTTTGTTTGAATATATGTATACATATAAGAAGCCTTATAACGAATGTCGAGGAAAACAAAGGATTAGATTCAATAAAAAATAATAAACAATGGGGAAACAGTTATAAGCAAGAGACACATATCTATGTAATGCCAACACAAGGAGGCAAGTGTATTCATTATCGTTTTAGCTTCTCTTTATCCATTCTCTCCAGGAAATAAATATGGATTATATAATTTTTTTTAATATTTTTATCTTTTTCTTTTTTTAATTTTAGCGTGACAAAGTTCTCTTAAATTTTATTAAGATAGTTATCATAAACAAATCAGCTGAGAAAACGCAAAAGTAGAGACGACCAATTCATCATCTTCATTTTTATACATATCGTTATATTTTTTCTTTTTAATAATCAGAGCTTCTTGTCTTGTTATTTCGTAATAATATATAATGTTCTCTTATTCCTTTGTTATGTATATAATGTTATTTAAATACAGAAGGATTACTTTTTAAGGTTTTTCTTAGTTTTCTCTTTTTTTGCTTCATTTTATAATGCTGCTGCTTGCTTCACATTAATCGCATCTTAAGGTTTATCTTCGGGTTGCGATTTCTCTTCACGTGGTCGAGCATTGCCGAATATCGATGCCGCCTGCTTCGTCTCGGCTATTGCATTGATCGGCGCTTTCACCGTGCGTGGCGCCAACTTCAATCTCGGCCGATCATCATCATCTAAAGAGGAATGTCAACATTACCTACTCTAATGAACAAGAGTGAATCAGGATTACGTTTATATAGTTTTCTACAAATTTTTTATAAGCCAACAATTAATTTAAGTTGAAACTACTCGATCTTATTTAAAATAGGCTTCAGCAAAGAAAGAAACAGAAAACGTTTAATAATTCAGATAAAAATAATTATATTCCATAACATTGACATATTCAATTAAAATAACTTAGAATATACCTAAACTTCTTACAAAACTGAAATCAAACCCTAATACGAGTAATGAGCGATCATGCGTTTAAGGATATAGCACAAAAATAACTTTGTTAGCAATTAATGAATCGCTCACAATAAAACCAAGCGACACCCCTTCAATCCGCCCAAAGTATAAAACAAATCAAAATTTCAGTTGTCAAAACAGAAAAATTTCTTTGTTAAATTTTCTTTGTCTAAAATTCTAAGAAAAAATTTTCAAATGAGCATGCTTCAGAATAAACCAATTTTATTGATTCTTTCACACAAACACCCAATGGATGCCACAAACTTCTCTTTCTCTTGTTACATCAAAACTAAACAACTACTATAAATTAAATGCATTGTTTATTTTCGTTGTTCATCACATAATCCTGATTCAATTAGCTGCTTCTTCTATTATACTTACTCAAGTTAGGATTTGATGCATTAACTTGTGGTGGTTCAGTACCAGATTGATGACGATCCCGTTCACCACCACGTGATCGACTGAAATTACTGTACCGATCACCACCGCCACTGCCACCACCACCACCACCATTGCGATTGCCGCTATAGCTTCCTTCCCTTTGTCCACGATCGAAATTTCGATCGTCATTGCTGAAATTGCCGTAACGTCCTCGATTTGGTCCACGATCTATACAAATCGACAAGAGAAACAAATAAAAGAAATATATTAAACCTCAATTACTGCGAACCGTTCGTTGGTTTAACGAAAACGGCTCACCGTTAAAACCTCTATTACCAGATCCGCGATTTCTATCATTGTGACCATAATTATCGTTAAAACCGCGATCACGATCGCCACCCTGACGGCCTGGACCACCGCCACCGCTACCACCACCCCGTCCGAATTGACCGCCTCCAGCGCCGCCACCTTGACGTGGTGGACCTCGTTTTGTGAAGCCTCCTCCCCTGTTGAGCAAATTCCCATGAGCAAAGAATATAGTAATGGTTAAATAATACAATGAAAGTTGTGTCTCTTAAATCAAATAAGCATAACCACTAAATACGAGATCTAAAACATTATTTAAATAAAATGCAAATTTTCAAATTGCAATTATTGTCTCATCTAAGCCTATTTCTCAAAAATCATTTTAGAAAATTTTCCCCAAATTTTAAATTTTTATTGTTGGCACTCTCCGTCCTTAAATTATAATTTCATACAAACATTAAACGACAAGATAAGCAAAAGTATTTATTTACAAAGATCCACATACGATTGCAGCATAGAAGCCCACAGCATTTGATAGAATTATAACCGCTAGTTGCCGACAGACCAGGCTAGCGCTGTGTGGGGTTAAAGAAAATGAGCATTTCAAGCCAAGATTATAATCGTGCAAGTTCATAACTTAGACAAGGGAAAAGCACATTCTGGGTAGTCTATCTTCATAAGGAGGGCATTGGAATGGAGACGATGTCTCGACGGATAAGGGCTATACACAAGGCATGCTTCTTTGTACTTCCTCCTTCTAAGTACAGAGGTGTGTTCAGGAAAAGCTACGCAAATGAAAATCACTAATAAAGCCTGTACTACTGTCTGGAAGCAATCCATATACCCTAATGAACAATTCCAAAAAAAACCCGCATCGGTTCAAGCAAAACATAGAAGAGATTATAACTAGGGTGTGTATAACATATATGAAGATCTATCAGTGCCCATAGGCATACAAACAAACAAATTAGCAGGTCGTGTTGTTGTTGCACAAACAACCATCAAACTAGTAGACGAAAAGTGGAAGTGTTCAGTATGAAATACGGAATAAACGAAGTGGAAGCCATCTGTTTCTAAATTCTTCAGTGATACGGACGCTGCAGACTGGAGTGACTCTATAAGCCTCACGACAGCAGCAGTAACTGGGGTTTGTGACCATCTTCATGCTAGAACAAGAGCTAGAGAACGATCAACGATCATCACCTGAGTAGGAGTTAGATGTGCCGGGGGTTTCCCGATTGTGGCCGATATTTTAGAAGTTCAACCCAGTGAAGGCATATGCCACATCCTCAAGATGAGGCTTTACTCTGTCCTCGCTCTGCAGGATCATGAGTGAATGCAAAAGCCCTTGCATGACCTGGAAATACATAACCAGCGACCATGTTATCTTTTACAGCGAGTACAACCCCGTTGCGGGTGCTTGTATTCCGAATCTTCAGGTTAAATCAGAATAGATCCACCGACCCCGCAGATCGGTTTCCTTTTAGCCTTATTTAACTTTGTGATAAGTTTGATAAGCTTGCTGTCGCAGCAAGTTGCACTGTGAGCTATTATGCTAACACCATCGTCGGTACCCAATGATATACACGGAGGCGCAGCCCGTCTTACTCGTATATCATGATAGTGAAAATCATATGAACTAAAATCAAAACAATACAGCCCGCAGCATTTAAGGCATACAACCCGAAAATGAACACATCTCGCTGTTCGGTACAACACAGAGAATCGTATTCTTTGAGTAAATCAACTGCCAAAATAATCTACCTGCACAAGCATACAAAACGATTCCCGAAAAGTATGCAGATTAAGGTAACCTGTTAACTGTTCCCTCAGTACTTGAGAACAGCATTCTCTTCTTCTTCGTAGCGCTTCCTGCAAATAGTGCCTCCCAAATGTCTCGGTGCATTGACCGCGTCCTCAAATTTCGAAATCCGAGCAATGATGAACTGTCTTCGTCGACCGAGTCAGATCAGCGTTTCCTCGGTTTCCCCACTGGTCTCCGTCTCGTCTTCCAGTTTCGAAATCCGAGCAGCGATGAAATGTCTTCGTCAACCGAGTCAGACCAGCGTTTCCTCGATTTCGACCTTCAGTTCTCCCAGCGAATACCTTTATGGATCTCCGTTGTTCGCCCATACGATTCATGTGTCCAGCCCATTGCAGCTTCCGCAGTCTTACAATCGTTGAGACCTCCGGTTCGTCAAAAATTTCACACAGCTCATGGTTGCATCGAATTCGCCATTGGTCCCCGTCTACGAGCAGCTTCGCTCCGATTGTTCGCCGCAAGACCCGTCGCTCAAAGGCGTTCAATATATTTGCGGATGCTTGGGTTAGGGTCCATGTTTCACACCCATAGTATAACACTGGTCTTATCACAGATTTGTATACTTGGAGCTTTGTTTTCCTGTGTATTCAGCTGATCTTAAAGATCCCCAAAACTGAATAAAATATTTTATTTCCGAGCTGTATTCTTCAGCGTATTTCATCTCTTTCATTACCGATTCTCGTTATTTTGACACCTAGATACACACATTCGCCAAAATGTTCGATACTATATTCGCCAAGGGTGATATTTTGTGTATTTGAGGTATTTTTCCTCAACTGCGTCATGAGCTTTGTTTTATTTTCATTGATTTGCAGCCCTACTAGTTTTGCTTCGCTGACGAGTTTCAGGAAGAGTTCTTCTTTGGCAGTTGTTAATGACCGTGACAACATATTGATGTCGTCTGCATAGGCTACTACTTGGCCCCGACTTGAGTAGTAATGTATCTCGCGTATCGACAGGTAGCTTCCTTATGACGTACTCCAGAGCCAAATTGAATAGCAATGGGGCCAGCCCATCTCCCTGTTTTAGTCCGATATTTGTGTCAAAGGCATCGGTGAGGTGTTTATTGATGTGGACTTGGGAAGTCGTCGACGTCATTGTGCTTTTGGTACGACGGACTAATTTGGCTGGGATACCAAAGCCAATTACTTGCTAATATTGTCGTATGCTTGCTTAAAGTCAACGAAAATTTGGTGTACGTCTATGTTGAACTTCCAGCATTTTTCAAGTACCTGCTTGGCTGTGAACAATTGGTCTGTTGTCGATCTACCTGCTCTAAAACCACCTTGATACTCCCCAATAATACTGTTGGCGTATGATACGATTTTATTTTCTAAGATTTTTGAAAATATTTTGTACGCCGTACAAAGTAGTGATGTGCCTCTATAACTTTCGCACTGTGACTTGCCACCTTTTTTCGTGGATAGGGAATATAATTGATTGGCTCCACTCTTTCTGCATATGTTCTTATTGCCAAATGTGCTAGATGACTATGTGAATAGCTTTATGAACACTGCTGCCACCATATTTGATGAGTTCCACAGGAATCCCATCAATGCCCGGCGCTTTATTATTATTTTGAGCTTTGATGATGGAACAAACTTCATCCAGAGTTGGTGCATCCAATGGAAGGTCTCAGCAAACATCTATAGACTCCGATATTCTCGAGCTGTGCGGAGGATTAAGGAGGTTCTTAAAATATAATGCCCATCTTTTCTCAATCTTGGTTTCATCAGCGATGATGTTGCCGATGTCATCACGACAGAACGTGGGTTTGGACTGATAACCATCTTTCAGGCTTTTCACTACTTTGTATGCTTGTCTTGTGTTGTTGCTCGCTAAACGTACATCTATACGTTTCAACTGGCCGTCATAGTATTTTCGTTCCTTAATTCTAATTATCTTATTCGCTACTCTACAGAGAATTTCATAGTGTTCTCTCATCGTCCTGGTTTTCCTACCTACGTAATCTTTGTAAGCCTGATTCTTTTTATCTAACGCATTCTGACACTCATCCTTGAACCAATCATTTCTCTTGCGCCGGGCTACAGTCTTAATAATCGCTTTCACTTCCATCCAGAGCTCGTTGCTTGTTTTCAACGATGTGTCTGATAAGATGAGAGCCAGCTGTTTGTCGAGGGTCTCCGTAAAATTGTTTGCCACAGACGCCGGTTGGAGCCTTTCGATGTTAATTTTTTGTAGCGAGCTGGTCTTCGCCGAATATGCCTTTCACATACAGCATCGATAGGTTAATTTGCTCAAGTAATAATCTGAGTTACAATTGGCTCCTCGGTATGCACGGACATCAAGTATGCTCAAGGCCCAACGTTGTTGGATCAGAACATGATCGATCTGGTTTTCTGTGTTGCCATCTGGTGATACCCAGGTCATTTTATGAGTGCGTCGATGTGGGAAGCAAGTCGAACGTATGACTAGATTTCTGCTACAAGCAAGGCCTGATCGACCTGGCCGTTGCCATTTGTTTCATCGTGGAGGCTATATCCTCCAGTCGTTCCCCGATGAGATATCTCATTGCCAACCTCAGCGTTGAAATCACCTAGAACTATTTTTGTGTCGTTTGTAGGCAATAAGTTGAAAAGTCTTTCCAGGTGATTGTAGAACGTTTCCTTCGTTTCTTAGTTCTTTTCTTCGGTCGGGGCGTGAAAATTGATCAGCCAGATTTTGAAGAATTTCGCTTTTATACAGATCGCACACAACCGTTCGTTTTTTGCCTTGAAATCAATAACCTGCGATTTGAACTTCCTGCCACTCTGAATTCTCGTTTTCCAGTAGGCTTCCCACTTTTGAATATTGTGTGCGATCTCATGTCTTGAACCTCATTTTCAGTCCAGTTCGTTTCCTGGATTGCCATCTTTTTTAATTTATATTGACTGCCCTGTTGTAAAAGGTCCTTAACAGCGCCAGGGTAATTGAGTGATCTGACATCCAATGCCATAGTCCTTTTTTCCGATTGCGAGGTCGTTGCCGTGAGTCCAATCCATTGCGAGGCCCGTCAGCAGGTTTCGAAACATTTTAGGGTTTTCCAGGGACGGGAAGTTAGCCCGTCGCCCAACCTCCATTCCGGCGACATGGTTATTACTTCGATTCCGTTATCAGGCGCGGAAAATTCGCCTTCACCCTCACGTCCCCACAAAGGAGGCGTAAGTAGCATTTAGTAGCAAAGCTGTAGATGTATTTACAGTAATTAGCATTTCTCGGCATTTAATGTCCCATTATTGGGGAACCAGTAAACCCAATGTGCGACCCCGAGAGCATTTACTACCATTTGAGGGGTTTGGGATGAAGAATCATGGAAGCTGTGGGTAGGGGAAACAAGGGGGTTCCCTCTTCCTTTCTCAAACTGGCTAGGGGCCGTCTACGGCGGGGTTTCATACAGCTCATGGTTGTATCGAATCCGCCCTTGGTCCCCGTCTAGCTTCGCTCCGATTATTCGCCTCAGGGCCCGTCGCTCAAAGGCGTTCAATATATTTGTGGATGCTTGGGTTAGGATCCATGTTTCACACCCATAGCATAACACAGGTCATCGCAGATTTGTATTCTTGAAGCTTTGTTTTCCTGTATATGTAACTAGTCTTCAAGATCGTCAAAATTGAATCAAATATTTTATTTGCGAGCTATATTCTTCGAAGTATTTCGTCTGTTTCATTCCTGGTTCTCGTTATTTTGGCGCCTCAATACACAAATTCGCTATTTTCGATACTGTATTCGCCAAGGGTGATGTTTTGTGTACTTGAGGTATTTTTCCTCGACTGTGTCATGAGCTTTGTTTTATTTACATTGATTTGTAGCCCTACTAGTTTGGCAGTTGTTAATGACCGTGACGAAATGTTTATATCTTGCGCATTGGATACTACTTGACTCGACCTGTATAGTAATGTATCTCGTATATAGACAGGTACAGCATTAGTTTGCGAGACATTTCAAATAAAGGAAGTGCCGAACTCCTTGCTGACAGTTTTCTTAAGCATCACAATGGTATTCGAAATATGCGTAACTACTCTATGACTAAACTTACGGTAGCCAAACTTAGATTCAATGCCGCTAACTGTATTTGCTCCCATTGATGGGCGAAAAAAGCCAGGGGAACTGGCCAAACTAATTGATAATCTTAAAAATAATAACCTTGCCAAGAAAGAATACCAAGCATTGCATTAAAAAGTCTCCCCAGAAAAGTTGTTGTTCTCCTAAACTACATTTTCAATGCCTATTTGAATATTTGTTACTTTCCATCTTCATAAAAGATTGCTGCAGTTATCCTAATTCCCAAACCGGGCAGGCCAATTAGCCTTCTATCGACACTGGGTAAATTACTGCAGTAGCGAAATCTTAGCCGATAGAACAAATTCGCTGAACAACGTCGAATTATCCCCAATCACCATTTTGGTTTCAGGCATACCCATATTAAAACTGCCTTGAAGGATAAGTTGTCGGTAGGATTATTGTGCCTATTTAGATATTGAGAAAGCGTTCGACACTTTATGACACGGTGGTCTTCTCCACAAGCTAGTAAATTAAGAATTCCCCCATATTTAATAAACATCATCTGGTCCTTATTAAAGGACCGCAAATATTCATATATTACCAAAATTTCAGGCACTGTTTCACAGTTTCGCAATGTATCTGCCGGAGTTCCTCAAGTTTTGTTTTTAAGCCCGCTACTTATAAATATAAATATACTTCCGATATTCATTTGCTTGATACCTGTATGTGTACACTAGTCACTTGCTTCGACACAGTGTCAATAGACCCGAACATAATAATTACAAACTAAGAAGCGATGCTGGAATAAATTTAACAGTATTTCCACTGGTGGAAGATTAAAATTAATATATTAAAAACTAAGGCAATATTTTTTTACCAAGGAAAGAAAACCGAATCTACTGCCTAGTCGATGTATAAATTTTCTTGGCCAACAAATTCTTTGATCGAATGAAATCACATGCCTTGGACTGATTCTGGACAAGAAATACTCGTAAGCATTTAAAGATCACATTGAATCGACATTGACTAAAGTATCAAAAACAATATTGGTATTATACCCCTTGTTAAATCGGAAATCACATGTTGACTCAAGAAACAAAGTGCTTATCGTATGGAGCTCCTTTATGGAGCTCAAGCGCGGAATACCTAAGACATAAATAGCGCTTCAGAAAACCGATACCTGAAAATGGCTCTTGATAAACCTTTTTACTTCTCCACTAAAAAGCTGTTATCAACATGCCCAAAATCAAATAACGTTGAGAAACTAGTCAACGAACGAAGAAGCAAAATGATAATCAAGGCTACTACTTCAACCAATTCACTAATTTCTATAACACATCGTTCAATAAGTCCCGAGACTAACCCAGAGATGGTACTAGTAATACCAAACTGGCTACGCTTCCATAGAGTGCAAACCTTTACATGAAACATGTAAACGGCGATCGGATCACAGACAGCAGAGTTATCGAGGTTAGAGTAAAGTTACTTTGTAATTTGTTTGAAAAATAGAAAAAACCGAGTTTCGCGTGTTGATAAAACATTATTTTTTAATGGGTAAAAACACAGTAGAAGCCCAGCAATGGCTTGAAAAACATTACCCGGACTCCTCTCCATCGAAACCAATGATTTGTCGTTGGTATGCTGAGTTTAAACGTGGTCGTACGGACACAAACGATGCGGAACGTTCGGGTAGGCCACTGGAAGCCGTTACACAGGAAAATGTGAGTGAAGTGTTAAAAATTTTAATGATCGCAAAGTGAAGGTCCGTGAGATTGCAGAAATGACACAGATATCATCTGGAAGCGTATTTACAATCCTTCATGAAAAATTGAGCATGAAAAAGGTTTTTTTCTAAGTGGGTGCCGCGATTGCTTTCAGTGGAACAAAAACAGCAACGAGTCGACAATGGCGAAATTGAACGAATTGGGCTTTGATTTGCTTCCCCACCCCCCGTATTCAACAGATTTAACCCCCAGGGACTACTGGCTTTTTGCTGACCTAAAAAAAATGCTCCAGGGAACAAAATTTGGCTCGAATGAGGTCATTGCCGAAACTGAAGCCTATTTTGAAGCAAAGGATAAATCCTTCTATAAACATGGTATGGAAATGTTGGAAAGGCGTTGGAAAGATTGTACCACCCTAAAAGCTTATATTAATGAATAAAAATGATTTTTGAAAAAAAAAATGTTGTTTTCGTTGTTATTCTCGGTACTTATTGAACGATGTTATTTGTAAATAATAACATATAAATTTCGTGTTTAGTTAAGTTATGATTATATTAGTTTATAAGTCAGGTTCAGGGAAGGCTTTTTAACTGAATTTTCCTTCAGAAATAACTACTATTGCCAGAGGAAAATACAACTACGCTACGCTAAACTTTCTAATAATAAAGGCTGTAACAAATTGTTTCAAACCAACTAAGTAAGATATTTAATTGTACCACACTAAAATCGACAAAGAAATATTTTAAATTAATGTTTCACTAATGAAATGTCTAAAAATCAAAAATGAAATTTCTTATTAAAATTGGCGCAGATAAATTAGTCTGTACAACTTTGTTAATAGAAGTCGCAGGCTCTTCATGTGCAAAATATTCGCGGCAAATGGCGAGCCAATTAACACATACGTAAATTCGACTCAACTGTAGTGTAAAGCCACGAAACCTTTATGTTGCAACCTCTTGTCTTGCTATAACCAAGCACCCGCAAAATATAAATCTGCGAAAGCCGAATTCAATTTTTACAAAACTAAGATCGATTCTTGGCACACTTGTTTTTACCTAGGCAATCATATTCAGACTATGGCGCTAACGAATGCCAAAGCTATTATGCAATGGAAGTTGAAGGATATATTGAAGGTAATTCTAATCAAGATAACGATGTTAGTTTTATTCAGTACTTAAAAAATAAAAATAAAGGGGAAGAAAATAGCTCGCAGCCCTGCTGGTTCCTCTCAAAAAGCTGCCAAACATGCAGAAAAAGTTCCGCAATTAACGTGTTCGGTCAAAGCGAAAAATATATGGTTCCGCTATTGGCAGCCGAAAATAAACTAACCAATTTCGAGATCAAAAGAGTGAATGCTGAAAAATTAACAATTAGAACGAAATCACTGGTTGATTCCAAGTCAGCTAAAAATGCGCTGAGTTCTGGGGAGGTTCCACACTTCACCTATACTCCAAAAAGTGAAAAGAATCGGACCATTTTGGTGCAGGTTTTGGACTGCGGAGAGGATACTATCGGTCTTCTTCAGGTCCTCAAGGAAGCTGCACCTGAAATTGAATTTATTACCTTTAAAACCTTGTTGACAAGAAGATCAACGGAAGAAAAGAAGAATTTGCCACTTTACTTGGTACAGATTTCTAATAAGAGCAGTCCATGTGCTCTTCAACAAATAAGGTACTTGAATTTCAGAGTGGTGAGGTGAGAACGCCTCCAGAAAAGGGAACCAAACCAGTGTTATCTCTGTCGAAGATTTGGACATTCGGCTGCCAACTGCGCCATGCATTATCGGTGCGTCAAATGCAAAGACGTCCATGCTTCCGGCGAGTGCAAATTGGCTCAGACGGAGCCTAAAGAAAAATTATACTGTTTTAGCTGCTGTGTTTTTGGTCATCCGGCATCATATCGAGGATGCTCCCGATATCAAAAGTAAAATTTGTTCCAAAGCAAACACAAGTACCCCGCAGTGTGATACGGAGGATTCAAAAGCCTTTTCACATGCGTCAACAATATTTACCGGCGATTTTTGGACTACAACCATCCCTCGTCGGCTTTGTTGACATTACACCTGAAGAATGTCCGGAACTTAATCCGTTTATACCTCAGGAGTGAGGGCAGCAATCAATAGGCAGAAAAACTAAGGGGTATTAGCCCACAGGACACAGTTGGCGTTTACACGAATGTGAATAGCTTATTCCGTAAGAAGTCTCGAGTGAAGACATCGAATCTTGGAGTTGCTAAATCTTCTCGATAGGGCTAGTATCGAAATTGATAGTACGACTCCGGATAGAAATGGAAACAGGATTATACGTGATGGATTGCAGAAACTTGCCCTGATTGGAACTCATTTTGAATTGGTTCATCTACCAAACCCTGAGAATGATTCAAATTTTTCAGAGGTCATTGAAACAAAGGTTTCCGATTTCAAATCAAGCCTGAACGGCCAATCAATTCTTCATTTCAATGAAACATTAACATCTGACCTCATACCGAGCTTGAATCTTATTGATTATTTTGTCAGCTATGACGACTTGTGTTTCATATTTGGCAGGATAAACAACAAGAAATCATGTGGTATTGACGGTATTGAAAATATAGTTCTCCGACGTTTGACTGAGGTTGCTTTTATGAATTATTGCATATTGTTCAACAATATGTTGAGCAATTTATATTTCCCAAATGAATGGAAAAAGGCCAATGTATTTCTTATCTTGAAGAGGGCAAAAGAATCTTCGTGCCCTAAAAGCTATCGCCCAATCAGCTTGCTGCCTAAAATCAGCAAGGTGTTTGAAGTAATACTAAATAAAGCATTAAACACCCACATTGAGAAATATGAGTTGATGCCGATTCTGTTTTCGTGCCAGGCATTCGACGATACATGCGATAACGAAAGTAACCTCAGACATCTATTGACAACTAAACAACAGACAATGTGTTGGAGCGTGTCTCATTGATATGGAAAAAAACCTTCGATATGGTGTGGTTAGATAGTAGTTCGCGTGGTCTAGTGGTTAGAGCAATAAGCCCGTAAGCCAAAGGTCTCTGGTTCGAGTTTCGTTGGCGTCAAAGAGATTTAGTTCGAGTGATTCTTCGGACGAACTATAATCCCGTTCAGTTATGATACGTGCTGGTTTAAAATCAGAACGTATCGCAGCTGGGTGGACGGAGACACGGCCAAAACGTGATAATGATCATATCACCTTGTGGAGTGCCGATGCATTCGATCATGACATGAGATACTCTAACTATCTCTAAGCGAAGGCCCGAAAGGGGCTGTAGTGCTACGAAAAGAAGAAAGAAAGGTGTGGTTAGATGGACTAATTTTTAAACTCTTTCACGTCAGGTACCTCAAACACATTGTCGCCATGATGTGCAATATGTTATACGGAAAATCATTTGTTGTAAATGATGGAAATCCGACTACAATGCGAGAATTCAAAGTCTTGAATGGTCTACAGCAGGGAACAGTTACTGGCCTCTGCTTTTCTCAATATTCATTCGCAAGCAATTCAACGGCTTTGATTTTAACGTCTCGTCAACGCGATCATTGGTAGCGTTTGCTGATGATCTGATCATCTATACGGCAGACCGAAAAGCTACAATAGTTCAGAGAAATCTCCAAAAAATGTTCAATGATGTGCAGCTGTACACTGACAATTGGCGAATGCAAATCAATGCGCAGAAGTGTGAAACAATCTTGTTTCGGACAACGCTGCAGGGGGTCAGTCAAGACCTGAAACGTAATTGGAAGGATTTCCACATGGGGGCAGTTCAAATAAATTCTGGGTTCAATACCTCGGTGTTCATCTCGATCAGTATCTGTACTATACTGAACATGCCAAAATCATGCGCAGTAAAACATAAATAGTAGTCATGGTACTTCGATGACTCTTTCATTCCAGATACATTGATCAAAAAGTCAAAGTTATCTAAGTTATCTCTTACAAGAGCCTGGTTAGACCAGTTTTGACATATGAATATCAGATCTAGTACAACCGGAGTGCTAGTGCTATGGAAAAATTAAGAGTTTTCGAAGGGAAATGTCTTCGTGCATGTACTGGTTTGTACAGAAATCCTGAGACGAATTGGAAGCATTATATATCGAATAGAAGAATTTATCAAACTGCTAAAGTGACAAAAGTCTACTCGAAAACCCTCCTATCTCCTATCCAAAATTGTAATGGCAGATTTAAAAAAATAGGTAATTATTTCCCTTGTAATTGTAATTTGTAGAATAATTTTTCTTCTTATTTTTATATTAAATGTAACTTTATATCAAATTTACCTCTATATTAAAATTTAAATGTTTTCCTTTAATTATATTTTCCATGAAATTTAATTTTTATTACTATTTAAAATTTTCATTTCTTTATTTCATGTAAATTTCTTCACTTCATGTAAATTTTCTCACTTTATTTAAATTTCTTTCTTTCATTTCTAATTTCTTTAGTTCTATTAAAATTTCCCTACTTTAGTTAAATTTTGGTATTAAAACAATTTTTAAATCTGCCCATTACAATTTAGGATGTGGAAACACTGATTTAATGCAGGCCAACGGTGCATTACATGAAAAAATACATTCGAGTACAGCTCAGTGGGCAGCTGATTGAATTTTACCGGTAGCGACACGGGAAAAAGAAGAGAGACGAGCTTTGGTGACGGATCGAGGAGTCTTCTATTCACCTTCACGGCGGTCACTTCGCGACGCGAAAGAAAGTTTTCGGGGAGAATTTGGCATTCGAGAGTTTCCGCAGGGCGTTGCAAAATTATAGCGGAAAAATTAGTGAAGTGATTCGCAGATCACATTTCGCGTTATATTCGGAGCTTTGGTGTGCGAAGTGGTGCTATACACGGCGACAAATCTCAATCCGAACGTGGCTTTGTTTTGCGGGAGTTTCGAACGGTTGAAGCTCTACCGTCGTATAATTTACTGGACCACGGAATCTTATAGGATAGTTTTGGAAGCACCGTTAATTATATGCGGTGATGTACATGGACATTGATTATTCTGAAGAAATCATAAATGTTATTCTTGTTTGGGACCCAAATTGGTTGGGTACAGAAGTACAAGAAATAAATGGACGTAATCATGCATTGCTGCCAATGGTTCAACAATACAGAAGTTTTGGAGGAGTTTTCTGGCATTGTTTTGCCACTTTTCAAACTAGAGTTGTGGCGCTCAATACAAGGAGACTTTGAAGGAAGACCTATGGACAGTAATTGTGTGTTTAAAGCTACTCAATTTGCTGCAACTATTAGAGCGAAATATATGCGTTATGTTTTACATTGCGAAGCAAACTCAAAAGGACAGAGCGGACTTTATAACACAGCAATTGTGTATTGTTAACCTAGGAAACCTACAAGTGTTTGGAATGATTACATTCGTGCGTTTTTCGGTTATTAACCCAAAACAAGAATTAATCAGCATTAATATGGAATTAAGAGAGAACGATAGAAACAAGAATCTCCTTGAAAAGGCCAACAATGTTAAAATAAAACCTGTTTCTAATGTTGGAGTGGAATGGGGCGTTTGCAACGCGATTAATGATCTTCGATATTCTCCACTTGGAAAATGTATTTTAAATCCATTTGAGTTAGTACAGCATACCCAACCAGATGTTACAAAAATTAAGTATAGAGGTTGCCATGAACTCAATTCAAACCAACGCGCAATTTTACTTGAAGCATATCTAAGATGCATTAACTATGAGAAGAACTATTCAAAATTGGATTTAGAGGAGAGATTACCTACAACAGTTTAAACAAAATACCAAATTTTTTTCTACATGCTTTCAAGTTTACTTAGTATAGTCAAGAGTGTTGTTGTGTTCTTAATTTCTTCATACAGCAATCTCACCACATCACCAACGGGCGCCCGGCGTGGATGTAGGTGAGTACCCGTTTGCTTTTTTTTACCTCTTTTAATAAAAATTTATGCACTATATTATATAAAATATTATTTCGGTTATTCAATTTTCTATAAAAGAAAATTTCCACAAAGGAAAAAATTTGATATAAGAGTCTGTTTCCAATTTTATCCTATATAAATTGCAAGTATTGTCGACACTCTCAAGTTACTTCTAATTAGTATACTTTGCTCTGCATTAGGACGAGGAAAATAGATGGCAACGTTTATTTGAATCAAGACAATGCAATCAATACACTAAATAAAAGTACATATTTAAATAAAGATAGAATAAAATTAATATAAGTAAAATACAAGATCAAAAATTTTTTTGCACTTTTATTCGACAAAAGAAAATTAGAAAATCTTATTGCCAATTTTTGTTAAACGCTTTTAGGAAATAAAAATGGATTGTTAAAAGTACCCTGCGGTCTTTCCATTTTGGCCTATCTGACCGGGTATAGGACCCGCCACGATGGAAGGCTTCCCGCATGACATGGGCAAGCCATCGGGCGCGCTCCATCTATTTTGTCGTTTTCAGGGGCTCTTGCCGGGTTGAGTGGCCTTCCACTCACGTGCCCGTTTTATGACAGAGTTTTGTGGCCCGATCATATAATTCTATGACATAAATCGGTCACATCCATATTTCCCGTTGATGGGAGGGCTCATACAAAGGAGGTTGGAATGAGTTTTCCGCTCAAACGGGAAATGTACGGCCACGTCAACATTTGGATCTTGATCCGGTTGGGCGGGCGCGACGGGCACCACATCCATCCTGTTGCCCCACGCTTATTTGTGGGCCATAAGAATCGTCAGGTAACGACGAAGTCTCCCCAAGTCCGTCTGTTTTGACTCGTTTCGATTGTTCTTTGAGCAAGCAATTGCCGCCTTTAGGTAGTTACCTACATTTTTTTTCGACTTCAGTCTACCCTTTTTCTGAGACCCAAGAATTCGTGAATGCGAAATTTTTTTGTAGTGGGTCCTTGTGTTGGGGGGAATGAACCCGCCCCACGACACCGCAACGCAAGCCTGCCAGCGCATTCACGCGTCCCCAGACAAGGCCAATCTCGGCTGATATTACCATCCTCTTTCGCCGAGGCAGCAGACCATCGCTGCAGTCCTGTACAGACATTCTTTATGCCTACTTTCACTAAGTCGATATCTTCATATTGAAACTTCTTCGGAATCATATCGCAAGATCTGTAACTGTGAGTGAAAACCCCTGGATTTCACAACCGTTTCACCCTAAAGACGGGTATATTCCGACTTGCCTCGCTACTGGCTTCCAGAAGCATTCGTGTATTTGGACATGAATAGATATGTTTTTGATTATGGCAGCGTCCCAATCATGTATCATATACAGAGGTGGCCAAAAGTGATCGGACAATACAAGAAACAAGCAATAAAATACTTTTACGAGCATAAGCTTTGAAATGAAATAAAAATTTTTCCCTTATATAAAAGTTACTTGTATTCTCAATTAATTGCACAAAAAAATAAAACAGAAATAAAAAGATTTTCACAAGAAAATTAACAACTTTATCAAATTCACATTGCATCAAGTGGACAAAAGTAATCGGACATTTTGAAAAGTGTGAAATTAATCATTGAAGTTTGGAGCAATTCTTTTCTTTTCATTTCCGAGTTTAAAAGGGAATTCCCCTAATTATATGTTGATATGTGTTTTTCTGATATCAGTCATTTACTTGTCAGTTTTAAGTGAAGAAAGTTAAACATGGCTAAGAATCGCAAAGAAACCTGTATACATGAAAGAAAAGTTATAATAAAGTTGTATAAAGAGAATAAATCCTTTTCTGAAATATCAAAAATAATTGGAAGAAGTCGTTCGACAGTTTTCGATATCGTGAAACGGTTCAGAAAAAATAATCAGGTGGAAAACGAAATTAGGAGTGGTCGACCATGTAAACTAACAGAGACAGACGCACGAAAAATCTTAAGAATTGTTAAAAAGAATCCGACTACAACGTCCAGAAGTATTAGGGATCAATTAGCAGATGTAAATGGTACCAATGTTAGTGCCCGGACTATTCGTAGAGCTCTCAGCCGTGCTGGTTATCAAGCGAGAGTACCTCGAAAGAAACCACTAATTAGCAAAGTTAATAAGAAGAAAAGATTATGCTTTGCAAAAGAATTTAAAAGCAAGCCGCTCGACTTTTGGACTCGTATAATATTCTCTGATGAGAGTAAGTTTAATATCTACCACTCCGACGGCAGGTTGTTGGTGTGGAGAACTCAAAATAGTGGGCTTCATCCCAAAAACATTCAACATACAGTAAAACACGGAGGTGGCTGTGTAATGGCCTGGGGTTGCATGGCTGCCAACGGTGTAGGAGAACTTGTTTTCATTGACGAACCTATGGACAAACTAGGTTACTTGTCGATTTTGAAAGAAAATTTGAAAAAAAGTGCACAAAAATTGGGTCTTGCTGGTCATTATTTGTTCCAGCAAGATAAAGACCCAAAGCATACAGCTCATGATGTTCGTATGTGGCGCCTTTTCAACACTCCTGGTCAATTAAAAACACCACCGCAATCCCCAGACCTAAATCCCATCGAACATCTTTGGGATCATCTGGATAAAAAAATAAGGAACCATCACATTACTAATAAAAGTCAACTGAAGACGGTGTTATTAGAAGAATGGGACAACATTACTCCGGACGTTACCCGTAAGTTGGTACAGTCTATGCCCAATAGGTTAACAGAAGTTATAAAACAAAAAGGATACGCAACTAGATATTAAAAGCCTATGTTAAAGTATTACAATTGAACGTCCGATTACTTTTGTCCACTTGATGCAATGTGAATTTGAATTAGTTGTTAATTTTCTTGTGAAATTCTTTTTATTTCTGTTTTATTTTTTTGTGCAATTAATTGAGAATACAAGTGACTTTTATATAAGGAAAAAAATTTTATTTCATTTCAAAGCTTATGCTCGTAAAAGTATTTTATTGCTTGTTTCTTGTATTGTCCGATCACTTTTGGCCACCTCTGTATATAGACGGGCCACCGATAAGAAGATAAAATATCCTCCGAATTCGAGTTCACGAGACTAACAATTCCAATGGAGATACTCATTTGCTAGATTCGTTGAGGATGGTCGAGTTGAGAAGGAGCAATGTAGGTGCACGAATTATTTGAGGTTCTATATGTCTTCCGAAAATATTCAAAATGTGGCGCAATACTACATCTTGGTGATGTGAATTAAGACGGAGGCAGTTACTCGATATATATTTAGAAATTATATTTCTGTGTGTAAAGTAATATCAAATTCATGGATCAAGTACAGTAAAAACAAGTTAATTTCTGATTTCAATATGGCATGTCATTTACACTTTCCTCACATGGTGAAACCAAAATTTAAAAAAGCTCGGTAGGCTCATAAATCTTTCGAAAGTTCTTTATCCGTACACAATAGATTTGAGTGTGTTAAGCGGCTTCATCACATTCTATGAGAAATTGATGCTAGTCGCCCTCTTTGTATACCTCATTGGGCATATTAATTTCGTAGAAAAAAAACAATAGGGATCTAGTTTATCTACGTGCTGGTCAACGATATAAATTTCACCATTTAATCGGTTTTTTCATTCGGTTTTTTGCACAAAACTAGGTCTAAGCTTCATATTACATAATAAAATTTGATTTTCATTTTGCCAATAAAACACCATTCCTCTGCTAAAATCTGAGAAAAATTAACTTGATCAACAACAATTTGTCAAAATATCCCCTTTTTCAGATTGATTAAATTATAGTGGGTACAGCAGATAAAGCATGTATGCAATTAAAATATAACCGTAAAAGCAATCCTAATGTATTCAGAGAGTTTGTCTAATTAAAATGCCAGCGATATCTCAGGATCCATCATAATCCACCAGTTCGTGTCTGTATCTACGATAGGTTAGCGGAGACACATCCAAACATTACAAAAGGATTTTTGCTGTTTTTCACTCCCTATCTAGATCTCTACCCACAATTCCAATTTCTCTCGACAATCATACATTTTGGTTATCGTGGATCTTAGCCAAGCACTCTAATTGTGCGGAAAATTCGATAAGATAGTGCATTTTTTTATAATCGCAGGGTAGTAACCCTTAAAATTGATATATAAATAACAATCAAACCATTCTAAATCTCCGCTAATTTGCGTTAATGGTGTTTACAAAGCTTAATTCACGATAACAAGATGTTTAAAAAGCAGAAAAACTTATACGATAACAAAATTCAATAAAGAAATGTTTGTGTTCGTAAATAAATTGTTATCGATGACTTGGCATGGGCTTTCTCTTATCAAGACGCAGCTTTTTTTATTCAATCATCACAAAACGTACTTCATTGAATCACTATCCAACTTATAATTTGGAATAATTAATTTTCTGACGAATTTCTAAGCAAATAAATAAAAAGTAACCAAACATCTGGATTTTTCAAACTATTTTTTTAACTTTTCGTCCATCAATTAGCAAACATTCTTCATATCAAGCACCAATAAAATCAGTTAAATACCAATTCTCAACATACCTGTCACTTTTTCTTTGGTCTGCAACATCAATCCTTAGCGGCATCTCAGTTTCACTTAATTTAATCCGTCCATCCAATTCAATTGCCTTTTCCAAATCTTCGAGTGTATTGAATTCAACATATCCAAAACCTTTGAATTCATCCGTGTCCTTGTCTTTGACCAATCTAACATTTTTTATGTCCAAATCTTGAAAAATTTTTCCAATGTCGCCTTGTACAAGTCCCCGTGGTAAATTTCCAACATATGCAGTGAATGGTGCTTCCGTAGGTAATTGTTTTCGCGGGCGATCGCCAAAACCTCTGAAAAAAATAAATTCAAAAAATTTTAATAACATTGTTCAAAAGTGGAAGGGTAACAACTTAGATTAGTCTTGAATATAGTAAAATTAGAACAATACTTCGATTTCTTATATAGTAGGGTAGGTATGTTAAGTAGCAGATCTCTCCGAAAAATGACGTTTTGCATAGATGCTCGAGATCTCTGTATAAGACATCACATTCATCAATGGTACTGAGAATTGATAGATTAATCTTGAGGCTTCTTCAAAACCACATTATGGATTCTGGAACTGTGCGAAAATCCTGGAATTTCACTGTCATCCCACCATGTAGACGGATACCTTCAGATATGTTGTCTCACAATTAGCTTCACTCTTCCTGAGGCGTTTGTGTATTTAGATAAGAATCATTGTTTTTGATTTGGACGGTGTCCCGATTATATACTCGTATGATGTACGAGTATATAGGTGAGTCACCGATAAGAAAATATACGAGTAATATCCGCCAAATTTAAGAACAAGGGTTAAACCCTTTCCAATAGATACTTTGTAGCAAGGTTGATTGAAGTTAATTGAGACTCGATGATCTGGATATTGGTGGCTAAATGATTGCACATAAAAATAATCAATGTTTTTTCTTTGGATTTAGTTTTTGTTTTGCTACGCTCATCATTGTTGGGTTGACTTATGTTTTTGTTAAATCGTTTAATGTTAGTGATTAGAAGTAAGGTTTGAGCTATAGATTAAGAATAAATTAGTTCAAGGCGAATGCATGTTGTTTTTTTTTTTTTTTCTTATTTGCATATATACAAAACTAGATTATAAGATGTTGCGATATTATGATACGAGTAGCTTAGGTATATAGTTATTTATAATGGTAGTAATTTAAGATAGAAAATATTTTAGTTATTAATAAAAATAAAAATTGTTTCTTTGTATTAAATGTATGTGTAATTCGAAATATGGGCGGTTGTTTTTCAATTTTTTTCATATCATTTTATTTTATTAAAAACATTCATTTTTATGTCATTTACGCAAGTAATAGTGTAAAAATTAAATTTTGGAATAGGTATGCATAATTTAGAGTGCCCTCGCGAACAATAAGTTTTCTAATATTTCATTATTTAAATTCGGTTTATGTTTGTTAAATGTTAGGGACGGTTCAGATAAAGCATATTTTCGATCCAATTCAATGCATTCTTCTAGACTTGTTTCTATTGGAAGCGTTACATTTTTGTCCGATTAATGTTTAAATACTAAATATAACAAATTAAGATTCAATTAAATGAATGATTAAAAATGTTCCTTAAAAAGTACTATTTTTATTTTTCTTCTGCCAGACACCGATATTTCGGGGACTAATTTTCTCCTTCATCACTGGCGATATTCTGAAGCTGTGTCCTCTTTACATTAACTTTTATGACAAAGGTTTTATTTAGGTCGATAGAAGGTAATTAACTTAAGGTTTTCTTAACAATGGTTATTTCAAGGGTAATTAAGGTGACTAACCTAAAGGATTTTATAGAAAACGATCTCATAATTATAAAATTATCTTATTACAATTACACCAACTTCAGCAAGTCACTGTAGCTATTGCCAATGTCGGTGTTCATGCGTCCTTGTGTTTCTTTATTATAAAGTGTATCCGTGGGTGTATATTGTTGAGCTCCTCCAAAAATTTTTCCGCCTTCTTGTTTTTGATCACCGTAAAGATGAAGTCCACGTACCTGATCCAAGAAGTTGGCATTATCTCCTTGTTTTCAAGCTGCCTCTCAAGCCACGAAGATGTCGCTTAAGATAAGAGAGAGAGGGTTACCCATTGCTGCTCCTGCTGTCGCTTTGTAGAAGTTTGTGCATATCGCGAGTCCCGGAAGAAAAAAGGATGAATACAGATATTGGTAACGGCTACAGTGACTTGATGAAGTTAGTGTAAAAAGATAATTTTGTAATTGTAATAAGAAAGTTTTCTGTAAAATCCTTTAGGTTAGTCAACTTAATTACCCTTGAAATAACAATTGTTGTCTTTTAAATTAATGACCTGCTTCTTCATAGCACTACAGCCCCCCTCAGGAATTCGCTTCCTGCAACAAGCGCCTCCAACTGTCTCGGTCCATTGACCGCGTCCTCCAATTTCGAAATCCGAGCAGCGATGAACTGTCTTTGTGGAGCGAATCAGACCAGCGTTTCCTCGATATCCCACTAGTGTCCGCTCTTCAGTTGTTCCAACGAATACCTTTTTGGGTATCCGTTGTTCGTCCATACGATTCACAAAGCCAACTCATCGCAGCTTTCGCAGTCTTACAATCGTTGAGACAACCGGTCAAAAATTTCATACAGCTTATGGTTGCACCCAATTCGCCAGTGGTCCCCCGTCCAGCTTCGCTCTGATTATTCGCCTCAGGATCCGTCTTTCGAAGGCATCCAATATGTTTGCGGATGCTTGGGCTAGGGTTCATGTTTCACACCCATAGCATAGCACAAGTCTTATCACAGATTTTTATACTTGGAGCTTTGTTTTCCCGTGTATGCAGCTGGTCTTCAAGATCGTCAAAACTGAAATTAACTTCTATCGACCCAAATAAAACCTTTATCATAAAGCCAATGTAAAGAGGACATAGCTTCAGAATATCGCCACTGATGGAGACAATAAAAAATAGTGCTTTTTAAGGAACACCTTTAGTCTTTCATTTAATTGAATCTTAATTTGTTATATTTAGTATTATATTTAAACTTTAATCGGACGCACAAGGAATAAAGCGAACTTATCGAAAATTTAAAACTTTCAATACAAACAAAAGAATTCTTCTTCATAGCACTACAGCCTCTCTCGGGCCTTCGCTTCCTGCAAACAGCGCCTCCAAATGTCTCGGTCCGTTGACCGCGTCCTCCAATTCCGAAATCAGAGCAGCGTGAACTATCTTCGTCGACCGAGTCAAACCAGCATTTCCTCAGTTTCCCCACTGGCCTCCGGCCTTCAGTTCTCCCAACGAATACCTTTTTGGGTATCCTTTTTTCGTCCATACGATTCATGTGGCCAGCCCATTGCAGCTTCCGCAGTCTTAAAATCGTTGAGACCTCCGGTTCGTCAAAAATTTCATACATTTCATACAACTCATGGTTGTTTCATTTATTTTAGGCGCTATTAATCCGAAAAAAAAACTACTAAGATTCAATTTTTTTCTTGTATCCCGTAACATTCCCAATAATAGGGAATCGAATGTGAGATTATTTCAGCAATTCTGTTCAAAATACTTCGAAACGTTGCAAAAAAAATTAGCTCCTTATAATAAGCTCGCATTCTTGATTCGGAAGTAAATGGGCTTTTTAGATGTGGTGTGGAAAGTAAGCGTGAAGCAGGAAAAATCGGTCTACTATATGCGAGAAGGATACGAGGCAATTATTGCGTCTCTTACTTCTCTCCTATATTGGACCAGTTTTTCTTGTTTCAAGCTTATTTTTAACGCCGCGTTTAAAAAATCCAATTGAAAGCATTATCAATGTTGGTTTATGTACGCAAGGATGGCAGCCACTGATGAGCAATAAATTTGCCCTGACGCTTTCTCAATGAAAATTAGAATGTATAAACACCCCGAAAGCCACGACATTTCATATAAAAAATGATTGGAGGAACAAACGTGTAGAGGTAGCGGATACAATTGATAAGATTGGCTATGTTTACCTAAGATAAAGACCAGATAAGCCAGAAGAGATTTTAGGTGCTTTAACGAGAGTGCATATAAAATGGTCGTAGACTCGAACGCTGTTAGTGTTTCAAGGCACTAGATTTCAATAGTTTTGTTTTATTCACTTAACTCCCCCTCTTCTACTGTATTGATGCTCTGCCAGTACAAAAATCCAGTCTCTAGCTTAAAATCTGATCATCGAGCCTTTTCCACTGAGGCCTTTGTTTTATATTCCTAATTCATAGAGCACGGTAGGAAATGAGTTGTAGGTTTCCACGAATTGGTTGAGGTAATTAATTTCCTTCAGCCGTATATAAACCTGTCAAAGCGTGTCGGTAGAACATTCGGAATGTCTTTAAATGGAGGATCTCGCATTTGAAGCCTCGGCTTTAAAAATCGCCAAATTTTCGGGTTGACCAACCATAACGACTTCAAATTTCTGGCCTCCTATATAAGACCTGAATTTCTAGGACAGCAGCGGGGATATTTATTTTGCCGAGGTGTTTTCAATGCTTAGACTACGAAGAGTATCGAGATTTTCTTGAAAGCCATGGCTCCCCGAAAAGCTGAAAAAAAATTTAAGATTGGGTATAACAATCGCAGACCCTTAGAACTCTTCACATCTGTTTGCCAAATTTTAAAATCAATTTCTTATAGTATAGTTCACATCGTTTTATTTTTGGATCCTTTATCGAGGTTTTTCCAGTCGGGGCTCAGGATATACTGGGCCCAATAAACATACAGTGAGTAACTCTGGTAAAGGACACGAATCCTTCAATGTAATCTAATTTAAATTCGATTCTAGGATTCCTAGTTCATTTGATATAAACAGATGTCTCCGAGGTAATTTTGAAAATGATCAGAAATTAGATTGAACGATGTTATTACCCCAAAAGATATGAAAAACCAAAGGGAGTTACATATAAGCTTTCGAATTACGGATTGCCTATCGCATGGGTTTACTTCAACTAATCATAAAGTAAATGATTACAAGTATGTTCTTTTTAGAATACTCTTTGATTAGCCAAAGAGGAATATACGATGGTCATTCAACAAGTACTTAGCCTCACCGCCTGATGGCGCTGCTATTACAAAAGAGTTTTACCATCGTGCAGTACATTCTTTTAGTAACCTACTGTCAAAGTTTCAGTCAATTCCCTTCATTAGTTTTGTTTTGATAGCCTTTGAAAGCGAGCGTGTCGGCCGGTTGTACAAAAATGGAAAAAGAACAATATCGTTCAGTGATTAGATTCTTGTTTTTGGAAGGGAAAACGCGCAGCGAAATCAAAGATCGCTTGGATGCTCTGTACGGTGACTCTTCTCCTTTGATGGCGACCGTCAAGAATTGGTTCAATGAGTTTGTTCGTGGCCGCACGTCGGTTTTTGATGAGCCATGCCCAGGTGCTCCGAAAACGGCTGCTACGGAGGAAAACGTTAAAAAAATCCACGATCTTGTGTTGGCAGACAGTCGATTGAAGGTTCGCGAGATAGCTGAGACTGTGGGCATCGCAGAAGGAATATTCTACACGAAGAACTGGGCATGAGAAAGCCTTCGGCGCGATGGGTGCCGCGTTTGCTCACACAGGAAAACAAACGCAACCGTGAGACCACACCGGAAAACAAACGCAACCGTGAGACCACATCGGGGACGTGTTTGGCGCTGTTTCAGCGCAATCCGGCGGAGTTCTTGCGTCGTTTCGTGACCGTCGACGAAACATGGATTCACTGGTACACACCAGAGACCAAGGAACAGTCAAAACAGTGGACTTCACCCGGCGCACGTGCTCCGAAGAAGGCGAAGACTGTTCGATCGGGGGGAAAGGTGATGGCCACCATTTTCTGGGATTCACAAGGTGTGATCCACATCGATTACCTCGAGAAGGGTAAAACAATCACGGGGCGCTACTATCCAGACTTATTGGGCCGATTTGACGTCGAATTGAAGAAAAAGCGGCTCCGCTTGGCGAAGAAAAAAGTGCTGTTCCACCACGACAACGCGCCGGCTCACACCTCCGCCGTCGCCATGGCCAAATTGGTCGAATTGCGCTACGAATTGCTGCCCCATCCACTGTACTCTCCAGATTTGGCCCCCCCTGTGACTACTTTTTGTTTCCAAACCTGAAAAATTCACTCGCCGTGAATAGATTTGGGTCGAATGAGGTCATCGCCGCCACGGAGGCCTACGTTGCAGCCCTTGAGAAAATGTATTTTTGGACGGGTTCAAAAAGTTAGAGCATCGCGGGGCGAGGAGATTATGTGGAAAAATAAATTGCCACCTTTCCAAAATTTTCGTTTTTCTTCTGTAGGCTAAGTATTTGTTGAATGACCCTCGTAATATAAAATATTGGGTTGTTCGAAAATTTATTTTTTTTTTTATGTTTTTCAAAGTAAATTTGTTTATATTAACCACAAACATTAATCGATGGTATATTGTATTTTTTTTGTTGGATGATCTTTTGCCATCTTTCGGTAAGTTGAAAAATTGCACGTTCGAAGAAGCCTTGGTTTTTAGAAGCGATGAAATCAACTCATTTTTAACAGCCTGATCGGAATCAAGAGTTTTACCATTCAAATGGTTTTGAAGGGAGCGAAACAACGGATAGTCAGGCCGATAGGGTGGGTGTGGCATCAGTTCCCAATTGGGTTGTCAAAGAGGTATGGGGTCTGGTGTTATCATGACGGAACATCACGCCTTTGCGATTGGTCAGTTCAGGGCGCTTGATTTCTTCGTTCAAATTCGATAATTGACGATAGTAGACATTCGAACCAATAACTTGGTTTCTTGGAATGCAGCTCAAAGTAGCCTATACCCTTGTAATCCCACCACACAGAACGCATAATCTTCTTTTGGTGAATATTGGCTTTGGATATCGATTGTGGGGGCTCATCTTGCTTGGTCCATGATCGTTTTCGGACTACGTTATCGTAAACAATCCATTTTTCATCAACTGTTATGATTGTGTTTAGAAATGGGTCGTTTTGTTTACGATACAGCAAAGAGTTGCATATGTTAATGCGTTTGGTGAGGTGGATTTCCTTTAATTCGTGAGGAACACAAACATCCAGTTTGTTTACGTAACCAAGCTGTTGTCAGTGCAAGTAAACGGTTGAATTCGATATATCGAGCTTCTTTGCTATCACTCGAGTTGTCACACGCCGATTAGTTTCGATTAGCGCCTTTATTTTGTCATCAGTAGTGGTTGGACGACCAGTATGTGATGTATCTTGCACATTAAAATTTCCAGAACACAATTTCTTTCGAGATTGTACCACATTTTTGCCCTTTCTGAAGAAAGACAATAAAATATGCCGATCATGCTCTCTTTGATTGTCCATTTTCAACTTTTTGTTTACTCACGACGCTCAGTTTTTGACTGGAGATAGTCAAAAATATAATCTTTAAATAGTATAGGGTTTTCCAATAAGAGGTGTTATTTTGATATTAAAAGAAAAATGTCGTTTTTTAATATAAATGATCGGATGTTTATTTCATTATAAAGAGGAAGGTATGCCGTTAATAGTGGAAAATAAAATCAAGCAAATGCCCACCACGACACGCTTACAGGACCATATCCTTTTCATGAAATTTTCCATACAAAAATCGAGCCCTATGTCCTCGATAGCCTCACGAATTCCATCTTTGAGGTTTTGACTCGACGCTGGGCTGTTGGCGTAGACCTTTCCTTTCACGTGGCCCCAAAGGAAGAAGTCGCAATGTGTTAAATCACAAGATCTATTCAAAATAACACCTCTTATTGGAAAACCATATATAAAATACAATAATATAAGGTACGGCATCTCTACCCCATGAAATATGACATGACATCCATATGTCAAAACTGGTCTAACCAGGGTTTGTAGCAGATAAAGCTTAAGCCAAAGCCAATACACACACAAAATAGCAGATAAAAATGTATCTGGAATGAAAGAGTCGTCGGAAGAGCCATGATTACATTTTGTGCTTTACTGAGCATGATTTTGCCATGTTCAGTATAGTACAGATACTGATCGACATGAACACGGAGATATCGAACACAGGATTTATGTGGAACCCATTCTGAGCTACCCTCACCAGCCATGATGTGGAAATCGTTCCAATTATGTTTCAGGTCTTGACTGACCCCCTGTAGCGTTGTCCGAAACAAATTGTTTCGCACTTCTGTGGATTTATTTTCATTCGCCAATTGTCGGTGCACATCATTAAACATTTTTTGGAGGTTGCTCTGAACTGTTGTAGCTTTTCAGTCTGCCGTTAGTTGATCAGATCATCAGCAAACGCTACCAATGATAGCATTCACGAGACGTTAAAATCAAAGCCGTTCAATAGCTGGCGAATGAATATTGAGAAAAGGAGATGCGCAACAACTGTTTCCTGCTGAAGACCATTCAAGACCTTGAAGTCGCACATTGTCAGATTTCCATCAGTTACAACAAATGATTTTCCGTATGACATATTGCACATCATGGCGACATGGTGTCTGGGGAACCTGTCGGGAAGGAGTTTAAAAATTAGTCCATCTAACCACACCGTATCGGAGGTTTTCTCCATATCAATGAGACACGCTCCATCATATTCTCTATCATTTAGTTTCCAACAAATGTCTGAGGCTACTTTCGTTATCGCATGTATGGTTGAATGCTTGGCACGAAAACCAAATTGGCATTTCGGTATCAACTCATATTTCTCAATATGGGAGTTTAATGCTTTGTTTAATATCGCTTCAAATACCTTGCTGATGTTAGGCAGCAAGCTGATAGGGCGACAACTTACATGTGAAAATCATGCTCAGTAAGGCACTCAAAGTTGTCATGGCCCTTCGAAAACTCTTTCATTCCAGATACATAGATCAAAAGGTCAAAATTATCTGTTACAAGACACTGGTTAGACCATTTTTGACATATGGATGTCAGATCTGGTACAACCAGAGTGCTAGTACTATGGAAAAATTAAGAGTTTTCGAAAGGAAATGTCTTCGTGCATGTACTGGTTTGTACAGAAAGCCTGAGACGGATTGGAAATATACATCGAATAGAAGAATTTATCAAACTGCTGAAGTAACTAGAGTCGATATCTTCAAATTGAAGCTTCTTCGGAATCATATCGCAAGGTCTGTGACTGTGAGTGAAAACCCTTGGATTTCACAGCCGTTCCACCCTACAGACGGGTATATTACGACTTGCCTCGCTACTGGCTTCATTCCTCCAGAAGCATTCGTGTATTTGGAGATGAATCGATATGTTTTTGATTCTGACGGCGTCCCAGTCATATATCACATATATCGACGGGCCACCGATAAGAAGATAAAATATCCTCCGAATTTGAGTTCACGAGACCAACAGTTCCAATGGAGATACTCATTTGCTAGATTCGTTGAAGCTGATCGAGTTGAGACGGGGCAATCTAAGTATTGGTGGCTGAATGACAATGTCTAAATTATTCGTGTTTATTTCCAGTTTTGGTGTTTTTCGTTATTTAGTTTTTGAGTTTCAGCCAAAACTGACGATAGATATAAGCCATATGGTAGCAATTTGCATATGTATTAGTCGGCCTACTATGGACAAGCTTCCGGTAGCTGTCACCCAACTGCGGCATTAGCAAATGCTTATATTTCGTCATATATACTATTTTCCGAATAAAAAACGTGCCGAACGCATTCCGTGCATTGTATAAATTCACCTTGTATAGCCCATTGTGCTCCTAAACTTTCCAAGACGAGCAAATGAAGCACACGTTTTGCACCTTCGACTGATAGCTCAGCGTTGAGATGTAAACAAACTCCTATAAATTCACTTTGGAAGGCGATAAAAACTAAACGGGTATAAGAACTGAAATAATTTTCACTTCACTAGGAGCGCTATTGTGTTCTTCGCGGATCATCTGGATTTCACTGTAGAAATCCGCCTCTAAACCGTACAAAACCTCGAATTTTTGTTGGCACCTCCACAATTCTTCATATAACGCCATGTAAGTTAGCCAGCAAAGTCGGCCTACTAATGGTCATGTGTGTGGTAGTAAGCGCTGCTGCCATATGGCTTGTATCTATCGTCAGTTTTGGTTTCAGCTCATTATTGCTACATTTAGTGTTGTTGTTTATTTTTGTTAAAAATTAGGTATAGGTTAGGTTTATATTATGTTTATTATATTACGTTAGAAATAAGGTAAAACGCTTAGGTTAGGAACATTGTTATAGATTTTTTTAAGTATAAGATAAAGTTTTTGATTGCATTTATTAGAATTAAGTTAAAATATATTAGGTGCAGGATCAAAGTTGACTGTTGTGTTAAGATTATAAATAATTTTAGAATAGTGTTGGTTGGTTTTTTCTCCTTTTTCCAATTGAATTTTCAAAATATGTAATAATCCATTGATTTGAATTTGCTATAGTTTTTTTTTTTAAATGTGATGAATGATAACGTACAAATTTAGAGAGCCATTTGGGCCATTAAGTTTTTTATTGTTATTGTTTGGATTTTGCTTTATATTCTTTTAAAATATATAACGATTAGTATTAAATAAAGCGCTTTTGACTTTGACTTTGACTTTAGGGCGATAACTTTCAGGAATCGAAGATTCTTTTCCTTTCTTCAAGATCGAAAATACCTTAGCCTTTTTCCACTCATTTGGGAAATATGAATTGCTCAACATTTTATTGAACAATATGCAATAATTCTTAATAGCAACCTCAGGCAAATGTCGGAGAACTATATTTGGAATACCGTCAGTACCACATGATTTCTTGTTGTTTATCCTGCCAAATATGAAACACAAGTCTTTATAGCTGACAAAATAATCCAGAATTAAGCTCGGTATGAGGTCAGATATCAATGTTTCATTTCAATGAAGAATTGATTCGCCGTTCAGGATTGATTTGAAGTCGGAAACTTTTGCTTCAACGACCTCTGAAAATATTTCATTCCCTCTCTCAGGATTTGGTAGATGAAACAATTCAAAATGTGTTCCAATCAAGGCAAGTTTCTGCAATCCATCACGTATAATCCTCTTTCCATTTCTATCCGGAATCGTAGTATCAATTTCGATACCAGCCCTACCGAGAAAATTTATCTCATCACTAGCGACTTCCAGGTTCGATATCTTCACTCGAGACTTAGTACGGAATATGGTATTCACTTTCGCAAAAACGCCATGTGGGTCCTGTGGACTAATACCAATCAATTTTTCTAGGGAACTACTTCCTCAATCGTTTCCAACGTCAGCTTCTCTAACTTCGAAAAATAGAGATCTATTTCATCGTTAGTTAGATTCCTGTCATTAGGAAGCATTGTGCAAGCGTTGCCACCATCAGAAGGAGGACATTCCTTCTGGTAATCCCGATTAAACTTCTTTTGAAACTTTTCCGAATCCGTTTTTTTTTAAATTCAACCGATGATTTATCCTGGGCATTTAGGTCACCGGCAAGGATATAATAGTTATGCAGCCTGTTCAATTCGAGCATTTCAAATAAGGAATTAAGCTCCTCCTTGAACTTGAGAACGTTTCGACCAGTTGTATAGGCAGAGATAACGAAGAGGTTATCCCCACCTGGCAGTGAAATTTTGATAACCGACACATCGAGATTCAAAGTTTTTGAATCTGACTTTCACAATATTTTGGAAACAATAGGATTTTCTAACCAATATCCCGGTGCCACTGCTTCATCACCGTTTACCCTATCGTTTCTTACGAATTCAAAAGCCTTGAATGTCATGGAGTGCCATGAATTGAGGTGGGTGTCAGTGAGAAGGATGATGTCAGTCTTCATGCTTGACAAGGTATTCCAAGAGACAGAGAATGTCACTGGATGACAAGTTATTTTGAGGCACTTGAAAGACCTAAACGCTGAAAAAAAATTTTGAATCCTGTTTATCGATTCTCTCCGATAAAAAATTTAGTTGCTGGTAAATTTTAAGCAGCTCATTATTGCCACTTACATTATTCACATTTACATTGTCTGCTGGTCCTTTAGCAGCAAGTGCAAATGACACCCCGGGCTTGATGAAGTTGGTAGGTATCACACTGCGGTGTACTTGTGTTTGTTTTTTCACAATTTTTTTTTTTTGCATCTTGATACCGGGGGGCATCCTCGATATGAAGCTGGATGACGCAGTTCACATAATATAGTTTTTCTTTTGGCTCCGTCTGAGCCAATTTGCACTCACCGGGGGCATGTATATCTTTACACTTTACCCATATGTATTTTATGGCACAATTGGCAGCCGAATAAACGAATCTTTGGGACCTATAGCAGTGGTTGACCTCGCCTTTCTGGAAGCGTTCGCTCCTCACCACTCGGAAGTTCAAGTACCTTATTTTTTGAAGGGCACTTGGGACTGCTTTTGCTCGAAATTTGGACTAGTGAAAAGGCAAATTTTTACGTTCGACAATCGATCTCCTTGTTGCGAAGTCCTTAACTGCAATAAATTCTATTTCTGGTGCAACTTCTTGAAGCATCTGAAGGAGATCGACTGTGTGCTCTCCACAGTCCAGGCCCTTCAACAAAAAGGTCTGGTTTTTCTCGCTCTTGAGGGTGTACGTAAAGTGCGGGATCCCTCAAGAATTCAACGCACTTTTTGTTGTCTGAAATTCAATCAGTGACTTATCGTCAGTTGATCGGCATTCACTCTGTTGATTTCAAAATAATTTAATTTATTTTCGGCTGACAAAACCCGAACCATATCGTTGCTTTTTCCTTCGTTTTATTAGGGTTTTGTACTAAAATACAAAACCCTATTCAAATCGGTACCTGTGTCGGTCTGTCCGAACCATATCTTTGCCAGTTCGCCCAAATGCATTCATCGGTGAGACTTTTTCCTGCTTTTTATTAGGGTTTTGTACCTATAGAATATACAGCCATGAAACTTTAGGGAAAGGATGGAAGTTATGACTTCTAGAAAGTTTTGGGGTGAAAAAAATTGTTCAAAGAGTTTAAGGGACTCCCCCCATATAGAGGAGTGACCCACAAAAATGTTTTTCATCCAAGGTGGTCATGTGGGGTGTCATATGAAATGTCTCAATGAGATCTTTTCAGAACAGGTGTTACAATTACTTTATCAGTGTCGAGGGAGGCAAGAGAAGGGGGAATGCACCAGATTCACTTTTGGTATTTAAGAAAACGCTTAGGAATCATTTAATGAACACTGATTTAAGCGTGGACCTGAAGATCCGTTTTAAAGCTCAGTATCTTAGGGCATTTTTGACCCTATCGGCGAGATACTGAAGAGATAGTTACTCAGTTTTTTTTAATGTGTCATATTATATTGATTTTTTTTTTTTATCTCGGAGCTGATCATGAACTATTTTATTGTGCCCCCTTATACCGATGCATTAAACATTGTCTGGGTGGCAAACTTGACAAAGCGACGTGACGTGAACGCAGATCGCAAGAGATGGAGGTATTAAAAAAATTAAAAATTAAATGAATCTCTGTTAGCTATACTTATTAAAGAGTTTACCTTATTTTTTGTATAGTCTATAACTATTTCGATGCGTCTGACCATCCGGAGTATTTTTTTATGCTTAATTACAAAAAAACGGCACAGTATGCCATTTTCCAATGAATAATTTGTACTTTAATCCGAGCACAGTAAATTTTTTTTATATAAAATTGATGGTTCAAGTATATTTCCAAAATTGAAAGCTTGGAGAAACAATGAAAGGTCCCCAAGGCTAAGCAAGTTCTAAATCTGGATTGGAATCTTAGCTACATCAAATACTATAATGCCAACAAGGCACATGTGAAATCACGAGCAGAGCGAATCATATTGTTACACCACCTGAAAGGGTAAAGCAAGGAAATAATGAATCGTCCATCTAAAATGCGACATTAGGGTTCAAAAAGGATTTGATAGCCCCTAAGCTAAAATACATTACAACGTGCAAAGATTTTGGAAATTTGAATACGCGTCACTCATGAGGTATTCTTTTGGTAGATAAGAATAATTTGTTAATTCCATGATATTTAATGTTCAAGTAAGGTTTATTGCAAGGAATTTCATAACCAAATATTTCCGGAGTTTGATCATCTACATTCGGCAATTGTATCCTATTAAAAATGGGATACAAAGATGACACGTTTGAATGCCTTGTTCGCTTTAGTTCTAAATAGTACAAATTTTAACTGACTTTCTTCAATTACAGGTCAATTCAAAGGGGTAACTTTTACTCAAAATGTCTCACAAACCATCATTTTATAGTTTCTTTCAATTGTCCTAGCATCGTTTGTACACAAGCTTATTGTTTTCACATATATCACGTTTTTTTAAATTGAAACCTGTCGACTATTATTTTCAACCTTACCGATCATTAAGCATTATTACTCTTCAAGAAAAAAGTCAGATTTGGCTTTAAAAAAATCTACGTGATTAAATGTCACCGCTGACAGTCGTTCTCCTCACTACCCATCACACCATGAGGTGAATGTGTCACAATTTCACGGCGAAATCGTTTCGCGTATTCTACCCAATTTCATATCACTTTCAATTGCTATTTATGGAAAACACTACATTACTTCACTGTAATCCATTCTAAATTCCGCACAACAATTCGCGTTTATCAATTTTTTCGCATGGACTTTTCATGTGTCAAATCGCCGTCCTAAGCCACACTGCAGCCGCAGACATTCACCTGAGTGGAATCTTCCACACATTTCATTCACGTACAAAACTACATTTTCACTCCTCACTTTACTAGAAAATCACCGGCCGATACGCACACACCGTTCCCAACCAGAAAATACAATATACAATCTACGATAAAACGATTGAAACGTAATATTTACCTAGCGTGATCATAACCAGCTCTTCCAGCCATGTTTTATTTTTAAAATGGTCGAAACTGCACGGCGAACTTCTCTGCCACCAATCGTCTAACTCCCTATCCACCTCACTTTCCTACTCCTTCGCACTAGCCCAAATCAGTCTTCCCAAAACGAGATGCAAGATATCGTTATGACGGTAGTTGGCGCGTGGAGAACGCGAAATCATCCATTCAATCTACTTCTCACCACACTTTTTTTCCGGACACTATCCCCTACACGTTTAAGCGGCAAAGCTAAATAACTCGCACAATTACCATTCCCGCAAAACCACTATCACTTTCCGCGGGAATTTCTCGCCAAGAATTTCGAATCAAAACACCGACACGCGACACTTCTACCGATTCGTTAGTTCCTTCACATAACCGGGCTTGAGTTCTATTTGTCCGTATGCACAATTCAACAATAAATTCAATATACGACTTCCGAAAATCGCAAAGTATTCAACTTTTCTATGGGTAATGCACGAGAGAACACGTAACACCGCCGATCCACGGGCTATGCAACCAGGGCTGAGCTCCCGAATGACATTTGCGGCGGTGCATCAGCGAGCGACACAAGCGAGACAAATTACACAAACAGCAGTCTATCCCTCTTGCACGAATGCAATTCTTGATCAAATGCAATTCGCCTCGGGGGGGGAATGCTTTTTAAAAACTTGCTGATGTCTGGCCACTCCACTTGTCCCCCGCACAAATTATTCTTTTACATGTCCGGTATTTGTTTATTTCGGAGAATTCTCCCCCAAGCTGTAGTTCTTCCAATTAATTTTTAAATATGTTAGCGAAAATTATCGTTGCTATTAATTTTACATTCAGTAACGCTGCTCTAGGTTAGTTCTTACTATTAAACAACATTCTTCAGAAGATGCCGGGAAACATAAGTTTCGTCACCAATTGTACAAGAGCATCGTTATTGACTGGTATAAAAATTTTGCCGCTCATTTTCGTTTTCCACACCATCCAAAACGCGGTGAAATTCAGTTCACTTGAAATTTGAAACGCGAATTTCAAAAAAAAGCGTAAAAAATTAACTTAACCTCTTTTTAGCTGTCTTCTTTGTTCTATTGTATTTGAATATTATTAGATATTAGAATTATTCTAAAAAAAAGTGTTTACCCAAAATTGGGTAAAATTATTATGCAACTTATTTATATTGGTTGTTGAGAGTTTTCGCTTCGAATGAAGAAATTTTCCGGCAAATGACTTGAAATTTTGTTAAATTTCCTCGCTTACTATGTTTAAGATTGATCGCTTTGGTTGTACCTTCTTATCATGTTACAAATGTTTGTATGTAAAAAGACTCAATAAAATATCCATCTTAGAATACCACCTCACATGACAATAGAATCTTTGAGCATTATATTTTTTAAATTTCTTAATTCCCTAAATAAATCAATTTAATAACTCTTTTAAAAGAAACTACTTTGCAGAACTTAAGCTCGGAATTGAGGCAGATCGTTTCTAATTACAACTATTAATATACTTAGCATGCGGAATGGGAATCTCGGCTCGGATTTATCTATTTTCATGGAAACAAATTATTTCAGAGCAGACAGCCATGACTGACTCGACAAAATTGAAATTAACAAAAAATCAACTTTTCAGGAATACGTCTTGAAGATCTGGGGCTTTCATGAATTTGCCCAATTTACCTATATTCAAGCCTAGCTACATATATGCTGATTTATTCTCACAAAAAGCGATTGATCTGTACAGGCTTCAGGCATAACCATTCCTGATCCGCCCCAAACTTTCTGCCTTGCTGTGGAACTACGCTTGATCATTGGCTTTTCGTTTTAAATTGCTTCGCACCTTAAATTACTTTTTTAAGTGGACCTCCCAGTTCGCAATACCTCATGAAAATCCCGGAGGAATCCTAAGTTGATCATTACTTAGTTATTGTAGATGATTGTTTTGAAGGTGACGAAGGTACCGAAGAGCGCTTTATACGTTATCAGTTATTGTGTACCCCACAATCTCAACTGTTCTGAGTAGACTAGACCCAACAAAACCAAATGATAGTATTTCAAATTCGCCTCAGCTTTTCGGATTTTTAGCTTGTAATGAATTGGAAAGTGTTGAAGATGAGTCCATGCAAAATTGAGTTTTCCTTTTAAATTCTTGATGTTGAAATCGAAACCTTATCACTTCAGACCTTATCTTGCTAGACAACCGTGCCGATCGAAGAAGAGGTAGGTTCTGCTGCAATCTCAAAACGATTGTGCTCTATTCATTCTTCTTCTTAGCACTACAGCCCCTCTCGAGCCTTCGCTCTGCAAACAGCGCCTCCAACTGTCGCGGTCCATTGACTGCGTCCTCCAATTTCGAAATCCGAGCAGCGATGAACTGTCTTCGTCGACCGAGTTAGACCAGCCTTTCCTCGGTTTCTCCACTGGTCTCTCGCCTTCAGTTCTCCCAACGAATACCTTTTTGGGTATCCGTTGTTCGTCCATACGATTCATGTGGCCAGCCCATTACAGCTTCTGCAGTCTTACAATCGTTGAGACCTCCGGCTCGTCAAAAATTTCGTACAGCTCATGGTTGTATCGAATTCGCCATTTTAGGATAGTGTTGGTTGGTTTTTTCTCCTTTTTCCAATTAAATTTTAAAAATATGTAATAATCGTAATTAATTGAATTTGCTATGGTTTTTTTTTTTTTTGATGATATGAGTTAACGATAACGTACAAATTTAGAGAGCCATTTGGGCCATTAAGTTTTTTGATTGTTGTTGTTTGGAATTTGCTTTATATTCTTTTAAAATTTATAACGATTAGTATTAAATAAAGCGCTTTTGACTTTGACTCGAATTCGCCATTGGTCCCCGTCTAACTTTGCTCCGATTATTCGCCTCAGGACCCGTCACTCAAGGGCGTTCTATATATTTGCGGATGCTTGGGTTAAGGTCAAAACTGACGTTAGATAGGAAGCCATATGGCAGCAGCGCTAACTACCACACACATGACCATTAGTAGGCCGACTTTGCTGGCTAACTTACATGGCGGTATATGAAGGATTATGGAGGTGCCAACGGAAGTTCGTGGTTTTCTAAGGTTTTGAGGCGGATTTCTACAGTGAAATCCAGATGGCCCGCGGAGAACAAAAAAGCGCTCCTAGTGAAGTGAAAATTATTTCAGTTCTTATACCCGTTTAGTTTTTATAGCTTTCCAAAATGAACGTTGGTTTCGAACCTCACCTTTCGAATTAACAATGCTACTTCCTGAGTGTGTAACTGATATTTGTCAGACTAAACAAAGACCAACTATGCGCCCTGTAAGTCTACTCTCGTAATCTTTTATGCTTTGGGCAGCTGAGCAGTATTTCGTCGATCACAGGGAGAGGATAAAATTATTATTGGTCACAACATAGACGCGACGAGGGTCCATGTGTAATAGAATTCTATTGGGTCTCATACCCAGTGTCAAGGGTGATGATCATGTGCCACTTGACCTCGCTGTAACTCTTGATTTCAGCATCCAATCCAAATCGGTTTATCGCGACTTTTCGACCACATGCGAGTTACCTATTCAGTTAGCGTCACTGATATCACCGCTATCTATAGTTCCAACTGACCTATCCTAATGCTGATTACTTTTGATAAGTTGATAACCTCATGTAGTAATTGAGCGGTCCGCTTAGGCAAACTGCTCGAGAGATTTTCAAGAAAAAGGTTTAAGCTGCATGTGATATGCAAAACGAAGATCGCCAGCAGAGAATGAGCTTGACATCTAGGTTTAAAACTGGAAGCAGCATAATCACTACAAATAATGCATCATTGCCCAAATCAACTGTACCAAAACTGAAAGATTTTCTGAAAAATAATAAAATATCAAGCGCCGACTCGTTCATCCCCAGACAAGGCCATTTCCAGCGTAGCACTGATTACACTCGCTGAAGCAGCAGAACACCGCGCCAGTCCTGTACGGACAATTAACATCTCATTTATCACTACAAATGGCGCCCAATGTGGGGCCCGAAAACCCCGACTGTATCAACAGTCGAGAGCCATGTGACAGACCGTCGCCTCTAGGTAACCCCCACGAGTCGCTCAAATTTTTGGTGGGTAGGTAACTGCCGAAAGAAATTGCACTAAACGAGCCCCAGCATCCCTAACAACTTCGGGATTTTGTGTTGTCTTCGGACATCAATTTCGTTTAGACTTGCTTTTGAATGATGGATTGGTGGTTTCTGTATGTATTCGGAAGTCGTTACATAACATATTTTGCGGTGGGTTCTGATTCGCACCCCAAACCGAGCGGTGCCTAAGTGTTTTCCACTATATGGATTTTGATTTCATGGATTGGCAGCTTTGCTAGCCCGCGACTATCTATGACAAGACATGCGCTACTTGCGGATCAGAATTCACCCTGAGCCAACTGACTTTAGCTGGATTAACGCAAACGACCAAGAGTCGATTTCAGAGCTGAAGTTCACGGTGCGTCAAGAGAGTAGTAGTATCTGTAACACGTAGTGGGAACTCACCAATAGTGTCCCTGCCTGCGAGGGGGGAAAATGGAAAGGCCGAATTTAATATTGACATCACGTAATAGTTCTTTGAGTAAAACTAAAAATCATTATTACATTTTTTTGTGGGAGTTTGAGAGCCACTGGCGATCACTTCGAAAGATGCATTTCAATTTTTGTTTTTTAATATATATTATATTATTTCTAGGTGGAAAAATCCCACAAAAAGGACCCTAGAGGAGAAAAAATATCGCTCGGATGCATGGACCGACACTGCATGGACGAGTTGTCCAGCCAGACGTTGCCTTGTGGTCATCATCTCCGCCAATGATGTATGAGCCAAATACGTCAGACATCGTCAACATGCCCTCTATGTCGAAAACCACTAGAAACAACATGCATTGAGTCTGGGCAGAGTCAGCCCTCCATGACGTGCGGAGCGGTCTCAGCCAATCGAATCCACTCATTGCGCTCAGCGGCACAGATGGAGCAGGTGCGCTACTACAATTAGGACCTACGCCTCAATCCTCATCATCGACTTCCGAAATGGCTCTGCTGCTGGTCTTCATGCAGACGATGGCTGCCAGTATGGGGCAAATGAGGAAAAAATTGGAACAGTTATCTGTTCCATGACCAGAGGTCCAGCCTTCTATCCTATCGTCAAGGATAGACAATACGGAGACCGCAGAGCTACCGCCAACACTAGCCAGCACATCCAAGGCTCAGCGAAGTGATAAACCCAATAGCCCCAGAATATAGGCTCAGAGTAAATGTTTCAACTTGACACCCGCACCACCGGAACAACATGTGTGCCTGGAGTCCTGATTGACAGCCACGACGTAGTCATTCCACGTGCGCTGTTCCACCACCAAAAGTAGCGCGCAAGATAGCTAGCTGGAAGTTGGTGTTTTCGGGCCATAGGTGCCTTTTGACGAAGGGTAGAAAACATGACTTCGGTGAACCTGGGAGAAGACATGCAACTAGTTGCCAGATGCACCCAAATGCTGTTCACTGGAAGCGCTCCCCGATGGTTCTGGTGTTTTGTTGACACCTTTCCAACATGCGATTGGGAAGCTTTGAGGTACGCCGCATTACGTGAATTCACAACTATAGAGAGCAATGCCATATACAAATATAGGCTGCGAAGTAGACATCAATTGGCTCAGGAGACAGTAGACGACTACTACAAAGCTGTATGTTGCTTGTTGAAATGATTAATGAGCCCCATACCGGAGTCAGAGTTGTTAAGTCTCTTTTGGGAGAGAATCAGGTTGGAGTTACGAGAGATTGGTCTTTGCTCCTCGCCACAACGTTCATGCGCTTCACGCTTCAGGAAAGGAGCTAGAGGCCGTGCAATAATCCCAGCGATCAACACCTCAAAGCATATACTTTAACCGAAGGGAGCACCCGGAAAGATACACGGTGGCCGAGCTCGAACATAACATGCCTGGCCTACCATCTGAGACCGTATCTCCATCACACATGAAACTGAACGAAGCCCGTCAAACAGAAGTCCAGGAACTGGCATCTAAGACAAAATGATCAACTCGACGTTGGAGGAGCTTCCGTCAGAACGTGTGCACCTGCCACAAAATTCTAAACGCATGCAATATCTCGGAGGTTTCCGAGAATGACACAAGACCTTACACACCAATCAAAGTGTTGGACGAAATCGCTGTCGGGTGTAAGTATTAGCTGCCTAGCCTCGGCTCAAGGGTACTCTATCAACACCCTACGTTGGTAAAATCTTGGCGCTCTGACATCAGTATAGCTGCTGTTGTTATGAACGAGCGAAGGAAGCTCCCCGCCTACCGATTAGCGCTGATTAGCGCCAGCGAATGAAGGCTAAATGTTATGAACGAGTGAGTGGAACTCCCGCCTAGGAGTTAGCACTGATAAGCGCCTGCAAATGATAACTATGTATGTTGCGGCCGATATGCCGCTGTTAAGCTTCAGCATAATGGATGTTGCGTACACGTCGGCGATAGATCACAAGCGAGAAGCTCTATGTATGAGCAAGTTAAGGGAGCTTATGGCAATCAAATGTAAAGGCGTTCGCGAGCCAACTGAGAGCTACGGCGAATATGAGGGCGAAAGCTTTCCTCGCTTATATGCAAGATATTTCCCCCAAGCTGGCTACGATAATATCTTAAATATCGTAGAATGGCTGTCATCATCTACAAATTAATAAGGCGTAGCGGGGAGGAGAAGTTTCTGGTAAATCAGAATACACGTTCTCATCACCTCAGCAATTTTAACGGCAAAGTAAAACAAAAGCTCGAGTTGAGTTTATATTTATAGTCATGGAGGAACTGTTGAGTGGCAGTCTAGTTCGTGTCCAATAGGGAGCATGCTGCTACCCAAGTATTATTTACAACGTTTAAGTATTCACGGTTTAAGTTTTAGACGGAGGAATTGTCCAGTGCTCCACAAAATGGTGAGGGGTGAGGTGTTAGCTTGCGCCGCGATCCTCAATCGGGCTTTTGGCGTTCCACGCCGTGTGGCCCCGAACCACTAGCACGTCAAGTTGATTCCCTCTACAGGCTGGCGCTCCCCTGACTTGTCGCGCTTCACAGGGGTAAAAGTGAAACCTATTCATTCCTTTGACTTGTTTTGCTAATTAATTCATTGTTTCGGAATGATTGTTTGTGAAAATTGCTATAAGACATCACTAAGTTTTTCTGTAATAAATTAATTCGCTTAGAAGAATTCATTGTTAAAATGTTATATTAAATTTAAGCGCGAGACGTTGTTTCATTTGTATTGATCACTTGCCATCTTATTTGGATGAAAAAACTGTGTTGATATATTAATTCGTCGCGACCGAAATCAATTTGCAATTCAGCCAAAGGGTCTAGAGAGCGAACCAACAGGAGTAGCAACCCTACTACAAAGAATAATCCAGCGAAGGATGTTTTCCTGAATATCGAACAATAGAACAAATAATAGATTCAAATAATGTAAATGTATAACTTAATAAACAATGTAATATAATTAATAAATTAAACAAAAGCCTCTCATTACTGATCTAGTTCACATGTATTAACCACTAGCAGGTAAGTGTTATGCAATGTCCTCTCTCTTTCCGGGAACCTTGATATGCCAGTATAGATAGAATGTACAGCGACTGTAACAGAGCAGGTTCTTTTCGTAAGCACAAGGCACACTACCAAATATTTATTCGTGTATACGAGTTAAAGATCTGACTAGGCCTGACAAAACCCAAAGAGGGTCTGTTTTTCCTGCCTATCCTACTGATGACGTAAACAATCCTTCCGTTTTCAACGGAGAAGCTAACGAGTACTCGAAAATTGGCCAACCGGGTGGATTTGGTGCACCCCCACACCCCCCTCCGAGTCGAAATCTTGGTGACAAGCTCCATTTCCAGAAAAAACCTAAAGAAATTTTGGAGTGACCTTGTAGGGGTTCTCATCGGAAGATGTAGCCTCTATGTGGCGGTTCGTTACCCCTTTTAAGGATAAAGGTAAAGGCCACGTTTAAATTTTTTTAGTGACTCATCTTAGACTTTTGTGATTGGTAAATAAATTTCTCAGCCGTGTACAAGCAATCACCTACCTCCACGAGCACTCGAGAGGTTGGGGTGGCTGAAAACAATAGATATTTATTCATTCTTTACAATTTTTTTTACGGGCCACATTTCTTTCCACTTATTAGGTTCAATCCGCTAATTCGTGTCCTGGCGAACTGAAAATCAGCAGCTGCTACCACCTATCTCTTTGGCAGTAACCTAGTCTCATCGATTTTAACTAGATATAAGTAGATAGTTATGTTAAGCTAATAATATGTTCAGTAGAGGTTTTCGCCGAAATGTTCCTCTAGCTAATTAGAATATTCACATTGGAAATACGGTACTACATATAGTTTTAAGTAATGTTCAAACGATGATGAAATTACTTTGTCAGAACACCTAGCATATTATAAGAACTCCGTACTGCATACATTCTAATAAAGAAAAAAATATATATATATATATATAACTTTTTATCTTTGTTATTGTTAATTAATTCAATCATTTATTCTCTTCCACTTTTAAACTTTCGCTTTTGTAACCTTATCCTCTCCAAATATTGATTATTATTGAACACAATTTGTTGATTGAGAAAATTATTTTTCAACTATTTTTAACACGACACAGTAACCGTTAAGTTTATTCAATGTAAGAAATTTTGTTTAAGGAATGCTGGTTGTCCTAAGTGAAAGAACTACATTGTTCTTTCACCCGAGCATTTTAGCTATCAACTTAATAGCATTTTTCGCTCGATGGACTTCAGCTGGTTCCAGCATATGGGCTGGTTCCATTAAAAATCTCGCAGTTTCGTACGAAGTGACCGATATATTCCTGCTCGATAGAGCTTGCAGCACTGCCATGCTGCAGCATATATATATATATATATATATATATATATATATATGAGATCGTGGTCACCTGGAACCCCGCAGTCGAGCTGCCCCGATGTGGCAGCTCCTGAGGAGTATATCGGTCACCTCGTACGAAACTGCGAGATTATTCAATGTAGTCAATAGCTACCAGCCAAAAATAAAATAATCCTTCCGTTACCAATGCATTTATTTCATTGTTATTTTGAACTTCAAAAAACAATTGACATTGCATTACACTTTCATGAAAATAAGAGTTGTATATTAAAACATTTTTAACGACAAATCAGGATGACTCATGGAGTATTTAGCCTTCTCATGTGAAATCGTCACTTCGCACAGATATTTGATGACCATCGGTTATTAGTTGTCACTTTTTCTTTTTAGCCACTCTATAATTTCCCATATACCAATAATAGCACTATGCTTCAACCGATTACGTATCTCCATGATTGACACTCCTGACGTGCCCAGGAAGCCTGGCGGGACGACACAGTTCATGGAGACGAGTCAGGGAAGTAGCAGCATAAATCTTAAGCTCAGAAGCGGCGGAGTTACCCGAAGAGTCTGAAGTACTTGCCGTAGGCGCGTTGTTGAATCTGACCGTCTGCTGGAACTGCGATCGTGTTTTGTCGTACAGAGCGTAGTTTCCTGCTACGGTTGTGGTAAGCCGAACACATTCCCCAGGCCAACACCAGAGGTACTCCAAAATCCAGCCCTCAATCTCCTCACTAATTATGATAACCATACCACAAACACTAAACAGACATGAGTTGCCCTCGTTAACAGAGGCGGTACAGCGTTTGCGCAGCTTTCCCACTGGTCAGTTTTTCTAACCAATATCTTTTAAGGTACGTATGGAAAGCCTATCGTAGCTTTCGAAGTCATATTTTTGTGGAGTTTTCCAACTTGTTAAAACTTCAAATTTCGCCATTTCTTCATTTTTAGCTCTCATTATATGCACTTGCTTTTGAAGAGCGTTCAAAACGTTCGTCATAATAGGGTGAGGGCCCATATCTCACAACCGACGATCAAAGATTTTTACGCATTTTTTTGTTGCGGGGTATTTTTCCTCGACAGTACCCTGTTTGTTTTTCGTTCTTTTATTTGCAGTCCTACTTGTTTTGTTTAATTATATTTGAAAGATTACTAAAATTTATCAGTAAGTTTTTAATGCAGGCTTTAACATCGGATTAGTTAAAATAAATTAATAAGTTCAGCATAGTAAATACAGGAATTAGTATGTACTGCAAAATTAATAAGAAAATACGATTACTCAGGTTCGATATGTGATGGGGCGCGTTATGTATAATATGTTGAGAACACTCGAGAGTTGAGGCATAACTTTTAATATTGTTGTGATACAATAATTTATACTCTCTAATTTTTATTAAGTTATATTTTGAAGTTCTACCTTATTCAAACGTATTTCCATCATCCTGAAAATAGATTTAAATTCTTGAATGAATAATACTATGCACATTTTCTTGGAATATATTTTACTTATGTAAAAATAAACAACGAAAATTTACAAATAGTCGCATCTATATTTACTTAAATTATGAATAATTAGTAACAGCTACGTCTTAACTACTCCTCACTACCGCTACTGGCATCACTTTTCCCACTACTGTTCTCATGATCGCCTGAATCGTCCTGATCCACATCCACTCCTTTCGACATTGCTCGCAATCTCTCCTCTTTTCTCAGTCGTTTTTCTTTCCTATTATCTACCTTATTTGTCGATGCTTTTCGCTTATTCTTTCTGTTCGCCATGCTTTCATTTTTCTCTTGTGCGGCAATGTTTTTATTTTTCTTTTTCGAAGCTGACTTAGAATTATCTTGCTCTCCATCACTATCTGAGTCACAGCCATCCGTTAAATGATGTCCGTTTAGTTGTAAAGTTACGTGCCCGTTAGCTAGCTTTGTATTCGCACCGTTTTGCGTGATAACTTCATCATTTCGTATGATTTTCACTTTGTACACGTTGCAAAACCGGGCATAATTATGTGCATTTTCCAATTTTATCATCTTTCGAATTGTTTGAATATTTTCGCATAATGAATCATTATCGAAATTACTTTTTAAAGGAATTTTCATGTGACATCGATGAGCGGAAAAAAGAACGCTTAAAATTACATTGAATTCTCGGAGGGAAACGTTTGTTTGTTTGGAAAGGGCTAGAATTAATGCGGCCAATTTCATTTCGATTGATTTCAATGCCTTTTTGGCTACCTTTTGATCTAATCGGATTGCTTCATGATTTTTGTATAAAGTGTCTAATAATTCCAATATTTGTATTCTTCTATACGTTCTTGTCGACTCTGTCAAACCAGTATCTATTAAATGTAATGCCACTCGCCAAATCCCACTCCAGCGCATTTTAAACACATCATTTAAGAGAGTTGAAGTTATTGTAGGATTACGAGATTTTATGAAATCATCTAAATATTCTTCAAGGAGTTTCAGAATATCTGAATTCGATTCTTGTCCTCCAGAATTTTCGGGTAGAAGTTTCGTGCATGCAAGCAAGAACACACAGCATTTGGCTTTCATTCTATTGTGGATTTCAAATGCAGGAGCAGTTACCTTTTTCTCAATTACTAACCTCAAATAATCGCTTACATTCTTTTCAGTAATATCTTCTACTGAAGCGAAATGCCGTAATGCGGTAAGCTTTCCTAAAACCTTCTCAACCTTATTCGCAAGTGGTTGAACTTCACTATCAGTGCAAAATTCGATCATATTGAAAAGTGTGACCATCATTTCAATTGTTATTAATAGATTCGGTTTATGTTGAATGTAAATTTCTAACAAATCAAGCACTCGAATACGAAAATGCATCGTTGTTGTAAGTTCAACGCGATATTCTTTTGTTTTCTTATATTGTTTTGGTTTTACCATTGACTTAAAAATGTTGCACAATGCATCATCCAGCCTTTTGCCTTCTTCTTCGTCCATATCATTCAAATCGATTGAATCTTGATCCTCCATTTTGTTTCCAATTAGCGCTTGTGAAACTGCATTCCGCAATGCATCAGTATACGTTCCCTCTTCTTCCTCTTCCTCCTCGATTTCTTCATCCTCATCATCTAGTTCTTCATTTTGATTTTCATAATCTTCGTCACTAGTTGCCGCCCCGCTTTCATCTGAATCTGCTTTCTCATCGTCGTCCTCCATGTTCTCATCTCCATCTTCATTCTGCTCACTCAGAGGATTTTTGCCATCCTTCATATCGAGCACTGATAGTATCTGGTGTACTGCAGTTAAGGAGAGATTATCGCATAAATGTGGCAGAACTGCACTCACCACATTTCTCAGGGTACTCGCGTTATGTGACAGCAAGTGTAAAAACAAATCAACCACTACTTCAATCCATTCAGGGTCACCGTCACTTCCATTTTCAGATACCTTCGCTTTCTTCGACTTCTTCTTCAACTTTTGTTGGTTAGTTTTCTGCATACATTTTTCTAAATCTCGAATTGCTCCTTCAGCCATCTCGGGATCACGGAAAAGTTGTAAGCTCATATGTAGCAGGAGAATATGAAACACAAGCTTTAATTTATTTTCCACCTTATTTTCTTTTAATAGCTCAGCGTACGTTTCTTTCCAAGCTTTAATAACTTTTTCATCTGCTGTAGCCCGAAGGTATTTGTTAGGATTCTTTTTCTCTAGAATTTTATTGCAAGTTTCCGCTAGTGAAAATAAAGTATCTCTTTCGTCTTGTAAACGTGGGAGCTTAGTTTGTAAGCTGGAATAAAACACATTTTTCATTTGGGTAGCTAGATCTGATGTAATATTTTCACTGTCTTCCGTTTTGCTGACAATCTTAACACCATCGTTCGTGTAGAACAAACTGCATATCATTAAAAACTTCAATTGCATCTCACGCCATTCTGTGGCAGATTGGATATTCTTATGGCCAATAAGATGCTGCAGCATGTAACCTGCACATTGCCTCTCTGCATTTGACCAATTCGATTCGTATTTATTAACTCCTTTCTGCACTTTAGCTAGAAATATATTTTTATACACGTCGAATATTTGCTTCACACCTTCTTCACCAAGGGTGGAAATTATTTGATGAACTATTCGCTGAGTAGTGTATTTTTCTACATTAACGTTTCCTGGATAAAAAATTAACTTTTTAATTATCTCTACTTTTTCGGTTTCGTCTTGCACTTTGCTACTCCATTTGAACAGACTTTCAAAAAATGCATCATAAAATGTCCTCAGTATGTCCTCCTTCTTAAATTTCACTCTCTTTAAAGATTCAATCATCATTGTAATGAAATTTTCAGTAAGAAATTTTGATGCTTGAAAATTTTCAGAATCGGCTGCTGCCAACATATCAGAAAATATTTTGAGAGTTTCAATTTCTCGTAGTTTCGTTGGAGCTTTTAACGAGGTGTCAACTTCTGTAAGCCAAAATGTTTCCAAATATTTACTCTCCGCTATGTATTTCCCAAAACATTCATACGATGGGTGAGTTATTGCTGCCACGGAAGTGTTTTCCCAGAATAATTTGAACAAATGATTTCCAGTACTTGCATTTAGAAGGTTAGAGCCTCCAAAATTGGCTTTGAGATATTTTGATGTTAAAATTTTTGGAAATCTCTCCACTGCAACAATTAGACAATGAACTGATTGTATGGTTTGAGTGTCCCATGACTTGGTCAAATCTTCTTTTAGTATTGGCCACACAGTGGTTGAAAATTGATCTTCTGAAATCTTAAAAAAATATAATTATTAATTGTTCATTTTTTGGCCTTTCTACTTACATTTTCAAGAAGCTCAACCAGGAAACTATATGCAAGCGTGTTGTGGTATGTTCTATATTTCGATGCGGTCAACAATGTTTGGCATACGTTTTCAATGCCTTCATCTGCATCATTCCGGATTTTTTTTGAGCGAATTAAGGCTCCGCAGGAAAGAATTTGACCAACTACAGCATCTGCGTCTTCCTGAAATTAATATAATTTGGATTAGGAAACTTTTTTGTGATACACATTGCATTGACGCCCTTCAATATTTGAAAGTGGATAGTGAAAAATTTAAAACATTGTAACGTACAAATCAAATATGATTCCTATTTTTAATTATTTCTTCACAAAATATTCTATTTGGTTGTTCAATAATAGATGACGTGAACTGCGTTTTTCATGGGTTAGTGATTGCGTGGCTTATATTATTATATATTATTTTAAAGATTAGACTTTCGACTATCTCCAGTCAAAAACTGAGTGTCATTAGTAAACAACAAGTTGGCTAAAAATAAGCTTGAAAATGGACAATCAAAGAGAGCATTATCTGCAACTTACTTCCGAAAGGGCAAAAATGAGGTGCAAGCTCGAAAGCAGTTGTGTGACGTTTATGGTGAGGACAGCCTCACTGAAAGCCAATGTCAGCGTTGGTTTAGCTGCTTTCATCCTCGAAATTTTAATGTGCAAGATGCACCACATACTGGTCGTCCAACCACTACTGATGACGACAAAATACTCGCAAAAGCGTTAATCGAAACTAACCGGCCTATGACAACTAGAGACATAGTAGAGAAGCTCGACATATCGAATTCAACCGTTTAATTGCACTTACAACAGCTTGGTTACGTAAACAAACTGGATGTTTGGGTTCTTCACAAATTAAAGGAAATCTACCTCACATGCGACTCTTTGCTGAATTGTAACCAAAACGACCCATTTCTAAAAAGAATCATAGCAGGTTGTGAAAAATGGATTGTTTACGATAACGTAGTCCGAAAACGATCATGGACCAAGTAAGTTGAGCCCCCACAATCGACATCTAAGGTCAATATTCACCACAAGAAGATTACGCTTTCTGTATGGTGGGATTACAAGGGTATAGCCTACTTTGAGCAGCTTCCAAGAAATCAAGCTATTGATTCGAATGTCTGCTATCGTCAATTATCGAAATTGAACGAAGAAGTGAAGAAAAACGCCCTGAACTGGCCAATCGCAAAGGCGTGACCTGCCATCATGATAACGCCAGACCCCACACCTCTTTGATAACCCGTCAAAAATAAATGGAGCTCAATTGGGAACTGATGAAACGTCCACCCTATAGCTCTGACTTCGCACCATCAAACTATCATTTGTGTCGCTTCCTTCAAAACCATTTGAATGGTAAAACTTTCGATTCCGATCAGGCTGTTAAAAATGAGTTGCGCCTGTTCTTCGCTTCTAAAAACCAAGGCTTCTTCGAACGTGAAATTTTTCAAATTACCGAAAGATGGCAAAAGGTCATCCAACAAAATGGTCAATATATCATTGATTAATGTTTGTTGTTAATATAAATAAATTTACTTTGAAGAACATGAAACAAAACGACATTAACTATCGAGCAATCCAATAATTTACTTTTAAGGCATCCACGGTGTCTAGGAGCTTTCTTCCTTCTACCAGCATAAGGAAATAGTCGGCATATTGCAGGACAGTAGTCTTATCGTTTGTAAGGCGATATAGAACAGTTGCGTACACGATAAACATGGGAGGGGTTAAAACGTCTCCCTGTGTTAGGCCGTTGTTTACCGTTACCCTTCGATTATTTAACAACAGGGTTCTATGACTAAAAAGTTAGATAATCCATAATATATAGAGTGCTAATCTCCTTCTTCGTAGCACTACAGCCCCTCTCGGATCTTCGCTTCCTGTCTCGGTCCATTGACCGCGTCCTCTAATTCCGAGCAGCGATGAACTGTCTTCGTCGACCGAGTCAGTCCAGCGTTTCCTCGGTTTCTCCACTGGTCGGCGGCCTTCAGTTCTCCCAACGAATACCTTTTTGGGTATCCGTTGTTGGTCCATACGATTCATGTGTCCAACCCATTGTAGTTTCCATAGTTTTACAATCGTTGAGACCTCCGGTTCGTCAAAAATTTCATACAGCTCATGGTTGTATCAAATTCGCCATTGGTCCCTGTCTAGCTTCGCTCCGATTATTCGCCTCAGGACCCGTCGCTCAAAGGCGTTCAATATATTTGCGGATGCTTGGGTTAGGGTCCATGTTTCACACCAATAGCATAACACAGGTCTTATCACAGATTTGTATACTTGGAGCTTTGTTTTCCTGTATATGCAGCTGGTCTTCAAGATCGTCAAAATTGAAAAAATATTTTATTTGCAAACTGTATTCTTCGGCGTATTTCGTCTCTTTCGCAACTGGTTTTCGTTATTTTGGCGCCTAAATACACAAATTCGCTCACATTTTCGATACTGTATTTGCCAAGTGTGATATTTTGTGTATTTGAGGTATTTTTAGGTATTTTTCCTCGACTGCGTCATGAGCTTTGTTTTATTCTCATTGATTTGTAGCCCTACTACTTTTGATTTGTAGCCATAGGCTACTACTTGGCTCGACTTGTATAGTAATGTACCTCGTGTATCGACAGATAGCTTCCTTATGACGTATTACTCCAGAGCCTAATTGAATAGCAATAGGGCCAGCAATATCCCTGTTTTAGTCCGATATTTGTGTCAAAGGCATCGGTGAGTTGGTTATTGATGCGAACTTGGTAGCATTATTTGGTACAGTACGTTACGATCAATACTGTCGAATGATTGCTTAAGTCAAGGAAAATTTTGTGTATATCTACGTTGAACTCGCAGCATTTTTCAAATACCTGCTTGACTGTGAACAATTGGTCTTTTGTCGATCTACCTGCTCTAAAACCACCTTAATACTCCTCAATAATACTGTTGGCGTATGATCCGATTTTATTTACTAAGATCTTTGAAAATATTTTGTACGCCGTACAAAGTAGTGATATGCCCCTATAATTTTCGCACTGTAGCTTGTCGCCTTTTTCTGGAAAGTGAGCGAATATACAGGGTGCGTACGGTATTTGAGGACAAGTTGAGAGTAAAATTAATTAGCTTGTATTTTTAACAAAATTTAATGAAATTTCAGGAATTTTTTATACAACGTTAAATTAATATATGGCTATAAAGTTATTCAATAAAATCGCCATTAGCAGCAATAACCTCTTCGATCCGGGTCCGGAAACGATTACATGCCCGAATCAAATTCTCCTTGTTCATATTGACCATAAGGGCATTAATAGCAGTCTTCAGCGAAGAAGTGGTATTATGAGGACGCTTAATGGTCTCACGCTCATCTACACCCCATACGTAATAATCCAAAGGATTAAGGTCTGGGGAGCTAGGAGGCCATAGGTTCGCTGTTATGTGATCATGAAAATTTTCGGCCATCCAATCTAGTGTCACCATCGCTTTATGTGAAAGAGCAGAGTCTTGTTGAAAAATGTATGGTCTGCCTCCGCTTACATTGTCTATCCAGGGTTTCACTACCGTCTCCAAAACCTCGATGTATGCAGCAGAGTTCACTCGAAGTCCTTGAATAAAAAAGTGTGGTGGCATAATATGTCCTTCGTTGCTGACAACAACTAAAACCAAAACTGTGGCTGGAAGTTTTGTGTGCATAACAACAGAAACCTCCGTAGGATTTGAACATAGCCATCTGTCATTTCTGCGATTGGTCTTTTGATCTTGGTCAACATTTTTTTCGTCGGAAAAAACCATAACATTTTGGGCGCCAGTGTTTGATTTTGTTTAAAAGACGTTTTGATCGGGGAACTCTCTGTTCCCGTGTTCGCTCCGACATGAACTGTGCTCTGCGCATCACGTAAGACTTATACCGAAGGTCTTCGTGGACAAATCTACGAATAAGGCGCTCAGAAACATGAAGCTCACTCGCAAGGACCCTCATTGATTTTGAAGGGTCCTCGTCTATGATCGCTTGCACTTGCACAGTTGGTAGGCTTGCTTGAGTTCCGTCGGTGTAGGAAGCAATTATAATCGCATACAAATAATCATATACTCTCTCACTAAGCAATCCCTTCTGCTTTTCAAGCAAGCAAATCTCTTTCACTTGCTAGCATTTCGTTCGGGTCCGGGGCTCATCGGAAGAGATGATGGGCTCTCGAAACCGTTTTGGAAACGTAAATGTTTGGCTCTCGGAAACCTGTTTGGAAAATTGAAAGTCGTTTGGAACGCTTGCGCACGAAAGATTTTTGCCGGCAGATTTTCCTATCTTGCTTGCGATAGAAGAAGAGACATTGTTATGCGAATACACAGCTGTATTACACGCATACTTTTAAGCTCTCTCGATCGATTTCATATCCATTTCTCTTATATCTTTGGTCATACCAGAGAGAAAAAGAAATCTGTCGTACGATCCCCCTATTTATTTTTTCGTGTTTCATTGTTCTCGTTCGTTGCGCACATAACACTAACCTGTAACTCTTGCTGTCGTCATCGTTTAGTATTAATTGTTAGCTAGATTGTTTTGTATTTTGTGAACAAGAAATATAAAAACTCTTTGTGAGTGAAAATGGGGCCTTCAAAGTCCAGTGTTTGGCAGTATTTCATTATAAAAGATGAGAAAAACACAAGCTGCAAAAAGTGCTTCAAAAGTGTGCGGTTTTGCGTAAATACATCAAATTTGCATAAGCATTTAATGAGCCACCCTGATTATATTGCACCTGATAATGCTAATGACAAAATTTCGATGTAAGTACATCTACTTAAATCACATATAAAAATTATTATGTGCGTTTTTCTTGTCGATTTTAAATTTGATTAGTGTTCTGCAGTATGTTAACTGAATTATATAAGTCGTTGCCCTGTTTACATAAGCATTTGGTCATACTTGATTACTTGAAATCTTGCGATTGGGATGAAAAATTATCAACACAGGGTTTTTTCTATGTTTTTTTTTTAAGTTACGATGAAATTAAACTTTTAAAAGCTATCGTTACCACCAAGAGGCTTTAAGCAAAATTTAATGAAACACAGAAAAGTCCCTGGTTGAACATTTTCATAGGTTAATCCAATCTCAAGATTTCAAGTAATCAAGTATGTCCAAACTCAATATAAACAGGTCTACTACTACTGTCTCGTATCAATAAAACAAAAATAATATAATCGACATTTTACTCAAATCTTAACTAATCAAAGCACAAACCGACGTTATTGAAGATTAAATGTACGTATTATTTATTATTTTTAGGAGAAAGAAAAAGGAAACCGAAGGTGATGTCGTAGTAGGCAGTAGCCGAAATAATAAAATAGCCTCCCACAAAAGAATCTTCAGGCCAGAATTATGTTACCTTTTCAATATCATACCTATGATTAATTGTTTGACATAGTAGCTAACATCATTTTCATCATCAATAGACTGTGTAACTCAATGAAAACAAATCTGCTGCCTGATTGCAAAAAAAGATTTGGTCTCATTGAATTTAACACACTCGAAGCATTAGGAACAATTTTAGAACTTCACTTCAAAAACCTTCAATTTCAAGACGCAAGCGCATACAGAACAGCAACACAAAAATTAAAAAACATTATAAAAGAAGATTTCACAATGTCGACCAGTGGATCTAAAGAAGAAACTCCCAGCGAAGATTTTGATTTTTGGTCACACCACAAACAACTAGTAGTTGGCCAAAAGCGGCGGCGTGCTAACTCACAAGCCGATAGGGTGTCTATATATTTGGCGAATCCTGTCAGCGCATTGAAAGCCAATCCACTAGAAGAATGGGAGGATTTGAAACCCGTGTTTCTAGCACTTTATAAACAAGTGCAAATATTTTTAAATATTGTCGGTACTTCTGTACCCTGCAAAAGGCTTTTTTCAAGTCTGGCGCAACAATCACTGCCTCCAGAAATCGTCTAACAGGCAAACATTTAGAAAAATTATTATTTTTGGGGAGCACTACAAAAACTGATTTTTTTTTCATGGTTCCTTTTTTTATGACATCTATTTGAAGAAATGTTATAGTTATTAATATCTATGAAGAATTTCAATACTTATTGTTGTTGTATTTATCCTAAATTTTAACCAAAAAAAATCAGTCGATACGAGTATGTATCGATTCTTTTCAAATCCGATACCGAGTAAGCGTCGATACAATACGACCGATACTGGACTGAGTAAAAGTGTTTATAGCTCAGTGGTATCGTTTCATCCCTAGTCAGTCATCTCGAAAGGTACATTTGACACGGTAACGTCAGGCAAGAATTGAATTCATTTACCATAAACCGTGATTCTTTTGAAGGTGAAGATTCCCGTGTTAAGTAATCTGTACCACAGATTCTCAACCGATTCGAGAAGGTATTTACCTTTAGTGTTAGAGACATTATCACCCCAATATGTGTGCCTCGCGTTCAGATCACATCCAATCACAATACGTCTAGTAAAATCGAGTTGTTTGATTTGATCCAATCCAGTTTTGAACGCCGTAACAGTGACGCGAATATCGAGATATGGACAAGGTAAGTTTTGAGATTTAAAGTTTGCACAGCAACCGCTTCCCTATTTGTATTTAGATAGATGTGCCTACATTTAATATCCTTAGGTAAAAGGATACCAACTCACACAGCGATGTCGTTCTCTCTTAATTTCACACAAAGACGTAATTTCTAATTTGGCATTGCAATTATAATTACTTAGAACCGCTTGAAGGATCGCACAGGCATAGTTGTACCTAGTTGTCTTTATGTTTTGTTAGACTCCGGACGTTTAGTTGTAAAATTTGAAACATTTGATTTGAGCCTATGATCATGATTTCTACCTAGGTGATGGAGCGCTCCTGGAATCCATGTATTCCAGTTTATTCGTCGTTCAAAACAAATAAAAAATTTATGATGAATTTGTGTTCAACCGTATCCTTTCCATAGGGTTTTTATTATCATCAAGATTATTGACCGCCTGCATCGGGCTTGGGCCAGCTTTGTCAGCTTCTTGTTTAGGATGTCCATCGCTACGTGAATAGGTTTAGGTATGTATGTCCCTAATAAAACATGCTCGAAATTTGCTACACATTAATTTACTTTTACTTAAATAGTTATTCTCTTACAATAACTAGCATTCCTAACGACGATGACCAAGAACTGAAGGTAGGAATAATGTACGCCCAGTGGTACGAAAATTAAAATGCGAAGAATAAAAGAAATGATGGTTTGAAAAGTGTTTCAAATTTCTTGGTCCTTGGATCAGTAAATGGTAATATTTGCTATCGATATTTTTTACATCTGAAATATTAAATTTTGAAGAAAAACTACATGAAACAGTGGGTTTCTCCGTGGAAATCTCAAAAGAAATAACATGCGTATAAAAAACTAGTTAACGTAGTGTTGGAAGCCAATAAACTATCCGGATCAATGAATTCATATCTTATTTACCTTATTGCTCACTGTTTTCCCAATATGCAATTCTTTCTTAGCTATTTCAAGTACTGCTTTAACGTCCAATTTTTCCGCATTTACTGTCTTGAGGAATCCAACTAGTGTTGTGAAAAATCCTGCTCTTGATATTGTCGTAGAGGCACCAACGCCTCTAACTAATCGCTTAATTACATATTTCACTTCCTTATCTCTCTGTGAATTAAAATAATTTTCATTTAATCCATTTTATTAGTCTTTTAAAATTTAGGTTACCTTCTCTAGATTTTGTGTCTTTGCTAAATGTTGTAACAATTGCACTCCAGACTTCACACGTTCATTTTCATCAGCACTTGTTAGACCTTTAAATGAATCAAATACTACCGAATCTATAGCTTTCACTGATATCGTACTTTTTTCAATACTTTTAACATCCATTTCGGAGTTTTCCGAATTCTCGCCCAACACGTGCGATTTCATTTTGGCGTGTGACGTTTACAAAAATTGGAAATTGTCAAACACTACTGTCAACTGTCTATGGTGATAGGCTTGCATTTCCCCAACAGTCGGTGACAAAGTCGTTTGCAAGGCTTCTGAATGGTTTGGCCGCGCCAAACCATTGAACGATGTTATAATAATTAGTAAACACTTTTCGACCACTCTGGCAATTTGACAATTGCCTCCAAAAACACACGCATTTGACGTTTACGCCGAAATGAGGACACAGAGTTCTAATTTTTAATATATTTAGTTCCTAGTTTATATTGCAATAGTGATAGTACAACTATTTAAAAGCCGGTTGATAAATAATCATTCATACTACTACCGTTATTTAACGTTTTAAGGTGAAAAAATTCACAGTAAACTTATTGGAAATCATCCTTGTTCGCAACTAACCCAAATTTGATTTTCCATTTAGAATAAGGCATTAACCGAATCTATTGAAGAATTCAAGACGTTCTCCATCAAGACCTTTCCAGATCACCTCACTCCTAAATATCCCTCAAAATGTTTAAATATTTAATTGATCCGAAAACTAATTTTCTCCTCACTGTAGTGTCTACAGCAGCATTACGAAAAATGGGACCATGGATGCATTTACAAAAGTTGTCGGCATTGGCAGTAGGATCTGCAAGTGGCGTTGCCCTTTATATGTACGCGACGGAAAATGAACGCAAGAAAATCGCTGAAGCTTCATGGACGACAAATTCGAAGCCTAGCAAGTGCGCGATATGGGACTATAACTGGGACAGACGGGAACCTGCATCACTGGTAGAGCCTCTAGGTAAAAACGCAAGTCCCGACGCAGAGAATCGATATAACGAGAAGCTAGAGAAAGCTAAGTCGAAAGCAACACGTCATATCATTTTAGTTCGGCATGGAGAATATTTTGATAAAGCTGCTGTCGAAGCGGATCGAATATTGACACAGGTTGGCCGAATGCAAGCAAAACACACTGGTGATCGCTTGAGCAAGCTGAATATTAAATGGGACAAAATTGTAGTTTCTACACAGGTGCGAGCCCAAGAAACTGGTGAAATAATAACGCAATGCTTAGAAAAGACTCCTATCGAGCATTGCTCTCTGATTCGAGAGGGAGCTCCTATTCCCCCTGAACCACCAGTGAATCATTGGAAACCAGAACCGGCGGTAATTTCCCCTTTAATGCATTTGTGGGTGGCTTTGTTTGAAATTAATATCGTTTTGTTGATTTATAGCAGTTCTATCGTGATGGGGCACGAATAGAGGCAGCTTTCAGAAAATATTTCTATCGTGCCGATCCGGAACAAAAAGAGCACTCTTACACATTACTAGTCGGACACGGTAACGTCATTCGCTACTTTACTTGCAGGTCATTTGCCTAAACCAAAAATCAGAAACAATTCCAATATTTATTGTGTGTTTATTTTCTTCCAGGGCTCTACAATTCCCACCAGAAGCCTGGCTGAGAATTAGCCTCAATCATGGTTCAATAACATGGATCTCAATTTTGCCATCAGGTCGTGTCACTTTGCGTGCACTAGGCGATTCTGGTCACATGCCACCTGAGTTAATAACTCATAAATAATTACTTAATTTGTTACTTGCTTTGCTGATGAATTCAATTCTTTTCATTCGTTACAAACGTATTTTTAGGCTTAAAGCGCACACCTTTTAACATTTCCTATTTTATTTTCAGAATTGATTTCCCCTAAATTACCCATTATTGCTCCAATATCAAGAATGATCCAATCCTTTTATCACTTTGTACTTCTTTCCACCATACGCTTTGAACGAATAGCTGGAAGAGTATCTTTTACATACAGTACAGTACAGTATTCTATGTTTTATGAATCTTCGAATATTTACACACTAAAAAAAATAAAAATATATTTATAAGATGCTGCAAAGTATGTTTGTAAGAATTCAACAGATGTTTGGAATAATGGAATTAACAGGTTTCTTTTGTACTGCAAATAAATTAAATGAGCTGTTCAGACTCGCTTGTTTTTTTTTCTATCAACGCTTTTTTTCTTAATGCGTAGGTCTCGTTATGAGATATATTTTTAACCTTCAGACTGAAGCGACATTGTAAATGCTATCATTGGGGTACTGAGGTTGTTCTTAACAAAAGAAATGATAGTCCCTAAGAAAACTTTTGTCTTCTCCTCCGATATTTAGGTTTATAAATAAATTTTAATTTATCTGGCTTAAAATACTATCAAAGTTGTAATGGAGAGCATCCAGATCAAATAAATGTTTAAAAGTTCCAAGCAATTAATAAAGTCAAAATCAATCAAGTGATAGTCAAAGAGATTATATGTATTCACTTATTTCTCATAAACGTATAAACTCACGTTTTGTAAGTTTTAGAGTTCGACCAAATTGCGATATGACTGTCGTTTAGCGCGATTTTCTTTCGCAAATATTAGATCACTGCGACAAGATTTGCAATTGGTCTTCAGGTATGCCTCACGCTTCACGCCAGTGTGGAGAGTGAGGCGTGTGGCGTGGGGTGTGGAGAGTTAGGCGTGTTGCGTGAGGTGTCAGATGTGAGGCGTTGGGCGCGGGGCGTTAGGCGTGGTGCATGAGGCGTGGGGCGTGAGGCATAGGGCGAGGAGCACGGGGCGCAGGCCGTGAGGTGTGAGGCGTGGCTCATGGGGCATGAGCCGTGAGGTGTAGGGCGTGAGGTGTGCGGAGGCGTGGGTGTGAGGTATGGGGCGTAGGGCGTGAGGTGTTAGGCATGGCTCATGGGGCATGAGCCGTGAGGCATGGGCGTGAGGTGTGAGGCGTGGGCGTGAGGTATGGGGCGTGAGCACCTCCCCTCTCCCTCAACCTCTAGCACCCCCTCATCCTTCCCTCCCCGCACCCTCGTCCTCATCCTGCCCTCGCCCTCTTCCTCAACCTTTCTATTACCCTCCCCCTCTCCCTCCTCCTCTCCCCTCGCCATCACCATCCCCTCGCCATCACCCTCCCCTCCCCCTAAACGCACCATCCCCCTCACCGCACCCTCCGCCTAGCGCGTAATGACAGTCTTTCCGATAACCGAGTTCGAAGCGCAATGGCAACTAAGAAGTGACTTAGGTTGAGGAAAAAAGAAGATTTCACGAGAAGTGAGGTTTGTCAAGGTTTGACGTCCTCGTTGCTTCGTTGGACGGGGTTCGAGGTAATCCGCGACTAAGTGATTTAGTGCTTTCGATTTGGTTACGCGATATCGTAGTTTGTATTTTGTCGATTTAATTTAGCGTAGTCTGTTTCAGTTCAGATTAAAGTAGATAATGTTTGATACTGCGTCGGTATGCAGATTGGGAACGCGTGGGTTGGAAGTTGTTCTCCTTTTGAATTGTTGAAAGCCTCGAAAATGCTGCCGTAATTTTCGAATTTTTCTTTCGGAAAGTTTTCGAATACGTTTTAAATGAGCAATTTGAATCGGTGGCTGGAACATTGTATTCGAGCGTAGTCTACTCGCGGACAGACCCACGGCCGAAATTTCTCTCAGGACTAACTAGCTGACAAGCAGCCACCTTGGAGTAGACCGCGAGCATCCGAACAGGTTGGCCTTACGAGGCACAGTTCGTTGATGCGCCTCAAGACTTCACGTGTTTAACCGATGAAACGTCGGCTTAAATTTCCTCTGGGAAATCTCGGGCGACGAACGGTGGAAAAATCATTACACACTTACGGTGTTTCTTCTACAACAAGGCAGACTCCAACTACACAACACACCTACAAAACCACGCATACGAGCCTGATGCTATGACAAACTTTATAACATTGTTACGCAAACAAAGCAAAGGACCGAGACTTGACGTCCTAGAAAGACTTCATGGTAAGACAGATGGTAACATTATCAACGAACAAATTTTTACAAATTCCGACGAAAACAGAAGCGAGAGGAACAAACTGACATTCAATAACCCAAAAAACGAAAACCTAATATTCTTCCACAAGGTCTACCTGCTTAACCAATCCCACACCTATATAAAGTCATTTTCTTTCACACAGTCTTTAGACACTGTGATGACTCAAAGGAATTGAAAGGCGTCTACTTACTCAAAAATGCGAGGCTCGAAGGCTTTTTAAGAAAAAAGGGAATTGGCCTGTGGATATAAAATAAACAAAATAATTGACTAGAACTTAAATATTTTAACTGTATTTATTGTTGAGACGCTATTTGATTAATTTTAAACCCTTGTTTTCATTTTGATTTGAGTCTTCTATCAAGTGTTTTTTCCAATCAAATTATATTTATTAAATAGTGGTATATTTTAATTAATTTATCATACATTAGAGTATTACAAAATTTATTTCGAAATACATCTAACGCTTATTCACTTCCAGATTGATCATTGAACTTATTCAAATTTTTGTTTGCATGCATGTATATCTGGTAAAGGAGATTCATATATTTTCCTTGGAATAGATGTGGACAATGAATATTAGTGATTGACTATTTATCAGAATGTGAAGATTAAATTCTTGAAATGTGTTAAAAACTATGAGAGCCGTTTTTGCGAGGAATATCACTAGTAAGATTGTTTTAATTATCTTAATTAGGAGGCTAGAAATAAAAACAATTCAAACAAATACATTGAGTTTTGTACATGACAATAATTGCAGTGGAATATTGTTATTAAACTTAGAGATAAAGAAACGTAATATTTGTTGTACGCACGATTGGAACGATATTTCAATAAGTTGGAATCAAAACATTGTTTTGTATTCAACTATTTAAATTATTTTTAAACAGAAACATAAAATTATAATTTTATAAAAGCAGTTATTTGATAAGACACGATTTAATCAAAAGAAGTAGCTGTTGATTTGAGGGAATTCAAAGTGATAACGTTAAATGCTTTCACATCTAGCATTGGAATTGTACGTTTGAAGAAAATTCTAGAAGCTAATCATATTTTGCCCGTATTAATTCTAAGAGATTTTGATGAATTTAAAGTAGCACAACCTCGGAAAAATTTAATTTAACTGTGTCCCAACTTGATCATAAGATGATATCGTTGAACGTGGTGTTGGAAGGGGTGAAGTTATTTCATCTTCATCATCATTCTCTTGTGAATCTTCTGGTTCGCCTAATGCATGTACGAATTCATAAAAATCTATTTTACCGTCGCCATCAACATCAACCTCTTTTATCATATCCTCAACTGCGGAGGAAAAAAAAATCATTTTATATTTTCTAGTATTGAAAAAAATTACAATATAAATACTTTCGTCTTCGTCTAGATCTTCTCCCAAGCATTGAAGTACGGCTCGTAAATCTGACGCTGTAATATAACCTCGATTATGCTTATCAAATACTCGAAAAGCGTCGCGTAATTCACGCTCCTCTTGATCGGCTGGAGAAAGTCCTGTTTGATCGGTTGTCATATTAGAGAGAATGTCGACGAATTCTTCAAAACTTACGTTTCCATCACCTAGAATTGAACCGTTGTAAATTTATTACATTTTGGAGCTGTCTTTCAGATACTTTCCAGAACATTTTCTGGATTTGAAAGCCAAATTTCTAAAAAGGTAGCTTTTAAAATTACACAGCAAAATAATCTTGTGTCGGGAGATGGTAAAGCCGTTACCGACCATTCAGAGGAGATGCAGTTCTTGTCGGTAACTTTTATACCCAAAGAAGTGGTGAGAATAGAAATCACGTATGGTAGAGCAAAAGAATGAGTTCTTCTGTATAGATAAGCGCTGAAACAAGTACCTCTTCTGCAACATCATCCGCTTGCATCAAACTCTTGACAAGAAGACAACACAAAAACTAACATTGCAGAGCCATACGTGAGCTGAAGCCGAGCGGTAGCAATACAATTGCGTTAATAAAAGAAAAGACCACAAAAGCGAAGCCGGTTAGATGAGGGCCTATTAGAGGGCAGACATGCCCTCGCTAACACAAAAGGTCAACAAGATTGGCGGAGAGCGACATTAATACGAAGCTAGCTCTACCCAAAGCTGTATCTCAAATTACTCACTATTCTACATCACAGTATAATAAAAATAATCTCCATTGCAGTATAAATTTCATGGATCCGATGAGGAAGCTTGAATGAAAAGGAAAGGGCTGATCAGTTGCTGCCATGCGCGCAGCATAGAGATAAAACGGTACGAATGTGCAGCATTTATTTTACGTCGAGCGTACCATCACCAGCTTCCCGGCCAGGATTTAAAGCGCTAGAAATTGAAGTTTCAAATTAAGATATAATGGTGTTTCATCCATGATTTCTAAAGGAAATCCAAAAACGAATCGTACCCTTTTCTTGCTACTAAACTACAATTAGAGATAGTTAGAGTATCTCATTACCTTGATCGAATATATCCGCACATGAGAAGGTAATATGGTCAGAACCACGCTTTGGCTGTATGTCCGTCTACCTAGCTGCGATACGTTCCGATTTGAAACCAGTATGTATTATAACTGAGCGGGCTTATAGTCCCTCATCTCTGGCTGCAATTCATATTTTTATTTTTTCTTTGATATTAACCCATCTATTTCAGGCTTACAAGGATTTATACAAGCGATTTCAACTTTGAGGCCCTATTGTAGTTAAATTTGTCATCTGCAATTCTATTGTTCGATATCAACACCGTTGAGTCGTTTAGATTTACTGTACACTTAGCAAGGCTATAATGAATTTACAATTAAAAGAATAAAAAAGCACAGGATGTGTCATTTTGTGGAAAATCTAGCATTATGCTATAAGAGTGATACAAAACATCTCCACATCTATCTAACAATATTAACAATATTTTTTCTACTTCAGTGAAACCCCGAATTACATTTTATCTGATAATCGGAAATATAATAATGCATATGAAACATGTGCGTGACTACGTATGGATTATAACGTACTAAATATCACTGTGCTTACTGTACAAATAATTATCAAGGTCCAGTAAAACCCATTATTCGCGGAAAGGGTAGAAAAAAAGGCTATGCAAAATTAACTAAAACGAAACATTGGGAAACTTAATAATATAAAGTTCTCCGAGACTAAAAGAACTCTACTTGTTACTGTTTCCGTACTGATAATACTTCACCATCGTCACTACCGATGATGAAGTGTTTACACTTGCCAGTCTACTCAAACATTCAACTTAATGTAACTTAGTCTGCAATCTTTGTATCAAGGACTTTTCTCGAGGCTCACACACTATCAAAATTATAAATTAATTTGAACGTTAATCATTATGATGGACTCGTGCATCTTAATAATGACCAGCCTCTAATTCAATTATTTGGAATGCGCTTACGAATGTTATTGTCAATAAAACATTAATATGCCTAAGATTTCATGACTTATCACCACGAAAACTTTTAACTACTCCTTTTTTTGTTATGGTAATTATAGCGCTAAGTACATAAACAGAGTAACTTCACTACAGGCCTTGGCAACTCCTTGACTTTCATCGAAACAGGAGTACCTAACCCTAGTGGCACTGCTCAGTAAACCTTTCTGTGTCTAAATTCCACTCTCCTCGCTTACGAAGTGTCTTTCAATCTTCCGTTTCCCTATCCTGCTGAATCAACTCAAATGTACGATAATATAAAAATGTATTGCTTAAATATATTGAAAAACTAAAAAATAGATAATCAACCATGTAAAACAAAAAATCGTCGATAACTTTGCGTCATCGAAAATGTACTTTGTTTTCGCTTGCCATCGCTGCGACCTACGTCAGAAGATGTATCCTTTGCGTTCAACATCGTCCGGCACGCCGATATAATCGATTGTTTGCGGGAATTCGGTTTAGAATTGTGCTACCTGAGAAGCATGCAACACTTAAACCTCGCATCTCCTGGCCGCCGGGGCAACGTTCGAAATCTCACTTTCAACCCAATTCAACAATTTGGCGATTCCATGTAAGTATCCTCTGGTATAATTGTTAAAGCACTAAGCCCGTAACCCGAAGGTCTCTGGTTCGAGATTCGTTGGCGTCAACGAGATTTAGTTCGAGTGGTTCTCCGGACGGACTATAAGCCTGTTCTGTTCAGTTATGATACGTGCTGGTTTAAAATCAGAACGTATCGCAGCTGGGTGGACGGACACACGGCCAAAGCGTGATAATGATCATATCACCTTGTGGAGTGCCGATAGATTCGATCATGACAATGAGATACTCTAACTATCTCTAAGCGAAGGCCTGAAAGGGGCTGTAGCGCTACGAAAAAAAAGTAAGTATCCTGATGCACAAACAAATTGTGAGCTTTGCCGTGCCCCCGTAGAATGTCACATGTGGGATGCTTGGGATTCTGTTGTGTACTTCGACGAACAGGAAACCTTTGTCAGCCGTATCCCACTGCACTGCCTGTTTTGGCAATAAAAAACATTTGGAAAATGTCTAATCCATTCGATAGATATGAGCAGAGCCAATTTACCTATGGTGAAATGCCCATTGAATTCATCCAGTAACGATATATTTATTATTCATTTTTTTTTTCAATTATTTCGAGAAACTCGATGAGTTCCGGTCTATCTGGACCTGGATGATTATTGTACTGATTCGCAATAAAAGCTAAGCTTATTTTATCAACCGAACTTCTGCAACCCGACACATCGGCAAAAACACTGCTGCCTTCAATTCACACTCACTCGCGATGTTATGGTTAAGCATCTTTTATGGGATCCCGAATTAAGACATGTACGAGCAACTCGCCCTGAAAATACCGTTTTCCATATGAGACGAGACACGCGGTCAACTACACGTAGACTTTTTCGCCTTTGACAGAACCAATTAATTGTTATTCATGCCGCCGGTTTCGGTTGTAGTCAAAGAGATTGAAGATAAAATTCTCTTCCTCTAAGGTTATAGTGTTGCTAATATCTAATCTATGCAGAAGTTAATTTAGAAGTTTATGTGGTGCCAAATAAATTTTAAATTTGAAAGTTATTTTGCGCAACATAAATTATTCCCGCGCTACATTTTAACGCAAACTGAAAACACGGTTACTACAAGGGGGTTGAATTACTAAATTTTGTAATTTCAACGGAATTTGACTGCAGAGGAAAGAGTCTTGGAAGTGGCAGACAAGACCGGTCTCGTTTTATTGAAGTCGACAACAAATTAACCTTTCGATGCTTGGGTTGTAGCAAACCATTCTTTATCTGACATTCAGTTAGGAATCATACAAAGGGAAGGTACTGGAGAAATACTCAGCACCAATGTATTGCGTTTGAGATCTGCAATATGCCATATTGACCAACAACCGTTTTTCCCATCACTGGGTGGAATATCGTGGAAATGAATGCAAAGCGTTGCTCTCTTGAGGGGTTAACAGTGGCCAGGGCCTGTTTCGAAGAGTGGAAATGCTGCAACTGAGGGCTTGGTAAACTTTAGAATTAATCTTACTTTGTCTGTCTTCATGTCTGCAGGTCAATAGGTCTACAATATAATGCGGATCCGGGGAAATCTCTGAAGAACGGCGTGGCCGAAATATTGGCCAGCTATAAAAAACTCGGGGTGAAGTATACAATTAAAATGGGGTATACCGGTAAGCAAAAAGGGGCACCACAGATTGATAAATACAAGTAAAGCTCTTTATTGGGTGAAGCTCATGAAGGGTGGAAGCATGTAAGCAAGGGTACAAGCTTGGTGCCTCCAAGTAGACAGTATAGACTAAGTGATGCGGACAATCTCCCCGGGTCAGATCATCTACAGGGCTTTCCGCAGCGTAGAACGATTTCACTGCCTCCTCTTTAAAATTTCCAGAAGCATTGCTTTCAATGAAGCCAAGAAAAGCCGAGCGGATTCTAATTTGAGTTTTTTTATAAAAATTCGTTAATCTTAGTTTGCAGCGTAACAATTTTAACTGGTGTAAATTAAACGGTTTGACGTCATTTACCGAAATCATTAGCCGCCAGCTTGGTTAATTCGTTTATCAAATAGAAGAGCTAAATATTGTTTCATATAGTGAGATAGACAAGTAGTCGTCAATCAAGTACAGGAGTCTAGTCTACTACAGCGTATCGTAGCCAGCCTGAGCGGTTTTTATGGAAGACCATAAGTACTCTTCACGATGAAGAAAGTACTCTTAGCATTCCATAGGCCGGAATTAGTCTGAACAGTTTAAACGTGTACGAGTATATAGTTATTCTTTTGAAAAGCTAGATATACAGGTGTTATAGGAAGTCGGGAGAACTGAGATGATTGGCCCTTTTATCGGCTACGACTTTGGAGCTTGAGCTTGAGATGCCGAAATCCCAAATCTGACACCATATTTAAACAACTCTATGGAAGAGGCAGTGTGCCAAATGTTGAAAGATAGTCAAATCAATTAAGAATTTAATTTAGAAAAGGAAAATATTATTACTGAAAGATCAAATCAGGTTTCAGTTGTATTAGATAGTAGGTTAATACGGACGGAAATGCATTTGGGATTGAACCTGGGTACAAGCGGTAATAAGTATAACAAATACAACTTTTGTATCAGTACACACATGTTCGCTAGTTACATAAGCAGTAGATATATAAAAGAAGGTGGTACGATTTTTCAATCATTGAAAATAGAGAATATTCACCGCGCTATTATTTTAACATACGGCCAAAATTAGTAACGAACAAGAGAGCGTCTTCGAAAATTTTTCATAAATCGTAGTTGGTTTTGTGAAAGAAAATTATGATATTTAAAAAGGAGTAAATTAGTCGGCGTAGTGTAGTGGTTAGAGAGCTCGCTGCGTAAACCGAAGGTCCCTGGTTCGAACCAAGTTCGTGACAACGAGATTAGTTTCGCGTGATTCTTCGGACGGACTATAAGCTCGTCCGGTTATGATACGTGCTGTTTAAAATCAGAACGTATCGCAGGTGGGTGGACCGACGCACGACCAAAGCGTGGCACTGATCATAAAAAATTAAGCAAGATCAAGAGCAGATGCCGTAGGAGTGGTTTCGATCCAATAAAATACCTATTCACAAAAAATGAGACAACCTGAAACGAAAAAATTATAGAGGCCTTTCACTAAAATACTCTCAAAAAAAAAAATTCGAACCTAGAATTAGTATTCGCTAAACTTTTTTTTAATTGGATCATTTCACCCTTTTCACATCAACTTAATGTAAATTTATACGACGAATTTGCTCTACATTGAAGCTTTTTCATTACGTCGCGCGGATATCGATCACTCTTTCGGATGGCTCCGATAGCTTTTTAAATTACTTATGGAATTGTTTTGCAGCTACATAAATGAGTTGCATATTTTTAATAATAATTTTTTTGAAAATATTTACCTTGAACATAACTTGCAGATACAAAAACATATTGAGTTTGCATAAGTAGAAATATTAAAATTTACTCTCTCACCTCTGCGCATGGTGGTCGCCATCACCGGTGTGTATCTAAGAGTGATGGCCTGAGGAGAATTAGTACACACGTCGAAACCACCTTGTTCTAACATTCTTCTCTAATAATTTTTCAGAAAAATTATTATTAAAAATATGCAACTCATTTATGTAGCTGCAAAACAATTCCATAAGTAATGTAGAATTAGTGTTTACGCTGAAACCATTATGGGGAAGCATCAAGGGGGTTTTGGAGCTGGCGGGTCGAACGCGGACCAACTGTTTTCAGTTAATCAAATCTTCGAAAAATGCTGGAATTTCAACAATATTAGATAGATAGAAAAATATTTTATTGAGTATATACATTCTTAACATGATGAGAAGGTACATAGCTTGACAACGGCACTATAGTCAAACAACAATTATTACAAAATTCGGTCGTAACCAATTCAATGTGATTGAAAAATCGATATAAATAGTATTACACCAGTGCTCAATGGCTTATAAATTGAAAAATACAATTAAAAATTATTTACAAAAAAAAACAACAAGAAAGGAATTCACATGAATATGATACTTTGAGGTTACAAAATACGATAAGATATTTAACAATAATTATTAATTATTATTAATTAGTAAATGAAACCAGAAACAAGTGTTAACGTATACTACAACAAGTTTAAGAAATGGCATTTACAGTAAAACAATGAGGAAAAGAGGAAGAAATAATTGAAATTTATGAACTAGATTTTTAACCACGATCAAATGCGTAATATTCCAAACCCGGTGAGAAAAATATTAGTTTATGTGGATCTAATGAGAAAGGAGTAAGTAACGAGGAATTATCTACACAAAGTGATTTGAAACTTCACCAAATATTTAGACAATTAGACAAATATACGATAGTATCGACTGTAACATACAGTAAAAAATTATGCTCCATTTTGACATCCCAGAACAACTAGTCCGCCTGACCAAATGACTATGACATCGACAACGTCCTAAGTTAGAGTAAATAACCAGCTAATGTATGCTTTCGCCACGAGGGTTGGGCTGAAGCAAGGAGATGGGCTGAAGCAAGGAGATGGCCTGGCCCACTTCTGTTTAAGCTAGCTCTAGAATATGTGATGCGAACAGTCTCCATTGAGGTACGCTGCTGTATAAAGTGAATCAAATTATGGACTACGTAGATGACAAAAATATTCTGTCACGATCTTCATTATCTTCTGAAGAAATCCTGTTTAAATTGCACTAAGAAGCAGAACAGATAGGCTTACACAGTTACGACTTCAAAACTAAAAGCAGGGTACAGACAAGGAGAATCGACATTAAGCAGGCGTAAAGTGAATCAAATTATGGACTACGTAGATGACAAAAATATTCTGTCACGATCTTCATTATCTTCTGAAGAAATCCTGTTTAAATTGCACTAAGAAGCAGAACAGATAGGCTTACACAGTTACGACTTCAAAACTAAAAGCAGGGTACAGACAAGGAAAATCGACATTAAGCAGGCGTAATATAACCCTTAATGGATGAGATATGGAGAATTTCAACGAGCTCGTATACCTAGGCATCAAACTAGTGAAAGATGGCAATAAAGTAACAGAAATCAAACGAAGAATTCAGATCGCATACAAATCATTCTACTCAGTTTTGCCAATTTTAAAGAACATAGGAAAATAAAACTCCAAGTATACAAATTTGTGATGAGACCTATACTGTACTATCGTAGTGAGATGTAGACTCTAACGGAAGCGTCCTAAGGTAAATATTCGCAGCTAAAAAAGAATAAGATCAATGGCGAATACGATAAAATCATGATTTGTACGAAGTTTTTGATGAGCCAGAGATCTTTACAATTATCTAGCTGCGGAAGTTGCAATGGGCTGGCCATGTTCAGCGAATAAACAAAGAGTGGTTACCTTGAAATGTATTTGCTGGGAAAAATGAAGGACGACCCAATGTTGAACGGATTGTATACACTTTAATTATAACTGTCCGACACCTAGTGTTGGTTCTACAAAAATTAAATAATTCAACTCAACTTACATTAACGAGAAAAAAATCACACAACCAACGCCCGGATCGAGCTTTCCTTATCTCCAGGGTTGTAAAGCTAGACTCAGTTTAGCCGGAACTGCTAACTAGCCGGAACAATCAGTTAAGTTTTACAACACAGAAGATAAGAATAGTTCGAAACTGTTGTCGGTTGTGTGATTTTTATCTCGACAATGTAAGTTAACTTGAATTATTTTAATTATTGTAGAGCCAAAATAAAGTCAGACAATCGTAATAAAAGTGAAGGACGCAGTAGGAAAACTTTTTTTTTTGTTTCCTTCTACCTAACCTACGTTAGGCGTGTATTGGCTATGGAGTAGGACAACTGAAGGCGTTGCATACAAAAACGATGTAGCAAGACCGACATCTGACAGTAAATTAATACAGCGGTACATTTTACTTGTTTTTATAATGAAAGAATAGGTTCTCGCATGACAGATCAAGGGGAGAAAAGGTTCAAACAAATAACTATTTTGAATAATAGAGTTTAAAATTATTGCAAAGAACAAGCATTTTCTTGAACAAAATTGTAGCTATATCTTTTGTTTATTTATTTTCTATCGTAAACAAACAAATGGTGACCAGATAATTGTTAATAAATCAACCATAAAGCCAATGACGTATATTTGCAATCTTTATAGACTTAGATAACAAGATGCGTTATCATAACTGCATTTGTATAAGCACAATTCTATCAACTTATTGCAAACAAAATTAAGCAGAAACATACCGTCTACATCGATTTCCAAAAGCATTTCTTGCAATTCTTCGACACGAGCAAACTGTCCCAATGATCTCATCACCGTGCCTAATTCCTCTTTCGTAATGCAACCATCACCGTCTTTATCAAAAAGACGAAATGCTTCCCGGAATTCTGCAATAAATTTGTACATTTTAATCGCGTTGTAAGAAAATTGTTTTTACCACAGCGGATGGCAAAAAAATCTACCTTATTACCTTTCATTTGTGATTTTGATATAAATCGACGATTAGATTGTTCAGCAGTTCCGGCCTTTAAATGCCGAGAATTGAAAAAAACACCATCCGTACTAGATGTTGCGCTTTTTAATTGACTTGGTGAATGGTGATGGTTCATATCATCTTCTGAAATTTGATTATCATTTGAGTGCATGGTCGCTTGCATATTATCACTTCTATCGTTGGCGTCATATGCACTTGCACAATCTTCAACTTCGTTTGTATCCCGTTCGGGGGAGTCTCCTGAATGACGCGTCTACAAAGAAAATGAATTTATAATACATCTACTTGCTTGATCAGTATCGGGCGCAAACATGTATTATTTCGCTTGATCCGACATTTTTCTTTCACTTCATTCATATAAACCAATAACATGGTGCTTCCCCCCATTTTAAATAACTATCTCACAATTCCCCGAAAAAATAATCGAATTGACCAATATAAATTTTTATTTTGAGCTTCAAATAAAATGAATTTATTATCTTATGACTTTCTAATTGATTATTTGTAGAACAAAATATAAACAAGTACTTTATTGCGACAATATTTTGGCGTTATCGAATTTTACTTTTATGTTAGAAAGTTCGATAAGGCATGTGTATGCTTTTACTTTGAACTTGATTCTATTGTCGCAATAGAATATATAATCAATCAGCTTTTTCTTTTTGATTTTAATGGTTTATTGCAATAAGGAGGTGTTTCAGGGAGATACATTTTTTTAAGGTAAGACCCGCTTCTGGAAGTATGATTGAAAAAATCCAATGATGACTTTACAGATAGAGTTTTTAGCATTGGGTATCACGTACCAATTCATTTTTAGCATGCAGTCTTCTTATAATGTCGCGTGTTTGTCGGCCATTAAGATACACCTTGGTATATCTACTTAAAAAATACGTATTACAAAAGAAATAAAGAACAAAAATGCGAGCGTCACACAATTCTTTTAATTTCATATTCCGTCAGTATTCAATTCAATTTCATTTAATTATTTTTGCTGAAAAACAGTTTTACTACGAGGAGATACCACAGCATGGAAACGCCGAACTTTAATCAAATTATGCTTCTCTAGGAAACTGGACCGAATCATAGAAGAAGCCTTCTTATTTTCATATCCAATTCAATCTAATCAGAATAAAAATGTATCTTCTACGCGTTGCGTTCAATCACATAGAACGCTAGTATTTCCGCTAACCATATTGCAACTATCCAAAGTTATTAACATAACCTTGTAACACTTTCTACAAAATCTTTTATTTTTTTCAATTTCAATTTGTTATCAATTCTACAAAAACGTAAAGCAAGTTTAAAAAAATTAAAGTTCTCGAAAACGTAATGACCCACATGGCACTCTAAATTTAAACAATATTCAATAATATCAAATGCTATTAAATGAAAATTACTAGATATGACAATTAATTGGAGAAAGGCAGGAAAACCAACCAACTCAATTAAACAAGTTGGGTAAACAGACCTACGCTCATGTTAGAAGGGTTTTGTACCCAACTTTTCAGAAATGCAGTCACCAGCAATGAAGAACGTCAAGAAATATGTCAAAGAGATATGCAAGTTCAAAGGAAAATCCATTGTTTTTCTACTTTCAACGGTCGCCATTTTGTTGCAAACCGACAAAAATCACTCAAATCACGAGTTCTCAAAAATATTAATGTTATTGACTTTATTGGAAAATTTCAGGAAGATCAAGTCAAAACTGCAGTGACTGATTCGATGGAAAGTCCATAAAATACCAAAGTCATGTGTTATTGTTGTTGTAATTGGAGAAATTTCAAATGGCTATAACTTCCGTGCATATCATTCGATTTTCATCAAATTTATAAAGTTTGAGAGCCCTTAGTAGGACTACGCAAATGTCGAATTTCGTTCAGTTCAAGGGTACCGATGCGATTTTATTGGGGAAAATGTGAAATTCGAATATCATTATATTATTAACAAAGTTGAGCGAATTTCGACTTCTAAGGTATTCGTTGTTGTTGTACTCATAAACACCTACCACCATATTTTTTTTCAAATGCTTCGGGTATTTTCCCTCCCTGCGCGTCTCTCGAAGCAAGAAGTGTCAAATTAAGACCTGTTTTGAAAAGTTCTCATCAAGACCTTCCATTTGATACCCATATCGACTACCTTTGATGAAATTTTTTTCGGGGGCCACTCCTCTATATGGGGAGACCCCCCCTTAAATACCTTATACAATTTTTTGTAAATGAACTTTGAAGAGAGCACCACTTTGCACCTGCATACAAAATTTGATGTTTCTAGCTTAAGTAGTTTGCGAGAAAAAGTGCTGTGACACACGGACGGACGGACGGACAGACGGACCGACAGGTCGCGAAACAAGTAGGGTTTTGTAAAAATATTTTACAAAACCCTAAAAATAACATAAAACGGTAGTAAATGGTATCGGGGTCGTACATTTGGTTTGCTGGTTCCCCAGTGAGGGGACATTAAATGACGAGAAATACCAATAACTGCAAATACACCTAAGGCTCTGCTACAAAATCCTACTTACACCTCTTTTGTGGTGGTCGCTGGTAACTTTTACTTTTTGTAAAAAGCTGATGTAAGAGGAAGAAGGTGAGTCTTCCGCGTCTGATAAAGTAAGCGCTGTTGAGGATCTTTTACAACAGGCCAGGCCAAACGTACTGGCAATACAGGAAACGAATTGGATTGGAAGTGGTATTCAAGACATGAGATCGCGCTCAAAAGTGGGAAGCCTGCTGAAAAGCAAGAAGTCGGAGAGGCCTTTATTGTGCATAGGGAGTTCAAATTAGACGTTATTGATTTTAAGGCAGTCAATGAACGATTGTGTGCGATCCGTATAAAAGCCAAATTCTCTCAAATATGGCTGATAAACTTACAACCCTTGATCAAAGAAAATGATGAAAAACGAAGGAAGTGTTCTACAATCAATCATCTGGAAAAACTAGTTGACTCGTTGCCTACAAACGACACAAAAATAATTCTGAGTGATTTCAACGCTAAGGGTCGTAATGAGCTATCTCATCGGGGAACGACTGGATATGGACAACGGCAAGCGCCTGATTGGATTTGCATGTAGCAGAAATCTAGTCATACGTTCGACTTGCTTCCCACATCGACGCATACATAAAATGACCTGGGATGGCAACACACAAAACCAGATCGACTATGTTCTGGTCCAACAACAATGGGCATATTTGACGTCCTTACATACCGAGGAGTCAATTGTAACTCGTATTACTTGATCAAATCAATCTATCGATTTCGTATGTCAAAGGCGTATTCGATGAAGATCGGTTCTCTACAGAAAGGAAAGATGGGCATCATATTTCAAGAACCTTCTAAATCTTCCGCACAGCTCCAAACATCGGAGTTCTATAGATATTCCCGGAGAGCTTCCATTGGCCCCACCAACTGTGCATGAAGTTTATTCCATCATCAAAGCCCACAAGAATAATATAACACTGGGCATATATTAGATTCCATGGAGCTTATTAAATATGATGGCAGCGGTGTTTAGAAAGCCATTCATAAAGTCATCCAGCATGTTTGGCGAAAACTGTAGAGGCATATCACTAATTTGTACGGCGTACAAAATATTTTTAAAGATCGTAGAAAATAAAATCAGATCATACGCCCAGTATTCTTGAGGAGTATCAAGGTGGCTTTAGAGCAGATAAATCGACGACAAACCAATTGTTCACAGTCAAGCAGGTACTTATTGTGAGTTCAACATAGACGCATACCAAATTTTCGTTGACTTTAAGTAAGCATATGACAGTATTAATCGTAACTCACTGTTTCGAATAATGCTTTGCTCTGCTTTCCCAGCCAAATTAGTCCGTCTTACCAAAATAACAATGACATCGACAATCTCCCAAGTCCGCATTAATAACCAACCCATCGATGTCTTTGACACAAATAACAGAATAAAGCAGAGAGATGGGCTGGCTCCATTGCTATCTAATTTGGCCTTGGAATACGTCATAAGAAAGCTACCTGTCGATACAAGAGGTACGTTATTATACAAGTCGGGACGTTAACAACCGCCAAAGACCTTTCCCCCTAATTAATGAGAATAAAACTCTTGAAGCAGTCTAGGTAAAATACTTCAAATACACAAAATATCACACTTGGCGAAAACAATATCGAAAATATGGGCAAATTTGTGTATTTAGGCGCCAAAATAACGAGAACTGGTAATGAAAGAGATGAAATACGCCAAACAATACAGCTCGGAAGTAAAATATTTTATTCAGCAGTTTTTTTTCGGATTAATAGCGCCTAAAATAAATGAAACAACCATGAGTTGTATGAAATGTATGAAATTTTTGACGAACCGGAGGTCTCAACGATTATAAGACTGCGGAAGCTGCAATGGGCTGGTCACGTGAACCGTATGGACGAACAACGGACCCCTAAAAAGGTATTGGTTGGGATAACTGAAGCGCGTAAACTAGTCGGAAAACCAAGGAAATGCTGGTTTGACTCAGTCGACAAAGACAATTCATCGCTGGCCCGAACGCCTGAAGTGCTACGAAGAAGAAATCTGCTTCTGCATAAAAAGACGAATATTTATGTTTAACAAGTGCCTAAATCAGATAAAGTGAAAATGAGTGTATGCAGTTTTCTTACATGTAATTCTGGAGTAGCTTCTGAGATTTAAAAACTTATTTATTTATATAATGTTTGAAGCATGAATTAGAGCCAAACCGGAAGAAATGATTATTCAAGTATATAAAAACAGAAACAGGGACAACTCTCAAACTGTGTTAGAATTTATGAATTTTGAAATTAGAAACTATTGCCAAAGTGATATTTTGCCATGTCTTTTTTCAAGCAATGGACTATAGTACTCATTTTAATATGATTTTATAATAACCCACTGATTTGAGGATCAACATGTATCTACTAAGAGTAGTCTACATAGTAAGGATAAATTTTTTAATCAAAATAGAGTGTAAGTTTAAATGTGGGTTTGAGAAATTTTGTGATTTAATTGCATTGCAAAAATCTTAATATAGTTAATGGGACTTGTGCGAGAGCTTCCTATAAACTCAAAAGTAGCTTCGTGTAGTTCTAGGGTATGGTAATATATATATATATATATATATATATATATATATATATATATATATATACACACATATATATATATATATATATATATATATATATATATATATATATATATATATATATATATATATATATATATATATATATATATATATTAATTTTTTTTCGCTGATGAAAGCAGGATTAAGGAAAGATGGGCATCATATTTCAAGAACCTCCTAAATCCTTCGCCGAGCTCTAAAACATCGGAGCCTATAGATATTCCCGGAGAGCTTCCATTGGCCCCACTAACTCTGAAGCGCCCGTCTTCGATGAGACTTCAGTGGAGCTCATTAAATATGTTGTCCACAAAGTCATCCAGCACATTTGGCAATATGTACATATGCCGAACGAATGGAGCCAATCAATTCCCTATCCACAAAAAAAAGTGACAAGCTACAGTGCGAAAACTATAGAGTCGTATCACTACTTTGTACAGCGTACAAAATATTTTCGAAATTCTTAGAAAATAAAATCAGATCATAAGCCAACAGTATTCTTGAGGAGTATCAAGGTGGCTTTAGAGCAGGTAGATCGACGATGGATCAATTATTTGCAGTCAAGCAGGTACTTGAGAAATGCTGGGAGTTCAACATACACGTGTAGCAAATTTTCGTTGACTTTAAGCAAGCATACGACAGTATTGATCGTAACGTACTGTACCAAATAGTGCTTTGCTTTGGTATCCCAGCCAAATTAGTCCGTTTTACCAAAAGAAGGATGACGTCGACGACCTCCTTAATATATAAAATTCTCATGTCACGGTGTTAGAAGTTGAACTCCTCCGAAACGGCTCGACCGATTTTCGTGAATCTTAGCGTGCATATCGGCTAGGGTGGAGAATCGGACAACATCTATTTTTCATCCCCCTAAATGGTAAGGGTGTTCCACCTCAAAATTTTTTTAACAAAATTTTTTGTTTTGATTTTTTTTATTACAGCATACAAAAATATGTACATACAACCCTAAAATTTCACCCCTCTACGATCAACCCCTATTTTTTATTTGTCAATTAAAAACTTTAATTTTTTTTGCATGAATTTTTTTTATTTTGTTATGATTTAGAATACAAAATTTCATATTATTCTGAATTTTTCACCCCTCTACGATCCACCCCTATTTTTTATTTGTTAATGATAAACTTTAATTTTTTTAACAAGAATTTTTTTTTAATTTTCACTCTTATACGATCAATCCCTATTTTTCCATCACGATTTTTTTTCAATTCAATTTGATCTCCCGCCCTCGCCGGTCGACAACTGATCAACTATCAATCGAACAAATACTGCTCTATTCTGAAGTTCCACGGTATTTTAAATGGGGTCAATCGAAAAAATGGATGCCCCGCAAGCAAGGGACACCAGTTGATGCGTGCCTCGGTTTATTCAAATCAAATAGTTTGGCATACTGAGTGCTTTTATCTGCGACTGTTGTTGGTTAAAGTCACCGGACCATTGTCATTTCAAGATATACGTAAGGTAGATGGACAATAGTATCCTCCGTATAAAGATGCATGCCTTGCTCTAGGCTTGCTACAAGACGACAATCATTGGGACAGAATGCTTGCTGAAGCAGCATTAAACTGCACAGGAATACAAATTCGTCTACTATTTGCTATAGTACTGACTACATGTTTCCCGGCCCGAGCACAAATGTTGTGGGATAATCACAAAGATTCAATGATCGTACAAGGTGCAACGATCTAACGATTCAGTGATGCAATGTACAATGAAGCATTGATTGCTATCGGGATTTTTGCATTGCTATTGCGAATTTTTCAATCAGTCATTTCAGTATGGGCTCACCGAATCGAAGTGCATCTTATTTACTCAACACAGATATGAATCGTGAACGTCGCAATGTTCCACTACTAAATGATGAACAAAAAATTATTTACGACCGCATCATGCTGGCAGTTTCGGCAGGACAAGGAGGATTCTTTTTTTGGATGCACCAGGTGGAACTGGCAAAACATTCCTTATTTCGATACGATCAATAAACGGCATCGCATTGGCTGTTGCATCTTCTGGCGTTGCAGCGACTTTATTAGATGGAGACAGAACAGCTCATTCAGCATTTAAGCTGCCGTTGAACATTCAAAATAATCCAGATGCAGTGTGCAACTTAAAAAAACAATCGTCTATGGCCACAGTGCTGAAACAGTGTAAAATTGTTATCTGGGATGAACGCACTATGCCACACAAACATTCGCTTGAGGCATTGGATAGGACACTAAAGGATATAAAAAACAACGATAAACTATTTGGCGGCACTTTGTTACTCTTTTCAGGTGATTTCAGACAAACACTTCCCGTTATTCCACGTTCAACGTACGCTGATGAAATCAACGCTTGCTTAAAATCATCGCGACTATGGCGTAATGTTGATAAAGTACAACTGACGGTGAACATGCGCGTTCAAATGCTTCAGGATCCATCCGCCGAAACTTTCTCTAAACAACTGTTAGATATTGGCGATGCGAAAGTTGCTGTACATGAAAGTACTGGATGCATAAAATTATAGACGGACTTCTGCACAATCATCGACTCGCAAAATACTCTTATCGATCACATATTTCCCGATTATTCTGCTTCGTAACTTAAACCCGCCACGGCTGTGTAATGGCACACGATTAGTCATTAAAAACCCACCACGGCTGTGTAATGGCACACGATTAGTCATTAAAAAATTAATGAAAAACGTTATTGAAGCCATCATCTTGAATGGCAAGTTTCAAGGCGAAAACGTTTTGCTGCCACGAATCCCTATGATTCCTACTATTGAATTCAAATGCACTCAATTCCCAATTAGATTGGCATTCGCTATGATGATCAATAAGTCACAAGGCCAGACATTGTCTGTATGTTGGTTAGATTTGGAAACACCATGCTTTTCCCATGGACACCTATATGTGACATGTTCTCGGGTGGCAAAAACATCCAGTTTGTTTGTGTTGGCTAAAGACGGACTAACCAAGAATATTGTACACTCTATTGCGCTGAGAGATTAATTTTTTTTTCAACTGCCATAATATGAATAATTATTTTTGATTTTTAGATCGCTATCAAGAATTATAATTTAAAATATATTCGTTACTTTAAAAAAGATTAATTTATTAACCTGAATAAAGCATACTTTTATTGTTTATAACGCTTTCGATTATAAGTACATCCCCGCACACTTATAGTAGATAGTTATTTTTATTGAACTAAAAAAATGTTTCCTAGAAATAACATACATGGCAAAACAACGTTTGCCGGGCCAGCTAGTATATATATATATATATATATATATATATATATATATATATATATATATATATATATATATATATTTATATATATATATGTATATATATATATATATATATATATATATATATATATATTTATATATATATATATTTATATTTATATATATATTTATATTTATATATATATTTATATATATATATATATATATATATATATATATATATATATTATATATATATATATATATATATATATATATATATATATATATATATATATATATATATATATATATACGAGGGGCGTTTGAAAAGTCTGTGCAAAGTCCGAGAGATGGAACCACAGGTGCGCATAGAGATCATGATTAGTTAGTAGCATCTCTTGAATGAACGCACATCAAGTTTCAGCCATATTGATTTATTTCTTTTTGTTTGACATTCGTGTGAATCAAGGAAATCGAGTGCACGCACCAGCACACTCCACAGCAGTTGTCGCAAAATTAATGGAAATAGGATTCCAACTCGTTTCACATCCTCCCTATTTTCCAGAATTGGCTCCCTCGGACTACTATTTGTTCCCCAATTTGAAGAAAAATTCTATATTTTGCGACCACAACTGCTGAGGCAGAGCATATTTACTAACTAGCACCTGCAATCGAGGAGCTGTCAAAATGAAAAGAGAGGCAAATAAACGTGTAAAAGATGGATTAAAGTTTACCTTGTGTTGGTCAAATTGCAAGCAAATTCAAGTTTTTGTTTACCATACATACACACTTTTAGTCTAATTCTCTCTACTCCATAAGTACCGTAGGAAATAAAATTTGTTCTAATTGCAGCTGCTATTTAGTAGATATGCTCTGGCTGAGGTGTGTGCTGGTGCTGCACTCGACTTCCTTGGTTCACACGAATGCCAAACACAAAGAAATAAACTTGGTGTGCGTTCATTCAAGAGATGCTACTAACTAATCATGATCTCTATGCGCACCTGTGGTTCCATCTCTCGGACTTTGCACAGACTTTTCAAACGCCCCTCGTATATATATATATATAAATATATATATATATATATATATATATATATATATATATATATATATATATATATATATATATATATATATATATATATATATATATATATATAAAATACAAAATCGGAAAAAAACTCAAATAAAAACCCTCGGAAATTACAAATTACATCTTTTTCTACAATGTTATTTTTCGCAATAATATACCTCATCAAATTATCTGAATTGGTAAGTGCGCAACATGATAGCGAATTTCAGTGAATCATCTGCAAATCGGCTAAATTATTGTTTCTTTGATGGATATACGAGGAGCATCCAAATATAAACGAAGCCTTTATTTTCGAAGACTTAGGATGCGGGTCAAAGATAGGCGGAGTGTCGGGAAGAGTAGGAGGAACGCTTCTAGATGACTCAAGGTCAAGCCGACCGCCCCACTAGTTTATTTCGTTGTCCTCACAATGAGCGAAAAAGGGGGTCATCTTCGTTTGCGCAACGTATCATAATAAATTTTTTAATGAACGAGGGCGTTATACGAGCCGGAATTCGGGACCGAGTGCGTGCACAGCTTTTATGGCCACGGGTGAAAGCACTACACTCCCAAGTCAAAAAGGGCGTCTATGGAGTGGAGAAAAGAAGGTATCATAAAAAAACAAAACTCGCTTGGCAGCCGGTAAGGTAATGTCAATGGTTTTGCTCGTTAAATTCCTTCACGTTCGGCGCACAATAAACTTTACTAACTACTGTGTATCTCTTTAGCAGGTTTGAGCTGCATATTATAGGTCAAAAAGACGCCGTCAACCCATCCGAAGCGCCCTGCTCTTGTACGACATTGCAGGACCCCACACTGCAGCCCTAACAACCCGAAGATTGGATGAAATGCATTGAACTACACTTAATTACCCTCCCTACAGCTCTGACCATTCACCTTGCGATTTTCATATGTTTGGGGCTCTCAAGGAAGCACTTGGAGGAGAGCGTTTTGCGAACAATCAACAGATTGAACAGTTTGTGCCCAATTGGTAGACTACCCGCCCGAAGTCGTTCTTTAAAACGGCATGAACAGACTACCTATTCGATCGGAAAAATGCAATACAATGGAGGGTTACTATGTAGAAAAATAACTATTATGTGTGTTTTCCTCTTAAATGCAAATAAATTGATCCTCGTATTCAATTAAATATTGCATTTTATTTGTCAATTCAAACTTGACACTCGACCGTGTTTTATGGTTGCGGGTTAAATAATAAAATATATTAATAAAGCAACAAGTATACTTTAGACAGTATTTCAACAACAAATCATACATTTTTATAGACATAACTGATGTATGTGCACCATTACGATTTAAGAAATAATTTTAATATCTAATCGAAGTCCGATTTTGATAAGACTTCCCTTTTCACCACTTTCTCACCATATACATTTCACTCAATTTATTTTTTGTAATCAATAAAATTGGTAATCGCACTTTCACTTACCATTAACAGCCTTATTTCCTTGGCAATGGTTGAACCGGTAAAAAAATTATTCACTGCGGAGAAAATTTTTCCTTCCAACTTGATGGTACTTTCAAATGCAAATGCGCCAACTGTTGTGCGCAAATATTCACACTCTATGAAATTCTATAGTTTATATAGTATGTAGATGCTTTGGTGTTCTCTTTGTCACGTAACTACTTCACTGTAATGGGAAATCACCACCTAAAAATATAAAAATAAAATAAATACACATATCTTTTTCAGTAAGCACAATATCGAGGAACCGTAAGATAATTTGAGCATTTAAAATCAAGTAGCCCAGTGAGGCATCATCAAGTGACTAATTAGTGGGAAACACCTTATAAGAGTACCATTTAATCATCTGGTCTGACCGTTCTAACAGTTGAAGCTCATATAAACTATGAATGCTTTCTTTGCATTATTTGATGCTTCGAAACATTTATCAATACACTAGGACGAAGTGATAATATGTACTGGTATTATGAAAGTATTGCATACGTACTCTTATATTGTGTATTTATTGGATTTGATTAAGTTATCGATTGGTTAAACGATTTTCCATATTTGTTTGTTGTTTTGTTGAATAGAAAGATACTTAAGGTGTATTACTTTTGTTTCTGGTGGGGATGACAGAAAATAATTACTGAAAAGTTGATTGGAAGGTAGAGCTGGTGTTGTTAAATATTCTGTTAGCCTGATCCAATTACTTTCTTCCTACAAACGTCATATTTTATAATTACGAGTAGATAAGGGGTTTGTTTTTATTTTTGTAACAATATTTCTGGTATTTTAACTTGAGCTCCGCTACATTTGATAAGACGAAAGAAAAGCATTCTTATTATATGACATATGGGTTCAAATGACTCGATGAGCTTACTACCTTCCATCATAGACGCATCCGGGAAAATTTGTAACTTAAGTTGTTATAAATTACAGATGGACTTTTAACAGTTCCTAAGTTAATTTCGGAAATGTGGTAAAGTATCTAGACTATAAATCAATTATACAAGCAAAAATTTGCTACCGATTTAAAACCTATCATCTGAACCCTTCTATGCAGGTAACACTGTTTTAAGACCTGGTTTGGAAAGTTTTCTCCAAGACCTCTCATACAATACCATGAACATCTTTGATAAAAAAAATTGGTATAAGGATCACTCCCCTGTATTGGGGAGACGCCTTTAATGACCATTGCTAATTTTTTGGATACCCAATCTTTCAAGACGGCATTATTTTACATTCACCTACCAAGTTGGCTGTTTGTAGCTATTATAGTTTCGCAGAATTATTATTGCAGTAGCAGACAGAGCGACAGACGGACAGCCAGGTCAATAGGGGTTTGTAACATAGTACAAAACCTTAAAAAGTTTGTGGACTCTAGGGCCGGAAGTCGAAGGGTTCAACCAGATTGCGATACGACTATCGTGTAGCGCGATTTTCAGTTCCAAACAGAAGCGCACTGCGACAAGATTTGCAAAAGGTCTTCAGGCATGCGCAGAACTGATATGCTTAGTTGAAGGTATGTCTTTGCCAGGAATACGAATGTTCCGTTTTGTTTAAGACAATCATTAGGAATCTACGCCTGGCAAATATGCAAAGAGCGGTGGCATTATTGTTACTAACGTGAAAGAAAAAAATCAATCTAATTTAAAATCTATACAATTTTATGTATGAAGTAAGAGTTCCTTCTTCATCAGTGTTCAACTTTAGTCACATAGTTAAATACTGATGAGAAAATAATTATCCTCAAAATACGTTCGTTTTAAATTAAATACACTTGCTTCTTATCATTCACGTTGCAGAAACAACCTAAAAAAAGTAATACTGAAAAACGCAAAACAACCAAAAATTAAAATAATTTAAAATATTAAATTGCTAGCACAGACACCAAAGATAATATAAATTACGTAGCGTTATAGCCTGAGATTTTCATAATTTCACCTACTTATAAAATCTTTCCTATAAGCATTACTATCTTCATATTATCAGCTCATATTTCATTTAAGGTGACTGTCATTTTATTGCCGCATCAATGATTAGATTGAAAAAATGCAAAGAATATTTCAAAAACTGTAGACACATCGACAGACAAAAAAACGGCATTCACTTGGGTTTACTTTAAACCTTCCGCCTTATTTGTGCGCTTTACGCAAGAAACTTCCATGCATGCCAGCATAAAATGTCCAAATTATGTGCGCCTGCGCGAGTATCACAAAAACTTCCAACCCGAAAATTATCATATATAGTAAACTGGTTTTAGGAAAAATCACAAATCCTTGCGCAAAGTCGCAGTGTGTGCACTTCCATTTAACCATGTCTAAATTGCGATAGTCGCGCGACTATCTTGTCGTAGCTGTTCTATCCTTAAGACCGCATTGGATTGACCTTAAAGTGCATTGTGGGTGCCTGACACCCAACAACATTTTCAAACACGCAGAGATCTTAGAGTATCGAACGAAATCGGGTATGTATCGCCATCTACCATTAGTTCAGATCACTGACTTCAAGGAATGTAACTTTGAAGGAGATATTTTAAAGTACATTCCATAATTTTGTTTGTTTGTGTTTAAAATATTCCATAGCGGCAGAGCAAATCAGCATAGAAATCGTCAGGGTGTCGGACACCCAAGTGATTCCTAAGAAGTATGCACTTTAAGGGTTAAGAAAGGAATTGACTTTATTATTTTTGTTTTGAATAAGATCTAGAAGGTTAGCGTTCTTTTTGCAGGATCTTTGATGCTTAAGATTCGTAAAACAAAAATTGGACGAAAACTAAAGAGAAAACGTAATTTATTTTAGTCAGTCGACGTGAAAGGAAAAAGAAGTACACATGTCATAGCATGTCATAAGTACTACTCCTTCACAGTAGGGTTGCCAATAAATAGAATAATAACAACTTCATATATTAGAAACTAGATAGCGACACCTAACACACATGGAAAACGTTGTACAGTTTATATCTTTAACATAATCGAACCATCAGGTTTGTATTTTACTCGTCGGTAATAGTACTAAATTCCACATGTTGTTCTTCTCAAAAGCCAAGATTTCTTTCTTCATTCCACTTATCCATTTGTCGGAGTGTCTACTCTTCATAGCTTCGGGATAGTTATTTGGATTAAAATCCTCCTTAAACGCTCTGTCAGACATGCCATGGCTGGTAACGACGAACATTATAGAGTACTTTGTAGTCATCAAGTCTCACCGGTTGTCGAATCACTCGTACCGGACATTGAGTCGCTAAACCCCCTTCCGGAGTATCGCTGTCGGCTATGGACAAATCCGGGTTACCGTGAGAGATGTGACTAACTTCCCCGTCTTGACTGGCCTCATCTTTACAAGACTCCTCACCGTACTGTTGAAGTTCGAATTCAATGGTATTGTTCGTTATGCACAGCTTTCCTGGACAGAAATCAACGTCACGCATTCTCACCAAACGATGCTTAGATGGCACCTAAACTTTGTCGCTGTCTTTGTCATTCACGAAATGTCCGAGAACTGCCTTGTCCTCGAGTTCCGAGAGCAATTTCTAAGGAATAGTTACATAGCATTCCGATCCAAAGAATCGTAAGAAGACAAAACTGTCAAAAGCCTTTCCAGTCCACAACTCAAGTGGTGTTTTATCTAAAACACTTGACTTCCCCAAGCGATTAATCAAAAATACTACTGTATCACATGCGTGAGCCCAAAATGTTTTCGATAGTTTGTTGATGGAGAGCATTGAACGAGCTAGTTCGACGACGTGTCTGTTGGCTTGTTCTGCGACACGATTTTGTTCAGAATTGTAAGGACCTGACAGACGAAATTTGATGCCACGTTTTTTAGCTGCGTCAACACTGCAGCACACTCAAACTAAGTCCCACATTCCGAACGAAAAAATTTCCTTGTATGGCCCGCAATATTGCACTCGTTCAGGCGTGCTTCCAAATGGAGAGCAACTTCTGATTTTTCTTTAATGAAAAGTATGCGAATGTATCGAGAATAGTTATCTTTAAAGGTCACATAATATCGAAAGCCATTAATCGAATCTATCGACATTGGACCATTTAAAAAGACATTAATCAGTTCATCGACAGTCTGCGGACGATCTCAACGCGAGTGGAACGGTTTACGGTGTGATTTACAGAGAACGCAGCCATCACAAAATGACGCAGTACCGACACGGGACAATACAAGCGTTCGTGCCAGCTTTGGAGTACTTTTTCAATTGTAGCGAGGTTAGATTCCACTGGTGAATCCTGAACACAAAGACGAATATTCATGATGTACGCAGGGCCGATGAGCTTTCCAGTTATGGCTAGTTCATCGGCTCGTATAATTTTCACGCCGTTGTGATTGAATGTAATCGCATTTCCATGCTTGATTGCCTATCTAATATAGAACAAGTTGAGTAAGCAGGAGAGTGCTCCTACCAGAAGGTCTTTGTAAACATCCTAGGGTTAAAAGCAAGTTTTCTAATGGCGTGAATCGATAACTTGAATTATTCATCCAATACTTAGATATGAAATCGTTCAACTTTATACAAAAGATGCACAGTTTCTTTCATAAGCACAGTGCAGCCACCATTTTAATCCCGCTTAAATGATTTTTCTGAATGCTCGGCCGATTGAACATGTTCAAGTTAAACACTATTCCTTAAATTTTCATGAAAATTGTAAGAAAATAAAAGTACCTAAGTCAATTTTAAATATATATAGGGTTTTCCAATAGGAGGTGTTATTTTGAATAGATCTTCTGATTTAACACCCTGCGACTTCTTCCTTTGGAGCCACGTGATAAAGAAGGCCTATGCCAATAGCCCAGCGTCAATTCAAGATCTCAAAGATGAAATTTGTGAGGCTATCGAGGACATAGGGTAGCCACTTTGCGATTTGGTAATGGAAAATTTCATGAAGAGGATATGGTCCTGTAAGCGTGTCGTAGTAGTTATTTGCCCAATGTTAGTTATTGCTATTAACGGCATATCTTCTTCTTTATGATGAACTAAACATTCGATCTTTTTTTTTTTTAAATGGCATTTTTCTTTTAATATTAAAATAACACCTCTTATTGGAAAACCCTATATGAACCATAAACACGTGTTATCGTTGTTGTAATTCCATATAATTGAAATGGCTATAACTCACTTGATTATAATTCAATCTCAATTAAATTTTGTGAACGTATATATCTTATGTCAGTCTATATAATTGCAAAATTTCAAGAAATTTAAAGTTACCGTTTTGATTTTATGGGCAAAAATGTAAAATCTACAAATCGTACTATTATTAACAAAGTTGAGCGAATTTCAATTTCTAAGGTATTTGTTGCCCTTGTACTCATAAAGGTCCACATTCGTGATAATTTTCAGATTTTTCGGCTGAAAGGTGTCCAATCGCGCGGGGGGGGGGGGGGGGACACAAATTTTGGGTACATTTTGCCTTCCCGTGGACCCCCTAATTCATGAAATGATTTTTTTATTTCAGATTCTAAAAGTTCTAATCAAGACCTTTCATTTGATACCCCACTCGACAACCTTTGATTAAAAAAAATTTTTAAGGGCCAATTCGTTATTTGGGGGGACCCCCTTAAACATTTTTTAAATTTTTGTCAAGGCCTTAACTTTTGAGAGATCATCACTTCTGACCTTTTCACAAAGTTTGAGCATTCTAGCTTCTATAGTTTCTGAGGAAATCAGCTGTGACGCACGGACAGACGGACAGACGGACGGACGGACAGACGGACAGACAGGCCGCGAAACTAGTAGGTCTTTGTAAAAAATTTTTTTACAAAGACCTAAAAATTGATGGCGAGCCTCGGGTACGTACCAAACAACATTCAAAGTCGCAAGCGACCATCTTTCACCGACTCGTATCTGGATGTTAATTTTTACTGATCCGTATGCAAGAATAATGTCTTTGCCAGCTGTGTGAATACGTTGCGGGATATGAAACTTCTCGAACGTAGCCAACTGCTGTCTATTTGCCGTCATATGATGCGTTGTGCCAGAATCTGAAACCCAAAAGTCTTCAGATGCGATCTCTGCATTGACTGCCAAGCCCTTTTCGATGAACGAACCTGGCTTGCTGCTTTTCAAAGTTTATTTATTTATTTATTCCATCTAACAGACTGAACAGAATCCAATAATAAAATGGAACGCAAAGAATAAATACAGCAATATTTGAATGAGAAAATAATAAAATGACGATAATTGTAAGTTAAATTAGTAGTAAGTCTCTAAGTTTTTTCTTAAATACTATGTAAGAAGAGGAGTAAGAACCAAGCTCGAGATTATTATGATTTCGTACGATTCTTTAAATTGGTGAATGAAAATACAAATCAGTTCTAGCATATTAGCCCAGTCATATTAGGGCTTTCACCTCGGAATGAAAGATAATAAGCTGCAAATTGGTATGAACCTTTGTTTTGTCATTCTAAATGTTGTCTCAAAAGTCACAATCGTTATCGTGTCCGCGTCTCAAGATATTCAAGGTCAAAGGTCACAAAAATCGGTTTTTCGCGAATATCTGGCTTCCTATCGGTTAAATGAGATTTGCATTTATTATAAAAGTTGTAGGCTATAAAATTCCCTACAACTTTTGTTTAAACTTTTTTTTCATACGACCAACCGTTTTGAAGGTAGAGCGCGAAGAGTGCACATCGTACAGTCATATACGGCCTAATGCAAGGTCAAGCGTGAGTTATGGTTATCAGTACGTTATAAAGTCAATTATTTACTTGGAAATTATAATTATTAAACAATGCCTATTATTTATGTACTAACTATTAATTATTTATATTTAATTAAAGTAAGTAACTTGATTATTTATATATAATTATTCATATTTAACTATTTAAGTATAAAATATTATTAATTCTGGATTATATATTTTAGTTTTATTTTAAGTTAAAATGATAGTAAGAGTATATATTTTACACATATTTTTATTTATTATTAAATACGGCATAATATACATTTATCAAAATGTGAGTTCAAATATCAAAAGTATCTTTGTTGATTTTAATTGTAATGAAATTGGAAATGGAAGCTAATTATCTTCTTCTTGTTCGTCGTCTTCTTCTTCTTGTCGCTCAAAAATGTTCGATTCATTGTCATCATCCTCATTATCTGTCATGTTCATCTCCAAACCTTCCAGAATATCGGGATCATATGTATTTTCTTCATCGGGATTACTTGGATACAGTGAAGCGTTGAGGCAAGCTTGTCCGTTGCACTGGCCACAAGCTAAAGAACATTGTAGCCCTGATTTTCTGCATCCACAGCGGGAACCACAACCATTTTTGCAATTGCAAAATATTACGTTTAGTAGTTCGGCTGGTGCTGGAGGTAATAACGTTCGTATGGGCTCCAGGATTTCATTTTCAAGCATCCAGCCCCATTCTTTAGGTTCTAAGTCCTTCCCTAACCACGTTTGAATCTGGTAGTAGACACGTTTTATGTGTTGATGAGCTGCTACACTTGTTGGTGGAAGTGTTGACAGTTGTACAGGTTTATTTAGTTTTGTAAATTTGATGAATTGCGTGTAGCGGAAATGATCAATGTTGTCCTCAGATTTTGGAGCATTATATAATGCCAACAAGATGCGCACTCCATTTTCTAATAATGTTTGTTTTGGGCAGTTTTCTTGTTGAAATACTTCCACCAGTTTATCTAAATCAGGAATTTTTTCCAATGCTCTAGTAACAGTTTTTTTTCCTTTTTTAAATAGCGCAGAAGTCGTGTCACAGCCACTGAATGCGTGTAAAAATAAAATGTGCTTTTTAGTACGAGGATATTGGTCAAAACTTTTAGTAGAATATATTTGTGTTTTGACAAGTATTTCCAGGTATATAAGTATTGAGAAATTTACGCGTTTTAAAGAAAAGATATATAATGTCGTGTTAACTTAAAATAAAACTAAAATATATAATCCAGAATTAATAATATTTTATACTTAAATAGTTAAATATGAATAATTATATATAAATAATCAAGTTACTTACTTTAATTAAATATAAATAATTAATAGTTAGTACATAAATAATAGGCATTGTTTAATAATTATAATTTCCAAGTAAATAATTGACTTTATAACGTACTGATAACCATAACTCACGCTTGACCTTGCATTAGGCCGTATATGACTGTACGATGTGCACTCTTCGCGCTCTACCTTCAAAACGGTTGGTCGTATGAAAAAAAAGTTTAAACAAAAGTTGTAGGGAATTTTATAGCCTACAACTTTTATAATAAATGCAAATCTCATTTAACCGATAGGAAGCCAGATATTCGCGAAAAACCGATTTTTGTGACCTTTGACCTTGAATATCTTGAGACGCGGACACGATAACGATTGTGACTTTTGAGACAACATTTAGAATGACAAAACAAAGGTTCATACCAATTTGCAGCTTATTATCTTTCATTCCGAGGTTGACCCCTTTTTTTACCTAATATGACTGGGCTATATGGGATAACGAAATAAGAGCTCATCCGAGATGAACGAAATGTTTGCCGGAAACGTAGCTCAGAAACAGGTTGAGTAGTCAGACCTACCAGAAGGGTTTTGTACCCAACTTCTCAGAAATGCAGTCACCAGCAACGAATAAATTCAAAAAATATGTCAAAGCGATGTGCAAGTTTCAAAGAAAATCCATTGTATTTCTATTTTCAACGGTCGCCATTTTGTTGCAAACCACTAAAATTTGAAAATTTCAAGAATATCAAATCAAAATTGCCGTAACTGATTCGATGGAAAGTCCATAAAATACCAAAATCATATGATGTTATGGTTGTTGTCATTGGAGAAATATCAAATGGCTATAACTTCCGTGTATATCATTCGATTTTCACCAAATTTACAAAGTTTAAGGACCTTTGGCAGGACCTATACGATTTTATTGGGGAAAATGTGAACTCCGAATATCATAATATTATTAACAAAGTTGACCGAAGGTTTTGTTGTTGTTTTACTTATAATTTTTTTCGGATTACAGGTGTCCAATCGCGAGGGGGGGGGGACACAAATTGTTCGTGTATTTTCGCCTCCCTGTGCGCGCCTCGAAGTAAAAAGTGACAAATCAAGACCTGTTTTGAAAAGTTCTCATCAAGACCTTCCATTTGATACTCATATCGGCTACCTTTGAAGAAATGTTTTTTTTTTCGGGGGCCACTCCCCTATATGGGGAGACCCCCCTTGAATACTTCATAAAAATTATTTGTGGTTGGAATTTGAAGAGAGGACCACTTTACACATGCATACAAAATTTGATGTTTCTAGCTTAAGTAGTTTGCGAGAAAAAGTGCTGTGACACACGGAAGGACGGACAGACAGGACGCGATTTTAGTAACGTTTTGTAAAATTATTTTACAAAACCTTAAATATATTTAATGGGACTTGATGGTAGCAGAGTTTATACAAAAAACATTGGTTAAAATAAGTCCGTCGGGATATTAGAGATGGAAGAGATAGAAAGGATAAACGACTTTCACAGGGCTGATACGGCAAATTAAACTTAAGGAAAACAAAACGCGTAAACTTTCTTTGGAATGTTTCTAAAGAAGACACTAGATAAGAATATCGGGGGGACCAGTTAACAGAACAGTATTAAAGAAAGGGCGAACAAGACAAACAAATGGGCGGATAGAAGAAGAGATGCGATCAAATTTATGTACATGCCTAAGGATAAGCCCGGAAACTCTAGACGCCTTAATAATTACATTTAAAATATGTGCATCAAATTTGAGTTTTGGATCAAAAGTTACTCCAAGGTCTTTATGCCTGAACACTTCACATATTATTAAAATTTATAGGAGAGTCCTTGAGAGAAAAAGTCATTTTGTGGCATTTGGTAATGGTAGCATACAGATCAGTTTGGAGGAGCTGAAATTCGAAATGGGATTTGACTGCTCGAAATACTTTGAAGTCATCAGCAAGAGGCAAGAGGAATTAATTACAAAGGGGTGATCATTTATGAACAACAGAAGATGATATCTCGAGATGCCAAGAGCTTCAAGCTCACGACAAAGAAGAAAATGATTCATTGTGTCAAAGGCTTTGGAGAAATCTGTGAAGATTACATCAACTTGCAGTGGTTATCCAAAGCTCTTGCAATACCTTTTATGAATTCAATTAAATTAGAGGTAATGGAGTATTTTTTGAGAAAGCCATGCTGCTCTGGAGCAATAATAGGAGCTAATGAGTTTGACAGTCGATTATGAACCAGTCATTCAAGTAACTTTGGAAAGCAGGAAATTAAGGAAATAGGGCGATGATTAGAAACTGACGTAGGATCACCAATTTTAAAAATGAGCACCATATTAACGTTTTCCAAGGGTTAGGGAAAGTTCCATTACCCCAACTTAGATTGAAGACGAGAGATAAAGGAAAACTTAGCGATGAGGCTAACGACTTCACAAATACATATGTTTGGCAAACCATCTGGCCCAGGGCTGATATTAGGATCAAGAGCATTGATCAAAGATTCGACTTCAGATACACCTGTACAAATAAAGGAAATTGGGAAGGGAAGGGGATTAGGTAAGACAACAGGATGCACAGCTGCAACGGGAGGAGAAAAAGTCGAAGAGAAAAATTGGGCAAATAAGTCAGTAACCTCTGTACCATTCCAACTGACCTTACTAGGACTGGAAGAAGAGGATTTTAGCTACCTAATATAAGACCAAAAAGGCTTTGTATTGTTAGCCACAAGAGAACTATCCAGACTGCTGAAATAAGTCTTTAGAGCATATTATATATCTCTTTCTTGGCAATAGCACGCAGCCTGCTAAAATTAGCTCTAGTTTCAATAGTGCCGATTGTTTTAAAGACACGATTTGCTTGTAAGGCACTAAGCACTCGCCTTGTAAACCAAGGTTTTTGATTTACTTTACGGGATGTCAGAAGAGGTGTAAAACAGCGAATAAGGTTATGAATATATATGTAAAATTAATCAAAAGCAGCCTCACAATTCAGGTCCCTAAAGAAATCCAGCCAGTTGACTAAAAGTAATTCTGTAATAATAGCTTCATAGTTAGCTTCAAAAAAGTTAAATTTTGGAGTAGCACGAGGTTTGTTAAATTTAATTTCATCGACTACAAGATCTATAGATAAAGGTGGATGATGCCGATCAGGGGGAACATACGGATGTACGGCTTGAGATACAGATACGTAGCTAACTGGAACATTTGAAAGAACAAGGTCAAGGAGACGACCATTAGAATTGCGGATATGATTAAATTTAGAAAAGGAGCAATGAGATAGGAAAGATGACAGGGTTATAGAAAAAAGATCGACTGACGAGATAGAAGGAGTAGGATAATTCTCTTCCACTCTGATTTGTTGCTGATTTGTGGTGGTACTGATTTTTCTGCGGCTTCTGTAGTCTAGATTTTGCGAAGAAAGCACCAGGTGTCTGTGATATTCCCTGCATCAACGAATTCTCAATCGAGCGCAAGTTTCCAACGCAGAGCTTTGTCGCCTGTTCAGCTTCTGGAACGCGATACCAAGTTGAAAGATAGTACTTATACTCAGAAACAAGAGTTTTGAAAATACGATGATGCGGCAGGGACAACGGGAGTTGGGCATTCGGGTTGTCTTTCCGTAATTTCGTAAGTATGTCATCCAACACATTAGCTAGTTGGGAAGCATGCTTCGTGGCGGAAGTGGCGTCATCTTTCGTGATCTCGAAGAAATTATAGAACAACATGTACAGTCGCTGTAGAGACGATTGCTGAAATACCCATAGCAACGTTTCACAAATTTCTTTCGCCTCAGTTTTCCTGCGAACGTAGATGGCAGGTTCTTCATCGAGGACCGTGCCGAGCATACGAGCTGCGCACACGTTGCTTCGTTACCAGCTTTGGTAATCCCCGGACGGTTGCACGTTGTTCACCGGTACCGCCGGGCCTACTCGCGTGCCATCAACAATTCAATAAAGACACTGTTTTTTCAACCACGGTTCAATTTACCACTCCCATGTTTCCCACGATTCATCGTTTGCTAGTTTACGAATGCCAGCCACAATACGACTCCTACGATCCTTCGTTCTACGCTTTCACAACAGAGTCGCCAATTAAAAAAATAATCATAACTTCATATATTAGAAACCAGGTGGCGACAGCTAACACACATGGGAAACGTTGTACAGTTTATATCTTTAACAGGATCATTACTAACATATAAAGTGTGATTTCAACTAACGGAAAGCACGGATGTGTGCCCTGTAATTTTATAAGGTTAATATAGACGATGGGTTTTAGGACGATTTTCCGTCGGCCCTTGTTTTATTTTGTCCTTCGTCATACTGGTTTCGGCAGGTATCTGTCCGTTTTCATACGAGCAGGTGACAGAACTTAAGTTTGCATGCAAAATTAAATCCTGCTATCTCCTCGCACAAAAAGGAATAAATTGAAGCAATTGATCGATTGGATCGAGCTCAGAAGGCTGGAAAGAAGACTAGAATACTGATTATCTTAAATAACGATAAAGAATTGAAAGAAATTTTAACTCGACTGGCGGACTAATAGAAACCTCCAGCTCAGGATAAATTAACTGCAACCTCAACTCCATTTTTAGCCGGTTTCTAAACCATCAATTCGCTCAATTTCTATTTCAGAATAGAATCCTTCCGACCCTCCCAGCACGGCCGATGTGAAATATTTGCCTAGCACAACAAGTGAGCAGCAATCTACAAAAGTAACCCAATGCTAATGTGAAGAAACTACTCTTACAGGTAATCGTCCAAGGTTAATTCAAAAACTCGAACCACTACGGTTCTTCCAACAAAACAAACAATGTCACTTCATTTCAAGCCTCAAGTCCCAGCTGTGGAAGTATTATAGCGTTAGTTCTGCCTCACTAAGTTCACACAATGGGTTAAATAGTAATCACGATGAAGCAATTTCTTCTTCATCAACAAAGTTACATATTGATTTTATTGTAGCAACGATTCAGCTACTGTTATTGTCGTAATTATACCCGTGGAAGTCTACGCAGCGGGGCGCATCAACGCGAAATAACGAATCAACTTTAATTTTCTTGACAAATCCTGCTCACTGGTGGAACACATCAAGCAATTGCAATATTGGTCGCAACATTGCTCTTAACAAGAGTATGCAGATTTGCATCGATGAGATTCCAGTGGAGCTCATTAAATATGATGGCAGCAGTGTTCATAAAGCTATTACGAAAGCCATCCAGCACATTTGGTAACAAGAACCATGCCGAAAGAGTGGAGCCAATCAATTATATTCCCCATCCACAAAACAGGTGACAAGTTAAAGTGCGAAAAGTATAAAGGCATATCACTAATTCGTACGGTGTATAAATCATTTTCAAAGATCATAGAAAATAAAATCGGATCATACGCCAACGGTATTATTGGGGAGTAGCAATGTGGCTTTTGAGCAGGTAGATCGACAGTGGACCAATTGTTTGCAGTCAAGCAGGCACTTGAGAATCGCTGATAGATAAACATACACGTACACCAAATATTCGTTGACTTTAAACAAGCATATGATAGTATTGATCGTAACGTACTGTACCAAATAATGCTTTGTTTTGGTATCCCAGCCAAATTAGTCCGTCTTACCAAAATAACAAGGACGTTAACAACAATAACCAACTCACCGATGCCTTTGAAAAAAATATCGAACTAAAGCAACTTAGATGGGCTGGCCCCATTGCTATTCAATTTGGCTTTGGAATATATCATAAGAAGGCTACCTGTCGATACAAGAGGTACGTTATTATACAAGTCGAGCCTAGTGGTAACTTATACAGCCGACATCAACATTTTACCACGGTCGTTAACAACCGCCAAATTTATACAAATTTGTGATAAAACCTGTGCTATGCTATGGGTGTGAAACACGGGCACTAACCAAAGTATCCACATACATATTGAATGCCTTCGAATGATGGGTTCTCAGCCAAATAATTGGAGCGAAGCTAGACGGGGACCAATGGCAAATTCGCTACAACCATGAGCTGTATGAAATTTTTGAGCAGTCGGAGGTTCCAACGATTGTAAGAAGACGGAAGCTGCAATGGACTGGCCACGTGAACCGTATGGACGGTATTAGTTGGGAGAGCTGAAGAGCGGAGACCATTGGCGAAACCGAGGAAACGCTGGTCTGACTCGGTCGACGAAGATAGTTCATCGTTGCTCGGGTTTCGAAATTAGAGGACGCGGTCAATGGACCGAGATAGTTGGAGGCACTTGTTACAGGAAGTGAAGGTCTGAGAAGGGCTGTAGTGCTACGAAGAAGAAGAAGAACAGGTATGGAAAACTTACTAGAGAGCATAATACGAAACTTGCATTTTGTATTATACTATGTTTCCTTAAGAAAAAATAGAAGCTTCAAAACAGATTGGAGAGTATTGTTAGAAAGGGTTTCATAATGGAAGTCAGCAATTAAAGTGAAAAAAGTTAAATTAATGTTAACCTCACACCGAATTGCAGTTATGTTTTTGTAAAAGCAAAACAATTTTGAAGCAATTATAAAATAACGTTGTCTAAATATTTGAAAACGGTATTTGTATGGGATTGAGTAACTGTTTCTCTGTAGAAATTGATTTTGGCTTGATGCCTTGCCCTTTCTTGATATAAAATAATATTTAATTTAGTTGAATTATGAAAGAGTTGATAAGTTAAAAGAGATTTCGTTATGTTTCTGCTTGGAATACAAGACTTGCTTGCTTCCGTCGTCTTTGCGCAATTTGCTAAACAGTTGGCAAGTGTGAGATGACAGATCTCTGTATGTCAACCTCCACGAGATGAGTAGAAACGTCAGCGAATTTTTGTCCGGAATAAATGAGTCTTAGCGTTCAAATTGAACGAAAAAGGGAGTTTTCCGAGTTCAAATTCAACGCGAAAATGTTTAGAGAAAGAACCGATTTCAGAACGAAAGCGTACGAGGACGTTAGTGCTAGGACTGACACGGACTGCACGAGTCCTACAACATATACGAGCAAGGGCAAACGCTGGCAAAATGGAGCTTATGCTATGCGCAAAGCACCGGCTCTACAGTTAAAAATAAACAAATAAGGTTGGTGAACAAGGCCAAATACTCCGAACAGCAAACTAACGTAGAATTCTGGCGTAGGAGAAGAGAGCAAGAGCACAACAGCGACGCTCTCCATAATGGAAAAACTGAAGGGGAGAATATAGTAATTAAAACCGCATAACTCACCAGCAGCTGCAACGGTAATAATGTCCAACCCGATGCACCTTGACATACATGTCATACGATTAGAAAAATTCTAGCGTCTGATTAAAATCAACGAAAACGCTAAAGAACCTTCCTTGAATGGGACATCCCAGATTCTTAAATTAGTGGAGAGACTGACCTCATGAAGTAAAAGAGGACTGGAAATAATTAAACTAACGATAAAATGGCTTTAAAGATCTTTTACATATCTACCTACTAGATAAAAGTGCGATACGGTGCAGACAGATCTTCACCGCAAGGGAGACTGCTGTAAAGAATTCATTCAAAATGCTTTGGGATAGTGGATTGGTAAGCAACACTACCGTAATTTTTAATGCATTATTTTTTGTTTTTCTTATGAATTGTTTTAAAACTGAAAGATTTCCAGTACAAAAGGAAGATGCAATAAGAAAGTGATGTTTTAAAAATAATTTAGTGGCCGGATCAATTACAGGGATGATGAAGATCAATGCTAGCTCCGTAATTTATATCCAGGTATTCAATTGGCTACGAAATTCTTTCTTCAAAAATTGAAATGCTTCAATTTAAATCGTTGAAAACCTTACTGATGGTACCAAGTTTACACAGCATCCGGGACCACTGTAAACCTTTCGAAAATATTAGCGAAAAAGTCAAAAATCTGGCCTGAAAGATAATCGTCGGGGCCTGAAAGATAATCGTGGGATTTACACTTGTTATTTGTGGATTGAAAGAACTTTGTAGGATTGTGAATAGTATTCTCGTCATTAAAGGATTCATATGAGAGTGGTGGCCTATGCGGACGACATCAATATTTTGTCACAGTCGTTAACAACTGCCAAAGAACTTTTCCTGAAACTCGACAGCGAAGCAAAACTAGTAGAGCTGTATGAAATTGTTGACGAGCCGGAGGTCGCAACGATTGTAAGACTGCGGAAGCTGCAATGGGCTAGCCATGTAAATCGTATGGATGAACAACGAATACCCAAAAAGATATTCGTTGTGAGAACTGAAGGGTGGAGATCAGTGGGGAAATCGAGGAAACGCTGGTCTGACTCTGTCGACGCAGACAGTTCATCGCTGCTCGGATTTCGAAATTGAAGGACGCGGTCAATGGACCGAGACAGTTTGAAGCAATTGTTGCAGAAAGCGAAAGCCCGAAAGGGGCTGTGGTGCTACGAAGAAGAATATGAGATCTGCTCTGTTTGAATTGTGTTAAACTTGGAATATCTGAGCCTGCGACAATTACTAACACGGGCTACGGAAATGTCGCTATGAAGCGTACGGCATGTTTCAACTGGCATGAGCGTTTTAAGGATGATTGATAATTGATTGCAGAGGATGAGCGCTGTGGTCATCCGTAAACGTTAACTGACGACCTACCGGTCGGCAAAATCAATACCCTGATCCAGACAAATCGAAGATGCTCTGTGTCGCTTCGAAAGTTGTGCTCCACTTGGTATCGGATGAACAAAGGGTCATAACAGATGATAAATCATAGGTTTACGGCTATAATATCGAAATGAAATCGTCTCTGTGCACTACAAATCCAAACATTTTAAATTAAAAAGTTTTTGGTGTTTTAATTCCCGTCCCAATTTTAAAACACTTTAGTGCCAAGGGTGTTGTTTACCACAATTGTCTCCCCAACGGCTCTAATTAAGAAGGGTATTTTAATTAATTGATTTTAATTCACTGTGCCAAGAAATTTATGAATATCAGCATCATTTCCTTTCAGTTAGCGAGAAGCCTTCTGGGCCCACCTACAATGTTGCGTTATGTCTTAAGCTACGCGTAAAGGTAAACACTTGCATGGCGGTTGGCTATCGAAGAGGAAGCGTAGTCTAGCCTTATTGTTACTCATTGGCACTTCTGGGGCTACCTTAATTGCAGTTGCTTCCGACTATAAGATAAACTATAAAATCTTGTTTTTCAGTTAAAGAAACAAGGGGAGTTGTCTATTTTCTAGACGGTATAAACATCTAGTTTCCCAATCAAATTATATATTGAACAAGGAAGCGATAAGATTCTATAGTCAATATCAACCTTCAGTTAGATTAGCACTCAATATTTTTTATCAAAAATTTTTAATCAAGATTTCAATGTAAATTAACACGAAAAATGATTTCATAGATTCTATGGAATTGTTCTCGTCACGTAATTGATTCACTTCAGCGGGGATTCACCAACTTAAAAATTTACTGAAGCAAAGCAAATTCAATGATGAGTCAAAAGTTACTATCCAACGTCACTGGAAAACACCATACATACATATGCTGAGTACCATTTAGCCATGTAATTCCGTCGATGGAGCTCATAGTAAGCTATGAATGCTTTCTTTGCATTAATTGATTTCTTAGGTGTATAATTATTACACTAGGAAAAGGTGATAATAAAGTACGTACCGAATTGTGAAAGCAATGGAAAAGTACATTTTGTACTGTTTGCCTTTGATAAAATTATCGATAGGTTGAGAAATATTCAATATTGGCTTTGGATTTTATTCAAGATACTTAAGTACGAGTATAACGCTTCTTTTATGGTGGGGATGAAAGCGGATTATTATTGTTAAGCTGGTAGTAAATTTGTGATGTTAACTTTTCTGGATGCCTGGTTAAAATACTTTCACTATACAAAAGTTATATCAGACAAAGGGTTTATTTATCAAATTAAATGTAATTATTTTTGTTATCACCCTAAATTTCAGAATATTTAAAAAGGTGGAAGCAAATCCATCTCATGTGGAATAAAAGTTTAAATGATTCATTTCTAACAAAACTGCAACTGGTAGGATAAGCTATCCACAAAGTCATCCAGCATATTTCGTAACAAGAAAATATATATGCCAAACGAATGGAGCCAATCAATTATATTCCCTATCCACAAAAAGGTGACAAGCTACAGTGCGAAAAGTTTAGAGGCATATCACTAATTTGTACGGTGTACAAATAGTTTTCAAAGATCATAGAAAATAAAATCGGATCATACGCCAACGGTATTATTGGGGAGTATCAAGGTGGCTTTAGAGAAGGTTTCTGATAGTAGAACAATTATTTGCAGTCAAGCAGGCACTTGAGAAACGCTGATAGTTCAACATACACGTACACCAAATATTCGTTGACTTTAAACAAGCATATGACAGTATTGATCGTAACGTACTGTACCAAATAATGCTTTGCGTTGGTATCCCAGCCAAATTAGTTCGCCTTACCAAAATAACAAGGACGTTGACAACCTCACAAGTCCGGATCAATAACCAACTCAACGATGCCTTCGACACAAATATCGGACTAACGCAGGGAGATAGGCTGGTCCCATTGCTATTCAATTTGGCTCTGGAATATGTCATAAGAAAGCTACCTGTCGATACAAGAGGTACGTTACTATACAAGTCGAGCCTAGTGGTAGCCTATACAGCCAACATCAACATTTTATCACGGTCGTTAACAAGCGCCAAAGAAATTTTCCTGGAATTCAACACCGAAGACCTGTGCTATGCTATGGGTGTGAAACATGGACCCTAACCCAAGTATCCACATACATGCCTTCGAAAGACGAGTCCTGAGGCAAATAATTGGAGCGTAGCTAGACGGGGACCAGTGGCGAATTCGCTACAATCATGAGCTTTCAACGATTGTAAGGATACGAAGCTGCAATGGGCTGGCTACGTGAATCGTATGGTCGGTATTAGTTGGAAGAACTGAACGGCGGAGACCATTGGGGAAACCGAGGAAACGCTGGTCTGACTCGATCGACGAAGATAGTTCATGGTTGCTCAGATTTCGAAAGTGGAGGACGTGGTCAATGGTGCTTCTAATAAGTGGGTGTTTTACGAATGGAGCGTGTTCCCGTCCTGCCCTCCAAATTCTGAGCGTTCATCCTGTCCTCAAATCGTATGGGGAAAAAAGCGTGTCTAATGACTTCATGGAAACGATATCCATAGATAACAATTGTTATCAAAAAAAAACCAGATAACCAAGCCTTTTTATTGAATGCATGCCATAACCTTTGTTTCATTTGTCATAAAGTGAGCAAGATGTAGTAATCGAGCAGTCACATAAGCAGACTGCTCGAAGACCTTCCTAACGCTTATCCGAAATTTTAATTGCAGATTTAGAAAAAAACATTCCATTACTTCCATTTATAATCGTTTTTTTATTATTATTATTAAATGTATATATATCAATTTTCCTTTATATTAAATTTAAACGTTTCCCTTTAATTATACTCTTCCTGAGATTTAACTTTTATAACAATTTAAAATTTTTTTTCATTTTTCTTTACTTCAGTTAATTTTTTTGAAAAAAATTTTAAAATTTCGGACATATGAACACTGATTTAGTGCACCCCAACGGTGTATTGCATTACCCAATTCAATAGAACTCGACTGAGCGAGCAGCTGATTGGATTTTTACTGGTAGCGACACGTGAGAAAAGAAAGACAAGTCTTCCCAGCTTCTCGTTCGTTAGTTCCGATAGTTGAAAATCGTAAATATTAGTTTCCGGATGGAAAAAGTTTGAATCTGGAGGTTCATTTCTCCTTAACGTTGAAATCATCGTCTTCATTCAGCGAAAAATTATTTTTCAATTGACTTTTACAAAAATTTATTTGATTTTTAAATTAGTAACTGAAGCTATTAAAAACACGTTTGTACACAATGGATGTTGGACGTACAAAATCCTCCTGTTCTGTCGATTCAGTATTGGATGCAAGTTCATCCAAGATTCTCCAGTAAATAAAATGTTAGCTCGAAGGGTACGTCCAGGTGCGTTATCATCTGTGAAGCCATTGTTTTTTGAGTCATTGGCAAAACCATAATCGATCCTCGATGTTTTTTGTTATCAATAATGGTTTTCATTGTTGTCGAAATGCTTTTTGGCCCCAGTTGTTTGAAGGAATACACTGTGTAATAAACATAAGCAGTCGAGCAGCCCCGTGGTGATCAGGAGTGGCTGCTCCTGAAGAGATAAGGTGCTCACCCCGTCGAAACTGCTTAGTTTGTTGTTTTACTAGTGTAAAATAAACTACATCCGTCAAGTTTCCACCCTTTAGGCAGAGATGAGTGGTTCACTTCAGCCACTTTAACATCTTTAGGTTTGACATTCCCCTTGTAATGGAACGATCTTCTTCTGTGAAAGTAACGGTTGCTTTTTGTGTATGTTTGCGTTTGTCTCAAGCCTCCGTGTCCGCTAACATTAACGAGGCAAAAAAATATTGAATTACTGTAGAGTAGCTTAATTGACACCTAATAGAACTTTTCTAAAGACAATAAAAATTGATCGGTGTGTCTTGTAGAGAAGAGTACGCGTGATAAGTATTTTGTAGTGTAGCTTCGTGGCTCGACAAGAACCCGCCTCATATGATCCCGCAAATGCTAGTCGTCAAGCACGCGTACGCGGTCGTTAAGCGAAGCTAGTTAGCTGAGCTCGGTGTTGTTTATAGCTCGCTGACACTTATGCCAGACCATCGGCACCCGTGTCCTACACGGGCATTAAAAAAATCAATACAACTGCTACACGATCCTTCTCAAAACTTTAGTTTTTACCGCAACATTTTCGGGGACATATTCAACCGCTTGGCTAATCTGGGAATGTTTGTTTTTGTTGAAGGAGTAAGTACTGACGGTCGGCCCTTCTTAATTTTATTTGCCGCAAAGCAGTGTGGCTGCAGAAAACATTTTCAACGCTCATATTTGACGTTTGATGTCCGGGCAATATGGTGTGGCTGTAGCTCAACAAATACTATGTATGGATTTTTATCCGGTTTTCAATAGTTTGGAAAAGCATCTTGCTTCTTGCACAATAAAAATATTTTTAAATATGCACTTTTTAATACCCGATTTGAAATATTCGTGATTTACAAAAGCCCTTTCCTTTATATCTGAGTGATGCTAAACAATTTTGAGATGGTCTTTTCTAGACTTTATTAGCAGTTTTTAAGGCCATCAAAAATGTACCGAAAATTTGTAAACAATATCTTCTTTAGAATAATTATGCATAAAGATAAAAGATCTTGCCAATTTTTTACCTGATTCGGGGCATATTTGCAAAAGTCATTAATTTTCGGCATATTCAATTACAAAATTGGTGTGGGAATAGAAAGTACATTCATTATAAAAATATACTAAATACACTCTGTCGTTTTTTGCTAATTTCCGTAAATTCTGAAAGCGATTAAGTAAAAGCTTCCTGTTTTCGCAGAAATATTGGATTTATTTTACATTAGGTTCCATTCAAAGGAAGGGAAATTGATAATTAGGTAAAAATAATTTGAGCTTTTTGGGGCGTTTTTCTATTAAGCACTTTGTAAACGAATTGTACAAAGACCTACTAGTTTTGCATCCAGTCTGTCAATATGTCTGCCTGTCCGTTGATCTACTTGTGTATCCGTCCGTCCCCCTGTATGCCTGTCCGTGCATCAAAAAAATTATTGTTGCTACAAAGCTCAAACTTTGCGGAAAGGTCAGAAGTGGTGGTCTCTCAAAAGTTTAGGTCATTTCAAAAATTTCAAAAAATGTCAAGGATGGATTTAAAGGTTATATCGAAGTGATCCTCAGAAAAATTTCGTTTGAAATGTATCAGATGAAAGGTCTTGATTAGAACTTTTATAATCTGAGTCGTTTTGTGCATCAGAGGTCCCAGGGAGAGGCAAAATGTATGGATAATTTTTGTCTGCCTCTCACGGTACCGACATCTTAGATTCGAAAAATCTTTACGAGCACAAGGGGAACAAATACCTCAGAAATCGAATTTCACTCAACTTTGTTACTAATAGTTTGTATTGTGAATTTCACGTTTTGCTCCCTAAAATCGGAATGGTACCCCTTAAATTCTTAAAATCGCAAAATTATGTGTACGACAATAAGACCTTTGTGCCCCCAAAATTTCATTGAAATCGAATCATAATCAAGTGATATATAGCTATTTCAATTATATGGTAGCACAACAACCATTATTTGTGTTGGTGGATGGTATATATTTCAGATTGACCTAGACACTACAATTTTCTTTGGATTTTCATGAAAACCTCAAGAATAGTCTTTCATATGAATGTTTGATTGGTCGATTAGTCAGAAAATTTATTTACGATGGAACTAAATGGCGGTTGTTTTGTGTTTATGAAAGAAAGACTCGGTTTTTCATATATAATTGAACGATTGTTCAACGGATTCATAATTGAAGTCATTGATTCATGTCATCAGAAAAGTTGTTTTGTAGTCTAGGGTGTTCAAAGCCCTTCTGGCAGGAGCACTCTCCTGCCTACTCGGCTTGTTTTAAAAGTGTTTTTTATATTCTACAACTATTTTCCTAGGAATGCATTGATGATTCAAAAAGCAATTGGTACAATTGGTGTAACTGGTAATTGTTGTTTGTTTTTGATACTTCAGACAGATTATGAGCCCACCCAATTAATTGTGATGCTGACCATATTACCTTCAAGGCTACAATATGTAGTATATAATGCTATGTGTAAAAATAATTTCTGAATTTATATAAACAGCAACTAATCTTCGAAATTTAAAACCCAAAAAACTTATTTTTGAGATATATTAAAATTAAATTTTCAGATATGATCACCATTGAGCGGGTTTAAGCAAATCGAATGAACTAAGATGAATTTTAAAGGAAAAGTGCTAAGTGTTGGTTTTGTTGGAAAACGAACATTAATAGACGTTAAACGTTCAGATCTGAAGCATTTAAGCACATTATTCGATTCATATCGATGCAGTGTATTCGTATTGCTTGTTCAAATAAAGGATGGGAAAATTATGAAATAGAAACTTAAAAGAAATTAGATTAAATTTAAAATGTATTTGAAAAAAATGAAGTAAATAATGCGTAGTCTGTACAAAATCAATTTTTTACATGAAAGCTATTGTGGTGGTTTTGGTACATAGCTGGATGTTGAATGAACTAAGCTATAACGCAAAGCCAAAAGAAAATTTTGATTTCATTCTTTTGGGAAAAAAAGTTTTCATCTTTATGTCTCAAATGCCGTCAAAATAAAATTAATAAAATTACCGTTTTCTTCAAAGCAAAATATTTTAAATTACACGTTTCCGCCTAGATAAAAATTTTGACACACTTAGTCTCAACAAAATTTCTTCTTATATACTCCTATATTATATTTTTCTAGAGCCCGTATCGAATTACAATTTTGTTTCGAACCATTTTAGTTCAATATGTTGTCTACTATATGCGACCTTAATACTTGAATTCAAGACATGCATCGATCAGTTATATTGATAGATCCGCGCCAAAGTGGAACATTTATTCTTTTTAATTGTAAATATCCTTCCCCGTAGTCCGATTTTTATGTCCTTCTAATCGGACGTAATAGAAATCAAACCAAACAGAACATGTTTATCTATCGCCGTTCAAAAGTTATGTGTGGAAATACATAAAACAAGTCGAGTAAGCAAGAGAGTGCTCTTACCAGAAAAGCTTTGTAACCATCCTAAGGTTCGAAACAAGTTTTCTGATGACATAAATCGATGCCTTGAATTATTCATAAAATACTTCATAAGCACATAACAGCCGCCATTTTATTCCAGCGCAAATAATTTTTATGAATGCTCGGGCCAATTGAATGTATTCAAATTCAGCACTTTTCCTCAAATTTTCATGAAAATCCAAAGAAAATAAGAGTGCTTCGATTATTAAAATAAGAGTGCTTCGATTATTATTGTTGTTGTAATTCCATAGAATTGAAATGACGCTAACTCACTTGCTTATGATCTGATTTCTATAAAATTTTGTAAGCATGAGAATTTACTATATTAGCCTACATAAATAAAAAATTTCAAGAATTTTAAGGGGACCGTTTTGATTTTATGGAAGAAACTATAAAATTGACAAATCCTACTATTATTAGCAAGGTTGAGTGAATTTCGATTTTTGAGGTATTTCTACCTACCTCCGTGATTTTTTCCGGATGTTCAGATCAAAGTTCTCCGATTCGGGGGGGACATACATTTTTCATGCATTTTGCTTCCCCCTGGACCCCCTGATGCATAAAATGACTTTTTATTTCAGATTCTGGAAATTCTAATCACGACCTTTTATTTGACCCCCCCTCGCCCATATTTGAAAAAAAAATTAAGGGCCACTTCAATATAAGGGGAGACTCCCCTTAATTTTGAAATATTTGATAAGACCTAAATTTTCGAGAGGACATCACTTCTGACCATTTACGATTGCTCTTTACTTTACCACATCCCGATCCCTCAACGAAAACTCCGATTGACATCAATCTTTTAACTTACACTTTATTCTCCCATATTCTACATTTTCCTGTCACCGGAATTTGTAGATCACATCTTAATGTTGTTTCCTAATTCAGCTCACATATCTAAGATACCATTAATTTACATATGCAACATGAGCTTTCCACAAAGTTTGAGCTTTCTAGCTATGAAAGTTTCTGAGGAAACCTGCTGTATCGCACGGACAGGCGGACAGACAGGATGCAAAATTAGTAGGTGTTTGTAAAAAATGTTACAAATCTCTAAAAAGGCAAAAAATATACGTGCAAATTGATAACATACTGTAATGATTTTTTTTATTGCCCGTGTAGGACACGGGTGCCGATGGTCTGGCATAAGTGTCAGCGAGCTACGAGCTATGTATAAACAACACCGAGCTCAGCTAACTAGCTTCGCTTAACGACCGCGTACGCGTGCTTGACGACTAGCATTTGCGGGATCATATGAGGCGGGTTCTTGTCGAGCCACGAAGCTACACTACAAAATACTTATCACGCGTACTCTTCTCTACAAGACACACCGATCAATTTTTATTGTCTTTAGAAAAGTTCTATTAGGTGTCAATTAAGCTACTCTACAGTAATTCAATATTTTTTTGCCTCGTTAATGTTAGCGGACACGGAGGCTTGAGACAAACGCACACATTACACAAAAAGCAACCGTTACTTTCACCGAAGAAGGTCGTTGCATTACAAGGGGAATGTCAAACCTAAAGATGTTAAAGTGGCTGAAGTGAACCACTCATCTCTGCCTAAAAGATGGAAACTTGACGGATGCAGTTTACTTTACACTAGTAAAACAACAAACTAAGCAGTTTCGACGGGGTGACCACCTTATCTCTTCACCACTCCTGATCACCACGGGGCTGCTCGACTGCTTATGTTTATTACAGGACAGTCTCTTCGATGCCGACCCAGACATGGAGAGACTGAAGGGTTTCGCTCTTCACTAGTAAAGAAACAATTGTTTCCGCAGTGGAGAGATGGTTGTCTTCAACGAAAGTATGCTAATAAAAACCGCTAACCAATCATAAAAACAAATCGGGTGTCGGTCAGGACTAATTGATGATGCGGATTTTATCACTGCCGGTCATCAGATTAGCTCCCAGCAAAAACTGACGCAACTCCAAGCAGTGTATTTGAAAACCCCTGGCACCATCAGTTTGTTCAAAATTAGAACTGTCCGACTACTCTTATGGAACTCGGTTAATGATGCCCTAATATAGTGGAAGGATGGATTTATCATCATCTTCAAAGATATGACCAGGTATAGAAAGAAACGTATCGTCTTTTCAGGTCGCGTTCCGGCGAGATAATTAATTTTAAATTCCCATGCATATGCTTGTAATGTATAATATTATCTAGAAAGTAACTAATCAATTTTCAATTTTTTTTTAATGGCGAATAACTCTTTAATTTGTAGTCACTCGATCCTTATCATTTGTTGGGGGAGTCTCGCAGACCCTACGTATAACAACTTTATCTAAGAATGTAAGAAGTATCTTTTAATAAGTTCATCAGTACGTGAAGGACGAATGTGAATCATGAATCTGAATCATGAAATTTTTCCCAATAATATTGCTCTAAATCATCTTGAATTGCAGCATTTATGCTGCTACAGAGTCCTTGTAAAGATTACGATCCTGTGTCGAGACATTTTAGTCCACTATGTTGTCCTTCGTTTGAATCCCCTTAAATCAAAACCTTTATATGCGTCGATCAGTTATGCTGGAAAATCGGGGTGAAAGACGGACATTTTTAGTTTTAACGGTAAAGGCTCTTTACAGCTGCTTGATTTTCATGTCCTTTAAATGGTACCTAAAAGAAAGTAACTCGTATCGTTTGTCGAAAGCAGGACTCTTCTATCTATTCCCGTTCAAAATTTATGCGTGAATACACATAAAAAAGTAACAACCACAACAAAATATGGGTGAAACTGACAACCTTCTCTGCTTTGGAAATCAGTTAAATAATAAAAATCCCCGTTGGCAGCACCAGCCGGAAAGGTAAAATTCTCGTATGTAGCGTAAAGTTTCGGAAAAGAATTTGGCTTGCCTACTACTTAACTTCTTACTGCAATTTTTGTAGCACTACATGGGTTTTTATTAACAAAAAGGATCTGCCGCCGTTCGTATTTGGAGACACTTCATAGAGGCGCAAATATTTTGCTAATTAAATTTAGTTACACACGTATGGATCACGTATTGAAAATCGGCGGGTAATAAATTGTTATAAACATATTTATACTCGTTTCGCCCTTCTCACATTTGCTGTTTATACATTTCACAGTGGTTACCTCCCAAAGGTGATAACTTGTCGGCTTAAATAGCTCAAATAGTTAATTTCAAAAGATTTCCATGAAAGTTTAATCAGCACTTGCAGTACCATTAATATATACATTTTCGATTCTTTTCTGAACTACCAGGGGCCGTCATTTTGAATTTTGATTGAAAACGGCTGCTAAAAATATTAATTGTAAATTTACGATTTTTTTATTTGTCATTCGATTTGCATAGTTAAATTAAATCAGCTTGCCTTGATAACTTATAATTTCAAGTTTTGTCGGAATCTGTTGAGAAACTTGGCTGCTAGAGGGCTACAGAAATAAAAAAAAAATTAAGTCGCCCCCCTGTATGGGGAGGCCCCCCTTAAACACTTTAAAATATTTTCTTACACTGCAAATTTCAAGAGGCACCACTTTTGACCTACGTAGAAAATTTCCTCATTCTAGCTTATGTGGTTTGCGAGAAAACTTGTTGTGACGCACGAACAAACGGACGGACAGACAGACAAGTCGCGAATTAATAATTTTTAAGGGGATTGTTGAAAATATTTTACAAAATTTCAAAAATAGTCTGATTTATAAATACTTTCAAGATAAGTCATTTAAAACGTTTCCATGAAAAAAAATCATTATTTCAGTTGCTACTAAAATAAAGAATTGCGCTTGCCTTCTAACCTTTGGGAGCCGCCATTTTGAATGTATGCATTTGATTTTGGACTATTTTAAATTTTTGTGGGCTAGGACCTCATCAATGAATGTGCTAAACCTCGTTCAAATCGGAGTTTTACGCTAGACAGGGCAAAATAATTCAATTTTTATTGAAAATGGCAGCTAAAAATATTGGGTTTAAAATTTTCGACTTTTTTATTTTTCATTCAATTTTAATAACTTTCTGCATAATACAAGAACATATTACAGAAATCCATAATCTCAAGTTTCATCAAAATCCGCTGGAAAATGTGAAACCTGAAAAAACGCATATTTAAACCGCCGCCATTTTGGAATTTGCACATGCATGATCACCAAAATATCAAAGTCTGTGAATCTAAGTAAAGTAAAGTTTCATATACGTCGAATCAAAATTGCGACTTTTAGAAGACTTTGAAGTTTTGAGTTTCAACTGGCCGCCATTTTGTTTTTTGTGACCTGACCTCCAGTTTTTTCACGTGATTCTTTAGATACTTATAGTTTCTATCTAACTGCTGAATTTCATGAACATCTGTCGAAAGCTTTAACTATTACAACAACAAAATTTTGCACGTTTTTCGACCCTTGAGCGGCCGCCATTTTGTTTCTGCCGTACCGACTTTGGATTTTTTATTGTGAGATTCATCTCATACATCAGTGAACCTTTGTACCGATTTTCGATTTTAAGGAAAATTCAAAAAACTAGATAAACTTAAATTTGCGACGGTAAATTTAAGTAGTATTGCTTCAAGCCGTCTTTTACTTTATGATCATTCCACAAAAAAGAAATTTTTAATCGATACTGGTGCAGAAATTTCAGTTATTCCAAAACCAAAATATCGTCATCTAATTGCTTCAGGTTTTAAACTTTCTGCTGCTAATGCATCTTCTATTGATACATACGGCAGAAAACTACTAAAATTAGATCTGGGTCTAAGAAAAGAATTTTCATGGCATTTTACTATTGCAGATATTTCGCGACCTATTATAGGTGCAGATTTTTTGGGTCATTTTGGAATTTTAGTTGATGTCGCTAACAAAGCAATAATTGGCCCAACTACAAACCTTCGTTCAATAGCAACTATTACATCGGAAAATTCTTCAAACTTGTCCATTTTAATTAAACCAGAAATTGATCCACAAGTAAAAGACTTATTGAATAAATTTAAATCAATTACCTTAGAGTCCGACTTTACAAAACATCCTACACATAGTATAAAACATAAAATTACAACTTCTGGATCACCAATAGTTTCGAAACCCAGACGTTTAGCGCCAGATAAATTAACTGCAGCTAAGAAAGAATTTAATTTCCTTCTCGAACACGGAATCTGTCGTTTCTCTGATAGTCAATGGTCTTCACCATTACACATGGTACTAAAAAGCAATGGTGATTGGCGTCCTTGTGGTGACTACAGACGTCTTAATGCCATTACAACACCAGATCGCTATCCTATTCATAACATTCAGGATATCACACATTTTTTAACTGACGATATTCTTATTGCTTCAAAATCTGCCTCAGATCATTTAACGCATTTATCAATAATTTTCGAAAGGTTAAATGATAACGGACTAATCATTAATCTGGATAAATGTAAATTCTTACAAAAAGAAATTAAATTTTTAGGTCATTTTATTTCATCTGAAGGAATTAAACCTTCACCAGATAAATGTAAGGATATTTTAAGTTTCAAATTACCAGAAACAATTGTAGAATTGAGGCGATTTCTGGGAATGATAAATTTTTATCGTCGCTTCTTACCAAATGCCGCTAAACACCACGCTTTACTTAATAGTTTCTTGATGGGTTCTAAGAAGTCAGACAAGAGAAAAATAAATTGGACACCGGAGGCTATTAAATCTTTTGAAACTTCCAAACAACAACTCTTCGATGCAACTATTCTGGCTTTTCCAGAACTAAATGCTCCATTAGCAATTTTAGTAGATGCTTCTGATATTGCCATTGGAGCAGCGCTTCAACAATGGGTAAACAATTGTTGGAAACCTTTGGGGTTCTTTTCAAAAAAATTGAACGAAACTCAAAGAAATTATAGTACATATGATCGTGAATTACTAGCGGCCTATCAAGCAGTAAAACATTTTAGATATTACATTGAAGGTCGCACATTCACATTGTTTACAGATCATAAACCTTTAATATTTTCATTTCGTCAGAACCCTACAAAAGCTTCTCCAAGACAACTTCGTCAACATAACTTCATCAGTGAATTTACCACAGATTTTAGACACATTTCTGGAAAAGAGAATATTGTTGCAGATTCTCTATCTAGAATTTCTGAAATTGAAATTCCTAGCTCTATAGATTTTAAAGCAATCGTTGAAGCTCAACTTATAGACGAATCTTTTGAGAAATTAAAATCAAATCCAAAATTTTCATTTCAACAAATAACTTTTCCAAACACAAATTTCAAAATTTTTTGTGAAATTACAAATGAAAACATTAGGCCATATATTCCGGAAGCATTTCGGAAGCAAATTTTCACTTCAGTACATAATTTAGCTCTTCCAAGCATCCGAACTTCAAGACGCCTTGTATCAGATAAATACTTTTGGCCATTTCTCAACAAAAACGTTGCTGATTGGTCTCGCACTTGTTTGGATTGTCAACGTTCAAAAATTACGAGATACAATTGAAGTGAACATAAAACATTCCCCCTTACATCAAAACGTTTTAAAATAATACATATGGATATAGTCGGGCCATTGCCTTACTCACAAGGTTTCACGTATTGCTTAACAATAATAGATAGATTTTCGAGATGGCCTGAAGCAATACCTTTAACTAATATTACGGCTGCAAATTGTGCAGAAGTATTATGTACTTTTTGGATTGCACGTTTCGGAGTTCCAGAAGTTATAGTAACAGATCAGGGTAGACAGTTCGAATCCCAATTGTTCAGTGAGCTGGGAAAATCCTTGGATTCAAAAGAAATCGTACTACAGCTTATCATCCGCAAGCAAACGGAATGATAGAGAATTGGCATCGTACATTGAAGGCTTCTGTAATGGCTAATAAAAATCCATCATGGTCAAAAACATTACCATTCATTCTTTTGGGTTTGAGGACGGCATTTAAAGAAGAACTGAAAGCATCTCCGGCTCAATTAGTTTACGGAGAGAACATACGTTTGCCGAGTGATTTACACAAGATTTGTCTCGATCAGAAACCTCAATCAGATTTCGTTCAAGATTTAAAGGCATTTATGTTAAACATTAAACCTATTCCAGCTTCAAATCATAGTAACGTAAAACCAAGAGAAATTAAAAATCTAAATAGTTGCAATCAAGTGCTGATTAGAACAGATGCAGGGCGCAAATCTTTACAACCACCTTATCATGGACCTTATAAAGTTTTAAAAAAATATGAAAAATATTATAGCATTCAAATCAAAAACAAATCATGTAATATTTCAATAGATAGATTGAAACCTTTTTTCTCCTGCATTCCAAACCATGACACGGTTAAAAATGATAAAAAAAAAGTATCTTTCGACGAGAAGAACAACAAAATTAAATATATAACATGACATGGGAGTTAAAATAACTCTTTTAGAAAATACTAAGGTAAATCGTTAATGACCAGCATTAACTGAGGGGGAAGTAATGCGGTGGAACTTTCTCATTTTTTAATATTATATAAATTTAATATAAATTTTAATTAATCTAGTTTAGTATTGTTGAATTTAAAAACAGCATTAATTCAGTTGAATATTTTTTATTGCAAAAAGAAGTAACCTTAGGAAATATTTTTCTTGACATTCAAATTTTTATAAAATAAAAAATTTTTGTTAGAAATGAAATGCATTAGTAGATAGAATTCAAAACTGTGTACAATTAATTAAGATTTGTCATATAAGACTTTATTCATTGTTAACTTAAAATAAATAATTATTAAAAAAAGAGAATAACATATTTTCTTATTTGTAGTAATAAGAAGAAATACCAGAGATGAACATATAAGAACATATATGTGGTGAAAATACTCGCCACATATATATATGATGCTCTCCGCAATAAAAATATAAGAGCACGCAAAGATTGTGATAATCGTTACTGTTGGTAACCATGAAAGATACTATGTGTCACCTATATCGGTGGCTACGGCTTAATGTTTGCGGTACTCTTTTGAGGTTTTGTGAATTTGATAACAACTTTCCCAAGTACTATTTAAGATTAAAATAATCTAAGTCGGTAAAGCTTTCTTTTATTGACAGAAAAATTGTATGAAATATCAGGTCATTATCATAATTTCTATTGATTGCTGGTCAGTGAAAGTTGGATTATGTTCGTAATATTCAAGTTGCTTTTCTGTCTTCTGCGATCCTGTTAGCCAACTTTCTTTTTGTTGAGTGAAAGGATAAGAAAGAAATGATAGATAAAAATCATTTTAATCATACTTTAGCGATATGCATACAGTATGGTTATTTTATTAAACATCACTGGATGGATCACTTCGCTTCTTAGAACAAATTTTCATAAGTGTAAGTGATCATATTGCCTTGGATTCTGCTTACAAACTTTTTTAAGTGAACCATAGAATCAAAAAATGATAGTGCACTTTCATGTATGTTACAGACAACCTAGGCACATTAACACTATTTTAAGAAGATGTAACAAACTTCTATTCTGGCAGATTCATAATTTCCTCTCTAGGAACTACATACGAGTATATACTTTTAAGTTTCTGGAAGTTTGAAGAATAGACAGGCGATATTACTGATAAAAACTACAGAGACTTCAAACTGGGAAAATGGAATTTTTAACTTGAGTCTAGCTGTTATTGAAATTCCAAACAGACCAAATAAATATTACAACTAATATATTTAAGCTCCTCCTACACTAACAATTGAAAGCAAGATGGTCTGAGACCGTACTTTTGTGTTAGGAACTGTTCAAGAACCTTCCGTAAATATCAAGACGCACTCCAAAATTACGACCAGTTTAACACTACATTACATAGCTATTACCTGATAGTACTCATTATTCAGTGCAGCTAAACCGGTCCACTATAAGGAATATTATTTAGTAAAGAAATTGAGCGATAATACATTTCAAATATGTTTAATATAGAGACTGAACATAACCCAACTTTGTGCCGACTAACAAAATATAGGGCCAGAAATAATTGGAAATCATAGTTTCATCCAAAATATAGAAGACACACGGAAAGTTTGCTAGTTGAATTTTTATTTGAAAATAACATCTTGGAGCTCCTAGCAGTGTTGCCACTTGAAAACGAGAAATTTAGTTTTGACGTGAAAACTTTTTCAAGTTTCAAATTTCGCGTGAAATTTGGTTTTCAAACCAAATAAATACTTCTAAGATTAATTATAAATCCTGAAATAATAAGATACAACTGTTATCTGAAAAAGATATCAATAAAATAGGAGAACAAAAAACATACCGCCCTTCTTTTGGTAAAAGTTGAAGGAATGTTAGACAATTCATATTGTTTCTTACATTTTCTGAGATTCTGTTCATACGCATACGTTGGTTGCAAAGCTCTCCGAAAAGAAATGCTCTCTCGTCGTCCTCACTTATTTCTACCAACCTAAATAGACCCAAAAATATGACTGGCTTAACAAACAAGCGATGTGGCTTCTGTATCGAAATCAAGGCCGCGGGTTTAACTTTCATCTAGCTTTTTAGGTCTTTGTACAAAATTTTTTACAAACACCTACTTTTGCGACCTGTCTGTCCGTCTGTCCGTCTGTGCGTGCGTCACAGCTAGTTCCCTCAGAAACTATAGAAGCTACAATGCTCAAACTTTGTGAAAAGGTCAGAAGTGATGGTCTCTCAAAAGTTAAGGTCTTTCCAAAAATTTAAATATTTTTTAAGGGTGTCCCCGCGTATAACGAATTAGCGTTAAAAATTTTTTTTCTTTTCAAAGGTAGTCGAGTGGGGTATCAAATGAAAGGTCTTGATTAGAACTTTTAGAATCTGAAATAAAAAAATCAGTTTATGAATTAGCGGGTCCAGGGGAAGGCAAACTGTCCCAAAAATTTGTGTCCCCCGCCCTCGCGATTGGACACCTTTGAACCGAAAAATCTGAAAATTATCACGAATGTGCGCCTTTACGAGTACAAGGGCAACAAGCACCTGAGAAATTGAAATTCACTCAACTTTGCCAATAATAATAGCATTTGTAGATTTTACATTTTCACCCATAAAATCAAAACGGTACCTTTAAACTTTCTGAAATTTTGCAATTATATAGGCTGATATAAGATCCTCATCCTCATCAATACTTTTCATATGATACAATATCAGCTACCTCTTGGAAAAAAAAAACGTTTTTAAGGGCCACTTCCAAACATCCTTCCTTTATAAAAAAATTTAACATAAAAAATTTAGAGAGGTCTTCACTTTTGATATGTCCACAAAATTTTGTGTTTGTAACTGGTATAGTTTTTGGGAAAAATTCCCGTGATGAACGGACGGACAGATAATTTTTAGTAGTTTCTATTTCTAATCTATTCTATGTTTCATTAGGCTACAATCCAAGGCAGTTATTTATAGTAGATAAGATACGGTGAAAGTCTTGCTTTTTATCATTTTTGTCCTCGCTGAAGAGAAAGTTTGTTAACAGGATCGCAGAAATATTAAAACACATTCCGAGACATTATTATAATTACAAACGTTTTTTATCAGAATTATTTATATATATGCCTCCGTTTCTTATTCCAGCTCTCAATGAAAAGAAAGTTTGTGAGCAGGATCGCATAAAACAGGGAAGCAACCAACATTTTAACAAGATATCTCAGAGTTTCTTTACATTACTCAATAGAAATTGCGATAATGTGCAGGAATTAAATGAAAGTTAATGATTATTGAAATCATAAATTGAAGAAATTTCTTATCTTTCTTATAGCGAGGGAAACAGACGGTTTTTATCTTCACTTTCTAATAATTTATAAAAATATCAATATAGTAGAATTCGGTTCATATATTACTTATTGAAAATTTCTTATCTTTCAATTTTAACAAGTGGAGCCTAGTCAAAATATACAAAAAATGGTAAATCTACAATGATTTGCATAGAGCTAGAAACTGGTATAGGTCTTAAATTCACAAATAAATTACCAAAATTTCTTGCCGAACTTACGTCTGCAAAAAATTTATTCAAGGTCAAATGTCAATATCTGTTTTTCGCATTTTTTTCGTAAATGGTAAGCATTATTGTAAATCAGCTTAGACAAAACTTATAGATTATCCAGTTGTCTGTCAACTTTCTTCGTACGGGTCACAATTCCTCAGATATTGCGATTCCAGAAGATCGATACGTCACCTTGTATATAATATGTACACATTTCCGCACCACACAATGTTATGTACGAGTAGTGTACTTGGAGTATTTTTGAGGCTATGTAATACTAATTTTCCAAAAACCTATTAGTTTTACATCCTGTGTGTCTATCAGCCTCTCTGCAAGCAAATATTCTCAAAACTACAAAGCTGCGATCATCAAAGTTTGTAGAAAGCTCAGAAGTAATCGTCTCTTTAAAGTTCAGGTATTATCAACACTTTCACTGGGGTCCCCCAGTTTTACAGGAGTGACCCTCAACATTTTTTTAACCAAAGGTAATTGAGTGGATTACAAACGAAGCGTCTTGATTAGAGCTTCTTGAATCTGAAATAAAAAATCTAACACATGCACACAGTTTCAAGAGGGAAGCAAATAGTGCGGAAAATTGGTGTCCCCCGCGTTTGAAGGCCTCTGTGCCGAAAAATCTGAAATAAATCACGCAGATAGGTCGTTATGAACCCAAGGGCAACACCTCAGGAGTTGAAATTAATTCAATTTTCTTAGCGATAAGTGAATTCCATGTTTTGCGATACAAAACCATAATAGCATAATTAAAATTCTTCTTAAATCCAATAATAAATTTTTATTTTTTCCTTCAAAAACCGTCGGCCCTTGCTTTTTTGAGTGAAAAGACGCATTTCGATTCCTTTGAATCATCTTCAATGTCTAAAGGATGTGTAAAAGGAAATGACTTCATGTAGGTGTTGTAGTGAAATAGCTTGGATAATGTCCGTAAAGAACTGCAGCGATGGTCTGCTACTTCGGCGAAAGAGGATGTTGGGATCCGCTGAGATTGGCCTTGTCTGGGGACGCGTGAATGCGCTGGCGGTAAAACAAAATGGTAAGACCGAAGTTTATAACGTTTAACAATTCATTACAAAGAAAAACCAGAAAAAGGCGATTTACAATAAAAAAATTTTGTTCTCGTTCAACGAAACTTAAAAAAATAATTTTAAAAAAATCCCCGTTGGTACCACCAGCCGGAAAGGTAAATTTCCCGAATGTAGCGTAAGGGTTCGAAAAAGAATTAGGCTTGCCTATACTACTGGACTTCTTACTGCAATTTTTGTAGCACCGCGTGGGCATTTATTAACAAAGAAAGAATCTGCCGCCGTTTGTATTTGGAGACCCTTCATAGAGGCGCAAATATTTTGCTAATTAAATTGAGTTGCACACGTATGGATCACATATTGAAAATCGGCGATTAATAAATTGTTATAAATATGTAAATACTGGTTTCGCCCTTCTCACATTTGTTGTTTAGACATTTCACAGTGGTTACCACACAAAGGTGATAGCTTTTTGGCTTAAATAGCTCAAATAGTTAATTTCAACAGATTTCCATAAAAGTTTAAGCAGCACTTGCATTGCCATTAATATATACATTTTCGATTCATTTCTGAACCATCAGGGGCCGTCATTTTGAATTTTTATTGAAAACGGCTGCTAAAAATATTAAGCTGTAAATTTTCGAATTTTTTATTTGTCATCCGATATGCATAGTTAAATTAAATTAGCTTGACTTTACAACTTATAATTTCAAGTTTTAAACTTAAAAAAATAATTTTAAAAAAATCCCCGTTGGTACCACCAGCCGGAAAGGTAAATTTCCCGAATGTAGCGTAAGGGTTCGAAAAAGAATTAGGCTTGCCTATACTACTGGACTTCTTACTGCAATTTTTGTAGCACCGCGTGGGCATTTATTAACAAAGAAAGAATCTGCCGCCGTTTGTATTTGGAGACCCTTCATAGAGGCGCAAATATTTTGCTAATTAAATTGAGTTGCACACGTATGGATCACATATTGAAAATCGGCGATTAATAAATTGTTATAAATATGTAAATACTGGTTTCGCCCTTCTCACATTTGTTGTTTAGACATTTCACAGTGGTTACCACACAAAGGTGATAGCTTTTTGGCTTAAATAGCTCAAATAGTTAATTTCAACAGATTTCCATAAAAGTTTAAGCAGCACTTGCATTGCCATTAATATATACATTTTCGATTCATTTCTGAACCATCAGGGGCCGTCATTTTGAATTTTTATTGAAAACGGCTGCTAAAAATATTAAGCTGTAAATTTTCGAATTTTTTATTTGTCATCCGATATGCATAGTTAAATTAAATTAGCTTGACTTTACAACTTATAATTTCAAGTTTTATCGGAATCGGTTGTGAAACTTGGCTGCTAGAGGGCTACAGAAATAAAAAAAAAAGTTTATGTCACCCCCCTGTATGGGGAGACCCCCTGTTAAAAATATTTTACAATATTTAAAAAAAGTCTGATTTATAAATACTTTCAAGTTGTCATTTAAAACGTTTCCATGAAAAAAATTCATTTTGTCAGTTGTTACTAAAATTGCGAATTGCGCTTGCCTTCTTACCTTTGGGGGCCGCCATTTTGAATGCATACATTTCATCAATCAATGTGCCAAATCTCGTTCAAATCGGAGTTTCACTCTAGACAGGGCAAAATCATTCAATTTTTAGTGAAAATGGCAGCTAAAAATATTAGGTTTTAAATTTTCGACTTTTTATTTTTCATTAAATTTTAATAATTTTCTGCATAATACAAGAACATAGCACAGAGATCTATAATCTCAAGTTTCATCAAAATCTGCTGGGAAATGTGACCGCTAGAGGGCCACAAAGACTTGAAAAAAAAACGCATATTTAAACCACCGCCATTTTGGAATTTCCACATGAATGATCACCAAAATATCAAAGACTGTAGATCTGAGTAATGTCTATCTTAAAACCAAGTTTCATATATGTCGGATTAAAATTGCGGCTTTTAGAAGACTTTGAAGTTTTGAGTTTCAACAGGCCGCCATTTTGTTTTTTGCGACCTGACCTCCAGTTTTCTTTAGATACTTATAATTTCTATCGAACTGCCGAATTTCATAATAACACGATGATTGTCATATCATTCGACAAGCAACCTCCAGGCCGATTCATAGTTCTCATCCGTTATGCTTAAATGGTTAACCAATTGCTCTGGTTCACCTCGGAGAGAATTTGTCAGATACTGCAATTTTTGCACATTTGTTAGCTGTGCGTTGTTGTGAACTAGAGTCTGAAACAGGTCCCGGAGTGCAAACCAATCTGCATAGCTACCGGTAAAAGACGGTATTCGCACTCTCTCTAACTTCATTGCGTCTGATGGAATTGAACTTGATCGTTCCACTGAATACTCGTTGTTGCGATTGGAACAGGGTAATATAGTCCATTGCTATATATTCAAGACTCTCGTACTCTCTAGTGTATTCTTCCAATTCAGAGCCTTTCAATCGGTCACAGGCTGCTTCGTGCTGGTCTTCACACTTCGTCCACACATCTTTTAGTTTTTCCATCATTGTTTGGAAATATGCAAGGCTATGACGAGTCTCACTGTCTTTCTTAAAATTAGTGATCAGCCTTCGAATCACTTGAACGCGGTTTCCTGACCACTCATGTTGATGTTGCCTAATTTGTCATTGATAACCGAAAATGCTCCCTCTCTTGTGCTAAAACCTCTTGGAAATAGGTGCAGCGTTGTCCACAAGAATCTTCAGACACCAATTCGTCTAAAAAACTCTCCTGAGACTGCTCCCTGCGATTCGATGTTGCTGGATTCGCCTGAATCTCACTGAGGCTGATCTCCTTGCTGATTAATCCTCCAAAATTAACTGACCCAATAGCTACGTGAGCTGAGGCCTTGGTATCTAAAATACCTCTACCGAATCTCCAGGCAAGTTTCTATGAATGATCCACTTCCAAGTGGATCCGGCTCGACGGACCAAATGTTCCTGCGTGAAAGAAAATGAAACTAAATGAATGATTGCTTGGATAACAATGTATATTTTTCCCAGACCTGTACATATTTATTGTAAGATTTTGCTGTCATACAAAATGGCTCGTAAGTTATTTTTATCATTCTGGAACTGAACTTTGAATTGATTTTCTGTTTGCAGAAAAATGTTGAAATGGCAAGAATTGTACATGTACGAATTATTGGAAGTTCAGTTGCGGTCATTAAACTTGCAATATTGCAAACTGAAGTGTTTTATTTTCAATGTAGTGTTACATTTTTAATGAATTTTATATTAATTTATATTAATTTATATTAATTATGGATATCGTTCCGACCGCGTATTTATGGATCTTCGTTTCTTAATACGATTTCTTTTCATTTTCGTTGTTTTTTTTTTTTAACACAGAGATAAAATCAAAACGTCAAAACATATTGCCCACTTGTTTGCTAATCCCAAAAATTAATTTCTGGCCACTATCTCAAAATGGACATTGGTCAATTTCCAACCAATTGAAGTTGCTCAAGAGCTGAATTCTTCTGCAGGCAGACTTACCTTTGTTTATGGCTTGGCAAGAATAATTGACCTCTTGATCATATCTACCCTGGCTACTAACAGATACTTTCAAGAGTGCTAACCTTTCTCTTATACCAAAATAGTGTAAATCACACTGGCTCGAATAACTAGGGTATATATAGATTTTTCGGAACTATTGTCATGCGCCATGCGTTATGTCCATCTGTCTGTCCATATGTCCGTCCTTCACAGCAACTTTTCTCAGAAATTGTAGAAGCTACAATAACCAAAATTCGTAGGGCAGAAGTGATGGTGTCCCGAAAATACAGGTCTAATAAAAATCTAAACCGAGATGAACTTTTCTTAGTCTCACATCTGCAGGTCTTATCACAGATTTGTGTAGTTGGACAGAATTGGTCAGAATTGAGTAAAAAGTTTTATATGCGAGCGAAACTCTGTTGCGTATCTCTAGAGTTTTGCTCAATTCTTCGATTTCTAATTGACTTGAAAACGGTTATTCCATTTACAGCATATTTTCATTGCGTTGAATTACACTTGAATAAAATGTTGTTCCGTGCTCCAGTTTTCTTTTCTAGCAACAATACATGCATACGAGTAATAAACGTCGTGAGGAAACAGAACGCTTTATCTTGAAAAAACTTTGACGAAAGGTACAAAATACATTAAGTATTCCTTTTTGAATGCAATTCACGCACAATTTTTACTAATACAAAGGGAAGGTACACGAGTAAGAAAATATTCAAATATTTTCCTGATTTAAAAGTCCTTTAGTTCATTATTATTAAAAGGAAAATTTTAATCCACATGGAGGTGCGGGGCATCGATCCCCGTACCTCTCGCATGCTAAGCGAGCGCTCTACCATCTGAGCTACACCCCCGTCGAATGGCGGTGTTCTTATTGCACTCCATGTACTGGCATGGTGCAGTATTCTGTCGACTAATTGACTACTGTAATATCTAGTACTATTTGCCTGCGACTGGCGTTTTTGGGCATTAATTTTTCGAAAAATCTCTTTATTTCCATGTATATGTTAAACTCGAAAATGGAGTCTCGTTCATAATTTCTGTCAATCCTCCCTTCCTTCTCCAGCTCGTTTCCATTCAACATAATTCAACTCCATTCAACCAACGAACGCACCCTAAATTTATTGACATTTCTCTCTTGTATTTTTTGTGTGGACATGTTGACATTTTGAGTGGAGTGTGTGCTAACTCGCGAGTTGTTTCTTGTTTTCCATCGTTTGACTTTTCTCAAGCATTTTACCCGTTGAATTCGTGCGTGAAATCCGTAACTCTATCGCACAAATGTCGTCGCAGCGGAGCCGTTTAAGTTTACGCGATAAGGTCGATATCATTTCCATGTACAATAGGAATGAGTGCACCGAGCAAGAGATTCGTCGAAAGTATCAAATTGATCGAGTGCACTTTTACAAGATTATCAGTCGAAAGGAAGAGTATCTTTCGCAATATGCAAAAGGTTTGTTTCTCAAAGACCTTGATCGAAAGCGCTCTGATGGCTTTTCAAACTCATTTTCATATTTCAGCTCCGATTAAAAACTCGGTCAATATGGAAGTAAACAATCGCGTATGGGACTGGTATGTCGAGTCCAAGGCTAATAATATCGCTCTCAATGGTCCGATGATACAGACCCAGGCCCGCAAGATAGCTCAGCAACTCGGTTTTGATGGCTTTCGTGCGTCGAATGGGTGGCTACAGTGCTTCAAAATGCGTCACAATATCCGTTTTTCGAATCCGCCAGCGCACAAAAGGGATTCGCAGCAGCAATCGCCCCTGCTCGCGTCAACGAAAGAAATGTCGGAGCTGCTCAAGACCCCCTACTGGAACGAAGTGGAAAACACTCCAAAGACCGGGGCACGCAATAGCTCGTCGCTACCAAAGTTGAGCGAGTGCGAAACGATAGAAATTGTTGAAAGCGACTGTGAAGATGGCTATGTGGAAGGTGCAGACTTGGAAGAGGACGAAGGTAACGATATTAAAGATGAAATTAGCTTCGAAGACGAGATGATTAGTGAAAGCAAATTTAATCCGCCGCTCCGGGCAGATGTGAGCAGCACACGCGAAGATGTGTGCCGCAACTATCAGGATGTACTGGACTGTATCCATCGCCTGCAGTGCTTTTCAGTGTCGCGAGGTGACAGCAAATTGCTAGAAATGAGCACCGAAATGCGAAACTACGTCGAGCAAACTATTTATGGAATAGACAATTGACTTTGAGCTGGTGTACTTAGGAGGGAGGTATTAGGAAAATAACAGAGGCGATTAGTATCAAAAGATCGTCTGTTTGGGCATAGCGTAGGATTCATTTGGATATCGTATAAGGTTGAACACTTTACGAATTATAGTGCCTAAACGTTGAGAGCGTAAAATCAGAGTACTGAAAAATATAATTATATCGTTTCTATTTATCATCATTTCAAAGCTATTCAAAGTCTTTCGAATACATTTGATAATTTGTCTGAGTCCTAGCTACCTAAGCCACATACTTTTTTTTGACTACATTGAAAGAAAAGAAAGTTGTGAACAAACGATGTTTTGATACTAAACTTCCGAGTTAAATAGAAGAAAAAATTTCAAACAATAGCAACAGCTAATTTTGTATGCATGAGATCATACACAAACGATGTTCTACCAACGTGAAAGACGACAATATTCCGCGTCGATCCTCTATATTCAATACATGAAAAGTACAAGTCTGATTTAAAGAAAAAAGAAGAGATAATATAAAAACAATGCATAAAAACACTAAAAAAAGTTGATGCCAACTAGTCGTAAAATAAATTTTTGTATATTATATAATGCCATATTCCACCGCGTTTTATCTTGAATGTGTTTGTTAATAACATTTATTATATATATTCATATGTGTTTAACTTTTTGTTTGACCTATCTTTTATCCCTTTAGTTTATAGATTCATACAATCCAGGAAAAGAATGTTCGTGACTGGATTTTTAATCCTAATTTTGTGCGCAATAGAAACTTAAAAAATATATTTAGTTTTAATCAATTAGTTGATAGGATTTATAATTTAACAATCGATGTTTCGTACCAGTGCAATTTTTCAAATATTTGTGTTTTATTTTTCTTTCTTGCTATTTGAAAATCTAATTTAGAGTAACCGCACATTGATAATAATTAGTTTGATTATATTGAGACTAATGTGAAGAATTTAAAACTAAACAATCTTAATCGACAACTGACTAAAACATTGAGGAGAAATCGAAACGAAGATGTATCAATTGCTTTTGTTGACGATCTTATATATTAGTCCAAAGAGTTATTTGTATGACAAAATATTTTTTAGCCTTACATAAGCGTTCATTATAATTTATTAGATTTTCTTTCAGATTTTTTTCGTAAATAAAGAGAAGTGTATACTAAGTAACCCATGGATTTTTATTTTTGAATCTGCAATGAGTTTTCAAATATTTGTGAATAACTTGGAGCAAATGAGCGTGACTAAAGAAATCATTTATGCAATGGTGAATTCGATCGTTTGGCGTAGAAGAAATATGAAACGGCCTGAAAAATATTCATTGAATGCCGGCATAAGTTGATGGCGCTAATTTGCGACTTTCCGGACCGATAGAAGTAAATTCGAGATTTAAGGTTAGAACTTGAGAAATTGAAATAGGAATTGTATGTAGCCAAAATCTTTGATCTATTCCACTTGTAAAAACCTGGGATTTTGTTTTTTTTTTGCTTTATCTTGATTTATCATTGAATAAGTCCTTGGTGCAGAAACTTTGGCTTTTCAATCCAGGCTGGGATGATGAAAATGCTTAAATAGCTGCCATGGTTGAATTAAAATAGCGGCTACTGCCACTTATAGCAATCAAACCAAATATAGACGTTTATTTTTCCTAAAGATATTAATGTTTATTGATCGGAATTACCTAATAAGTTTACAGTAATAAAACATTCAACATTATCTGCAATTGTCTTTGACCTTTCTTCTTAAAAGACGTATTAATGTTTATTGGTCGGAATTATCTAATTAGTTTACAGTAATAAAACGATGGTTTGATCCTTTTTCCAGGCAAAAAAGAATAAAAAGGTGGTCACGGGATGTTAAAGGGTCAGTTGTTGAAGTCCTTAAGATCAACTATGTTCTTTTGATGTCTTAATTGGAATATTTATGTTAAGTTGTTTGGGTTTCAAACTTTTGTGGAGTACATATTGACTTACTGTGGAAGTAGTCAACTTGCTGAACTTCTAAACATTATTACAGTACAAAAGGTCAAAATTAATGAATATTCACATATTTTTTCAGATTTCGTAATGGGACGAAAAGTCGATCTCCCCAAGAGAATAAAGAGCAATTTCTGCCCTTCTGAGAACGGGAAACTACTCAATAAGAGAAATTTCTTGCCTGCATGGAATTTCACGGTATGCAGTGGTCCGCATACCGAAAAAATAAAGCAATATTTTTCGATGACCTCCTCGAAACGGGAAAATTGTCGATGAAAGAAGAAGATTACGCCTAGAACAGACCGTAGTGGTATCAGTTGCTGCTGCAAACCACATTCTTTACATCAAGGTTCAACACTAAAGGAGTGACACCACCTTTCTACTAATCCGCTTATTTGGCCTCAAGCGAAGTTCGTTTAGAAGATCTTCTTGTCTTTTGGGTAGAAACGTTCAAAATGGCTTGTGAATTACGCGATATTCACATCAGCCAACATAACACTATTAGCAATACAGCCTCAAGATATGCTCAGTCGAAATAAAAGCATCAGAACTTACTCCAAAGATACAACTGGCTAGCAAGACCTCTTCGTTAGCTTTTGAAATACTGACGTACATAAGGTGATACACTACTTATAATGCATCTGATAAAAACGAAAAACAGATAAAAAAGAGAGGTTGACGTCTTTCTATAAAATATTTGTAGTAAACCTAAGCAGTCGAGCAGCACCGTGGTGATCAGAAGTGGGATCTTCTGACGAGACAAGCTAGTCACCCCTGTCGAAAATGCTTAGATTATTGTTTTACTAGTTATAGCCCACTACACCTGTCAGGTTTCCATCATTTAGGCAGGGATGAGTGGTTCAGTTCGGCCACTTTCACGTCTTTAGGTTAGACATTTCTCTTGTAACGCAACAACCTTCTTCAAAGAATGTAACGGTTGATTTTTGTACAATATTTCCGTTCGTCTCAAAAATTTTAAGTTACTATAGAGTAGCTGAATTGACCCACAATAGAAAATTTTTAAAGATAATAAAAATTTATCAGAATGTCTTGTAGAGTAGAGTATGCGTGATAAATGTTTTGTAGTACACGACAAAGAACACCCGGAATTGTTTTTATTATTTGTCAGCGGGTTTGGAAGAGGACAGGGACTTGTGTTGAGGAAGAAAGGGCCTAAAAATAGAAGGGCCATCTCTCCGATACGCAAAAAATTGACTCTTCAGCAGTGAAGACCAAAATACTTCAGTCCAATAACTTGAAGATAGAGTAACCGATAAACTTTCTTCTGATGTTGTGCCTTTTATCTCCTGTATGTGTATATCATCTGATCACTCCCAGCAAGGACCTGTTGTCAGCTTCTATCGTGGCTTTTCATCGGGTCCTCGGTTCTTGCGCTAGGCGTCTACCTTGTGCTCTCCCGTTTAACGTTTTTTGGGGTAGCTGTTTTTCTTCCATTTATTCTACATGGCCTGCCCATTGTAATTTGAGTAACTTTAGGCAAGCGGATACAGGTGGATTGTCAAATAATTCATGCAACTCATCGTTGTAACACAGTCTCCATCCTGTTCCGTGCTTCACTGAGTCGTAGATTTTCCGGAGCACTTTGCATTCAAATATGACCACTGCCTTTTCAGATTTAGTTAGTTTTAGTTTCATTAACTCGTAAGCCAATTCGCTTTGCTTCAGACTCAGAAATGCTCCTTTTGCATCTGAGATTGAACGTACTATAATATTGCATATGCTACTAACTTGAATACTAGCGTACCAGAGGCTTCAGCTGATGTCTTCCAGCGCAATATTAAAAAGCACTGGGGCAAACACAACCACTTGCTTTAAGCCTGATTCTATTATGAAGCTGCACGTTACTTCGTCGTATAACTTGACCTGGGAATCTATGGTTAGCATCGTGACTTTGGCCATGCGGGCTGGTTTTGTTGGGACCCCAAAGTCAAGCATCATTTTGTGCAGCGCATTTCTGTCGACACTGTCGTATGTTTGAAGTCTACAAAGAGTTGATGCACATCGATGTTATATTTCCAGAACTGTTCGAGCATCTGCTTAATTAAGAATGTTTGGTCTATTGTAGACCGTTCAATTTGAAAGCCTCCCTGATACTCTCCTATGATACTTTTATAGTACGGCTTTAATTTTCTTTTTATAATTTTGGAAAGCACTTTATAAGACATACACAGTAGAGCGATGCCTCAATAATTTTCACACATTAACTTGTCCTTCTTTTTGTGTACAGAACACATTACACTTTTTCTCCAGTCCTCTGGTATCTGCTCATTTGACCATACTGAATATTAGTCGATGCAGACGGTACTTAGATGGGACTCCCGCTCTGGAGTAGTTCTGCTGATATTCTATCTATTCCACGAGTTTTACTTTTACTGAGATCCCGTATTGCTGCCTGTACTTCGTCTCTAGTTGGCGGTGAAACTGGGACCTCTTGCTCTGCTTCTGGAATATTCGCAGCTTCAGTAGTTGTTCGGGACGCTGTGAAGAGCTTCTGAAAATTGTTTTGATTTCGACTGGGTTACCAACGATTGACGCTCGTGTACTTTTGCAAAGACTTGTTTGTGGATTGAAGCCGTGTCTTAGTTGTTTGATAGAGGCATACGCCGATCTGACCTCATGTAGGTTCATATTTTCGTTTATCTCTTGGATCTTAGTGTTGGTGATCAGTCGTTTTTTCTTCGGCACATTTTTTTAGCTTGGTTTTATATTATTCTTCTTTGGACTCAGTTGGTCGCTGGATGTATTTTTTGTACGCCCGCTTCCCTTTTTTAACCACTTCCTTGCATTCTTCGTCATACCAGTCATTCCTACTTTACTTTGGCTGGTGTCCCAAGTCCTCTTCCTTCTTTATAGCTCTTGCAGATGCGGCATCGGAACTTGACACTTATTAGGTAGTGGTCCGAATCACAAACAGCGCTGCAGAACAAGCTCGTGTCGAGAATGCTGGTGGTCGCTCATTTTTGTAGGAGAACATGGTCGTTCTTGTTGAATGTGTGACCGACTGGAGATGCCCGCGTTTTCTTATGGAGGTCTCGCGGGAATCGTGTGGAGCTTACTGTGAAGCCTTTACTAGTAGCGAAGTCAATCAGACGCTGTCCGCTGTCGCTGGTCTCTGCATGAAGGCTGCGCCCTCTGGTTGCTGCTCTATGCGCCGTTTCTCGGTCGATATTTGCATTGAAGTCACCCAGAACAATTTTAATATCATTTGACGGCAATGCATCGACAGTGCTTTCCAGGGTGCGGTAAAATTCGTACTTGATTGCCTCCTCCTTGTCTTTTGTGGGTGCGTGATAATTGACCGACCAGCATTAGAGAATTTGGTCTTGATACGAATCGCACAGATCCTTCCGTTGACGGGCTTGAAGTAGGTGATATTTTTTTTAAATGTACTGCTAACAATAAAAGCCACTCCGAACTCATGGCTTCCTTGCATTTTTTCGCTTTTAAACACGGTGTGCGTTCGCATGTCATGTGTCTTCACCGTACCATCTGGTTTCTTGGACTGCGAGGATGTTGATTTTGCATTTATTAATTTCATCCAGAAGTTGTCGCAGGGCACTTGGTCTGTTAAATGATCTAATATTCCACATTTCAAAAGAATAGTCCTTCCTAGGTTGCGATGGTTATTGCTATTTATCCAATCCGATCCGAGGCTGTTGTCCTTCCTGGTTCTATGACAAGTAAATACTAAACAGAACGTTGTCAGCGCTTCGACTTATTCGGTTTTTGGTCCACAAGTGATTTTTTTTCCACATACCCGCTAGCTAGCCGGTTAGGCCACCCTCTGACTGCCACCTGAGGACGCGTCCATTGGGGGATCAACCACCCCACACGGAAACCTGCCCATATTATCCCGCATAAAGCTAATCGATAAGCATACATACGCTGTCGCTAAGCGAAACTAGTTAGGTGAGGTCGGTTCTCTCTATAACTCACTGACTTTCGTGCCAAATTATCGCCACGGACTTAACACTCAAATTCACTATACCATAATTTTGATCGAATTTGATTTTTAAATAGTCCTCTAGAAGGTCCTTATATTCAGTGAGTTTCAAGAAAAACACGTTACATTTACGAAAGTTATAGCCATTTAAATTTTCTACAATAGCACAGCAACAACACTCGGTTTTGTTATCCCATCGAGCCAGACATTACTACAGTTTTGATTGGATCTAATCAAAATTGTCAGATAAGATGAATTACATAAATATTATTAAAGTGTGTCTTGAGTTTATTGGTGTCTGAATATAATAGAATTTTTGATTAACCAACTTGTTTTTATAGTAAACTACAACAGTCAATATTCGCGAACTAAGATACTTTTCCTTTCAATGTAGTTTATGTGTAGTTTCCCTTATTTTTGAAGAATTATATTGAAGTTCTAAGGTTCTAAATCAACCCTAACAAACGAGACTTACATTTTGTGCGCATTTATTAGCGGTTTGAGCCGTGCTCTCAAATGATTATATCAATTCGCGCAATGTTTGTATTCTTCAATTTTTGTCTAGTTCGGTATACATCTGTGTAAAGGGAATCGAAATAGTACTTAAAGGTATACTCGAGCTTAGTAGTAGATTTCTTATAATACATATTTTTTAATTACGTGCTATGTATAAAATTGAGTGATGCATAAAATTTATAAAAACTTAAGACATATTAATAATCGACGGATGAATCAAACAAATGCATGATGATCCCTGTTGTATCCTACTATTGTATTCTATATTGTTATACGGGTATAATAAATGTAACTCACGACACGTGTTTTGAAAGAATCTTTAATGGCCGAGAGTAGAGGCAGTGCTGCCAACATCCCTACACTAATACAATTGGGCTATAATAGTCCTCATAGCCGAAATGGCAAACTTCACGGGATTGTTAGGTGGGGCCACCGTTTGTTAACGAAATTAGCCAAAATCACAAGTGGGGCACGAATTTTTATAAAAGGATCTAACCCGAAAGTGGCCAAATCAATTTAAAGCTGACTGAGAACAATGAAATTTTCTAAAAGTCGGGACCCTTCCGTACAGTCATATTCACTAGTATATTATAAATGGTATTCCCATTTATCCAAAACATCAGAAAAATTGGGAATATGATGATGAAAGCAGTAAATTAACAGCGTAGCATTAACAAAAGATATCTGATGTTCAAGCCGAATCACTGATGGTTAAATCGAAGATGGTTTGAGAATCTTGCGACAGATGCAATAAATTTAGTGCGCGTAACAGGTTTGCCCTATACTGAGTGCCGGGTATGCAAGAATAGAGGGCAGTGAACAAGCTAGTGGACTAGCGATGCAAGGAGCAGTTACAGCGTTTGTTCATCCTGGAAACCACAGAAAAGGGGGCACAATAAATCAGTAAAGGTTGAAGTTCATTGCACCCAGACAATACAATTGACAAGGTATACGAAATAGGAAATATATTGGTCAACTTTAAAACAATACACTTTGCAAGGAATAACTTAATATGAAATAGACTGGTCAAGTTCAAAATTGAAACAGCAGCAGATGTTAACGATATTCAATGAAAAATAAATCGAAGAATAGAATATCGAAATGATTGGAGAAGAAAATGATTATCCTGTTCTCAATTATAGTAATAAGAATAAAAAATGTGAAAATCAGAAAACGGGCCACAGAGTATCCTAAAAAGAATAAAATAAATCACATGGAAGCGGTCTAAAAATTGGAATAATTAATCGTTTCCACCATCTGTGAACATTGTGTGGATAAAAATCATTGGAGTATATTTTATTCGAAAGTATACAAAATTCAGTTTCTGAATGCATTTAATAACCTTCTGGACGGACGGAAAGACAGACAACGCAGAATACAGTCAATTCCAGCGGAAATCAACTATACCATGGAGCCAATTTCAAGGAAGCAGTCGAGCTGCCTCAACGTGTTGGGCTGGGCAGTTCATGATGAGGAGGGCCAATCACCTCGCCAAAAATGCTTATCTTTTGCCCTTGCAATATAACTACCCCATTGGGAGTAGGTCACGGTGGCTCTTAAGCTTGATGCTTGTTTTAAAATTACCAGCTTCCGTGTCCAAAAACCATTATTTCGTTATTAACAAATACATTTGAATTAAAAATTTATCAAGATAATAAAAACTGGTCGGAATATCTTTTACAGTAGAGTACGCGTGATAAATGTTTTTGTTTTGTCGTTTAGCTTCGTCGCGCGATAAAAAACCGCCTCAAGTAATCTTGCAAATAGCTAGCCGACCAGTACCTGGACGTGGTGACTGGGCAAAGCTAATCAGCTGAGCTCAGTTTTCTTTGATAGCTCGTTGATCTTTGTATCAGGACATCGGCACCCTAGTCCTGCATGGACTCTAAACACTCCAATTCTCCAGACTTTGCCAATCGATTACAATTCTATTCTGAGATATTTTAGCGGTAATGCTGCACCTCAATCATAAAAATCGAAACATGCGACGATGAATAATCGACAAACTACAGAAAAATTACTTTTTAACGGCAAATGTTCGTTAACCTTGTCAAAATTCCTCATCTTTCGTATGGAACCTAAATATGTTCGTTGGGACTCATCTCTCTACCTATTCTCTTTCAAGTGTTTTCTATAGTTAAACATTAAATATAGAGTAGACAGAACTCGCTCCTGTCAGAAGTGTTTTCTACTCAATTTATGATATGAATGATAATATAATAATGAAAATATTAAAAATACTTAAAAAATATGCATATTTAATAATAGCTTTAAATAAAAACCTACTTGTTAGAGTATAGCATATACTCGTATCATGCCATGAACAGAATTTTAAAGATATTTCAATTATCATCTTAAAACTTGTCCTCATAGAGAATTACCTCCATGATTTTTTTCACATTTTCCGGATCACAGGTGTCCAAACGCGAGGGGTGGGACACGCACCAATTGTTCGTACATTTTCCCTGTTTTGAAAAGATCTCGTTAATATCTTTCATTTGATGTCCCACATGACTATCTTTGGTAATAATTTTTTAAAGTTCCTTAGATATTCAATTTCTATTTAAGATGGCATCAAATTAAACTGTCAAGTAAAGAACACAAGAACTAAGATCTACCTAGCTTCGACCATGACTCATTGAAGATAATTAAAATAAACTTTATTAAAATTTAATCACGTTTTCAAATCCACAATTCAATTATTTCATTCCAACTTAATAATCTCATTGTGTCAATCCAAATAAATGAAATTAATCCTGATCATTGTTAATTCAATCGCACTTCAAATTAAACCTTTAATTTTTACCACAAAATGTAAGTCTTATTGCAATCCCTTAAAACCCCACCCGCTAACATCAACCACATTATTTGATTAAGTGTGGGAAAGTGGATAAAACAAACAACCAACAACCAACCACAAGAAAACATATATCACGGATCTATTTTGCGTACACTCTCTTCCACTCTAAATTCTGATTTGATTTCTGATTGTTGGAAATATGAGGAGGCAAAAAAATGTAATTTCTCCGAAGGTAATATCGCTGATGGAAGGCACAATTTAAACAGTAATGTTATGATAAATGGGTATGTATCAGCCGCAAATAAATAAAAAGCCATACATACCTACACAATAGGATTCACTGGTACACACGAATGCTTTTTTATCCTTTCGTTCCCTTTTGGCTCGATTTTTGTTTGTTTGCTAGTTAAATGACTTCTAAAAAATCTTCCGTACTCACTCTACTAAAATATATGCTTGCTCATACACATAAACTGGTAGATATTTATACTATATTAAAAGCAGCGCATCACATTCATTCACTTTTTAGAATCTCATTGTTTCTCAATACACAATAAAGGAAGCACTGCTTTTAAGATATTGTATAGAGATGCAATTTCAAGTATGTACACCAAAAAGAGATACACAATAACTTGGAATGAGCAGGTCTTATTGCTTATTACTTTACAACTGTAGCCGAATTGATGAAATTCTGATCTGTAACAAAGGAAATAAATCCTTTTGTTAAATCCAAATTCTTTGAAAACATAAAAAGTAATCTAATTGAATTTCTTGCTCTGTCTAAGGAAAACTATGAATGAAAAATTGTTTCTCCTACCTGTTGGTGCATGTAACTCCTTCCTGCCTTACTGTCCGTCAAACTTCCTCAAGAATGTTTGTTTATTTGCTAAACCGAATAGTAATATAGTTACTCTTTTCACTTTATCGTATCCTTACGTGGTTTTTTTCTCTATCGTTGCTCTATGACGTCTGATTGTCACACGAGATAATGGTAATATACTAGCGAAAGAATGTTATACAGCTTTCTATGCGTTTCTTCATGCATACCATAACATACTAGTGAGAAAGAATAGCATCATGTTAGTATGTCCTATCAATGTGGAGAATGCGCACTTGAAACGTATATAAATTCTATTTCGTGGTTCATACAGGATTTGTAGAGTTGGTAAAGACACATATTTGCAGTTCATTAGGAGATGACTTTTCCTTTTCTGATTGCAGGATTTTTTAGGTAACTTAAATGTTCAATGATACACGGAGAAAGTTATCATGTTGAAAGCTTACTTTCAAACGGTAGACACATTTATAAAAGTCCGTTCATTGAATAAAATAATTTATATAGAATATTCGCTCTGCTAGAATTAATTTGGCGATAATCGTGATTTAGTATTTGCGATGATGGTTGGATATTATCATGATTTGAATTCGCATATTTAATAATAATTGAAGTCTCAATTTTCAATAACGACGTGATCAATTATATTAAAAGAATCAATTTTATTTTTTAACGGGGCAATATTAGGGTCACTTATTCTGACAGGCTTGAGAAAAGACAAACAACTTGAATTTGGGAAAGCTTACATGCTCTTGCTCTTACATAGTGACCAAAAGGAATAACACCTGTTGCACATAAATGAATTCAAAGAAGAGATGAAGGATGAAATTTTTGTTATGAAAAGAACTACAATTCAGTTACAATACTATCATGGAAATATTTAATTAGAATGCTTGATTTTTTAAATTTAGGTATGAATAATATAAATATCTTCCCCCTACTATTTGAATCTATTCAAAAAAATATTTTTACACATTTTTAGAATGACTTCCATTAGAACCCAAGAAAATAAATTTGATTGCTACGAAATTCAAGAAGTATGAACCAGCGTGAAACAGCTGATATTATTGAGAAGCACCTGCAGGTAACGCACTGGGTGATGATGCCGCACTTGTGGTACCAGGTGTAATTTCCAGTTATATACTGCAAACTGAACGTAGGTTAGGGTTTGGCAATGAGCCGCAGCGCAGGCATGTGCCAAAACCATGCTTATTTCAGCAAAACAATTTATTTATTAATTTTGAAGGAATTTTCGCTAAAAATTAGGGTTTTAAATATTTTGCGAAATTGCTTCATCTTCTTCGTGATTTATATCCAGCATTAATCTGATCAGCATTTATAAAATTGTTGCGAGGCTTTCCGACTGGGCTGGTGATATTTACTTGGCCGGTTCTCAGCTTTTACGCTGACGTTGAAGATTGGTTCTATCGAGTTCATCTAATTGTGTCTCATCATATTTGGATCAGCTTAGTCGCCAATTTCATTGGCTCATAAATCAGATTTTATGTTGGAAGAGATAAGGAACGAAACGTGGGTGGGGAAAGCCGCCCAAGTATCGGCAGAAGAAATGGTCTCGACTGCTGGCGAGGGCTCGGAGATGCGTCAAAACTCTCTTAATCGCCAGGGGCCACAAAAAGTCAGCTCGTGCGGCGATTGCTGAAGGCAGATTACTCTAGTGATCATACTGCTGGCACGACGGTAACGCAACAAACTGACGATCAAGCCACCGACGACCAGCAACAAAAGGGAGGACGTAAGGAGTAAAACGGATAGGTGGTATCAACAAAAGATAGTGGCCGCAACTTAGCGTAACCAAAAACGGCACATTCGCCTAGGTTATAAAACCAACCGCTCCATCGAAGAACGGTTTATAAGGAAAGCGGCAGCCGTCCTGAAAAAAATGAATATTCACAAGGTCGATAAGAATGGAGTCTTGTAGCTTGAAGAGCTTATAGACCGTATCGGGCATTTCCGATGTAGTTAGTTTAAAACCGAGGACCACCTGAAGGCTAAGCTGTCTGCCGAAGCGCCAACAGCGCAAATGCCAAGTAACGCCAAGATGGTTGCTAGAGGCTTCTAAAATATGCTATCTAAGACAACCAGAAAAGCGGATAAAAAAGGCTGGCATTGCTATTGAAACTTTATCAGAGGTGTCGTAAAATCGGAGAATATCGAGACTACAAGTATGGCCAGCTAGGCCCAGCGACCCACTGGTGAAGTTTGCAGCAGGTAAAAGGCAACTATAACCTCGTTCGATTTCAAACGACTATCGAGATCTGACACATCGACTGTGTCACGGACTCGAACGAAGTAGAGGAGTTTATCAAACGAGTTTTCCAGCGTAGGCAGAGTTAAAACAAGATGACCCCGGAAAACAAGAGAGTACAAGAGGCCGGATATAATCTTCCCGTGTTACAATTGTGGAAAACCGGGCCACAAAAGAAAAACAGTGCACGGCAGATGCACTCTGTAGCGTTTGCAAGGATGATGACCCCAAATCTGGAGATAATAATCATTTCCAAGCGGGCTTTTTAAAAAGCTCTAGTCAGCTCTGATATGAGCGGTATCCTGCAGGTAAACTTGCAGCACAGCATAAATGTGCAAGAGCTGCTTGAGCAATATGCAAGGAGTATCAAGGCCAACCTGTTGTTGCTCAGCGATCACCTCTATGGTACCCTGACGATTCTGGAATTTTCACTATCTAGGTTCCAAATAGTGATTATTTTCGAGGGCATGGTCATGAACGAGATGGTTTTGTGTTTTGTGTTCATGAGCTACATTTGTTAGCGTGTACCCAACGCCGAACGAAACGATACCATCTTTTCAGGTCACAACCAATGCTTTGAAGGATAGTGTCTTGAACACAGAAGGCAATGTGGTAGTCGGGGCAGACTTTAATGATAGATTAGTTGAATGGGGCCTGCCTCAAACAAATTCGAGAGAATAACGGGTCCATCCCTAAGCTGGGGTTGCGAAGGAACTATACCGCGTGTGACATTCGCCTCGGGGTCTAGTACCTAGGGCATACAATTAGAGAGTACTAGAGGACTACTCAGCCCGTGATCATCAGTACATTTGGCTTGAGACCCGTTATGGTGCCTTCGAGCTTACGACCAGAAGAGTGGGAGGAAGGGTGTGGCGGAAGATGCGCTGGTGTGTGGAAGGGTGGGAGATGTACTGGGTGGGGAAGGCTGATAGGTGAAGACGTATTGAACTCAACTATGAGTACCAATGCACCTGCTTTCCCCATCGGAAACCGCAGTACCGCAAGTTGCCAGTATACTGGTGGTCAACTGAAATTGCTGAACAACGATGGGAGTCTCATAATTTCCGACGAGATACTCAACGAGTGCGAGATCGGGAAGAGGCATGCACCCGGTTAGCATCATCTAAGTCAGTCAGTAATTCCTTTCGCAGACTTACCAGCAGTATGATCTGGTGGACGACATGAACAGGGATCTGTGCAGCTTTGTCTACAAGCTAGTCACGCGGAAGCTCGGTGCCTTACAGACACCCGCTTACATGAAGCGAGCTCTTCTCCTTACAACACCCGTTCATGTTGATTCTTACCCTGACAAAACACAAATAGACTATCCACCCTTCACGCACAAGGAGTTGCAGGAGGCAGTCCTGTCCATGACAGCAAGGAAGGCTGCAGGATCAGGTGGCGTTCTAGTGGAAATGCTACAGCTGGTCTATAACCTTAGTCCTGAATTGTTGCGCAGTACATTCAACGTTTACCTGCGTGAATGGGTCTTCCCACAGCGCTGGAAGTAGAGTCACCGCCTACATAAGGCATTTTATGTATGCTTGACATGGCTGAAAAAGTGCTCAAAAAACATCAAGGGAAGACTGAAAGTCAAAATCAGAGTCGAAGTCAAAAGCGCTTTATTCAATACCAATCATTATAAGTTTTCAAAGAATATAATGCGAATTCCAAGCAATAAAAATATTAAAAATTAAAGGCCCAAATGGCTCTCTGAATTTATACATTATCAAACAAAAACATTCAATTCTAAAAGACAATATCGAATTCAAATTAATTAAAATTATTATATATTTTATGATTCGATTGGAAAAATGGGAAAAAAACAACCAACACAATTCAAAAACTATTTATAAGTTTAACACAACTGTGAACTTTATAATAAAATTCAATCAAAAACTTTACCTTATACTTAAAAAAATGCTATCAAAATATTCCTAACTTAAACGTTAAACCTTATCTCTAAACATTATCTGATAAACATAACATATACCCATCCTAAATTTTGAAATCTATTCGTTATTTTTAACACAAACAAACCACAACAACACTAAATGCAGCTATAATGAACTGAAACTCAAAACTATGCAACGAAAAATACAATAAAAATAACGACGAATAATTTAGGCATTGTCATTCTGCCACCAACACCTAGATTGCTCGCTCATAGCTAGACTAGACACAGCGAATCTAGTTAATAAGTATCTCTATTGGAACTGTTGGCGTCGTGAACTCAAATTCGGAAGATATTTTATCTTCTTATCGGTGGCCCGTCTATATATGTGATATATGACTGGGACGCCGTCAGAATCAAAACATATCGATTCATGTCCAAATACACGAATGCTTCTGGAGGAATGAAGCCAGTAGCGAGGCAAGTCGCAATATACCCGTCTGTAGGGTGGAACGGCTGTGAAATCCACAGTCACAGATCTTGCGATATGATTCCGAAGAAGTTTCAATATGAAGATATCGAGTCTAGTCACTTCAGCAGTTTGATAAATTCTTCTATTCGATATATAATGTTTCCAATCCGTCTCAGGCTTTCTGTACAAACCAGTACATGCCCTGCTCTTAAGCCACCAGCCGAGATCTTGGCTTCCTGCAACATGGATCGCGTCAGTCAGTCTTCCCTTAATATCGATAGAAGAATTTATCAAACTGCTAAAGTGACGATATCTTCATATTGAAACTTCTTCAGAATCATATCGCAAGATCTGTGACTGTGAGTGAAAACCCTTGGATTTCACAGCCGTTCCACCCTACAGACGGGTATATTGCGACTTGCCTCGCTACTGGCTTCATTCCTCCAGAAGCATTCGTGTATTTGGACATGAATCGATATGTTTTGATTCTGACGGCGTCCCAGTCATATATCACATATATCGACGGGCCACCGATAAGAAGATAAAATATCCTCCTAATTTGAGTTCACGAGACCAACAGTTCCAATGGAGGTACTCATTTGCTAGATTCGTTGAGGCTGATCGAGTTGAGACGGGGCAATCTAGGTATTGGTGGCTGAATGACAATGTCTAAATTATTCGTGTTTATTTTCAGTTTTGGTGTTCTTCGTTATTTAGTTTTTGAGTTTCAGCTCATTATTGCTACATTTAGTGTTGTTGTTTATTTTTGTTAAAAATTAGGTATAGGTTAGGTATATGTAATGTTTACTATATTCCTTTAGAGATACGATTAAACACTTAGGTTAGGAACATTGTTATTGATTTTTTTAGTATAAGTTAAAGTTTTTGATTGTATTTTATTAGAAATAAGTTACAACATATTAGGTGTAGGATCAAAGTTTCACTGTTGTGTTTTGATTATAAATAATTTTAGGATAGTGTTGGTTGGTTTTTTCTCCTTTTTCCAATTAAATTTTAAAAATATGTAATAATCGTAATTAATTGAATTTGCTATAGTTTTTTTGTTTTCGATGATGTGAGTTAACGATAACGTACAAATTTAGAGAGCCATTTGGGCCATTAAGTTTTTTGATTGTTATTGTTTGGAATTTGCTTTATATTCTTTTAAAATTTATAACGATTAGTATTAAATAAAGCGCTTTTGACTTTGACTTTGATTGGGACACCGTCAGAATCAAAAACATATGGATTCATGTCCAAATACACGAATGCTTCGAGAGGAATGAAGCCAGTTGCGAGAAATCCAGGGGTTTTTGCTCACAGTTACAGATCTTGCGATATGATTCTGAAGAAGTTTCAATATGAAGATATCGTCACTTTAGCAGTTTGATAAATTCTTCTATCGATATTAAGGGAAGACTGACTGACGCGATCCATGTTGCAGGAAGCCAAGATCTCGGCTGGTGGCTTAAGAGCAGGGCGTTCCACCACTGATGCGATTGCTGAGGCGGTGAGCGCGGTCCAGCGAGCAGTGGGACACAGCCGATCTACCCGACAGATTGTTTTGCTAGTGACACGATGGCAAAAATGCCTTCGATTCCGCTAGGTGGGCGGATATTCTGGAAACATTGGAAAACTGTTTCTAAATTCCAGAGTTTTTGAAGCGAATTCTTTGGCATTATTTGACGGACCGGAACCATTTCTATGAAACGAAGGAAGGCCGGCGAAGAATGGAAGTTACGTCAGGTGTTGCCCAAGGCTTCATCCTTAGCCAAAATCAGTAGAATATCTCATACGACTGGCTACTGAGACTTCAGATGCCGGATGAGTTGCTCTTGTTCGCTATGTGGATGATATTGCAGCGCTATTCGCTGGACGCACTGTTGAGTGTGCGCAACTTAGACTAGGCATCCTAGTGCGTCGAGTAAGGTACTGGATGACTGCTCGCGTTTCTACAGGACATTTCTGTCAACACTATCGTATGCTTACTTGAAGTCTACGGAGAGCTGGTGTACATCGAGCACCAGTTTTACTGAAAATTTCTTGTAGAATGGTAGACGATCCACTACGCAAACCACCTTGGTACTCTTCAATGGTATTTTTATAAGAGATTTTCAGTCTTTGTTCAATGACTTTAGACAGCAGTTTATATGACTTTAGTAATTTGTAATTTTTATAGCGTAGCCTGTCTCTTTTTTATGTAAGAGACATCTGATACTTTTCCGTCAGTCATCTGGTAGCTGCTCCTCTGTTAGTCCTACATATTAAGCTATAAAGTAGGTTTTATAGGTGTGTTCTTTTTGAATCCACCATTGCGTGTACCTCTTCTGCTGTTGGTAGCATTGGCAAGACATCTTCTTTAGCCCCTGGAATGCTCACAGTTTCGGTAGATGTCGTGGATGCTGTGAAGTTTTTGAAAATATTGTTACCACCTGTTTTTAATGTCGATAGGGCTACCTAATTTTGCACCTTGTGCGTCTTCGCAAAGGCTCTTGCGTTGTGTGTATCCCCCTCGAAGCTGTTTAATTGAGGCGTACGTTGATCTGGCCTCATTAAGTGTCATATACCCGTTAATTTGCTCTATATTCTGGTTGATAGCCCGAAGTTTCTTCTGTCGGCACAGTATTTTTGCTTGTTGGCGGAGAGAAATATATTGCTCCTTTTCGCCCGAGTTGGTCTTTGGAGGTACAGTTTGCGTGCCTGATTTTTTTTGTTTTTTTTTGATGACCACATCTTGACATTCTTCGTTGAGCCAGCCATTCCGGTCATTTTTTGGTCGATATCCTAAGAACTTTTCCGGTGTGTCTATTATCGCATCTCTGACCATTTTCCAAATCGTTTGGATACCGTTGCTAGTTTCTCCCGTCTACGGGACCGTTTGAAGGGTGTCTTCTAGCAACGACATGTACCACATGCGTACCGAATCACCGAATTATCATTTAACTTTTGTAGCGTATTTTGTTTTCAGTGGCTTTGATTGTTTTTGATATTTCGAGATGTGACATATGAATTTATTAAAAAATGGCCCGACTCACAGTGTGCGCCACGGAATGAGCGTGCGACGAGAACGCTGGTGGCAGCTCATATTCTATGAGAACATGTTCTATTTGGCTATGTGCGCAGCCATCGAGGGATGTCTAGGTTCTTTTGTGAATGTTACGGTGCAAGAAGCAGGTGGGGCTTAGGATGAGGTTGTAATGATTTTAAGTGCTTAAGTTTGTGCAGGACACGGGTGACGATGGTCTGACACAAGTGGCAGCGAGCTGTAAAGAGACCGAAATCAACGTACGCGCGCTCGTCGCTGCCTAAAGGATGCAAACTTGACGGATGTTGTTAACTTCAACCTAGTAAATCAACAAACTAAGCAGTTTCCACGGGGTGACCACCTTCTTTCTTGAGGAGCAGCCACTGCTGTTCACCACGTTGCTGCTCGACTGCTTAGGTTTATTACAGGGCAGTCTCTTCGATGCCGACCCAGGAATGGAGAGACTGAAAGATTTTGCTCTTTACTACTGAAGAAACTATTGTTTCCGCATTGGAAAGATGGTTGTTGTAAATTTAGGCGTCTCCTCCTTGAATACAAGTCCCTATCTTCTTCGAAAGTATGCTAATACAAATCGCTAACCAAATAATAAAAATCAAACCGAGTTTCGTTCAGCACTGATTGTTGATGCGGATTTTATCACTACCGGTCATCAGATTAGCTCCCAACGAAAACTAATGCAATTCAGTGTATTTGAATATCCCAGATACCATCATTATTATCAAAATTAGAGCTGAGCGAATTCAAACTCTATAAAAATTTGCAACCGTTTCTTCTGGCAACATTCAGGGATGTAATGCTCTATAACATCATCAGCATGTTTAGGCTGCTGACCCATCATGAACGAAGAATTCCAGGAGACGCTATAGACCTTACTATCCAGAAGACAAACAATACAACACCAGATGAAACTTTATCAGTGATCCTATCTTTACTTTACTTGACCCTCCAAAGTATGCTACGTTAATATCAAATGGTGAGTGCCAACAATAAAAATTGAATCGGTGCGTCTGCCAACAGCAAAATTAAAAATGTAAGAACTCGAAGAAGAGTTGTTTTCTTCTTCGGGCCCACGTTGGGCGCCATTTATAATAATTTTAAGTGCTGAAGTTTATGCAGGGCACGGGTGCCGATGGTCTGACACAAGTGTCTGAGAGATATAAAGAAGACCGAGCTCAGCTTACTGGCTTCGCTTGACGACCGCGTACGCTATTTTCGGGATCAGAAGAAGCGGGTTCTTGTCGCGCCACGAAGCCACACTAAAAAAAGTGACAGCTCAACTGCTTAGGTTTCTGCTTGACGCAGTCTATTATGCGCTGCCTATTCGGACTGGTCTCTGCGTGTATGCTGTGCTTTCCCGTTCTTCTGCGAGTCAACTGCGATTTGGGCGTTAAAGTCCCCTAGAACAATTTTGATTGCGTGTGTCCATGGTATATTTTAAGGTACTGTAAAAATCATCCTTGGCCGCTTCTTCTTTATTTTCAGTGGGATCATAGCAGTTGACCAACCAGATGTTGAAGTATCTCGTATTGATGCGCATAGCACAAATCCGTTCATTAACTATCTTGAACTCGGTGACAATTTGTTTGAACTTATCATCCGCGATAAATGCCACTTCATATTAATGAATGGCTGACGACTTGCCATTTGTAAAGATAGTGTGTGCTTGCATATCATTGACATCGTTCCCAAGACGATTAATGTTTTGCACTACCAAGATATTGGCCATATCTTTTTTCATCTCGTTCAGTAGTGGTATCAGTGCACCTGACATATATAAAGATCCTACGTAAAATTTTCCGAAAGATAGATCTTTTTTCGATGCGAGTGTCGTTACTCTTTATCCGATCCAATCCAGCGCTGATTTACTTCACAATGCACGATTTTAAGATCTTGAATGGTCTACAGCTTGGAAGAGTTACTACACCTCTGCTCTTCTCCATGTTCATTCGCAACGAATTGAACGGCTTTGATTTTAACGTGTCGTCAACGCGATCATTAGTAGCGTTTGCTGATGAGCTGATTATTTATACGGCAGATCAAACGGCATCAGTCGTTCAAAGGAACATTCAGAAAATGTTCGACGATGTGCAGGCCTGCACGGGTAATTGGCGAATGAAAGTGATACATTGATCAAAAGGTCAAAGTTATCTGTTATAAGGCTCTGGTTAGACAAGTTTTGATATACTCGTATGTATAATTTGGTATAATCTGAGTGCTAGTAGAATGGAAATATTACGAGTTTTCGAAAGGAAATGTCTCCGCGTATGTACTGGTCTGTACAGAAAGCCTGAGACGAATTGGAAATACTATATATCGAATCGACGAATCAAATTGCTAAAGTGATGAGAGTCGATACATTCATTTTGTAGCTTGTTCAAAATTACATCACGACGTCAGTGACTGTGAGCGAAAATTCCTGGATTTCGCAGCCGTTCCACCCTACCGACATTGAGACTTGTTTCACCACTGGCTTCATACCTCCAGAAGCATTCGTGTATTTGAACATGAATCAGTATATTTCTGATTCTGATGGTGCCCCGATTATATATCATATATATAGACGGGCCACGTATAAGAAAATAGAATATGCTCCGAATTTGAGCTTGCGGGATCCACGGTTTCAATGAAGATACTCATTTGCGAGTTATGTTGAAGCTAGTCGAGCTGAGACAGAGGAGCCTAGGTATTGGTGGCTAAATTGCAATTACCAAATTATTCGTGGCTATTCGTAATTTTTCCTATTAGTTGCAACTCATTATTGCTACGTTAGTTGTTATGGAAATTGGTTGTGTTCGTTATTTTAAATAACTAGAGGTAAGTTTAACATGTAGGTTAGGAATGTTGTAATTTGTTTGGAATAGTTAAAGTTTTTTTTCAATACATTTAGAGAATTAAGTGGATACATATTGGTTGTAAGCTCAAAGTACACTCCTTCGTTGTGTTCATTAGTTATATGTAATTTTTAATGGATTTATTTGGTTTCAATTGATAATATTGTGATTTTTTTTTGATAACATATGATATTGCTTTTTTGACTAATTTTTTGATTGAATTTTGTTTAAATTTAGAGTGAAATTAAATTTTTGAGTACTTCAATGTTATAGGACTTGCTTTATGTTTTTTAAAATTTATAGCAATTGAATCAATAAAGCGCATTTGAATTTGAGGCTGATTTACTGGTTTCATGATAAGAGAGTACTGAGTGGAACGTTTCGACTCAGTTGGTTTTGGTCCGCGGATGGTATTTTATTTCCACGATCCGCCATCTGAGGGTGCGTCCGAATACCGAAAAAGTTCCGCCAATAAATGTCTTCGGTCAAAGCGGAAAAGACATGGTTCGGCTGTTGGCAGCCGAAAACAAATTGACAAATTTCGAAATCAAACGAATAAATTCTGAGAAGCTGTCAGTTAGAACGAAATCACTGGTTGATTTCAAATCAGCGAAAGATGCTTTGAATTCTGGGGAGGTTCCGCACTTCACTTATACCCCCAAAAGCGAGAAGAACCAGACGTTCTTGCTGAAGGGCTTGGACTGCGGAGAAGATACCGTCGATCTTCTTCAGGTTCTCAAGCAAACAGCACCACAAATCGAGTTTATCTCAGTGAAAACATTCGTGACAAGAAGGTCGACGGTAGAAAAAAAAACTTACCATTTTATTTGGTACAAATAACAAATAAGAGCAGTCCAAGCGCTCTTCAGCAAATTAGGTATTTAAATTTTCGAGTGGTGAGGTGGGAACGCCTCCAGAAACGAGAAATCAACCAGTGCTATCGCTGCCAACGATTTGGGCATTCGGCTGCCAACTGCGCCATGCATTACCGATGCGTTAAATGCAAAGACGTGCATGCTCCCGGTGAGTGCAAATTGGCTCAGACGGAGCCAAAAGAGAAGTTATATTGTGTGAACTGCGGTGTTTTTGGTCACCCGGCATCATATCGAGGATGCTCCCGATATCAGGATGCAAGATTGAAATCTACCCCAAAGCAAACACAAATACACCGCAGTGTCTTAGCTCCGAACTTCGTCAAGCCCGGAGTATCATTTGCACAAGCCGCTAGAGGACCAGCAGAAAATGCGGAAAATAGTGTAAATAATGTAAGTGGCAATAATGAGCTGCTTCTCAAAATTTTACAGAAATTAAATTCCTTATCAGAGCGAATCGATAAACAAGATTCGAAAATTAACATTGTTTTTCAGCGTTTAGGACTTTCAAATGCCTCAAAATAAGTTGTCATCCAGCCACATTCCCACGGATAGGATTCGTCTCATCTCGATCAACGTCAACTCCATTGTTACTTTACATCGGCGTGATTATCTCCTTGAATTCATTGCCAGACAAAAGCCTGACATCCTGCTTCTAACCGAAACCCACCTCAATTCATGGCACTCCATGACATTCAAGGATTTTGAATTCGTAAGAAACGATAGGGTAATAGGTGATGGGGGAGGTGGCACCGGGATATTGGTACGAAGACCCTATCGTTTCCAAAATATTGAAAAAGTCGAATTCAAAAGCTTTGAATCTCTTGAAGTGTCCGTTATCAAAATCTCACTGCCAGGTGGGGATAACCTCTTCGTTATCTCTGCCTATGCAACTGGTGGAACTGTTCTCAAGCTCAAGGAGGAACTCAATTCCTTGTTTGAAATACTCGAATTGAACAGGCTGCATAACTATTATATTCTTGCTGGTGACCTGAACGCCAAGCATACATCATGGCTGAACGCCACCAATAATCCAAGAGGTGTATTCCTGAAATCGTGGATAACAGAGAACCAAATTGAATACAGGTGCACTCTATATGGGTCGGAGTTCCCAACATACCCTAGGACAAATTCATATTTGGACCTTTGCATTGCTGACGCAAGACTCGAATTCAACTTTAATAGTCCTCAACGGAAACTGCAGGTGCTTCCTTATGATAGCGACCATAACGCAATCGTAATGGAAATCAATCATCACAGGGATGATTTCTTCCTCATTCCAGTTCAACACGAAAATCATCGGTTGAACTTCAAAAAAACAGACTGGGGAAAGCTTCAAAAGAAGTTTAATCGCGAGTACCAGAAGCAATGTCCCCCTTCTGATGGTGGCAACTCTTGCTCAATGGTTCCGAATGACAGGAATCTAACTAACGATGAAATAGATGTCTATTTGTCGAAGTTAGAGAAGCTGACGTTGGAAACGATTGAGAAAGTAGTTCCCAAGATAAAACATCGAAACAATATGGAAGGATATGAAACACCAACCATCGCAAGGTTGAAAAGATTGAAAAGCCTTCTTCTCACACGCGTCAACAATATTTATCGACGATTTTTGGACTACAACCATCCCTCGTTGGCTTTGTTGAAATTACATCTGAAGAATGTCCGGAACTTAATCCGGTCATACTTCAGGAGTGAGGTCAGCAATCAATGGGCGGAAAAATTGAGGGGTATTAGCCCACAGGACCCAGACGGCGTGTTCATGAAAGTGAATAGCATATTCCGCAAGAAGTCTCGAGTGAAGCTATCGAATCTTGAAGTCACTAGTGATAAATCTTCTCGATAGGGCTGGTATCGAAATTGATAGAACGACTCCGGATAGAAATGGAAACAGGATTATTTGTGAAGGATTGGATAAACTTGCCCTGATTGGAACACATTTTGAATTGGTTCATCTACCAAACCCTGAGAGAGGGAACGAAATTTTTTCAGAGGTCGTTGAAGCAAAAGTTTCCGACTTCAAATCAAGCCTGAACGGCCAATCAATTCTTCATTTCAATGAAACATTAACATCTGACCTCATACCGAGCTTGAATCTTATTGATTATTTTGTCAGCTATGAAGACTTGTGTTTCATATTTCGCAGGATAAACAACAAGAAATCATGTGGTACTGATGGTATTCCAAATGTAGTTCTCCGACATTTGCCTGAGGTTGCTATTAGGAACTATTGCATATTGTTCAACAACATGTTGAGCAATTCATATTTCCCAAATGAGTGGAAAAAGGCTAAGGTATTTCCGATCTTGAAGAAAGGAAAAGAATCTTCATGCCCCAAAAGCTATCGCCCAATTAGCTTTATGCCTAACATCAGCAAGGTGTTTGAAGTGATACTCAACAGAGCATTAAACGCCCACATTGAGGAAAATGAGTTGATGCCGAATTGCCAATTTGGTTTTCGTGCCAGGCATTCGACCACACATGCAATAACGAAAGTAACCTCAGACATCTGTTGGAAACTAAATGATAGACAATGTGTTGGAGCATGTCTCATTGATATGGAGAAAGCCTTTGATACGGTATGGTTAGATGGACTAATTTTTAAACTCCTTCAGGACAAGTTCCCCAGACACCTTGTCGCCATGATGTGTAATATGTTCTACGGGAAATCGTTTGTTGTAACTGATGGAAATCTGACAACAATGCGCGAGTTCAAGGTCTTGAATGGTCTACAGCAGGAACAGTTACTGCGCCTCTGTTCTTTTCAATCTTCATTCGCAAGCTATTGAACGGCTTTGATTTTAACGTCTCGCCAACGCGATCATTGGTAGCGTTTGCTGATGATCTGATCATCTATACGGCAGACCGAAAAGCTACAATAGTTCAGAGCAATCTCCAAAAAATGTTCAATGATGTACAGCTGTACACTGACAATTGGCGAATGAAAATCAATGCGCAAAAGTGTGAAACAATCTTGTTTCGGACAACGCTGCAGGGGGTCAGCAAAGACCTGAAACGTAAACGGAAAGATTTCCACATCATGGCTGGTGAGGGTAGTCTTGAACGGGTTCCACATAAATCCTGTGTTCGATACCTCGGTGTTTATCTCGATCAGTATCTGTACTATACTGAACATGTGAAAATCATGCTCAGTAAGGCACTAAAAGTAGTCATGGCCCTTCGAAAGCTCTTTCATTCCAGATACATTGATCAAAAGGTCCAAATTATCTGTTACAAGACACTGGTTAGACCAGTTTTGACATATGGATGTCAGATCTGGTACAACCAGAGTGCTAGTACTATGGAAAAATTAAGAGTTTTCGAAAGGAAATGTCTTCGTGCATGTACTGGTTTGTACAGAAAGCCTGAGACGGATTGGAAACATTATATATCGAATAGAAGAATTTATCAAACTGCTGAAGTGACTAGACTCGATATCTTCATATTGAAACTTCTTCGGAATCATATCGCAAGATCTGTGACTGTGAGTGAAAACCCTTGGATTTCACAGCCGTTTCACCCTACAGACGGGTATATTGCGACTTGCCTCGCTACTGGCTTCATTCCTCCAGAAGCATTCGTGTATTTGGACATGAATCGATATGTTTTGATTCTGACGGCGTCCCAGTCATATATCACATATATCGACGGGCCACCGATAAGAAGATGAAATATCCTCCTAATTTGAGTTCACGAGACCAACAGTTCCAATGGAGGTACTCATTTGCTAGATTCGTTGAGGCTGATCGAGTTGAGACGGGGCAATCTAGGTATTGGTGGCTGAATGACAATGTCTAAATTATTCGTGTTTATTTTCAGTTTTGGTGTTCTTCGTTATTTAGTTTTTGAGTTTCAGCTCATTATTGCTACATTTAGTGTTGTTGTTTATTTTTGTTAAAAATTAGGTATAGGTTAGGTATATGTAATGTTTACTATATTCCGTTAGAGATAAGATTAAACACTTAGGTTGGGAACATTGTTATTGATTTTTTTTAGTATAAGTTAAAGTTTTTGATTGTATTTTATTAGAAATAAGTTACAACATATTAGGTGTGGGATCAAAGTTCACTGTAGTGTTAAGATTATAAATAATTTTAGAATAGTGTTGGTTGGTTTTTTCTCCTTTTTCCAATTAAATTTAAAAAATATGTAATAATCTTCATTGATTTGAATTTGCTATAGTTTTTTTTTTTTAAATGTGTAATGATAACGTACAAATTTAGAGAGCCATTTGGGCCATTAAGTTTTTTATTGTTATTGTTTGGAATTTGCTTTATATTCTTTTAAAATTTATAACGATTAGTATTAAATAAAGCGCTTTTGATTGATTGATTGAGGGTGCGTCCGATAGGGGGGGCCGAAAATCCTGTACGGATTATAATATTTCCAAATTTTTAATATTCGCGATCTCAATTTTCAAATAAGTTTCAACTATATTTGATTTATTTGAATACTTAAATATGATTAAATTAAGAGGTGCATAAAATGTTCATTTTGCCTCTACTTACATCCCTTACGCTAACAATGCTGATTTAACATTCATACCCCGCTCGACAACCTTGATCATTCAATTCTTTGCAGTTCCACCGCCATACATTGAACTAAGTTTGACGATAAAAATAGTACAGTTTTTGGGTGAAGTGGCTGTGACGAACAGAAGAAAAAATGAACCACAATGACTGTAGACTTTGCGAGACCTTCAAAAAGCTCAAAGAGCTAGCACTGTCTATATTTGATAACAGTTGAAAAAATATATAAAATTTAATAATTACCTTGAGCGAATGTAAGCGATTCTGTTTGTTTAAATTATCGATGAAAAAGGATATCGATACAAATTTCTTGAATTCGTCGCGAAGGCAGTCTATTTGAATTATTTTATTATAGATTTTATTTACCAAGAGAATTTCAAACTGATTTCTTTAAAACTGAAATTCATAGGAAGCATCATTCAACCTATCACAAAATATGAAATTAAAACAGCATATCGTAATTTATATTACATGGGTTGTCACTTGGGAAAGGGATAACCACTCACAAACATTGGGAACAAGCTAGCAGACAATCACAAAACAAAGACATGAATATAACTATAAGCGCAACTTACCTTTCTCCAACCAAATAGATGCATTTTTCTTCCGAATTAGGTACGCTGTATACGTACTCGTGTTTTCAGGACGGAGCATAACAGAAGCGTTTTCACAGATGCAGATATCTAGTAATTTAAAGTGGGATTAATTACTCAGGGCTAGTCTTCTAGAAAATCATAAGCGGTTTCTAACACTGCTGCATTATAGGCAAATGAAGAACATCGAAACTTAAAGATTTTGTTCAGAAATGAGAGATTTTAAATCAATTATGTGGATGTAAAAATGAATATTAGACATGAAAACTAAGCAATATGATATTTTCCATTGAAATAAACAGAGAAACTATGAAATAAAAGTTAATATAGGAACCATGAAACATACATACTCAAAAACCAAATCCCTCTTTGTAATTTACAACAATATGAAAAAGCAACAATTTAAATAAACACAACTATTTACAAGTAATATTATATATGTATATATAGTATGCATAACAACTAACTATTCTGTGATGATAAATAAAATTTAAGTAAATAAGATAGGCTAACATCAACATAAACTCCAATTAAATTCAACAAACAAAACAGTTTTTAATAGATGTTAAAAATAGAAAAGAATCCATTCTTATTTAAAATCCATTAGATAGTAAGTACAAGGTACACAACATTAAAATATTGATCAAAATTCGACAAAAAGTCAAAACAATTTTTTTCGTTCATTTAATTATATCTTATTTCGTTTTTCAAAAGTGCTAGTATTTTTTTAATTATTTTTTGTTCTAATTTCTTGACTGCACTTTTTCCTTTATATTTCCTTTATTTATCATCATACAATCACTGGTTTTATTTTTTTTGTATTCCATTATTATGTATTGCAACTGATTTGAGGTACATCATCATTACTATATTTGCATTATTTGTTACATGGATCGGGTACGTTTTGCAATTTGTAATAAATTACTTAATAAGATGTATGCATATCTATGTACGAGCTTATATCTCTAAATGAATGCATACATACGTAGTATCATTTTAAACGTTTAAAGGATGTGTAAATTGCATAATTTTTTTGGAATAATATTATTGTATTTTAAAGTGATAATTTGTATTGTTTGTTGGTTGTGATTATTATTCTCCACTTTTAATTTTTAATTTACTTTTTGGATGTTTGAATCTTTCTCTCTCTTTCTTTGATCGTTGCTTATTTGTTTTACAGTGCAGCACGTTCTAATGCATTTAGCTGATGTGCTAAACGTTCTTCTTTCGCTTTGCGCATTGCACTGATTTTTTTGGATTCAGTATATTGGTTAAGGAATGTTTGAACATCGATCTTACCCGAGAGAAAGTTTTCGACATGCTTTTCACAATCTGAATCGGAATTAGATACGGCGATTTGTAGTAGTTCCTAGAATTAAAATATAAAATGAAGAACGTGTTATACCCTTCTATTTTCTCTAGTAAGAGGAAAGTTTGTAAGATCATTTCTTACCCTTATATGTTGCGGTGCAAACTCTTGAGACTTTTTCATATACTGTGTATTCAATTTTTCATATTTCTCTCCCAAATTTTTTAACGTATGGAAATCATTTTGCAGTTTGGTTTTCATATCGTTTAAATAACAATCCTTAGACTGGTTCTCTTCTATTTAACGAAAGGTAGAAAATGAAATGTAATTACCTTATGGACCAAACAACCATAACTTACTTGAAATTCTTTCAACTTCACTGATCATTGTATCTAATTCATTGTTAAGTGTTTGAACCACTGACAGTTCTTCAATAAAATCATCAAAGAATTCCGGATCCGAATCTAGTTTTTTCAACTCATCCAATGATAACTTGGACAGTTCTGGTATACTGCAATCACTTGATGTTGATATGGCGGTTTGCTTTATATTTTCTACATTCCCTGTATCGCGTTCGGGACTATTCTGTTGATTTTCATTGATAAACGGGGGTGGAAATTTTTCAAACTCGCGTGTTATTGCTTGTACAATGCGTCCCAGATCGGAGTGTGGGGTATACTGGAATATGAATTAAGAATTATTTTCTTTTTTGTAAATTATGATTCGACCATACATAGAGAATGTTTAACCATCTTTTCTAATTAAAGTCGTATACGAAAGGAAAAAACAATTTAAGAAAATTAAATAAACACTTAAAGATTTTTTTTAACCAGTCACTTATATGAGATGTTCAAATTCGTTTAAAATGTACTGTACCAAATGATTTTATGGTTTTGCGTCAAAGCAATATTTATAACACAGATTCATAGAACAATTAACATTTGATGAACAGACATGACCTCAAAATTGCACTGGAACGCATCTTCACAAAACTAGCTGATGTAACGGGATCGCTACTATGCTCGGACAAGCAGCTAGTTGTGTAATAATGGGCTAAGTTGGCGATTTATTTGCGTAATGCTCTAACGACCCTGCTTTGTTATTTACTGAGGTCAAATTCTTATTATTAACATGTGCCGCCGACATTTTGATTACTGTATCAGGGACACTGATCTCAACTTTATTGGCGACGAAATAACTAATAAATAAGGTGGGTGGACAGACGTATGATCCTTTCAGAAGGGGTTTGTACAACTAACGATATGCAGCCCTCAGGAATGAATAAAGTCAAGAAACACGTCAAACAGATGTACATGGTTAAAAGAAAATCCATTGTTGCTCCATTTTCAACTGTCGCCATTTTGTTCCAATCTAACAAAAATCAGTCACACCATGAATTCCCAAAAATATTTATGTTATTTATCTTATCTGAACATTTTAAGAAGATCAAATCAAAACTGCAGTGGCTGATCGTGTATTATTATTATTGTAATTAGAGAAATCTCAAATGGCTATAACTTCCGTGAATATCAATCGTGTATTAGGACCTTACAGAGTATTAGGACCTTTTGTAAGACTACTAAAATCTCAAATTTCGTTGATTTTGTTGGGGAAAACATGAAATTTGAAGATCATATTATAATTAATAAAGATAAGCGAATTTCAACTACTAAGGTATTTGTTGCCGCGCAAGGGGAATGCCGGTCGGCAGGAATACTCTTGGAGGCTAGCATTCTTTGGAGAGTGCCGCGCCCACGGACCCGAGGATATGGAGGTTACCATGAGGTTTCTTCTGGGATGACAGTTAACGACCCTGACTGGATCTGGACTACGCTTTGGAAAATGAACTAGAATTGATGCTTTGGGTTGGCGGACATGATGGTTTGGACCAAGTTGCTTTGCACAGTCGCGCTGAGCTCGTGCTTGAACGGCTCCAATCCAAATATCATATCGTTTTCGTCTAGGTAAAACCTTGGCAGGCTTTGGAGTACGTTTAAGGTTCGCATCATTGGGTTGGTGGTGTAGGTTCGGTTGAGATGAACTCCCGATCAGCACTGGCTTGGCTCTGAGCACTTGTATCCATAAATTCTTGTACGAACCCTCGCATAACCTTACTACTTTGCAAAGGTAACAACGGGATCAAAAAGGCGACTACACACACAAATGAAGATAATCGCTGCGAGGGGGGACCCAACCAAACTGGAGCATTCTCAACTAAAAAATTTCAGAATAAACAAAATAAAAAAACAAATATCAACAAGGACGACGAAACCAACAGTTACAGCCACAATGTTAACAGCACAGTTACAGCCACAAAAACAACGACGATACAATGACAGTAAAGACGGATGAAAAACGGAGAACAACCGACAGCCTTGTGCAAACTTAAATTTCTGTGGCGTCAGGGCGCAGCAAAAACACGATGCGAACATCCGAGCGTCCTAAAAAGGAAGAGGGGGGTCTTCTGCAGGACGGCCAGATGTTCGCGCGGTAGAAGAAAATATAAAGAACATCGAGAAGCAAAGGTCTTAAATACTGAAAAAAGGAACCATCCTTAGGTTCACAAAGTGATCACGGCAGAATGAAAAGAGTGATCAGAAGAACGAAGCGCCGCGCCATCGCCACGACCAAATTGGACTAATTGGGCTACCAACACCCCATCCACACTATTCTCCAGATTTGGCCCTATGCGATTTCTTTTTGTTTCCAAACTTGAAAAAGACACTCGCAGGGCAGAAATTTGAGTCGAATGAAGTGTTCATCGGCGCAACGGAGGCCTACTTACGAGAAAACGTATTTTTCAGACGGGTTGAAGAAGTTGGAGCTTCGCTGGGTCAAGTGTATCGAGGTAAGAGGAGATTATGTTGAGAAATAAATCTTTACTAGTTTATCGGACCGCCATCGTACGGCAGAAAAGTTTTCTCTTTAAGTATCATATACGTAGAATTATTTTTTTCTTTTGTTTACGATGGATTAATTGTTTGCCCTTATCATAGAGAAAATACCGCAGCTCGCACAGGTTCCTCATATAGTAAAAGTAATAGCGTGTGCTGACGTGGGTGCTGCGTTTGTGGCGGGAAACTTGTTACTCCATTTGTGGAAATTCTGTAATCCGCTGCGCCTTAGCACACATTTAATTAACAATTCGGGAGCTCTTGGACACTAATCGCAGATTTCGCTACCAGATTCAAATTCGCTGTTCGCGACTCTAGTTCACAGGCCTGTAGATGCACTAGAACTTTACAAATTCTTTACAACGATCTTCGTATTCCATTTTTTGCTTGCGGATTATATAACAATCGGTATATGTACGATGTCTCATCAGAATTTAATTTTTCCTTTCGCCGGACAAAGTTTTGTCAGGGATTCGTGTGGGGTGGGGGGTGAAGGTGTTTTGTGTGGATGCAACAGCTCGAGTTACTTTACTGATATTTGCTTCCAATGCTTTACAGGATCAAAATATCATTACCCCGCCCACTCTTATTGGGACAAAGTTGCGAACACGCTTGTCAATCCGGTGGCTCTTGTCGAGGTAAAGAGGACACAGGCCACGAAGAACTAAACAGGTCGGAATATGGCAGGAAATGAATTTCCTTGGTCTGTGGGCCGCGAAACTCTCCCACGCGGATTATTTCCTTCCACCTGTCAATTGTCGCCCGACTAGGCCTTAAAACTAAATAGCAGGATCGGTTCTCCTCTCTCTAAAGCTGAAGTAAAGTAAAAGCCATATGGAGAAGCGCTTACTACTCCATACATGACTACATGTAGGCCGACTTTTTTTCGCAAATTTATAAGGCGGTATATGAAGAATTGTGGTGGTGTTTAAATCCGTCTTGAAACCGTGCACTTCGCTAATTATTACAATATCATCCATCTCGTATGGCAGGCTACTGAAGCTCTAGCTACCGGATGAGTCGCGCAAGATTGGCTATGCGGTGTTTCCGACTGGAACCTTTGCCATAACAAATCCCACAACTCCTTACCATAAAACAAAAATGCAGGATTTGCCACGAAAACGACTTTATTTTGATTGTCTAGCGATAATGTGTTAGAGGCTCTCTTCAAATCGAAGCTTAATAACTGAGAGTACGGTAATTCTCGCATTAAAACTGCTTTAGAATATTAATACGCCTTACTATCTGCAGTAAATGGGGAAAACTAACCCGACTTCAGCCTATATGTTCCATCCTTTTGTAGTAATCGAGCAGTCCGGACATGCGAACTGCTCGAGAAAGTGTACGAGAAAATAGTAATCAGGATAGTCGTAACTCAACAAAAAAAATAAATAAATAATATATATATATATATATATATATATATATATATATATATATATATATATATATATATATATATATATATATAAAGTGCTGATCTTTTAATCAATTTTGCGTAGAAATTTTCATTATCCGTTCACGCATACCTTTTGAACGAGGATGGGTACACAAGCCTTCTTTTTTGTAAACTATTTAATATGCTTTCAATTCGGTTCCCTACAAAAGAAATGGAAATTAAACAATGTTAAAGGGCATATGCATGATTTCATTGCGGACTTTAAGATTGCATTAAGGGAGGTAATACATTGGACATTTTATTTTATATTTCTATTTTAAATTAATTCCCCAATTTCCTATATAGCAGCAAATTATTGTTCTTATTTATAGCGTTTTACAAACTTCTCTCACTGGGTTCCGTCTTTCAGAAAGTCTACCACGGAATACCCTTTTAAGCATATCCATTCTAATTTCCGTAATTTTTTCCATCGTGTAAGGTTTCGCTTGTCAAATAATTAAGAGAGCTCATGACTGCATCATATTCGCCTTAATATACACAATGAATTCATTTAATAATCGATATCCTTCGATACTTCATTTCCTTTCATTAAAGCACGCTTACAAGGTTTCTAAGAGTAATTTTTAATAGAAGAATCAATTAAGGTTAAAAAAATAAACTTATAACATAGCATGGGATAATAGGTCCCTGAAGTTGGACCTAGTCATCGGTATTTCCATCCGAGTGGGAGGGTGCGTGGCGGCACAACTCGGTTGCTCAATTTTCAGCTATCAGTTAGCTTATCCGTTGAAAATGGAAGGATGCCTTGTGTAATCTGTTGGGTGGGCAGCCTTAATAGGCCCCCTTTGGACCTAATTCCAAGATTATTTCAGATTTTTCGGATCAAAGGTATCCAATCGCGAGAAAGTGGTATAGCAAATGTTCGTTCATTTCCCTTCCTCCATACAATTAGTGCCAGTTTAAGGGCTGTTTTCAAAAGTTCTCATCAAGATCTTGCATTTGATACCATAGTGGCAGCCTTTGATAAAACAAGTTGGGTAGGCACACCTACGCTCATGTCAGAAGAGTTTTGCGCCCAACTTCTCCGAAATGCAGTCACCAGCAACGAATAAAATAAAAAAAACATGTCAAAGAGATGTGCACGTTTAAAAGAAAATCCAAGGGTGAGCGTATTTCGACTTCTAAGGTATTTTTTGTTGTTGTACTCATAAACACCTGCCTCCAAAATTTTTTTCAGATTTTTCGGATCACATGTGCCCAATCGCAAGGGGGTGGACACACATTTTTCGTGTATTTCCCCTCTCTTTGCGCCCCCTGAAGTAAAAAATGGTAGTTTAAGATCTGTTTTGAAGAGTTCTCATCAAAACCTTTATTTGATACCCATATCGATTACTTTCGATGAAATTTTTTTTTGTGGGGGGCCACTCCTCTACATTGGGAGAGCCCCCTTAAATACCTTATACAATTTTTTTGTAGTTGAACTTTGAAGGGATCACCACTTTACACTTACAAAATTTGATGTTTCTAGCTTAAGTAGTTTGCGAGAAAAATTGCTCTGACACACGGACGGACAGACAAGTGTTAAGGTTCCTAAGGTACCTAGAAAATACCATGTTCTACTAATGTGGTTTGCGAGAAACCTTGCTGTGAAACACGAATGGATGGACGAACATACGGACAGCCGGGTACAAATTTTAGTAGCGTTTTGTAAAATTATTTTACAAAACCCCAAAAACAAAACCAATCTTCAATAACGACATTCAGTTTCTAAACAAAATATTTATATCCTATAAATAGATTTGATAAATAATTTACTCACACTCAACAATCCGGGAGCCTTTTCAATTTCACCGTTCCCATTACACCAATGATGTTGCACAGGCGGTGCCACCACAATGCGAGGCCGTTCATTTGGAAAATTTGGCCCAAGTATCACATTTATTGTAATCTGTCGGCCGCCAGACAAAAAACTTGTCGAGTATTCTTCATTTTCTTTTATCACTTGTACGCTACAAACGAGTGAGAAAAACGAAGATAAGAAAATGTTACCAGAATCTCTAACACAATTAGCACTTTTAGATTAACACAATGGCCTAACAAATTACGGAAAACATTACACGTAATACATAAATAAGAGTAAATATGATGGAATTAACGTCGAAATATGCAACAAATATACTTACTTATCGTTGAAAATTTTCAATGTGTCGATTTGTCGCTTCCTAAAATCCGGATCGTAGTTGAATTGTCGTGGAATCATTTCATTTCATTTTGTGATTTTATGATGTTGAGGTGTTGTTTTCTTCTCCTGGTTTCTGATGTTTTATCTACTTTTCGGCTGGATGCAATAAAACTTTAGAAATTTTGGGGCATTAATTTGGACAACGACGGCGACGAAAAATAAAGGAAAACAAAGTCGCCTAAAATGAAATCAAGGAGGATGTTTGGAGATATGTAAACAAAAAGTTGTCGCGAATTTGTAAAATGACAGTAGATTGACAATCGGTGTAGAGAAAATTTATCTGATAGAATTAAATGGAAAAATGTGAAACATGTAATGGTGGGGTGGAAATGATGGGGATGTGAAACGGATACGTTGTATTGTTTGCAGCGCCACTCATGGGAAAACAAATGATTTTTTAAAGTAGTGTTTTTTAAGGCTCTTGAAATATGAAAATCGGAATGAAAATTTTCGGTATTGTTTTTAGTATCTCTATTCCCTACTGTTCTCAGAGATACAATAAGTTCATATAATATGATAAATTACAAAATTTCATAAAAATTGGCTTTCTCCACGTATCTCGACGATAGGGTCTAGGTTCCCTGAGATACTATGTTCATATCTTCAGAACTAAGCTTCAATCAGCATTCATTAGATGTTCCTTGTCTTTTCTTGAAAACAGTGCCTCCTTCACTGTCTCTAGAAGATTGTTATATATACGTCAGACATCATTTGCAGCATCGTTCTTAAGTTGGCCTGTTCTGGCAAAAGATATTATGATATGGCTTGCATGCTTCGCATTATAGGGATATAATTGCGATACTTTAATCAATAAGGTTTGTGTCGATCTATTGGTTTTTAAGCTTAGGTTTCTCCATTTTAATGATTTGGCTAACGGTTAATGAATGGGTCAATTGGTAATCTAGTCTTGTTGGAGTGAGAATCGAAAGATTTAGAAAATTGTTATTGGCTATAGTCAGTGTTCTGAATATAATTTATGACATTGCTTTGATGATTGATCTTAATGTATTTTCTTGAGTGCACATGGATTTAGTACACTTGCTTCCGGTTTATTTACTTAACTCATATTAATTGACTATCACTGTTAAATATCTTATCTTATTTTGTGGTTTCAAAAGTGTCATATTCATGTAAACTAGTTTCTTGTTGTTTTTTTTTGCAAATAATTCTTAATTGTATTTCTATTCAATTTATAAACCGTTGGTGTAATACAATTGTGTTTTTCTCAATTTTTCAATCACACTGAATTGGTCACGAACAAATTTCGCGATAATTGTTGTTTGACTTTAAAAGCGTTGTGGCCCTATGTAGCTTCTAATCATGTTAAAAATGTATGTACGTAAAAAGACTCAATAAAATATCTATGTGCCTATCTTTAGTACAAGCTTTCTTTATATGCATTGGTACAACCAGAGTGCTAGTACTATGGAAAAATTAAGAGTTTTTGAAAGGAAATGTCTTCGTGCATGTACTGGTTTGTACAGAACGCCTGAAACGGATTGGAAACATTATATATCGAATAGAAAAATTTATCAAACTGCTGAAGTGACGAGGGTCGACATCTTCATATTGAAACTTCTTCGGGATCATATCGCACGATCTGTGACTGTGAGTGAAAACCCTTGGATTTCACAGCCGTTTCACCCTACAGACGGGTATATAGCGACTTGCCTCGCTACTGGATTCTAGATTCTACTACTAGATTCATTGAAGCTGATCGAATTGAGACGGCGCCGTCCAGGTATTGGTGGCTGAATGACAATGTCTAAATTATTCGTGTTTATTTCCAGTTTTTGTGTTTTTCGTTATTTAGTTTATGGAGGTTGATTTTATTCCACTATTTTAATATTCATTTTATTTAATCTTTCCATTTTCAACTTTATTATGTAACTGCCACAAGTTTTTGAGTTTCAGCTCATTATTGCTACATTTAGTATTGTTGTTTATTTGCGTTAAAAATTAGGTATAGGTTAGGTATATGTTATGTATATTATATTAGGTTAGAGATAAGATTAAACGCTTAGGTTAGGAACATTGTTATAGAATTTTTTAGTATAAGATAAAGTTTTTGATTGTATTTTATTAGAATTAAGTTAAAACATATTAGGTGTAGGATCAAAGTTCACTGTTGTGTTAAAATTATAACTAATTTTAGGATAGTGTTGGCTGGTTTTTTCTCCTTTTTCCAATTGAATGAAATAATATGTAATAATCTTCATTGATTTGAATTTGCTATAGTTTTTTTTAAATGTGATTAATGATAACGTATAAATTTAGAGAGCCATTTGGGCCATTAAGTTTTTTTATTGTTATTGTTTGGAATTTGCTTTGTATTCTTTTAAAATTTATAATGATTAGTATTAAATAAAGCGCTTTTGACTTTGACTTTGGTAAATCCAAATTTCTACTTAACAAGCCTATTATTGGAGTTAATTGTCTCCTCAAGTTATTTATGTGTAGCAGCCAGGTTAAACATTGCTCAGTGGCAGCACCATGATATTTAATTTCTAACACTCTACAATTTTTCGTCATAAAATATTTAGGTCAATATCTATATCTTCTTTATTCTTTTGTTTAAAAACAATGTGTTTTGTCTTTGTAGTATTTAATGCCAGTTTATTTTAGAGTAGCCATGACTGGTATTTCCTATAATCCTCGTTGATAGTTTTTTTCAATAACAACTTTGTAGTGCATCGAGTAACGCAGTACTGTATCATCAGCGTATAATATATGTTGACCTTCAAATTATTCGTGTATAGCAAGAATTAGGTTGGGCTAAGTATGTAGCCTTGGGGAACACAAGATTTCATCAGTGCTAGGTCCCTCAAGATATTGTTGACTGTTGTTCTATCGAATCTGATATAATCAGTCTTTCACACTAAACTCACAAATAAACTCCCCAACGAAAATATCGTTCCCACCTTCATTACCTCCTGAAGATGAGGTTAACGATCTTCAGGAGATCAAAAAGAAATTAGAACTCACTTTTTGGAGGATATGAAGGAAAATTATTCTGGCGTATATGACAAATTGGCAGCAAACGCTTTTGAAAAGAAAGTTATTTACCTTGAGGGCATAATCCAGGCACATGGTATTGAAATGCCACCCGATCCTAAGATCGATGGGCTTACATCTGTACAATCTGGTCAGAGTAAACCAACCTACCAGAATACAGTGGAAAAAGTTAGTAGTGAAGTAAACAACTTCTAAGATTTCTAATATGAACCTGGAACGTCCATTAGATCTTCATTCAAAATATAAGAAATGCTCTTCTCTAGTTACCGATCCAAGGTAATCATTAAATCAGCAAGAAGTAAATATCCACCCATTGGAACCAATTACTGCTCAAAACGAAGGAAATATCTTAAACAATCAAAATAAAGTCATTCAAAAAAGAAAAAGCATAATCCAAACCAACAATTGTACTTGGATCACATCCATCATCATCATTCAAGTAAACTCGACAGGCCTCGATTTATTTTGACTGCGTGAATGCATCATTGAAGCAAGTCTAGCTGCATAACATCGGATAAAACCCAGGAAATAGAGGGCCATTGCTGTATTATACGAGCAAGTAGTGATGGGTAGTGCAACGAGCGTAATAAATCTAGCAATTGTAAATAAAGTAGTAATCAAAGCAATAAAAATTGCTTGAAAATAGAAGGCTATTCTTTTGTTTTTTTTATGTGAAAATACGATCTAATACAAAGGTGATACGAAGTCGTACCAAGCTATCTGTCGTAATTGGATCAATAATGGCATTGCTACTGCTAGTCGTGAATCATATTGTCATCAATATCATCATTACGGTAAACATTGAAAATATTATTACTACAGTTAATATGAAGAAGTTGTATTTCATTTCAATTACAAGCAAATAGCGTTCGGAATTCAAATTCTATGAACATTTCAGTCCCTACAATTTTTTTGTCTAATTAACTAATATTTAGTTATCAATTCTTATGATTAATTTAAGGATTTAAACCAAAAGATCATTTACAGAAGTTAAGATTAGAATGATCAATAAATGTAAAATATATACTAAGAATTTTGAAATAAAAATAAAAGAGATCGTAATTGTAATTATTACTACTTATTGTGTATTATTGGAATTGAATATCAACTTCTATCGATTTATTGTTCGGAAAGTGTGATTCCTAAATATGGAAATTTCTTTTACAAGTATTATTAATGCATCCATTTCATTTTATTCCTTTATCTGATAGGTCTTATTTGATTACTTTGTATAAACTGAGAGAATAATTACTAACAAAGGTTAAATATTCAAATATCCTTCGATGCACAGACTTGACGTTGATTATAGAATTGCAAACGCGTTGCAAATATAAGAAAAACATAATTTCAGATTAATATTTTATTGCATAGTTGTACGAGTATATGTAAAAATGCCAATAATATTATCATAACCAAGTAAGAGCTCAGTAAATAATAGGATTCGCATTTCTGTGGATAACCGTTCCGCTGCAAATACAATATTTAAAGAGAAATGCAATAATCAATATAATTTATTCAGTACGAAAAGTAGGAAAAAAAGGGTCGTTACATTAACATTGCACAAACTGAAACAAGTTACATATGCTGAATGTGCAATCTATTGTGCGCCTATACACCCACAAAACAAGTCTCGCCTGACGGATTTTTGGGCGAACTTGCATGGCCGGTTGAGACTGGTTGTTGGATGGGTTGAAGGAGTTGGGCTATTATGCACTACGGGATTTAGTGGCCACGGCTTAGAAAAGAAGGCAGAAGTAGTGGAGTTTTTCCCAATTCCCAAATTTTTCTATCCATGGTATGTGAAAATAAAATATTTTAGAGATCAAAACTCACGAAAATATTCGTCCATGTTTTGCTGTGCATATTTATTTGGTGATATATAGTTGCGAACTATGCAAATTTATTCCAGCTATGAAAGCAACTTGCCGCAAACAGCCAGTATATATAAAAGCTTGATTAGAATCGCTCAAGTTAATTATGGACATAAGAGGTGAAAGCTTGTACTTTGTGATTAGGCTAGTCACAGAGAGATGGAAGCAGAAAATTAGTGATAGTATTTTGACCGTAAACTCATTTCCTATTTAATTGGCGATTTCGTTATTTTACTTGACAAGGAATAATAATAATTGTTAATTTACAAACAAAATTGATACTATAAAAGCAGAATAGTGTACTCAGAAGTTTGAGTCTTGCTTGTGAACTTGGTTATTCAAGGTGTGCACACGCAAGGAGTCATTTTCCAAGGTAAAAGCCCAGAAGCTGCAAGTTACAATCCAGTTTCTTTTATGAGAAAACCTTTAGCCATCTACAATTAGTCATTTAGATGTATGCGTTTAGGTAAAGTAGCTCACATACCCCATAACAAGGAAACTTGCATACCCACCAGAAAGCCATCACTGGTTGAGGCTCTAGCAGCATCATGATCGTCTATGGGGTAACAGCCCCAGCCAGACCTTGGCCTCCAAAATTATTTTCCTCCAATTATCACGGTTCTGTAACCTAGTCCACCAGTTAATCACTCCCAGCAAGGATCTGCTGTTAGCTTCTATCGTATCTTCCCATCAAGTTCTTTGCGCTCTACCTTTTGATGTTCTTTTGGTTAGTCGGTTTTCATCCATTCTTTCTACAATACATGACCCACCACGTGAATGAATTTAGTTTTAGTTTCATTGAACAAGAGGCCAACTTTTTTCACTTTTGGCTCCATCTATATGATTGCTTCCTTCGTATCTAGAATTGATCTGGCATTCGCCATTAGCTACGTGGACTTGTAGGGTAGTATCTTCATCCCCTTGTTTTAGGTCAGAGTTCGTTGGATAGCTTTTAGTCAGATTTCCGTTAACTTTGGCCTAAGACTCAGCGTTTAACATCGTAACCTTGGTCATGTGGACGAGTTTGGGATGCCAAAGGCAAGCATAATTTGATGCAGGACATTTCTCTCAGCACAGTCGTATGTTTGCCTAAAATTCACGAATGATTTGTGTACATTGATATTTTATTCCCTGCACTCTCCAAGCACGAGTTTTAATAAAAATATCTTGTCAATCGTAGACCGTCCACTTCGAAAACCACCACGGTACTCTCCAATGATATTTTCATAATAGGGCTTCAGCCTTCGTTCAATGATTTTAGACCACATTTGATTTGCTCAACAGAGCAATTCTTTTGTAATTTTCACAGCATAGTCTGCCTCTCTTTTTATGTATGGGACAAATGTTGCTTTTCTGAAACACGTCAACTGAACCAAACCAGGATAAGCGCAAAAAAGGCAGTGGTATTGTGGAGAAAGACAGTAACCTGTGGAGGCTTCCATGGATTGCTGTCTCCCTAATTAAACGGAAATAGTACACGAAGTAGATCAAAATGCTAGAGTCTGACTTCCAGCAGCAATAATGAACCAAGAAGAAGCAGCGGCAAGTGCAAATGCCCACATAATTGCAGCATTAGCACTAATCAAATAAATTATAAATGAAAATAATTGTAGTTGAGTAAATAGTTTTTTTTTTACTAGAAGAGTCGGGGGGAAGAAAGCGTGCTTCAGTCTGAGTAATTATTACTTTCATGTAGTGAACGTGGTGTATCGGTTAGAATGCTTGCTAAGTAGGCTGAAGCCCTAGTTTGAATCCAGTTGGGGACAACGAGATTTGTTTCGAGTAATTTTTTGAATAGACTATAAGCCTATTCAGTTATGATATGTATTGGTTAAAAATCAGAAAATATCGCAGCTGGGAAGACGGAGACATGACCAAAGCGTGGATCTGGCCATATTTCATACATACGATCAAGATAATGAGATACTACAACTATCCTGAAGCATGGGCTCAAAAGATGCTGCAGAGCTAAATAAAAAGATCGTCACTTTCGTGAGCTACAGGTGGACTAGCTATACAAAGGGTATAGCTTGATACGTAAAGCTCATAATGGAAATAGGGGGATGTGATAACAGAAGGTAGGTGGTTGACAAATAATAAAAATGTCATGCCAGTTTAGCCTTGCGGAACTCCTAAGTTGGAGTGAAAAGAAGAAGGGAGATAAAAGTTAACAATGATTAAACCTCTACGGTTCCGGACATAAGCGAGAACCCTTTAAATATCCCCAGTAAAGGAAAGTGATCTGGCAAATTAAGCGCTTTAGAGAAATTTGTGAGAATAACGTCAATTTGTTGTAAACGTCTGAGGGCGGCACAATATTATGGGTGAAAGAAAGTAAGTTTGTGAGGGTAGACTATGCTGTTGATCTACTAAGGGAGGAAGAGTAGAATACAGTGTATTAAGAACTATCTTTTCAAGGACTTTATCAAGCCAGCAAAGGAGTGCAATAGGATGATAGTTGGAAACGGCACCCCAGATTTGAAAATAGGAAACATGTGGGCAATTTGCAAGTGCTGCAGTAAAAAAAAGAATTTTGTATTCAATTTATTTTTCAAGGAAATACTTTCTCAGGCGTGCTGAATAGTTTATTAAGGAGATGGAATTATTTCCTTGCCTTTCTAATTGCTGGTAATTAGGATTGTCTTTGTTCTTTTTGTATAGCTTTCAATTATTGGTATATTTTAGCATAAGCTTAGCATAATATTAATATCCATTCAGTTTACGTTCGCTATAAAATCATGGTTGGTTGAGTAATTGCTGATATTTTTTGATATCATTATGCTGTATACTTATTGTCTCAATAATTTCAGTTGATATTGGATTAAGAAAGGTGTTCTCGGTTCAAAATTAATATATTTTTAGATTGTTGGTCATTTTTGTGAAATTCTCATGTTCGCTTCATTTATTTATACTTACTTCTTTTGTAACCGTTTTCACTCTACCAATTCCCGCATATATCTCTCAACTCGTACAAAAGATAGTCCATTTTCCGCTCATTCCATTTCAAATAACATCGCAGCATAACGTTGAATGATGAGCTGCAACACTAGAAACAAATGGACCTATTGGCATTTCGCTGTCAAAATACACATCGGCTAGTGGCGGCGATTGTAGATTTTATCGGAAACCATCATCTTTTTTGTGTTTTTTATTTCCATCAATCATTATTTTATCCATTCATCCTAAGTATAATTGATCAAATGTGTCATTAGATAACATGAACCTGTTGATTCGCCGATTGATAACCAAAGAAAAAATCAGCGTAGACTGAAGATCATCGCATTCCATGCATCTAATCATCGAGTGTCAAAAACAGTGTTGTTGTATCAAGTGCTGTGTCTGCTGTGTAAATTTCCCGCCATAATCTGGTTATTCGGATGTTTGATGAGTGGGGTTTGATAGTGGAAGTTTAAGCGGGACTTTTATTAATGTGCATTGAATTCTTGTATTATTGAATTTGTGTGGTGGATAGTTTAGTTAATTTCTAATGTATTGATAATTTTAATTGATCACTATGCCGAGAACCGCGAAGAAATGCATTTTGTGCAAGATGACGTTGGATGATCCCGTGAAATTGGGTGAATTCAAAACTTATAAAAATATATCAGCGCATTATTATTGCTTGGTATGAAGTTTACGAGTAAATATTTTAGTAAGAAATCTAATTGGGGTTTTATTTCAGCTTTTAACAACACAACTGTTACAAAATGGATCTGATCATCAAGGCATCCTAGGATTCTTACCGCAAGACATTCGAAATGAAGAGCAAAGAATAAGTTCGCAGGTAGGAGTGGGTTTTTTGTTCTTATATAAGCACTCGTTTGGGTTCTTTGCATTGTGGGAATACAATGAAGCAATAATTTTAAAGGATAGATTTTGTCAATAGAGTTGTTTACAAGAAATTTTGAAGTGGCGCTTTGAGACAAGAACTTTTGTCCAGGTATTATTTTGCGCTATGATAACATGTAATCAGATCACAAGGAATGTTACGCATTTTTCAAAATTTGTGGAATAATTTGAAATGAGCATGACTTTGTATAGCGGTCAATAGTGTAACAAAAAACGATAATTGTTGGATATCAAGTGAAAATACAAAAAAATGAAAACATTGATGGCAGAAAGTGAATTTATCCTAATATTAGACTTGTTTTCATATGATAATTTTGCATTATTCAATGCAGTTTCCTATTTAAAAATTTTAATTTTGAACACTTAAAGCTTGATTGTAACGAGCAAAATATAAGGATAAAGATGTTAACTCATTTGGCATAGCATTTTCAGTTGTAAACTTTTTCAGGCAGTTTCATAAACGCGTATAACGCAGTTTTTTGTAGAAAAGGTATAAAGTAAGTACAGATTACATTTCTAATGTAATGATTTCTGTACCATCCATTACTCATTTAGTTTGTATGTTATAGTAGTTAGTGGGCTAGGTTTATTCAGAAGTTCGCTAGTCCATATAATCTCGATAACCCAGTGTTCTAACGACTATTCTTTAGTCATTAGTAGGATGATAGAGCCCCGCTCCCAGTCTTATCTGTTTATTGATCATCATCCATTCCATTCGGCGTCAATCGTCGCAATTCTGCGACCTCCTTCCCTAGTTTGAAATTCCTGGCAGGGATCTATTGTCAGTGAGTTTCTTTAAAATTCGATGGTTTCTCTAATGGGTATTTTTTTTCTCTTTTAGGCTTTAACGTTCGCCTGCTCTTCCATTTTTCCAATTTTCAGCCCATTACAATTTACGTCGTTTTAAGCATAATACGTCGTACCGTATTCTCCACTCTGCTCCATGCTGCGTAGAAAATTTGTGCTTAAATCTATCAAGGGTTCTTTCAAAAAATTGGTAAGAGTCTAGGTTTAGTTTTATGAGTGACTTGCATATGCGAAACTTATTTTCTCTGTGAACATCCCTGCGGTTATCTTTTTACAGATATTGACTTTTTCTGTGCCCTCTACAAGATAGACTCCGTAAGTATGGAAAGCTGTCCACGCTTTCCAAGTTGCAGTCTCCTAAGGCCAAGTTTTGTCGGATTGACGTATGTTTCCTTGTTTGGGTCGTGAATTTCGTTTATAATATGAAGGCTTCTGACCTGGAAATAATTTTATTGTCGTCAGCATACGTTTCTGGTTGTGTGGACTGGTAGAGTAGCATACCCATGGTGTTAGCTGGTATTCTTTCTCACATGTTCCAGGGCATTGAACAGCATTGGGGCAAGCCCATCCCCCTGTTTTGGATAACAGTCAGTTAAAGAAGCTTTCCGTTAAGTCTCCGTTGACTATGACCTGAGACTCGGTGTTTTAGCAACGAGTATGGTTGGCACGGTAAAGACAAGCACTGTTTTGTAGAGGACATTTTTGTCAATACTATCGCTTCGACAGCGAAGCAAAACTAGTAGGGCCAGAAATCAACGAAAATAAAACAAAGCTCATGACGCAGTCGAGGAAAAATACTCCAAATACACAAAATATCACACTTGGCGAATATAGTATCGAAAATGTTAGTGAATTTGTGTATTTAGGCGCTAAAATAACGAAAACGGCCAATGAAAGAGACGAAATACGCCGAAGAGTACAGCTCGCAAATAAAATATTTTATTCAGTATTGACGATCTTGAAGACCAGCTGCATACACAGGAAAACAAAGCTCCAAGTATACAAATCTGTGATAAGACCTGTGTTATGCTATGGGTGTGAAACATGGACCCTAACCCAAGCATCCGCAAATATATTGAACGCCTTTGAGCGACGGGTCCTGAGGCGAATAATCGGAGCGAAGCTAGACGGGGACCAATGGCTAATTCGATACAACCATGAGCTGTATGAAATTTTCGACGAACCGGAGGTCTCAAGGATTGTAAGACTGCGGAAGCTGCAATGGGCTGGACACATGAATCGTATGGACGAACAACGGATACCCAAGAAGGTATTCGTTGGAAGACGTGGTCAACGGATCGAGACAGTTGGAGGCGCTGTTTGCAGGAAGCGAAGGCCCGAAAGGGGCTGTAGTGCTAAGAAGAAGAAGAAGATCGCATGCTTGCTGGAGGTCTACGAAATACTATTCGAGAACCAGGTTACCAGAAAATATCTAATCAATCGAGATACTTCTTTGGTATTCTTCGATCCTATTTTCATTATAGTGTTTCAGTTTTCGCTCAATGATTTTGGAGAGCACTTTGCTAGATGTGCACAACAGGGCAATTCCTCCATAGTTTTCACATCGCAGCTTGTCTTCCTTTTTATACATGGAATATAAGATGCTTTTTGCCAACCGTATGGATTTAGCTCCTCCATATCCTACATATCAACTGATAAAGGAGGTTATGTAGATGTTCGGCGAAGCCCTGTCGTTTCTCCGTCAATTCCAAGAGCTTTGTACTTCTTGGAGCCGCGAATGGATGCCTGCATCTCATCTACTATTGGACATCTGTTCAACCGCTGGATTGCTCACAGTTTCGATAGTTCTAGTGACTGCTGTGAGGAGTTTTTGGAAATATTAACATGTTTTTAATATATATGCATAAGACCATCTTAAATTGCACGTTACAAGCCTTTGTAGAATTCTCGTGCATTGTATGCATCCCGCTTGAAGTTGTTTTGTTGAGGCATATTGCTAATCCGGCTTCGTTTAGCGTCATGGTCCGCCGTTTGCTCTTCGGAACGGATTCTTTGCTTGTTGTCGGAGGGTGGTGTGTGGCTCTTTTTTTTATCCGAGTTGGGTTTTGAGCGTATTTTTTGTGTGTTTAATATATTGCATCTTCACATTCTTCATCGAACCAATCATTTCGCTAATTTTTTGTTCGATGACATTCTCCGTTGTGTCTAATCGCACCTTTCATCGCTTTCCACATCTTTTGGATATAGCCGCTATTTTTTCCCGCGTTCGAGATTGTTTTCAATGTCTACCAGCGAGAACATGTATGACGACTTCACCGAGCTGTCATTTCGCTTACGCAGCTCGTATGCTGTGATTATTGTTGATATTTAGAGATGCGGGAAGCAGGCGGAGCTTATGATAATGTTTTTGTCTAGCGCTGTCTGTTCGGTCTTTTTTGTAAACCATCTTCCGGTCAATTTGGGCATTAAAGTCACCTGGAACAATTTTGATGTAGTTTGAGGGCAGTACGTCCATCATATGTTCTAAGATACTTTAAAAATCATCCCTGGCCGCTTCCTCATTTTTTTCTATGCGGGGTTTGCAGTCAAGATTCGTTCATTAGTAATGATTTTTTTCAACCCTTTGTCCAGAACAAGTTCACTCCATATTCATGGATGCCTGCCGACATGCCGCATGTGAAGTTCGTGTGCGTTTCCATGTCATTGATGTGGTTATCAAGCAGGTTAGTTTCCTGGAAGTATTTATATCTGTACATCTTGTCGAGTTCTGGCGTGTATAGAGATCTACCCTTCCATATTCCAAAAGAGTAATCCGTTTTTCGATGCTGTCTTTCCCGTTTATACGATCCAATTCGAGGCTGATTCACTGGTTTTCGGATATTTTTCAGCGTGTCAGCGCTTCGACTTAGTCGGTTTTGATCCGCTGGTGGTATTTTATTTCCCACCTACTGGACGGCTAGCCAGTTAGGGCTCTCCTGTATCAACCACATCCGATGCGGAACCGAAGACCCCGCACGGAATCATAACGTTGGTATGTTTTGCTGACACTTTCGTGAGATATCGTTGTTTCCGCAGAAAAGCTATGAGACAAATACGAGTTACATTTCAAATGTAATAATTTTTGTATCATTATGACTTTTTCTTCAAAGGCGCTACAGCCAAGCGAAGCATACACAGAAAAACAAAGTTTCAAGTATACAAATCTGTGATTAGACATGTGCTATTCTATGGGTATGAAACAGGGACCCTAATTTAAGCATCCGCAAACGTATTGAACGCCTTCGAAAGACGGGTCCTGAGGCGGATAATTGGGGCGAAGCTAGACGGGGACCAATGGCCAATTCGATACAACCATGAGCTCTATGAAGTATCTGAAGAGTCTAAGGTCTCAACGACTGTAAGAATGCGGAAGCTATAACGGATTGGCCACGCGAATCGTACGGACGAACAACGGATACCCAAAAAGGTATTCGTTGGAAGAACTGAAGGGCGGAGACCAGTGGGGAAACCAAGGAAAACATGATCTGACTCGGTCGATGAAGACAGACCATTGCTGCCTGGATCTCGAAATTGGAGGAAGCGGTCAAGATAGTTGGAGGCGCTTGTTGCAGGAAGCGAAGGCTCGAGAGGGGCTGTAGCGCTACGAAGTAGAAGAAGGTGAAGCCTATTTATGTCCTGCGTGTAGGACTCCCAAACGCATAAGGCTTCTGAACTACCCACTAAACACTTCACCTGTCAACCTGAGAACTTGATTCGTTTTTCGAACTTTGATTCGCCATCGAAGATATAGAAATTCCTTTCCGAGCAGGAACGAAGAGAAGTGGGGTTATAGTCAATAACTTTGTTTATTTGGTATCCGCAGGCCAATTCTCTTTTTTTTTAAACGCTTCTGCTCACATAAAAAAGCAAGCCCCGACGGCTTTTAAAGAAAAAAAAAGTGGGGTTACTAGAAAATAAATCCTCTAATCTATATCTCGGGGCGTTGAAGCATTATTTTTTCAGCTGTCAGGGCCGCCTGATCGTAATGTGCTACATGGTTGAATTTGCCTAAAGATCTAAGTATCTCTCCCAACGCTGCGCGCATAAAATTTGTCGCAGACGTCATCTTCGTGTCCTGCGCAATACACGCAGTCGGAAGATAGTGACTTACCAATCTTTTCCAGTTAATATTAAAAATATATACGCCCACTCGAGAGCAGGGTCAAGTAGAAGTCAGTCTTATGCCTTCAATTGAATTACAGTCTCAGATCAGGAATGAGGCGCGCGTTTCATCTTCCCAATCCTCGGTAATCTTACCAATCGTTGAGTGAGTGTTGTCTCTGCTTATGAGCAACTGTCTCCCTATCGATAGATTCGATTCGATTTCTAGTAAGGAGGTCGATGGGTATCACCCCTGCGATGACCAAAACCACCAACGTGATCCTCAGTGCTTCTCGTCTCTTTAATTGCGCAAGGCGTTTTCCGTAGAGCTTCTAGCAGAAAGCATCGCGCATATATCTGATCCGAACAGTAGCGCAGACCGCACAGCTCTCATCAACAGTACTTCTTGATGAGGTGGGTCACTCCAAATTGGCTATTATTCGACTGAGTGCGGTACCACCCTCGCTGCAGCCTTATCATCCATTGTACGAGTTTGCTCAGAGGAACTTAGCTTTGAGTCTATCAGCCAACACAGGTACATACTGCTGGCTCGACTCAGCCAAAATTTCCGCGATGCTTCTTTGTGAGGATTGCTATTAAGGTTTTCTCTAGTGTTAGGCTGAATCCGCGAGTGGTCGTCCAGTCCCTTAATCGGTGCGTTAGCCTACCTAACCTGAGCTGCGTTTTCTCAATAGTGCGTGCAGCGAGTAGCGCCGTAACATCATCCGCTTAGCTTCAAACGCAACATATCCGACTGCTTGTCGCATCAGATGTTCCATAGGTCTGGGTCAATGATGGGCAACACTCGATGTAACTTCCATCCTTCGTTGACCTTCTATTATGTCGTTGAGCGAGCTTCAGTCTTTTATGTATTCTCTCAGAATCCGCACCAAATTTTCTGGAACTTGGAAAGGGTTTTCCGACGTTTGGTAGACGAAGATTATTGTGAAGCATAATTAGTTTACGTTTCCCTGGAATACAAACAACGGTTAACTCTTGGCCTAAATATATGGAGCCACGATTGATTTATTGGGCGAAAATGATAAAAACAAGCCACATTCGTTGTATATAGAACAGTCCAAAATTGATAAAAGCGACTATACAACTATATTTGTGTTTGGCCGATTTCCTTTGAAGTTAAATATTACGCAAAGAGGTTAATAAAAATGATTGACAGAACATTTTCCAGACATTGATAGGCGAGTAAATAATGCAAAAACTAAGTTAAAATCTCTACCAAAATTTTCCAAACAAAATCCCGAGCCACGAGTCGCTCCATACGTCGATGCGCATTTACCTATTCATCCATATTTCTCTTTGCATACCTTCGTATTTTTCAGTTAAATGCATTATTTCTCCTGATTCGTTTTTCGGATTTGTTCTACCATACAGAACCCTATTGAAATTGTGGTCTGTATGTCCGTCTGTCTGTGTGGCACAGCAGTTTTTCGCCGTTACAGCAGCTACGAACAGCAATCATGGTAGGTATATTACAAGTGTGCCTCTTGAAAGTTTGTTATCAAAAAAGTTTCAAAGGCTCTTAAGCGGGGTCTCCCCATTTAGAGGAGCGAACTTTAAAACAAATTTATGGACCAAAGACGGTCATGTGGGGGTATCAAATGAATGGAATTGATGAGAATTTTTCAAAACACGTCTTAAAATGGCAGCGCTTGCTTCAAAGGGTGCAGGGGGAAGGAAAATGTTTGAAAAATTTGCGTCCCCCTCGCGATTGGACACCTGTGACTCGAAAAATCTGAAAAAAATCATGAAGTTAGATCTTCACGAGTACAATAAAAAATACCTTAGAAATCGAAATTCACTCAACTTTGCTAATAATAGTATGATTTGTGAATTTCATATTTTTCCCAATAAAACCGCATTGGTACCCTTAAATTCAATAGTACGAAGGTAGTCTAATGTATGATCCTTACATTCTGCAAGTTTCATAAAAATCTAATCATATTTATGGAAGTTATAGGTATTTTAAATTTTTAGCAATTACAATAATAACACATATGCCTTCAACTATATGGACTTTCTATTGAACCACACAGTAGAATATTCATTGGATTTTCTCCAACTTTCAGATAACATGAATGACATGTATGTTTTTCAAATTGTATTGAATCAGTAATACTACAAAAAAATGTCGGCCGCTTAAAGTGGAGTAATAATAGATTTTTTCAAAAAGGCTTTAGATATACATGTCAATGACGTTTATAGTTAATTCACTATACGTGTTGTCATATTATAGGTTGAGTAAAAAAATAGTTTAAATACAATTCTAAAACCACTTTAAGCCAACTTCTCTATCAATAAGCCATTTCGGACAAGCTTCAGGTTGAACCGCAGCCTCCTTGTTCCCGCTTCCTATCCAGATCACGCTGACCTTTTCTGCGTTTTCAACTTCGATGGTCACCCTGAACGATTCGTCCAGGGAGTAAAAATCTTCTTGTTGATCTTTCGCAGCTGAATTGAGTATCCAACCGTCTGTGTTGAGTCAGCCCAGTGAAATAATAACGCATTGTGCTCCGAATTTACTCGTTTCTTGTAATAGAACTTTGTAAAACGAATTCTACAAAGACCTATTTTCGCTTTCCGCCAGTCCGTGTGTCACAGCAAGTTTTCTGAGAACTATAGAAGCTACAATCATCAAAATTCGTGGAAAAGTCAGAAGTGCTGAAGTCTCAAAAGTTTAGATTTTATTAACCGTTTGAAAAGATTTTAAGGGGGGTTCATTTCATTATCAATACTGCTTGAGAATTTGCATTAAAAAAGTAGAATTTGAATTAAAAGAAATCAAAATGTATGAAACATTTGTATGTCCCCCCTCTCAATTAGACACCTTTTAGCCTAAAAACCTGAAGAAACACAGAGGTAGATCTTTATGAGTAAAGGGCAACAAATAACTCAGAAATCCAAATTCGCCCAATTTTCTTAATAAGACTATGATTTGCCAATTTTACTTTTTGCATTTTGTACTGAATCCTCCCTGCTTATTTATACGTTTCAGAGACTGTCTACATCTGCAAACTAATTCTCCCTTCTGCGGTGCACATTATTACAATAATTTCTCTTGTGAAAAACCCCATTGTTGATTCACTCTCATATCGAAACTCGAGTACAATTATCCTTGTGTCAGTACTCTTGGATAGTCCGCGTAGTGTAGCTGTTAGAGTACTCGCTGAGTAAGCCGAAGGTCCCTGGTTCGAATCCCGTTGGTGACAACGAGTTTTGTTTCGAGTGATTCTTCGGACGGACTATAAGCTCGTTTAGTTATGATGCGCACTGGTTTAAAATCAGAAGGGATCAAAGCTGGCTGGACGCACATATGGCCAAAGGGTGGTACTGACCATATCACCTTTTTTGAGTATCGATACATTCGATCAAGATAGTGAGATACTCTCTCTAAGCGAAGGCCCGAAAAGGGATGTAGTGCTAAAGCAAAAAAAGCAAAAAGCAGTACTCTTGGACAAATTACTGAGCAATATCGTGACACTCAATGCCTCAGGCAAATACCTTTCTACAGATATCCTTAAGTTTTACAACCAAATCCGCATCTCATTTATGTGCGAAGGGCATGTCTTGCTGATATATAAGACTACTCGGCCGAGACTTCCTCTTCAACATGGTTTAAGAACCACACTAAAATGGCCATGTCCAAAATATTTACTAGAGACAATCGGTGCGACATTAAGTTGTTGATTTCTTTTCATGAGTGCTAATCGCCTTAGATGCCGTAGAGGAGCGGTGAGTCGTATCCCTACAGGGGCGATTATAATTTCCAAGGTTATAGCGCCTGGTGTGCCACTAAAATTTATCTTATTCAAGACCTTACGTTTCTAATACGTAATTAATATATTCAGTATACAAAATATAGTTAGAAAACTTAAGCATTCCATAAATTTGTTCTAACCGTAACTAGAGGTTAAAATCTCGAAAAATGATGAAGGAATTGCAGCAATCTGAAGATTATTATAGCATCTAAGCGACACTCTGGCAAAGTGAAAGTAACCTTCGGTGTGTTCAAACTTATGTATGACAGGACTGTTTACACCTTAAATGTTTCCGCCATTGTTCGATCTGTTATCTATAAGATGCGAATTTACTAGACGGTGGTAAAGTTTCAGTGGGAAACATCCATCTAAATAAACGCAGCGATCAAGAAGAGTCTTTCAGGGTAGTAAAATACTGATTTTATCGTAGAAGCAATTTCTTAGTGTTAAGTCTAGAATTGTGTTATCTTAAATAAAGAATTAGTATCCTGGAATATTTTAGTATGGCGTAATACAAAACCAGACACTTATGTTGCCTAATTTGAAATGTAGAATTTCGGAATTTGGTGATTGAGGCCAACTCAGGGCTAAGGGGCTGTCAGAATGGAATGTTTATTTTCTTGGTGCCGCTGTGATATAGTGAAACCATCGATTTCATACGCAAAACTGCCTCGTGCTTGCGGAAGTTCGACGCCCAAGAGCGGATGTTGAATTTATACCGGCTCAGCTTAGGGATATTTTGTTCCTTTGTGACCTGATATATCATGACTGAGAGTGACTGCTTGATTTCGGAAATCTCTTACACTTTCCTGAATCGCTTCTACGAGATTTTCGCTTGAATTGGGCATGTTGTGTATACTTGTGTCGTATTTTTTAAGTGTTATTAATACCTGTCATTACTGTTTATATTTTACGGCATGTTATAAACTCTCAAGTTGAAGAAGACAGTAACTAAGACTTTCACTCAAATGATATATAGATGGAAGATCACGAGGCATACGTCTCGCAATTCTACTAAATTTATACGAACTTCAGCTGCAATTTAACTGAAACTGAAGTCCTACGGGTCCCAAAGAAAATATTCCCCTCGTATGGGCAAAAGAAAGAACAGTGTTCGAATGTTCGGCCATTCTAAGGGCGGAATAGGCTGGAGCGCTGTCGTGATGAAAAACCAATTGCCGCTCCATATTTAAAGTCTTTTGCGACGGATGATGTCCCTCATGAACTTCAGCGTAGTAAGTCTGGTTCACTTTGTTAGCCTTGTGGAACCTGAACAACACCCTTAGCATCAAAGAAAACGGTAAACATCACCTTGACATTAGATCGAACTTGTCGAGCTATTTAGGACTGAGGAGAATCTCAGATTAGACATTTGTTTTGATGTTATTAGCGTAAATACATAAATTATTACTTGCTATAATCTTTGATACGAAATTTTTATCTCTCCAATCGGATTTGTGATCGTCCGTCACTAGGCGTTGCACAAATTTTGCAAAAACGCGGCGCTATTCAATTTTTTGTTCAAAATCTCGTAACAAGGCCCAATTGATATTCCACGCTCTTCAGCAAGCTCCCTGATGGTCAGATGCCCGAAGCAGGCTGTTAATTTTGTTGACATGGTGGTAAACAGTTGAAGAGGAAGGAATTCCAGGATGTTAGCGTCTTAAATCCCTTAAAACGCTTATGAAGTACGGCTCATAGCAACATTGCCGTAATCCATATTGAGCATAGCAAATGCTTGAGGGTATTTCCCAAGTTTAATGCAAAATGTTACAGTTCGTTACTCTGTCAGAGTTATTCATTATGAAATCCGACAAACGAAAAAATCGCACTTCACTAAAATCGCGTAGCTAATCAATACGTGGAGATATATCTATCGGAAAACAGCTGATCCGTACAAATCTAGCGACGCCAAGCGAATTTCGTTTTGAACATACCTCGTATATAGCAGTTCAGAATTGTTATTTTTCATTCCAGAGTGTAACAAGACCTGTCCAGCATGACAGGTGCACCACCATTAGTGCAGATGCTAACATTATTTAGTTATAAGGATATTGCGATCCATCCACATAGTGTAGTGGCTAGAGCAATCGCCCCGTAAGCCGAAGGTCCCTAGTTCGAGTCTCGTTGGCGACAACGAGATTTGTTTCGAGTGATTCTTCGGACGGACTACAAGCCTATTCAGTTATGATACGAACTGGTTTAAAATCAGAACTTATCGCAGCTGGATGGACGGAGATACAGTCAAACTATGGTACTGACTATATCACCTTTCTCGAGTCCCGATATATTCGATCAAGATAATGAGGTACTTTAACTATCTCAAAGCGAAGGCCCGAAAGGGGCTGTAGTGCTAAAGCAAATATTGCGATCGATACTGTCATATGCTTTTTTAGATTTCTATTTCTATTTTAGTTTTCAATTAATTATTTTGTTTAAATATTTTCTTTCTTTTTTTCCAGATTTGTTATTATTGCAATAAAAAAAGCGCCAATCTCGCATGTTGTGCTCCCAAATGCCGTCGTGTCTTCCATTTGTATTGTGGTCTAGAAAACTCAGCAATTTGTCATTTTAAAGATGATTTCAGAACAATTTGTTCTAAACATCATAACGCGGAACGGAAAAAATGTTCAAAAAATGATAATTGTGTAATATGCTGCGAAAGTATGGGACAATATCATCGAGTTTATAGTATATTAGCGCCATGTTGTAAATCAGGCTGGTTTCACAAGTGGTGTATTGCAAAATTTGCTTTAAATGCTGGATATTTTTTCAAATGTCCTCTGTGTAACAACCGAGATTCATTTCGATCGAAACTTGTACACAAAGGAATTTTCGTTCCTGATCAGTAAGTATTGTGTTATTAGTTAATTACTGTTATCACGATTTCAAGGGTTTTTTTTAAATTTGTAATTTATATGTACCTTTCAGGGACGCAGCATGGGAACTGGAACCGAATGCATTCGCTGATCTTCTGGTTCGACCTGATAGTTGTTCAGCTGAAAATTGTAAGTGTCCTCGCGGTCGAGCATACAAGAGTTATCCGTACACACTTAATCTGTGTAATACTTGTGGATCGAATGCTATTCATCAACCTTGTATGGAGAGTCCTTCAGAAACTTATAATTGTGAGGGATGTACTGGAATTTTGACAAATTCGCTTGCTGAACCTGTTTCTAATAATGCAAGCATTGCTAATCAAGACGTGGAGAATGAAGACAAAAACAATAATGAGAGTGATGATGAAGATATTGATATAGTTTCAGTAGAAAAGAGTAGTAAATGGGCTGATGCAGAGCCTGATGACAATGATTCTGTTGATTCGCTTTTGATAGCGTTTTCGCGAAGAAAAGAGGGAACAGAGGATGGAAATGGTGGGAGCTGTGAGCCATCGGATATGTCTGGAGATTCGGTTTTGTTTGACGATAAAGCAAGTAGCAAGAGCGTAGTAATAAGTAATCATCCAGAAGATATTTCAGACGAAGATATAGATTACATTTTTCAATCTGTGAGAAAACGTAAACCCGATTTGCAACGAATGGATTCAGATGACTTACCGCTGTCTGCGAAGCGTTCGAAAAGTAGCTCATCTTCTCTGGATTCAGTGTTTTTCGATGAAATCAATGGATCTTACTCGGAGAGTGAAGAGCAATTTGCGTTAAGAATGACTGATTCACCAGTGTCTAGCTTAGAAGAAGTAGTTCCGAAAAGAAAACGCAAACTTCGCAAATCAGTGAGAAGTGAAAGCGATGGAAAAATAGAAGCAGCGAATAATGAAATTGAAACAAAACCCTCTAAACTGAGAAAGGTGCATAGCAGTGAAAGTTACACGTCGGGATCTTTCGCGGGATTTGAATCCATGCCTCCTTTAACTGTTGAAGATGAAGTTAAGTCAATAGAAAAAGTGTCGCCATTATCGAGTACTAACGATAAAACCAAAGTCATTCGTCAGAGAAGAATGTCAGAATTTATGCAGAGATTGCCTATTGTTGCAGATGATGAAGAAGAAGAACCCCAACTCACCGATAACTTATATGCAGTTGAACATGCATCAATAGCTTCTGACGAAGATTCCGATTTACCACTTTCTGAACTCATATCCGCTAAAAAGAGTGATCCAATTGAAAAGACACCACCTGCGAAAACACCACGACAAGCACGATTACGTGGTCGCGCCAAATCAACATGTATAGAACGACCTAGAGCTACAAAAAAACGCCGACGTAATAGTGTGGGATCTCGTTCAAAGTCAGTAAGCTCACCGGCCCCTCTTGCTATTCGACGAAGCTCGCGACTTCGTGATAAGCCTGTAGAAAAGATTTACAAAGAAGATTTAATATATGTTACAGATCTGAAAGGAGATGATGTGAGGAGAAAGGCTTTTAAAGAAACGGAGATTTTACATTTGTTTGTTAAACGTGATATTAAATTAAGACAAGAATTCAGTGGTGAGTGGGTTTTTAAGTGGGAGAAAAGGAATAGTAGTAAATTGATTTGTTTTTATTTGCAGGTGCATTTAAGGAGAATTATGAAGCGAATGGAGGAAGGCGTTCAATAGGTATGTCGATATTGTATTAATGCATGCATTTACTGTATTAGATATAATAAAATGTGTATATTATTTTGTATTGATATTATTGGTTATGTGGTGATTAAAAATTATGCCACTGTAAAGAAAACATTATGTCTTCAATAAATTCAGCTTTGCACACTTTCATGATCTCACTTGTATATAAACTAATCATATATCCTTTTGATGGAAACCAATTAGTTTATTATTTTTGGTGTGGATATATGTACGAATGTTGTGTTTTCTGAAGGTTTTCTATCTAATCTGATGTATACAGCATTCAATGTAGCGTTTGCTTACGGAGGAACATTATTCTATTTGTATATTTGTAACTTAACGAATCATTTTGCATGCATAAATGACTACATTAAATAACTTCGGTGTTTAAAGAACCGACTCTTTTCCGGTAGTTGATTTTTTTAATATAGATTTAAATATATTTAGTTAACACGGCACGTTTGATCGCTAAACTTATATAGATATGAGGTAATACGGTATTTATGGGGCACTTGTAACCGTTTCGGTCTACGAATACGTAGAAGAGGTACCTATATACGTAACTTCTCTCGCTATACTCGATGAAAATGACGTTTTATTGTGTTTATGTACATAAAAAACACTTACTTCAACTTACAAAATTAAACCCTATGGACTTTAGTCAAGTTGCATAGTGCATTGAGGTAAAAATAGTGCATTGATTATAAAATAAATGGAAATTAATAGTTATTACATGTGAATTAATTAAATTTAAATAAAAAAATGAAATACTAAGTAATTATATGCAGATATTGTCATCACAAACGCAAACGTTTTGGGCACTCAAAGGGAAGACCCGAACTAATCCATAAATTTGTTGGAAATTAATGGGTAACACATGAAGAGTTCAACCAGCGCGGACCTTCATTAATTCAGGCGTTGACTTTTGCAGCCAGTACAAAGTCTTTTTGGTGGTTCTTCTTGTTATTGCTTTGTCATTTAGGCAGTGCAGCTTCCTTCTAGTTTTTGATAGTTCGGATTAAAAAAAGAAACTTGGTTTTTTTCTCTTGTTTCATATCTGGATTTAACGTTGAAAACATTATTTCTTCTATTGATAGCTATTGTCCTTTATTATATGAAATCGTGTCAATAAGAATATTTTCACTGATGTTTTCCAAAAATAACAAATTTGTAAGAGATGAAGGTATTGCTAGGACCATCGTTGTCAAAACCCACGTTTTATATTGCTCATCGGCCGCCGGGCGGATGATATTCGAATCTTCCTTGTGTTAATCTCGTAATCAATTTCAGCAGTTAAAAATTCATAATAATGAAGTTAATGTTCTTGAATTTAAATCTGCCTTGATTTTCTTTAGCTCGATTTCCAACACATCATGGGTTTAATGAAGCTGATTCAAATGTTTTCCTCATCAGGCTTTCAGCTGATTTTACTGCTGCTACCATGAAAACGGAGCGCTCTAGGTGAGGTGAAATGGCAATCGATGCCCTTTTCATTGCATTGTAAGGTAATAGTATTTTTAGCTGACTCTGAGCAAAGAGAATCCACAACTCTTTTGCAGTTAGTTTATTGCACTTATGAAATTAATAGCGTTACCACAGAAAACCTTCTTGCCCAATAAATCGTTTGAGTGATCCTAACAAATCTTCAGTCGCTAGTTTGGAGATTCATTTCAAGTGCACTACTTTCGTTGCGTCACAGCAAAAGATCACGATATATTTTTGTGGCATTTTGCTTCTGACTTGGAAGTGGTAGTAAGAAGGATAAGGATCGCAAAAGTCAACGTCAGCATTAATGAAACGCCGCGCATGTTGAAAGGACGCGGTTAAGTTACCCATTATTTGCCACCAAAGTTTGGGGTATTTAAATAATTGACTTTGCTATAGTCGTTTTATGTACGTTGAATAGCCAAAACGTTCGCCTTGTGAAGGTTAAAAAGGCTTGAGGCACAACGTTCGAATGCTTCCGGCGTATATCCTTCATTATCATGTTCATTATGCTGTCCGCATAGGAAAGCAGCATTGCATCTTTTGCCACGAAAGTCAGAATGGTTGCATCTAATCCTCCTAGTCTTAAAATGCTCTATTTATCCAAAAGAGTTCTTTAATTGATTTATTGCAAGATTTGGTTTGATTTGATCCTGATGGTGCTTCTTGCATCGGTTTGGAAATCAGACAATGTAATAGTGATTCGCACTAATCTTGCGAATGAATTTTTATTTGTTGAACTTGAAACAAAAAATTTAGCTGCTGCTGCTAGAGAGGCTATGTGACCACCTAGCATTGGACATCGTTTTCCAGATTTGAAAGAGTATTGCAAGCTATGGACTTTTCTTTCATTCTGTTGTGTACGAAAATCAGTCAAAGGGGGCATGTCACTTCCGAAATATTATAAACATGTCAAATCGAAAACAAAATACGATTTTATGAACAGTCGACAAATTAAGAATATACTGAAAGTTCTTAATTTGCGGGGTGTTATCGACCGGGTTAGAGTATCAGCGGCAATCATCTTTATTTCTACGTGTCTTTTGATCTGGATTAAGAAGCTTGTGAATTGCGCCAACCCTGTCGCTAAAAAATTTGTGATAATCCGATGACAATGATTGTATCTAGGACAAGACCATTTACGAGTCTGTCCGATAATATGTAGGCATATCAGTCATATTAAGAGTCTCTTTAACGCGATCCACCAATTTTGCATCGTTTTCCTGTATAAAGCTCCAATCGAGAAAAAGTAACTGTGATAGATGCTTCATGAGAATTTACCACATAACAAACGAACAATTATTGTGCTGTTTTCCCTTACTGTTTTATCTGTGCAGCAGCAGCATACGTCTCTATTGGCATAAAGATGAAATTTTTTAGTAAACTGTCGAAGAAAGTTGGCCATTTAATACACATTACCTCTACGCTAGAAAAGGAATTTTTGTAACTCGATGGGCCTTCGAAGCGTAAAAATGATGTCTAGTCCGAAGTAATAATTTTTTACATCAAATTCTCTTGATGGTTGTGCAGAAATAATGCGAGGGAGCACGTTTGTCTCCACTCTTATTGAAAGTTCTGTTGTTCGAAATTTCATTGAAAATTGACCTTTGATGAGGCGTATTGACGCTCATTTTCGTTCCTTGTATTTCTGTTCGACTGATTTCCAGGCACAATTGAAGTTTCTTGCAGATCGGTTCGAATAGCAAGTGCATTTGAGATCCTTAGTCCAAAACAACTCTACAGGTCATAGTCGTACCGGATCACAGCCAGCCCTTGGTATATCTAAGGCCATGATCCATCATACAGGAGACATGTGTAAGAAAATATCTCAGCCTGTTGACCGAAAAATAGCCTTGCTCTACGCCCATCAACAAAATTGGCGTCTTTTCTGATTGCTCTAAGAAGGAAAGAATGCCGCATTATGATTGGAGACCTCACAGTACAAAATCTCTGTGGCTAACATTTATGAACCATAGGTTTGCTGACACCACCTGTACTACTTAGAAAACGATAAGGCCACCCAAGATTTCTTTTATGAATATCCAGAGTTTTCATGACCAAGTGTCAGAGTATATAGTGTTGACGTCATCTTACATAAAAAGATGCAGGTGTGTGGTTTGCCTTAGTACTAGAGGACTGGCTTTGCTCCATCAACAATAAGAAACACAGGTACCATCTTTACCTTACACATCAACAAAGTATTGTACTTAACAGCGTGCACCCTGGTTGTATATGTACTGTGCTTGTGTCTAATGTAGTTGTTCCGATTATTTTATACTTTTGTGTAGTTATTGGCGGAATGATATGGTTACAGAAAATTGACAAAGCTAGACGGTTTTTAAACCTGCATCAAAAAATTTCTTGTAGTGAGATTTAGAAATGTTTTGATGTGTTAACAGAGGGGTGGAGCATTACAAACAAATTAATTGTTTCGATTTGATATCATCGTTCTTGCTGCAGATAACTGTTTTTTCTCAATCATTCAAGTAAATTCAATATCAAATGTAGGAGTAGGATTCTCGTATCGTTCCTTTGAAACTTACAATGTTCCTAGTTAGTTTTCCTCGGGCAGCGGTAGATTCTTGAGGGAGTTTTCGTAGTCTCTCAGGTGTCATAGTTTGTCAAACGCCGATATATTTTGCTTGTAAACAATTTCAGATAGAGCTTAGCCTTGATAATATTTAAAAAACTCTTTTTTATCATAAACAATTTTTTCGTGCTTTTCTTTTGCTTCTTATATTTTACAAGTAACATCTTGATTTGCTGTCGGCATCTAGACATTACCCGCTTTTGAACTCTATAAAATGAGCCATCTACTCTAACTTACGCAGAATATGTTCTAGTTAGCTAGTTCTAGTTGGAATCGTATTAGCGTGTCTCAATAATTGACGATTTAATTTTTGAATTACCACTCAGAAGTTGAATCCATTGTAACGTCAGCTTCTCTAATTTCGACAAATAGAGATCTATTTCATCGTTAGTTGGATTTCTATCATTAGGAACCATTGAGCAAGCGTTGACATCATCAGAAGGATTACATTGCTCCTGGTAATCCCGATTAAATTTCTTTTGAAACTTTCCCCCCTTCCCGTTTTTTGAAATTCAACCGGTGATTTTTATGTTGAACTGGAATAAGGAAGACATCATCGCTTTGATGATTGATTTCCATTACGATTGCGTTATGGTCGCTATCATAAGGAAGCACCTGCAGTTTTCATTGAGGACCATTAAAGCTGAATTCAAGTCTTGCGTCAGCAATGCAGAGGTCCAAATATGAATTTGTCCTAGGGTATGTTGGGAACTCCGACCCATATAGATTGCACCTGTATTCAATTTGGTTTTCTGTTATCCACGATTTCAGGAATACACCTCTTGGATAATTTTTGGCGTCAAGCCATGATGTATGGTTGGGATTCAGGTCACCGGCAAGAATATAATACTTATGCAGCCAGTTCAACTAGAGTATCTCAAACAAGGAATCAAGCTCCTCCTTGAATTTGAGAACGTTTCGACCCGTTGCATAGGCTGAGATAACGAAGTTGTTACTTCCACCTGGCAGTGAAATTTTGATGACCTGCACTTCAAGAAACTGAAAGTTTTTGAATTCGAATTTATCAATATGTTGGAAACAATAGGGTGTTCTAACTACTATTGCGGTGCACTTCCCCCATCATCGTTTACCCTATCGTTTCTTACGAATTTAGCCTTGAATGTCATGGAGTGCCATGAATTGAGGTGGGTTTCAGTGAGAAGCATGATGTTCTTCTTCTTCTTAGCACTACAGCTCCTTTCGGGCTTTCGGTTCCTGCAAACAGCGCCACCAAATGTCTCGGTCCGTTGACTGCGTCTTCCAATTCGGAAATCCAAGCAGCGATGAACTGTCTTCGTCCACCCAGTCAGACTAGCGTTTCCTCGGTTTCCCCACTGGTCTCCGGCCTTCAGTTCTCCCTTGGGTATCCGTTGTTCGTCCATACAATTCATGAGACCTCCGGTTTGTCAAAAATTTCATACAGCTCATGGTTGTATCGAATTATTGGTCCCCGTCTAGCTTCGCTCCGATTATTCGCCTCAGGACCCGTCGCTCAAAGGCGTTCAATATATTTGCGGATGCTTTGGTTAGGGTCCATGTTTCACACCCATAGCATAACACAGGTCTTATCACAGATTTGTATACTTGGAGCTTTGTTTTCCTGTGTATGCAGCTGGTCTTCAAGATCGTCAAAACTGAATAAAATATTTGAAGCATGATGTTAGGCTGTTGCTTAACAATGAATTCCAGGAGATGATCACGTATATGTATAGTAACAATGGAGTTGACGTTGACCGAGATGAGACGAAATCTATCCATGGGAATGTGACTAGATGACAAACTATTTTGAACCATGTTGGCCTAAACGTTGAAATACGAAATTGATTTTTTGATCTTACTTATTCATTCTTTCCGAAAGAGATTCTAGCTGCTAGTAAATTTTGAGAAGCAGGTCATTATTGCCACTAACATTACTTACATTATTTATTTTATTTACATTGTTGTCTTCCGGTCCTCTAGCAACAAGTGCAAATGATATCCCGGACTTGATAGAACAATACGATGTTGAAGAAAATTTAACTTTTCATCTTGATATCGGGGGAATCCTTAGTATGATGCTGGATAACCAAATATACCGCAGTTAACACGGTATAATTTTTCTTTCGGTTCCATCTGGGCCAATTTGCACTCACCGGTAGCATGAACATCTTTACATTTAACGCACCGATAGTGCATGGCGCAATTGACGCCGAATGGCCAAATCGTTGGCACCTGTAACACTGGTTGACCTCATTTTTTGGAGACAACTCTCACCTGTGAATTCTAAAGTTCAAGTACATTACCTGTTGGAGAGCACTTGGACTGCTATCGTTTGAAATTTAGATAAAATGGTAACGGTTTGCCTTCGGTAGTGGATTTCCGTGTTACAAAATTTTTTACACTAATGAATTTTACAGCTGGTGCTGCTTCCTGTAACATTTAAAGGAGATCAACTATACTCTCTCTGCAGTCCAGGCCCTTCAACGGGAAGCTCTGATTTTTCTCTGCTTTTGCCGTGTATGTAAAGTGGTGAGCTTTCACACTATTTAGAGCATATTTGGCTAGCTTGAAATGTCAGTGTTTTTGTTTTTATTGTGAGTTTGTCCGCGGTCACTCTCTTTACTTTGAAATTATCTATCTTATGTTCGGTTGCCAATAGCCGACCATATCGCCTCCGTGCTGCCCAAAGACATTAATCGGTGGATTTTTTTTGAACAGAAAAACCAGCAGACACCAGTTGACTTCTTCTCCTTATTTTTTAATTTCAAATATTCAATAAAGTTATTACTAGAATCGCAATTAATGTTACCTATATTATCTTGGCAATTCATTTCAGAATCCTTTTCGTTATCCATCGCAGCAATTACCGCATAGTAATTTGCGCTATCGTTTGCTCCTCTTGCGCTTAGTCTTGTACTGTTGGTTTCTTTCTTTCCTTGTTGAGCCTTTTGCGTGGCGACTTTATTTTCGCTCGTCTTATGTGTCATGGCTTCTTGTTTTTCGGACGTATTTGGTGGCTTAATCGTTTTAGTTTAATTGACGTTTGATAATTTTCGAATCATTTCCCCCAAAGATTGAATTGGGAGTTTCATTTCCTCGTTTTCTCTCGTAACTCTTTCTAGTTCTTCGTTTCATAGCGTAATACGCTTTCCATGTTCAAAATTTTCTTGTTCAATTTTGATTTTCATTATTTTTCATTAATTGCATTTGGAATGCCTGGTCCCGGGTCCCCCAGCGGTGGGAAGCCATTGGGCTCCTCCATGCTCCCGGCGAAAAAAGTTTTCTGTTTTTCCTTTCTTGAAACTTCTCCGCAAGTCAAATCCAGATAAGTTTTTCCAGTTTATAAAATTAGTTTCCAAGTGACGTTTTAAAGAATTATTTTAATTTTTAAAATTTATTGACTGGAGTTTTTAAAAATACGTCTGTACGCAACGAATGCTAGACATAGAATAAAATTTTATCTTGAATTGTGATTCAATAGTGGGTTGAAACGATTAAAGCATTTGCAACTTGCAAATATTGCTTATTTTCGTATATTAGTGCGTTTTCCTTGTAGTATTGCTGATTGATACAAAGCTGTTATATAAAGCAAGTTTTTTTTATATTTACCGGTGTAGTATTATAGCAACATAAATATACATGGTGGAGCAAGCGTTTTTATACAGCTTTCTAAAATTATTTTGTTTTTGTTGAATCTTGTTTGGCATGAAATTTAGTAAATCATATCAAATTCATTTAGTTTCATCACAATTTTTTGTTAAACAAGTTGAAGTAGCAGGAGAGTGCTCCTGCCAGAAGGGTATTGTAAAACAATTAGTAAATCAAACAATATATTCTGCATATCAAAACTTGACTAATATACAGATTCCATAAATTGAGTTCGAAAAATGATTATGGTTACTATCATTTTAAACTCCCCACCATTTTGTTTCAAGTGTTTTGACCCCGTCGTTTGATTAGTTATGATAACACATAAATATTACAAACCATTCCTAAAATTTTTATCAAAATTCCTACATGTTTGTAGTGTCTAGGTCCGTTGCAAGCGTGTATCTTCCTAGTATCAAGTGTTAATGTTGTTGTATGTTAAATATTCAATCGGCCCTAACTTAGCTGTTTATTGTTCCATTATTGTGAAATTTTCGGTTTTGGGCAATTTAAGGGTCCCATCTTGATTTTATAGGCAAAAATGTAAAATGTGTAAAATGTACTATTATTAACAAAGTTGATCAAATTTCGACTTCTGAGGTATTTGTTGCCCTTGTACTCCTAAAGTTACACCTCTGTAATTTTTTTCAGATTTTTCGGGTCGCGAGGGGGGGGGGACACAAAGTTTTCGTACATTTCCCCTTCCCCTGCACCCCTCAAAGCAAAACTTGTTGATTTAAGATCTGTTTTGAAAAGTTCTCATTAAGACCTTTCATTTGATATCCATATTGCCTACATGCGATTAAAATTTTTTTTCGTGGTCTAATCCCCTATATGGGGAGACCCCCCCCCTTAAAGACCTTATAAATTTATTTTCGTGGTGAAACTTTGAATTGGGCGTCACTTTGCACCTACTTACAAAATCTTATGTTTCTAGCTTATGTAGTTTGCGAGAAAAAGTAGTGTGACACACGGACGGACGGATGGACGGACAGACAGGACGCGATTTTAGTAGGGTATTGTAAAATGATTTTACGATACCCTAAAAAATGGTAAAATTTTGCAAATAGTCCGTGGAATTCTATTCGCGCGTTTCCTCTCCCATTTTCTGGACAAAAAATGTTTGGCGGGTATCAGCTAGTATCCCAGGGGAAAATAGTAATCTGAGAACCGTATCTTCCCAATATTATGTAGGTAAGATTGAACTCACCCATGATCGCTTAACAGCTGAGCTAACTACAAATCCTTGTGATCATGCATTCAATTATTGATGAGGTGAACATTCCACCGTCCAATCGTCTAACTAGCAAAGAATGCGATTGGTGTCATTCTCGCGATCATCAATGCAACGCGTAAAGCCTCTTACCTTTGGATTCGCACAAGTCGCTTACAGTGTAGCTCCTTGCAAAGGGCATCTGCCCATAACTAGGCATCCGCGGTCACCCTCTTACTACTTTAGAAGTTTTTGGTGTTAATGATTTAGTTTAAGAAGATAGTTGCGTAGCTCACTGGTTCTTTTGTAGAAGTAACATTGATAAGTACTAGTCGGTTGTTTATCTAATCCCTGCAAATAGGATAAAGTATAAAAACATTACAGTAGTTTTTAAGTTTCTTATAATTTAAATATTCCTGCACTGTCCTACCACCTAATATATATATATAACCAAACTCATTTTCGATTCCTCTTAAACTCATTTGAAACGAAAAACTTAGCACATTACATTGTTGTACAGTATGCCTAATTTTAATAATTTCATTGGTTTTGTCATGTGAATGCCCTCTAATTTTTGCACAACAGTAATCTGAAAACATTTACATATTAACATTTGCTATGGCTTTGGTTGCATTTGATGTTTTCGCTGTTTTATGGTAAAATGGTTGTTATATTATAAGCTCATATTTTCACTTTAAAGTGCAAATAGACAAAAATGGTTAAAAACATTTATTACAGATCCCAAGGGTGATTACGATCGAGACTATAAGCCATCGCAAAAAAATAAAATTAACGATGTAATAATCAGAGGTAAATCAGAAAACAGTGGTGTGATTATTTTCAGTCAGCCATCTGCTTTTCAACGGCCAGGGATAACAAGACGCACTATAAGTAATTATGATAGTGGCAGCCTAAAACATACATTTTTTGAGTTTTGATTTATGAAGAATTAGAATTATTCAATAGTTTTTTAAATATACGTTGTCTTTCAATTTGATTTTAAAAATATTAAGTCAAATGAGGCATGATTCGCGCTTATGAGAACTCTACGATTCAAATCCTATTAAGAACTTAATAAATTTAGTGATTGCGAGAGTTCCCACGGACATATTCGTATGCTGTGCGAATAAAATGATTTGACAAAAAATCACTCAAAATGATTTGTTATCTTCTTAAAACGCGAGTTGTAAACATTATTTTGGATAAAATGAACGATACGACGTGAATAATTGAAACTGAAAATTCTTAATTAAAAATACTAAAAGAAAATTGAAAATATTGCAAACGTTAGGAATGTTGAGATAGTTTTTTTTCATTAGCAGGATTCTGACTCGTATTATTTTAGAGACTATTTTGTACTTCGCAACATAATGTTAAAATATAAATAAAATTAGATGTAAGATGCAATTAAACATATATATTTAAATTTGTTTTTTTAAGAAACATAGCCGCAAAAGATAGGGACTTAGTTTCGTTTTAAATTACATTCATTTATGACATTTAAAATATTGTGTTAAAAATATCAGCGTAATGACACATCTTTTCAATTTGTTATGAATTTGTTAATCAATTAAAATGCAGGTATGTAATTGGAAATGTTGAATTAATTGCTCCTTCAAAACAGTATTAAAAAAATTTGAAATTTTCTTCAGGTGTTGATTTACAATAAAGATGTTTTATTCGTGTTTTTTTGGATGTCATTTGCGCTCATAATTCGATTTTATTTTATTAATTTCAAAAAAGATATGTTTGAGACTATTTAGTTTATAATACTTTAATTAAAGGCTAGATAAAATTATCAACAAATAAAAATGAATATTAAAGTGGAATTTCTTAAAAGAAATTTTGAAGTATCAGTTAATTAAATAAGGAAAACAAGGCCTCAATTCATTTCGGTGTTGATTTTCTGATTGAGACAACGAGGCGAAACAGGTAATAATTTAAGATAATGAATATATCATTTGAATTTTAATACTAAATGTTCTATTGTAAATCGTCACAGATTATTATAATAATAATCTTCGCAGATTAATATAATAATAAAATAACAATTTGCTATTGTTAACAAATACAATTATTTTTAGAATTTTCTACTGAAATACAAAATCTTATTGTCCATCTTTGTTCATTCGTGAATCTATGCGTGCATTCGTTTGTCGATCCATCCCCGTCGCATGTCAGATTTTTTTCAGATTTAATTAAATTTTTCGAAAATCTTCGAGTGGGCTATCTATTGAGAAGTATTGAGATGTGCGGAAGAGAAAAATATACGAAGCAAGTTGAAGTAGCAGGGGAGTAGTCCTGCCAGAAGGGCTTTGTAAACCAATTAGTAAATCAAATAATGTTTTCCGAAGAACTACCAACAACTTGAAAAATGCTCATGTAATTCATCTTATCTGGAAATTTGGAGAAGATCCGATGACAATGGTGGTTAGATATAGCCTACATATGTAGTTGACAAACTGTATGTTGTTGTTATAATAACAGAAAACTTAAAGTTTGTAAATATGATTCGATTTTCATGAAATTTGCGCAATAAGTATTTTGATGTTAAATTTAATTGAATTTAAGGGTACGATTGTGTTGAGAAAAATGTGATATTTACAAACCATATACCTATAGTTCTGATAATACAATTATGTACAATATATTCAGCATCATTGTAAATCCAAGATGAGCGCCACCACGAAATTGCGGATTACATATTTTTTTCAATCCCATCGATATGGGTATCAAATGAAAGGGATTGCCAAGTATATGGTTTTCTATTAAGGACAGAAAAAATCGATTGTGAGGCGTGCCGTGTGGCTAGTGGCACCGTCTTGTTGAAACCACATATCGATGACGTCAAGTTAATCCAATTCGGACCGCAAATAATCTTTCAACATAACACGATAGCGCTCTCCATTGACGGTAACATGAGGGTTGTTTTCATCCACGAAAAAGTACGGCCCAATCACACCTCCGGCGTGAAAACCGCACCAAACAGTAATTTTTTGTGGATGCAACGGTGTCTCAAGAAGCACATGTGGGTTCTTGCTGACCAATAACGCATATTTTGCTTATTAACAAAGCTATTGAGCCAGAAATGAGCTTCATCGCTGAAGATGATTTTTTGATGAAACCGACTCAGAATTTCTGTAGTAATTTTTAATAATTTCCAAACGTTGCTTGTTCGTGAACTTTACCATGATGAAATTGTTTACTTTAACTAACGTTTTGACATTGACAGTTCATTAAAAAAGTTTAAGAGTGCGTTCATATAAAGGTACGAAATTGTTATGTCCTTAATAAAAAACCCTATATTACACAGTGCACTTTCGAAACAAAATTCCTTATCTAAAATGGCAAAATTTCGAGTATCTAAAAATGGTGCATCGTTCACGGTACACTACACAAGTTTAGGTAAAAGGATGGATAAAAATGAAATGTGGTCAGCGTCTTCCCCTCAAGACACGGTCGGTCGTCCGATCTAATCTCCATTACTCGTGAGACAAAATGGGAAAAAAATTATAAAAAAATGAAAACTTAAAAAAAAAAATAATTTAAAAAAATGGTTAAGTTAAACGGTTTTATTGCAAAGAAACATAATGATGCAGATAATATACTAAACTGATAACTGGAACCTGATACCCACCGAATTATTTTTTAGCTTTTGGTACTCGTATATTATCTGCATCATATTATTTCTTTACAATAAAACCGTTTAACTAAAAATGTTTTACTATAATTTAGTTTCTATAATGAGGAATTTGGTTTCCTTTCATCATAATTTATTGCACAGCTCCAATCTGGGCCATCGCCTTCAGTAGTAGTAGCCTGCAGTCGTCGCGGTTCTGCCACCTCGTTCGCAAATTGGAAATCCCAAGCAGGGCTCTGCTGTCATAATATTGAGTCTTACCACAGTTTCCTCGGGTTCCCAACTGGACGTTTCTCATGTGCTCTACCCTTCAACGCCTGGGGAATCTGTGCTCTTATCCACATGCCCTGCCCATTGTACGAGAAGTTTGCGTAGTGTTACGCATGCGGATATAGGTGGGTCGTCAAAACGATTATACAACTCGAAGTAACGAAGTCTCCAATCTGTTCCATATTTTACTGGGCCATATATTCTCCTGAGCACACTGCGTTCTGATACGTCCAGGGAAACATTGTAAGAGCCCAGGATTCACATCCATAAAGTATCACATGTCTATGTTTTGGTTTGGTTTCCTTTATTGGTTTCATATTTTGAACGCTGGTTGGTTCTGGAAGTACAATTTGGATAGCTGACTTCTCACTGCGTTGTTGTTTTCCGCAATTTTAGAGGCAATATGTGCCTTTTGTCTTGGTTGCATGTAGTATTGTTGAACTCTTCTGACAACTTCGTTGTATAAACAATGGTTGACATGAACACTCTTTATAGATTTCCCACATTCTAAGTTCACATTGCGTGCTAGGTTCTCAAGTTGACAAATGAGATTTTTAGTGGGTAGTCCAGAAGCCATGCGCGCCTGGCAGCCCCACACTCATTGTCAGGATGTAAACGGCATTAACCTTCCTATCACAATAAAAGAGCGCTTCATTGCTTGCTTGCTTGCTTGCAACTTGAGATTGTACTCTCCGAATCTCTTCAAGGATCTTTTGCCTGCAAGAAAAATGATTTTTGGAGAGTACTCAGCAGTAGTAGTATGAATTTTTGTTTCAAATTGGACAATATTTAAAAAATATATGTATAGTATATAAAACAAGTGATGTTAAAATTATAAAATACGAAGCTCAATATCCAATTTTACTTTACTTTCTGCACTAACTGTGCACGTGGAAATATTAATTCGAATGCATTAAAGGACATAGCTATTTCACAAGATACGCCCCTAATCTTCATGCTTTAGTTTTGATTTAACTTTATCAAATTATACTGAAATGAAATTGAAATTCATCAATGCTACGTATTTCGTAGGCCGGCCGGTATATTTGTGAAATTTCATCAATTATTTTTGATTTGGCTGTGAAAAAACTTAAAATATTGTACTTTCATTGATTTGTACGTATGTTGATGCTGCATGACACGCATGATTTATAATGTTGATGGTATATCCCATCATTTTTGTTGTATTACGTCCAAATTAGAATTTAATGTTGTCTACACGCACAATAATTTATATATATTGAGCGCTTGAGAATAACTTTATTCAGGATGAAATATTAGAATTCGATGTAATTTACATAGTTATTGGATTGAAAGCTTCAATTTGTGATGCATTTTATTTTATTCTGCTGATTATACTGTTTGTAGTCTGAAAGATAATATTCAAATGAATTCGATAAGTGTATGACGAATGTACTCGTAATTTAAGAAAGGCCAATTAAATAAACTGATATGAATACACGCGCATTATATTTTTATAATGGATTACATCAATTTGCTTCAATTTATGAATTTTGAGCGGAAGGTCGATGTAAATCTTTATTACAGATTGGAGTAGAGTACTTGCAGTAATTGATGAAAGAAATATTAACTACATCGCCTCCCCTAATTGAAGGTAGCAGTAGATGGATTTACTATTGAAGGGGAAATAATGTATCTTAGGAAAAACCTTTGACTAGGGAGGTCTTTGTATTATTGATTGCATGCCTATGACCATCACATATTCAACAAAATTTGACTGGTGTTCCTTTGGTTCGGTGATTGTTTTTTTTTGTTTTAGGACTATTACCCCTTTCGGGCCTTCACAAAGATGGTTAGAGTATCTTACTATCTTGATCGTATATATCGGCACTCGAGAAGGTGATATAGTCTGTACTCCGCTTTGGCTGTTTGTCCGCCCACCCAGCTATGATGCGTTCTGATTTTAAACCAGTATATGTCGTTGTCACCAATGGCATTTGAATCAGGACCTTTGGCTTACGGGATGAGCATTCTAATCACAACACCACTTGGACTATTCATTCAGTAATTAATTTATTCTTTATTTGAGAATCGAGGGTATTTATACAAAGTTCTGCTTCAAAAGATATAAACTTTGAACTTCAAGCTACTTAGATAGACACAGTGCACCAGAAACTACAAAATCTTGATCGTCAAATTGTTGAGACATACCTGAAAATTTTTAACATTTACTACATGGCACGACTGGCGATGTAGTTTTTGATTCGCATACCCCTTCACTTTTTGATCATTATCGATGCCACCATGTTTAGTATTGCGGACATTTCTACCTTAAACACTTAGGTCAGCATTCTTAGTGATACCAAAATCTGGATAGACGAACGAACTTGCTCCAGTTGTTAGGTTTTTAGAGCCATCTGACTAGGATGTCATATCTGCCTCACCAATTAGCAACTTTCAATGAAGTCACTCAGTCTTATCAGGGAATCCTTTAAGTAGCTGTTTCTCATGAAATTGATTTTTCGAAAAGAATTTCGAAGTATGTTTTCACACAGAGAAAAATTATGTTGTAAAAGTTGTTTGTTTTTGCGGCACGACATTGTGCCAAATTTGTGCGGATCCGGTGTGAGGAGGGTGGTGGTACAACGGTAGGTCTAGAACCTATTTGAAAAATTATAAGTTGCCAAGCCAGTCTATAGTTTAAAAAGTATTTACATTGCCAGTTACAGTCGACTAGTTTCAGATAAACACTAATGTATTCAGCATGATCTATAATCTTTCTCAACATTCTGAGGCACGATCGAAATCGATTGACCTAAGAAAGAGATATGGTGGCTATGTTCTTATCGTGTATCACTATTTCCTTCCGGTTCCTCATCTTTCTGATCTCATTTATTCTCCACCTGTCGAATGTGTTGTTGCTAAGACAACTATTTCACCTAGTGGTCCTCTACCTGAGGTTTGCTCTTATGTTATGTCTCTTGTAATTCTTCTATTTCCGTCTTTGATACTTCCTTTTGTGGTCCCTTGCAAGTTTCACTTTTACTTTCATGATTTATACTATTGTGCTCCTTTACACCATTCAATGCTCTATACAAAATTAAAGCTGATCTGTAGACTTAATTTTTGCTTGCTTTAGTACTACAGCCCCTTTTGAGCATTCGCTTAGAGATAGAGTCTCTCATTATCTTGATCGAATGTATCGGCACTCGAGAAGTTGATATGGTCAGTACCATGCTTTGGCTGCTGACCCGTCCACCCAGCTATGATACGTAACTGAACGGGCTTATAGTCCGTCCGAAGAATCACTCGAAAAAAATCTCGTCACCAACGAGTTTCGAATCAGGGACCTTCGGCTTATGCAGCGAGCACTAGACTTAGTTTTTAGTAACATTGATAGTTCTTCCTTGAAACATTCTCCTATTCTTTTCCCTTATGTACCGCCCGACCTACAACATCCACCTCTCCAGTATGAAGTGTCTCTTTTTACATTCAATCCCAAGTGTTCATTAAGAAGAAGTGTTAACATTTCTACAAGGCAATTGGAGGTCCTTCTTTCATGGTCTTTATCCAACGCTGCTTGTGAAAAATTTTATGACTTCCTCAACTCAGTACAAACTAACTTAACCCCTAATCTGCTCACGTGACGTCAATGGTACACGCTGGTTAAATTTCAGTGCGATTTGTGCCCCGAAAGAAAAAGATCTAGCGCGTGCTAGACTAATTTAATAGAATTATCAACTATTGTTGCTGAAGATTTGGAGAATTAACTTCAAATAGAAACATTTTACTTTGAGTTCTTTATGGCATTTGATTCGATCAACCATTATATCTTCTTAAAGAAGTATTATATTTTGTTAGCATAAATGGCCTTCTGTTTCAGTGGCTCTCCTCCTGTCTTTCCAGTCGACTATGTATATCAAGTGACATACAATAGTTATACCTCTTATCCTTTCATTGCGTCTAGTGGCGTCACTCAAGTATGCATTCTCGATCCTCTTTTATTTGTAATCTCATTAACTCCCTTTGTCTTCTCTATGCAGATGGTGTTAAGGTCTTCAAGGTTGATGCCTGTCGAGTTTACCGTAATTTACTGCAGGCCGATCGAGATTCCTTGGCTTTAATTAGCTTTCACTTAATATTTTTAAATGTATCCATGTATCCTTCACTAACTCGAAACCTTTTGTTGTTTTAAAATTCTTTATCAAAAACAAACGTCTCAGCACCATGATCCATGTCAAAGATTTAGGAGTTACCTTTGACTGAAAGCTAAAATGTGACCGTCACGTCTACAATGTTGTATCTAGAGCATCACGGATTCCTGAATTCCTGGATTTATTTACGGTACTCCCACATATTTTCTGATCCTTGTTCTTGTGTCAAGTCATTTGTAAGCTTAATTCATCCTATCCTTGAGTACTGCTCCCCAATCTGGTGACCATATTTCCTTTATCTTAAGAACTCTTGAAAATCTGTCCAGCGTAAGGTTACTGGAATTACTATAAATTATGTTAAAATTCCGTATACCTTACTCCTTGACATTCCTCTCTTAGAACACCATCGTATCTATTTAGATGAGTGTTTTCTTTACGGCCTTTGTCATGGCTACTTTCATACTCGATTGGTAAGTCAGATACCAGTCAGGCATGCTGTCCGTTTTACCAGGAGTGCAGATGTCTTTAATGTTCAATTTGCCTATGGTGAACATTATTACAACTCTCCATTTTTAGGGATTCCACGTAGACACGACTAACTTCAGCTTGGATCCTTTCCTAGTTCTTATTTGCTATATAAAAATAAAGTAACAACTGTTAAAGCTAGGCGTAAATATTTTTTATTTTTTAATTAGATTCTATTTGTTAAAATAAAGATGAATAAATAAACATGGTTTCAGCGCGAATACTCACCATTAAATCGTATGGTCAAACTCAGAGAAGGAAAGCAAGTTGAGCAATTTGAGTCTGTGACCGCGATAATTACGATCACCGAAGGGGATAGCTAGAAGTCTGTGGGCCATAAAGAACTAAGCTTAATGAAGATCAACATTCTCAAGTCATCTAATATAAGTCCAACCCGCTAAATTTATCTTGAAGCCTTCTTCAAGAATATGGTGACATATTTTCTCCGCCCAACGTGCAGTATAGTCGAACACAACTGGTCAAGCATCAAATAGACACAGGAAATACGTGACCGGCTCGTCAACCAGCGTTAAATGAATGAAAGTTATTGATATTTTTTCAAGTGAGATTTTTCATGCGAATCCAAGGTTAAATTAGTATCTCGAATGAAAAACTTTTGAAGTCATTTCCGTCATTAGAGATTATCCAAAACAGATGAAACATTACCGTGTCGAATAGCTCTTTACATTATCTCGCTAAACTCGACAATGAGGAAAAAACTGATCATCAAAAATAAAATTTCATCCAGGACTGTAAACGTTGCGAGCGTCAAAAAGAAAAGGGGATGATTGCTGTCCAGCGGACAAGAGCGTCCTTGGTTGGAGTATCGAAGAACTGAGGACTATCCAACAAGAAGGCCCGGGTATCAAACCTATTCTAGCATGGAAGGAGCACCAATTAAAACCAGAAGGGAGCGACATCTCCGACAAAAGTCAGGCTTTCAATGCATACTGTGACCAGTGGGGCTCACTTCATGTGCAAAAAGAGATGTAGTGAAACTGAGGTAGATTAAATGTCCGTGCAAGACTGCAGCGATCGTCTGCTGCTTCGACGAAAGAGGATCGTTGGATCCGCCGAGATCCTTGTCTCAGAACGTGTGAATGCGCTGGCAGGCTAGTATTGTAGTGTCGTGGGGCGGGTTCTTTTCCCTTGCACAAGGATCCACTACAAAAGAAATTTTGCATCCACGAATATCGAGAGTCAAAGGAATATCGACCGGAGTCGAGAAGGAGGTAACCAACTAAGGGTCAAAAGTTGCTGACTCAAATGACAAACCGGGCCTGGAGAAAACATCCAGGTAGAAGGGATGCCCCCTCGCACCCTCGCAACCGGATCAAGATCCAAATGTAAGCGTGGCCATATTTTCCATTTAAGTGAAAAACTCATACAAACATTTGAATGAATTTTTCCTTCAAATGAAAAATATAAGCGTGGCAAATTTATGTCATAATATTATGTGAGGGAATCAAATAACACTATGCCATAAATAGGCACGCGAGCGGAAGGCACTCTTACCCGGGCAAGAGCCTCTGTAATGCATAAAAAGGGGCCAGGGTCAGGTTCAGATAAATGGAAAGAGCGAAATTTTTCTTGCTTATCTATTCATTATTATTCCAATGAAAATATATAGTTTAGAAATATTTCAATGCCAACCGGCTAAATCGTACTCCTCAAATTATTGCAAGGTACCCTTTTTCTTAATCAAGCTCGCGTGCATTCTTTAATCGATCAATAAAGTTAACGTCTAATAAAAAACATAATATCCATTAATAACATTTCCTTGCGGCTGCTTAAAAAAGGAAAACAAAACGGAGAAAAGCTATTTTATTTTAACGTGACAAAAATATAAACAAGTTGAGTAAGCAGGAGAGTGCTCCTACCAGAAGGTCTTTATAAACATCCTAGGGTTATAAACAAGTTTTCTAATGGCGTGAATCGATAACTTGAATTATTCACCCAATACTTGGATATGAAATCGTTCAAATTTATACAAAAGATGCACAGTTTCTTTCATAAGCACAGTGCAGCCGCCATTTTAATCTAGCTTAAATGATTTTTCTGAATGCTCGGCCGATTGAACATGTTCAAGTTAAACACTATGCTTTTCATGAAAATTGAAAGAAAATAAAAGTGCTCAAGTCAATTTTAAATATATATAGGGTTTTCCAATAAGAGGTGTTATTTTGAATAGATCTTGTGATTTAACACCTTGCGACTTCTTCCTTTGGAGCCACGTGATAGAGGAGGCCTACGCCAATAGCCCAGCGTCGATTCAAGATCTCAAAGATAAAATTCATGAGGCTATCGAGGACATAGGGCAGCCACGTTGCGATTTGGTTATGGAAAATTTCATGAAGAGGATATGGTCCTGTAAGCGTGTCGTAGTGGTTATTTGCCTGATGTTGGTTTTTGCTATCAACGGCATATCTTCTTCTTTATAATGAAATAAACATTCGATCATTTGTATCAAAAAATGGCATGTTTCTTTTAATATCAAAATAACACCTCTTATTGGAAAACCCTATATCAACCATAAACACGTGTTATTGTATAATTCCATATAATTGAAATGGCTATAACTCACTTGATTATGATTCGATCTCAATTAAATTTTGTGAACATATATATCTTATGTCAGTCTATATAATTGCAAAATTTCAAGACGTTTAAAGGTACCGTTTTGATTTTATAGGCAAAAACGTAAAATCTACAAATCATACTAACAAAGTTGAGCGAATTTCGATTTCTGAGGTATTATTTGCCCTTGTACTCATAAAGGCCCACGTTTGTGATAATTTCAGATTTTTCGGCTGAAAGGTGTCCAATCGCGAGGGGGGGGGGACACAAATTTTGGGTACATTTTGCCTTCCCCTGGACCCCCTAATTCATCAAATGATTTTTTTATTTCAGATTCTAAAAGATCTAATCAAGACCTTTTATTTGATACGCCACTCGACTACCTCTGATAAAAAAAAATTTTAAGGGCAAATTCGTTATTAGGGGGGACCCCCTTAAAAAATTTTTAAATTTTTGTTAAGGCCTTAACTTTTGAGAGACCATCACTTCTGACCTATTCACAAAGTTTGAGCATTCTAGCATCTATAGTTTCCGAGGAAATTAGCTGTAACGCACGGACGGACGGACAGACAGGTCGCGAAACTAGTAGGTCTTTGTAAAAAATTTTTTACAAAGACCTAAAAAGTATATCAAATTTTAATGAAAAACGAAACGTTATAGTTAAGAGTAAGAGTAATTCAAAAAAATTTATTAACGATGATAGCTATCAATTTGAATAATCAATAAGTTTGCCTCTTCTCACAGCTTTAACTTAATTTTTCACAACCAGCTTTATATGTGCAGCTATTTACGAGTATATAGTATATCATCGTTTTAACATATCAATTTATGTATTTATGTAAACATAAACAAAACAAACGGGTACTCACTAATATCCTCGCCCGGCGCCTGCTGGTGATGTGGTGATGCCTGGTATTGATTCTTGAAAATTTTCGATGCACTTCAAATTAAATTTAATTTTATTAAACTATATTTAATTAGGATCTAGAATAATCAGCGTGTTATCGACTCCAATGGGGACTACTTTGAAGATTTCTAAAGAAAAATTGTACATACGAGTATTTTGCCAATAAAAAATTTCCTGAGGTCAGTCCGGTTACTTATTATTCAGACCCTGTACTTCGATCAAAAATAAAGGATGTTCTTCGAGAGATGTATAAGAGAGTTTCTGGAGGCCATTTGGGAGTTAATAAAACACTAGAATCACTGCTCGGATTTCGAAATTGGGGGCGTGGTTGATGGATTGAGACAGTTGGAGGCGCTTTTTGCAGGAAGCGAAGGCCCGAGAGGGGCTGCAGTGCTACGAAGAAGAGGAAGAAGAAAACACTGGAATGGATACAGGAGTGATTCTACTGGTCACATGCAAAACAAGAAATTGAAAAAAGGTGCAGAAAATGTGATACTTATGCCGCTAGCAAAGGAATCTGCTGAATCCGGAGCAAAATTCATCAATAAAAAATGGGTACACCATTCGAAAGGATTGCCATATACACCGCAGGTACTTTTCGGAGACCACCAGCGAAAATAAATAAATCATTGTGGTAATAGATTACACTGAAGAAGGGAGCAACTTACTCCCGAAATAGAGTATATGTATTTATATATATATATATATATATATATATATATATATATATATATATATATATATATATATTTATATTTATATTTATGTATATACAGGGTGCGTACGGTATTTGAGGACAACTTGAGAGTAAAATTAATGAGCTTGTATTTTTAACAAAATTTAATGAAATTTCAGGAATTTTTTATGCAACGTTAAATTAATATATGGCTATAAAGTTATTCAATAAAATCGCCATTAGCAGCAATTACATCTTCAATCCGGGTCCGGAAACGATTACATGCCCGAATCAAATGCTCCTTGTTCATATTGACCATAACTGTATTAATAGCAGTCTTCAGCAAAGAAGTGGTATTATGAGGACGCTTATTGGTCTCATGCTCAACTACGTCTCATACGTAATAATCCAAAGGATTAAGGTCTGGCGAGCTAGGTGGGCATAGGTTCGGTGTTATGTGGTCATGAAAACGTTCGGCCATCCAATCTTGTGTCGCCATCGCTTTGTGTGAAGGAGCAGAGCCTTGTTGAAAAATGTATGGTCTGCCTCCGCTTACATTGTCTATCCAGGGTTTGACTATCGTCTCCAAAACCTCGATATATGCAGCAGAGTTCACTCGAAGTCCTTGAGTAAAAAAGTGTGGTGGCATAACATGTCCTTCGTTGCTGACAACACCTAAAACCATAACAGTAGCTGGAAATTTTGTGTGCATAACAGCAGGAACCTCCGTAGGATTTGAACATAGCCATCTGTCATTTCTGCGATTGGTCTTTTGATCTTGGTTAAATTTTTTTCGCCGGGAAAAAATAATACGTAACGTTTTTGGGCGCCTCAGGGTGTTTGATTTTGTTTAAAAGACGTTTTGATCGGAGAACTCTCTGTTCCTGTGTTTGTTCCGGCATGAACTGTCCTCTGCGCATCAGATATACGGAAGGTCTTCGTGGACAACTCTACAAATAAAGCGCTCAGAAACATGAAGCTCACTCGCAAGGACCCTCATTGATTTTGAAGGGTCCTCGTCTATTTTCGCTTCCACTTGCTCTGAAAATTCTGCAGGTCGGACAGTGTCAGAACGTTGTTCGTGCTTTTTGCGTTTTGCAACCAATTCTGTATCGCCTCCTGATGCTTCCAATTCACGGCGAACCTTATGCACGAATGAACGGGCGCAATTAAGAAAATCATAGATCTCTAAATCTGTATGGTTCGCACATATAGCGACGATGACAACATGTCTCTTCATTTCTTGAGTGATGTTGTAGTCCGCCATTTCTTATCTGAAAAGGAAACAAAAAAAAAAAATTCGCAAAGTTATTGTCACATTTATGCATGTCCTGAAATACCGTACGCACCCTGTATATGTGTGTTTGTCAAGAAAAAATAAATAGCGTTTTGATGGAAATAATACAAATTAAGAATGGTTTAGTCAGAGCTTCTCAAACCGCCTGTAAGTGAAGAAATAAAAAATCTAATCTGAAGAAATAAAAAATCTAATGTAATCTAAATAAAAACCAACTCTCCTATAGAACTCGGTTAAAAAGTTCATCACATTTTCATATGGAATTGTGCTGAAATTTAATTTTTTATTTCAGAAAACGAAATGTTATTGTTAATGTCTCTGGAGCCTGTCCTTTAAGTCCCGAGTGTTGTCTATCATATGCAGCACTGATGATGAAAATCGGAACATGTATCGGCTAGTTATGTCTCAAAATCTGCTCAAAAGTCAGAATTTTTTTACCTGAAAGTGCCTTATAACATTGTCCGATTATCATGTTCTCTCTATTCATCTCCGTTTAAAAGTTATGCCCGGACGTACATTTAAAACACCAAGAACAAAATAAATAAATATACGGATCAACCTATTCTCTCGGGTAAAACATTGGCTTGGAGGGATGAAGTTTATTTTCGAACCCAAAAATAAATATTAACATGATATACTTCAATTTCAATAAATTTTCAACGTTTCCACATGTGAAAATTTTTATTAGTCAAACTTATCATAAATACAATGAAGGAAGAAATCCTTTAATTTTCAGCAATAAAACAGTAATTCAATATATCTTTCATTAACTCGATGAAAACTCGTATTTAATGCCTAATTGTTGATTTATTCGATACTTATCTTATTTTGTTCAGTGAACACAAAAACTTTGATATACCAGAATTTTTAATCTGAAATCTGTTTACACACCCTCTCGTCGTCTTGGCGGTCGAAAATCGACTGTCGTCACAACAAAAACTTCTGTTCATTTATGTCCATGCAATATGTCGCAATCTGTTTGTCTACAAATTTGAATTGAAATCAATTAATAACTTTAAGTTAAATTGTCATGAATAATTTTGAATCCTGATAATTCAAACAACGGCCAAAATTTTGTAATATAGGGTGGTCCAACCAAAACGTACAATTTTAATTGTAAATAAAACAAAAAGTTTCAGAGGATTATGTTAATATTTATTATTATAATAGAAGGGTCTATGACAATTATGTGTGAAACGAAATATTGCCCAAATGCTCACTACGGCTACGATGGCAGGCTTCTATCCGATGGTCCATATTTTCAATAACTCTGAGACAAAATTGAGGTGCAGTGTCGTTAATGTGCTGAATTATCTCAACATTTAGCTCTTGCATTGTTCTTGGCTTATTGACGAATACTTTTTCTTTTAAATATCCCCAGAGAAAGAAGTCCAACGGTGTCAAATCACATGATCGGGGCGGCCAATTAACATCGCCACAGCATGAAATAACACGGCCATTGAATTTCTTGCGCAACAAACCATTGCTTCGTAGGCAGTGTGGCAAGTGGCAACATCCTGTTGGAACCACATATCGTCCAGGTCCATAACCTCAATTCCTGGCCACAAGAAGTCCGTTATCGTCTCGCAATAGCAAACACCATTCACGGTAACTGCTTGGCCGTTCTCATTTTCGAAGAAGTACGGCCCAATGACGCCAACAGCCCATAAACCGCACCAACCAGTCACTCTTTGTGGATGCATCGGCTTTTCAACAATCACTCGTGGATTCTCATTTGCCCAAATGTGGCAATTCTGCTTGTTAACGAATCCACTGAGGTGAAAGTGTGCCTCGTCGCTGAAGATGATTTTCTTTGTAAAATCACCATTCCCTTCTGTCTGCCCAACCAACCATTCGGCGTATTGCCGACGCTTGAAATGGTCAGTAGGCTTCAGCTCTTGAGTCAATTGAACCTTGTAAGCGTGTAAATTCAAATCTTTATTCAAAATTCGTATCAGTGATGCTCCTGAGATGTTCAATTCTTGGACGCGACGACGAGTCAAGGTTGACGGCTCTTCTGCCACACTATCGCGAACAACAGCAATGTTTTCAGCTGAACGAACTGAGTGAGCATGCACAGGTGATTTCACATTTCCCACAGGCCCGGCTTACTGAAATTTGCGCCCAATTCTCCCGATTGTGGAGACATTTGGTCGATTATGCTGACCAAAAAAATCATGAAGTGCACGAAATACATTTTGATTTGAACACTCATCTTCGTAAAAGGCTTCAACAACCTTAAGGCGCTGCTCAATTGTGTACCTCTCCATGATTAAATTTGTCAAACACTGAAACAAAGAAATGTCAAATCAAGTTGGGCAAAAAACTTGACGTTAAGGTGTGACTCACAATTGACATCGTGTATTATGGTTGGACCATCCTTTCTATGCATCTATTTGGCATTATTTCTAAGAAGACAATTTTGATTATTTCAAAAATAAGCTCTAGTTTGACCAAGCAAAGTTAATAGATTTTCATCTAAAATGGGTATAACTTAGGATTCCGGTCGCTGCTTTAGCTGGCTAATATAATATAATAGTTTTAAATTGATATCTCTTCTAGGAAACGATTTAAAATTGAGTTAGCTACTTGCTGATAAAGCAAGGCAAGGGAATATTATACATACTCTTACGTGCATATGTACACACACTGGTACGCCTAATATCATAACTTCACCAAACATAGCGCCAATAGCCATTTAAAAAAATCACCTATAAACCAAGATAAAATTTTTATTGTTCACACATTGAACAGTTTCCGTAATTAGAACAATCATATGCAAAAGCGCTTACGTATTTTCTCTATTATGCAAATTTTAATTACGCTTAATTCTATTCTTTTGAAAAAAGTCATTGAATCAATTATATCTCATACAGCACTACCAAAAGAAAATGAAATTATATACTATACAATTTTTATCAATTTCGTGATTCCACTATGGAACGCACATGATATTCAAATTGGTTAGTAAATTGTTGTCTTATCTATTTTTTTCCATAAAAAAGCACCTGCCAATTGGCTTATTGTTATTAGTCTATTCTTATTGATGATTTGATTGATTTAAGCCATATCTTTCGGTTGGCTGTTTTGAATACTAATTTTTGAGACGAGACCTGTTCATAAAGTATTCTAAATATGAAAATAAAAGTATGTTGTGAATAGCGAATTTATATAATATTATATGTTGGATAAAATACTGTAAGAATATTATGACCACGAGTTGTACAGAACAGTCTACAGGTGGTATTAATCGTAGGCGCGTGATTACGAGGGATATGGTTAAAGTGAATTGAGGAAATCTGTTCCTGTTATGGGAGCGATTCTTGTTGAAATCGATTGATGGTTCAATTTTCTAATCGAATGTAATGGAAAAATATAGAAATAATTCCTTTAGGAAATTAAAAATCTTCGCCTTGCATTTTCACTTTATTTTCCAAATTTTTAAGAACGTTCTCGAAGAATCTAACTTTTAAGTTGACTGAAATGCCTGACTTGTGAGGCATGGAACATGTATTGAGCGTAAAATAGCATAAAAATAAATCATAATAAATTTTTTACTTTTCTCGATGCTTAGTTGGTATGATCCAAGTATAAATCTAATAGAAATTTTAGGAATTTTGAAAAAGGTTAATTTGGAAAATTACCTCCAACTGTAACTATGCTCGATCCCATACCCACTAGTTTTCCTTCATCCTTTCATTTAAACCTCTCGATCCGGTAAACATAAATCGCACAATTAATGCCGTTGCATTTTAGCTTCGAAAAGAGTTTGTAGCTAAGTCCGATCGCGAAAAAGATACACTCTTGCATTTTAAGTGAGGTTCACTCGTATTACTTTATACGTCCCTTTCGTTCAATACATTACAATCCGATATGCATACTAACTTGTCCTTTGCTTTTTGCTATCGAAGTTAAGATCAATCCATAGTGTCGCGGTTGAATTGCCATAATAGGATTAATTAGGCAGTATTCTCATTGATTGCAGTAGTGAAATTGTTTAATTAAAGTATATTGTGATGGTTGATAAGATTTTCATTTCTCAGTTTCCCCTACGCGAAAGACGTGCTAATGTGTTAACTATTGTTACTTGTTGTGTTTAATATGCAATGTGTTATTTGATTTGTTAATGATTATTGGGCAGAAAGTTCCAACCTGTGATTTTGCATTTATATGATTTATTCGATTATTTGGTGCCCTTGAAGAATGATTTTGTAGTACAAGCTTCAAAAGTATTTTACTCTATATGCACATTTAGGGGCTTAATAGGACAATTAAAGGATTATATTGTATTTTCAATTGATATGAATGGAAGCAAAACTCTTGTAAAAGGTAAGAATAATTTAGATATTGGTACAGCTATAATTTATTATTTTACTCTGCTTAATACAAAATTTCAATTTTTTCTATAAAAGCTTAGTCTATATTTTTCTTGTTCGAACGTGGAAATGTTGAACCACTCCTACTAAAACTTTAGCCGACCCTTATTGGCTAATACCAACGCTATTTTTCTTGGTAATCTTTTCGAGGCTGCTCCTAGCATTATTTCGCAAAAATCGATCAGCTTTTAGTTACTATACTTACTACGATCCTAACTTCTTCTTTTTATTTCTCGTTTCACATGTTACTATGTATACATATCCTCAAGCACTACTGTTCTGAAGTTTTTTTAAATCCAGCATATATTTTATAATATTTTCCGTGCATCTTAAGATGGTCCTTAGGATCTTTTTTGGAATATAACACGTCCTGCATCTTTAATTGCATATTATGTGAATTTCCCAAAAGAACTCCTCTAAAATATTCACCGGGATCCCCTCTCGCGCTACATACAGTGAAATTGAGCTCATCGCACTTGAAATTAAGTTTCGTAGTAAGTAAACATCCAACTTGTACGGAAATGTAGACTTCAAATTATTTAATTCACGCAAAATAAGTTTCATATTTGAAATTTATTTTGCGCCAATTAAACTGCACACTTCACTGGGAAATTTATTTGGCGCAAAATAAATTTCCTAGTGACGTAAATGCTGGCAACACGACCAGTGTTTCCGCAAAATCAAACGTCTGTGGATTGAAAACTGATTGGAGTGTCATCAGGCGCTCAGAGCTGTCACTCACAGATTCTACGTCTAGCACTCGTTGTGTACAGACGTGTTTTTTAATTCTGTCAACAGTTTTCAAAAATTGAATAAGTTTCAAAACATCAGTCGGAAATTAAAATGTATTGGAAAAAGCTTATTATGAAGCAATTGATTCAAGCAATTTATATCGAATATGATAATTTTGCTTTGTTACATAAAGAAAAGCCAAGATTCTCAAGACAACTTCGGTACCGCTGGTATGGAGGAGCCCGACAGCTTCACATCGTTGAGCGAACCTGGCTGACAATGATTATCTACAAATGAAAACATGATCAAGAAAACTCCGCAGATCGTGGATATAAATTACGAATAATAATTGCAAACAATGAAAAAGTAGTTAAACTACGTAAAGAAAACGATAAACTGAAGTGACGGATACAGTCCCTCGAAGAGCTAATCAAGAAAAGTATGAAGATTCAAAAGACCCAGCAGGAAAAACAAATTCAACAGGAAACAGAGGTTTAGAAAAATGTCGAACGATTCCAGAAGAAATTTGAAGTGCTGATGGCACTAATAACAATTAAAACTATTTCGTAGTGCTGGAAGGACTGGGAGAAAAAATGGAAATTGAAGAAGATGTCGAAGGTGATTGTGATAAATATATTAATTTAAATTTTATTCAGTATTTAAAAAATAAGAACAAGGAGGAGAAGCCAACTCCCGGTTCTGGTGGTTCCTAGGAAAAGGCCAGCCACAAGGCAGAGAAAGTTCCGCCAATAAAAGTATTCGGGCAAAGTGGAAGAGATAGTTCGGCTACTGGCAGCCAAAACTTATTTTTTAAATTTTGATATCAAATTACATAGTAAATGCAGCAAAATTATCAATCAAAACGAAATAACTGGTTGACTTCGTCAGCCAAAGATGTTTTGAGTTCTGGGGAGGTTCCATATTTCACGTATACGCCAAAAAGCTTGTAAATTAGACTATTCTTTTGAAGACTCTAGACTGCGAAGATCAATCTCCTTCAAATACTCAAAGAAGCTGCACGTGAAATTGAATTCATTTCAGTCAAAATCTTTGCAACAAGGAGATCGACCATTGAAAAGAAGAATTTAAATTTATTTCAAAACAAACATAAGTACACTGAAGTGTGAAACATCCAACTTCGTCAAATCTGGGTTATCATTTGCACTTGCTACTAGGAGACCAGCAGCCAATACTGTAAATAAAGTAAGTAGCAGTAATAAGCTGCTTCTTAAAATCTACCAACAACTTAATTCTTTATTGGAAACTATCAACAAACAAGATTCAAAAATCAACTTTGTTTTTCAACGTTTAGATCTTTCAAATGTCTCCAAACAGCCTGCGATCAATTCACCTTCCCATGGACGCCCTTCCTCTCATTTCGATCAATGTCAACTCCATTGTTGCTCTACATCAACGTGACCATCTCCTAGAATATATTGCTAAGCAAAAGCCTGACATTATGCTTCTCACTGAAACTCACCTCAATTCATGGCACGTTCAAAGATTTTCAATTAGTAAAAAACGATAGAACAAACGGTGATCGGGTTGGTGGTACTGGCATATTACTAAGAAGACCCTATTATTTCCACCATATTGATAAATTCAAATTCAAAAACTTTGAGTTCTTTTGAAGTGCACGTCATCAAAATTTCACTGCCAGGCATTCCCACCTCTTCGTTATCTCAGCCTATGCAACGGGTCGAAACGCTCTCAAATTCAAGGAGCAGCTTGATTCCTTGTTTGAGATACTCTAATTCAACAGGCTGCATAATTATTACATTCTTGCCGGCGACCTGAATGCCCGGTACACATCATGGCTGAACGCCAAAAATAATCCAAGAGGTGTATTCCTGAAATCGTGGATAACAGAGAACCAAATTGAATACAGGTCCAATCTATATGGGTCGGAGCTCCCAACATACCCTAGGACAAATTCATATTTGGACCTCGGCATTGCTGACGCAAGACTTGAATTCAGCTTTACTAGTCCGCATAACACAATCGTAATGGAAATCAATCATCAAAGCGATGCTGTTTTTCTCATTCCAGCTCAAAATGAAAATCATCGGCTCAGTTTCAGAAAAACAGATTTGGAAAAGTTGTTGCCCCCTACATGGGTATGTTCCGGTTGGGGCCTTGTCCCGAGATGGGTGCAGACGTCATTTGCCTTGCTAAAGACCACGATTCAGCCACCGAGTGATGACGTGGCTCGCCAGAGCTCAAATAGAACAGCTATGGGTAGACTTTGCACCTTGTTCGGAGTAACGTGTTCCCATTTCCTCAATATACTATATGTAGCCGGCACACATTTATGGCGCAATGGAACCAAATAGAGATTATCTTTGTTTGAAGCTACAACCATGGTTAATCACCGCCCCGAACAAGGTTCCTACTAAATCCTTGAAGAAACGCGAACACTATTCCATACAATATTGGGCGTTGAAATCAAAATGCATTTCGTGCACTTCGTGATTTTTTTTGGTCAGCATAATCGGCCAAATGCGTCCACAATCGGGAGAAACGTGCGCAAATTTCAGCAAACCGGGTCTGTGGGAAATGTGAAATCACCTGTGCATGCTCGCCCAGTTCGTTCTGCGGAAAACATTGCTGTTGTTTGCAATAGTGTGGCAGAAGAGCCGTCAACCTCGACTCGTCGTCGTGCCCAAAAATTGAACATCTCACGCACATCACTGAATTTTGAATAAAGATTTGAATTTATACGCTTACAAGGTTCAATCGACTCAAGAGCTGAAGCCTACTGACCATTTCAAGCGTCGGCAATACGCCGAATGGTTGGTTGAACAGACAAAAGGGAATGGTGACTTTACAAAAAAAATCATCTTCAACGACGTGGCACACTTTCACCTCAGTGGACTCGTTAACAAGCAGAATTGCCGCATTTCGGCGAATGAAAATCCACGAGTAATTGTTGAAAAGCCGATGCATCCACAAAGAGTGACTGTTTGGTGCGGTTTATGGGCTGTTGGCGTCATTGGGCCGTACTTCTTCGAAAATGAGAACGGCCAAGCAGTTACCGTGAATGGTGTTTGCTATTGCGAGACGATAACGGACTTTTTGTGGCCAGAAATTGGGATTATGGACCTGGACGATATGTGGTTCCAACAGGATGGTGCCACTTGCCACACAGCCAACTAAACAATCGCCGTGTTATCTTACGTTGTGGCGATGTTAATTAGCTGCCACGATCATGTGATTTGACACCATTGGACTTCTTTGCCTGGGGGTCAATAAGCCAAGAACAATTCAAGAGCTAAAGGATGAGATAATTCAGCACATCAACGACATTGAACCTCAATTATGTCCCAGAGTCATTGAAAATATGGACCATCGGATAGAAGTATACAACCGGAGTCGTGGCAGGCACTTGGGCAATATTTTTTTTCCGCATAATTGTCATAGACCCTTCTATTATAATAAAAAATATTAACATGATTCTCTGAAAACTTTTTGTTTTATTTACAATTAACATCGTGCTTTAATATATATATATATATATATATATATATATATATATATATATATTTATATATAGTCTATATATATATACATATATACATTTATATGTATATATGTATATATATATATATAAATATATATATATATATATATATATATATATATATATATATATATTTATTTATATATAGTCTACATATATATCTATATATATATATATATTTATATATATAGTCTATATATACATATATATATATATATATATATATATATATATATATTTATATGTATATAGTCTACATATATATCTATATATATATATATATATATATATATGTATATATATATATATATATATATATAGTCTATATATATATATATATATATATATATATATATATATATATACTCGTATATATATATATATATATATATATATATATATATATATATATATATATATATATATGTATATTTATATATATAGTTATTATATATATATATATATTTATATTATATGTATATATATATATATATATATATATATATATTATATGTATGTATATATATATATATATATATATATATTATATGTATGTGTGTGTATATATATATATATATATATATATATATATATATATATATATATATATATATATATATATATATATATATATATATATATATACTTACACATTCCTATGTTTTTTGAAGAAAGGGGGCCCAGATATGTTGCCACTGTGGGATATTGCTTGATAATTTCACTCCTCTAGGCTCGAATGCACCACTCACCTATCGCTCGATGAGCACTTTTGGTTCCACCCAAACTTCTGTTTAATTCTTCCCGCTTCTCGGACTTGTTTCTCAAAAGTCTTGTAGGAAGAGAAAAAGAAGACAAAGAAAATCTTGACTCTCCAATTGTTGATCGTTACCACCTATTTGGCAACCATTCGAATGTCCCAGTAACCACCAACCCGAGGTCCCTTTAAGCCTCGCATTACCGAGAATTCTATAACGGCCGTCCCCGGTGGAATTTAACCTTGTGTTTCATCGTATCTTGTGCATGTAAGCATCATTGGTTGCTTAAATGTCAACATTTAGCGATGCCTCCAACCTATTGAAGGTACTGGTGTTTGGTGCATTTTCGCGTAGTTATTGCACTTTCGGGTATTTCTCGTTTCTCTTTTCCTACACGACGAATGTCTACTATAATCCGAGGTTTGCGTTAGGTCATCGTGAAGCGTGTTAGTAATTTAAGCTGAAGCGATTGAGTTATGGCTGCCCTGCATTGAAAAGTGTTGTGTGAACTTGCTCGGAATCATCCTTCATTAAGATTCAAATATTTATTTCATTTCCATGGTTAATGCAATATTCACTTTTACGAGTATTCTCGCAACGTCCTTTGAAAAAGTCAGTTTGCATTTCGCAGATCGAAGTTGTTTCCACGTTCGTTAACCTCAGTGTCATTCGCATCGCCATCACATGAACAGTTATTCTTTTTAAAGTTGAGGATATACACATCATGGCTTCCGAGGAGAGAAAGATATATTCTTGTATGACCACTTACCTGCTACTTTATGCGTGTCAACTAGATCAGTGAAAAGGTGTTTTGTTTAATGATTTAAGTTTTATTTTATTCTTCGTTTGGTTATAGAATTACACGTTCAGTTGACTATATTAATATTAATAACATATTTTTCTATTGAATTCTTTTAATAATTAATTTATTACAGAGACGTATAAAGTTCGAGCATTAATGGAGCTTGTAAAATTTTTGCGATTTATATTTACTTTGATTATTTTTGTTTTTTGAAGGAAATGTATGATATTGCTTGATATCATATTTGAAAAACCAATCAATTAAAGATTTAACTGTTGCTCGGGCTGACGCCTTGAGCACGCAGTTATATTAACGAATCAATTGATTATAATCCAACTGCTAGCCCCGGGCACAAAGCCTTGGGACGCTAATACTCGGGCTGATGCCTTGAGTACGCAGTTAGATTGATAAATCAATAAATTACTAGTTCAACTGCAGGCCCCGGGCATAACTGCCTTGGGGCGCTGATACTCGGGCGGATGCCTTGAGTACGCAGTTGAACGTATCCTAAATTCACTTATCCCGGGCTTAGTGCCTTGGGATAGAAAAAGCTCGGGCACGCGCCTTAAGCCAGTGAATGGAGAAATACTTCTCAATTTTCTTACTTCTATAATTTTCTTTTATACTATAATTATGCTGACTTTATTGTTTACCAACTAAAATAAAGAAGAAAATTTACCACTTAAAAGATCAAAGTTCAACAACAAAAACAGTTTAATGTATTTAGTGCCATCTCTGTGACTGGTGCAACCACAAAGCTAAAGCTTTCGCTCGATTTGCAATGCATGTAACCAATTCGTTCCGCTGGGCGGTACGTTCGATTGCGAAGTCTTGTGTGTATATGTTTGATACTTAATACGAGTATGGATACACACCAACTTATGCTAATCCATGATACGACACCGCGCCCACAGATGCTTTGATTACAATTCGCAGCTTTTCGTATATGTATGTTGTCATTTACAGTACACAGATGGGAACGACGGAACACGAACTGAGCAATATTTGGACTGCGGTTCCCGTAACACCGGAAGCGAAGAGCAGACTCTAAAGAGTCAGCCATAAGAGAAAGCTAAAACAGGTATGGTAGATTCTTCGCAGGCAAACTGATCAGTGAATACATCAAGCGTGAGCGAGGTACTGAGCAATATAGGAATATGTTGTGAAAATGTTTGCTGATTCTTTGAAGCAAACTTAAGGTTGCCATCGTGCTGAAATGCAACTAGTAGCCAATAAAAAACGGCATGAACGAGTAAGTAGGAAGGTAAAGGCTGTTTACGCCCTGAATGTGAGACTAGGAGTTGAGCTTCTGGACTACTCACCTGCCTTGGTTACCAGGGAGCTTTGCACCACAACTTTGGGCTAGGCTTCGTTTTGTTGTACCTTGAGGCACCATTGAGTAATAGGAATCCCTTTTGTAGTGGGAAGGAAGGGAGGGAGGAAGATTGCTAGAAAGGAGATCCCCCGATCTCAACGCCTCCTGCTACTTAAGAAACCCCTTTGAAGTTTCAACCGCCGTTCGAGCTAGCAGTAGATGGAGGTTGAGTGTCGCCGGTTGTTTTATGAACAACCCGCTGAAGAAGCCGAACTTACAAGGGCCCCAGGAGTTGCTCAACCACGAAAGATTAAGTGAGTGGTTGAATCAAGTCCTAAATGTGCACAAGAAATTCAGGTGAGGAAGGAAGTTTCAGCCTTTATCCTCAGGAACAAAATAGCAGGCTCTCACAAGAAGGAGAAAGGAGATGCAACTCAAGCTGCCGAAAAATTACAGGAGTAGCATAAAAACGGCCAACACCACTGAAAAATAGTGCATCAAAAATAGGAGAAATGCAAAAGAAGAAGCAGGCAGAAACAGTGAGGGAAAAGTGGATGTTTAAATTGACTTGCATATACTGGCGTCTCCTTGCATCGTTTATTCTTTTAAAGCAGTAAACGCTCTCACCGCTACTTTCGGATTTTCATGCAGTACTTCCTCAACAGCAACCTTGATTTGAATCACATCATATTTATTTCCCTGGCTATATCGTCTTTAAGCCATCAATGCTAGTCGCATGGCTTACTTCTTGGATGGTTCCATGCATTCCTAGGTACTTAGTCTACTGGTCTTAGAAGCTTTCGGAGTCCCTGCCCGCTGCTTCTTTTGGTAAGCCATTAGTTTGCTCAGTTCTGTCGTATTCGGTTTGGGGTTTCCTAGTTCAAAATATTGTATAGAGAGTTTGGGAGCTCTTTGTTCTAAAGTTGTGCTCCGTTCTGAAGCCCTTTTTGTAGCATCTGCAAGTGACTAAGATACATCGTCCCACTTGTTAAAGGCGATTGCGGTAATTTTTTTTGGCGTTTTACCATGATTTTATTTGAGAATGAACTTGAGCTTTAAGGGTGCTTTATGTCCTTATTCTACATGTTGACCGCGTTATCCTTTCCACTGACCGGATTCTTGGCGGTAGCGAAAGAGAAGTAAAAATGTCGGCGCATAGCTTGGTTTGGGCTCATTTCTTTTGGTCGTTATCCTTTTTCCATGTCGTTAATAGGTGCCCTCCTAGAAGAAGGGTGCGGAAACTCGCTGAGGAAATTTTGCTTGATTGAATCAACAAATAAGATCGCGGTTGTATCCCGAATGGATCCGATTGAGCAATCACGGTGAGCGAAGTTTTTACAGCCCTCTATTTTTAAGAGTATTTTCATATTCCTAGTTACTGGAAATGAATCTTTTTTATATTTTAAGGTTCCTTTGATTTTAGAGTTAAATTTAAATTTTCAAAGATGCCTGTAATTTGCTACTATACATTATAATGCGATGAATAAATTATGGTCACATTCTTTTTCCCTCACATTTCCCATTCATACATATGACGTTAACATGCTCGACAAGCAAACTGGCCTATACAAACGCAAATCGTTCCCGGTTGACCATGTTTTGTTTGTTGATAATGCCGATAAAAGCGCGAATAAAAATGCAGGAAGTTGATGTGTGGGTTGTTGTTGTCGTATACTCGTATATTGTAGAATCATATGTGGAATGCATTCGAGATCAATTCATACCGTATGGTTTATATGGATTTGAATTGCAAAGTGCTCGTATTGGAAATGTTGTTGTTGTTTTCGTCAGGGTAAAATATTTCAAGCGCTCTTGTGTTCATGAATTTGAAAACAAAATCGTAAAAATCAACAAATTTGTATTGCACGATGGATGTACATATCATACACATGGAATCTTACAATAAACTGCAACAAACAATAAATAAACAATTATTTAGCTTGCTTACTGTGATTCCTCGATTAAATATTGCTTGTGGTTTGCAATTTCTTCAAATATGGCAATTACATAAATTAATTCATATTATTTAGATAATGAAAGTTAGGGGAAGATGTTGTGGTTTAATATGCATTAGAAATTCGGAAATTCAAAATGGGGTTCATATTGGTCTCAGAAGATAATATACACGGTTCAATATTTGCATCATATATTTTAGCACCAAATTTCGTTAGGATGATTTTGTTATTATCTATAATAGAAAATCAGTTTTTAAACAATTCTTATACTTTAGCTCAACTTACAATCCTGTGATTTACATATGTCTGAGAATTTAACACACCTGATTCAAATCGTCTTAGCTCCATCAACTTCTCCATTCATAAATTCATTCATATCCATCACACTCATAACCCCATTCATCATCACATTTGTGCAATATGTGCATACTTGTATGTGCTAAGAAATGACGCCAAATAAACACATGCTACATGTACAAGTATGTATACCACCCAAATATACAAAAAATCATCACTATTAACATGCAAACATAATAATTCTTTTTTCGTTATTTTAAGACGAATCTCTTGAAAAGACAATAAATTCTAAGACAATCTAAGAATCGTTAAAAGTCAATAACCACAAGTGCAGTAGTTTGAGTATAGATACGATTTTCTGCCCCATCATATATGTTACAATATGCATGCATATTTGGATTCGTACTCCCGCTGATGCATCATGTGGGTATAAATTTCTTTGCAGTCTGCAAACGTGTGTCTGGAATTTCCTTTAATAAATGTAAGCATGCATACATTTACGAATTATTTAATGAATAATGTATGCAAAATATTGCGTATGAGGTAGGGAAGTTGCATAGTTGAATAAATTTAACGGTAATGGGAATAAGTAAGTTAACTGAAAGTTTATTAGGCTTTGGAGTTTTCAAGACTAGTGAAATTGTGAAGTTTATATTCAATAGACAGTGTGTAATAAAGTGTTCGAATATATCATTTGTATGATGAATGTGGTTTTCATAGGGAGATTCGTACATGTGTACATTTCCCCAACTAATACGCGAAACAAATTACCGAGAAACTGTCTCTGAAATAAAAGATTAACTAAAGTCTGGGTTCTCTTGTAGATAAAGAGAGCGCTCAGCAATAAGGGATACTAAATACGAGTGACTTTGGCGTACCAGTTATACCCGTTCGCAAGATTAAACTTACATTATTAAACACACTCAGGTCAAAGTAAATGGAGATCTGACAGGAACCTTCCCAGCTGATTCCAGCTTTAAACAAAGGGATGGGCTTGCCCCATTGCTGTTCGTTGTTGCTTTGGAAAATGTGACCAAGTACCCGATTGAAGTCAGAAGCAAAAAAATCGGACTCTCGATCAATGAAACTACAATAAATCAAAATTCGCAATCCAAACAAATAAGGAAATTTATGCCAGTTCGACAAAACCTAAACTTAGGAGACTATAACCTAAAATTTATGAAGGTATCCATAAATCATCTTACAGTTAGAAGTCCATCTTGATAGAAAGGTTACAGAAAAGGACGATGTCTGAAAAAGGATAAACGCTACAAACAAAGCCGACTTCTCAGCATAGTACATTCACATAGTATCAACACCTTCCATTTACACTGTATTGCACACTTTCCGAATTTTCTCAGGGGCCGGTCAGCTGATCTGGGGCACGTCAGCTGAGCCGCGGCCTATTGTATTCAAAAAACAAAACAAAAGGCAAATAAAATTTCCGACGCACGTGTTCTTTTACGCATTTCAGAAGATGGGAGTGCTGCCAGATCCTAATAGAAAACTAAAGAATGCACAGAACGATTTTGTTTTTCTGCAAAATCATTACTTTTTTGAGATCTAGTAATCCTGAAATCTCTCATCGAAGCATATGTTTATATTAGCGCCAATCCTCGCATCAGCGTTTACCACCTACCTGCTGCCAAGGATTAATGGTGCGCTTTTCGACTTGTGTTCGAATTTTTCTGGAGGGTAGATTGAGTGTGGATACTAGGTGAGTATACTATGCTTCTCAGTACTTCCTATGCTAAGGTCCAGATATGTGCATGGGGACATTAAGCTTCGCATATATACTACAATGTACAAATAAAACCTGTGCAGCTGTATGGATCTAAACCTGGACATTTAGAAATGTTTCCGAAAAGACCCTGGGTATGTTGGAACGCAAAGTGCTAAGGAGGGCTGAAAAAGAGTGGAGACTTCATTACAACGATAAGTTATGTAATTTGTATGACAACCCATCTGCATTCGCGTTCATAAAACCGCGCAAATTGCATTGGGTACGACTTGAGGAAAGGATGCAAGAGTATCAGCTTTGCAGGTAAACGTTGAAGTGTAGAGAGAAAGGGAAAGGCCATTTGGAACCGATAGGAAAGCTCTGTAGGCGAAACTGACGTTAGATAGGAAGCCATATGGCAGCAGGGCTTACTACCACACACATGACCATTAGTAGGCCGACTTTGCTGGCTAACTTACATGGCGGTATATGGAGAATTATGGAGGTGCTAAGGAAAATTCGAGGTTTTGTACGATTTAGAGACGGATTTCTACAGTGAAATTCAGATAATCCTCGGAGAACACAATAGCGCTCCTAGTGAAATGAAAATTATTTCAGGTCTTATACCCGTTTAATTTTTATCGCCTTCCAAAGTGAATTTATAGGAGTTTGTTTACTTCTCAACGCTGAGCTATCAGTGGAAGGTGCAAAACATGTGCTTCATTTGCTCGTCTTGAAAAGTTTAGCAGTTCAGTGGACAGTGTAAGGTGAATTTATAGCGTGCGCGGAATGCGTTTCGTACGTTTTCACATGGGAAAATAGTATATACTACGCAATATGAGCAATTGCTAATGCCGCAGTTGGCTGACAGCTCATAGAAGCTTGTCCATAGTAGGCCGACTCATACATATGTAAATTGCTACCATATGGCTTCCTATCTTACGTCAGTTTTGTCTGTAGGTGTTCACCGAAGATCGATTCGCGAACGAGGTCGTAGAACCGTGGTGATTCGAGGCGACTACTACTGAAGGCGAACCCCCATTTATACCATAGATGATGATAAATGCGAATGTATGAATGACATTCTTTTGATTAACCTTCACAATTTTGAACGTTCATACCCTTCTGTTATTAGCTTCTACGATTTCGGGAAGAGGCTAGAATATTTGATATTCATATTGAGTAAACAGGAGACTTTCATACGTTGATTTTTTATCTATGGTTATAGGCTTTTGGTCTGCTGCTGCTTGAACCCACATTTTTTTAACGAAATAAGGTTAACTGTATGCAGTAGAATAAAACTTAGTATCAACCATCAACACGTGTTATTGTTGTTATAAGTCCATAATATTGCAATGGCTATACCTCACCTGATTATGATCCAATGATCATAAAATTTGTACGCATAAAGATGTTATATTAATCTACATATCTGTAAAATTTTAAGAAATTTAAGGGTACCTTTTTATCTTCATGGCGGAAAATGTAAATTGATAAATAATGCTTATTATTAACAAAGTTGAGCGAATTTCGATATCTGGTGTATTTGTTGCACTTGTACTCACAAAGATTACCTCGAAAATTTTTCGAAGGTGGCTTAAAGGTGTTCAATTGCGAGGGGTTGTATAAAAATGTTTCATACAGTTTGCCTCTCCCTGGACCCCCTGATGCATAAAATGACTTTTTTGTTTCAGATTCTATAAGTTATAATCAAGACCTTTCATTTGGTATCCCAATCGACTACATTCGTTAAAAAATTTAAGGGCCTCTTCAACATAAAATTAAAAAAAAATTCGAAATATTTGTTAAGACCTAAACTTTTGAGAGATTGCCTCTTCTAACCTTTCCACAAAGTTTGAGCTTTCTAGCTTCTATAGTTTCTGAGAAAACTTGCTGTGACACATGGGCAGACAGTAAAAATTTTACAAAGCCCGAAGCATCATAGATGCGAACAAGAAAGAATTATATTACCCTTATTCTAGACAATTGCAGCTTTTGATCCAAAGTCGGAAGAATTGCGTATATGCTGACTTTATTACTGTTTTAATCAGAAGAACATAATGCACTTTGAACTGTAGTTATTGCTGTCAGAAAATATCAGGAAATCTTAATCGAACAGCATTTATATCTTCGCACTGGTATTATTTTTCGTTATGCACCTCATGGCATACTTCAAAATAGAACCCATTTGATAGGATAACATACTCCCATCGGTGATTTCAAATCCTGAAGTAGTCCTGAAACTCTGATTTCAGAATGGTCTTTAGCGCTCTCATCGTATAAGGTTGAATTCTTTCGATGCCGTCTAGCCAGTGTCTTTTGACTGGCATTTTCAGTGCAGCAACAGCTGCAGAGAGCGATTTCAGGAGCATAGAGGCGAGCAAAGCTATACGATTTTGTGTTTTGTTGAAAATCCCTGCTCAAAGTTAATGAATACGCTAGCACGTTATCGTAGCGGAGAAGCCAGTCACTGCTTGGCTGGAAACGTGGGCGTATCGCCCAATCTTTCCCGAACTTCAACGTTGATAGTCTGATCTCTTGGAACATACTCGTGGTGCACGATTCCTTTATAATAAAAAATTCCCGTTGGCGGCACCAGCTGGAAAGGTAAATTTCTCGTATGAAGCGTAAGATTTCGGAAAAGAATTTGGCTTGCGTACTACTAAACTTCTTACTGCAATTTTCGTAACACCACATGGGTATTTATTGACATGAAAAGAATCTACCGACGTTTGTATTCAAAGACCCTTTATAGAGGCGCAAATATTTTGCTCATTAAATTGAGTTGCACATTTATGAATCACATATTGAAATCGGCAGATAATAAATTGTTATAAACATATAAAAACAGGTGTTGTCCTTCTCACATTTGCTGTTTATACATTTCACAGTGGTTACCTCCCAAAGGTGATAACTTGTGGGCTTAAATAGCTCAAATAGATCATTTCAAAAGATTCCCATAAAAGTTTAAAAGCACTTGCGTTGCTTTTAATATAAATATTTTCAATTCTTTTCTGAACCATCAGGGGCAACCATTATGAATTTTTATTGAAAACGGCTGCTAAAAATATTAAGCTGTAAATTTTCGACTTTTTCATTTGTCGTCCGATTTGTATATTTTTTTTGCAGATTAAATTAACTTGCTTTAATAACTTATAATTTCAAATTTCATTGGAATCTGTTGAGAAACTTGGCTGCTAGAGGGCTACAAAATTAAAAAAAATTAAGGCGCCCCCCTGTATGGGAGGCCCCCCTTAAACACTTCAAAATATTTTCTTGCCCTGCAAATTTCGAGAGGCACCACTTTTGACCTACGTAGAAAATTTCCTCATTCTAGCACATGTGGTTTGTAAGGAAACTTACTGTGACGCACGAACAAACGGACGGATGGACGTACAGATAGACAAGTCACGATTTCATAATTGCATTGTAAAAATATTTTAACAATATCCTTAAAAATGGTCTGCTATATAAATACTTCCAAGTTAAGTAATTTAAAACGTTTCCATGAAAATTATTCATTATTTCAGTTGCTACTAAAATAGCGAATTGCGCTTGCCTTCTCACCTTTGGGGGCCGCCATTTTGAATGCATGCATTTGATTTTGGACTTTTTTAAATCTTTGTGTGCTAGGACCTCATCAATCAATGTTCCGAATCTCGTTCAAATTGCAGTTTCACTCTAGACAGGGCAAAATAATACAATTTTTAGTGAAAATGCAGTTAAAAATATTAGGTTTTAAAATTTCGACTTTTTATTTTTCATTCAATTTTAATAATTTTCTGCGTAATACAAAAACTTAGTACAGATATCCATAGTCTCAAGTTTCATGAAAATCCGCCCGAAAATTTGACCGCTAGAGGGCCACAAAAACCTGAAAAAACGCACATTTAAACCGCCGCCATTTTGAAATTTGCACATGCATGATCAGCAAAATATCAAAGTCTGTAAGTCTAGGTAATGTCTATCTTGGAACCAAGTTACATATATGTCGGATCAAAATTGCGATTTTTAGAAGCCTTTGAAATTTTGAGCTTCGATTGGCCGCCATGTTGTTTTTTGCGACCTGACCTCCAGTTTTTTTACGTGATTCTTTAGATACTTATAATTTCTATCTTGCTGCCGAATTTCATGAACATCTGTTGAAAGCTTTGACCACTATTACAACAACAAAATTTTGCACGTTCTTCGACCTTTGAGCGGCTTCCATTTTGTTTCAGCCGTACCGACTTTGAATTTTTCATTGTGAGATTCATCACATACATCAGTGAACTTTTGTACCAAATTTCATCCAAACCGAAGCTACACTTTGGTCAGAACAGAAATCACGATTTTTCGTCTTAAATGGCCGCCATTTCGTTTTTGCCCGGCCGATATAGCTGGTTCACGAACTTAACTGTGGCATTTACTCAATACACTTTTCCTGAAAATTTGGTGAAAATCGAAGCAAAATGGTAACCTCTAGCGTGGTCACAAAATTCGTTATATCCCATATATATATATATATATATATATATATATATATATATATATATATATATATATATATATATATATATATATGTATATATATATACGAGGATCATTCAGCAAGTACTTAGCCTCACCGCCCGATGGAGCTGCTATTACAAAAGAGTTTTACATTCTGAAAAATCACTCGCCGGGAATAGATACGGGTCGAATGAGGAGGTCATCACCGCCACGGAGGCCTATTTTGCAGCCCTCGAGAAAATGTATTTTTTGGACGGGTTGAAAAAGTTAGAGCAATGCTGGGCCCAGTATATCGAGCTTGAAGGAGATTATGTGGACAAATAAATAGCCACCTTTCCAAAATTTTCGTTTTCTTCTGTAGGCTAAGTACTTGTTGAATGACCCTGTACGATTTCTTATGCAAGAGTTATTGGATGAATAATTCAAGTTATCGATTCATGCCATCAGAAAATTTGTTTCGAACCCGCGGATGGTTACAAAGCCCTTCTTGTCGGAATACTCTTCTGCCTCCTAGTTTTAGGTAAATTTCTCCGGAAAAATTTACCTATTGCGGAGAGTATCACATATATATATATATATATATATATATATATATATATATATATATATATATATTTATATATATATATATATATATATATATAATATATATATATATATAATATATATATATATATATATATATATATATATATACATACGTATGTATATATATATATATATATATGTGGGATTGTAATAATAACGATGATGTTGATTCGATAAAAGATATTTATTTTATATAGTGATGCGGACTTGTAAATGAAAACAATATGAATTGAAGAATGATGGGAACGGCTCTCTGCTAAACTGCCTCTCACGACGTCTTCGATACGAATCTTCTTCAACATCCGTCTGCTATGTGTTTTTGCTCGCTAACCAGTTGTTCAATCACCCGTTATCTCGTCTGTGTCGTCTAGCAGGCCACTCGTTCCGGGTTGCCAGCACAGCTCGTTTCCCACATTCGGCCATCCTGAACTTCATCCGTCTCGGATGAAGAACCTTCGTCTTCATAGTCGGCATAACGGCGCCACGGTTTCATGTAGTCAGCACTTGTACTAGTTATCTTCGGACCCTCGGCACTGGCACTGGCTTTGACAACATCGTATCGCCCATTTCTTTTCACCTTCGTAACCTCGTACGGACCCAAAAACTCACTGGCTAGCTTTCTTCCAACAACAAACTGCGTTCTTTTGATAGCGACAAGGTCTCCCACCTTATAGATGTTTTCCGGCTTACGTCTCTTATTGTATTGCTGGCGGTTCTCCTCTTGAATTTTCTGGGTGTGTTCTCTGGCTTCGATTCGTCTCTGGTCTCTCTCGGCATTAAAATGTTGCACGTGTAGTTCCTCTATCATCTGTCGAATTTCAGTATGCTCTGCACCCCTGCCTCGTACCCCAAAGAGTAGCTCGAACGGCGTAGTTTTTGTAGCTCTATGGAAACTCGTATTCAGCGCGAATTGCAAACGGTCCACATACTTGAACCATTTCTCAGGATGCTCGATAGCCAGCTTCTTCAAAGCTTGCACTATATTGGCGTTGACTCGTTCAACCTGCCCATTTCCACGCGGCACTCCTGTAGTTGTTATCACATGATGTATGTTTTCCCGGTCACAGAACTCCTTAAAAGCTGCGGACGTAAAGGCAGCTCCATGATCACTAATTAACCGTCTCGGGTTTCCAAAGCTTCTCTGGATCTCGGCGAACTTCCTCAAGACTTCATCGGTAGACAACGTTTTCGTCGGAAACAGCCAAGTGTATTTCGAGAAAGCATCCACAACAACAAAAATATAGCGGTATGACTTACTGGTGGCATCCATCGGCCCCAAGTGATCCACGTGAAGAGTGTCCAATGGTTGATCACCCTTTTCTAGACAATGCAGCAACCCCTCTTGCTTTCCGGCTTTGCGACTTGCTAGGATGCACCGCACACAGTTTTGAATGCAACTCTCCACCTTCTTCTTCAAACTCAAGATGTAGTATTCGTTCTCAATTTGGAATATCGTCTTTCGTACGCCAAAATGACTCCGTTCGTGCACAGTTCGAATGACTTCTGATTCCATCGCTCTTGGTATACATAACAGCTCTCTTCCGGCAACTCCTTTGAACAGCAACGATCCTTTTAACACATAGCCATCGTAATTAGGATTGGATTCCAGCACTTTTCTAATAGCTTCGATATGCGGATCCTTCGCTTGCGCTCGCTCTAACCTGACTATAAATTCGTCTCGCATCAAATATATCATCGTGGGAAATCGGCTTAATGCATCAGCGTGCGGGAGGCGACTTCCAGCTCGATGCTCCACTTCAAAGTCAAAATCTTGAATAAACATTACCCATCTCGAGGCTGCTAGTGGCAACTCCTTCTTTTCTATTGTCTGTCTAAAAGCACTGCAATCAGTGACCAGCTTAAAATGGATTCCCAACAGATAGTGTCTAAGTTTCCTGAAAGCCAAATAGACGGCCTTAACTTCCAAATAGTAACTATGAGCACTCTCGTCAGCACTAGTGGTTTTGCTGCTATAATAGTAAACAGGGTGCAACTGTTGATCTTCGCTTCGCTGGAACAACACAGCTCCAAATCCTCTAGCTGAAGCGTCCGTATGCAGCTCTGTTTCTGCTCCTCGTCGATAAATTTGTAACACTGGGCAACTAGTAATAGCAGCTTTCAACTTTGTTACTGCATCTATTTGCGATGACTCCATGCGAAATTGCACTTCTTTCCTTAAAAGGTTTGACAATGGACGAGCAATCATTGCATAATTTAATATGAATTTTCTCAGGTACCCGGTTAATCCCAGGAAGGACTGTACAGCTTTAATATTTTGTGGCAATGGAAATTTTGTTACAGCGCGGACAACCTGCTCGCTTGGCTTGACGGTTCCGTCTGCTATACGGTGTCCCAAAAAGTCAATCTGCCGCTGCAAGAATCGACACTTTTTCCATTTAATCCGAAGCCCGTGCTTCATGCACACTTCCAATACGTACTTCAAGCGCTGTACGCCCTCTCTTTCATCCTTGGCCAGCACTATCACGTCATCCATATATGTTAACACGATCCCCTCGTGAATCAGCGGGTTGAAAATAAAGTTAATGAAACGCAAAAACACAGCTGGCGAGTTACAAAATCCGAACGGCGCGTACATGAACTCAAAATGCCCCTCGTTGGTGATAAATCCCGTATATCCAATACTCGATTCATCGACTGCTACATGAAAGAATCCGTTTTCTAGGTCTATTGTTGTAAACACGCGTGCGCCTTGCAGCTTGTCGATGACGTCCTCTATCAATGGAGTCGGGAAAATTTCTCTAATGACCTTCTTATTCAGATCTCTGTAGTCGACGCAAACTCGCGGCGTACCATCTTTCTTTCTTACGATGACTACTCTACTAGCATATGGCGACGTTGATCGTCGAATAACTCCATCCATCAGCCATTGAGAAATCTGCGACCTGAGTGCCTCTTGCTCAACAAAATCTAGTCGACTAGCCCGATGCACGACTGGCATTTTTTCTTTCAACTCGATATGCATCTTAAACGGTGGTTCCACTACGACCTGCGGCTTGTATGATTCGATTAATTCTTGCACCTCGTTTTGATATTTAGACGGTACTACTTCTAGCGGCAAACCATCGTCTTCTAATGTTGCAATGGACATAATAACAGCTTCGTCTTCAGCACAACAGTTTTTCAATTCAACACTGTCCCTCTTAATGATTATATCAGCAACGGCAGCAATTCCACGGCCCAGCACGCAATCAACACTCATGGCCCCATCTGGCACGACGTAAAACCATAATGACATTTTAATTTCATCTACCACGGCATCGGCCAGAAACTTTCCTTCCGCAGCAACGGAAACTCCTCCGAATCCAAGAAATGAACGAACAGCTGATTGAATTTGAATATTCGGTAATGTATGCAGCACAGTTTCCTTGATTAGATTCACATCACTGCCCGTGTCAATAAGTCCTCTTACTGAAACTCCTCCAATTGACACATTTTTCAACATCGGCGAATTATCAATGGACTTAACTTCAGCAACGTTCAACACTTTAGGGGTTTGGCTTAACGGACACTCCTTGGACATGTGTCCAGACTCACGACACTTGAAGCACTTTGTAGGGAAAGTGCACGCAGCTCTTATGTGATCAGCAGACCCACAATTAAAACAATATTTTTTATTTACTGCAAAACCAGCTCCACTGCTCAGCTTTGTGCTATTCAGCTCAATGGTATCGGCTCTTGATCGGCTCTCAGCTACAACTCTTGATCGGCTCTCAGCTACAACTCTGGATCGGCTATCGGCTACGGCTATTGCCTTCTCTTTTATGTCCTCGTAAATCTTCAGCTTTTTCTTCAACTGCTTTATGTCTTCAGCTCCATACAGCATCATTTTGTTAATTTCGGTGTCTCGTATTCCTTCGACTATGTACTCGATCAGCGACGCTTCATCTATATTACCACGAGCGGCCATCTCCTGCATTGCTAACACATATTCCATCATCGACTCGGAATTCTCCTTCTTTCGTTCTCTCAACACCCGATGTAGTTGGGCACCACTAATTTTCATCGAAAACTCCTTTTGCAGCAATCTTCGTAATTCAATCCAGGACCGCACTCCTCTTTCAGCTTGTACTAATGTTTTGGCATCGCCACGAAGCGATTTTTTAGCAAACACAAATTTTTCAAGCTCGTTCCAAACAAACATGTCAGCGATTTCTTCGAAATCTGCAATCCAATTCTCAATAAGGTAGTGTCCACTACCATCAAATGTACGAATTGTATCTTCAACGTCTCGAAACGAAAAACTGCACTTTGTCATAGTGCCCGTCCTACGGTCACCATCAGCCCACGCGCCATTTGATTTTTCATTTTCGTCGTTCTCGCTTACATTCGCCATTTTATGGTACTTTTTCAAGCAACGTTTTTTGTTCGCGCTTGTTCTCGAATGACGAGGATCGCTCAATTCGTCATCGGACTCCGATTCGTCGTTTATGCGCAGTTGTTTAATGCTCATTAGTTTTCGCAGCAACAACAGTTCCTCATGTTCGGCATCAGCTCGACTCCTCTGCTCCTCCCTTACTCCTTGCGATCGTTTGCTGGTGTTGTCGTCGCTTTCACTACTTGCTTGCACATTTCGGTCCTCGATTTCGCGCCCTTCATCGATTTCCATTTCCAAGACCTCGAGATCGTTCAAACATCGACACAACTGGACGGCTAACTGTTCTTTTGTTTTCTGTTTCACATTTATCGATAAAATTTCACTTACTGTTTCTAACTGTACTTTGTCGAAATTATCACAAATGTACTTTCTTTTGTTTTCAAATTCTTCACTGTCTTCGCCTTTATATTCAAACCCACCGAACTCGCGTAATTGTCTACGATTTTTTCTACCGTCATCTCTCTCGAAAACGACTTTATGCAGCACAGCTATACTAGACGCTTTCGTTCGCTGATGGGTCAAACTATCCCACACTAAGTCACCAAGTGTTAACTTCCTACTCGACATGTTCACTGCACTTTTCAATTTCTATTGTCACTGAATTTACACTGAATATCAAAGCACTATATAAAAATCCCAGTTTGATGAATCCGATTAATCAAGTATCCGATCACTCAATTATCCAATCCTGGTTGAGCCCCCAAAACTGTGGGATTGTAATAATAACGATGATGTTGATTCGATAAAAGATATTTATTTTATATAGTGATGCGGACTTGTAAATGAAAACAATATGAATTGAAGAATGATGGGAACGGCTCTCTGCTAAACTGCCTCTCACGACGTCTTCGATACGAATCTTCTTCAACATCCGTCTGCTATGTGTTTTTGCTCGCTAACCAGTTGTTCAATCACCCGTTATCTCGTCTGTGTCGTCTAGCAGGCCACTCGTTCCGGGTTGCCAGCACAGCTCGTTTCCCACATATATATATATATATATATATATATATATATATATACATAATATATAAATATATAAATATATATATATATATATATATATATATATATATATATATATATATACATATATATATATATATATATATATATATATATATATATATATATATATATATATATATATGATACTCTCCGCAATAGGTAAATTTTTCCGGAGAAATTTACCTAAAACTAGGAGGCAGAAGAGTATTCCGACAAGAAGGGCTTTGTAACCATCCGTGGGTTCTAAACAAATTTTCTGATGGCATGAATCGATAACTTGAATTATTCATCCAATAACTCTTGCATAAGAAATCGTACAGAGATATCCAAAAAATCAGAGTTGCTTTCATAAGCACATAACAGTCGTCATTTTGTTTAAAAGCTTAGATAATTTTTCTGAATGCTCGGCCGATAGCATATTTTCAAATTAAACGCTATTCCTTAAATTTTCATGAAACTCAGAAAAAAATAAGAGCACCTAGGCCGATTGAAATATGTATCACCGATTAATACGCCTTATTGTTGTTGTAATTCCATACAATTCAAATAGCTATAACTCACTTGATTATGATTTGACTTTAATGAAATTCCGTGATCATAACGATTTTATATTAACCTACATAACTATAAAACTTTAAGAAGTTTAAGGGTAGCGTTGTGATTTTATGGGGGAAAACGTGAAATTTACAAATCATATTGTTATTGACAAAGTTTAGTGAATTTTGATTTCTGATGGATTTGTTGCCGATGCACTTATAAAGACCTACCTTCGTGAAGGAGGGGAGGGGACACGAATTCTTCATACTTTTCGCCTCCCCCTGGCTTCCCTGATGAGCAAAAAGACTGATTATAAAAGTGCGTATCAAGGCCTTTCATTTGATACCCGACTTCATTACTTTTGATTTTAAAAAAAGTTTAAGAACGACTCCGTTATAAGAGGCAACCTCTTAAAAAATTTTGAAATATTTAATGAGACCTAAACTTTTTAAAGACCACCACTTCTGACATTTCTACAAAGTTTGGAACTTGCTGTGACGTATGGGCAGATAGAAAGACGGACGGATGGATGAACAAGCAGGACGTAAAACTAGTAGGTTTTTGTAAAATTTGTTTTAAACTCTCTTAAAAATAATCAATATTGATTTAACATTGCTTCAACTTTGACGTGAGTTTCCCGGCCATGGCTGGTAAGGGAACTTCCACAGTGAAAATTGTTGTTGTGTGTTCATCAAGCTATTCACAAAGTCATCCAGTACATTTGGCAACAAGAACATATGCCGAAAGAGTGGAGCCAATCAATTATATTCCCTTTTCACAAAAAAGGTGACAAGCTACAGTGCGAAAATTATAGAGGCATACCACTACTTTGTACGGCGTACAAAATATTTTCAAAGATCTTAAAAAATAAAATCAGCTCATACACCAACAGTATTATTGGGGAGTATCAAGGTGGTTTAAGAGCAGGCAGGTCAACGATAGACCAATTGTTTACAGTCAAGCAGGTACTTGAAAAAATGCTGTGAGTTCAACATAGACGCTCACCAGATTTTCGTTGACTTTAAGGAAGCATAAGACAGTAGTGGTCGTAACCTACTGTACCAAATAATGCTTTGCTTTGGCATCCCAGCCAAATAAGTCCGTCTTACCAAAATCACAATGACATCAACGACCTCCCAAGTCTGCATCAATAAACAACTCACCAATGCCTTTGACACAAATATCGGACTAAAGCAGGGAGATGGGCTGGCCCCATTGCTATTCAATTTGGCTCTAGAGTACGTCATAAGGAAGCTACTTATCGATACACGAGGTACATTACTATTCTAGTCGAACCAAGTAGTAGCCTATGCGGACGATATAAACATTTTGTCACGGTGATTAACAACTGCCGAAGAACTCTTCCTAAAACTCGACAGCGGAGCAAAACTAGTAGGGCTACAAATCAATGAAAATAAAACAAAGCTCATGGCGCAGTCGAGGAAAAATACCTCAAATACACAAAACATCACACTTGGCGAATAAAGTATCGAAAATGTTAGCGAATTTGTGTATTTAGGCGCCAAAAGAACGAAAACGGGCAATGAAAGAGACAAAATCGCTGAAGAATACAGCTCGCAAATAAAATATTTTATTCAGTATTGACGATCTTGAAGACCGGCTACATACACAGGAAAACAAAGCTCCAAGTATACAAATCTGTGAAAAGACATGTGTTATGCTACGGGTGTGAAACATGGACCCAAACCCAAGCATTCGCAAATATATTGAACGCCTTTGAGCGACGGGCCTTGTGGCGAATAATCGTAGCAAAGCTAGACGGAGACCAATGGCGAATTCGATACAACCATGAGCTGTATGAAATTTTTGACGAACCGGAGGTTTCAACGATTATAAGACTGCGAAAGCTGCAATGGGCTGGCCACATGAATCGTATGGACGAATAAAGGATACCCAAAAAGGTATTCGTTGGAAGAACTGAAGGTCGAAGACCGGTGGGGAAACCAAGGAAACGCTGGTCTGACTCGGTTGACGAAGACTGTTCATCGCTGCTCGGATTTCGAAATTGGAGGACGCGGTCAATGGACCAAGACAGTTGGAGGCGCTATTTGCAGGAAGCAAAGGCCCGAGAGGGGCTGTAGTGCTAAGAAGAAGGAGGCGAAGAATAAGTACACGCTGGACATCTGCGAACAAAAGCACGCTGCATATGAACCAAAGTATACCATTGGTAACATTGGTATCAAGAGAGTTTTTGAAGAACTTCTGATGTCGCTCATGCAGAGGCCAATCAAACATTTTGGCACGAAGATAAGAACGTAGCTTGGACACTTTTCAGACATACCTCACATATCACTAACGATTAGCCGTAATTGATTGTTTACAATAAAAAATTGATAAAAAAAAAAAACTAAAATTAAGTTCGAGAAAGTAATGAGCTGTATCAAAAATCAATATTTTTCGCTTTATACCTACATTTTTACACTTTGTTCATTAAACTTAAGTGGATATATAATATGATGCTAATGAAATGACTTGATAGTGCAATTCTAGATAATGCCTTGTCTTATGCGCAAACTTATGCCCAAAAGTTATGAAAAGCTGGCAACTATCAGGACGACTAAAGCTCCGAAAGCTTGCAGTGGATTTACATTCTTATGATGAGATAAATTCGAACCGACTGAGTTGTCATCTGGGTAGAGAAACTATGAAAGAACGAGAACGATGCAGATACTCGATCAAGTCTAGCCTTTCGTACTTTTTTGTATCACAGCAGCAATGAAACCATTTTCAACAGTGACACCTGGAAAAGTAGTAGTGATAGAGACAGAGAAATACGTGGTTTACGTGGGCACCTTTTAAAAAACGGCCTGACTCCACGGTCACCAATAGACTGAAATTGGTGAAATGTACCAATCAACGCCCTTCACCGATTAGGATTTGGTCCCAGTTTACCCCTGTTCGGGATCCCCGCAGGACAACTGGTGTGTGCTCAAAACTACTTTCTAACTATTCCAACCACAATCACCGCGTTTTACTTAGGAAAAGCTCCTCTGTGACTGTAACCTGTTACAGGCTTCCCCTAGCTCAAAGCTCTGCTCAGCTTTTCATGACACTTTGTCTGAGTATCACTTCCTATGTAGTTCCCGTACTGAAGTGGGTGGCCTCACCTCAGGCGCATAGGGTTGTCTTCCCCAAATGCTACTAGTTTCTGAAAATGTCTCTCAGGGTTCAGCAAGTCTTCCTGCACTTTGGCTAATGTCTTTCACCTTTCATAGCAACATGTATGTTTTGAGTCAAGAAATGTAGTCGTGTACTACAATTATCGGCCTCTCTTGTACGAGTATGTATCAGAAATTTTATTCGGCTCTAAGCAACAAAAGCCAATGACTAACAAGATTCAGTCGAACTCCTTCGTGCCTCCCGGTCCTTCGTTTTCCATTCTTACAAGGGTGACACCAACGACCTCCCAAGTCTGCATCAATAAACAACTCACCAATGCCTTTGACACAAATATCGGACTAAAGCAGGGAGATGGGCTGGCCCCATTGCTATTCAATTTGGCTCTAGAGTACGTCATAAGGAAGCTACTTATCGATACACGAGGTACATTACTATTCTAGTCGAACCAAGTAGTAGCCTATGCGGACGATATAAACATTTTGTCACGGTGATTAACAACTGCCGAAGAACTCTTCCTAAAACTCGACAGCGGAGCAAAACTAGTAGGGCTACAAATCAATGAAAATAAAACAAAGCTCATGACGCAGTCGAGGAAAAATACCTCAAATACACAAAACATCACACTTGGCGAATAAAGTATCGAAAATGTTAGCGAATTTGTGTATTTAGGCGCCAAAAGAACGAAAACGGGCAATGAAAGAGACAAAATCGCTGAAGAATACAGCTCGCAAATAAAATATTTTATTCAGTATTGACGATCTTGAAGACCGGCTACATACACAGGAAAACAAAGCTCCAAGTATACAAATCTGTGAAAAGACATGTGTTATGCTACGGGTGTGAAACATGGACCCAAACCCAAGCATTCGCAAATATATTGAACGCCTTTGAGCGACGGGTCTTGTGGCGAATAATCGGAGCAAAGCTAGACGGAGACCAATGGCGAATTCGATACAACCATGAGCTGTATGAAATTTTTGACGAACCGGAGGTTTCAACGATTATAAGACTGCGAAAGCTGCAATGGGCTGGCCACATGAATCGTATGGACGAATAAAGGATACCCAAAAAGGTATTCGTTGGAAGAACTGAAGGTCGAAGACCGGTGGGGAAACCAAGGAAACGCTGGTCTGACTCGGTTGACGAAGACTGTTCATCGCTGCTCGGATTTCGAAATTGGAGGACGCGGTCAATGGACCAAGACAGTTGGAGGCGCTATTTGCAGGAAGCAAAGGCCCGAGAGGGGCTGTAGTGCTAAGAAGAAGGAGGCGAAGAATAAGTCCACGCTGGACATCTGCGAACAAAAGCACGCTGCATATGAACCAAAGCATACCATTGGTAACATTGGTATCAAGAGAGTTTTTGAAGAACTTCTGATGTCGCTCATGCAGAGGCCAATCAAACATTTTGGCACGAAGATAAGAACGTAGCTTGGACACTTTTCAGACATACCTCACATATCACTAACGATTAGCCGTAATTGATTGTTTACAATAAAAAATTGATAAAAAAAAAAACTAAAATTAAGTTCGAGAAAGTAATGAGCTGTATCAAAAATCAATATTTTTCGCTTTATACCTACATTTTTACACTTTGTTCATTAAACTTAAGTGGATATATAATATGATGCTAATGAAATGACTTGATAGTGCAATTCTAGATAATGCCTTGTCTTATGCGCAAACTTATGCCCAAAAGTTATGAAAAGCTGGCAACTATCAGGACGACTAAAGCTCCGAAAGCTTGCAGTGGATTTACATTCTTATGATGAGATAAATTCGAACCGACTGAGTTGTCATCTGGGTAGAGAAACTATGAAAGAACGAGAACGATGCAGATACTCGATCAAGTCTAGCCTTTCGTACTTTTTTGTATCACAGCAGCAATGAAACCATTTTCAACAGTGACACCTGGAAAAGTAGTAGTGATAGAGACAGAGAAATAGGTGGTTTACGTGGGCACCTTTTAAAAAACGGCCTGACTCCACGGTCACCAATAGACTGAAATTGGTGAAATGTACCAATCAACGCCCTTCACCGATTAGGATTTGGTCCCAGTTTACCCCTGTTCGGGATCCCCGCAGGACAACTGGTGTGTGCTCAAAACTACTTTCTAACTATTCCAACCACAATCACCGCGTTTTACTTAGGAAAAGCTCCTCTGTGACTGTAACCTGTTACAGGCTTCCCCTAGCTCAAAGCTCTGCTCAGCTTTTCATGACACTTTGTCTGAGTATCACTTCCTATGTAGTTCCCGTACTGAAGTGGGTGGCCTCACCTCAGGCGCATAGGGTTGTCTTCCCCAAATGCTACTAGTTTCTGAAAATGTCTCTCAGGGTTCAGCAAGTCTTCCTGCACTTTGGCTAATGTCTTTCACCTTTCATAGCAACATGTATGTTTTGAGTCAAGAAATGTAGTCGTGTACTACAATTATCGGCCTCTCTTGTACGAGTATGTATCAGAAATTTTATTCGGCTCTAAGCAACAAAAGCCAATGACTAACAAGATTCAGTCGAACTCCTTCGTGCCTCCCGGTCCTTCGTTTTCCATTCTTACAAGGGTTGCATCATTCATCCAATTCCATTTCTCCCTTCCGGCCTTCATGCCACCAGGTTCACCGTCTTTCCACTCTACTACTCTTACGCCGTTCTTTTAGTTCAATTTGACCCTTCAGTGCTACAATTTCAGGCCCTTCATTTCCCCTCCCGACTAAACTCTCACCGTTTGCCCAGTTCTACTTCTCCCTTCCGTCCATCGTTCCACGTATTGTAATAAAAAGGTTGACAACAGAAGGATCTGCAAATATGATAAGTAACATATATACACCCACGTTCAACATGCCTGTAGGTCCGTCGCATTTTAAGCTTCACTCACTCAGCCTCTTTACATCCTCATTGCAGCAGACCATCAATCAGCTTTGCCTCCAGGTCCATTGCGCTCTGACTTCACCCTTCCAGGCTTTTCAAAATCTTCAGTTCATCAATATCAGATTCAGGTTTGGAAATATCAAAAAGTTCAACAGGTCCTACGGGATCAAAGGGATCAACGGATACAGCAGGTGCAACGAATACAATGTAAACTCCCACGTGCCTGCTTCAGCTTTGCTTCTCTTTGAGAAACGCACCCATTATGGCACAAGCGTGCTGCACTTTCAGTTTGACTACATTTCTATCCTTCCCTCTCCCTTTACACTATGTTAGCTTGGGCTAGTCATCATGGATGCACTAGGAGCACCTGCACTTGGCGGGGTTAGTGATAGAGACAGCAGTTACAACTTAGATAATTCTTCTTCTGCGTAGCACTACAGCCCCTCTCGGGCCTTCGCTTCCTGCAAATAGTGCCTCCAACTATCTCGGTCCATTGACCGCGTTGTCCAATTTTGAAATTCGAGTAGCGATGAACTGTGTACGTAGATCAAGTCAGACCAGCGTTTCCGTGGTTTCCCCACTGGCTTCCGCGCTTCATCTCTCCCAACAAACACCTTTTTGGGTATCCGTTGTTCGTCCGTACGATTCATGTGGCCAGCCCATTGCAGCTTCCACTGTCTTACAATCTTAGATAATAGGTATCTTCTTTCAAAGAAAAGGGAATGACTTGTGAAAGATGCATTAAAAAAATAACGCAACGGCAACGTTTGGCTTTGTCAAAAAGTTTGAAGCAAGGCTACGAAATTCCAAAGGATGGTGCCTTGAAACCAATAAAACCATTTTTTTTTCAGACAGTATAAAGATTGGCTCAAAACCTATAGAGGAACGGGAATGGGAGTGCTTGGCTCTTGCACAAAACATTCCGAACATATCAAACGCACCCTGGTTATTTTTCTGAACAAAGTCTTTGCGATTGTAATAGCTTTGCAGCTTAGTATTGACAAAAGATGTAATGGTAAAATGATATCTACTATATCTGATATTCAAGCGGTCATTTAGGCATTCGAATTATCGATGATTACATTGAATATGGCTCTAGAGTGTTTTGGAAACTTAGCGCTATCAAAACTGTGAAACCCTAACTTGGATAACAGAGCATGCAGGAATCGAAATTTACAACTAAGTTAACGCTGGTAATAAATACTTTAGTGTAGCCGAGATGCGTTTTGCTTAAAGCTATCCAAGCTTCAACTATTGAAGCTATTTCATGACGCCTAGTATCTATCAAAAAATATCGCCATCATGTGGAGAGCTTCATAGAGTTCCTCATGGGGCATTATATACTCAAAGGACATCTCAAAAAAATGGCACTGAACGGTTGTGTAAGCTCTGGAAATTTGCAGATGAGACAACAGAACATCTTCTTTTACACGGTGAAGTGCTTTCTCGCGAAACACACCTTAGTTGAGTGCATGCTGTCTACTAACCAAAAAAGAGCTGGGAAGCTGGAAAACTGATGTGTTAGATGAACTGTAGGAACATTATTCAAGGCTTACTAGCACACACGCTCAATATAAGATACAATTTACAAGTGTAACTGTAGCGATTGAGACCGCAAGTTTAAGTGCCACCATTGATATTGCACAGAACTAGAGTACCTGTATACCAATTTTCCAACTCAGATTTAGAAAATGGCTCGAAAATCCCCCTGCTTTTCTTTTAAATAGTCTTATCAAATTCTTCAATGTAGTCCCGGCAAAGAAAGCATGTCTTCCAGCTTAACGTACAGAAGATGCATTTCATCAGGCATTTACATGTTACTGGAGTACTGCGAGGCCCAAAAGGTGCTACAAAAAATTACCATAATCAACTATTAAGTGAAGGCATAGTTTTTTTTCCCTTGCTTTTTGTCGATTTTCACGCTTTTTACGGTTTTATCAAATAATTTTGCAAAACCATACTAACATCGGTACGTGTCTGTCCATCTGTCAACATGTTTATTCCCAAGAATGCTACAGCCAAAAACAAGCTAGTATCTTCCATTAGTATACTCTATTTTGATTCTTGTGACAGAGTTTGCTATGTTGACGACCGTAGCTGAAACATATCCATCCTTGTTGGCTCTACCTAGGCTTCTTCCGCGCAAATCAAACTTTGTAGAGCCTGTGTTTTCGCTGGCACGATCAACTAAAATAGTTTGTCCCTACAATCATCAAAAAGTTCTTACCATATCGTTTTTAGACGATTTCCCCCGTTCCAGCGTTTACCACTATGTTCATCTTCGCTGAGTGATCAGTGGATTAATTTACTAGTCTCGCGATTTTTCCTACTATACAGCCAAAGCTGATGATAGTGACCAGGAATTACTGAGCAGTAAAACTCTTAATCTGACTTAGAAATTTATCTGTCCGATGTCCAATGCTTGTGATCAGTGGATTAATTTACTAGTCTCGCGATTTTTCCTACTATACAGCAATAGCTGATGATAGTGACAGGAATTACTGAACAGTAAAACTCTTAATCTGACTTAGAGATTTATCTGTCCGATGTCCAATGCTCGTAAAGAAAATTGGCTATCTTTGCGAAATGGATGGTTTCTCACTTGGTTAGGCTGTAATATCGGTCTTATTATACTATGTCAATTTATATAATGCAATATTTGATCTACCTAAAAATTAGTCTATTTCGTCACGATGTAGCCTGGCCTTACATTTTGGAACAATAGGTTCATAGTCACTACTATAAATTTCCAAAGTTCTAGCATAAGGTGCACCTCTTAACATTATGTTGCCTACTGTTTAAGTTAAATTGCACACTTGTATAACCATTTCTCAATGCTTGCGAAAATTATAGAGGCATACCACTACTTTGTACGGCGTACAAAATATTTTCAAAGATCTTAAAAAATAAAATCAGCTCATACACCAACAGTATTATTGGGGAGTATCAAGGTGGTTTAAGAGCAGGCAGATCAACGATAGACCAATTGTTTACAGTCAAGCAGGTACTTGAAAAAATGCTGTGGGTTCAACATAGACGCTCACCAAATTTTCGTTGACTTTAAGGAAGCATAAGACAGTATTGGTCGTAACCTACTGTACCAAATAATGCTTTGCTTTGGCATCCCAGCCAAATAAGTCCGTCTTACCAAAATCACAATGACATCAACGACCTCCCAAGTCTGCATCAATAAACAACTCACCAATGCCTTTGACACAAATATCGGACTAAAGCAGGGAGATGGGCTGGCTCCATTGCTATTCAATTTGGCTCTAGAGTACGTCATAAGGAAGCTACCTATCGATACACGAGGTACATTACTATTCAAGTCGAACCAAGTAGTAGCCTATGCGGACGATATAAACATTTTGTCACGGTGATTAACAACTGCCGAAGAACTCTTCCTAAAACTCGACAGCGGAGCAAAACTAGTAGGGCTACAAATCAATGAAAATAAAACAAAGCTCATGACGCAGTCGAGGAAAAATACCTCAAATACACAAAACATCACACTTGGCGAATAAAGTATCGAAAATGTTAGCGAATTTGTGTATTTAGGCGCCAAAAGAACGAAAACGGGCAATGAAAGAGACAAAATCGCTGAAGAATACAGCTCGCAAATAAAATATTTTATTCAGTATTGACGATCTTGAAGACCGGCTACATACACAGGAAAACAAAGCTCCAAGTATACAAATCTGTGAAAAGACATGTGTTATGCTACGGGTGTGAAACATGGACCCAAACCCAAGCATTCGCAAATATATTGAACGCCTTTGAGCGACGGGTCTTGTGGCGAATAATCGGAGCAAAGCTAGACGGAGACCAATGGCGAATTCGATACAACCATGAGCTGTATGAAATTTTCGACGAACCGGAGGTCTCAACGATTATAAGACTGCGAAAGCTGCAATGAGCTGGCCACATGAATCGTATGGACGAATAAAGGATACCCAAAAAGGTATTCGTTGGAAGAACTGATGGTCGAAGACCGGTGGGGAAACCAAGGAAACGCTGGTCTGACTCGGTTGACGAAGACTGTTCATCGCTGCTCGGATTTCGAAATTGGAGGACGCGGTCAATGGACCAAGACAGTTGGAGGCGCTATTTGCAGGAAGCAAAGGCCCGAGAGGGGCTGTAGTGCTAAGAAGAAGGAGGCGAAGAATAAGTACACGCTGGACATCTGCGAACAAAAGCACGCTGCATATGAACCAAAGCATACCATTGGTAACATTGGTATCAAGAGAGTTTTTGAAGAACTTCTGATGTCGCTCATGCAGAGGCCAATCAAACATTTTGGCACGAAGATAAGAACGTAGCTTGGACACTTTTCAGACATACCTCACATATCACTAACGATTAGCCGTAATTGATTGTTTACAATAAAAAATTGATCAAAAAAAAAAAACTAAAATTAAGTTCGAGAAAGTAATGAGCTGTATCAAAAATCAATATTTTTCGCTTTATATCTACATTTTTACACCTTGTTCATTAAACTTAAGTGGATATATAATATGATGCTAACGAAATGACTTGATAGTGCAATTCTAGATAATGCCTTGTCTTATGCGCAAACTTATGCGCAAAAGTTATGAAAAGCTGGCAACTATCAGGACGACTAAAGCTCCGAAAGCTTGCAGTGGATTTACATTCTTATGATGAGATAAATTCGAACCGACTGAGTTGTCGTCTGGGTAGAGAAACTATGAAAGAACGAGAACGAGGCAGATACTCGATCAAGTCTAGCCTTTCGTACTTTTTTGTATCACAGCAGCAATGAAACCATTTTCAACAGTGACACCTGGAAAAGTAGTAGTGATAGAGACAGAGAAATACGTGGTTTACGTGGGCACCTTTTAAAAAACGGCCTGACTCCACGGTCACCAATAGACTGAAATTGGTGAAATGTACCAATCAACGCCCTTCACCGATTAGGATTTGGTCCCAGTTTACCCCTGTTCGGGATCCCCGCAGGACAACTGGTGTGTGCTCAAAACTACTTTCTAACTATTCCAACCACAATCACCGCGTTTTACTTAGGAAAAGCTCCTCTGTGACTGTAACCTGTCACAGGCTTCCCCTAGCTCAAAGCTCTGCTCAGCTTTTCATGACACTTTGTCTGAGTATCACTTCCTATGTAGTTCCCGTACTGAAGTGGGTGGCCTCACCTCAGGCGCATAGGGTTGTCTTTCTGAAAATGTCTCTCAGGGTTCAGCAAGTCTTCCTGCACTTTGGCTAATGTCTTTCACCTTTCATAGCAACATGTATGTTTTGAGTCAAGAAATGTAGTCGTGTACTACAATTATCGGCCTCTCTTGTACGAGTATGTATCAGAAATTTTATTCGGCTCTAAGCAACAAAAGCCAATGACTAACAAGATTCAGTCGAACTCCTTCGTGCCTCCCGGTCCTTCGTTTTCCATTCTTACAAGGGTTGCATCATTCATCCAATTCCATTTCTCCCTTCCGGCCTTCATGCCACCAGGTTCACCGTCTTTCCACTCTACTACTCTTACGCCGTTCTTCTAGTTCAATTTGACCCTTCAGTGCTACAATTTCAGGCCCTTCATTTCCCCTCCCGACTAAACTCTCACCGTTAGCCCAGTTCTACTTCTCCCTTCCGTCCATCGTTCCACGTATTGTAATAAAAAGGTTGACAACAGAAGGATCTGCAAATATGATAAGTAACATATATACACCCACGTTCAACATGCCTGTAGGTCCGTCGCATTTTAAGCTTCACTCACTCAGCCTCTTTACATCCTCATTGCAGCAGACCATCAATCAGCTTTGCCTCCAGGTCCATTGCGCTCTGACTTCACCCTTCCAGGCTTTTCAAAATCTTCAGTTCATCAATATCAGATTCAGGTTTGGAAATATCAAAAAGTTCAACAGGTCCTACGGGATCAACGGATACAGCAGGTGCAATGAATACAATGTAAACTCCCACGTGCCTGCTTCAGCTTTGCTTCTCTTTGAGAAACGCACCCATTATGGCACAAGCGTGCTGCACTTTCAGTTTGACTACATTTCTATCCTTCCCTCTCCCTTTACACTATGTTAGCTTGGGCTAGTCATCATGGATGCACTAGGAGCACCTGCACTTGGCGGGGTTAGTGATAGAGACAGCAGTTACAACTTAGATAATTCTTCTTCTGCGTAGCACTACAGCCCCTCTCGGGCCTTCGCTTCCTGCAAATAGTGCCTCCAACTATCTCGGTCCATTGACCGCGTTGTCCAATTTTGAAATTCGAGTAGCGATGAACTGTGTACGTAGATCAAGTCAGACCAGCGTTTCCGTGGTTTCCCCACTGGCTTCCGCGCTTCATCTCTCCCAACAAACACCTTTTTGGGTATCCGTTGTTCGTCCGTACGATTCATGTGGCCAGCCCATTGCAGCTTCCACTGTCTTACAATCTTAGATAATAGGTATCTTCTTTCAAAGAAAAGGGAATGACTTGTGAAAGATGCATTAAAAAAATAACGCAACGGCAACGTTTGGCTTTGTCAAAAAGTTTGAAGCAAGGCTACGAAATTCCAGAGGATAGTGCCTTGAAACCAATAAAACCATTTTTTTTTTCAGACAGTATAAAGATTGGCTCAAAACCTATAGAGGAACGGGAATGGGAGTGCTTGGCTCTTGCACAAAACATTCCGAACATATCAAACGCACCCTGGTTATTTTTCTGAACAAAGTCTTTGCGATTGTAATAGCTTTGCAGCTTAGTATTGACAAAAGATGTAATGGTAAAATGATATCTACTATATCTGATATTCAAGCGGTCATTTAGGCATTCGAATTATCGATGATTACATTGAATATGGCTCTAGAGTGTTTTGGAAACATAGCGCAATCAAAACTGTGAAACCCTAACTTGGATAACAGAGCATGCAGGAATCGAAATTTACAACTAAGTTAACGCTGGTAATAAATACTTTAGTGTAGCCGAGATGCGTTTTGCTTAAAGCTATCCAAGCTTCAACTATTGAAGCTATTTCATGACGCCTAGTATCTGTCGAAAAATATCGCCATCATGTGGAGAGCTTCATAGGGTTCCTCATGGGGCATTATATACTCAAAGGACATCTCAAAAAAATGGCACTGAACGGTTGTGTAAGCTCTGGAAATTTGCAGATGAGACAACAGAACATCTTCTTTTACACGGTGAAGTGCTTTCTCGCGAAACACACCTTAGTTGAGTGCATGCTGTCTACTAACCAAAAAAGAGCTGGGAAGCTGGAAAACTGATGTGTTAGATGAACTGTAGGAACATTATTCAAGGCTTACTAGCACACACGCTCAATATAAGATACAATTTACAAGTGTAACTGTAGCGATTGAGACCGCAAGTTTAAGTGCCACCATTGATATTGCACAGAACTAGAGTACCTGTATACCAATTTTCCAACTCAGATTTAGAAAATGGCTCGAAAATCCCCCTGCTTTTCTTTTAAATAGTCTTATCAAATTCTTCAATGTAGTCCCGGCAAAGAAAGCATGTCTTCCAGCTTAACGTACAGAAGATGCATTTCATCAGGCATTTACATGTTACTGGAGTACTGCGAGGCCCAAAAAGTGCTACAAAAAATTACCATAATCAACTATTAAGTGAAGGCATAGTTTTTTTTCCCTTGCTTTTTGTCGATTTTCACGCTTTTTACGGTTTTATCAAATAATTTTGCAAAACCATACTAACATCGGTACGTGTCTGTCCATCTGTCAACATGTTTATTCCCAAGAATGCTACAGCCAAAAACAAGCTAGTATCTTCCATTAGTATACTCTATTTTGATTCTTGTGACAGAGTTTGCTATGTTGACGACCGTAGCTGAAACATATCCATCCTTGTTGGCTCTACCTAGGCTTCTTCCGCACAAATCAAACTTTGTAGAGCCTGTGTTTTCGCTGGCACGATCAACAAAAATAGTTTGTCCCTACAATCATCAAAAAGTTCTTACCATATCGTTTTTAGACGATTTCCCCCGTTCCAGCGTTTACCACTATGTTCATCTTCGCTGAGTGATCAGTGGATTAATTTACTAGTCTCGCGATTTTTCCTACTATACAGCCAAAGCTGATGATAGTGACCAGGAATTACTGAGCAGTAAAACTCTTAATCTGACTTAGAAATTTATCTGTCCGATGTCCAATGCTTGTGATCAGTGGATTAATTTACTAGTCTCGCGATTTTTCCTACTATACAGCAATAGCTGATGATAGTGACAGGAATTACTGAACAGTAAAACTCTTAATCTGACTTAGAGATTTATCTGTCCGATGTCCAATGCTCGTAAAGAAAATTGGCTATCTTTGCGAAATGGATGGTTTCTCACTTGGTTAGGCTGTAATATCGGTCTTATTATACTATGTCAATTTATATAATGCAATATTTGATCTACCTAAAAATTAGTCTATTTCGTCACGATGTAGCCTGGCCTTACATTTTGGAACAATAGGTTCATAGTCACTACTATAAATTTCCAAAGTTCTAGCATAAGGTGCACCTCTTAACATTATGTTGCCTACTGTTTAAGTTAAATTGCACACTTGTATAACCATTTCTCAATGCTTGCCAATTTCTGGGTGCACTTTTGAATGCTTCATATTTCAAGCTACAATATATGTGAGACTAATTAATAGACATCTGTCAATTGTAGTTGTTTGTCTATTTTCTTGAATACTGCCCGCGTTTTGAAGTAGGGCTCATTCCCGCGAAAATGTATTACAGTCCTCAGTAATCAATGGATGAGTACATTTTCAACTGCATTTTTAATAAATCTGCAAAAGCTGAAATTTGCGGACTCGTCGAATTTCTTTCACCGCTCGTTTTGGAATGCGCTAATATAACCTAAGGAAATGCTTCTTATGACAAAGAAACTTATGAAGAAGAACTTATATATTAGTATTTGGTGTAAGTTCATTAAGGGCATTGAAACAAACAGTATGGGCGAGATCAGTATTCCGATTTCTAGTACAAAACATTTGCGCATTTGATGACGTTTAAGACCATTCGGAATATGCAGATATAATAAAACAACTGGGAAAACTGTATGTAATTAATACGCAGCTTTATCAGTTTCCAGAAAGTAATGAACGTCTTCAGATCATCATGACCGCTTTCCTTCTATGAAGTCACGACAAACCTGAGGAATTTCGTTAAATCTATTAATTGTTGAAGAATAGGTGTACATATAATGAGCGACTTAAGTACATTCCATCTCGTCTAGCTGTCATTTTGTTATTTCTATGCAGAACATAGTTAGGTATGCAGAAAATGCTTGAATATAATTTCCATTCATATTTAGTATAGTCATCTATAATACTGAGCTTATTTTTAGTAAAAAATTGATTCATGAATGTTTTACCTCACGAAGTGCGTCACACTTTCATGATCACAAAATATTGACATCTTAATGATAACTTATGTTGGTCACAACTTTCCTTTGCACCTCACGCGTACGCAGATAACGGGCTCATTGTTAAATTACGGTAAAAATCAATACATAGTATAGAAACACACTCGCACACACTTATGTATGTATGTATATACATTCAAACTTCTGCCAAAAGTTAATGCTATACTCATTGTTTCCTATGTAAGTATCATCCACGCCCCATACTGTTTGGCTTGGGTGCTTTAACGAGGCTCGCTATTTCAGTATAGCTTAAGAGGTTAGTCCACTGTTAAACTGCTCAAAATTAATTTTTTTAAACAGCTACCAAAGAAAAACTAATCAAGATATTGATTTGAAATTTTATATAAATCTTTATTGAGGCTAAAAGTTAACATTTTCATTGGAAGAAAATGATTGGAAAACAAAATGGCGGCCGCCCCGATGGATCGCTGCAGCACCACCGAAATAAAAAGCTAATTCTTCTTCTTCTTCTTAGCACTACAACTCCTCTCGGGATTTTGCTTCCTGCGAATAGCGCCTCTAACTGTCTCGGTCCATTGACCGCGTCCTCCAATTTCGAAATCCGAGCAGCGATGAACTGTCTTCGTCGACCGAGTCTGACCAGCGTTTCTTCGGTTTCCTCACTGGTCTCCAGCCTTCAGTTCTTCCAACGAATGCTTTTTGGGTATCCGTTGTTCGTCCATACGATTCATGAGGCCAGCCCATTGCAGCTTCCGCAGTCTGACAATCGTTGAGACCTCCGGTTCCTCAAAAATTTCATACAGCTCATGGTTGTGTCGAATTCGCCATTGGTCCCCGTCTAGCTTCGCTCCAATTATTCACCTCAGGACCCGTCGCTCAAAGGCGTTCAATATATTTGCGGATGCTTGGGTTAGGGTCCATGTTTCACATCCATAGCATAACATAGGTCTTATCACAGATTTGTATACTTGGAGCTTTGTTTTCCTGTGTATGCAGCTGGTCTTCAAGATCGTCAAAACTGAATAAAATATTTTATTTGCAAGCTGTATTCTTCAGCATATTTCGTTTCCTGTATTAGCCACTTTCGTTATGTTGGCGCCCAAATACACAAATTCGCTAACATTCTCCATACTGTATTCGCCAAGTGTGATATTTTGTGTATAGTTGAGGTATTCTTCCTCGACTGCGTCATGAGCTTTGTTTGATTTTCATTGATTTGTAGCCCTACTAGTTTTGATTCGCTGTCGAGTTTCAGGAAAAGTTCTTCGGCAGTTGTTAATGACCGTGACAAAATGTTGATGTCGTTCGCATAGGTATGACGAACTCCAGAGCCAAATGGAATAGCAATGGGGCCAGCCCATCTCCCTGCTTTAGTCCGATATTTGTGGCAAAGGAATCGGTGACTTGATTATTGATGCGGACTTGGGAGGTCGTCGACGTCATTGTCATTTGGTAAGACGGACTAATTTGACTGGGATGCCAAAGCAAAACATTATTTGGTACAGTACGTTACGACCAATACTGTCTTATGCTTGCTTAAAGTCAACGAAAATTTGGTAATTGTCTTTGCTGAACTCCTGCATTTTTCAAGTACAGTGAACAATTGATCTATCTATTGATAATACTGTTAGCGTATGATTAATTTCATTTTCTAAGATCTTTGAAAATATTTTGTACGCCGTACATCATCTTTCATCTTTTTTGTGGATAGGGAATATAATTGATTGGTTCAACACTTTCGGCATATGTTTTTGTTGCCAAATGTACTGGATGACTTTGTGAATAGCTTGATGAACACTACTGCCACCACATTTGATGAGCTCCACTGGAATCTCATAGATGCCCGGTGCTTTAGTATTCTGTAGGGCTTTGATGATGGAAAAAACTTCATCCAGAGTTGGTGGGGCCAATGGAAACTCTTCGCAAACATCCAAAGGCTCTGATCTTCTGGAGCTGTGCGGAGGGCTTAGGAGGTTCTTGAAATATGATGCCCATCTTTCCTTAATCTTGGTTTCATCAGCGATGATATTGCCGATGTCATCACGACAGAGCGTGGTTTTGGGCTGATAACCACGTTTCAGGCTTTTCACTACTTTGTATACTTGTCTTGTGTTGTTACTCGTTAGGCTTACATCGATACTTCTCTATTGGTCGTCATAGTATTTTCTTTTCTTAGTTCTAATAATCTTATTCCTTCCTCTTCTGAGATTTTCGTAGTGTTCTCTCTTCGTCCTGGTTTTCCTACTTACGTATTCTTTGTACGCCTGATTCTTTTTGTCTAACGCATTCTGGCACTCATCATCGAACCAATCATTTGTCTGTTCTGCCACGGTCCTGATAGTCGCTTTCACTTCCATCCATAGCTCGTTGCTTGTCTTTAACGATGATAAGATGGGAGCCAGCTGGTTGTTGAGGGTTTTTAGCCACAGACGCCGTTTGGAGCCTTTCGATGTCCAATTTTTGTAGCGGGCTGGTTGGGCCTCGTAAATTCCTGGACAAAATAAACATCGGTGAACAAATCACCAAAAATATTTCATTAGTTTTGAGTATGAAGGACTGCACGGGCCAAAATTTTGAGCCCTAAAGCGATTAAAAAAAATTTGATATACTTCTGAACTTTGTTTAACCAGTTTTTCGCGTTTCGTTCAATCAAAAAAAAGTTTCCCGAATTGTAAAAAAAATTTGTTTGTTCTAAATTTAGGCCCATGCAGTAGTTTAGGGTATAATATAAAGCTGTACAATATTTGAAATAAGCCGGCCGAGTAGTTTTTTCGTGAATCTACTACGTGCCGAAAAAGTATGTTTTTATTAAAACGCGTTTGAATTTATTTGAGCTGAATTTTTGTGAATAAGTCAAATACTCGTAATTTGGAACCCAATAACTGATCTTTATATGATCAACTTCAAACGTATACTAACAAAATAGTATACAAATGATGAGAATTTACTTTCAGAAAATATTTTATATATATAGCATACACACCGCAAGTGTTGGGACCCGCAGATGCTCGAGCGGTTCAAGGCTACGAAAATTATACAAAAACGTGGGGGGATTGCGAATGCTGTAATTCATAAACGGCTTTAGATATCGATTTGACATTCTGTACACGTATTTTTGAGACTAAAATCTATCAAATAATAATGTCTCATACGAGTGAAGGATCGGTGAATAATTTTAAGCAATCATTGTTTGTTTTAAAAAATTGTAAAGTTTTCCATAAGACATCTTTTAACTTTAACTTAAAGATAACTTAAATAAGATAACTGTCTGACCTGTTCATGTTCCAACAACAGCTTAAATCAAAACATGACATGTGTTACGTTAAGCGCTCAGCCCATTTTTTTTTGTGTCACAATCTTATATGAAGAGCCCCGCTTAAGCGTTTACAATTATTTTTACCAGAATATTCAAGATGCAACTTTTTTTTGTCTTTCCACAATGATTGGTGCTTACAGCATGTGAATCTAGTTTTTGAGAGAACCTGCTGAGATAGGCAGTTAGACGGATGGACGCACAAACGAAAAGGCAGGTTTTGGTTTAAGTAGGATATGTGGAGCAATATTTAGGAGTCTTTAAAAGTTATATTCCTTTAAAATTTAAAGCATTTCGAAAATGCAGACCACGTTAATTCCAATTTGACTTAAAGTTCACTTTGCTATAATTTTTCATTTTTCTACCGCCACTTTATCTTACTTTCATGATACATGCCCACATTTAAATCGGTATTGCTGTGAACATTCGTGAGTAATTCAAAACAATGGAATCCTATTCATAATAGAAAACTTTAGAGAAATGTTTAACGCCTTGCTTGAACAAAACTGACGTGTCGTTTATGTGTTTTACTCTTGTGAACCTTTTGTAGTCGGGGTGTTAATCCCTCACGGCAAAGAAAATTCGCTAGAGATTATGCTGTGGAAACACATGAAATAAAGCTTAACATTAGTCTCGAAGTTGCTGGAAGTATTATTTGTTTAAATCACATGTTGACGTCTGCATCTGGAAGTTCTAGGAAATGTTTTTAAACCAATATTACAGGAGCAATAGGTTTCGCTTATTGTTCATGAAACTTCCCATATATTTATCGTGCTTTGAATATTAAATGACGCTCAAATGTGATCCTGGAGTAGAGTGAAACAAAATTCTGTAAGTTCTCGCAAATTGGCATCTCATATATTTGTTTTTTCTAACCAGATCCGAAATGACTTTGGCATGTCTAGTTCAATGAAGAATTTGAAATGCCCATGTAAAGTTGAATAAGTATTTTTAATGTATTTTAACAACTTGATGTTTTCCAACTCTAAATTAAGCAATACTTTATATTCTTCTTTTGTGGTTCAACGTTCATTTAGTGGATTGCTCGATTTTATACTTCCTTGATTGAGAGAAAATGGTGCAGCAAAGTGGACTGCAACGCAGTCGAAAATCGAAAGCGTAAGATTTTCGCATGACGCCACAGTATCCTACGTAAGCTTTCATTTCGAAATGTGAATTGATTTTAAATGGCGATATTTTGCGCAAAATAAATACGCTGGCTTTCATAAATAGATATGTCCACACGGAGTGTCGAGAATTCAGTCTTATAAATAAAAAGTCTTATAAATAAAAAAGTGTGGTAACATTTTCAAATTTGTCTGTTTTTCATTTCAATATATTACAATTTAACTCTTCTATCTTTGATGTTAAAGCTTCAATATAAAGCACCGAATTTAACAAAACCGGATTCAATCTCTCCTTGCACCATTTCAACAGAACATCGTACTTATTTCCACAACCTCTAAATTGAAACACTAAAGCAACAAGATAATTCAAATCAATCGAAATGTAAATAATACTAAATATATTCAAATCATACAAGAAGCATCCTTCTTTTCAACCTACGAATCCTCCTTTCGTTTATTCATTTATTTTTCTATCCAACCATCCGCACGATGAAGTCGGCAATTTCAATTATTCAGATGCAAACCTTAGAACAAACCAAACCACTTTCTTCGACATCCTTCTTTTGCGCTAGAGTAAAAGCTTACCCGACGTAGGGAGTGAACTTTGATAATTCTACAGTAGTATTATACAGGCAGCATAGTATCTCTAGGCTCAGCTCAATACTCGATTAAATACTCTGTAACGGAGAAACAACCATGAAAAGCTGCAGAAACCCAAATGATGAAAGTTTTTCCTTTTAAATCGCTGGCCGCGGTAACCGTGGTAACTTAGAATTTGTTAGATTTTAACATCGACTGCGAATCCTATTTAAAAATACGAAAGGTAAAGTTTGAATTGGTACAAGAGGAACGAAATGAGATGCGATCAAATCAAATTCAGAATTGGAATATTTCTTATTGTTAGAAAAGAGTGTTTGTAAGCTTGTCCAGAGTGAAATAAATGTAAGAATAATTATATTCATCAGAAATGGCCATGGGGAAATTGTTTTCTTTTTATTCTGTGTAGCCTTAACGATGTTTTCATTGGGAGAACTGGAATTGTTTGAAAGAGAATGACGTAAAAGAATGGTGAAACCATTGATATATTAAAAACTGTCTCGACACAATAGATGTTTATAGAGTCCGTTTGCACAAACATTAAACAAAAATAATGTAAGGGAGAATTACGGTAGAAATGTCGTAGAAGGCTGCAATGGGCTTCATAACATAATATAACGTTGATGTTAATTAATTGCTACGTTTAAGTTTTGAGTCAATTTGGACCCTCTTAAAATTATATTCCTATTCAATTCTTTTGAATCTCTGATGGTCTTCAAATTGAGGCAAGAGCCTGTAACGATTCAACAATATCGTTAGATGCACATCATCGCAAGGATTTGTCTCATGAATATAGAAAGCAAATAGGTTTGAGTCCGTTCCCTTACAGGTTTTTTGGGCGCCGGTGTAATACATTGTCGTGCGATTTCCAATGTTTGGTGTAAGTGGCCTCAGACAAGTATTCACAATATTGTAGGTTAAGTTGATATGGGGACCTGATTCGCGCATTTGAATACCACTATTTCATTTTATAGCCTACTAGCAAGCTATGAACTCTTCATTTATTTCAACGTTCATGTGGCCACTGTGAACTTTAGGAGCTTCTTATTACCAAATTTAGAGACCTCATCCATGTTACTAAAGATGAGTTCTCGGAGTATTTTTGACATACTTTTGGTGAGAGCTTGGCAAACGCATAAGATGTGCTCTAAGGTGTTTCTTTCTTATGCCTCTTTATTTGAGAAAGTAGGAGGCATCCCCTTATTTCCCCCACCCACAGTTTCCATGACTCTTCATGACGAATTCCACAACCTAATGGTCACAAATGATCACGGGATCGCATACTGGGTTTACTGGTTCCCCAGTGATGGGGCATTAAATGCAGGGGGATTCCAACAGCTGTAAGTACACCTAGAGCACTGCTACTAAATCCAACTTACACCTCCTTTGTGGAGCCGTAAGAGGGTGAGGGCGATGTTACGCTCTAGAAGGAGGATGCCGCAATGGGGCTGCTTGGTCCTAACTAACTCTCCGGAGGACGAGTCGCAGGTGCCACTCACTCAACTTGATAGCCCCAAGAACCGCCGAGCGAGTTTGGTGCTCGACGGAGTCTTCAATCTCGTATATTCCGAAAAAGAAACAGTTCACAAGAAGACGTGGAACGCTCACAAAACGACTAGCTCTTCCCGCGACCTGAAACTTCGTAAAAAAGAGCACCGAAAGGAAATTGAAAACCAAAGAAACCTTCTTCCTAGACCCGGCCTCTTCACAGTTGGCCAGCACTTCCTACAATACCTAAGCCAATTATATAAGGCGAGCGGAATCCGACATTTAAATTACCGCAAAACGTCTTAGATAAAAGAGAAATCAAACACAATCCGTTTGCTTCAACTTTGCAAATGATGATTCGATACATCACACTTTGTCTCAATTCCAAATCAAATTCACTTCACTTTAAATTATTTCCTTCTAACATTAAAAATCAAATTCAGTTCACTTTAAATTATTTCCTTCTAACATTAAAAATCAAATTCGCTTCACTTTAACCTATTTCCTTCTATCAATCAAATTTGCCTCATTTTAACTTGTTTCCTTGTACAAATCAGATTCGCATCACTTTAACTTGTTTTCTTCTACTTATACTAAGCCCTACTCGTTGGGGTTCTTTTGCAGTACATGTCGGAAAAAGACAAGAAATCACCAGGAGCTGATTATCTTCTGACATGATTTTACTTTACGCTGAACTTTTTGCTACCACCTCCGCTCGTTTCGCGAGAAAATCCCAGTATGATTCAAAGAGCCCAACGCGTGCCAAAATTTCCAACTAACATTTCGTCCGCCTAGCGGCTCCTTCTCCCGGGCCTTACAAAGTTCAAACCCCCGCATTGTTTCTCGTCCCACTCAGTTGTTTTGCATTTCCACTTAAAGGTAACTTCATTTTCCGGATGTTGCAACTGTTTTTCACCTTAACGACAATTTTGCCTACTCGATCATCTAACATATGTTGGGAAAATGTGGATTCTTCAAACGTTAGTAGGACAGTTGTGATCTGCCAAAACAAACATCGTGGCAGAACACACAATTGAACATCAAGCCTTGCGCAAAAGAAATTATTGGTTCGATTATGAACGCCAGGATGCGTTAGCTAAGAAGAATCAGGAGTACAAGCAATATTTAGTAGGAATTCCAGGACGAAGAGAGAGCATTATGAAAATCTCAGAAGACTAGCGAATAAGACCATTAAAATTACAAAATGAAAAGACTATGACGACCAATTGAGAAGCATCGACGTAAGTCTAGGTTATCAGCCGAAGACCACACTCTGCCGTGATAACATCGGCAACATCATCGCTGATGAAAACAGGATTAAGGAAATATGGGCATAGTACTTCAAGAACATCCTATATGCTCCATACACTTCCAGAACATCGGAGCCCATAAATATTCCCGAAGAGCTTTCATTAGCCCCACCAATTCCGGATGAAGTTTGTTCCATCATAAAATCCCAAAAAATTAATAAAGAGCTGGGCATCGATGAGATTCCAGTGGAGCTTATAAAATATCGTGGCAGCGGTATTCAGAAAGCCATCCACAAAATCATCCAGCACTTTTGGCAGCAAGAACATATGCTGAACGAGTGGAGCCAATCAGTTATATTCCCTATCCACAAAAAAGTGGCAAGCTACAGCGCGAAAACTATAGAGGCGTATCACTACTTTGCATGGCGTATAAAATACTATCAAAAAAACGGATCATACGCCAACAGTATTATCGGGGAGTATTAAGGTGGCGTTAGAACAGGAAGATCGACGATAGATCAATTGTTTCCAGTCAAGTAGGTACTTGAAAAATGCTGGGAGTTCAACAGAGGCGTACACCAAATATTCTTGACTTTGAGCAAGCATAAGACAGTATTGATCGTAACGTACTGTACCAAATAACGCTTTGGATTCTAATCCCAGTCGCTCACCAAAATGACAATGACGTCGACACCCTCCCAAGTCCGCACCAATAACCAACTCATCGATGGCTTTGACACAAAGATTGGATTAAAGCAAGGAGATGGGCTCTCCCCATCGCTATTCACTTTGGCTCTGGAATATGTCATAAGAAAGCTACCTGTCGATACAAGACGTACGTTAATACACAAGTCGAGCCAAGTAGTAGCCTATGTGGATGAGATCAAAATTTTGTCACGGCCGCTAATAACTGCCAAAATATCTTTTCCTGAAACTCGACACTAAAGCAAAACTGGTAGGGCTACAAATCAATGTGTATAAAACAAAGCTCATGGCGCAGTTGAAAAAAGATACCCCAAATACACAATGTATCACACTTGGCGAATACAATATCAACAATGTGGGTGGTTTTGTGTATATAGGTGAGAACTGCTAATGAAAGAGATGAAGTTCGCCAAAATATACGATTTCGAAAACCAGCTGCATACACAGGAAAACAAAGCTCCAAGCATACAAATTTGTGAAAAGACCAGTTTTATGCAATGGGTTTGAAACATGGCCCCTAACCCAAGCAGCCGCAGACATATTGAACGCCTTTGAGTGACGGGCCCTAAGGTGGGTAATTGGAACGAAACGAGACAGGAACCGATGGGGCAATCGGTACAACCATGAGCTATTTGAAATTTATGACGAGCCCGAAGTCTCAACGATTGTTGGACTGCGAATATCGCAATGAGCTGGCCATGTGAATTGTATGGGCAAACAGCGGATACCCAAAAGGTATTGATTGGGAGAACTGAAGGGCGGAGACTAGTAGGTAAGCAGCTGAAACGGTGGTCTGAATCGGTCGATGAAGCCAGTTTATCATTGCTCGGATTTCGAAATTGGAGGATGGGGTCAATGCACGGTGACAGTATTTGCAGGAAGTGAAGGCCCTAGAGGAGCTGTAGTACTACAAAGTAGGTGCATAAGTCACAAGTTACTAATATTCCCGTTTTGTATGTTGCAGAAGCCAGTATAAATTCCCTGTAGCATCATGCAGAGTGACTTGGAAGCATTCACAAGAATATGGCATTTGTTTCATTGTAAGTAATCCAGAAATTAGCTGCTGCTACCAGCTTTGGCTGAGGCCGTCAAGCTATTGTCCGGGACACTCAAAACAATGTGTATAAGCTTTGGTATATTTTTACCGTCTAGATCCTGTCTCTGTGAGCTCATCGGCCAGCTCTTGCCTGTCCTGAAATCGAGTGAATCTCCTTCTACCTGGTTTTTTACAGAGATTAGACAATAGGTTTTGGATGTGTCTTTAGTGTTGGCTGACCATTTAAGAAAGGAAATTGCATTCTCTTTGGTTCTAGGATTAATTGAACGTAAAAGTTCCATGGACTTTGTATTACAAATGAGAGTGTGAGATTGAAATTTACCATTAGTGTGGTTGAGTGCACAGATGCACCTATATCTGCTTCCATGTTCAAGCCATATGTATCGACGACAGAGAAGATAAGACGTAAGGCCTTCGAGGCAGCCCGCATCGAGCATTTTGAAATTTTTCGGAATTTCCTTGAATTTATAGAAAAGAAAAGGAAGTAAAGCGCCTGGAGAAGGTGCGCAGAGCGAGCGTAAGAAGGAGAACGAGTGGAATCCTAGGAGTGGTTAGAAAGGGTTAAATTAGAATTGGGATATTTGGAAAAAGTAATTATTATTCATTTTTGTTGTTAATCTTTTGTTTTTTTCAAATCAACCATTTTGTTTCCGTTTTTTAGTCGCTAGATAATAAGGGTGGTAGTTTCTTATATTTTTCCGTGACAGTACTCCAAGTTCTCTCTTAGAATCTGGATTTTGGGGTAAAATAGCGAATATGGGGGGCTTTCCGCCGTGAAACCAATCTTCATGTGGAAAGGCAAAAACATTACTGTGTTTCCGTGAAAAGTTTAGGAGGAATGTAAAAGAAAAGTTCATTTAGGATTTGGCTAGTTGCGAGATGCAACGCGAATTCCGGAGGTTTCCAGTGATACGGGAATGAACGAGGGAAGGAGTTCAACGGACAGTGGTGACGATGAAGAGGCCAATAGTCTCTAACTTATGAGCCTAATTCAAAGGTGTCTAAGACACGAAGTGAGAAGGGGTACCGTACTCTAGTTTTTCCAAAGGCGGAAAGAAGTAGCCTGCACCGCAGTCTACACGGCAACCTAAACATCAGCTAATGCAGTAACCACAGCAGTCGCAGAATGGCCAAAATACGGTTTTGAGCACTGACTGGTTACAATTTTTCGGTTGGGACTTGTTCACACTCATTCGAAAAATTAACTCTTTAATCAATCCATCAAAAAACTCACTAATCTTACTTAGAAAAAAGTTGCGTATCTAGGATTTGCTTTCAAAGTATGCTATCGTGATGAGTTCCATTAAACTCTTCATCCTCAACACATGTTCACTACTACCACGCTATGAACGGAATTCTATTCACGAATACTTGAACGCCCATTGACTGGACTATATCTATCGTAGATAAAAATAGGAGAAAGACACAGATTGCATCTGGGAAAATACGAATCAACAGGCGCGATGATCCAGAGGGAATTCTTGGAGTCGCTATGGCTCACAAAGATCACCTGAAAATTCAAAGGCATTGCCTTCCAAGTCTGAACTGTATTGAAGCAGATATAATAAGCTCCATGCTGGGAGGGTGCACCTTTTCGTTTGGGGGGATCTATGTTTGACATGGATATCCGGGGAGGGAACTCATTGACGACTTGAAAGCAGTGCTTACTAGGTACAAAGAATTCGGTTTTTATTCTATGGAAGATGATTTCAATGTGAACCATTCCTCGTGGGTAAATATTGTACAGCTATATCTAACTGAGTTCAATCAACTTTGGATCTCATATTGATTGCCCCGCAAGAGCCTATCTTCTGCCGAAGCTTGTCCACTATTGACTTTTTAATCATGTCTGCCAGTCTGGTGAATCTCTTCCACAGTTGCAGGAATTTCTAGTGTAGAGTCCTTGATGCCGAGTCCGGCCATAATTTGGTCGACCTGACCTGAAAAGTGAAAAAGGGTGTGAAAATCGTGTTTGAGCAGGTTCTCTGATTCAAATCGCTGGATCGAAATTCCATAAAATCAGCAGGGGCTGATGGAATCTCCAATTATATGCTTAAAAAGCTTCCCCATGTTTTCTTTGTTCTTCTCGCGATCATTCTGAATAATTGTATCAACATTGCTACTTCCCTCAGCAATGGAAATGCGCAAAAGTATTTGCAATGCCCAGGAAGTCGGGCAGTATTGGCGTAGTCGATACTCGTCCGATTTCACTTCTTTCGAATATTGGTAAGCTGCTTGAAAGGGTATTACATGAAGGCATCATTCAATTCTCTGCGGGGGCAAGAATTGTGCCGGAAAGACCATTTGGCTTCAAAACAGGCCACTCCCATGGTAGATGCTATGGCCGTGTTCCATGCCAATATAATGAGAAGTTGGCGTAACAATAACCTTGTTGTAGCTTGTCTGATCGATGTGGAGGACGACTTTGACTCCGTATGGATCAATGGGCTTCAATATATTTGCCTCTGATGTCCTGAGCGTAAAAGATGAATATAAGCCCAGAATCCAGGTAAAACTCTTCGCTGACGACTTGTTAGTGTTGTTATTTGAGCTTACTCTTGATACATACTAACGGAAATGGGGAATCAACACACATACGTTGTAAAGTAAAGTAAATGATTATTGAACCCTGAAAAAAGCAATAAGACACAACCTGTATGAATATTGTTAGGCTTAGTTATTTTTAAATTGTATATATTTAAAAGTTAGAAAAATCGTCCAGTATAGATTTTGAATCCAGAGATTTTTCTTATTATTCCGTCTCATCATGTTAAATTGTAATATGCGCTTACTTCTACTGATCGAAAAGGTTTATATAGTGGATTTCACATATCTGTTAACAGTAATGATAGCAAGATATTTAAAGAGTCTGAGGGTGAGCTGCTAAGTATGCTTGTCACTCGCAGCTAAGCCTGTCCTTGCATCTTTTGCAATTTCTACCGGTACGTCACCTTATTCAATTTTACTGTTAACACTAAATTCTAAAGAGAAGTACAGGTCTTACAACTGCCGTATGGATTCAGAAGCATATCTCCAGACACAACTGCCCAACGAACAATTTCTTGCAAGAGTAGAAAAAAATAAGTTGGAGCAGCAGGAGAGTGCTCCCGCTAGAAGAGTTTTGTAAAACAATTAGTAAATCAAACGTTTCTAAAAATTTTTATCAAAATTCCTACATATTTGTAATATCTAGGTCCGTTGCAAGTGTGTATCTGTTGTTGTAGATGTTAAATATGCAATCGGCTGTAATTTAGCTGTTTATTGTTCGATTATTGTGAAATTTTCAGGACACATATAACTGCTATCAAAAAACTTAAATTGTAGCTTTTGAGAAATTTAAGGGTCCTATTTTGATTTTATAGGTAAAATTAAAATGTTCTATTAGTAACAAAGTTGGTCGAATTTCGACTTCTGAGATGTTTGTTGCCCTTGTGCTCCTAAAGGCTTACCTCTATGAGTTTTTCAGATTTTTCTGTCCAGAGATGTCCAATCGTTAGGGAGGGGCACCCATATATTGTACATTTCCCCTCCTCCTGTACCCCTCAAAGGAAAACTTGACATTTGAAAAGTTCTTATTAAGGCCTTTCATTTGATACCCATATTGCCTACATGCGATGCAATTTTTTTCAGGGGCCACTCCTCTACATGGGGAGGCCCCCTTACACTTGATAAACTTTTTTGTGGTGGAACTTTGAAGAAGGCTTCACTTTACTACTCAAAAAACCTTATGTTTCTTGCTTATGTAGTTTGCTAGAAAAATTGATAGATAGTTAGAAGAGTCATTTTTTCGGCAAATGATACTAATGTGTCCAAAAAATAAGGTAACATTTGAATTTAGACTGCGTGCGTCGAAGGATTTGGAGAATTATTTTTTTTAGGTTGGAAGTACTATCAGTGACATCTATGTCAAATTGACATATCAAAATAATCATTAGGGTTTGAGATACGCGTCGTTGTGTGAGCTGCTAAAAGTGAGTTTTTCGTTTTTTGCGATGTCGAAATTTGTTGAGCAAAGAATTTGCATTGAATTTTGTTTGCGGGATCAATTTTTTGCTGCGGATACATTGAAGATGGCGCAGAAAGCCTTTGGTGATGAGGCTATATCTAAAAAAAATGTTTACAAATGGTATCGTGAGTTCCAAGCCGGCCGTCAACGTGTCGAAGACGAAGAGCGTCCTGGGCGACCATCAACCTCTTCTCTGAATTTCTATGGATTTCTTCCACCGGGCCAAACAGTCAACAAGGAATATTATTTGCGAATTATGCGTCGTTTACGTAACGCTATCCGCCTGAAAAGGCCGGAATTGTGGAAAGGCAAATCTTGATTTTTACACCACGATAATGCACCATCCCATACTGCACTCGTAATTCGTGAGCATTTCGCCAAAAAACTCAACCCATATCGTTCCGCAACCACCGTATTCACCTGATCTGGCGCCGTGCGACCGTTTTGATACGATAGAGGAGATTCAAGCCGAAGCCAAGACGGAACTGAAAGCCATCCCGGAAACGAGGAGTATCTCAAACACTAATGACTATTTTGACGTGTAAATTTGACATAGATGTCACTGACAGTACTACCAACCTAAAAAAAAATAATTCTCCAAATCCTTCAACACGCGCAGTTTAAATTCGAATGTCACCATATTTTTTGGTCTTTCTTTTATTAGGTCCCATTTAAGGGATAAGAAATTCAATTAATGGTACAGAACGTTTACCATTAAAACTACAGAATTTTCAAATTTCACCCCGATTTTTTAATATAACTGATCGACGTGTGTAAGGATTTTATATATATTTCAAGTGAAGTACAATATATAGAACTAAAACGTTAAAATTCTTTCAAGGACTCTGTAGATATTAACAGCACAATATGAAAGCTTGATGTTGAGAAATTGAGTTTTAATGATCTTTCGTACGAAAAATGCCGGTTATTTTGTGCTCTTAAAGGATTTGATAGAGATACCGAATCTTTTGGGTGACAGATGATAAAAATGATCAGTATCCTTATTTTCTGCATAAAAGGTACACTTTAATCAATCGTTTCTACCGGAATTTGCCAATAAATTATTTCTAAAAGCAGCATAAATACAATTCAACATGATTGAGAGCAATTTCATTGGGGAAAATTTCCGGATGCTTTTCTCTTCCGCATTCATTCTTCGCCTACTGATGAACTTATTAAAAGATCCTTCATACATCCTTAGACGTAAACGTTACAGATAGGATTTATAAAATCCCCCGAAGAAATACTAAGGATTGAGTGATGACAAATTATAGAGTTAATCTTCATTTGAAAATCGATTCGTTACTTTCTAGTTAATATAATACATTATATGCCCAGAAATCTAAAATTGGTGATGGTGACCTAAAAAGACGATACTTTTCCTTCTATAACTGATCATAACTTTAAAGATGAACATGAAAATGCATAGTAGAGTTTTCATTTACCTATTGGACATCATTTTCATGAAGATTTCATGAAATTGATGTGCCATATTAACTGAAAACGGAGGCGATGGGTGATATGGTTATAAAGGATCTTTTTACGTAAATATCTTGTGATTGATTGCGGAGTTCACTGGCTGTAACTTAGCTCTGTTTACAGTTCGATTATTGTGAAATTTCTAGGACACATGCAATTGCTATCATGAAACTTAAATTTAAGAGTCCCATTTCGATTTCATAGGCAAAAACGTTAAATTTATCATATGTACTATTATTGACAAAGTGGATCGAATTTTGACTTCTGAGGTATTTGCCCTTGTGCTCCTAAAGGCTTACCTCTGTGCTTTTTTTTTCAGATTTTTCGGATCAGGGGGGGGGGCAACATTTTCGCACATTGTCATTTTAAGAGCTGTTTTGACAAATTTTCATTAATACCTTTCAATTGATACCCATATTGCCTACATTTGCTGAATTTTATTTCAGGGCCACGCCCCTGTATGGAACACTTTATCATTTTTTTTTGTGGTGAAACTTTGGAAAGGGCGCCACTTTACACCTACTGACAAAATCGTATGTTTCTAGCTTATGTAGTTTTTCGAGAAAAATTGATGTGACACGGGGACGAATGAACAGACAGGACGGGATTTTTGTAGGGTTTTGAAAAATTATTTTATAAAACCCTAAAAAAAGAAAACCGACTTCAAAATGCCCTAAAAAAGATGAAATAAATTTTATGGAAGCGTTGTCGAATCAATTTCCCCCATTGTACGTGGACATCAATACCTGCTTTTGCTTTATACATTGGTGATTTACCACCATTGGTATGACTAGCAAGGCCAAACGTTATAATAATGTGTCAAACGGTTCCAGGCTGGGTTCTCAGGTTGACAGGGGAGGTGTTTAGTGGGTAGTCCAGTCACGCATGGGAGTCCCACACTCTGTGCATAAATAGCATTCACCTCCCTACCACAAAAAAAAAAAAACAAAAAAAAGGCCAAACGATATTAGAGTCCTTTCGTGTATTCGGAAGTTTTTACTCAACATCTTTTTATTGTGTAGTGAAATTAGGTATATAAATGTCCGCAAAGGACTGCAGCAATAGTCTGCTGCCTCAGCGGAAGAGGATGTTGGGATCCGCTGAGATTGGCCTTGCTTGGGGACGCGTGAATGCGCTGGCAGGCTAGTGTTGTGGTGTCATAGGGCGGGTTTTTTCCCCCCAGCACAAAGACCCACTGCAAAAGAATTTCGCATCCACGATACCGCAACGCTAGCCTGCCAGCGCATTCACGCGTCCCCAGACAAAGGTGGATCCGGAGGTGGTGGATCAGACAATTGCTCTAACTGCTGCCGCATTTGCTCCATGCTGGTAGCCATTGCCTGCATGGCGTGTAGTAGTTGTGACATTTTGGTATTGGATCTGAAAAAACTAAGTTTGAATAAAAAAGTGGCATTTAGTGATGAACCTTAAAATGAACTTCACAAACAAAAAACAAAAAAAAATATAAAAGTAAATAAATAGATTTAAATAAATATTGTGGATTTAAAAGGAAGAAAATAAATTTTTATTAGAAATGTAAAAAAGGTATAATTGATTAATATTAAAATTAGTATTTAGCATGGATCGATAATTTTCAAATAAAAAACAATAAGCAATATCAAAACCTAACTCGGTCCTTACATTTCATCGGTCCCTTTCAAAAGTAAGGTTACCAATGGTACGCTCTTCCTCTGTGTTACAGGTACTACTCTCTTGAGGCACCATAAGAATCAGGGTTCAGAAGTGCTCTCTCGTTCGCAAGTTTACACAAGGTACAATTTGCCAGCCCAGGGTTGATTCTAACCCGCAAGCAGCGCGTGTCTTATCATGGATAGTCACAGACTAGCTAAGCAGCCAATCACACTTAGGCACCGCTTGGTTTTGGGTGCAGATCAAAATTCGCCGCAAATGTGATATTGGGATAACAACTTCCGAATACAGCAATGTATAAATCAAAAGTGGGTTCAAACGATATTGATGTCTAAGGACAACTCACGTTCGGAAGTTATTATTTGCTGGGGCACGATTAGTGCAATATCCTTTGAGGTTACCTTCCCCCATAAAAATCTGGACACCTGTAGGGTCACCTAGATACGATGGACTGTCTCGTTCTTATGACTGTTGATACAGCGGGGATTTTCGGGCCCTACGTTGGGCACCATTTTGTAGTGCAATCAGGTGTATAAATGTCTATAAAGGAATGCAGTGATGATCTGCTGCTTCAGCGGAAGAGGATATTGGGATTCGCTGAGATCGGCCTTGTTTTGAGACGCGTGAATGCGCTGGCAGGCTAGCGTTGCGGTGTTATTTCACTACACATTTCAACATAAAAACTTCCAACACATGCACGATCACAAAAGAAACTGATATGGCACCGCTTCCATAAAATTTATTTCATCGTTTTTAAGGGCATTTTGAAGTCGGTTTTCTTTTTTCTTCTCAACGTTTTTTTACTCATTACGAGGCTCGCCTGAGTTATTTTAGGGGTGTGTTTGCTTTACAGCTTTTTTCTTTAAGAGGGATCGCTCTTCGGCTCGCTTTCTCCTACGTGCTTTCATTGTAAGCTGTTTTTTATATTTCGCCAGCTGGTGTTATGCTTGTATCCCGACTAACACTATTGGGTAAGCAAGACTCAAGGCAGCCTCAAATATTTTCCAACGACAGTGTCAATGTTTGAAAGATGGATTTAAATGCAACTCGAAATCCTCCTGGTGGTTCTCGGGAAGATATGACGTGGATACCCCCATAATCCATGTCACTTCCGCTGCCTAATTGGATAGGTTTCTAATCTTGGATTAGTTGCCGCTTTGGAAGTTTACTATAAATCAGTGTTGCTACTCTTGTCATCTAATATTCCTCTCGTTTTCGATTAGAATTTTGGCAGAGTTGCACCTTTCCTGGCAGCACCCACAACCAGAGTTATGGAGCCGATTGAGATTAGCATAATTAGAAATTTGTCTGTTTTATTTTTGATCCCTAGATAAACATTCTATTGTCTATTTGATTGATCCAAAAAATCGTTCTCGGAAAAAGGCCGCAAATACTTTATTCTAACAACTTGGAAAACACTGAACGAGTTCTTTTAAAATTATGATTGGGATAGAAATGTTTAATTTCATTCTGTGTAAAGCCACGTTCTTTCTACGGTTCGAATAGTGAAAGAGAAAAAGCCAATTAATTCAATCTACCACAAAATAAAATCACCTGTTCTAGAAGAGGCGTATGTTCAGGTCTGTTAAAGGTTGGATTAAAAGGTTTGAGAGAATTTTATGAAAGCGAGCTATCGTCGCGATGGCTGTCCCCCCCAGTCTGAACACCTAAGGCGTTAATGTTTTCAGTTTAAGGCACAACAACTACCTTACCTTTCACCTACTTCCATTAGAATGCTGGTTAAAAAGTATTATGACTATGCCACTCGATATGGAATCACATTTACTAGAAGGTGGACTGTGCAGAAGCTTTTGGGATTTCTTGTATACAATTCAGTTAATTTGAATAAATAGAAAATATTTGAATGATATTAAGTTCTACTCATTTTTCATGCTTTTTGGCATAACTAAACTAAGCCAGTCCGCTACAACCGTTTCAACACAGAAGTATGGATATGCAGAGGTCAATTCTTCAGATTCAAAATATCCCAAAGAGTCTAAATGAATGATCCCGCAGCTTAGAGTACCTTTCCTGGTTTTCCCTTGGGTCATATAAATTCCAAGCCAATTTATTCCCCAACAAAACCTGCAACAACCCTTAGGCCACAAGCACTTTTTCGACGACTCTAACTGATTGATGATGATGAGTATGATACTGCTGATGACCATGCTAGTACTGATGGGCAATGCAATCCGGTGCAACCAGTGCAATCTTCAGCAACCGCCGCCGCTCGCGTGGTCATCTTCCTCGTCAACATCACCATGCGATGCTGCAAGTTGTTTTCCGATCCGTGATCAACAGCAGCTTACTCTTCTTTTATTATTCGTTGAATGCGATCCGCATGGAACAGGTTCTTCCATTTTCTTCACCGGTACCGGTATTTTGTATCTGATGCCCATGCACATAATAAGCTTCATCGACGTTACAAGTTGTAGGCTTTTCTTCAGCATTGATTTTTGTCTTCGATTCCGATAACACCACCTTTACTAGTTTACCACCCAGTGCCATCCGTGTCTCCTACATCTTGCAGTCTACCGACGTCTATGGGCCATTATTGCCCCGTTCAACAGACGACCTTACCGCCGGAGATGTACTTGCGTTTCAAGGAAAGACACACCTCGACTGGTCGCAAGTTCTTTGACTTTTCCTGTTACTGGAATCCAATCAAAACGACAACGAATCGATTCGGATCGCATTTTGTTGTGTTTGCTGCGTACCGGGAAGATGCATGCATGCGTTCACACATCTTCTCTTGCTCAAATGGAATCCGAGTTGCAGTTGCATCCATCGAAGCAGGTCGCCTGATCTTAGGTTGCCGGTGTAAGATGGAATATGAGAAGATGCAAGAGCTCCGTTGGGTGGTTGAGCAAGAATGGAACGTGTTCTTGTTGGACTAACTGGATAGGATGGTTGGAAGCAGATCCACGCGATAGGTGCAAGTTTCCTTGTTTATTTTTAACAGATGTCTGATTGTGTTAGATGTGTTGCTATGATGCTTATTGGTAGCGACTGAGGAGATGTCAGATAATTTGTTGCTAACTTTGTTTGAAGGTAAAGTGTTTTTTGCCTTGGAACTGGTTAGTAGAAAATTGATCTTGATCGGTATGGCGCATATACTTACCTACAAATAAGCCCAAAATTCCAGGAAGTTGGTGACGAGAAATTTTAATAGCATTGTTACTTATGCTTAGTTGATAATTTTGTTCCATTTTATTTTGTACATATTAAATAGAGCCACCACGAAGCGACTCAATCAAAACTTTATTTTCGGGACGAGAAATACATACATATGTTGACAATATCTTTTCAATTAACATCATAAAAATAAATAAACCTATTTATATTGCGGGTACATTTACATTTTGTCCGCATGAAGATTTACTTCCTCTTGCGGAAGTAAAGTCAAATGCTATTGAATTTCATTGACTAAGCCACATAAGGTATTAATGTTTGACTTTCGTGGCGTTTTTTTTCATCTCTGAAATCAATTTGAATTTAATTCAGTTGTACTTAGCATTGGTTATACTTTCACATTTTATTATTTGCATGCACACATCATATGTTATTTATGCTAATTATGATTTGATTAATTGATGCATAAATGATAAGATTGATTGAATTTCATGTTGCCCAGAATGCTTTTTTTTTTTATCTAAATTACCAAACTCGTATATGTTAATAGCTGACCTTGATTTTGATATGCAAAATATTATTTTATCAACGATAATTTGAATTTAAAAGCAAAACCGTATTGATTGGTAGTGATTAAATGTTACATTCAATTAAGCATTTTAAAATGATTGGTGAAAATAAATAAATCTGACATTAAACGCGAAATGGTATGGAAATATGCTTTTGTTTGAACTTAAACTAAATTTGGTTTCATTTCATTTTGCATAAAAAAATGTTTTCAATGTATGACCATATACAGTTATTGAAGTCAACTTTATCTCGCTGTATTGAACTTTGCTTCAGTGCATGTTGACCAATATGTAGCAGCAGCTGAATAAGTGCTTGATGTCTGATTAGGTATTTAAGGTTTCCTGCAGAATATGTTATTGGGAACGTTGCAAGTTTCTTTGTAAATCTGAAATACGCGTTTCGTCGTTTCGTAAAAGTGGAATAACCATGCGATTGATTGAGTAGCCGTGTAGAAAAAATGATAGTCCGAGCACCTTAGGGTGACTTGACAAACTAACTTATGCAACTATTTCACAATAACAATAAGCAGTAGTCTTCAATCCTCGAATTGTAGTCTTTCTGAGAACCACCTAAGCATGGTATACTTCCTTCTAGTTTTGTGCTAGATTAAAAAGCACCCTTGGAAGAAACAATATTGCATTGAGTATTTTCCTCTCATATCGGCTCCCGCCCTAGGCAGGAGCCAGAATACGGTATGCTTCAATATTGAAGCCGGCTACTCTCCTCTGCTTTCCAGTAGAGCAAGCCAACCTTCCTCTGTTTTTAACACCGGAACAGGATCTTTTGCCACTTCTCTTCTGTTCTTCGATAACATCAGTGGAGCAGGAGTTCTGACCAAATCTCTACTATATGCCAGAGGTGTAGATCTTTCCTCTCCTCTCTCCATAATCGGCAAACGCATCTCGGAATTACAACCTGGTTTTTGTCAGGTGAGCTTTGCAGCATCTTCTAAGTATGTAGACAGACGGTGCGATTTAAAGAAGAGTTTCTGGCTACTTCACCTCTATTTTTCTGGAAGTAATCCATTAAATAAATTCTCCATCGAGGTTCCATGCTCTACCACAAAAGAGACATATTTATCATGTTAAAAATTCGTACTTTATTCGGTTCAAATATACATTGTTGTTAAGTAGGCCTCTAACCTTAAACTTCTGATAAATTGTAATATCTTACAAAAGTCAAATATATCCATCGTAGATAACTTAGTTAGGGAGAGAAGAAATAAGAGCCATGAAACTTGCAAGCAAGCTTAAGGATTGTTTGCTCTTTCTCTTCGTATCTGTAACTCTGGCAGAAGTCATTGAAGGGGAGGTCTATACACTTCACATGGCTGCCAATCTAGAATATCAGGACTGCTATCGCGATGCGTAGGAGTTCCCTTTGTAATTTTAGCAAGTTCTTAGAGCGCCCGATATCAAATACTTTTCTCTAGTTGCCTGAAAGGATGATTCCTCTCTTCTATCCAACATCTTTTAGCATCTGCAAAGGCTATCGGAATAATAATTGGTAATTTGCAGGACACCACCTGACCTCAAATGTCCCGACAGTCCTTTAGAGACGTATGGCATTTGGCGACAACTCTTGAAGGGGTGTAAGACCCAGCAAGGGACTGTGTAGCCATTTGGCTGTCGGTGAAAATACTAATATGTACCCCGTATATCTAATAACGTAAGAACCAATCGACCACTTCATGGATCAATAACAATTCCGCTTGAAAAACGCTACAGTAGTCTGGCAAGCGAAGTGGTGGCTTCAAATTCAGGTCAGCAAGGTACGAGTATATACCGCTTCCTGCTTCGTGATTAAGTTTTGACGCATCGCTGTAAATATCCATTGAACCTGCTAGTGACTTTAGTCCGGTAGTCCATTATTTCATTCAATTCTTGATTCGAAGATGGATGAGCGCTTGTACAACTGATATTTCTGGGAGGTGGCAGTCTCCAAGCTATAACTGAGTTCTGTCATGGCCTAACTCTCCCTTCAATTCAGTCTTGCAAAGTAAGTACTTTTACAACGTCTAATAGGCCAGCTCATACGTTCTTCCATCCTAAAATTGGTAAATCCAACTTTCTTAGAAAGAATATGATGTTTAGAGAAAGAAATCTCGCCGTTGCGTCCTTTCCGTTAAGAAAACTCGATTCACATGTTTGAGGAAGGTAACAAGCTGTAGCGGACATTAGAAGTTGTGAAACCACTTGCTTTGCAGCTTTCCTCTCATGTGAGGGATTGATTTTTACCTGGCCTCTCGTACGCTTCTTTTTTGTATGCATCATAGTAAATATACTACCACTTGGTGTTTTACTCTCACCCTAAATCCAAAGCGCTCTTTCCTTGACTAACATCTAGTTAGTTCAACATAGAAGATGCTTAAAGAGTTAGATGATATCTCCAGATCCACCTAGACGTTCGCTGGGAGATATATTTCAGAAGTTCTCTCAAACCCTTCTGCCACCTTAGCGCGAAGTTTTTCAGTCACCACTGAGCTGTCACCTCAGGTAACAAATTTTTCATTATTCTTTATAAACTTTTTTCCTACGATCCACATAATCCTTGTATTTCCTAGTGGAACCTAGCCAGAGTTTCTCTGACTAGCGAAAAACCGTATGTATGTTATATCTTTAGTTGAGGCATTTGCTCACTTACATATAGATTATACACTATTGCAGCCCTGACACATACATGATTTCAATCGCCGAATTGTTAAAAGTTTATTCCATGTTTTGGAACATAGCTAGAGTATATTTCGTTCAGCAGAGAAATTTCAAGGGGTTTGCAAAACTAATTTTACAAAGCCATGCTAGTTTTGCATCCTGTTTCTCCGTCTGTCCGTCCTCATAGCACATTTCCTCAGAAACTATAGAAGCTACGAGGGCAATTATCAAGCTTTATAGGATGGTGACAAAACGTGATCGCTCAAAAGCTCAGACTTCATAAAAAATTTTGCTGTTTTTGACTAGAGTCCATTTATATAATGAAGTGGCTCTTAAAATGAAAGGTATTGACAAAAACTTTAGAACCTCAAGTCAGTTTATACATCAGCAAGGGCTAGTGAAGGCAAAAAATATGAAAAATTTGTTAATTCTCTTCGTGATTGGACAATAAATGGACCCTAAATGGGTACGAACACAATGGTAGCAGCATGCTCTTGTCTATCTTACTTCTTTAATTGTACTTTATTCAACAATTGTTGGATCTTCTTTTGATCTGTCTTACAGTTTTTCTATCTTTCGCGCTTCTCTTATGATGGATTACTATTTTGCCAAAACGTGACTATAGAAAATCCTGGCCAGTCTTTGCTGCCTTGTGAATAAAATCACACTTCAGATTATCAATGGAGTGTAAGTTCACATTTTGTCCATTTGCATTTACGTTGACATAGTGTTTTTTGCTTTAAGGGTAGTTGATGTATTGCTTCGTTGACGATTTCCATGTTAGATCTATTATTTTCTAATATTCCGACTATTGCCTGATGTTGAGCCATCCTTTCCCCACTTGTTCGTGTCAGTTTCCTATTTAAGATATTTGTTAACATTTTTTTACAAAGACCTAGTTTCGTGTCCTGTCTGTCCGTGCGTCAAAACAAGTTTCCTCAGAAACTAAAGAAGGTAGAAATATCAAGAGAAAAAACAACATAACTGACACTAAAAAGAGAAAATAACTGACACTGAAGAAGGGAGCAACTTACTCCCGAAATATTATATGTTAAGAGGAAAAAAAAGCGTTTCGATGGAAATAAAACAAATTAAGGATAAATGACAGTTCTTGATTAGAACTTTTAGAACCTGAATTAAAAAAAATATTTTATGCATCAGGGGGTCCAGGGGAGGCAAAAAGTCTTAAAATTGTGTATCCCCCTTACGATGGGACACCTTTTAGCCGGAAAATCTGAAAAAAATCACGAAGGCGGGTCCTCATGGCAACAAATTGAAATTCACTCAACTTTGCTGTGAATGGTATGATTTGTAGATTTTGCATTTTGGCCCATAAAATCAAAAGGGTACCCTTGAATTATGGATCGATTATATGGATCGATATAAGATCCTTACGCTCACAAAATTTTATGGAAATTGGATCGTAATCAAGTGAGTTATAGCCATTTCAACTGCAAGTAATTACAACAACAATAACACATGTTGATGGTTGATACGTCTATCAAATTGACTTAGGCACTTTTATTTTCTTCAGATTTTCATGAAAATTTGAGAAAAAGTGGCTAATTTGGATATGTTCCATTGATTGAGCATTCGGAAAAATTATTTAACCTGGAACAAAATGGCGGCTGCAATGTGCTTATGTAAAGAAACTGTATCTTTTGCATAAATTTGAACGATTTCTTATTCAAATATTGGATGAACAATTCAAGTCATCGATTCACGCTATTAGAAAACTTGTTACGAACCCCAGGATGGTTACACTCTCCTGCTTATTGACTATTACTGTTTGAATTGCAATTGCGTAGTTCGGCTGTTCTGTGCATGAAAGTATTCACTCCGTAATTCGTCGTCATTTACCAGCAGTTTCTGTAGCTAAGGTTCATCAATCCTATTGCAGAACTTCGGATTCCTACTTGAATAACCTACTTTAACTTGCAATTTAGCCCTAAGATATGCGATCATTTCATTACACCAGGCTCGAGTTCCTTCGATGTCAACCCTGTCTTATTGCCTAGAACTACGGTAATATCCTTCGATTTTCTCTTGCAGTACCAGAACTAGTGGTAAAATCATGGGCATTATCAGTATATTTATGCCTCCTTTTTTGACTGCGCTGAATCAAGGATGTCTCAATATTAAGTCTATCTAACACGACATTATCTTGGCCGTCCTTTGTCCATTTGCCAAAACATTTGAGCTTTTAATATGATGACATGCTCCGACTAATCTACAAGAAAGGCAACGAGGTTTAGAGGTACATATCTCTCAAATGAAATTGGAGAGCTCTCTTTGGATATTATGACTGGAAAGATGTTAAGATCAGTTTTTTTTTTTTTTTTTTTTTTTGTGGTAGGGAGGTGAAGGCATTTATGCCCGCCGAGTCTGGCAGTGTGGGACTCCCATGGAGGATACCTTTGGACTACCCACTAAACACCTCCCCTGTCAATCTGAGAACCTAGCCTGGAACCGTTTGACACATTACTTCGGGCCAGGTCTCGTTTTGTTACGCCGTGGGGCGCCTTCAAGCTGGGGAGTCCCTTTCCTAGCAGGAGGGGAGGGGGGAAGAGGAATTGCCAGAAGAGCGATCCCCCAGCCCCAGCGCCTCCGGCTGCTGTGAGTCCCTTTTATATTTTAGGACTGCCCGAGCATAATGTGCCACCTGGTTCCATTTGTCAACCGATTCGAGCATCACCGCAACTATATTATCCGGGGTGAGCTCTCCCGTCTCCCTGTAGAGTTCCCTTCGCAGCCTGGCCCATTTCGTACACGCAAAAAATGTGTGACAGGCATTGTCCTCCTCTCCTGGGCAAAACCGACAATCGGGAGACCGTGACTTGCCGATCTTGTGCAGGTAAGACTGAAAACACCCGTGCCCGCTCAAAAGCTGGGTCAGATAGAAGTCAGTCTCACCATGCTTTCGATTTAGCCACGGTCTCACATCCGGGATGAGGCGCGCAGTCCACCTTCCCTTCGTGCAATTCCTCCAAGACTGCTGCCAATCGTTGAGCGAGCGTTGTCTCTCCTCGCGGACAACCATCTCCCTCGCATCCTCGTTTCGGCGCAGGTAAATAGCGCGGCGCTCTCTAGCAAGGAGGGCGACAGGTATCACGCCTGCAATCACTCTCACCGCCGAGTCGGAGACTGTTGGATACGAAGATGCAATTCTCAGTGCTCCTCTTCTCTGTACCTGTGCCAATCGTTTTCGGTATACCTCCTTGCTGAGAGCGTCGCCCCATACCTCTGCTCCGTACAGTAGCACTGACCCCACAGCACTCATCAAGAGGCGTCTTCTTGATGGGCTGGGTCCCCCTACGTTGGCCATAAGTCGACTCAGGGCCGATATTCCCGAAGCAGCCTTCTCAGCCGTTGCCCTGATTTGCTCAGAGAAACTCATCTTCGAGTCGATCAGTAGCCCCAGGTACTTCACCGCTGGCTTCGATTCGATCTGTATATCTCCAATACTGATCATCCTTACTCTAGGGATTCTCTTTTTTGTCAAGATGACCACTTCGGTTTTCTCCAGTGCTAGACTGAGCCCGCGAGTAGTCATCCAGTCCCTCACTCGGCGCATTAGCATACCTAGCCTAAGTTGCGCTTGTTCAACGGTGCGTCCGGCGACCAGAGCCGCAACATCATCCGCATAGCCGACCAAGCGCGACTCATCTGGCATCTCAAGTCTCAGTAGCCCGTCGTAAGACACGTTCCACAGGTCCGGACCAAGGATAGATCCCTGGGCAACACCCGATGTAACCGCCATCCTTCGTTGGCCCTGTGTCGTGTTGTAGAGCAGGCTTCGGTCCTTTAGGTAGTTCCTCAAAAGCCGCATTAGATATTCTGGAACTTGAAAAGAGTTTTCCAGCGTATCCAGAATATCCACCCATCTAGCGGAGTTGAAGGCATTCCTGACGTCGAGTGTCACCAACAGGACGATCCGTCGCTTGGTGCGACTATATGCCTCTGCCTTTTGGACCGCGTTCACCACCTCTGCAATCGCATCAATGGTAGAACGTCCTGCTCTAAAGCCGTACTGCCGAGGAGATAGGTCCCCAGCAGCACGAATCGCGTCAGTGAGTCTTCCCTTGATGAGTTTCTCTAGCACTTTCCCAGCCGTGTCTAGCATGCATAACGGGCGGTATGCAGACGGCGATTCGGGATTTCCCTTCCCCTTGCTGACCAGCACGAGCCTCGCCACCTTCCATCGTACCGGGAAAACCCCGTCCCGTAGGCAAGCGTTGAATGTGCTGAGCAGCAAGTCAGGACAATGGTGATAGACGAGCCGCAAAACCTCAGCTGGTACACCATCTGGACCTGGAGCCTTCCTTGCCTTCAGGGAGAGGACTGCCTCCTCTAGTTCCAGCTGTGTGAAGAGTGGGCACTCGACTGCTGTTTCACCATGGACAGCGTCAACACGGACGGGATGTGCGGGGAAGAGTCCCCGCACTATCGCGTCCATCTTTTCCGCGTCATGTATACAAGGCTTCCGTAGGGCACCAAGTTTCCCCATGACCAGCTTGTAACCTAGGCCCCACGGATCCCTATTTACATCGTCCACGAGGTCTTGCCAGCATCGGGCCTTGCTCTTGTTAATAAGCCTGCGAAGATATTTCCTGCCGGACCTGTATGCTGCTAGCCTAGTGTCTGCCTCCTCCCGTGTTCGCGCCCGCTGGGCCTCTCGCCGAAGTTTGTGACACTCGCTTCTTTGTTCGGCGATCTCGTTTGACCACCAGTATACTGGAGGCTTACCATGTCGGGGTCTTCGGCGGGGCATGGAAGACTCGCAAGCAGCTATGATGGTACTCATAGTTGAGTTCACCAAGTCCTTGGCTGTAGGCCCTCCACTCCCTGGCGGAGCTCCCAGCAACGGTGCGCCTGCCGTAAGCGCGTCAGTGAACTTCTCGACGTCCATCCTCCCAGTCCTCCATCCGAGGATTGAAGTTTGGGCATATGCACGCAGAGTGGCACCGTCGTGAATCTCAACAGCTATATACTGGTGATCACTAGCCGAGTAGTCCTCTAGTACTCGCCAGTTGTGTACTCTAGGTACCAGGGACTCCGAAGCGAGTGTCACATCGGGTATGGTTCCTACGCAACCCCAGCGGCGGAAAGTAGGGGTGTTACCAGTATTTAGGACAAAAAGCGCTGTTCTGGCCGCCATGTCCAATATTTGCTTTCCCCTTGGGTCGGATTGTGGCATACCCCATTCGATGGCTCTAGCGTTGAAGTCTCCCCCGACCAGCATGTGGCCCTCTGTGTTCGAGACAGCGTCCTCCAGGGCATCGAGTTTGGTTCGAAAGGATCGCATTGCCTCGTTAGGCGTCAGATAAACACTGAAATATGTTATCCCTGAACACCGCACCCACACAAAACCATCCCCGCGTCCATGGCCCTGCACCTGAAGGCGGGCGCTGTCTCGAACCCAGATGGCCTAGGTACCAGTTTTGTCAGGGTACCACGCTTGCGAGTCCTTGTTATGATGTTGCTCGCTCAGCAACAGGAGGTCAGCTTTCTTATCCCTCGCAAACTGCTCAAGTAGGTCCTGGGCGTTTGTGCTTCGGTGCAAATTGACCTGCAGGATACGGATCATTTGAGTATCGATTTGGCTTTAGTTAGGGCCTCCTTGAAAACCCGGCATCTCCCTGTCCCCGGCTCATGTTTGAGGTCGCCGGGTGCTAGCTTAGCGTCCTTGCAAAGAATGCATTTTGCCTCGTTCGTGCACTCCTTCCTTTTGTGCCCCGTTTCACCACATTTGTAGCACAGAGATCTCCTGTCGTGTCCCCTACAGCCATACGCGGTGTGTCCGTATTCGAGGCATCTGAAGCAGCGGATAGGGATCGCTCTTCTCCGTATCCTGCAGATCACCCAACCTATCTTAATTTTGCCCTTCGCCAGGATTTGCTGGGCGTCTTTATCAGCTAGTTCGACAATAGCCATGCGTTGCCCCCTTGTGTTTTCACGCGTCAATCTTGCCTTGACTTCACTTAAGCTGGGGAACTCCCTCCTAATGGCATCCTCTACTTCAGCTTTGTCCGTGACGCAGTCGAGGTCCCTGATTTCCAGGGTGGCCATTGGTTCGAGCGAGGCAACCGTTGCCGCATCTCCAAGAACCTTTTGAACCGCGTCACGGAATGCATCTTTGTTTGTGGCCTCTGGCCCGAATTCCACCAGCAAGCCGCCGGTCCGGGTTGGTCGAACTGCTTTGATGGCAGTTTTGGTGTCGTCTGGCTTGACCGCTCCTTTAATTTCACGGAGGACATCTGCGTAGGTTCGGCCCTTAGTGGGTTTAATAAGCAGTGCCTCTCGCAAGGGTTTGTGCCGCGGTTTGCTTTTTGTTTTCTGCGGTATAGCGGGGGGCTCCTTGTTCTCTTCGTGGTTGAGCTCTTTGTCTTTTTTTTCAGGAGTAGCTTTTTGGCCGCTTTTTTCGCTGCCTTGTTTCGCACCACATGAAACTCCTCGCCTGGAGTGTCAACTTCGTTTATGGTCTCGTCCTTCCTCCTTTTCTCACAGTCGCCTTCAATTGGGCTACCGGCCATTCTTTTGCTGCTGCTAGGACCCACTGATGCCTCGAGGGTGTTAAGATCAGTTGGTAAGCAGAGACGTGTGGCTCATTATATTCCGACATTTCTAACAGCTACAAAGGCTGATTTGATCGTTTGGTATCGAGGGTACATGGATCCCTTTTCTAGCAATCGATTTTCCTCCTTTTATTCCTCTTTATGAATACATGTATCAAATAAATTTTCAGAAGTTTTCAGGGAATCTTTTTTTACCTAAGGTAGTTTGTGTGGAGGACTAAATGAAAGGTCTTGATGAGGGCTTTCCAAAGCAAGTCCTAAAACAGGGTTGCCATTTTCGTGGATTATAGGAGGAGGAAAAGGTCAGAAAAATTGGTAACCAAAGTCCGAATAGATGTACGTATTTATGACATCATCAAACAAGCTGAGTAAGTAGGAGAGTACTCCTAACAGGAGGTCTTTGTAACCACCCTAGGGTTCGAAACAAGTTTTCTGACAGCGTGAATTGTTGACATTTTCTAACAGCGTGAAATTTCGGTACATTTTGCCTCCCCCTGAACCCCCTGATCCACTAAACAACTTCTTAAATTCAGATTCTAAAAGTCTAATCACGACCATTCATTTGACTAATTCGACTACCTGTGATTAAAAAACTACTTCGTTATACGGCGTGACCCCCTTTAAAAAAATTTGAAATACATGATAAGACCTTAACTTTTGAGAGATCATCACTTCTTACCTTTCCACAAAGTTTGAGCTTCCTTGCGTTTGTAGTTTCTGAGGAAACTTGTTGTGAGGCACGGACATACGGACAAACGGATGGACGGAAAGACAGGTCACGAAATTATTATGAGTTTATTAAAAATTTTTTTTTATAAAGATCTAAAAAGGCCTTAGATGTGAAAATTGACTCAACTTTGTTGACAATAGTTGGATTCATAAATTTCGTATTTATTCTAGTAAAATCGTATGGACCTTTAAGCTCAATGAAGTCTGATATTTTGGTGGTCTTATAAAAGGACCTTACATTTGGAGAGTTTCTTAAAAATTAAATTATATTTATGGACGTTGTAACCGTTTGAATTTTCTTCACTTATATAAACAATACGGGATTTTTCTATTTTATTTTCTGCTTCATAGCTCTACAGCTCCGTTCGGGTCTTCGCTTCTTGCGAACAACGCCTTCAACTATCTCGGTCCATTGACCGCGTCCTCCAATTTTGAAATTTGAGCAATGATGAAGTATCTCGCTGAACGAGTCAGACTAGCGTTTCCTCGGTTTCTCCACTGGTCTCCAGCCTTCAGTTCCCTGAACAAATACCTTTTTGGGTATCCGTTGTTCGTCCATACGATTCATGTGGCCAGCCCATTGCAGCTTCCGCACTCTTACAATCGTTGAGATCTCCGGTTCGTCGAAAATTTCATACAGATCATGGTTGTATTGAATTCGCCATATGTCCCCGTCTAGCTTCGCTCCAATTATTCACCTCAGGACCCGTTGCTCAAAGGCGTTCAATATATTTGTGGATGCTTCGGTTAAGGTCCATATTTTACACCCATAGCATCACACAGGTCTTATCACAGATTTGTATACTTGGAGCTTTGTTTTCCTGTGTATGCAGCTAGTCTTCAAGATCGTCAAAACGAAATAAAATATTTTATTTGCGAGCTATATTTTTCGCCGTATTTCGTCTCTTTCATTACTAGTTCTCGTTATGTTGGCACCTAAATACACAAAATCGCTCAAATTTTTTGATATTGTACTCGCCAAGTGTGATATTTTGGACTTTTTATTGTTTTTTTTCTTGACTGCTTTATTGATTTGTAGCCCTACTAGTTTTACTTCGCTCTCGAGTTCCAAGAAGAGTACTTTGGCAGTTGTTAATGACCGTGACAAAATGTTGATGCCGTCTGCATAGGCTACTACTTGGCTCGACTTGCATGGTAATGTACCTCGTGTATCGAACGGCATTTCTTATGAAGCACCCCAGAGGCAAATTGACTAGCAATGGGGCCAGCCTATTTCCTGTGTTAGTCCAATATTTGTGTCAAAGGCATCGATGAGTTGGTTGTTGATGACTTGTGAGATCGTCCACGTCATTGCTATTTTGGTGAGATGGACTGATTTAGCTGGGATGCCAAAGCCAAGCATTATTTGGTACAGTACGTTACGATCAATGCTGTCGTATGCTTGCTTAAAGTCAACGAAAATTTGGTGTACGTCTATGTTGAACTTCCAGCATTGTTCAAGTACCTGCTTGACCGTGAACAATTGGCCTGTTGTCGATCTACCTACTCTAAAACCACCTAGATACTTCCCGATAATACTGTTGACATATGATCCAAATTTATTTTCTAAGACCTTTGAAAATATAAGTCAAAGAAAATTTGTTGTAGGTCTATGCTGAACTCCCACCATTTTTCAAATACCTATTTGACAGTGAACTATTGGCCAATTGTCGGTCTACTTGCTCTAAAACTACCTGGTTACTCCTCAATAATACTGTAGGTGCATGATTCTCTTTTATTTTCAAAGATCTTTGAAAATATATTGTACGCCGTACAAAGTAATAATATGCCTGTATAATTTTCACTCTGTAGATTGTCACCTTTTTTGTGGATAGGTAATAGAATTGATTGGCTCCACTCTTTTGGCATATGTTCTTGTTGCCAAATGTGCTGGATGGCTGTGCGAATAGCTTTACAAGCACTGCTGACAACATATTTGATGAGCTCCATTTTTGGGCTTTGATGGTGAAATAAACTTCATCCAAAGTTCGTGGGCCCAGTGGAAGCTCTCCCGAAGCATCTATAAGCTCCGATGTTCTGGAGCAGTGAGGAGGATTATGGAGGTTCTTGAAATATGATGCCCTTAATCTTGGTTTCATCAGCGATGACACTGCCGATGTCATCGCAACAGAGCGTACTTTGCATACTTTGTATGCTTCTCTAATGTTGTTGCTTGCTAGACTTACATCGATGCTTCTCAATTAGTGGTCATAGTGTTTTCTTAATTCTAATTATCTTATTCGCTACTCTTCTGAGATTTTCATAGTGTTCTCTCTTCGTCCTGGTTTTCCTATCTACGTATTCTTTGAACGGCTGGTTCGTTTGTCGGGTTCGATGTGTTCTGCCACGGTCTTAATTGTCGCTTTCACTTCCATCCAGAGCTCGTTGCTTGTGTTCAGCGATGCGTCTGATAAGATGGGAGCCAGCTGGTTGTTGAGGGTTTCCGTGAAATTTTTGGTCACAGGCACTGTTTGGAGCCTTTCAATGTCAAATTTTTGTAAGAGGCTATTCGTCGCCAAATATGCCTTTAACATACAAAATCGATAAATTAATTTGATCAAGTAATGATCTGAGTTTCAGTTGGCTCCTTGGTATGTACAGACATCAAGTATACTCGAGGGACCAAAGTTGTTAGATCAGAACATGGTCGATCTAGTTTTTGTGTTGTCATCCGGTAATATCCAGGTCATTGTACTTTGGGAAGCAAATCGAACGTATGACTAGATTTCTGCTACATAAAAGTCAATCAGGCGCTGGCCGTTGTCATCTGTTTCATCGTGGAGGCTATATACTCCAGTTGTTCCCCGATGAGATATCCCTAGCGTTTAAATCACCCAGAATTATTTTTCTGCCGTTTGTAAGCAATGAGTCGACTAGTCTTTCCAGGTGATTGTAAAACGTTCCCTTGGTTTCTTCGTCCTTTTCTTCAGTCAGGGCGTGTATATTAATCAGCCAGATTTCGAAAAATTTCGCTTTTATACGGATTGCACACAACCGTTTATTAACTACCTTAAAATCAATAACGTGTGATTTGAACTCCCTATCCACAATGAAGGCCACTCCGAATTCTCGTTTTTCAGTATGCTTCCCACTTTTGAATATTGTGTGTGATCTCATATCTTGAATATCACTTCCTGTCCAGTTCGTTTCCCGGATTGAAAGTATGTTTAATTTATGTTGACTGGCCTGTTATAAAAGGCTCTTAACAGCTCCAGGTTGTATGAGTGATCTGACATTCCAGGATGCAATGCCATAGTCTTTTTTCCGATTGCGAGGTCGTTGCTGTGAGTTCAATCCATTCTGAGGCTCTGATGTAGGTTTAGAAACATTGTAGGGCTTTGCAGGGACAGGGAGTTAGCCCATCGCCCAGCCTCCATCCGGCCATATGGTTATTACTTCGATTCCATTATCAAGCGCGGGAGGCTCGCCTTCATCCTCTTATGTTCCCACACAGGTAGTGTAAGTAGCAGAACTGTAGATGTATCCACAGTTGTTAGCATTCCTCGGCATTTAATGTCGCATTATTGGGGAATCAGTGAACCCAATGTGTGACCCCGAGAACATTTATCATCATTTAATTGGGGGATTTAGGATGAGGAATCATGGAAGCTGTAGGTTGGGAAACAAGGGGTTTCCTCCTCCTTTCTCAAATGGGCTTGGGACCGTCTACGGCGGAGTGTCTCCCTTATAATGCATCAATCTTATTCGGGGAAGTAACGAATGCTTTTTAGGGTTTTGTACTAAAATACAAAACCCTATTGCAATCACGACCTGTGTCCGTCTGTCCGTCCGTCCGTCCGTCCGTCCGTCTGTATGTCACAGCACTTTTTCTCCGAAACTATAGAAGCTACAGCCATGAAACTTTGTGGAAAGGTCAGAAGTGGTGACCTCTTGAAAGTTCAAGGGTGGAAAAAATTTTCAAAAGGGTTTAAGGGGGGTCTCCCCATATAGGGAGTTGACCCCTCAAAAAAAAATTTTCACCATTGGTAGTCGAGTAGGGTGTCATTGGAAAGGTCTCAATGAGATCTTATCAAAACAGGTCTTAAAATTGCCTTATGAGTGTCGAGGGGGGCAGGGGAAGGGGAAATGTACGAACTTTTTGCGTACCCCCCCCTCGCGATTCGACACCTTCCATCCGAAAAATCTGAAAAAAATCATGAATGTAGGCCTTAATGAGTACAACAACAACAAATACATGAGAAGTCGAAATTCACTCAACTTTGTTAGTAATAGTATGATTTATCGATTTTATGTTTTCTCGAATAAAATCTAAATGGTACCCTTAAATTCAATAAAATTTAGCTAAAAGATGACTATTTATAAGATTGATCTTTTCTGAAAGTTTCATAAAGATCGAATAGTATTTAACGAAGTTATAGCGATTTGAATTTTCCCGTATTACTACGGAACAATATGCCCTGTATTACTATGGAAACATATGGCTATGGAGCCATATGCGCTTTTTACCGACTTAGAGACTACAGCTTTGCTAGGATTTGCATGAAAATTTCAGGAATGATAGATATCATGAGGATGACTACATACAATTGAAACAAGTCGAAGAGGCAGGAGAGAGCTCCTAGCAAAAGGGCTTTGTAGCCATTCTAGGATTCGAAAAAATAGGCCATGAATCGATGCTTACAGTACAAAGGAGTGGCCCCTGAAAAAAATTTCATGAAAGGTAGCCGATATGAGTATCAAATGAAAGTTCTCTATGAGAGCTTTTCAAAACAGTTCTTAAACTGACAGTTTTTGCTTCAGTGGGGGCACAGAGAGGGGGGGAAATACATGAAAAATGTGTTTTCTCCCTCGTGATCTAAAAAAATCTGAAAAAATTATCAAGCGAAATATTTATGGGTATAATTTTAACAAAAACCTCAGAATTAAAAAAATTCTTTCAACTTAGTTAATAATAGTATGATCCTTGAACATGACGTGTTTCTTAATTTTATTCGTTGCTGGTTACGGCATTTTGTAAGTTGAGTACAAAATCCTTCTGACATGAGCATAGGTCTGTCTACCCAACTTGTTTATTTTGAATTTTGTTCGATGTATCCATTCATCTCAAGCTTTCGTTTCTGCCAACCCTGTTAGGTTGAAATTTTTGAATAATAGTCGAGTAGCTTGATCGATACTCGGTAATAAAAACACTTTATAGACTTTGGAAATTGCTTAGAATATTCAGTAACGTAGAGAACTCGTAACATATATTTGGTATACACTTCATTGCGCAACAAAAGAACCTGCTCCTTATGAACTATTTAGTGGAAATGCATGCGTACACGGTCGTAAAGTGAAGCAGGTCAGCTTAACTCGATTTTCTTTCATATTTCACTGATTTTTGTGCCAAACCATCGGCATTTGAGTCCTGCACGGACTTTAAATAATCGAACGCACTACACATCTAAGCAGTTCTCCGCATGATGTCCAGTTTGTCTTTTTTGGGTTGTAGTAGATCACAGTTTATTTATCTAACTTATTAATTATCGTACAGAGAAACTAAAATCTAAGTGCCATATAACCGTATCAAAAGTTTGAAAATGTAATAATATGATACATATTTCTACCTCCTCTACTTTGGATCGCTACATCGTTGCCACAAAATTTATTAAGAGAATTTAAATTGTGCTAGCCCATTAATTTTAGATTTATAGTCGATTCAAGTTTTGAAATTTTCAGAGTTTATATCGTTTATTTTACTTTTGTGCCGTTGTTCTTTCTGAAGCTTTTATTCTTTAATTCCTCCAACCATCCAAGTGTTGAGTCTAGCCCTTCGTCTGACATAAGGTAGTTCAGACTAATTATTGCAACTTTCCAATGTAGTACTATATTAATTCTTTGCCAATCAAAGTGGAAGTTACCTCAGAGACAACATCTTCTCCTTTAGATTCCTGTCTTTCAGCACCACTATTTTCCTTCCGTCGATCAATTTGACAAGGCTTATTCCAACTTCATCCTTTAAGAGCTGATTCTTCCTTACTCGTTAAATTTTAGCCCTTTGTGTTGGGTTTCGAGCAGTAGATGTATTCTTTTGGGATTCTCTTTTCAGGCACTATTAACCTCTATTTGGTATAGAAGCATGATACTCTGTCGATGGAGGAAGTAATAAGAGCAATTATTTGGCATGAGCTATGTAAAGGACGCCTTTAGTAATGAAGCTACTCAGAAATCGCGGACTTGAAGTTGACTTACACCTGCAGATTTCAGTAGAAATAGCTCTTTGGCTGTTTTTAGTCTAATTAATTACTAGCTTGTGCTTACTGTCACTTCAACTGTTATATTAAGAGTTGACACTGCTTACCTCCTAATTTCCTTGTATATATCAAGTCATCTTTATCACCTCATTTCTTGTTCGTTCTGAAGCAGGTTAGTTTTAAATTTACCCTTGCATGGATCATTTATGTTTCTGAGCTCATTTTTCTGATAGTAGGTAGATGAAGGCAGCTGAGGTAGCACATCCAAGACAACAATGCTTCTGGATTACCGACTAAATGCCTCCCCTGTCAATCTAAAAACCAAGTATGCAATCATTTGACACATTTCTTCAGACTAGGCCTTGTTTTCCTACGCCCAGAGGGCCTTCAAGGTACCAGGGATCCCTAATTGAGCGGGAAGAATTGATTCTTAACAAAGAGATCTCTTCAACCTTGATGCCTGCAGACGCTCCATCATGCTTTGTTTAATTGTCAGGACTGCCTGAGGATAATATACCACCCGGCTCCATTTGACAACGGAAGTAAGCATCTTTAAGATAATCGTTTTTGGGGACAAGTCTTCGATTTCACTAAAGATGTCAACGCACTGCTTACTTTATCTTTTACTGGCAAAAAAATGTATGGCAGGCATTATCTACCTTTCCTGTGCAAAACACGCAATGTTATGAATCGAAATTATCCATGCCCGTTCAAGAGCTGGGTGAGTTAGAAATTAGTCAAACCATGCCTTCGGTTGAGCCACGATCTCAGATCAGGAAACAGGAGATGTGCATTGTATTATCCTTTTGTATCGCTTTGTCATGCTTTTGACTAATACCAATTGTTGGAGTGTTGCCTCTCCTCCCTAAACTACCGCTCCGCAGTCCCCTTTGCTTCTGCGCAAGAACTCATTTCTGCGCTATTTAACAAGAAAAACGATGGGTATCACTCCTACGATCACCAAAACCACCGACCCAGAGACCGTTCTGTATGAACATTCAATTTTGCTCCTTGCCTCTGCACCTTTGTCAACCGCTTTCTGACAACTCCTTGCTGAGTTTATCAACCTATAGCTCTGATCTTTAAAGTAGTAAAGCTTGCACAATGCTCATCAGGAGTCATCTCCTTGGTAAGATGGACCCCCTTGTTTCCGCTATCAGTCGATCAAGTACCGTTACATGTGCTGCAGTCTTATCAGCTATTGCCTTGATTTGCTCGGAAGAACTCTTCTTCCAGTCTATCAACAGGCCCAGGTATTTCACAGGTCGTTTTAATTTAGCAAGCATTTTACCACTATTAAGGGTCCTTACTCTTGGAATTCCCTTCTTTATCAGGATGATCACTTCTGTTTCCTAAAGTCGCCTTTACCTTTAGCTTTTTGTTCGCACAACACTTCAATGGGTTGGTAGCTTCACCTTTAGTTCTAACTCCGCCTACATTTTGTTTTTGGGTTCAAGGTAGGTTATGGTGCTTACATAGCCAATTTTCTTTGTTTTGGTTCTACGTTATCTGAATCTTCTTTGGGGATTTACCAAAAGTTGTTCAGAAGGGTTTGAAATTTGCCTGAACTTTTTGGGTCTTTGTGGCATTTGAATTTGAGATCTGGTCATCTAAAATTCATAGCCCGGTTGCCATAATGTGCGGGATTCTAAGACTTTCCTCGCGATCACTTGACGATTTTTATACCATTGGTTTCATCCACCCTTCAATTTTCTAGTTGACGGGTTGCCAGTCCTTGGGGGACTCATAAGTGACGGTTATTTTTGCTCCTATCCTCAATAGCATGGAACAAATAGTACTTGGAGAGACAGGGGTATTTTTATGATCTGACTGCTACTGAAATCACAGCAAGGGTAAAATTAGCGATTTTCGTCAAATTGTTATTCAGGCTTATGGTCAAAACAGTCGGTCACTTAAAATAATGATTAAGTAAATAAGATTTGAGTTTCTCTGATTAGACAAAGGAGACCTCTATTTTTATAAAACCTTTTATCGTTTGGAATTTCAGTGGAATGGATTGTAAGTAGCAAAGAGCTAGTCGTTTAAATTGGTGTTTTCGAGGATTTGTAAAACAAATTTTAAAAAGACCTACTAGTTCGCGTCCTGTCTGCCAGCCTGTCCATCTCCCCTTGCGCCGTTTTGCAAGAAACCATAGAAGCTACCACCGTTCAACTTTGAAGAAAGGTAAAATATGAAGTTTTCTTAAAAGTTTTGGTCTCAAAAAAAAGTTACAAAGGTTTTCAAGAAGGGTGCCCAGAAAGGTTCAGAGATTGACCCTGTATAACTTTTTTTTATCAAGGTCGATGAGTGGAATATAAAATTAAAAGTGTTGACTAGAATTTCGAAAATACGAAACTAAAAACTAAATTTGTGAATCAGAGAATCCATGGGCAAGAAAAAAGCATGGAAAACTTGTATCCGCGTAGGTAGGCTTTTATGAGTACAAGGCCAAAAAACCTCCAGAAGTTAAAATTTAATCAACTTTATTATTAAAAGTATGATTTTTTAATTTTTCCTCTTGCCACATAAAGTCGAATCAGTGCCCTTAAATCTTGCAATTTTGTACATTATCATGTTCACAAAATTTCTTAAAAATCGGATCATAATCAAGTAGCTTTCGCCATGGAATACAAACAATGATGGTTGAAATTTATTTCAAATCGATCTAGACACGACAATTTTTTACGAACTTTTAGGAAAATTTCAGAAAATTTGGATATTGTTACATATCCAAATAATTCTGTCAGCTACTGTGGCAATCGTTGTCGCAACTATCAATGAAATTATGATCAATGAACGAATGTATTCGAAAGCACAAGCATTGACCAAGTACTAACCAACTCACCAGCCCCGCTTATAACCGCAGTGCATAGCACATCCGGAAATGTGAAAGCACCAATATTCGGAGGGCAAACGGTCTGGAGTATTTACAAAACACAGTTTGAAGCTGCCGCCTGGACAAGTCACTGGAATGAGCAGAAACGAGTAACTGCATTAATTCTTGCTCTAAGAGGCCCAGCTGCCGAGCTTCTGCAGACTATTCCCGTTAAGTTGCGCTCAAACTCGGCTGCTATAATGAATGCGCTTGACATGCGTTATGGTAGGCGATCATCTGAAGTAGATTTATCGGTCACAGCTACGGCTCCTGATGCAGAAGTCTGGTGAAACCTTACAGCACCTAGCCCAAGACATTGACCGACTGGCACTTTTAGCTTACCCAGCTTACGACCCAGAACATCGAGATGACGCAGCAGCAGAAGCATTCATCAGCGCATTAAAGGACCAGGAATTGCAATAAGCCGTGCGGTTAGCTCAAAAGCGAATCTTCTGAGAGCATTGTATGGGCCAAGCTTGATGGTGATTCTGGAGACCACCGATATTTTCTGATAGAGCCAACGAAGACGTCAGCATTGCGCAGTTTGATTGTAGGACGAACCCTTGTAAGATCTATAAGGAACGGATACGTGCAAGTTAGAATCCTTAACACCACAGACTCAACCACAAGCATCAAAGCGGGAGAAGTCATCGGCAACTGTCAGCTTGTTTCCACCGTCACCTCTTTGGAAGCTACTCACAACCATCATTGGAAAAAGAGGCAAGACCCAGACAAAGCCCGGAAACTCACATCTGCAGTATTGAAGCAGACCAAATTGCCAGTGCAGCTATTCAAGCAAGCTTCTGATCTGGTCACCAAGTGTAGTGACATCTTCTCAAAACGCCCGAAACATTGAAAGAGTATGGTAACTCACGTCATAGATACACAGGGAGCCAAGCCAATCCGACAAGCACCGAGACATTTTCCTATAGCCAAACAAGGAGAAGTGAGTGCGCTGATCTCGGACATGGAAAAACAAGGTGTTGTCGAGCCTTCTATCAGTCCATGGGCTGCGCCAGTAGTTCTAGTAAAGAAAACGGGTGGTAGCACTCGTTTTTGCGTCGACTATAGGCAGCTTAATGACGTCACTAAGGAAGATAGTTACCCATTTACACGCATAGACGACATCATGGACACTTTAGCCGACGCAAAATGGTTTTCTACACTCGATCTCAAGAGTGGCTACTGGCAGGTAGAAATCGACAAGAAGGACCGAGAGAAGACCGAATTTTCAATTGGGACCGGGTTGTGGCAATCTGTGGTGATGCCATTTGGGCTTTACAATCCTCCAGCCAATTTCGAACAACTGATGGAATAAGTGCTATGAGGCCTGACCTAGAAGACCTGCTTGGTGTACCTAGAAGACGTTCGAAGAGCATGTGCGGAACTTAGAAGAGGTTTTCTCCCGATTGCGACTGGCGAATTTGAAACTTGATCCCGACAAGTGTACCCTTTTCGCAGCTGAAGTAAAATACCTGAGATACGTTGTATCAGCAAAAGCGGTCAAAACAGACCCTGATAAAATTAAAGCCGTGAAAAGCTGGCCAACGCCAAAGAACAAACGCCAACTATGAAGTTTTCTGGGTCTGGCAACCTACTATCGAAAATTCGTCAAAGACTTTGCCAAAATAGCTAAGTGTCTCCATCAGCTAACCGAGAAAAATCTTCCGTATGTCTGGAATAAAAAATGCCAGGCAGCCTTTGAGACCATGAAGGAGAAGCTTTGCAAATCACCCGTGCTGGCATATTTAAAAGCCGGAAAAATGTTTGAAGTTGACATTGATGCGAGCGACGGCGGGAATGGAGTTGTACTCTCCCAGCAAATCGATGGCGAAGAAAGAGTCGTCTCGTATTACAGTCGAGTTCTCTCAAAAAGTGAGAGGAGGAGCTATTGGCTATAATAGAGGCTACTAAGCAGTTCCACGAGTACTTATATGGCCAGAAATTCGTTCTTCGAACAGGCCATGCATCGCCGAGATGGCTACTTTACTTCAAAAACCCCGAGGGACAAGTTGCGAGATGGATCGAAAGATTGCAGTCATACGACTACGTGATTGTTCATCGGAAGGGCGGAGTTCATGAAAATGCTGACGCCCTATCTCGTCGTCCATGTCCAGCTAACTGCAAGTATTGCCGACGGATTGAGGAAAAGGAGTTGTCTGTTGATCTGCGAGTGATAACGGCCTAATTCGATGAAGGTTGGTCATCGGAAGAGATTTGAAATGCCCAGTTGGCCGATGAAGACATCGGACTATTGCTCGTATGGTAGGAGACAACTGGGTGACCTGAGTGGAAGGACGTTTCGATGCATGGCGCCACCCAGAAAAGTTATTGGGCACAATGGAACTCCCTCCAGGTGGAGGGTGGTGTACTCAAGCGGAAATGGGAAATGGCGGATGGCAGCTCCTATAGGATGCAATATATATTTCCCAAAAGCCGAATCCACGATGTGGTTAAGGAAATGCATGAAGGATCCTCGGGAGGCCACCTTAGTGTTAACAAGACCTTAGCGAAATTGCGGGAAAGGTTCTACTGGCTCCACGCTCGAGAAGACGCAGAGGACTGGTGTCGTAGATGCACAATTTGCGCTTCCGTCAAAGGTCCAGAGCGATGACTGTGAGGACAAATGCAAACCTATAACGTGGGGGTACCGTTTGAAAGGATTGCTGTTGACATCGCTGGACCCTTTCCTGAATCCGAGTGGGAAAATCGATACACGGTGGTTGTGGCCGATTATTTCAGCAAGTGGCCCGAGGTCTGCCCCATTCCCAACCAGGAAGCAACTACTGTAGCCAAACAGCTAGTGTTAAATTGGGTGAGTGGGTACGGCGTACCTTGTGAACTACATTCGGATCAAGGCCGAAACTTTGAGTCACTAGTTTTCAGCGAAATGTGCGAGCTGCTAGGAATACGGAAAACGAGGAAAACACCGCTGCATCCCCAATCCGATGGAATGGTCAAACGTTTCAACGGCACGCTCAATAAACACCTGGCCAAGATGGTTGACGCGAACCAAAGGGACGGGGACCGACACATCCCATTATTTTTGATGGCGTATAGAGCTGCAGAACATGCATCGGCGGGTGAAGTGCCAGTCAATGTCATTTTGGAAAGATTATTCATCTGCCGGCTGATTTAAAGTTCGGAACACCCCCTGAGAAATCCCAAACGATCTCGGAGTACGCAAGTGAGCTAAGGCAACGGTTGAACCAGATACATCGGACAGTGTGAAAACACCTCGAATCGGCTGCTGACCGCATGAAGACCAGGTATGATCTAAAGGCAAATTCTACTGGCTTCCAGCAAGATCATGTAATGTGGCTATATAACCCACAACGGCGGAAGGGTAGGTCTCCGAGGCTGCAGCATAATTGGGAGGGACCATATCGAGTTACAAAGCAAATAAATGACGTCGTATATCGCATACAGGAACACCGTAAGCCAAGAGCAACAATGACAATCGTGCAACTGGATTGCCTTGCTCCATATTACATCCAGGGAGACTTAACTACAACTGGGCAGTGGGGGCAGTTTTACATGTACAAACAATTCTGCGAGCTACTGTCGCAATGTTGTCGCAACTATTAATAACATCATGATCAATAAACGAATGTACTCGAAAGCACAAGAATCGACCAAGCATGATCAATATCTGAAAATGACGTCACTGCGGGGTATTCAGAATTGCTCGAATATTCCAGGTAGTTCTCGCCAGAACATTCGTCAATATACGAGAAATGAATTGAATGACTAAAGACCCCATATAAAGCCGAACTGAATGAATGGGGAGGATAGTAAAACCGCGATAGTAAAACTGCTATAGAGTGGAGCGCGAAGTTAAGGCGATATTGATTGATAGTGAAGTGGGAATATTAATTGACAGACAAGTGGAAATTAATAACATTTTAATTATTTGTAAAAAAAAAGAAAAAGCGAAATTAATGATTGTTCATTCTTAGTGAATAAACTCTTTTAACTTAATTTAAAAGACATTGCGTTTTCACTTTCCCGGAACATTAAAATTATTGGCCGCGAACTATAACACGCGACAGTATTTCAAATCGACCTAAACACTACAATTTTTCACGAACTTTCAGGAAATTTGAATATGTTCAATTATCCGAACATTTGGTAGAACTTTCTATGCTGGTGGCTGTTTTGTGTCGATGAACGGGCCCATCGATTTTTCTGTTATATTGGATTCCTTATGTGGTCATATCGATTAATGTCATAAAAAAATGGTGTTGAACCCTAGGAAGCCATTCTTGTAGGAGCGCTTGCCTGCGTTTTCTATGTCCAGTTTGGATTAAGATTTGATTTTTTATTCAATAGTTTTTACTTTTTCCATCAGGCTATTTCAAAAGAACTTATGTTTTGTCATTTGCAATAACATGTTATGCGAGTTTTCTTTGCCTCAGTTTTATTTGAAAAGACTCCCTGAAATTTCAGTTCCACATGTTCAATTTACTACCCGAATTTCCAGAAAGCACTGTTGTAATTAAAAACGGTATTTCAAATTTTGTTCTCAGTCGTCCAATTATTCCGTATCAAAAATTTTCCTCGCTTCCGTATCACCCTGCAAATTATATTCACTATAAATAATAAACTTGTGTCTATTCTTAGCTTGACTTACAAATTCGTTATTTATAAATCTGAAAAGGTCAATAAAAATTCAATTTAATATTTTCAATTTTACTCCTTCTGAACGTGCCTCCCGTTTCAAAACAATTTTGAGGAAAAAACGACAAAAGTGTTTCACGATTAGCACGTCACTGATGCAGATTCGTTGTATGTGCTCTCCAAATACAATTAACACATTGAGGATCCGGTTTCGAAACGACAAGAAATCGAAAAAGACTAAAAAAAAAAACATTTACAAATATATGGATTTCTGCAAATAAGAAATACCTTGAAGGCCAGATCTTCATCTGCAAAAATTGTATAATCATTTCTATACACGTATGTACATCTATGGGTATGAATTGTAGACAGTTTTAACTTTTTTGTTTCGTACGCACTTTTCATCCTATACCTGTATATCAGTAGATTTCTGCAATCTTTAGCTTCATTGTTGTTAACGTTGATTGGATGTCGTTACTGCGTAATCCTGTTGCACCCTTGGCCAATTTGCCAGAGTGCAATGGGTTTTATAGAATGTTATGACGATGCTGTTTGTAAACATAAATATATAATATATATATACATATATATATATATATATATATATATATATATATATATATATATATATATATATATATATAATAAAACAAAACAAAAATTCACTGATTGTATACAATAGGGTATGTATGAGTTTCTCATGCATTGGAGGAGAATGGAAATTCGAGGAATTGTTTAGTGAAAATGAGTTCCAAGAACCCTGCAGGATTAGATTAATTCGATGCATTTTTTACTAAAAGCTTCAATCACCGCAAGATCCTGCACGGCAGGTGGCAAGGTAAATTTCTAGAAATTTTGGATTTTTATTACCTACCCACGCTCCTTCCAAGTATCACGAAGCTTAATTAATAACCGCCAAGCATCATAAGAACTCATAATCGCTTAATCATCTCTCATCTCATCATAATCACTACCATATCGCTTAAATCGTGTTACTGTTGCTCGGCATATGTATGTACAGTCTTCCACAAAAGTCAAGGTACAGTGATAAATATCATGAAAATTGTTTGATATTTTTATTTAAAAAACCTATAGTGATAAAATTTTTTTGGTATTACTTCAACTATAATCATTAAATTTAAATTCATGTAAAACAAAACGAAAATTCTGTCGTATTAATATATTATTACATATGATGTGTTGGAAAGTCAAGGAATGAAGTCCACAAAAGTCATGGTACACCTAAAGAAAAATGATACAAATTGTAATTATAGTCTTGCATAGTTATTTGAATTATACTTTTCTTAATATTTTGTCGGATATCCTTTCATCTGAATTACTGACTTCAGTCTTTTAGGCATAGAATATACCAATTTTTTAGTAAATTCGCTGCTGATTTTGGCCCACTCCTCCAATATAGCATCCTTAAGCTGCGCCTTGCTTGATATCACTCTTTTTCGGATTTTTGTCTCAAGCTCATTCCAAAGATGCTCTATAGGGCTCAAATCAGGGCTTTGAGGCGGTGTAGCAAGCATGCGAGTATTGCACAATAGCCACATTCGAACTTTATGCGCAGTGTGCTTAGGGTCATTGTCCTGTTGAAACAAGAAATCTTCTCGCATACCTAATTTGGCTGCACTTTGTTTCATGTTGTTTCGTAGAATCTCTAAATAAGAGTTCTGATCCATAGTATTTTCGATGAATGTCAGATTTCCAACTCCAGCAGCAGCCATGCAACCCCAAAGCATAACACCACCGCCTCCATGTTTTACTGTTTTAATAGTGTTCTTGGGATTAAATGCTTCTCCTACTTTTCGCCAGACCCTCTTATGCCCATTTACACCAAATACATATACAAAATTTAGACTCATCCGAAATTAAAACATTATCCCAAAACCTTATTGGTTATGCTTTTGCAAATGTTATTCTTTTTTGTTTGTTTATGGAACTTACAAGAGGTTTTCTTCTAGGCGTACGAGATGAAAATCCAGCTTCTACGACAGCTCTACGCACAGTTTCTGCGCTAACCTCCTTCTTATCATTAATTCCAAGAACATCGCAGATTTTTCTACAGCTTAGAAATGGATCTTGTTTTACCATTCGCGAAATTTTTCTCTTGTCCTTTGCACTTAGTTTAGATGGACGACCTGTTCGGGGCACATTTTCCACTCTGTTTTCCTTCTTAAATCGATTTATCACTATTTGAATGGTTGACCGACTTCGCAACACTAGTTCAGCTATATTTCAGAATATGATTTGCTCTAATTTGAGTGCAGATTTATAATTATTTCACGCTCCTTAATACTCAACTCCTTTCGGCTCATTTTTTAAAAATTTTATTAAATAAAAGATACACTACGAATACGGACGCGATATTAAAAACAGCGGCCTACGGTTGTTAACTCACTCTGATAATATGAACTTTGGGGATTCCCCTTTTTACAAATAACAGGGCATTTTCTGCAACTGTACCAAGACTTTTGTGGAGTAGAAAAGAGACATTGCCAACAAAAAATTATTGTCTTCAATGATCATTATTGCCGAATCCCTTTAAATTTATGAAAACTTAAATTCAACAGAACTCGTATTATTACCATTTCATAACTTTTGGTTTTCAAATAAAAATATTGATTCAGTAATACAATTTTCAGTTACCGATTCTCTGTACCTTGACTTTTGTGGAAGACTGTATCTACAAGTGTGTTCACAGTGCTCGTATGGTCATATAGTATGTAAAATTTTTGATATGGTTCATTAGCCGTGCGCATCTTCCACTCAACGTCAATTAAGTGGGTGGTTTCTCATCAAATTGACTCGTTGCTGCTATTGTACTCGGATTGTTGTCGACTCGGCTTTGATTCATTCAAAGAAATCTGGGTTCTATGTTATGTTGCTACAATCACTTCTAATTTAATCGTCGTCAACAGCCTAACAACCAACTGTCCGAGTCCGAGCGAGTAATTGTGATTTTTGTCGATTTCAATATACTTAAGATACAAACTACAAGTATAAGGTCCAGAATCTCAGGCTGCAAAGAAAAGAACAAGACGAGGAAAATGTAGAAGATGATGGTGATGCTGTAGTATGATGCCGGCGAGTTCAAGAGGGAAGATGACCTGTTTATTGGACCGACAAGGGGGTGGATGATTCCGGATCTCGAGACATACCAATGCTGCCCGCCGATGACTTCCATTTACAAATTGGTTGGCCTGTAATCTATAGTTGTGTCCATACATGCGCCTACGAGTATATGGAGGTTTAAGAAAAGAAAAAGACTAATGAAATTTCTACGTCCGTTTGATGGGAGGAGATGGGCGATTGAGGGATGCTAGAGGAGCTTTGATAGTTGGATTTCATTTAATTGAATGACTTCATGGAAAGTGGGAATCATTTGTTGAGGATGTTCTCAAATAAATGTAATGCGATAGGTCTAGGAAGTAATAGATCTTTTGATATTTGTGTTGAATACTAATGTGAAACTGGATAGATGGCTTTTTTGTTACCAGGATAACTCGAAGACTGCTGCGGAATATATCTTGTCTGAAAGTATATTTATTTTTGTGCTGAAAGGTACATTTTCCAAGAAGTTGTCTAGGAACAGTATTGATTTTCTATTCCGTAATTTGAGGCTTAAGTATTGCTGAAAACCCAATGAGCGAGTTAATTCATTTGAAGAGTCGTGGCGTCCTGGAATTATATGCAACACTTTAATTTTTTAGGATTTTTGTTAAAGGTTACTCACTTTATTGGTTTTCATTGACATCGCCAACGCAACAAATGTTAACCTTCATAAGCTGTTCAAAATTACGAACGCTAAAGGTCTTCGGGTCCAATTTGACCCAGGTTGTATGTAGTGTTTACTCCTTGGTTAATAAATAGACTCTGTTGCCGAGTCTTATTACTCTTTATGTTTTTTATTACATCGTACTACAACTTATAAAAAATACATCAGACTTCAGTTATTAAGTAAGCATAAAAATCAAATTCCGCTTCAAAAATCCATTCAAATTTTTTAATGACAATATAAAATTTTTGATTCTAAGGGAATTTTATAATTAGAAGGTAGTTCAAACAATTTATTTTATTAGCTAAACTTTTTTTTTTTTTTTTAATTGGATCATTTCACCCTTTTCACATCAACTTAATGTAAATCTATACGACAAATTTACTCTACATTTGAAGCTTATCTAACGTCGCGCGGATATCGATCACTCTTTCGGATGGCTCCCATAGCTTTTTAAATTACTTTTTTATGGAATTGTTTGCAGCTACATATAAATGAGTTGCATATTTTGAATAATAATTTTTCTGAAAAATTATTCGAGAAGAAAAATGTTAGGAGAAGGTGGTTTCGACGTGTGCACTAATTCTCCTCAGGCCATCACTCTTAGATACACACCGGTGATGGCCACCACCATGCTCAGAGGTGAGGGAGTTAATTTTTAATTTTTCTACTTATGCAAACTCAATATGTTTTTGTATCTGCAAGTTATATTCAAGGTAAATTTCTCTTGTAAGTACTTGTATTAGCTAAACTTTCCATAAAAAAGTAATTTAAAAAGCTATCGGAACCATCCGAAAGAGCGATCGATATCCGCGCGACGTTAGATAAGCTTCAAATGTAGAGCGAATTTGTCGTATAGATTTACATTAAGTTGATGTGAAAAGGGTGAAATGATCCAATTAAAAAAAAAAGTTTAGCTAATACAAGCACTTACAAGAGAAATTTACCTTGAATATAACTTGCAGATACAAAAACATATTGAGTTTGCATAAGTAGAAAAATTAAAAATTAACTCCCTTACCTCTGAGCATGGTGGTCGCCATCACCGGTGTGTATCTAAGAGTGATGGCCTGAGGAGAATTAGTGCACACGTCGAAACCACCTTCTTCTAACATTTTTCTTCTCGAATAATTTTTCAGAAAAATTATTATTCAAAATATGCAACTCATTTATATGTAGCTGCAAACAATTCCATTAAAAAGTAACTTATTTTAGTTAAGAGGACATTCTGTGCACAAAACAATAGTTTTGGAGTATTTATTACACATGCTACAATATAAGGTCGTTTTATTATCTGTTTCGAATATATTTTACAACAGCTGCGTTTACGTCGTGATGATGAAGATGATGGTTGCTGTATTTTTTTTTTTGCAAGTTCCAAAGGAAATGGTGCTCGCGGAAACGTTGTTTTATTTTTTATATAAAGAGTAATAAATTGCATCCCCAAATTTTTTAAAAAATGTCCGTATCGCGAGGCAACCTTCCTTCCAGGCGTTATTCGCTGTCGTGAATAAAATAATAAAATAAAAGCATTATATGCTGAAATGTCTACCATATTGCTAAATACAATTTGTGGCCATCGATTTCTTTTGCGACGGCAGATACAGCATTATCTAGAGTATCGACAACACCTTTATATTTATTGTAGCACAATATAGTAATCTCGGGTTTTTTTATCCGGTCTGATGGGATTCGGTGAAAATAACAATAGATTAAATTGGTATACTGAGATTTATTTATAATCTAGTTAGCACAGAAAAACAGTTGACACAAGAGTGAGTATTATTCGACTGAACAGAATGACATAATCAATGCATTGACAGCAGTGCCAATAGTGAGCTATTTAGATAACTATGACAATTTACATTGTTTGGTTTAAACCAGTTCTAACGCCTGCCCTTAAACTAAACAAACTGTAATCCAAGATTTATTACACAATTAGAATGTTTATCTTTACTTAAACATTTAGTTAGGATATCTGCTGGCATATTTTCAGTAGATAAGCATTTTAACATTACAATTTTATCTTCTACAATTTGTCGTACAAAATGATGTTTAATATCAATGTGTTTACTACGGCTATGATTAAACACAAGGCTCACTGACTGTTTTTTCTAAACTGAAGATCTGTCAAGGCATTATCTATCTTGTTATACCATGCCTTTGAGGCTTGCTTAAGCCCATATATAGCTTTATGGAGTTTAAATACATAGTTTTCTTTACCATTTATCTTGTATCCATTTGGCTACTCCATGTGAACAGTCTCTTGCAAATTACCGTTTAAGAATGCTGTCTTTACATCCATGTGATCAATGTGTAAGTTTAGATTTACTGCCAGGGCAATCAATGTATGTATAGTAGAATATCGTACCACATGTGAGAAGGTTTCCTTGTAGTAAATCCATTATTCCTGGGTATAACCTTTTGCTACAAGGCGTGCTTTATACCGAAGTAACTGACCCTCTGGTCCTAACTTCTTCTTGAAAACCCACATACAGCGCACAGCCTTCTTTCCTTCAGACAGTAATGTCAAACTCCAAGCCTCATTTTTCTCAAATGATTTATATTCATCTTCAATCGCTTCCCTCCAGTGTTCCTTTTCAGGTCCTGATAATGCTTCCTTAATTGTCTGTGGTTCTCCATCAAGAGTTGTTCCTGTCATTGCTATTACAGCATTCACACTCTCATCAATATCTTCATAATAACTAGAATACTGATCTTGAGTCATGTCTGGATTCAATGTGACATCATTGGGGTCATCCACAGAGCTGGAGTCAGAAACAGTTGAATTAGTTATGATTGAGTCAGATAACTCTCTAGTAGGCGAGGGATCGACATTGTTGTCATCATTTGTTCTCGCAACATTTTCTATTCCATCATTAAAATTTATTTGACAATCAGTAGTAGTGTTATTCTGATTTATTTTTAAGTCTTTATACATTATTCCTTCCAAGAAGCACATGTCTCTAGATTTAATGCATTTGGAGAGATTTTGAGGATCAATTAGTCTGTACCGTTTTGGCTTATTAAAATATCCTACAAAAATGTATTATTTACTCTTTGCATCTAGTTTCTTACGCCTCTCATCAGGGATCATTGCATAGGCAACACAGCCAAATATTCTCAAAATTGATAAATCAACTTTACAACCAGACCATTTTTCTTCTGGTGTGGTTCCTCTTACCGCTTTACTTGGTGATTTATTCCTGATAAAGATTGCTGTATTCAAAGCTTCAGTCCAGAATCTGGCGATTTGCTCTTTCCGCAACTCTGTTCTGTTGTGGAGAGTAGGGTACAGTCGTCTAGTGCACGATGCCATGCTCTTGAAGGAATGTCTGGAAATGTTTATTCACATATTCACGACCATTTTCTGTTCTCATCATCTTTATTTTCAAATTAGTTTGTATTTCTACAAAACTTTTAAAGACCTTCAATACAGACAGAACTTCATCTTTACTTTTAATAAAATAACCAAATGTCATCCTAGTATAGTCATCTATAAATGTTAAAAGATACTTGGCACCACTAAATGAGGAAACTGACATAGATCCACATAAATCAGAATGTATGAGACCTAATTTCCCAGTGGCTCGACTATATGATTGTTTTGGAAATGGTATTCTGCTCTGCTTCCCTTCAATACATGCTGCACAGGGATTATTTTTACTATAAGTGTAATAAATTCCACTTGCTATACCTTGTTTCAGTAAATCCATACTTCGCTTGTCCAGGTGTCCGAGTCTCCGATGCCAAATCTCCTGTGATTGATTCGCTTCACACAAATTCACAGCTTCTGGGCGTTTCCCATCCATGGACTAGATCTGTGGCTCCACCAAAGCCACTGTTTGACATGTCGCAGCCAGCTCATGACCATTTGTTGATTGTTGACTCACTGTGTCCAGTTCATAGACACCATTCACCTTTGTAGCACTTGCAACTGGCGTTTTTCCGCAATAAACACTGCACTTTTCAATGTCAAAATGAACTTCAAGTCCCTTAGAAGCCATTTTGCATACGGAAATAAGGTTTGTTGACAGTCCTGGCACAAAAATAGCCTCATTTAGTTTTGTAACTTGAGATTGTCCTTTCAACAATAATTCCTCTTCACCATGACCTTCACTATGCATTTTCTGATTATTAGCAACTGTAACTAACCGCGGAGTGTCCACAACATAATTTTTCAATAGATTTTTGTTGTTTGTCATGTGACAAGTAGCGTCGGAGTCGACATACCAGGCATTCGAGTCAATGTTCACAGCTGGTGCTGTCAATAATGTTCCGTTCCACAATTTCTCACACTTTCCACTTTCACCCCGTTTATTAATATTTTTATTGTTCGTTTTAGTTGGACAGTTTTTAAGCAATGTGATTTAGTTTTTTGCAGATGTAGCACTTTGGATGTTTGTTGACACATTTTGTGGAAGACTTGTTTGTAAACATCGCGTCTTCACTCTTGTCGAAGTCTCTACGTAAATTTTCTTCTAATAATTTACTTTTCACTGTTTCACTGCATAATTTAATGTTCGAATTTTCTAAAGCCATGATAAGCGGTTCAAAGTCTAGGGGTAAACCGCTTAGCATTAACACTGACAGAAAATCATCTTTTAATGGGGCGTTTATGTCCCGTAATTGTTGATCCAAGTCCGTGATTCTCAAGATATACGCTTCCATATCACTGAATTGTTCCAATTTTAATCCAAATAACGTCCAAGACGACGACACGGCCCCCTGTCTTCATAGGCTGTCTTTAGGTTGTTCCATGCCTCGTAACCAGTGGCAGAATTTCTAATGTAGGAAAAACACGAGGGTTGAACCATCAAACATATCTTTGCGAGTGCCCGTAGTTGTTTGCGGTTGTCATTGACCTTAGGAACACCCGGTGCAGATTCTTCGATGCAATCCCATAAATCTTCATGGACTAAATACATCCGAATCATAAACTTCCAGTTTCCATAGTTAGATATTCCACTAAGCTTTTCGAATTTGACTGTAATTCCGGAACTGGCTGCTGTTGAAGATAATGGTGCCGGCACTGGCACCTCGTCCCCACGCGACATCGCGTCTTCCTTGAATGTTGCGATTTTTAGAAAATAAATTTTTACGCACACTTATTTATCGCGTATCCTGGGCCCATAATCTGAGGGGATTGGGTGAAAATAACAATAGATGAAATTGGTATACTGAGATTTATTTATAATCTAGTTAGCACAGAAAAACAGTTGACACAAGAGTGAGTTTTATTCGACCAAACAGAATGACATAATCAATGCATTGACAGTAGTGCCAATAGTGAGCTATTTAGATAACTATGACAATTTACATTGTTTGGTTTATACCAGTTCTAACACGGTCGACCACTAATTTCTGCTTTATGATGTAATGTACTCAACAAATTCACAGATTGGTGCTTTTTGGCATATACGATACGAGCGTAATATCCTTTGTAAAAGCAAATAAAGATGAGTTCAATGATATTCTTTTTGTATTTGACATGACAGTGGGAAGTTCAGGCTTATTTTCACGAATTGTCCCTACAAGTGACATTTGCTTCTCAAGCAATTTTCGCGCTAGCTGATATGAAGTGAAAACATTTCCTGCTATAATATTATCCCTCTTCAAGCCAACTGTCAAACCTTTAACAACACGCATGCCTTGGTTTTTTGCGGAGCACCACTAGGTTTTCCAATGTAAGGCTGCATATTCCACGCGTAGCTTGTTGACGAATCGCAAAGAACCCAAAACTTTATGCCATATTTCGCTGCTTCAGATGGCATATACTGACGGAAAGGCCATCTTCCCCTAAATGCAACGAGCTGCTCGTCAACTGCCACATCTTCACCAGGGTTATAAAGTTTTGGTAATACATCCACCCTCTGATCCCATAAATCACGTATCGGGGTTAATTTATCCAACAATCGTGGCTCAGTTCGTGTTTGCCTGTTGTCGAATTTAATTATCCTCGATATCTTTTTGAAATTTTTCAACGACATAGTTGCACCAAATATTGGTCTGCCTGTTTCAGAATTGCATAAACTTTCTGTGCTCTCATTATAAGAGCGATATACAATTGCTAAAATCAGTAATCCGATAAAAGCATTCAACTCCGTTTGGTCCATGTCCTTCCAATCTTTGTTGTATAGTCTTTTACCTTCCATATTCGTATACTTCAATATATTACAATAGAAATTATAGGAGGTGGGAATAAAAGTTCAGTTCTTCTTCGGTAATCCTGGAAGATGAAACCCGTGTCAATCCTGGAGTCATGTTTGTAATGATTTCTTTTGGAGCTCTTCTCTACACGTTCAAAATCGGTTGCCTTGAATATTTGACTAGGCTATTTTTCGACACTATAATTTGATTAGCCGGTATCTAGTTATCATACTTGCTGTCACTACCTGAAAATTCCCTGATTTCCACGAAATCCTCCAGTTCAGAGCACACTTCATCTTCGTCCAACTCAGTAAACTCTAAATTTTCCATATCACTTCCCGACATTTTACGATCAAAATAGTAATCGATTGTATACGCTTACAACACGTGTCACCGCTATCCCGGACTGATGTGACGAAATATGAAATATTACTCCAAATCTAGAGATGACTTGAGGATGATGCAATAAAATTATTTTTAATATTCTAAATTAAATTTTTAAGGAAACCTTCAAGCATTCAAAAAGCCATAAAATAACGTTTTCTTCAGAAAAAATTAATCAAACTAATGCTTAAAATGGCAAATATTTAGAGTACAGATTATTTTGCTCTTTTTCTGAAAAAAAAATACTAAATGAACAGAATATTCAAAGCATATTCCATCGATAGTTACTACTTTTCCTGCCTCCCATGCAATTATTGGGCTCCGTTTCAAAAAAATATTTCATCGTTTGAGGTAAACCAAGTTAGGAGCCAATTTTCGATTACTGTGAAGGAAGTGGACGGTTGACCTGCCGAATCATCCTACATATGTCGAAGCATTCAACAGTCAAAAAAAGCAATATTTGGACAATACAGTAGGCACGGTACAGTTTTTGACTTGAGGGTGTCCAAATATTTTTTCATGACCTGTGCAAAATGACGCCCAGCGTTGTCATGGAGAGGAATAATTTTGTGATGTCTTTACTCACATTCCAGCGTAATTTCCGTAAAGTATTTTTTAACAACTTTGACAACGTCAAAGAGTATTATCGTATGTTTTCGCTGTGTTTTATTTTTGCCTTTTACCGAGTTTTCCCGCATAAATTCATCCGTTAAAAGCGTCCGTTTGATAATTCGAGCGATCTAGTTCACGATTGTGCTGAAGGTGGTGCGTTTCAGCAATCACAAGGATGAATCTCCTTTAAAACAATAATTTCGTTTGCTGAGATCTTTCTCATTGTTATTGTTATTAACATTGAGGATCTACCACGCCATATTTTATCTCACAAGCTAACCGCAAAGTGAATTGATTGTATGTCGTAATTTCCGTACCGTGAATTTCATTCGCCAGTGTTGTTAAAACTAACTTTTAGTATTTGTAATCGAATTCATTTTCGCCTTCACAAAATACTCCAACTGAAAAAGAAAAATCGTAGAAACGGAAGCAGCAATGAGCAGACTACCGGAAGCACAAAAAACGATGGCAAGGAATGATATAGCCGAGGCGATAAGGGGAGCGAAAAAGGTGGTAAACAGTGAAGAGGCGAGCATAGCTGCTAATCTGAAGAAGAAACCTGTTCACTTTGTCAAGGCCGATAAAGGAAACACAGTGGTGGTGATGGATAAAAGCAAGTATGATGAGGCGGTCATACAAAAGCTAAGCAGCGGTAATTTCTTCGAGCTACGCCGGAGCCCGTTAGAGGAATCCATGAAAAGATTCGAAAGGACAATTAAAAGTTGTGAGTCATTAATTGGCGAATTGACGAAGGTAAGAGTGAGCAACCCTACTTTGCCTAGGATCAAGTGTTTGCCAAAAATACACAAAGAGGGCAACGAAATGCGTGAGATTATTTCGGCTGTGAATGCACCGACCCAAAAACTGGCAAGATGGTTGGTGAACGAATTTAAAGGAATGACCCAAATGAATGGTAGATCTGTAAAAAACAGCAAAGAATTCTCCGAGAAAATCCTGAAGTTTGGCCCACCAGCGCAAGACGAAATTATGGTGTCTTTCGACGTGACAGCTCTATTCCCGAGTATTCCGGTGATGGAGACACTGGGATATATAGAAGAATGGCTTTCCCACCAAGAAAACTCACTATCTTGGAAAATAAAAACTAGACAGTATATCCAACTTGCGAGACTGTGCATGATCGAAAATTATTTCACCTTTCGGGGGAAATTTTATAAGACGAAAGGCGGAGTTGCGATGGGAAATCCACTTTCACCATTTTTCAGCGAGATATTTATGACGAAACTAGAAGACGGACTGCAGGAGAAAGGCCAGTTACCAAAACATTGGGTCCGATATGTGGACGATGTGTTTGCATATGTGAAAAGGAGTGACGTGGAGAAGGTCCTTGCTGACCTGAATGGAGCCCACAAAAATATAGTATTCACGATGGAGGAAGAGAAAGACGGTAAACTATCGTTCCTAGATATAGTAGTAAGGAGGACTCAAACAAATATAACTTTCGATGTATACCGGAAAGCAACTCACACACAAAGAACGATTCCAAATACATCAAATCATTCGCAGCAAATCAAGGTTTCTCCGTACAGAGCCATGATCCACAGGATGCTCGATTTGCCGCTAAGCAAGGAAGCTAAGGAAAAGGAGATGAGGTACATTGTTGAGACAGCTAAACTAAACGGCTTCAAGGGCTCGACGATTAGGAGAATGGCACAGAAGATCCAGACTAATAGACAGCGTCAGGAACGATCAACATTATCAAATGCGAACACCGAAAGAACGTACTGGAAGGCTCTAACTTATCACGAAGGCATCAGCAATCGGATCAAGCGGCGAATAAATCAGCTCAATTCTGTACGGTTAATCGAATCAAGCAGCAAGAACCAGCTCAAAAACGTTCTCGGATCAACGAAAGACAAGCGCGAACCACACGAGAAATCTGGTATCTATCGCATCGAATGTCCCACTTGTGAAGAAGTGTACATAGGTCAAACGAGGAGGCTCATCGGCACGCGAATCAAGGAGCATCTAGGCGAAGCAGCAGCAGCAAGAAAGAAAGAAAGAACTTCGAATTTCAAGTCTGTGGTAGCGGAACATATTATCACGAAGGGACACGAGATAACAATGGAGGACGCTGTAGTTATCAAGGAAGCTAGAGATACACGTGAATTGGATGTGATGGAAAGCCTGGCAATTACCCGGGAAAGGAAAAAGTTAATGAATCAGGATGACGGAAACTGCAGATCATGGCTATTTAAATTAATTAAATAATAATATCTTCTCTGAATCATGTAAAAATAATATTTTTATAACTACCCCTTTTTTAAATTACCTTTCCTACCTTTTATTAGCTTAAGCAAATTTCCCTAATTACTTTTTAATGATCTAGAGTAAATTTCCTTTAAACATAGCTAGTATATAAGCAGGAATGTGAGTAAAAATAAATTAATCGCTGAAGAAGACCGAACGATTACGGTCGAAAATCGATTTCGAGAATAAAAATAATACACAAAATTAAAAGGAAGCTAACTTTTAGTGCAAACATTTACTAGCATTAATATTAGCCAAGTAATCAACTTATTTCCCCCCCTATACTCGTGTATCCAAACCCCGAATATACATTAGTGCTTTCATACATTTAAGCCATTTGTATTTCTCAATCTTCGACAATGGTAAGCTCTCCAGTATACGATATTAAGTGTGTTATCTGTAAAGAACCGGAGTCCGCAGGAGCTAAACTAGTCGTATGTGACGGATATTGTGCTCAGTCGTACCATCTAAAATGCTTATTGATTCCAGCTGTTTTTTATAATATCCGTGCCAACCATTCAAAAAACATCACTTTTTGATGTGATCACCATCAAGCTGTGACAATCGCAGATACAATTCATATACTAAAAGAGCACTCCAATTTCCTGCTGGATATTCGGGGTCGGATGATCATTCGTTGGCTAATGCTAATTTGAACAGTGCCGCAACTCAACCTGCTACAATGCATCCTGCCATATAAATCGTGGCTATGTTGCGCGATATCGTGGCTCAGCCGATTGAAAATGTTCCTGTAGATAGGAGCATGGGAGCCATTCTAAAAAAAAACAGCAGTTAATTCCAACACTTCTCCTTTATCTTCTAGAGACGAAAATATTATAGGCTTTCACTTATTGGTATCAGCGGAGACTTTGCTAGCTGTTTCTGCTCCTAGCAAGGGAGACATTCCCAATAGAATAGCAGTTAATTCCAACGCTTCTCCTTTACCTTCTAGCGATAAAAATAGTACAGACTTTCACTCGTCGGTGTCAGCGGAGACTTTTCTAGCTGCTTCCACTCCTATGTCGAACTTACCATCTCAGCTTCTGTCACTGGATATCATTGCTCCACCTGCGCAAATTTATATATCTCATCTGGAATATAATACGAGTCCTGATCTTATCAAAAGCTATGTTATTGCGAAGTTGGGATTTGAACCTTCGTTACAGCTCCGCAAAAAGTTAACGCTTGATAACCTCATCATGTAGAGCATTTCATCGTTCCGAATTACTACAAGCACGCAACTGAAAGCCCAGCTAAGACCTGATTTTTGGCCTAACGCTGTGTTTTTTAAGGAATACTTCAATGATATCCGGAAAAATTTTTGCTCAAGTGTTCGGCGGTAAAACAGGACTTAAAAACTAATTTAGATGATTCGTTCTCATTTTATTATCAGAATTCCCGAGGCTTACGAACCAAGACCAATGAAGTTCGAGTTTTCTGTATTGTGTCCTTTGACAACTTTGTTTGCTTCATGGAAACTTGACTCACTAAAGATATTCATGAAGATGTACGAGTAATTTTGCCTTCTTATAATGTTTTTCATAATGATTGGAGTCGCTTGAGCGTTGGTAAGTCTGATGGTGGTGGTGTTCTAATTGGCGTTCATAGGTCGATACTAGGTGCCTTCTCTTGTGACTTTCTACCTTCTTCTCCTGTTGAGTCCATTAGTGTTCAGTCCCCCTATCGTCTAATATTTCTTTATTGGTCCTCATAGTCTACGAGTATATCCCCCATGGTTACTCTTTACATGTCTATGAAACATTCTTTTTGGAGCTCTCCTTCTTTATTTTCAACCGCTTTCCTTCTTCTTTGCTTGTTATTTGTGGTGACTTTAACCTCCGAAATGTTGTGTGGGATGCATCATTTTCTGAAATTAGCTCAATTTTCAGTTAATTCTTTTCCTTCTCTTTATTTCTCTCCATGTGTTCAATTGCCCAATTCAACAATGTCCCCAATGTAAATATCAAAGCTTTAGATCTAATCTTGTCTAACATTCCTAAATCATCCGTTTTTCTTTCTGCTTCGCTAAGTGAAAACCTTAAACCTGATCCTCACCATCCTCCACTTCGTTTTTCCACTTTCTTGCCTTGTAAAACTGTTCTGAACTAAGTTTTTTCTCCCCGCTTTAATTTCGTTAGAGCTGAATATAGTCAAATAGAGGCGGAAATAAACTCCATCAATTGGTTTTCCTTTTTCTGCAATTTAAATATTAATGATGCCGTACAAAAATTGTGTAGCTTCCTTGATCTCACAATATACTTCTCTGATCTCACAATATACGCCTGTCTGATTTCGAAAGAGATCAAAAGACGCTCCTTGGCTAAATAAAAAAAAAAAAAATATCACCTTTATCTTGAAAGCAAAGATTGCTGCCTGCACAGAGAATCGACTTACTGGCTCTGCAATTCATCTCCTTCGCCATAAAAGTTTACGCAGAGAAGGTAAAAAAATTCGTTAATATTGCCCAAAAAAAGTGTATGGATTCTGTTTAAGATTCAATTAAAAGGAATCTAAGCAAATTTTTCTGGTCATACATCAATGGGCTTAAAAAATCAGGTGTTTTGCCGAATTGGATGCACCATAATCAATTCTCCTCATCCAATAATTATGAGATTTGTGAACTCTTTGCTCAATATTTTTCTTCATTTTATTGCAACTGCTGAAAATTCTGATCATACTATCGCTTTGTCCTTAAATTTGCTTTTTGCCTATGTAAGTCCTCTTGATGTGGAGCCATTACTGAAAGGTCTAGACAATAACATTGGCTGTGGTTCGGATGGAATTCGTAATATTTTTGTCAAATTTTTGACATCTTCTTTGTGTTTTTCCTTGTCCATTCTTTTCAATCGTAGTGTTTCTGACAATGAGTTTCCTGTTCTTCGAAAAAAGGCTAATATATTTCCGGTTTACAAATCGGGTGGTATGTCTAATATATCTAATTATCGTCCTATCTCCCTAATTCCGTGTTTTAGTAAGATTTTTGAAAGAATTTTGTGTAATCAGGCTCCATCCTTTGCTAGTGAGCAGCATGGCTTTATCAAAGGTAGGTCCACTCTTATGAACTTGCTTTCATTTTCAAATACTATTGCGTCAGATTTTCATAAATCAAAGCAAGTAGACGTTATTCATACGGATTTTTCTAAGGCTTTCGATCCAGTAGATCATCTAATACTTATTAAAAAACTAAGTGATCTTGGTGTGGACTCATCTGTTTGTCAATGGTTCCACTCGTACATTATCAACCGTAATTGCGTAGTCACTGTGAATATTCAAATCCTCTTCGCTTATGTATGCTGACGATTTGAAAATTTTTAGAGTGATTGGGTCCTTGGAAGACTGTGTCTGTTTACAACTACATTTACAATTTCTATTAGATTGCTGTACCACTAATCGTCTGAAACTAAATATAAGTAAATGTCATCGTATGGCTTACGCATTGAGAAAGTTTACCATTCCTTTCGATGATTTCATACCAGATACTCCCCTGGAATCAGTCGATCTCCGTAAGGATCTTGTAGTACTCTTTGACACTAAGCCCAGGCGGTTTGCAAAGCCTCTCGAATGTCAGGTTTTGTATTAAGATCCACCAAAGGCTTCAAAAATATTTCTTCCTGTATTTGTTTACTCTTCTCATTAGTTTGAAGATTGTTGGAATATTGCTCGCAAATTTGGAGTCCTCATCAACACAGTCCATGTAGTACTGTGGAGACTGTTCAACGTAGATTTATCCGTGCTCTTCTCTTTAAATTTCACATCCCGTATTCCCCTTATAATGATCGCCTATCCCTCTTGCGCATGCCTTCCTTAGTTTCGCGTCGTATATTTCTTGATGAATGATTGCTCTTTAAACTGCTCTTTTAACTGTAAAGTCTCTGTAATGAGATATCCTCCTATATTGCACAGCGCTCAAGTAGACCGCCAATGATTTTTAACTTTCCGTTTGCCCGAATGTTTTATTTTTCGCCATTTTTACATTTGCCGCGTAAACACAACTCTCATGGTCTTGGTCCGATACCTCAATCTTTTACGCAATATAAAAATAAACTTAGACAATTCGTTCTTTTTTTATAGATTTGTACATTAACTTTAGCGTACCTTCTAGTTTTAACTTTCTTGCTAATTTATCTTGTTTTGTTTGAATATATGTTATTACTTCTTTCATAACTTATGTTTGTCCTATATTATAATTGGATTTTTATAATTTGTATAAAGAATTCTGTCAATAAATAAACAAAGTATGTTTCAGATCGGCCTACCGATCACTCATAATGGAATCGCCAAGTTGTAGCAGCTCATAGTACAAAATGCTTTTGTTTTTTTGGATCCACCAGATACACACCATGTCATTAAGACCATGAATTTTCAGCGTTGGTGTTGATACTTTGGCCAATGACAACAATTTACCGGAAAATCGTTATATTTTTCTTCTTGGGGTTATCGAAGAATTCAATTTTTATCCCTTGTTACAACCCGATGCAAAAAACCTTTTCTTGTTACCTCTGAATCAGGTGCTCGCAAAGGAAAAATTACCTTCCATTGTCTCTCCGGCTTTATATTGTTCCCATGGATTTTAATTTGCTTGTTGAATTCCTGTCAATAAATTTGCAAGCTCTTCTTTCATTTGACATGTGTCTACATCGAATACTGCCTCCAATTATTCAGCTTGGAATTTATTTGGCTGTCTAGAACGAGGATTGTCTTCAATGCTTGTATCGCCGTGATTGAAACTATTCAACAAATGATTTATAAGCTAAGTCATTATCAACACAAACTTCCACAAGATTTCAATGTGCGCCAGCTGCTCTTTTTTAAGGTTTTGTATCATCATACAAAGCCCTCCTGAAATTGTGACCTGCCTGACCGTGTGTCACAGCAGTTTTTCTCTCTAACTACAGCAGCTACGAACACCAAACTTAGTAAGTACATCAGCACTGATTGTCTCTTAAATAATTGGATATCAAAACAATTTTCAAAGGTTCTTATGAAGGATGCCCCCATACAGGGGACGAACCTTGGGGGGTTTTTTTGCCAAAGGTGTTGAAGAGTATTTTTCAAAGCATATCTTTGAATGGCATTTTTTGCATCAGGGGGTGCAGGGGGAGGAAAAACGAATGGAAAATTTATGTTCCCCCTTCGCGATTGGACACGTATGACTCGGGAAATCAGAAATAAGAACACGGAGGTAGATCTCCATGAGTACAACAACAACAACAATACCAAGTACCTTAGAATTTGAAATTAATATCTCAAATAAAAGACATAAAGTTGAATTCTGTAGTAAAAATTTTATTGTGAGTTGAAAGAACAATCTATGACATTTATTTTTTAAATATTTAAATGTTAACTGTGACTACGCCGTAAATGGTCCATCCTGGGGTTCCAATTTTGGACGACGCGCTCCAGCATAGTGACCAATGATTCCACCGACCCATAAGTCACAATAAACTCTGCATTTCTGTGGCTGTAGTGCTAGCTGTTGAAGCTCTTCAGGTTGTTCGTCAGCCCGAAAACGGCAATTCTGTTTATTGACGTATTCATTGAGCCAAAAATCGCATCATCGCTGAACAAAATTTCGTGATAAAACAGCGGATTTTCGTAATACATATAATAATCTGTCAAAAAAGCCTATTGAAAATCAAACCTCATAATGAATTACCCGTTATATATATATATATATATATATATATATATATATATATATATATATATATATATAAACATATATATAACATATAATTTTATAAATATATATATATATATATATATATATATATATATATATATATATATATATATATATATAAACATATATATAACATATAATGTTATATATATATATATATATATATATATATATATATATACATATAATTGTAGTAATAATAATTAATTGAACTTTGTTAATAATACTATGGTCTCAAATTTCCTATTTTTATGTATGTAATTGAATGGGTACCCTTAAATTCAATGCTAAGATATTCCAATATAAGACCCTTACATCCCGTAAGTGCCATAAAAATCGAATTGTATTTACGGAAGATATAGGCATTTTAATTTTCAGCAATCAAAACAACAACGCCCGTGTTCGCACCAGGCACTAGCATTTTCGTTGGATCTTCTTCAATTTTTCAGACAAGATGAATGACATGTTGTTACCAAGGTATTAACACACACACACACACACACCGAACTTTTGATGATCGCAGTAGAGTAAAGAAAAGAAATGAAAAATTCTTAGTGCAATAAAGTTACAATTAATTGTTACGGGTGTAAGTAGTATGAAGTGGTGCGCTAAAATACCCAGCACCACAGGAAACTTTTGCATATGATTTCAATGGTACTTCACCCGCAACTTTCGATCAGTTCCGTTTCCGTTTCAGCCATGGGCAAACTATCAACAATCACCGCGTCAGAGCACAACCTAATTTTTATTTGTCGCAGCATCTCAGTAGCAAACAATAAGTTACTCAGCCAACAATCAAGTCATTATAGTGGATCATGTCATCAATCGCCTCCCAGTTAAAAGAACTACGATCAACCAAGTCAACGGTGGCCACCATCAAATAAAACGATCAAGCTTCAACCTCAGCACGAAGCGTAGAACTTTTAACGACATCAAAAATCATATACATTTACATGGTTCCAAGAGTATGTATGCTTTGGCATGTCACTTTGCATAAAGGCCGAAAGTTTTCACTCAATTTTGGATGGAACCGGTCACCAAAAATAACTTCTCTTGCATTTTTAATGCGTAAATAAAACACCAAAAATATCTTTTTTTTACGTTATACATACAAAATACAAATATCATTTTGCAGTAGAAGAAAAATCCGGGATTGATCATGTAATATTTCAGGTGAAATATTATGACCGGTGGCTGCATCGAGTTTGAACTTCTGATGCTGCTGTCGGACTATCAGCCCTCCCATTTATAATGTGTACTGATTTAAAAAATTAGGTAATAATCACATTGTTGAGCGGTATGTTGACCATATCACCTCGAACAAAATCACAAACCACGACATAATCACAAACGATAAAAAAACATATGACTACTTGCCGCTGCCAACTCAAGCGAAGCACAATCCCGCAACCTGAAGGCACCAGAAAAATTCACCGAGAAGTGTCAACCCGGACAAACGTTTACTTTCATGCCTGTAGATATAAACAAAATTGCAACTAGAAGTTGCACATTCCAATGCATCTGGAAATGATCAAGCATGGCATCACCACACAGCAAGGGAATGGTGGGAGCCAATGATAGTCGTTTGGGAATAGGTTTCCAAGTTGAGAACCTTTGTTAGAACGCTCATGCCGAGTTCTGAGAAAAGTTAATTCCCCTCGAATAGAGGTTTCAATGTAAAATCGAAAAAGTGAATAGGGACCAAACCCTGGGGTCTCTTTTTGTAGCGACAGCATTGAAGGAAGAAAGTTGTGTGGCCAAGGCGGAAACATTTTTCATATCGAGGAATTAAAGGAGGATTCTTTTGGTGAAAAAAATAAGGAAAAAATTGTTTGCTACAACTTAATTTGTAGGTGGTGGTTTCTCATGGATAAGGGGGGTAAGATCAAGATTAAATAGTCAACGTTGCAGAGGAAGCAGTTTTCTGGGGGCACTAAATTTTTCATTCATTCTGTACAGATTAGTGAGGAAAAAAGATATCTCTTCTTTATATGAGTTAAACCTTGTAAACATATTCTTATATTTTGATTTGACTCAAAGTGATCCGAATTAAATTTTGTTTTGTTTTTCCTTAAATTTAACACATTGTATCCTGAAAGTAAACTTTTCAGGGAAGTGTGTGTGGAGGTTATATCTTGGAAGGGGTTAAAGAAAATGGTTTTCTGAAAAGGAATAGATTCAGAGATTACATGTGTGGTGTATATATTTCAAGGGTTATTTGAGAATCAACTTGGTGTTATGCAAGTCCGTCAAGTTCCGCCACAATTGCAAGGGAGCTTGCCGCGTTCCCGTTTCGCGGCTCATTTTGGACTCATTGAAGAAAATAAATGGCGCTCACGTCCGCTTCCGGACGAGCTATTTGGGACCCGGGCGCCCCAGTCAGAACACACTAAGCAAACAGTTTTGAACAATGTGTACTTTTCAAATCCTATTCAGTTAGTAATATGACTAATACTGCAATAAAATGGTGGCCGCTTAAGGTGGGATGATAATGGATTTTTTTCAAACAGACTTTAGATTTAAATTTCAATGAATTTTCCTTGGTGAATTCACTATATATGTTTCCATATCATAGATTGAGTAAAAAGTCATTCTGACAGAAGCGTACTTCTGCCCTCCGAACTTGCTTCAAAATAAAAGCGGAAAACTTGAATCTCCGATTAATGCTGTTTCGTTAACACAAAATTCGGCCTATTTTACTCAGAAAAATAAGAAGTTTTTTGTTAAACTCAAAGCGATATAAACGGTATTCTATCGACAAATGTTTAGCGTCTATGAAACTACTAAAATTAGATTTAGTTTAGTATGTCTAAATTGAAGAATGGAAAATTAGTGAGCTAATGAAAAAGTTTACCAACATTCCGTTATTTGTCGGAACGAATTTCAATAATCGGCGTCTCCGGGCTGAAAGTACTTTGGAGGAGAAGTATTCACTGGAATTTACCCAGACAGCTTTTCACACTATAGTGGCTGATGCAGACTGCAGATTCCAAGGGACAGGAAAAAATCAAGGCAAATGTGAAAAAGTGCAGAAACATCATCGTTCAAAGTGTTCATGATTACCAGTTGGAGAACATCAAAGACAAGGAACCTGCTAAGGAAATGATTCATGATTGGCGAACACTTTGTATTTCAGCTTCCATTTTAATTATCCTCAAAGTTCGAAAAACGTGGGAAAATTTGTTATTGTAGTTGTGACCAAACCTTTCAACTGATATTAATGAGATTTGGCAGTGTAATAGAGAATATAGTATCCAGGGAACAATGAAAAATGGCTGCTAGTCAAAGTTCGTAGTTTCTAATGCTTATAACAGTCAAAATTTTCATTCGATTTGCATGAAACTCAACATTATGATAGGTAGTGATGATATCTGTTATTTTGGTAATCATTGTAATGATTTTCACTTTTCAACTTCGAACGCGGAACCGACCTCTCATCGGTTCTAGACGTTAAGTCTGAGTAGTGCCAACGGATGGTACCAACAGGTCAACCAATCCGTGCACCGTAACCCATTCACGCGGTGACTGCTTGTCGGCCAGCTAGTTCGGAGAGGATTTCGGTCGCGGGTCTCCGAATGGGTTACGCTCAATTACAATATTTCAGTCACCTGAACATGCCCGTTTTCCAAACGCGTCAACAATTACTCATCCAGAACGGGAAACCTACGTTACGTTAATTCTGGATGTGATCTCTCCACAGATCTCAAATCAAAAACGCTACAAAATCCTATAGGCGCGTTACCGAATCACCGACGCGGTATCGAAAAATATGCTACTCGAAATTAAACCGATGAAAACTACTCTAATGAAATGACGAAACAATCAAAGGTACCGCGTACCGCGCGCGACGCGAAACCGACTTCAGCGGATTTGTCGAAACCCTATCCTCGCGACGGCATACCTACCTTACACTCTCTCTTCCCACTGAAAAAGAACGAGCCTCTGGAAAGGAAAGTCTTGGTTAAGTTTTAGCAATTCATGTTGTTTTTTTTATTCTAACACATTCATTAAAAATAATCAAAGGGAGTTTTAGCACATCAAACACGAAATATTAGTTCTTCGTCTAAATATTAATAAGGAAGGATAAATTCCAAAAACTAACATTAATTTTAATTCGGGATACAATATTACGAATACTCTACTATTCAACTTATCGTCCCATACTGATTACGTTTCAACTAATAGTTTAAAGTTAATTTTATTCACATCCATCCGAAATTACTGTTTCTTTTTTTGCTTTTACTTCTGTAGGCGAGGAATATTTATATTTTGGTTACATGTATCCATTACCAATTTCATCTCGGACAAGATTTAGCGTACAGTTTGTTTATTTGTATAAATCTTAAATTATTTTGTAAGATTAAGTCATTTGAATCAATTTGAGTTTAAGCTAAATTAATAAATTGCAATGACATTATTTTTTTGTAAATAAAATGTCCTTTAACCTAATATCAATGAGTAAGACGTAATAGATTAAATAGGATTTTGATTTGGAAATTGAAATAAAAATTTTAAATAAGTTATTTTGCCAAATATATTATTCATTCTTTTCCACACGAAATGCAAACTAACTATGAAATTGATTTTTGTTTTCTTCAAACATTAAATTAAGTCTTTAGTATTTCAAGCATGGGCTAACAATTGTAATTTTTATTTGTAATTGAGATTTCGCAAGTGTGAATATTTACAGGGTTGAATTGCTAAAAATGGTCCTCATTTTATTCTTGTTTTGATCTTTTAAAGAGGAAATAATTCAAGTTAAAAGCATATGTACATTTAATTATTCATTCAAACCAAATTTTAATCTAGAATCAAATCTACGATTGTGACTGTATATGAAGCATCTGTTTCAATTGTGCAGAAATAATTTCACTTTTGAAAATATAGGAATGTAAGGTTGTTTCTTTTTGAGGCAAAGATAATTGTTAATCTCAATACATCATCCAATCTAAAAAGGAAGAGCTAGTCTTGATGATATACTCGTTTATTTGGCGATTAATGCGGGCTGCCTCTTTTTACAAATCTCAACTCTTTAATTCACTTCCAAATGAGTCTATATTATGCAATAGAATAACATCCATTGATTTCTTTCATATTTCTTAGTTTCCGCTTTACATGGTATTGGCTTTATATTTAGCTAATACAAAAAATTCGACTGAAGCAGCTCATATATTCTTCCATCTTTCACGTCGCTCTAAAACTCGAGCCATTTAACTGGATCACTTTTTTTTTTTTGAAAATACTTCATGCAAATGGTTCAACGGAAATTTCCATTGGTAGCAACAAGATGTGAACAAATTGCGTTATGGTCCTCAAGTCCTAAAGAGGCACATTCCTGCATTTAAAGTAATTGATTCAATTGAATAACACCCTTTCAGACGCCTTTTAGGCTAGCTCTCGAATTTCAAGTACAAGTCAAGGATAGCTAGAAGATTACTCAACTTGAGAAGCCTATATGCTGCAAAATTTTACTGCAAGCGAATGGTTATAAAGCACCACATCACAGCCCCATCAAGCATGATGATCTTTAGTGTTATTTTTCGCTTGAACGAACCAAATCGGAACTATATATTCCTCAATTATGTACCCAGAAAACTGCTTCTTTTAGTAACTCTTGGTGGCTAATGGGCACAAGAATATACTCGTAAGTATAACCACAGACCTTTAACGTTTCCGCAAGGCATTTAATAAAGTTCATTTGTCCGGACATACAACTCTATTCGATGCCACTGAATTTAAAGAGGTTTGCATCGAATTAAACAAACACAGACAAGCAGAAAGAAAGAAAAAGAAAATCAATGAGCCTACTATACATATAGTCAAACGATTATCTAGAGAGGCCAATAAACAATTATCGTGCATTAAACGTTAACCAAATCATCATGGAAAGCTTTTCACTTGAGTGGCACATTTAGAGAAGGAAAGTGCAGATGATTACTGTCGGAGTAGACCACTCCTTCATATAATAAATAGGCGACTTTAATATAAATCATATGCGATGGTATTACAAATAATTAAATGTGGATGTTAGGACCGTGAAAAGGAATCAACTCAAAGATTATTACAAATTGAAGTGAAGTTCATCCGTAGAATCAGGGCTAGTAGTCATTATCTCTTATTCAAATGTTTACAATCCCCAGTCCACATCTAAAATAAAGCTTTGGTAATATAGAAGATAATGAATCTTTGACAGACGGTGACATCATTTGTAAACTGAAGATGCGTAAGCTCAAGTTTATCAATTACAACACTGCAACTATTCCTTCAGGTTAACGGATATTTTGGTTAAAAAAAAGTGACGTTCCATTTTTATCGGGATCATTTTTTTAGTACCTGTTCGATCCCTCATGTGCCACACTTGTTAGCGCCGCTCGGTAGTTGCTGCGTGCTACGATTTCGACTGCCACGTGGACTTTCCGGGGGACTGGAAGAAGCCGACGCAGGTCCGTCTTGTGCGTTATCGAGAGTTCGCCCGTCGTGGGATACTCAGATGGTGCCGCTGGAGGCGCAGCCATCCGCAATCCGGAGTGGTGTCCGGGAGTACCCGGGAACTGTCACGTGCTTAACGGTGCGCGATCGCGATCCGCATTCCCCTAGTTGAAGCTAAAAAATTTACAAATCAGTCGAGGACCATAAATATTTGTCGATTTACCTGGTGACTGCCACTCTTCCCGCGTTCAATGGCACCCCGCGCAACAGATGTGTTACGAAGTCGCAATAAAGCGAAAAAGTAATTCGGACGATTGTCCACTTGAGTGGGAACCACTATTTTTTCTTTCTTTTTCGTTTTCTTTTATTTTTTTTAATGATTTTCCCGGCCTCGGAGGTGTTTTTCGCGTCTTATGTTTAAGAAATTGTCTACTCGTAACCTCTCCATGTGGCTGTCAAAATCCACCGCTTGTCACATCGGACAAAACAGCTGTGTGTGGAATGGCACGCCACATGGCGGCAATGTGCCTCTCCATTTGTCGCCAGTGGCATAGTTTTTCGATGGCCACGGTGGAGGGGCATTTCCAGATGGATATGTCTCGAAATGTGTCGGGGTTTGGATTAATTTTATATTTCGAATATTTATATCCACAGATCTAAATATTTGGACAGAAAAGAAATATTTTCTGCGCAACGATATCCGCACGACAGATGAAGTCCGCTGGCACTTCGAGGACATACCCATCTGGCCGGTTGCAAGGGTTCGGGATCGGAATCACTTCGATTCCCGGGCGTAGGCGTCACATTACACATTCCCCCCCCCCCCAAAATCGAGGTAATTACGATCCCGTCTCCTATATAAAAGGTCTTGGTTAGGGCCGTGGCGGGTCGAAGGTCGGTTTCGAGGGATAGGCTACAACCATGTTCGTGAAGACTCGACAGTGACTACATAGTAGGGAGTCAGGTGTTATTCGGAGGTCTTCGTCTAGGCAAAGATTGGGGTAAGCCAAGGTTTTTCGTGGGAAATAGTTGCACTTCATCGTCTAAGGTCTTTTGCGTGGTAAATTCCCAGGGTTTTACCAGTCATGTCCGCGATGAGGTATCGGGTGGGGCTTATTACTTGTAGGACTCGACATTTCACGAATTTCTTGTCTAGTTTGGCATTGTAATGTCGGGTGGCATCGCTCTGCCGGAAGTTTCGACGATATATTTCGTCGCCTACCTTAAAGCCAGAAGGATGAGATCGCAAGTTGTACCGCTCCTCTCCCATCCGTCGACTTTCTTCAATCTTCTCCCGCAGTTGCTCTCGCAGAAGTTGGAGCTTTTCGTGCGGTTCCAGAACCACGATTGGGTCCTCTAGCGATTTCAGTTGCCGCAATAGCCGGTAAGCGCTCCCATGACAGATCATGTAATGGCCGAACACTGCGAAATACGGCGAAATGCCGGTAGTGGCGTGGTACGACGAGCGCAGCGCACTAGTGATGGCGGACAATTTGCGATCCCAGTCCTTCTGATTCGGGTGGACATAGGCGCGGATGGCCGCTATGAGCGTACGATTCAGTCGTTCGGATGCGTTGGCTTGTGGTGAATAGACGCCAGTTCGTTGGTGGATGATGCCGTATTCGGACATTAGGTCCCGGAACTTGCTGGAGGTGAACTGGACCCCATTGTCGGAGACAAGTTTCTCCGGAACTCCAAACATGTGAAAGACTCGGTTCTCCAAGAAGCTGATTATAGGTCCAGTGTGCAGGTTACGTAGTGGTTCTATGATAGGGAATTTAGAGAGCTGGTCCAGGACCACGACAGCTCCCGTGTGACCAGAAGCAGATCGAGGGTAAGGACCGATAAGATCAATGCACAAGCGCTGGAACACGCGTTCGGGGACCTCAACCTTACCCATGGGTGGCCGAAGAATGGTGTTGGGCGCTTTAGTGCACTTGCATAGCTCACAAGAGGCTACGTACGCTTTTATCTGTTGTGCCATCTTAGGCCAAAAGAAACAGGTTTTCAACCGCCTAAGTGTACGACCGTATCCGCCGTGCGCACTCGATGGGTGGTCATGAGCCCGTCTGATAAGATCAGTGGTTAATTCTTCGGGCACCCACAACTTCCACTGTTCTTCTTCTTGTATGGGGTCTCCGGATGCGTGTCCCATCCGCTTATAAATAAATCCATCCGTCAACCGCAGCTCAGGAAGCTGGGGCAGTTGATTCTGGATAGTGTGAATCAGTTGTGTGTAGGTTGCTGACTTGAAGGCAGGATGGTCCAGATCGATCAATTGGGGGCTGTCGTCCTCTTGGACCAACTCGGCTCCTTCAGGGGCGAACATTCTGGATAGAGTGTCGGGGACTACATGCTGGCTACCTTTTCGGTGGCGGATTGTGAAGTCAAATGCCTGTAGTTTCAGTGCCCACCTGGCCAATCTGCCGTTGAGATCAGTCTGGCTCATTAGCCATTTCAGAGAAGCGTGATCCGTAACGATTTCAAAGGTGTGTCCCTCCACATAGGCTCGGAAGCGTTTCACTGCCAACACCGCAGCTAAACATTCCTGCTCGGAGACCGTGTAATTTCGCTGGGCTGGGTTCAGCTTGTGAGACATGAAGGCTATAGGTCCCTCCTCGCCGTCTTGTGCAACCTGGACTAAGACTGCTCCCACCCCATGTTGACTCGCGTCACAATGGATTGAGAACGGTTTGTCAAAGTCCGGGCTGTGCAGTACGGGGGCTGTAGTCAGACTCTTCTTTAGCTCTTCAAAGGCTCGCAAGCTGGGCTCTTCCCAGACGAATTTACGTCCCTTACGCAGCATGTCGGTCAAAGGAGTGGTAATGGTGGCATAGTCACGTACAAAACGCTGGTACCATCTGCATAAGCCTAAGAATCGGCGTAACTGTTTGGTGGTCTTGGGTAGTGGAAAAACGTCAATCGCTTGAGTCTTTTCCGGATCGGTCTTGATGTGGCCATGCCCAATGATGTGACCTAAATACTTCACCTCCGTCATCACGAACTGACTCTTCCTTATGTTGATGGTTAATCTTGCCCTCCGGATGTGTAGAGCCACCTCCTGAAGCAGGTCGATGTGTTCGTCAAAGGTCTCGGTTATAAGCAACAGATCGTCCAAGTAAACGAAAACTTGGTGCCGCAAATGAGGTGGTATCACCTTATCCATAAGGCGCGTCATTGTTTGGGGGGCATTGCACAATCCGAATGGCATGGTCACGAATTGATATAGGGGCCGACCTGGGACTGTGAAGGCTGTTTTCTCCTTTGAACCGGGGTCTAAAGGAATTTGCCAGAAGGCGTCCTTGAGGTCTAAGCTCGTGATGAAGTGGGCTTTAGGCAACCGACTCAAAATGCCTTCAATCAACGGTAGAGGGTATGCGTCCTTGACGGTGACGGTGTTCACGCGTCTAGCATCTAAGCATAACCGGACCTTGTTCGGCTTGACAACTAAGGTGACTGGGGACGCCCACGCGCTCTGTGATTCTTCGATTACGCCTAATGCTAGCATTCGATCCACTTCGGCATATAACGATTTTTCCTTCGCTGGAGATATGGCGAAATGTCTCTGTTTTATGGGTTTAGCGTCCCCCACATCTATCGTGTGGAACACCAGGGCAGTCCGCCCGAGACCTTCCTTCTCATGCGATGGAAAAGCCGATATAGCCGAGTCTAGACGCAGTTGCTGATTTACATCCAGAGTATGTCGTAGTAAGTTAGTGGGTTGAGATTGGTCAGGAGCTGGGGTGACGGACTCCAGGGTCGTACCGGGAAATAGTGCCGGGGCCAAGTTAAATTTTCGAACGAAATCCACTCCTAGGTAAAGATTCTAGGTTAACTGAGGTATGATGAAAAATTCCATGGGTTTAGTTACTCCTTTAAAGGTGACATCCGTCATAATTTTTCCCACTACCGAGTGACGAGTTCCGTCCGCCGTGCTTAACCAGGAGGTGAAATGACGGATTTGGTCCGCGTGCCTTGCCAGTACCTCCCCTGCAAACTCGGCAGATATGCAATTCACACTGGCTCCCGTATCGACTAAGCCTGACACTCGTTTTTGCAGGAGGTGTACTGACGCATATGGCCGAACATCATCCCTCAATAATTCGTCTAAGTATATGTCCTTCAACACTTTCCTCGACTGCCTGACTTTTCTCCAGAAGCTCCGCATCCGACGCGTGGCTCGCTTGCTTCGCGGTGGTACATTTGTGGACAACTCCTCATGGAAGATGCGCTGTCGAGTAGCCAAGTAATTCCGCAGCCTGACATGAAAAGGTTTTACATGCCAAGGAACTTTCGTCTCGCTATCATTTCCCTGCGCGTTGGCCTCGGCGAAGGACGGCGTCGGTTGTGGAACTTCGGGAGAACTGTGGTTAGCGGTGCGAGTCAGCAGAGTTGGAGTCATGTTGGGAGCTTGGTCATAGCTAGTGATAGGGTCAAAATTGGTTCGTACGGGGTTTAGGAGTGCCGACGGGTGGTCGCGGCACTCGGTGGCAAGTTTTTTCGCCCTTTGCAATTTGCACAGTCAGGTGCGTATGTGTCGGCCTTCCTGCAGCGGTAGCAGAAAAGCGTCGGCTCCGCTGGACATGCATAGAACCGATGTCCCGGTTGTCGGCAGTTCCAACAGACCGTCGGGCTTGTAATTGCTTCAAGGGAGGGTCGATCAATCAAGGCTGGATCCTCAAGCTCCGGTGGTGCTCCGCTCCTCGGTACTGGTACTGGATCAGCAAGCAGGTGGTCCGCTGCCATCAACTCCGCGGTGTGATGATTTCGGGGATTTGGTCCAGTTATGCGAGGTTGTGGACGGAAGGTACCTCGCCGCTCATCCAAGTGTTCTTGTCTACGGGCATGGAGGCGCAATCCCTGTATGGTGTTGATGGGAAAATGCAGAAGGCTGTTCTGGAGATCCCAGCGCATATTCTCTCTGATAATTTCTACCAGTTCGTCCTCGGGCATGGTATTTCGCAAGCGAGTGCTCAATCTCACTATACTTGTGTAGTACTGGTCGAACGGTTCGTGAGCGCCTTGTTTCCGTTTCTTTATTTGCTCCCTTAGCTCTCTCTCAGTGAAGCCATCCTCAAATCGATTGCGGAAGGCTGCACTGAAAGAGTGCCAAGTGGGACGTGGCGTTGATTCTTTAAAGCTCCAGTACCAGTCGGCAGCGTCGCCGCTGAACAAAAGATGTGCATGCCGGAGGAAGGCCGAGGAATCACCTCCCAGGGTGCTGGATACCAACGCCTGAATCCGGAAAAGGAACCGGTCCGCCGATATCATATCGTTGAACCCTGTAAAGTTCAGGCGCCAACTCTCCATGATACGAGGCGTCGGGTCTCGAAAAAGTGTCAATGCGTTCCCGGGGGGAATCACATCCTCGATTGACCTGTTGTACTGAACAGCCTCGGGGGCTGGAGGTACCAACGGAGGTCCGGTACTGTGTCGTGGTCTATATTCGGGGGCTCTGGGATCCATTCCCGAGTTCCTTGGAGGTGGGACCCATGGCTCGGATTGTCGGGAGGGGGGCATCGCCACACTGGGATTTGGCTCCCAGCCAAGCGGAGTTCTCACGCGACTGGGTGGTTGGCTCACAGGGAGATTCTGGAGCTTTCCCTCCAGGTTGCCAATCCTCTCCGACATATCCCTCATCAACGCCACGAGGGTGTCAATGGAGTGGGCGGAAGGCATGGGTGTCACCTCGGACACGACACTTGCGGCCGGAACTTCACCGCCTACGGCTCCTTGCAGGTCTAAAAGTGGTTGGGACTGTTCGGCCTCTGGAACTCCTTTCGCCACTGCTCCGCGCGTTGGTAGGGGCGTTCCGAGGGGGACGTCTAGGGCAGACCGCTCGATGGGTCGCCGACATAATGGGCAACTCTCTGACGTGAGGAGGAGCTGTTGTACACAGGCACGATGGAATAGATGTCCACAATCCAATCGCACGCTGTGTACGCCCTCCACTACGTCCTCGAAACAGATTCCACAGTTCGCGGGTTGGACCGTTTTGGACCGGGTCCACCGCTTTTCTGGGGTCCGCTTCGTTGCCATTGTCGTGTGAGTTTAATGTGGTGCTAATATGACTGGAAAAATTAAAATATATAAAATATGATACTTATTATTATACCCCTAATATATAAATACAGAAGCTTAATCTTAGTTTAGTGGCCGATAGTGGCGAGCTATATCTAGAGGGTAGAAAAAAAAATTATTTGATATACACTTTCCTTTCCAGTGGTCGACTCCTCCAACGGGAAATGAGAGTGCGTGGTAATCTGCCGAAGAAAGGGTGCTTTCGGTCGATTTACAAAATTTATCCCCTAAACCCACATACATTACAAAAAACCGTCTCTAAACTACGTTAAAGTGACTCGACGAGACAAGTGGTAGAGCTACCGTAACGATTTTAGTACACGGTCAAAATTTCCCGACGCGTGGAAGCATTCCGGGCTTCGCAACTCCAGCATACGCCACCGAACGTTGAACCGATACCACTCGTCTATCACGCATACGAAATAATTAGAATCCTTCCGCGACATAAAGGCAAGGTAGCCTTCTATTTTCTTGAGAGTCCATGCTGATAGGTAAACCCATCAGACTGGCAGTTCCATCAAGAAAATAGAAGGTCCTTACAGGGGTTAACCTGGGACAACACATCGGAAGGATTCTGTCGCGAGGAAAAAAAAATCAAACAAAGGAGAGCGGAAGCTACAACTCACGTGAAGCGACTTCTAGTGTGTATCACACAACTCCACTGCTCCTGATAGTGGGACTCGAGTACCAGAGTACCTTACATCCTCCGTAAAGGACCAACTCGTCAGAAGACGCGAAGTTCTTTCCCCCTTAGGATGTTTTAGGCCCCACGTTGGGCGCCATTTGTAATGATTTTCACTTTTCAAGTTCGAACGCGGAACCGACCTCTCATCGGTTCTAGACGTTAAGTCTGAGTAGTGCCAACGGATGGTACCAACAGGTCAACCAATCCGTGCACCGTAACCCATTCACGCGGTGACTGCTTGTCGGCCAGCTAGTTCGGAGAGGATTTCGGTCGCGGGTCTCCGAATGGGTTACGCTCAATTACAATATTTCAGTCACCTGAACATGCCCGTTTTCCAAACGCGTCAACAATTACTCATCCAGAACGGGAAACCTACGTTACGTTAATTCTGGATGTGATCTCTCCACAGATCTCAAATCAAAAACGCTACAAAATCCTATAGGCGCGTTACCGAATCACCGACGCGGTACCGAAAAATATGCTACTCGAAATTAAACCGACGAAAACTACTCTAATGAAATGACGAAACAATCAAAGGTACCGCGTACCGCGCGCGACGCGAAACCGACTTCAGCGGATTTGTCGAAACCCTATCCTCGCGACGGCATACCTACCTTACACTCTCTCTTCCCACTGAAAAAGAACGAGCCTCTGGAAAGGAAAGTCTTGGTTAAGTTTTAGCAATTTATGTTGTTTTTTTTATTCTAACACATTAATTAAAAATAATCAAAGGGAGTTTTAGCACATCAAACACGAAATATTAGTTCTTCGTCTAAATATTAATAAGGAAGGATAAATTCCAAAAACTAACATTAATTTTAATTCGGGATACAATATTACGAATACTCTACTATTCAACTTATCGTCCCATACTGATTACGTTTCAACTAATAGTTTAAAGTTAATTTTATTCACATCCATCCGAAATTACTGTTTCTTTTTTTGCTTTTACTTCTGTAGGCGAGGAATATTTATATTTTGGTTACATGTATCCATTACCAATTTCATCTCGGACAAGATTTAGCGTACAGTTTGTTTATTTGTATAAATCTTAAATTATTTTGTAAGATTAAGTCATTTGAATCAATTTGAGTTTAAGCTAAATTAATAAATTGCAATGACATTATTTTTTTGTAAATAAAATGTCCTTTAACCTAATATCAATGAGTAAGACGTAATAGATTAAATAGGATTTTGATTTGGAAATTGAAATAAAAATTTTAAATAAGTTATTTTGCCAAATATATTATTCATTCTTTTCCACACGAAATGCAAACTAACTATGAAATTGATTTTTGTTTTCTTCAAACATTAAATTAAGTCTTTAGTATTTCAAGCATGGGCTAACAATTGTAATTTTTATTTGTAATTGAGATTTCGCAAGTGTGAATATTTACAGGGTTGAATTGCTAAAAATGGTCCTCATTTTATTCTTGTTTTGATCTTTTAAAGAGGAAATAATTCAAGTTAAAAGCATATGTACATTTAATTATTCATTCAAACCAAATTTTAATCTAGAATCAAATCTACGATTGTGACTGTATATGAAGCATCTGTTTCAATTGTGCAGAAATAATTTCACTTTTGAAAATATAGGAATGTAAGGTTGTTTCTTTTTGAGGCAAAGATAATTGTTAATCTCAATACATCATCCAATCTAAAAAGGAAGAGCTAGTCTTGATGATATACTCGTTTATTTGGCGATTAATGCGGGCTGCCTCTTTTTACAAATCTCAACTCTTTAATTCACTTCCAAATGAGTCTATATTATGCAATAGAATAACATCCATTGATTTCTTTCATATTTCTTAGTTTCCGCTTTACATGGTATTGGCTTTATATTTAGCTAATACAAAAAATTCGACTGAAGCAGCTCATATATTCTTCCATCTTTCACGTCGCTCTAAAACTCGAGCCATTTAACTGGATCACTTTTTTTTTTTTGAAAATACTTCATGCAAATGGTTCAACGGAAATTTCCATTGGTAGCAACAAGATGTGAACAAATTGCGTTATGGTCCTCAAGTCCTAAAGAGGCACATTCCTGCATTTAAAGTAATTGATTCAATTGAATAACACCCTTTCAGACGCCTTTTAGGCTAGCTCTCGAATTTCAAGTACAAGTCAAGGATAGCTAGAAGATTACTCAACTTGAGAAGCCTATATGCTGCAAAATTTTACTGCAAGCGAATGGTTATAAAGCACCACATCACAGCCCCATCAAGCATGATGATCTTTAGTGTTATTTTTCGCTTGAACGAACCAAATCGGAACTATATATTCCTCAATTATGTACCCAGAAAACTGCTTCTTTTAGTAACTCTTGGTGGCTAATGGGCACAAGAATATACTCGTAAGTATAACCACAGACCTTTAACGTTTCCGCAAGGCATTTAATAAAGTTCATTTGTCCGGACATACAACTCTATTCGATGCCACTGAATTTAAAGAGGTTTGCATCGAATTAAACAAACACAGACAAGCAGAAAGAAAGAAAAAGAAAATCAATGAGCCTACTATACATATAGTCAAACGATTATCTAGAGAGGCCAATAAACAATTATCGTGCATTAAACGTTAACCAAATCATCATGGAAAGCTTTTCACTTGAGTGGCACATTTAGAGAAGGAAAGTGCAGATGATTACTGTCGGAGTAGACCACTCCTTCATATAATAAATAGGCGACTTTAATATAAATCATATGCGATGGTATTACAAATAATTAAATGTGGATGTTAGGACCGTGAAAAGGAATCAACTCAAAGATTATTACAAATTGAAGTGAAGTTCATCCGTAGAATCAGGGCTAGTAGTCATTATCTCTTATTCAAATGTTTACAATCCCCAGTCCACATCTAAAATAAAGCTTTGGTAATATAGAAGATAATGAATCTTTGACAGACGGTGACATCATTTGTAAACTGAAGATGCGTAAGCTCAAGTTTATCAATTACAACACTGCAACTATTCCTTCAGGTTAACGGATATTTTGGTTAAAAAAAGTGACGTTCCATTTTTATCGGGATCATTTTTTTAGTACCTGTTCGATCCCTCATGTGCCACACTTGTTAGCGCCGCTCGGTAGTTGCTGCGTGCTACGATTTCGACTGCCACGTGGACTTTCCGGGGGACTGGAAGAAGCCGACGCAGGTCCGTCTTGTGCGTTATCGAGAGTTCGCCCGTCGTGGGATACTCAGATGGTGCCGCTGGAGGCGCAGCCATCCGCAATCCGGAGTGGTGTCCGGGAGTACCCGGGAACTGTCACGTGCTTAACGGTGCGCGATCGCGATCCGCATTCCCCTAGTTGAAGCTAAAAAATTTACAAATCAGTCGAGGACCATAAATATTTGTCGATTTACCTGGTGACTGCCACTCTTCCCGCGTTCAATGGCACCCCGCGCAACAGATGTGTTACGAAGTCGCAATAAAGCGAAAAAGTAATTCGGACGATTGTCCACTTGAGTGGGAACCACTATTTTTTCTTTCTTTTTCGTTTTCTTTTATTTTTTTTAATGATTTTCCCGGCCTCGGAGGTGTTTTTCGCGTCTTATGTTTAAGAAATTGTCTACTCGTAACCTCTCCATGTGGCTGTCAAAATCCACCGCTTGTCACATCGGACAAAACAGCTGTGTGTGGAATGGCACGCCACATGGCGGCAATGTGCCTCTCCATTTGTCGCCAGTGGCATAGTTTTTCGATGGCCACGGTGGAGGGGCATTTCCAGATGGATATGTCTCGAAATGTGTCGGGGTTTGGATTAATTTTATATTTCGAATATTTATATCCACAGATCTAAATATTTGGACAGAAAAGAAATATTTTCTGCGCAACGATATCCGCACGACAGATGAAGTCCGCTGGCACTTCGAGGACATACCCATCTGGCCGGTTGCAAGGGTTCGGGATCGGAATCACTTCGATTCCCGGGCGTAGGCGTCACATTACATCATCAATGTGCTGAATTCAAAATCGCGGCGGTTAAAAAATGCCATTTATTCCAGATTTTCCTGGCCCTCTAGTGGCCAAGTTTTTCAACAAGATTTTGATGAAACTTGATATTATGGATTTTTGTAACAAGTCCTTATATCGGATAATAAATGAAACAGTCGACATTTTAAAACGTAATATTTTTAGCTGCCATTTTCAATAAAAATCGAATATAGTTTTGTTCTGTCAGAAAATAAGCGAAATCGTTATTTTAGTAGCAATTGAAGTGTTCAATATATTTTCACGTAAACGTTTGAAATGGCTTACATTGGAAGTATTGATGCAACAGAACATTTTCTTTTAACAGTATTTGACTTCCAAAATGGCTGCAAGTCAAGTATTAAAAATAAGGGCACTACGATCAATTTGCCTTTCTGGCTGCTGGTGCTACGGAGATTTTTTCACTGTTGCCTTTTCACCATTTTTCAATGATTTCAGGTCACCTTTGAGGAAACAGATCGATTTTTTTTGTTAATAGCTGGCATTACTGGCTATGTTCACTTTCCAGTGGTGTTGTATTCATCCAGTTCTCTTTGAAGGTAAATTCCAAATATACAAAAATATCCATAATCTTGTCAGCTAGCTCTGTTTCTCTTTTTTTTACAGAATCGACTAGACTTAATTTTTCAAGTTATTTATAGGTCACCATGCTACCTTTAGCCGTTTAAATAACGCGCAAAATTTCTCGTGAGAAGCTCTTCCTTAGCATAATTTTTAGACATAGATTAGATTGCTGTGAGTGATTTTCCTGTTTTTCCATCAGCAAGTTTTTCCGCTTGAGCTATACTGCAGGCTTCGTGAAACTCGCGGCTTTTAGGGTTTTGTAAAATAATTTTACAAAACCCTACTGAAATCGCGCCTGTCTGTCCGTCTGTCCGTCCGTGTGCCACAGCACTTTTTCTCGCAAACTGTATAAGTTACAAACATTAAATGTTGTATATAGGTGTAAAGTGATGCCCTCTTCAAAGTTTCATTACAAAAAAATTTTTACAAGGTGCTGAAGGGGGATCTCCCCATATAGGGGAGTGGCTCCTGAAAAAAAAATTTCATCAAAGGTAACCGATATGGATATCAAATGAAAACTAGAATTTTTTGCTTCACGGGACGCACTGGAAGGAGAAATACACGAAATTGGTGACGAAATAAAATGCAGTGAGGGTGCAGATGGTCAGAATTCATGAACGTCATTATCCACGTTAAATTAGATAGTATGATTAATTATGTGACTGATGGCAGTATCTTCAGGGCAAGTTTCACGACGACTGAATATTTAGATGGACAATAAAATTTAATAAATTTATCCTTTATTGTATCTTAATTCTGAATAAGAGGACATTATACATTCTAGAACCAACGAGAATTATGTCACTGAGAGATGGGCATTTCAAAATTTTGTAATAATCCTTCAGGAATTGCTTATTTTTAAGGGTTTCGTAAAGTATTTTTACAAAATCCTACCAAAATCGCGCCTGTCTGTCCTTCCGTCCATATGTCACAGCACTTTTTCTCGCAAACCGTATAAGCTACAAGCATAAAATTTTGTATTTTTGTGTAAAGTGGTGCCCTCTTCAAAGTTTAAGTACAAAAAAAATAAATGGTGCTTAAGGGGGGGCCTGCCCATATAGGGGAGTGACCCCCTGAAAAAAAAATTCATCAAAGGTAGCCAATATGGGTATCAAATGTAAGAACTCAATGAGATCTTTTCAAAACAGGTCTTAAACTGGTATTTTTTGTTTTAGGGAGCGCAAAGGAATAATACACGAAAAATTTGTGTCCCCCCGTCGCGATTTGACACCTGTGATCCGAAAAATCTTAAAAAAATATGGAGGTAGATGTTTATGAGTACAACAACAACAAATAGCTTTTTTGTGCTGGGGAGGTGAATGCCATTAACGTGTGGGACTCCCATGCTCGCAAGAAGGTAACTGGACTACCCACAAAACACCTTCCCCGTCAACCTGAGAACCCAGGCTGGAACCGTTTGACACATTACTTCGGGCCAGGTCTCGTTTTATTACACCGTGCGGTGCCTTCAAGCTGGGGGATCCCTTTCCTAGCGGGAGGGGAGAGGGGGAGAGGAAGTGGCAGAAAAGCAATCCCCCAGCCCCAACAACCCCGGCTGCAGTGAGTCCATTTGATCTTTTAGGACTGCCCGAGCATAATGTGCCACCTGGTTCCATTTGTCAACCAATTCGAGCATCACTGCGTCTATACTACCTTAGAAGTCAAAATTCGCTCAACTTCGGTAATAATAGTATGAACATCGAATTTCACATTTAAGTAGCCTTACATAAGATCCTTATACTCGGCAAGTTTGATGAAAATCGATTCATATTCATGGAAGTTATAGCCATTTGAAATTTCTCAAATGAATTCGGACTTTCCATTGAATCAGATTCTGCAGGGTTGATTTAGTTTTCTTGAAATTATCAAATAAGATTGATAACATAAGCATTTTTAGGAATTCATGTTTTGAGTGACTTTTGGTAGTTTGCAACAAAATGGCGACCGTTGAAAGTACAGAAGCGATGGATTTACTTATAAACGTGCACATCTCTTGACCTTATTCGTTGGTGGTGACTGCATTTCGTACGTTGGGTACATAACCCTTCTGACATGAGCGTAGGTCTATTTACCCAAATTGTTTGTCCTTGCAATAGAAAACCTGTTACGGATAATATAATGTTCACCTTTTAAGCTTGGTTTTTATTAAAAAATTTCAGCTCTAGTGCCGGCAAACCGTAGTTTCGTCATTAAAAAACTTAGTTAAATCAAAATTCTATAAGACAATAAAAATTGATGGGGATATTTATTAAAATAAAGTACGTGAGAAAATGCAGAGAAGCTTTGTGTCGCGATAGGAAAGCGTCCTACCTGATCTCGCATAAAGCTAGTCGACAAGCTGGCGTACGCTGTCACCAGGAAAAGCTGGTAAGATAAGGTCGGTCATTTTCTATAGGACGCTAATAATTGTGCCAAACCACCAGTATTACATGGATCCAATACACCACATTTACTACAATTTATTCGTTAAAAGGTATATCTATTTTTTCTAACACCTTAAAGAATCTCAAGAAATTAATGAATTTTAAATTCAAGATGAAAACGAGATTTCTTTTTCAAAAACAACAAAAAAAACTACAGCTCATTCGTAGATACGATACTAGTTGGTTTTTTTATGCTTATCGTTCAAAGTCGTGCATAGTATGTATTTCTGTAGTTTGCGTTATCATTACAAATTTGAGTTTTACTAGCAGCCTGGCAGACTTTTTTTGGGACCATATGGGCATTGCAGCCCAAAAATCACAATTGCTTCTAATTTATTATCTTAACACATGAACTATTTATCAAATTAATTTCGGTTTCACTTTTCCCCACCGTCGGAGTTTGCCAAATTTTGTATTTATTTTATCTGGGCCGAAATAATGACTTTAAAATCAATATCCTCTGCATTTTCTTCTACAAAATTAAAAAAGAATTCTAAAAAGCTTTTGCCGAATGCATTCCTACTTGTAGTTGAACCGATGTTCTGATTTTCAGTCCCTTTGAGCTTTGCAAGCTAGTACATTCCCTCACCGGTTATTTAGTATTCATTTACAACTTATGCCAAATTCGTATCAATTGAAAAAAAAATCAAATAAACCCGACTTTTTTATTCTGTTGTGTTTCATGAAATTTTCAGTACCTTATGCTCGTGCATATGTACTCGTATATTGACAAGTTAATTAATAAATTTATTGCAGTCTTGTTGTACCAAAAACGAACATCGCCAGATATACCTACATATGTATACTATATGTGTATCTAGTAATCGAAACATTATCGCGAACTAGATTCATGTCTCTTGTTGGCCTAACTTTGTGAATGGTTGACATTAGATTAGATGAGACTGCTACTACGAATAAATTTTATTATACGTATATTATCTGTGTGTCTCTCCATTCACTGTTATCACATGCATCCACTAATTCCCCTCTTCCTCACCTAAACAAAACGCTGTCTGGCAAAATCATTTGCAAATCTGTCGAGTCTTTGACGTCGTTCTTGTCTCATTCATTGTCTTAAAGAGAGCTTATGTATACGAGTATAATCTTAGCTACTTACTTAGACTAGGTACGTAACATACATATATCTAGCCAAGATTGACAATTGACCAGGGTCGATTCGGTTTGTATGTTGGTTGTACGCTAAATCGTGCCGGTTGTGAATGAATAATTTCGTATGTGTAGCGCGGCACATAAATGTATGTAAATATTATTTGTAGAATGTAGATATAAATTCAGTGTTTATACGAGTATCGGTTAATAGAAGACAGTAGTTGGCGAAAATATTTTTTTTATCCTTATTTTAATAAAAGTCTTAGTACATATTTAAACTAGTTTCAAAATCTATGGGGTTGCTTTGTTAAACGCAATATCATTTCAAATGAAAAATAATTGCAAGAACCTGTAAAATGAGCTCCTATTAATACTACGAATCTATCGGGTACGTCGAGGAAATAAACTAGGACAAGTTTGTGTCTTTGCCTCTTGGGATAAGTGATTTTTGACCAAAACATCTGAACAAAGTTTTAAAGCTAAACCTCAGTCAATTTTTTAGGGTTTTGTAAAATGATTTTAACAAAACCTTACTAAAATCGCGACCTGACTGTCCGTCCATCCGTGTGTCACAGCAAATTTTTCGCAAACTATTTAAGCTAAAAACATCAAATTTTGTATGTAAGTGTAAAGTGGTGCTCTCTTCAAAATTCGACTACAAAAATTTATTATAAGGTATTTACAGGTGTCTCTCCATAAAGGGAAGTGGCCCCCCAAAACAAATTTCATCAAAGGTAGCCGATATTGGTATCAAATGAAAGGTCTTGATGAAAAATTTTGAAAACATGTATTAAACTGACATTTTTTGCTACGAAGGGCGCACAGGGAGGGATAAAACACGAACAATTTGTGTCCCGCTCCCCTCGCGATTGAACACCTGTGATCTGAAAAATCTGAAAAAAATTATGGAGGTAGGTGTTTATGGGCACAACAACAACAAATAACTAAGAAGTCAAAATTCGCTCAAGTTTGTGAAGTGCCATGATCTTCGAATTTCACAGTTTCCCTTATAAAATCATATACATAGGTTCCCTTAGACTCAACGAAATTCGATGTTTAATTAGTCTTACAAAAGGTCTTCATATTTTGTAAGTTTGATGAAAATCGAATGATATACACGGAAGTTATAGCCATTTGAAATTTCTCCAATTACAACAACTATAATTCATGATTTTGGTATTTTATTGACTTTCCATTGAAGCAGACACTGCAGCTTTGATTTGATCTTCTTAAAATTTTCAAATAAGATCAATAACATAAATATTTTTGGGAATTCATGATTAGAGTGACTTTTGTTAGTTTGAAATAAAATGGCGACCGTTTAGAATAAAGAAACAATGGATTTTGTTTTAAACGTGCAAATCTCTTGACATGTTTTTTGACGTTATTCATTGCTGGTGACTGCATTTCGAAGAACTTGAGTATTAAACCTTCTGACATGAGAGTGGGTCTGTCTACCCAACTTGTTTTAGTATTTGTATGATTTGACAATTTGCACCATAAATTTGTAATAAAGTCTGAAATTCCTTGAAAAGCTCGTGATGTAATAATATGCGGTTATTTCGTTGAATCAAGTCATGTTTAAATTTTCTAGAAAAATTTGATGTTGTGTATAATTTCAATTATCCTGGAAATTATACATTTTTATTTGTAGATTGCCCTAGAAAATTCAGGAATGGCTTCTTATATGAATAAACTAAAATTATTTAGAAATGTCACTTAACAAATTGATTTAGCTGTACCTTGTTCACAAAATCTTCGCAGGAGCTCCCTTCAGTTATCTTACAAAAAATTGAAGAAGACCGACACATAAGCAGCGATGACATTAGCTAAGGAGCTGAATATCCATCAACAAAAAGTTTTGAACCATTTGAGTAAGGCCGGATACACAAAGAAGGATATACGTTCGGGTGCCGCATGAATTAATACAAAAACATTTGATCGAGCCATTTTTGAAGCGAATCATTACGGGCGATGGAAAATGGGTGAAATACGAGAATGTCGTTCCAAAAAGATCATGGTAAAAAAAGGTGAATCCTCACAAACGACTTCAAAGCCAGGATGGACACCAAATAAGGTTATACTGTGTGTATGTTGGAATTGGAAGGGAATTGTTTATCATGAGGTGCTAGAAGCTGGCCAAACACTCAATTCGGCTCTGTACTGTCAGCAATTAACCAGATTGCAACAAGCAATTCAAAAAAACCGGCCAGAATTGATCAATAGAAAGGGTGTTGTCTTCCATCATGATAGTGCCAGACCACACACATCTTTGAGGACCCGGGAAAAATTGACAGACCTTTCCTAGCAAGTTTTGATGCATCCACCGTATAGCCCAGACATTGCACCATCAGACTACCATTTCTTTTGGTCTCTGCAAAACTTACTTAATGAAAAGAAATTCACTTCAAAAAGGGACTGTGAAAATCACTTGGCCAAGTTTTTCTTCGATAAGCCGCAGAAGTTCACGCAGATGGAATAATGGCTGTACCCAAAAAACTGAGTGCTCTGATATTTTACACGCCTTTAAAGGTTGATTTTCTATAACATTAGCATTGTAGACCTTGTTTTAGCTTTTAGTTGCATAACAATCTCAGGTTGACTGGGGAGGTGTTTAGTGGGTAGGAGCCCCACACTCAGTGCCTAAATGGCATTCACCTTCCTACTCAAAAAAAGTTCCTTAAGGATACAGTAGGCTATGCGGAAAACATCAAAATTTTGCCACAGTCATTAACAACTTCCAAAGATCTTCCTGAAACTCGACAGCGAAGAAAAATTTGTAGGGCTACAAATCAATGAGAATAAAATAAAGCTCATGACGCAGTCGAGGAAAAATACCCCAAATACACAAAAAATCACGCTTGGCGAATACTGTGTCGAAAATGTTAGCGAATTTGTGTATTTAGGCGCCAAAAGAACGAAAACGGGCAATGAAAGAGACGAAATACGCCGAAGAATACAGCTTGCAAATAAAATATTTTATTCAGTATTGACGATCTTGAAGACCAGCTGCATACACAGGAAAACAAAGCTCCAAGTATACAAATCTGTGATAAGACCTGTGTTATGCTATGGATGTGAAACATGGACCCTAACCCAAACATCCGCAAATATATTGAACGCCTTTGAGCGACGGGTCCTGAGGCGAATAACCGGAGCGAAGCTAGACGGGGACCAATGGCGATTTCGATACAACCATGAGCTGTATGAAATTTTTGACGAACCGGAGGTATCAAGGATTGTAAGACTGCGGAAGCTGCAATGGGCTGGATACATGAATCGTATGGATGAACAACGGATACAAGGTATTCGTTGAGAGAACTGAAGGCCGGCGACCAGTGGGAAACCGAGGAAACGCTGGTCTGACTCGGTCGACGAAGACAATTCATCGTTGCTTGGATTTCGGAATTGGATGCAGCGGTCAACGGACCGAGACAGTTGGAGGCACTGTTTGCAGGAAGCGAAGGCCCGAGAGGGGCTGTTGTGCTAAGAAGAAGAAGAAGAATACAGTTCATACGCTTTTTTCTCCTACAAAAAAACTAATTGAAATCTTACCATATTGTTGACGATGTCATCAAATGGAAACAAAGCAATAAAATTTATGTTACAACATAGATCGCCAAATTTATGCAGTTAAAGTCAATTTTATTAAAAAATGTTATTGGATAAATAATGTCAGGTATGCCGATAATGTCCCGACAGATGTATAAAATATTTTTTTCACTTTGATAAACTTTAAAATTTAAAGTATAACCCCAAAAATTAAATTTTAATCAAATTGTTTTATTCAATCGAAAGATCAACGAACGAAACTGATTTCAGGTACTCCTATATGCTCACCCAAGCCCTTCTTGAGGAAGTAAATTCTGGGCATTTAACTTTGAACGCAGTTTTTGGTCACGACTTGTCTTTTGCTATGAATAAAATTGTCAATATTAGCCTCCAAGGTCCTAATTTTGCAAAAGATGGGTCAAGTAGTGTGATGACCTCTTTAATGAACTTGGAGGGTTCTTCCTTGATTGGTGAGGCTTATATCGGTTCACAAATGAAACCATGTAGAATATTATGTTCTATAAGATTGAAAAGACATATTTAGCACCTGGAGGCATCGAGAGAGCAGATGTCTCTTTTCTAGCAATCACTTCCTCTCCATTCCTTCCTACTAGAAAGAAAATTTCTGTAGTCCGAAGGAACCTCTAGGAGGAGGCAAACGAGATCCAACCTGCAGTAATGTGTTAAACAGCCCTAGACTAGAATTTCGGGTTGACAGGGGAGGAGTTCAGTGCGTAGCTTTTTGAGTTTGGAAGCCCCACACTTAGGGCGTAATAAATCTGTTATAACCGCGCTTGCGTTTCATGAGCCAGGAACGCGAAGATTGCATCAAAGAAATTCGACTTAGAAATTTAAATAAATAATTTTGAAATGGAATTCATTTTGTAAAAAAATCTCCATTTTCGCACATAGGATGCAAGCTGGCAGCCCTGCCTATTTTGCTTGAACTTGAGTACGGGCATACAATGTTCAATAGTTTAGGATTGGTGGCAAAATAGCGATCACTAAGCAATATTGGCTGAATATAATATTTTATTTCGCTCCGGTTGGCCATTCCAAGTGAAGTTGACGATACTTGTTAATTTCCCGTCAAAACTCATTCGGAATACAGTGTAGTTTACATTTCAAGTGCATCGGGAAATTTCCGAATTACAATAAAATTTTTGAATGGAATCGGAACGCAGCTTTCTTGTGCTATAAATTGCAAGAAGCTATAATTCTTATCATAGTTTAAATTTATTCATGTAACGTAAAACCCAAATAATCCTTGAGTGAAGTACTATAAAACTGTGTACATGTTCAAATAATCGATTTTCTTTTTCCCATGGTTATTCTCAATACAAATATAAGTCGATCAAATGATGAAAATCACTTTAATTAATCGCCTTGCTGTGATTTTGCCTGATTCCCAGCAGTTGTAAGTGATGATAGAACAGACGGAGTTGCATGCGTGACGTTCCGCGGGCCGTGTTTCACATTTCAGTTTTGATTAATTCTATCTATGTGGATGTGGCGGAGAGGAAACATCAGAACTAATAAAACCGCTGCAACCCCGTCAATAATAACATCAGGGGCTCTTACTCTTATATTGTTGCTGCTGTGGTGGTCAATTTCGTAGTTCGAAACTGGTAGTTTACCAAACGAATAGTTAAATGGTGACCAACAAGAACAGTTCTTTTGTTTGAAAAGTACATAAAGCATTCATTACCTGCAATCAGTAAATTTTTTCGTTAGACCGTCGACATTTGAAGGGGGACCAGAACACTAGTCTTAATTTGAGTAGTGACTATCAGACAAATGGACACTCGTCAAATATACTGAGCCTCAAACTTATCCCGCGTTTATTTCTTACTCAAGATTTCATTCAAAGTTATGCCACACTTGTCAAAGGCTTTTGCTATGTCAGACACAACTAGGCTTGTCGAATTTTTGCGATTCAACCCATTTTTGATTGGACCACGCTTATTTGCTGTAATTCAGTGGAGTGTCCAGCTCAAAAGCCATATTTTTCTTCAGGAATAATTTCCTTGTCCTCATTGTATTCGGTCAACTGAGTTAAAAGTGCGTTTTCTGTGAGTTTAGACAGAGAAAAGACTTATTGGCCAGGTTCGGAATGATTATGATGATAATTGCCGTTTTCCACGATTTTCGGAATTTGCGTAGGCGGAAGATTGTGTTGATGATGTCAATTAAGACTTATAAGCTGCTGTCTTGGAGCCATTTTAGCATGGTATTCCTCAAAGAGTCAAAGCCTGGGGCTTTTTGTTTGTTTAGCGTGCTTATTATGTCGTTTAATTCAGGTAAGTCTAGTGGACGTTTTTCGTTAGTGTCTGTTGTCTGGGAAACTAGCAGATTTTGTACAGACAACTATCATTTCTGTATTGATAATAGTTAGGGAAGCGAAGACGGGTTCCGGCTTCAAAAAGTTTCCTGAATGAGAATTATGTCAAATTCATAGTCTACTATAAACTGCCTAAACTCACCTCACGTCCTTTGTTGCAGGAAGTTTGCATTCCACGTGAATATAAAAATCTGATTTATAGGGGACGTCATTGGGTGTTTTTACTTAGGGTTTGTGGCGCGAAGAAACCCTGCACTGTTGTGGCCATCTTTTTTGCATCATCAGTTGCATATCTGACCGCATTTTGATGAAAAATTGCTCCATATTTGATGGAGTGAATCTGCTTTGTGGATGGGAAGGGGCTGTGGTGGTCCTGATGGTGGTTGATTTCGTGGGTTCGCGCTGAGTTTTTGTTTGTTTTGAGCAGCAGTTGCGCAAAAGTTTCACTAACGTTGTTAAGGGTTTTTGAGACATCCACCGTAGTTGGCGGGATGTTTTCCTCCACAATTGTTGCATTTAGGTTTTTCGGTATTTTGTTTTCTGCAGTATGTAAAGTGATTAAAGCCATCGCACTTTGCACAGCGAGCTTGAGCGTAGCAGTTGTCCAATGAGTGACCAAGTTGTTAACAACCATGACACATAGCCACGCAGACAGTGGAAACGACCCAACATACATATTCATATACAGCAATTAGTACATATATATGGGTGAAAATATTTGTGAACATTTAAACTGTGGAGAATTTACAAAAAAAAGAAAACATAGCTTTAATTCATCAAGTTCGACGATTAAGAGTTGAAATTGTAGAAAGAATATATTTATTTTACTTTGATCCTGAAAAATATTCATGAATAATAATTGGAAGAAAAAATACGCTTCGATTAATCACTTGTTTAAATTTTTACTCTTAAGAAACTGGCGTTTGAATATTTCTTTTCTGGACGAAAAATTTTTATCTTTTGTATTGCATGATGTGTTCGAGGTGAAAAAGAAAACAGAAAAAGGGAAAAATTCAAAACTCGTGTAATTAAAACTAATCGATACATATGTGAAGGAAAATCATGTTACCATACAAACAGCTAGAAAATTTTAAAATTGAAGTGCTCATAAAATGCCCTCTTTCCTTGGAGTAGGGCAGATTTTTTCAGAAATATATGGGTGAGAATGTTGCCAAAGTTGTTAGGGCTTACAAAATCCGAGACGTTTACCTCAACACGTTCGGGTTGGGTTTGCGGTGTTACTTGGCAGTTTTTGTACGAATTTTCTGTATGTGGTTTACGTGAATTTTGCAGCAAAAATTTGTTTTTGTTGTCACGAGGGTTTTGTGCATTTGATGACGTGGTTGAGTCCATTTTCGTTTTGATCACTACTTGGTTGATGAAGAAGTATTAGAGTAACAAAGAGTAAGCGAAAAGGAAGCACGTTGAAATGTATTAGAAAATCGGGCAATTTTCGATGGCTAATACTAATAAATTCATTATGGGGTTTGATTTTCAATTGGCCTTTTTTTGTCGAATTACGCGTGACTACTGTCAAACTGTAATGTAATATCTTGGCCCTACGCCACTGACCCCGATCAGCTGATCCATGTACCCTACGCTCTTGACGTCAGCGGTTCGGAAGCGACTTTTTAACTACTCGCTGCCACTGGACCGCGATTTGACATGTGTTAAAAAGAAAAAGAGACGGAAACGACGTCCGGTTTACGCTGATTAGAAGTTCCACGTGGCGCTAAATCTCAGCGGTGCGGATACCGGCATAAAAAAAAAGTTAGTGGCAGCTACCTCATATTTGGATGTTTCCCGGACATCATCCCGGATTGCAGATGACTACGTCTCCACCTACACCATCTGCCGCAGATGAAAATCCTGCAGTTTCCCACGACAAGCGAAGCCCTTTTAACTTTATAAGTAAGTTCTATAACAGATTTTAATACAGCTCGTCTAATTTTTCCGAACGCAGCGTCAGTGGCGTGGAACTCCCACCAACTACAGCTCCCCAACGAAATAGGCAACGCAGCGGCTGCAGCCGGCATTGAACCGTCAGGACGGGCCTACGACATCTTCGTCGACAACTTGGCACCCAAAACGGAAGAAAGTATCTTGGCAGCTATTTGGCTCCTCCGGAGCTGTGCAGAGGGCGAAAATCGATGACGGTCGCTTCGCATGAGAAAAAAATATTTAAATGAGTGTACTAAGGACAAAGTGCCTCGCGGTGAAACAGTTGCTGTGTCGCTCCACCAGCTGTAGTGAGCACCGTTTCTGGCAGGAAATGGAATGGAAAAAAATTTGTTCAGTTATTAGTAACGGAACTTATAACCAGGTGCAATAACAAAATTGCATGTAATTTTTGAGGAAGAAGGAAAATTGTTCGGTCTTCAATAGGCTTTAGTAATAACTGCCTGCCTACCATTTATTAGTCATTATCAATCGTATACGATTAGCTAATAGATAGGCGTACGCAACTCATTGGCAGGATGTAGATAATCAGATTTTTTAACGCATGGTACTAAGTTGTTTAGTGATCGTTCACATTGGTTTATAATTTCCCCAAGGTATAAAAAAAGATTATTTCAGTGTGAGCATACATTTAGGATATAAATAAGCAATTGTGACGAAGTTTTGAAAGCGAACCCATCCATCGCAAGTATCTTCAATTTTAAGATTATAGTTTTTAAGTGTCTTATTATAATCTAATCACCACGATAATTTGTATGTATAAGCCTTACAACACAATTTACTGATTCAGGAAAAGTCCTGATTTTTTGTTTTATATTTTAAATAATCATAAATGGTGTCAAAATCTTTTGTAAGGCTAGAAGGTAAAGAAACAATTTAAATTTAATTTGTCGGGACTTATGAATGATTTTTATATACTCGTATTTTTTGTACCGCTCTAATTATCAAAAGATGCAACGTTTTTCTTTGGTTGAATCCCAATCACAGTTGAATTGAAGTCAATCAAAACTTTGCTTGTGCATCATTTTGAATATATTAAATCCATAGCATAGAAGTTACATATAAAGTCAAGAGAAAAACTGATAATTATTGTGAAATTTCAGAACAATGAAAACAATATCTGCTTTCTTAGCTCATTTACATCTACTAAGAATTTAAGATTATAAAGGCATCCACTTAAGTAATTTAATTGGTAGGTGTAATTTGAACCAATAATACAAATTCTTTAAAAAATAAATAATTAACCCATAAGGATACTATCAACCATCAAATTTCTTTGCTCCTAGGAAACCGTATATTCGAACTTAAAAGATTTAAAAATATATTAGCGATAATTGCTTGAGAGATCATAAAAATTAAAAATTATAAAAATACGTTTAACCTTAAAACGCATAAAAGGGTCCATGAGATGCCACCTACAATAACTACTCGTATTTTAAAGCAGTTCTATTCAATTATTTGGAAATACCAAAACCATCCTTATGTAAAATCGTTATCCATCAGCATTGCCAGGCACACCCTTATAAAGCAATAATAGTTAAAGAAAAAAAAAAAGAATTTTGCTTTTTAAGAAATAAATTACAAGTACATATTATCTAAGTATCCTCTCTTAGGCCATTGTTCAAGAGAAAGTGTAGTGCAAGAATTACAAAAGAAAGAATAATATTTTTATATAAATGAAAAAAAAAATAATTGAATAAAATGAATTGCTAGGCTAACCAAGTCTTTCCTTTCCAGTTAAACCGTTCTTTTCCAGCAGGAGAATGTCGGCGAACGGTGAGTATGTCGCTAAGAGGGTAGGGTTCGTGTAATCCACGAATGGCTGGTTTCGCGTTACGGTCGGTACGCGGCGCCATAGCTTGTGGTTGCGTGTTTTTATTAGCGTAGATTTTTTTCGGTTTTGTCTTAGAGAAGTATATTTCAAGTAATGTGTCGGTGATATTCGGGAGGACGTATTTTTGGCGGTTGTTTTTATTCATTTTCTCCGGGATGGGAAGATGCATTTTAGAGTAGTCCATAGGAGTTGTTTGATGCGTTATTAAATCGGCCATGTGAACCTGTGGCTGAATTTTTGTATTTCGGGCTTAGTCTGCTCGCGTTAGACCCGCGACCGAAACTCCTCTCCGAACTAGCTAGCTAGCCAGCAGCCACCTCGGAGTAGACTAAGAGTGTCCGGACTTGTTGACCTGATGGGAACAGTCCGTTGTCACATTCCAAGACTTCACGTCTAGAACCGATGAGAGGTCGGTTCAGATTTCTTTCGGGAAATCTCGAACGTACGAGACGTGTGGGAAGTGAAATAAAATCTTTACAGATTCAGGGGTAAGCCAGCTTCAATTGACGCTTGGGAAGCCAACACTCGTTTCATTCGCGAGATACCGGTCGCTATGCTAGGACGTGTCGTCCAAAGTTTGACCCTTAGGATCGACCATTTACGGCGTAGTCGCGGTCAACATTCATAAGAGATAATCTTTAAAAAGCAAATGTTATAGATTGTTATTTCGACTCATATTAAAACTTTTACTATAGAATTCAACTTTATGCCTTTTGAGATTTGAAACCAAACCTCATAAATAATCGAAGGATAAGTCTACTGATTGCTCGAACCATGACCGGGCTCCTTGCCGAATTGTCTAGTCAACAAGAAGCTACCAACTTATAGTCTATCGTGTGTCCCTCCGTTCTCTAGACTACCCATCTTAAAGTCGATTGTGAGGGTGACTTAATTTTTTTTGAGAAGTCTCGACATAGTGAAACTAATTCCTTACAAGCCTTCACCGCCCTACCATGAATAGGAGTCAATTTACTATCGATCATTGGCATAAGTCTGTGTTTTTGCGTAGTCCCACAATTAATACTCTATGGCACAGTAGCCCAAGCCGGGCCTTGGCCGCCAGGATTAATCTCCCCCAATCATGATTACTCTCAGCAGAGTTCTATGAGCTTCTATCGTGTCTTCCCATCAAATCCTCGGTCTTCCCGCTGCACGTCTGCCTTTTGCTCTAAGCTTCAATGCTCTTTTGGGTAGCCGATTTTCTTCCATTCTTTCTGCATGGCCCACCTATTACAGTTTGCGTAACGTAACGCAGCGGTTACAGGTGGTTCGTTAAATAGCTCATATAACTCATTATTGTAACATAAAGTAGCAATCAAGAGGTGTCAAATCGCAATCGATTGGAGGTCATATCACAGAACCATTTCCTGAGATAATCGTATCACCAAATTTTGTTTTAACTAGATGATGCTTGTAGTCAAATTACGGTAGTAGTGCTTTCCTTTTGAAACCTTGTATCTCCCAAATTTAAACTTTATATAAAATAAAGCGAAAAATCAGTCAGCACGATACTGCCACCAGCGTGCAAACCATTCAAACGGTCCGTATTTCTGGATGCAAGAGGATGTATTGGCCTTCTGGTGTGGAATGGTGCGTTGCGAAATGTGGTAGTTTCGCACATTTGAACACGGGCTAAGCCAAAAGGTGAGGGTTTGCGATGCTTGAACATTAAATTAAATTGAGATAATTTAGTAGCACTACTCAAATGTCGATCTGCTCATCATGAAATTATTACCAGAGTACACTGATAATTATTGCGATGAATTGCGTGTAGTACGATAGTTCATTGATAGCTATCCCTTTGGTAAGTTTTACCTATGTTGGCAAATGCTCGATGCAGGAAATTAACCAAACATGATTAAAACAGAGAAAGCTGCATTGCCGTCGACTTCTCAAAAATTGGTTATTTATTTTAGGTCCATTTGAAACAGATTGACTTTGCATGTAGCAGAAATCTAGTCATACGTTCGACTTGCTTCCCACATCGACGCATTCATAAAATTACCTGGGTATCACGGGATAGTAACACACAAAACCAGATCGATCATGATCCAACAACCTTGGGCCTTGAGCATACTTGACGTCCGTACATACCGAGGAGCCAATTGTAACTCAGATCATTACTTGATCAAATTAAACTATCGATGTCGTATGTCAAAGGCATATTCAGTGAAGACCAGCCCGCTACAAAAATTTGACATCGAAAGGCTCCAAACGGCGTCTGTGGCCGAAAATTTCACGGAGACCCTCGACAACCAGCTGGCTCCCATCTTATTAGCCGCATCGTTAAAGACGAGCAAGGAGCTCTAGATGGAAGTGAAAGCGGCTATCAGAACGGTGACAGAACAGACGATCAGACATCAAGCCCGGCGCAAGAGGAATGATTGGTTCGATGATGAGTGCCAGAATGCGTTAGATAAAAAGAATCAGGCGTACAAAGAATACGAAGGTAGGAAAACCAGGACGAAGAGAGAACACTTTGAAAATCTCAGAAGAGAAGCGATTAAGATAATTAGGATTAAGCAAAGAAAATACTATGACGACCAATTGAGAAGTATAGATGTAAGTTTAGCGAGCAATAACACAAGACAAGCATACAAAGTAGTGAAAAGCCTGCAACGTAGTTATCAGCCCAAAACCACGCTCTGTCGTGATGACAGCGGCAATATAATCGCTGATGAAATCAAGATTAAGGAAAGATGGGCATTATATTTCAAGAACCTCTTTAATCCTCCGCACAGCTCCAGAACAACGGAGCCTATAGATGTCTGCTTCCATTGGCACCACCAACTCTGGATGAAGTTTGTTCCATCATCAAAGCCCAAAAGGATAATAAAGCACCGGGCATTGATGAGATTCCAGTGGAGCTCATCAAATATGGTGGCAGTACTGTTCAGTACTTTGTACGGCGTACAACATTTTTTCTAAAATCTTAGAAAATGAAATCGGACCATACGCCAACAGTATTATTGGGGAGTATCAAGGTGGTTTTAGAACAGGTAGAATAACAACAGACCAATTGTTCACAGTCAAGCAGGTACTTGAAAAATGCTATGAGTTCAACATAGATGTGCACCAAATTTTCGTTGACTTTAAGCAAGCATACGACAGTATTGATCGTAACGTACTGTACCAAATAATGCTTGGCTTTGGTATCCCAGCAAAATTAGTCTGTCTTACCAAAATGACAATGACGTCGACGACCTCCCAAGTCCGCATCAATAGCCTACTCACCGATGCCTTTGACACAAATATCGGACTAAAGCAGGGAGATGGGCTCGCCCCATTGCTATTCAATTTGGCTCTGGAGTACGTCATACGGAAGCTACCTGTCGATACGCGAGGTACATTACTATACAAGTCGAGCCAGGTAGTGGCCTATGCGGACGACATCAACATTTTGTCACGGTGATTAACAACTGCCAAAGAACTCTTCCTGAAACTCGACAGCGAAGCAACACTAGTAGGGCTACAAATCAACGAAAATAAAATAAAGCTCATGATGCAGTCGAGGAAAAATACCTCAAATACACAAAATATCACACTTGGCGAATACAGTATCGAAAATGTTAGTAAATTTGTGTATTTAGGCACCAAAATAACGAAAACGGGCAATGAAAGAGACGAAATACGCCGAAAAATACAGCTCGCAAATAAAATATTTTGTTCAGTATTGACGATCTTGAAGACCAGCTGCACACACAGGAAAACAAAGCTCCAAGTATACAAATCTGTGATAAGACCTGTGTTATGCTATGGGTGTGAAACATGGACCCTAACCCAAGCATTCGCAAATATATTGAATGCCTTTGAGCGACGGGTCCTGAGGCGAATAATCGGAGCGAAGCTAGACGGGCATCAATGGCAAATTCGATACAACCATGAGCTGTATTAAATTTTTGACGAACCGGAGGTCTCAAGGATTGTAAGACTGCGGAAGCTGCAATGGGCTGGACACATGAATCGTATGGATGAACAACGGATACCCAAGGAGGTATTCGTTGGGAGAACTGAAGGCCGGCGACCGGTGGGAAACCGAGGAAACGTTGGTCTGACTCGGTCAACAAAGACAGTCCATCGCTGCTCGGATTTTGGAACTTGATGACGCGGTCAATAGACTGAGACAGTTGCAGGCACTGTTTGCAGGAAGCAAAGGCCCGAGAGGGGCTGTAGTGCTAAGAAGAAAAAGAAATTAGTATATATATATGTGATATAACGAAATTTTTGACCACGCTAGAGGTTGCAATTTTGCTCCGATTTTCACCAAATTTTTAGAAAAGGTGTATCTCGGTTAAGTTCGTGAACCAGCTTTATCGGCCGTGCAAAAACAAAATGGCGGCCAATTTAGACGAAAAGTCGTGACTTCTGTTCTGACCAAAGTATAGCTCCGATTTGGATGAAATTTGGTACAAAGGCTCACTGAAGTATGTGATGAATCTCACATTAAAAATCCAAAATCGGCACAGCTGAAACAAAATGGCGGCCGCTCGAAGGTCGAAAAACCTACAAAATTTTGTTGTTGTGGTTGTGACCAAAGCTTTCAACCGATGTTAATGGAATTTGGTAGTTTGATAGAAACTATAAGTATCTAAAGAACTATATAAAAAAACTGGAGGTCAGATCACAAAAACAAAATGGCGGCCAGTTTAAGCTCAAAATTTCAAAGGCTTCTAAAAGTCGCTATTTTGATCCGACATATAGGAAACTTGGTTCTAAGATAGAAATTACTTAGATCTTTGACATTTTGATGATCATGTATGTGCGAATTTCAAAATGGTGGCGGTTTAGTGTTGCGTTTTTTTTAGGTTTTTGTGGCCTTCTAGCGGTCACAACGGATTTTAATGAAACTTGAGATTATGGATTTCTGTACTAAGTTCTCGTATTATGCAAAAATTATTAAAATCGAATGAAAGATAAACAAGTCGAAATCTTAAAGCTTAATATTTTTAGCTGCCATTTTTACTAAAAGTTGAATACTTTTGCCCTGTCTAGAGTTAAAATCCGATTTGAACGAGATTCGGCACATTGATTGATGAGGTCCTAGCACACAAAAATTTAAAATAATCCAAAATCAAATCCATGCATTCAAAATGGCGGCCCCTAAAGGTCAGGAGGGGAGGGTAATGCGCTTTTTTAATAGCAACTGAATAATGAAGAATTTTCATGGAAACGTTTTAAATGACTTACTTGGAAGTATTTATAAAGCAGACTATTTTTAAGGATATTGTAAATATTTTCAACAATACCCTTAAAAAATTATGAAATCGCGACTTGTTTGTCTGTCCGTTCGTGCATCACAACAAGTTTTTTCGCAAACCACATGAGGAAATTTTGTACGTAGGTCACAAGTTATAGCTCTCAAAATTCACAGTGCAACGAAATATTTTAAGGTGTTTAAGGGGGTCTCCCCATGCAGGGGGTGGCTTACAATTTTTTTTTCTGTAGCCCTCTAGCAACCAAGTTTCTCAACAGATTCCGATTAAACTCGAAATTAAAAGCTATTAGGGCAAGTTAATTTAACCTGCAAAAAAATATGCAATCGGATGACAAATGAAAAAGTCAAAAATTTTCAGCTTAATTTTTTTAGCATCCGTTTTCAACAAAAATTCAAAATGGTGGCCCCTGTTGGCTCAGTAAAGAATTGAGGATATATATATATATATATATATATATATATATATATATATATATATATATATATATGTATATATATATAAATATATATATATATATATATATATATATATATATATATATATATATATATATATATATATATATATATATATATATATATATATATATATATATCAATGGCAACGTAAGTTCTGATTAAACTTTTATGGAAATCTTTTGGAATTAACTATTTGAGCTATTTAAGCTGACAAGTTATCACCTTTGTGTGGTATCCACTGTGAAATGTGTAAACAGCAAATGTGAGAAGGACGAAACCTGTATTTTTATGTTTTTAACAATTTATTATCCGCCGATTTTCAATATGTGATCCATACGTGTGTAACTCAATTTAATTAGCAAAATATTTGCGCCCCTATAAAGGGTCTCTAAATACGAACGTCGGCAGATTCTTTTTATGTTAATGCATACCCATGTGGTACTACGAAAATTACAGCAAGAAGTCTAGTAGTAGGCAAGCCAAATTCTTTTTCGAAACCTTACGCTACAGACGAGAAATTTACCTTTTTGGCTGGTGCTGCCAACAGGGATTTTTAATCTCTAAAAGTTTTACCCGCTTTTATATCTAGCCCAATACTGCATAATCTTACATCGTACCGATAGTTTTATTCATCACTGTTTGTTTGGCAAAGATTAAAACTTTCGTTGGCGGCAATCGTCGTGGTAGTTGTCGTCGTCTTGGTCGCCGCTTTGCGATTTCTTATCTATATCATAGTTAAAATACCAGAGACCCCGCGTACGCAAAGTATGATATGTCTGACTCTAGATTTGCTTTTGCTAACTTGCACAGTGCTTACTAAGTAAGTTAAGTAGTACAGAACGATCTGTTGGCCGGTATACCGCGAGTAATCCGCAATCTTACACTTTAAGTGCAAACTCTCAGCCGGACGCCAAATCGAATCAAACCCATCAACAACAAATGGGAAACTTTCGGTGGTGCTACCCCTAAAATCTCTTTCTCTCTCATTTGGATCCCCAACGATCTTACCGATCGCGCAAGCTTCCAGTGCTAACTTACGAGTATATGAAAAAAATTAATTAATATTCAGGATTTTGTGATTGTTTTTCCTGCTGCGTTTGGCTATTCAATTTATGCATATAATACCTATCCAATCTCTACACCACCAGTTAGACTAGATTCTTTTTTCGGATTTTCTTCTTGTAGTGATCAAGTTTTCTGTAAACGTCTGGGTCCCAAGGGAAGGAAGGTGAAGAACAGCATAAGCTTGCAATCACAAGTGATTGTCGTCCAAGGGAGACGATGGAGAACGCGAGAGCGTAAATGTAAGAAATCGTTGATAAATCGAAAACTTAGTATGTTACTAGAGTGCGTAGCTGATAGTGCGGAATGTTGTCAAGATTGTTTTAAACTCGGCATCTGATCGATATTTACACATTCGAATTCGCAAATACTATAGACGGATTTGTCTAGCATTGGCGAATTTTAAACGACCAGACAACATTTAATACTCGGTGTGTACTAGATTGTTTGGATTTTATTTAATAAACCGTGTGGATGTCAAGGATATCAAAGTTTGTGCGATATATATCTAATCAGATACGTAATTTAATTCTCAATCTTTTGTAGCCGGTGATATGTGCAAATGTGTCCTTATAAAGTTTTAACATAAAAATCAGTGATTAATTAATTGATTAATTAAATTCGATGCAACATCCTCAACAAATTTGTCGATCTATAAAATTTCCAGTGAAAATATCTCAACCTACAAGATACCCACACAAAAATTCCGAAAATTTATGCAGTGCAAATAATCAGTGATAGTACTAACCGTGATTTGATACAACAGTTGCAAAAAAAAAATTAAAAAACCAAATCAAACCAACATTGTCATCAAAAAGATAAAAGCTAGCTTTACACACTCAACTCGCCTCCACTTCACGGCAGCAATTTCGTATTCGCGTGCATTTCATCTTTGATTTGAAGTGTTTGTTTAAATTAAATTCCTTGGGTGTTATTAGTGTGCATGTGAAAAAATGCTAACGTGAGATCGAAAAGTTTTTTTTTTTTTAATAATTTATGTTAACGAAAATTGATATAGCATATGATATGTACGAGTCTACACAAGTTTGAAATTATTGTATTGTTATTTATTTTTCGAATTTCAAAAAGTAGTGTAAATTTTTCCAACGGTCCCTTAACATTAGTTAGAAAAGTGATACAGATTGGTATAGAACATTTTTGTTTGATTGCAATTAAAAGCGATTCAGACTGATAAAAGCTCGGTCAATTCCCGGTGATAAGTTGTAAATGTTATTAAATTATAAATCATGATGAATGATGATATTAGCTCATAAAAATTTTATCATCACCTCCTGTTTTCTGCGAAGATAATTGATTTATGGTTTGAAAAACAACGCAATACCTGGGCTAATGAGTAAGTAATTTATATTTTTTATTTTTATAGTATCATGCCTCTTCACCCCTATTCTACATGGTTTCAATTCGATTATAATTGCTTATTGTCTCTTAATTCCCTTTTTATTGGTTTTCTTACATCGTGTTTTTAAGTATGATTTGATACATCTTAGGCATACATTGCGCGGCTTATAGTGTGTGGAAGATAGGCTCGAGGGCTAATGTATCTTTATTATGTCAGTGTTGATTAAGATTTATTGAATGTGGCCATGTCATGTCATTTTTATTGCTATTGTTTTATTATAATAATAAATTTATATAAAAGCGCCGTTGAAGATTCAAACGAAAACTGATAATTCATTTTTGTGATTTGATAAGACATTTCCACATGGAAATTCACTTGTATCTTACTTTTCAGTTTCTGTTGATAGTTGAGTTTCCGTGTAAGAATTTTAAATATATACTAATACATAACCTACATAATAGAATTGTCATATTCATATAGATTGTTCTGAATGTATTTTAAGATTCATAGATAATAATATGTTCGTCTTTTTCGGTGTTTACGCTTAGGAATATAATTTTGAATGGAATTTTACCCCGAGATTAGCATGTTGTCTATTATGAATGGCTTTTATTTTCTTTGAATCAAATGTGTGTTGTCTGTCCTAATGCCTATTTAGCTTGAGAATGTGTTAATGCTATGCAATTTAAATGATCGGATGTAATTAGTAATGCTGGTTAAATTATTGGTGAAGAGAGTATTCTAGAGTCTATTTCTTGCTGTAGTTCATGGTTATCTGTTGAAATTTTGATTAATGATCGTTTTTTGGTCGCAAAGAAACTTCTTCTAAATAACCTGCCCAAAAACACAGACAATCCTAGCTGGTACCACTCAAATAAAAACTTCATTGATATAAAGTTCGCAGACGTTATGCTTGAAGGCATGTCTACTGCTATTGAACGGTAACTGACCTTCCTAAACTATCTGCAAGGTATGGCTGGGATTTTACCCGGAGTATTTTTTTACCGTGCAGAGTTGAAGTGATTGATGATTAGTGAATTCAGCTAGCAATTAGATTCGCAATATTATGCTTCTGATGGTAAATTATCGACATACTTGTATTGTCTAGTTGTTCTAGATGACTCTAAATTTAGATTTGCAGTAGGTTGTTGACTCAAATATTTATAGCACGAAGTAAATATTTGGTTAAGGGTAAGTGTACCCTTAATGAAAGAGTTTACACGCCTTCATAAATTGAATTTTAATTTTCACAAAGTATTAGCCCTAATGTCATGAGCGGCTAAGTGAGCCTACCTTGCGTTCTTCTCAAGAGAATGTGTTTGAATTGGTGTCCACTCTAGTTTAAACAGTTTTAATCAGTAATTTTGAAAATTAATGATACAATTCTTTACATAATTAAAATTAGTGTAACACCGTTATTGAAAAATATTTTTTTTACCCCACTCACGTCTTCCTTGAAATCCCCAGAATATTAATAAACAAGTTGGGTAAACAGACCTACGCTCAGGTCAGAAGGGTTTTGTATTTAATTTACAAAATGCAGTCACCAGATCGAATCAAATCAAGAAACATGTCAAAGACGATTTTATTGGAGAAAATATGAAATACGAAGATCATACTATTTTTAACAAAGTTGAACGAATTTCGACTTCTAAGGTTTTTGGTTTTGTTATACTCATCAATATATCCCTTGACAATTATTTCACATGTCCATCCGCGACAGAGGAAACACATTTTTCATGTATTTCCCCCCTGTGCCCCCACTGAAGCAAAAACTGACAGTTTAACAACTGTTTTGAAAAGCTCCCATGAAAACTTTCATTTCATACTCATATCGGCTACGTTTGATGAAATTTTTTTTTCAGGGACCACTCTCCTGTACTGAAATCATCGATTCATGGCCAATTTTTTTGAATCCTAGAATGGTAACAAAACCCTTTTGCTAGGAGCTCTCTCCCACCTCCTTGACTTGTTTCACTTATGAGCATTGATTGTAGGTACTCATCTTCAGCCATTTATTCAATTGAATCAAGTGTTCAACGCATGCACCTTAAACGTTGAAGTTGGGAAAAATTATTCAATCTTCGCATTTAAAACAGCCACTATTTTGTTTTACGATTACTGATACCACTAGCTGAACTGATTCTCAAAGATATACATGACACCTATAATTCATGCATTTTCATGCAAATCCTAGCAAAACTGCAGTGTCTGAGCCGGTAAAAAGCGCATGTTGTTCCATGGCCGTATGTTGCCATAGTAATAAATGCAGCGTATATTGTTCCATAGTAATACAGGAAAATTCAAACCGCTATAACTTCGCTAAATATGACTCAATCTTTATGAAACTTTTAGGGTAGGTCAATCTTATAAATAGATATCTACGTACTGAATTTCATTGAATTTAAGGGTACCGTTAAGATTTTATTCAAGAAAACATAAAATCGATAAATCATACTATTACTAACAAAGTTGAGTGAATTGCGACTTCTGACGTATTTGTTGTTGTTGTGCAATCCAAGGCCTACATTCCTGATTTTTTTCAAATTTTTCGGATCACAGGTGTCCAATCGCGAGGGGGGGGGGGGGACACAAATTTTTCGTGTCTCTCCCCTCCCTGTGCGCCACTCGAAGCAAAGTTTGCCAAACTAAGACCTGTTTTGAAAAGTTCTCATCAAGACCTTTCATTTGATACCCATATCGGCTACCTTCAATGAAATTTTTTTTCGGGGGGTCACTCTCCTATAAGGGGAGACCCCCCTTAAATACCTTATAAAATTTTTTTGTAGTTGAACTTTGAAGAGATCACCACTCTACATCTACGCACAAAATTTAATGTTTCTAGCTTAAGTAGTTTCCGAGAAAAACTGCTGTGACACACGGACGGAGGGACGGACGGACGGGCAGACGGACAGACTGGTCGCGAAACTAGTAGGGTTTTGTAAAATTATTTTACAAAACCCTAAAAAATACAAAGGAGCGGTAGTATAACTCCACGCCCACGCAAATTCATCTCTAATACCCTTCAAATGCTATAAAAATAACTTTTAGAAAAAAAAGAAAACCGACTTCGAAATGTCCTGAATAGGATGAAATAAATTTGATGGAAGCGGTGTTATATCATTTTTCCCCGATTCTTTTGTGATGGCGCAGATAATGGAAGCATTAATGTTGAAATGTCGAAATTGATTTGGCACCGCTTCCATATTCACCCTTTTTAGGGCATTTCGAAGTCGATTTTCTTTTTTTTCTAAATGTTTTTTATTTCACCCCTTTTAGTGGCAAATTTTTACATTTCAAACCTTTCTAAACTAAGTTTCTTGAATAAATTGTGCCATGTATATTAAAACATGATTTTTTACTGCAACACAAATTCAACTACGGCTAAAATCTGCAGCGTTCATAGAAATCAAATTTAGTTCTGATACAGTTCATACGTGATCTCGTCAACGTCCACCTTGATTTTAGGCTTCATAAAAATCCAATATAAATTGTAGCTTTGAGAAATTTTCAAATTTCGAACTTTGCTTTTTTATTGTTCAACTTTTTTCGACCTTTCAGCGGCCGCCATTTTGTTCCAAATGGTTCAACTTTGAATTTTTTTATTGTGAGCTTTATCGCACATTTGTAGCTTCTTTTGGTGCAAACCAAAGCTATGCTTTGGTCAGAACAGAAATCACGGGTTTTCATCTGAAACATCCTCTAGTTTGTTTTTACTTAGCCTTTGAATGATTAGCAAAACTAGTCGTAATATATCTGAAATTTGGCGAAAATCGAAGCAAAATTGCAACCTTCAAGTACAAATTGCTTTATATCCTACATACTCTTTTACCACACAACAGCACACATACAAACTCACACGCATATATAATATATATATATATATATATATATATATATATATATATACATATATATATATATATATATATATATATATATATATATATATATATATATATATATATATATAGGGTGCGTACGGTATTTGAGGACCAATTCAGAGTAAAATTAATTCGATTCTATTTGGAACAAAATTTAATGAAATTTCAGGAATTTTTTATACAAAGTCAAATTAATATATGGCTATAAAGTTATTCAATAAAATCGCCATTAGCAGCAATAACCTCTTCGATGCTGGTCCGGGAACGATTTACATGCCCAAATCAAATGCTCCTTGTTCATATTGACCATAACGGCATTAATAGCAGTCTTCAGCGAAGACGTGGTATTACGGTGACGCTTATTGGTCTCACGCTCAACTATGCCTCATACGTAATAATCCAAAGGATTAAGATCTGGGGAGCTAGGTGGCCATAGGTTCGGTGTTATGTGGTCATGCAAATTTTCGGCCATTCAATCTTGTGTCGCCATCGCTTTTTGTGAAGGAGCAGAGTCTTGTTGAAAAATGTATGGTCTGCCTCCGCTTACATTGTCTATCCAGGGTTTCACTACCGTTTCCAAAACCTCGATGTATGCAGCAGGGTTCACTCGAAGTCCTTGAGTAAAAAAGTGTGGTGGCATAACATGTCCTTCGTTGCTGACAACACCTGAAACCATAACAGTGGCTGGCAATTTTGTGTGCTAACATCAGGAACCTCCGTAGGATTTGAACATAGCCATCTGTTATTTCTGCGATTGGTCTTTTGATCTTGGTCAAAATTTTTTTCGTCGGAAAAAAACCATAACATTTTGTATTTGTAATCGAATTCATTTTCGCCTTCACAAAATACTCCAACTGAAAATAGAAAAAGACAGCTTCCTTTTAATTTTGTGTATTATTTTTATTCTCGAAATCGATTTTCGACCGTAATCGTTCGGTCTTCTTCAGCGATTAATTTATTTTTACTCACATTCCTGCTTATATACTAGCTATGTTTAAGGAAATTTACTCTAGATCATTAAAAAGTAATTAGGGAAATTTGCTTAAGCTAATAAAAGGTAGGAAAGGTAATTTACAAAAGGGGTACTTATAAAAATATTATTTTTACATGATTCAGAGAAGATATTATTATTTAATTAATTTAAATAGCCATGATCTGCAGTTTCCGTCATCCTGATTCATTAACTTCTTCCTTTCCCGGGTAATTGCCAGGCTTTCCATCACATCCAATTCACGTGTATCTCTAGCTTCCTTGATGACTACAGCCTCCTCCATTGTTATCTCGTGTCCCTTCGTGATAAAATGTTCCGCTACCGCTGACTTGAAATTCGAAGTTCTTTCTTTCTTTCTTGCTGCTGCTGCTTCGCCTAGATGCTCCTTGATTCACGTGCCGATGAGCCTCCTCGTTTGACCTATGTACACTTCTTCACAAGTGGGACATTCGATGCGATAGATACCAGATTTCTCGTGTGGTTCGCGCTTGTCTTTCGTTGATCCGAGAACGTTTTTGAGCTGGTTCTTGCTGCTTGATTCGATTAACCGTACAGAATTGAGCTGATTTATTCGCCGCTTGATCCGATTGCTGATGCCTTCGTGATAAGTTAGAGCCTTCCAGTACGTTCTTTCGGTATTCGCATTTGATAATGTTGATCGTCCCTGACGCTGTCTATTAGTCTGGATCTTCTGTGCCATTCTCCTAATCGTCGAGCCCTTGAAGCCGTTTAGTTTAGCTGTCTCAACAATGTGCCTCATCTCCTTTTCCTTAGCTTCCTTGCTTAGCGGCAAATCGAGCATCCTGTGGATCATGGCTCTGTACGGAGAAACCTTGATTTGCTGCGAATGATTTGATGTATTTGGAATCGTTCTTTGTGTATACATCGGTATACATCGAAAGTTATATTTGTTTGAGTCCTCCTTACTACTATATCTAGGAACGATAGTTTACCGTCTTTCTCTTCCTCCATCGTGAATACTATATTTTTGTGGGCTCCATTCAGGTCAGCAAGGACCTTCTCCACGTCACTCCTTTTCACATATGCAAACACATCGTCCACATATCGGACCCAATGTTTTGGTAACTGGCCTTTCTCCTGCAGTCCGTCTTCTAGTTTCGTCATAAATATCTCGCTGAAAATGGTGAAAGTGGATTTTCCATCGCAACTCCGCCTTTCGTCTTATAAAATTTCCCCCGAAAGGTGAAATAATTTTCGATCATGCACAGTCTCGCAAGTTGGATATACTGCCTGGTTTTTATTTTCCAAGATAATAAGTTTTCTTGGTGGGAAAGCCATTCTTCTATATATCCCAGTGTCTCCATCACCGGAATACTCGGGAATAGAGCTTTCACGTCGAAAGACACCATAATTTCGTCTTGCGCTGGTGGGCCAAACTTCAGGATTTTCTCGGAGAATTCTTTGCTGTTTTTTACAGATCTACCATTCATTTGGGTCATTCCCTTAAATTCGTTCACCAACCATCTTGCCAGTTTAAAAATAAATTAATCGCTGAAGAAGACCGAACGATTACGGTCGAAAATCGATTTCGAGAATAAAAATAATACACAAAATTAAAAGGAAGCTGTCTTTTTCTATTTTCAGCATAACATTTTGGACACCTCAGGGTGTTTGATTTTGTTTAAAAGACGTTTGATCAGAGAACTCTTTGTTCCCGTGTTCGTTCCGACATGAACTGTCTTCAGCGCATCACGTAAGATTCATACCGAAGGTCTTCGTGGACAACTGTACGAATAAGGCGCTCAGAAACTTGAAGCTCACTCGCAAGGACCTTCATTGATTATGAAGGGTTCTCGTCTATGATCGCTTGCACTTGCTCTAATAATTCTGCAGATCGAACAGTGTCAGAACTTTGTCCGTGCGTTTTGCAACCGATTCTGAATCGCCTTCTGATGCTTCCAATTCACGGTGAACCTTATGCACGAATGAACGGGCGCAATTAAGAAAATTAGAGATCTCTAAATCTGTATGGTTCGCACATATAGTGACGATGACAGCATGTCTCTTCATTTCTTGAGTGATGTTGTAGTCCGCCATTTCTTATCTGAAAAAAAAATTCGTGAAGTTTTAGTCACATTTATAAATGTCCTCGGTAAGATAAAACCCAATTTGAGCTATCGAGTTTTTATCTTATTTAAGGCTCAAGCTAAGAATCTTTTGAATGTTTGTGCTGCTACCTACTGATTTTCATTATCTCTTTATTAAAGAATTATGTATCACAAAAAGGGTCAGGATAAATTTTTAATTCAACTGCCAGGAAATCTTACAAAAACAATTTATTACATATAAGGAAATAGGTATATTTATCTTATCTATATAAAAAATTCTGTAATTTCTTTTGCCTTAAGCGGTTCAAAGTTTCTAAATCAATTTGGTTTTCAATTTTGAACGATGAAGAGAAAATATCATCATCTACATTACTGCATTGCTCTATAAAAGATCGTAAAGTGTTTGCTGCTTTCTTTGCTTCGTTTACTGATATACGCGCCGGGAGATCCTGTAACTCATCGTTTGCGCCCATTATTTCTTCCTCTATGAGCGTTCCCACTGTGGCTACTTCAGGATCACATGAGACAAATTCTTCGAAAGTAATTTTTAAGTTGGACATGCATTTATTCCATTCTTCAGGCGTTGTATCGAGTTCCTCTTCAATATTTTCTTGAAATTGTGACGGGAAACCACAAGCTTTAAAACTGTTTTCACTTTATGGGATGGAACACATCGCCAAGCTTTATCTACCGTTCTCATTGCTTCTAAAACATTGATTGAAGAAATAATATTTTACTCCATATCAATTACCATTTTTTCAACAACTTCTTTTTGGTAAAATGTTTTGAAATTTTTTATTATTATTGGGGACGGAATTGAATTTTAATTGTCTTCAATTGAGGTATGTCACCATGTGCTGTGCAGCTGTCAACGAATAGAAGAATTTTCCTTTTTGCAGTAGCCATTTGTCTGCCTGTTTTAATAGCTATTTTTTAAAAAGTTCTGGAGTCATCCATTGGCTTCATAATGCAGAGGTAGTGATTTACAGCCCATGAAGCAACGAGGTTTCTTTGATTGGCCAATCATTAATAGCTTCTGTTTTTCTATGCCGGTAGAATTCGCACAAAGAAGAATCGTTAGCATTTCTTTACTACGTGTAGGTCTATATAGAAGCAGAAGAAGATGTGTAACGTTTACGTCTAAGGATGTAAGAAGGATCCTTTATTAAGCTCATCAGTAAGCAAAGAATGAATGCGGAAGAGAAAAGCATCCTGAAGTTTTCCCTCTAAATATTGTTGAATTGTATTTATGCTGCATTTAGAATCAATTAATTTGTTATTTCCGGTAGAAATGATTGATGAAAATGTACCGTTTATGCAGAAAATTAAGGATACTGATTATTTTTATCATCCGCCACAAAAGGATCCGATATCACCATCAAATCCTTGAAGATTGCCAAATAATTGGCCCTTTTCGTATAAAAGATCATCAAAATCCAATTTCTTGACATCAATGTATCACATTGAACTGTTAATATTTAGAGAGTCCTTGGACAGATTACAATTCAATGATATATTTTGGATCAATATAATGTCCTTCATTTAAAACTTCTACGATCAAAATCCCTACACGCGTCGATGCTGTAAAATCGGGGTGAAAGTCGAAAATTTCTTAGTTTTAATGGTAAAAGTCCTTTCCTATTACTTGAATTTCTTATCCTTTAGATAGGACCTAACAGAAAGAAAGACCTATCATTTGCCGAAAAAAGGACTTTTCTATCTAGATATATAAGTTATGCGTGAACATACATAAAAAAAGCAAAAAAAAAAAAATAAAGTGATGAATTTATAACCTTCCTTCCTTTGGAAGTCGGTTGAAAATATGGTAAAAATTATGCTGTTGAATTAATTCAGCATATTGGAAAACTACAATTTTCGATTATTATGGGGAAAAATTAGGTTCAGATAAGAGAGATATTGCCTTGAAAGAAAATTTGAAACCTTAAAAAACGTTGACCTCTAAGTCGCACATAAACATGTGTGTCTGATGGTGACCTCTAATATATGAAAACTGATATCTTCCGTATTTGCTGAGGAAATTTTTCACAAAAGATTTCATTATTTGGATAAATATTTGTATGAGATGGATTTGAAATTCCAATAAATTATATTGATACATGTCTTCACTGCTGAGCGAATTCAAGATAATCATGAATTAACTGACTTCCATAGGAGAGTAGGTTATCAGTTTCGCATGTATATTTTTAATGGTGCTCTTTGGGCTACTTACAAAACCCAATCTTGATGGGCACATCAAAACTAATGGCTTCTTGAAAGTTTGAGTGGTACAAAAAAATCTTTTCAAAAGTTTTTAACCCTTTAAGTATTTCATTTTGATATGGGAAACGCTTTTTGCATGCTCATTTATGTTTCAGCGATGACGACTTTACTCTTCATACACAGAGTAAATCGTTGCTACAGTAATTTTGATAAAAAATAAATCACTGCTTGTTAGTTTTTCAGAAAATGCGGGGTTTTATTCGAATCGAACAAATATTATACATTTTATTGATAATAAGTTTAATGAAGAAAATCACAAATTTAAAAACATTATTTATGGACAATGGTACCGTGGCCCCTCGGTTAACGAACACAATCCATTCCGCAGTCACGTTCGTTATACAAAATTTTCGTTCACCGAAGCCATTCTTCCTAAAGTGTAAATAATGTATGCATTTGAGGCTGAAACAAGTACATGCTGGTTACATATTTTTATTTTTATTTATTTTTCTCAATGAACGTTTTAGTACATAATACTATATAAACATAACCAATATTTTCAAGAATTCAAAATCGGATAGAAGAAGGAAATCTAAAGTGGAAAAGAAAAAAATCGGATACGAAAATATATTTTTAAGTGTTGATCTAGCTTTGCTTTGACATGAAAATATCTAAAGTTGTTTGTTTTTGGCGGCACTTCAAAATTTGTTGAAAGTGAGGTACGGCATTGCCATTGAACAAATCGGTTGCCTACTTAGCCACAGTCTGATTGCAGTGAAATGACGACAAAAACTCTCACGCTATGAGCATTTTATTCATACTTGTAGTACTCGACGGTTGCTCTGCTTCGGTAACTTGCGTCATATAATGAATCTCCTTCTACAGCAGATTGTAACTTTGTGAGCCTTTCAGTCGTCAGTTCCTCACTGTGCTCTGCTATAGGCTAATCGATGTCCTATTTTTGACCTCGAGCCCCATCTGACTTCATCTTCTTCTTCGTAGCACTACAGCCCCTCTCGGGCCTTCGCTTCCTGTAGCAAGCGCCTCCAACTGTCTCGGTCCATTGACCGCGTGCTCCAATTTCGAAATCCGAGCAGCGATGAACTGTCTTCGTCGACTGAGTTAGACCAGCGTTTCCTCGGTTTCCCCACCGGTCTGCGCCCTACAGTTCTCCCAATGAATACCTGTTTGGGTATTCGTTGTTTGTCCATACAATTTACATGGCCAACCCATTGCAACTTCCGCAGTCTTACAATCGTTGCGACCTCCGGTTCGTCGAAAACTTCATACAGCTCATGGTTGTATCAAATTCACCATTAGTCCCCGTTTAGTTTCACTCCAATTATCCGCCTCAGGACCCGTCGCTCAAAGGCGTTCTTATCACAGATTTGTATACTTGGAAGTTTGTTTTCCTGTGTATGCAGCTGGTCGTCAAAATCATCAAAACTGAATAAAATATTTTGTTTGCGAGGTGTATTCTTCGGAGTATTTCATCTCTTCCATCAACATTTCTAGCTTTTGTGGCGCCTAAATACTCAAATTTTCCCACATATTCGAGATTGTATTCGCCAAGTGTGAAATTTTGTGTATTTGAGGTATTTTTCCTCGTTTGCGTCATGAGCTTTGTTTTATTCTCATTGATTTTAGCCTTACTAGTTTTGCTTCGCTGATGAGTTTCAGGAAAAGTCTGACATGCCACCCCATGACTCCTACTAACAACTCTAATGATCTAAACAACATTTACAAAATAGCTAATAACAACGGATACAAACATCGTGACATTGACAAACAGAACAGTGGTATATACAAACTGACATGCAACAACTGTGACATGGTATATTTAGGAAGGACAACATGGAAACTAACGACAAGATACAAAGAGCCCTTACAATCTTTCTTACACAACGAGGCAAACTCCAATTATGCGACGCAACTACAAAACCACGCACACGAGCCTAATGCTATGACAAACTCTATAACATTGCTATACAAACAAAGCAAAGGACCGAGACTTTACATCCTTGAAATATATAAACATAGAATAACAGATGGCAAAATTATCAGCAAACAACTTCTTACAAATTCAGACGCAATTTTCTCAGTACTAGATCACGCTTTCAGACGAAAACGAAAACGAGGTGAAATAGAACAAACAAACCAACAAACAAGAAAAAAAACATGAAAACCTAACATCCCTCTACCTGGCCTAACTGAGTAACTGACCTGATTTAGTACCCTACGACTATATAAAGTCATTCCCTTCAATCCATCCTTTAGATACTGAAAGATGACTCAAAGGAGTCGAAACGCGTCTGCTCACACAACAAAGCAAGACCCGACGGCTTTTGAAGAAAAATGCCAAAGATATAATTTCATCATCAAACTGATTGTATTTGTACTTCAATGTCACATTCGCCAATGCGTTCAGGCCAAAATTTCCTCCAGAAAGATTGAAGGGTTCTTTTTGCTACACCATGCAATGCCTTTTCAATAATTTTCAGGCATGCAATAATATGGAAGTGATTTTTCAAAAACTCAGTTAAAGATAAATTACTTCCTTCAACGACTTCAAAGCATTGGCTAAAGAGTTCTTTAGTGTATAATTTCTTGAAATTGGCGATTACTGGCTGGTCCACAGGTTGCAGTAAAGGAGTAGTGTTCGGAGGCAAAAACTTTACTTTTATAAACTGGAACTCTTCTTTTAACTTATTTTCTAGCATCGGATGATGCAAAGCAGCGTTGTCCATAATAAGCAAGGGGCGGAGTGGCAAGTTTGTATCTGTCAAATATTTTTTAAAGGAGGGTCCAAACACTTCATTGACCCAATTGGTAAATAGGTCACGGGTGACCCAGTAAAGCTTGGGTCACTCCACATAACATTCGATGTACTCTTATCTATAGGATGCTTTTTGAAGGCATATGGATTCTCCGAATGATGAACGAGTAGAGGTTTTACTTTAAGATCTGTAATTATTTTCGTCCCGTTCGCCTGACAGATTTTTCAAGGGGAAACCAAAACCGATCGGTGCTTAGACGTAAAGTCCAAGACGTATCAACGGCTGGTGCCTCAGTAGGCCTAACAAGTCGGATACTCGTAGTTTGCTCATTTCGTAGGTGCTTGTCGGCCAGCTGATTCGGAGAGGATTTCATCACGGGTCGTACGCGAACAGCCTACAGTCTTTTACATTAATTCATCTACCGTAAAATGCCCGATTTAGAAAAGTCAAAAACAACATCAGAAAAAAGTAATCCAATTCTATTCTACTCCGTTACTGTCTTTTCCAACCCGTCTGTCAAGCCGAGAAAGGCGACAACTAACAAGATTCCGTGTGTTCCCGATGATCAACCGACGCGGTGCCCGAAATATATCACTTTAACCCAAATTTGAATCAGCCTACTCTAATAAAACTCGAAAAGTCCAAATAAAGCACCGATAGGTCACGGGTTCTTACGATCCCTATCCACTCGCTGGCATAGTTCCCATTCATTTCCGGTAGCCGCTGAAAGAGAGGTCTCTACCTACTTAGAAGGGAAGAGTTAATTTCTATAATTAGCAATCCATTTAATTAGCCGTAAGAGTGTATTGCATACTTATGGGTATATATATATATATATATATATATATATATATATATATATATATATATATATATATATATATATACATAAGTATGCAATACACTCTTACCCGTTTCTAAATCTCGTTATAGATCAAAAGTTACAATATTCTAATACGTTTATATATCTTGCCTAACATGTGTTGTCTTTCCTTAAGCCTTATGTTAGGGATACATCCAAGAGAAATAAACCTCATTTATCGTTATTGAAGTTTAGTTATAGTAATCTTTCGAAAATATTATTTTGGTAGATATAAAAATCTGTCCCTTATTGGAAAAATATTCGACCTATTTTTTATTATTTCCCTTGTACAAAGGTAGAGAAGAACCTATTTTTAATAGCTCCTGTTATAGAGCTAGCGAACAATCTATTTTTATCCAGAGCCCAATGCCCTAATAATAAGCATCTAAACCATTCCCCATCCAATCTAAGCTACCGCTAATATATCAATCAACACTTTCTCTTCGTATGAAGTTACATATTACTTTTACCGCCTAGTAAAGATAAACCAATCTTAAAACTTTCCTATCTTTCATTTTAGTCGACCCATCTAATTTTTTCGAGTATATTGTTGAAATCTGCTTTCGTCTCACTTTTATCAATACATATCAACATAACCAAGTCTAATCTAAAAGTATTTGTAATTACCTTCAAACTAATGTAATAAACAATTTTGATCTTAAAGCGGAAATCGGCCGATTCGATGGTTCTCCGCACAACTATTCACGGCAGGATCTTACCACTATGCACACGATTTCCACTCCGTTATTATTTTTCCCACGACTGCCTAACTCCCGCGATTACTCGTGATTTTTAAACTCTTGATTTGTTTTGGGCCCTAGGTAGCCATCCCTTTTGGTACGTGCGACGACCAACGTCAAAACATTGAGTAATTAAATAATACTGGAGTGGGCAACCACGTGACAATATGGTTGCAACAACCCCTGCGACCACTTTTCCTACTGCTACGCTCTTGTTTACAACCTTAGAGAGAGCCAAATTGCACAAGCAAACATGGCTGCTGCTCAATGTAAACAAATTTTCATACAATACCAAAAATTTGCTTTCTATTTGAAAAACCTTCAGCATTGTATGAAAAACATGCAAAACATTAATATAATAACTACTCACTTGTGAAAGGAAACACGTACAGTTCCTTTTCCACTATGATTTTTTCACGAAGGCACTACACATTTCATTTTGAAATTCTAAGTTAATTACACAGTGTCACACGTTAAAGTAACTTGAATCACAAACTCCAATCGAATGTTTAAACACTTGGAGCGAATTTAGATCGCGAACACTTTCCACAGTTTTAATATCGGATAAAATTCGCAAATTGGCCAATTTGGCGTCCAATTTGCATCAGTCAACTTGACAGTCTGTTCACACCTAGTCAGCTTTTGGAACAAGAAAGTGACCAGCAAGAGGCAGACGGGGAGGAAATGACAGACTGTTCACTTGGAAGAGAGCAGAAACCGGTCGCATGCTCTCTCATGCATTTTATATGAGCTTAGCCCATCCAGTTCTTATTAATCTTAGCGTCAAAACCTCATTGACGTTCCCGACTTCAACTGATTGTCAGATGTAATATCAGGGTTGGTTCACACGTTCATGAAATCTTGTATGTGCATTGGGACGATTCACACGTTCCCAACATTTCAGATGTAAGTTAGGGTCGGTTCATAGATTCAGGCGGCGCATTACAGATCGCCGCTGGCATTAGCACAAAAAAATTGCGTAAGGCACTCTTTCATTGGCTCGTGGCCGGGCATTGCTTCCTCCTCTGCTGTTATATACGTCCTTTTTGGCATCTTTTTCCAAAAAGGCCCATTTCGGCGCAGTTGAAAGCCTGCTGAGGCAAGTAATCTTCACCAATAAATGCCTCTGCTATCTTAGTATCTGAGTTTGCCGCCTCCCCATGCCTCACAACGCAATGATTGCCCATCCGTTTGTTTTAGAATTTTTCGAACCATCCTTTGCTGGCTTTAAACTCTTCTATTGCGGTTGACGGCCCTGAAGTATTCGAAGCAATCTCAGTGAAGATCTTTTTCGCTTTCTCCCAAATTATATTTTGCGAAATTGAAGTCCCTTTGCAATTGCTTCTTGTTTATCCATAATAAAAGTAGTCTTTCGACATCATCCGGAATTGGCGATCTTTGGGAAGATATTCTTGAAAATCCTTTTGAAATAATTGTCTGTTCAAACTTTTCTTTATTTTTAGAATGGTAGAACCCGTTAACTTGGACAGGTTAAATGTTTAGCCTAGACCTGCTACAGAAATACCTTGCTTGTATTTGGATATTATTTTCAGCTTTGTGTCAATATTAATAGTTGTTCTTTTGTTAAATTCCCTTTCAAATTTATTGTTTGAAGGCACTTTAATATATTTACGCAACAGAATTCACAAATGCAACACACTGTATGAAAATTTAATACGTATTACGTATGTGTAACACACATACTAAACAGTTGAAACGTGACTGTAATGATTTACTCTTATGAGCACGTTTTATGGCAACGTTTTACAGAGAATTGCTCCTGTACCCAACTAAAACGGAAATTGGTTGGATCTTATCTTTGCCAATGCATATGATGACGTAGTGCTTAATCCAACCGATGACAACGAGCATTTCTTTTTTAATAGGCTTCACCACTCCGCTTTTTCTATTGAATTTTCTACTTTTGATACATTCAACCCTATCTCATACAATAATAACATTGTATTTGATTTTCGAAATGCTGATTACGAAAGCATTAACAAACTCTTATCTTATTTCAATTGGACTGGTACTCTTTCAACGTTAGACGTAGATGCTGCTCTGTCTACTTTTTACCAATTAATTCTTGACGCAGTTGCAAAATTTGTACCTAAAATTAGAAAAAGAAGTATTTTGTCTGAGCCGTGGCTAGATAGGGACCTCAGATCCGTTCGAAATCAAAGAAACAAATTATACAAAATTATGAAAAGATGCAATAAAAATAGCCTTGAAATCAGAAGAAAATATGAGGAGCTTTCAAGGGAATTTACGTCCAAATTTTAAGCAGCGTATGAATCATATGTCAGTGATATCGAAGAAAAGATGATTTACGATCCTAAGAAGTTCTTTGATTTCGTAAATGTCCAACGTAATACCCATGGTTATCCTTCAACAATGTCATATAAGGGCTCTATATCGGCAAATCTGCGAATTTTTCGGGGACCATTTTCAAGAGGTTAACCTTAACCCAAGGAAATGCAACACTCACAAAATCATCTTCAAAATCTCTTATTGATAATATTTCAATATCTGATGATGATATCCTTCAGGCAATTGATTAGCTTGATTTGAATAAGGGACCTGGCCCTGATCAAATTCCACCTATTTTCCTAGCTAAATGTCATACTCGTGTATTATTCATTCTAGATTTAAGTTGTTAATAGCTCTATAGTTTTAGCCAGTTTGTGTGTTTAATTTAATTCTCTTGATTTAGTAGCGCGCTGCTGATGATGAGCAGTAGCTGCTCAAAATGCATTCTGTGTGAACAAAGTGAAAACATAAAATATTTCAGTTTTGGGTTTTATTACGAACCATTTACTTCTTTCTGCATAAACACTCCTTTGCAGTCAATAAAGGAAAATTTTCGAGCAATTCTCCAAACAAAAACATCCTTCGATTTACTTATTTGTTTATAAACGCTTTCCTGGCAGGAACAATTAGCTTCAACTTTTCCATAAAAGCTAGTTGCAATAATTTTTTCAGATTTATCCTGATTCTGTACTAGAGATTTTATCTACCAAATTATATTTGCTTATTGGTTATCGAATAAATCAATTACTAGTTGTACGTTGACGTTATACAAAAATTCCATCTAAACACATTTCTCTTGCCTCTTCGTTAGACACTTTCCAATCGAACATCTATATTCGTATTTTGCCCTCAAGATACGCTAATTGAACATTGTTTTGCCATTTCACTTGGAATCCCTTTTATCGATACCCGTTTGTCATAGATTCATAGGCTAACAAGTATATAGTTCTGGATAGTAAGACTTTGGTAGTCAGTTGATTTTATGTTGGTTCTCGTAGAAAAAATGCCGATGGTTATAGAAGAGAAAACTTGGAAAGCACTCGTTCTAGGATAAACAACCTTGTGTTTGTCGTATAGGTTGTTGGATAGGTTGTAAGTTCATCGAACAATTAGTGGTGATAGAAGAGATTCAGCTGAAGGTATTTTGACAACAATTATAGCATAACGTTGAAAGTCACTCGAAATTGTTCGATTATATATGATATTAAATGTTGTCTTTCAACCAGTGGATTCGAGCCCGCTCTAATCAAAGTGACAATTTAATTGGTATGTCGTCATTCAGAGTTGACTTTCAGTTGAAAAACTTATCGTCCCTTCACTCTTTAAAACGCTCTACACGAACAACCTGAAGAACTAACTAACCACCCGGTCCATCCAGCAGAAACTATTCTGCAACACTACTTGTGAAAGTCCTTTGCAATCACATCAAGAGCAGCAAAAAAACCAACAGCAACAAGCAGTGTCTGTCTATGTCCCCGGACATCCTTGACTTCCTTCTACATACCTTAATGCGTTTGAAGCGTCACTATGTTATTGTCCTTCCTACCGATTTTCCATTAGCACAAAGTGTTGGTGAGTAAAAAATAGATTTACCTGCTCAACTTACTCTCCTTTCCGTTTTATGATCGACAATTTCATCCATCCTGCCTGGTGTTGTATCTACGGCAAATTTTTCTCACTAAAAGTTTTTCCCACGTATTCGTAGCTACATTGATTTTTCCTATAGCTAACTACAATTTGAAAAATCCACCTACGATGAACAGTACACGAGAGTGAACTTACCTAGACCGAACGAAGGAAGAATAGAATGAATTCAATGACGTGGATGTTTAGGCTGACCTAAATTAAAGGTCTGTGTCGCTTTTATCCGATGATACAAAAAAGTTACAGGCTTTTCGATTTAGCTGTCTAATAATATAATTTTATATCTACGGGAACCCGAGTATAGCATGTTGGGTAGATATAACTACGCTTATGTCAGAGGGGTTTTGTACTCAACCTACGATAAACAAAAACCAATAATGAATAAACTCAAGAATACTTTAACGACATCTAAAACAAATACATACTTGCTTTAAAGAACAACTATTATTGTTCCATATTAACTAGCCGCCGTTGCTATACAAGTCAAGCCAAGTGGTAGTCTATGCGGACGACATCAACATTTTGTCACGGTCGCTAATAACCACCAAAGAACTTTTCCTGAAACTCGTCAGCGAAGGAAAACTAGTAGGGCTACAAATCAATGAGAATAAAACAAAGCTCATGACGCAGTCGAGGAAAATAGCTCAAATGCACACACAATTTTGCTCTTAGCGAATACAATATCAAACATGTGGGTGAATTTCTTTATTTAGGTGCCAAAAGAACGAGGAACGCTAATGAAAGTGACGAAATACGCCGAATAATACAGCTCGTAATTGATATTTTTAATTCCGTTTTGACGATCTTGAAGACCAGCTGCATACACAGGAAAACATAGTTCCAAGTATACAAATCTGTAATAAGATCTGTGCTATGCTATGCGCTTTAAGCATAGACCCTACCCCAAGCATCCGCAAACATATTGTACCCCTTCGAAAGACTGGTGTTGAGGCGAATAATTGGAGTGAAGCTAGACGGATACCAATGGGAAATTCAATACAACCATGAGCTGTGTATAAAATTTTCGACGAGCAGGAGGTTTCAACAATTGTAAGACTACAGAGGTCACAGTGGGCTGGCCACATGAATCGTATGGATGAACAATCGATACCCAAAAATGGTATTTGTTGGGAGAACTGAAGGGTGACGGTCAGTAGGGAAGCCGTAGAAATGCTGGTATGACTTGGTCGACGAAGACAGTTGATCGCTGCTCGGATTTCGAAATCAGAGGATGCAGCCAATGGACCGAGGCAGTGTTTTTCCTACCCCGTTATCTATGCAGAAATTTCAGCTATGGATATGAAAAGATTTCATCAAAACCTTTTACTTTATAACCTACTCCACTATCTTCGATGAAAAAAATGTTTGTCCTTTGAAATTTTTTTCGACAACAAAAATTTTAGCAGCCAAAAACTTCTAAGCTGTTCGCAAGATTTGATGACTGTAGCTTCGTTTGTCCTGAGGAAACTTGCTGTGGCACACTGACGGACAGACGGACGGACAAGTACTGATATGAATACGTTACTATAAAATTATTTTTTTATGAAACCGTAAAAAGTAAGAGAGAGAGAGAGAGAGAGAGACGGAAAGAGTTGAGGGTGAGAAAAAAGGTAGAAGCAGTGAATTTATGAAAAAGCGCTTACTCATTCTCACGTCGAGCTTCTCTGAAAAGAGTGTGAAGTTTTTTTCTGTTGTACAGAAAAACCATTCATGGTTGTTCTTGTTCGATACTATTCGTCCACAAGTCAATCTGTCAGTCAACAAGGGCATGATAAATGAAGATGATGGTAGAAGCAGATTTGTCGGAAGTATACATTTGATGGATGCGTGCATCTTTCACGGTGAATAAATGAGCAACCTAGCATAACTTTGGGCGAGTTACACAACATTTGACTTTCATTACGGAGATAAGCGTAGTTGACGATGCAGAAATATTGATAGGTATGATAAATGGAGAGAGTATATGTGCAGACAACATCGAATATTTGTAAAACTTGGTTACCTTTGCAATAAAAAAAGCAATGGATTTATCTAAGCAACTCTATTCCATGAGGACAACGTGAGGCATTTACTTAAGCACACATCTCACTGGTCTACTTTCGTAAATCTGAAAACCTCCATAAAAATTTGTTTAAGCCTTATCTCTAAATTCTAGTTCAAAACATTCCAATATTTTTGGACTAACTTTGAAATTATCAATTAAGTACCCTCAACACTTGTGAAAGCATTATATTTTGGCATGTTAGCTGCAACGATGCCTGTAGAAAATTGAAAACCCCCCTGCCTGCATTGCATTTTAAGTACACCTAATTCTAGCATCCTCACAAACAATGCAAGCAGACTTGATACCGATTCCATGAAATATATTTCATCCTTTTTAGGGCATATTGAAGTCTGTTAATTTTTTTCTATAAAAATTTGTTTTTTTAATCACCGATTTCCTGAACTATGATTTTTCTTTAACAATTTTTGCTTTGTTTTAATATAACTTTGAAATTGCTCGACACCTTTCATCCGCATACTAACTTTCTTGCGATTTCGAGACGTTTTGGAATGCTGATTCATGATGATTATTTGGACGATGTAATTGTATTCATTCATTGTCCAGTGTTTCTTATTTTTGATGATGTTATTATTTTGATTGGTTGTAAGGTATTTGTTGTCACTGAGATTGTTCATGTTAGCTCGGAAAAATAGCGAATGTAATTTACGCGATGGTTTGGACATGTAACAATGTGTTTAACATGATAATGAGCTCAATGTCACAATCATTTTTTGATTATTTCATTCACTGCTTCAATATTTCAACCTGCAATAACGATTCATAAAACTGGGGAAAATTAACTAAACTTCCTACTCCAGTGTTGATCTTGAAGTGATCAGTTTTCAAGATGGTCTTAATCTTTGATTGTAATTGCCCGCGTTGCATTATTCATTGATTGATTTTAGTTTTCTCCTTCACTTCTATGCAATTTTTTAGAATTTTTTTCTCTCTCTCTTACACTGTTCCCGTCTCTTCCTCTTCATTTCGGAAGCTTATTGCCTTGAATGATTAGCTATCACTCTAATTTTTGATGAGCAACCAAGAGAAACTACTGTAACCAAAAAATAAGGTGACATTGAAATTTAAACTGCGCGCGTCGAAGGATTTGGAGAATTATTTTTTTAGGTTGGTAGTACTGTCAGTGATATCTATTCAAATTTACATGTCAAAATATTCATTAGTGTTTGAGATACGCGTCGTTTTGTGAGCTGCTAAAAGTGAGTTTTTCGAAATTTGTTGAATTGTTGTCGAAATTTGCATTGAATTTTGTTTGCGGAATCAATTTTCTACTGCGGATACGTTGAGGATGGTGCAAAAAGTTTTTGGCGATGAGGCTTTGTCTAAAAAAATGTTTACAAGTGGTATAGTGAGTTCGAAGCCGGCCGTGAACGTGTCGAAGACGAAGAGCGTCCTGGGCGACCATCAACCTCTGCTTTTCTTCGATTATCGTGGTGTTGTGCATTATGAATCCCTTCCGCCGGGCCAAACAGTCAACAAGAAATTTTATTTGAACGTCATGCTTTAGCGATAGAGATTGCACACATTGCCGAACTTCTTCATATTTTGGTGTGCAGTGTAATGAGTACATAAATGTCCGTGTAGAACAGCAGCGATGGTCGGCGAGAGAGGATGGTGGTGATCGCCAAGATTGGCCTTGTCTGAAGACGCGTGAATGCGCTGGCGGGCTAGCATTGCAGTGTCGTGGGGCGGGTTCTGTTCGCCAGCACAAGGGCCCACTGCAAAAAACTTCACATCCACGAATTAAGAGATACAATGCAGACCGACAGGTGTCGAGGCCGAGGTAACCTACTAAGGGTTGAAATCGCCAAAGCAAACAACAAACTAGGCCTGGCGAAAACAGACAGAACGTGGGAGTATTTCGTCTTTAGCGACGATACTTATGGCCCCAAAATAAGAGTGGGGCATTCAGGTGGAAGTGGTGCCCCCTTGCACCCGCATCCAAATCAAGATCCATCGTAGACATGGCCAGATGTTTTTCATTTGAATGAAAAACTCACGCAAACATAGTTCGCATGAAGTTTGCTCTAAAATGAAAACCATAAACGTTGCAAATTTATGTTATAGTCTTATGTGATGGAATCACATAATACTATACCATACATGAGCACGCGAGCGGAAGGCCACTTTACCCTGCAAGAGCACCTTCAACATCATAATAAGGAGTGAGCTCACTCGATGACTAGCTCATGAGTGTAGGGACTAGCGAACGTGGCGTATCCCATACCCGGTCAGGATCTCAAAACGAAATAGAAAGACCGAGTTTTCAATTTAATTACCAAACACTATTATTTCTATATCTTTCGTATTTTTTTCCGTAGATAAAAAAAAATATTTCCCCGAAAAAGGTTAAGTGCAGAAAATTGAACTTTCATTAAAATAAATAGGAAATTCAAAAATGACGAAAAAACAACTTTCATTAAAAAGAGAAAATTCAAAAATGACCAAAAAACAACTTTCAAAATAAATAGAAAATTTAAAAATTATAGAACGAAACATAAAAAAATAGAAAATTTAAAAAAAAAGTGAGAAAACACCCAAGATTTTTTAAAATTTCAAATACAATTAATGGTACTAACCCAACATCCTCGACGAGCGCTCGTAGATGGTGTGGGCGATTGATGATACTGTTGATGAGTGGTCAATGCATAATTAGCAGAATGGCATGCACGCTGAATATATAAATTTAACTCAAACTTTACACAAGTAATATTTATATAAATATAATCAATCCGGAAATCTCTTCTTCCGAAAGTTTAAGCTTCTCGTTTTTTTATAAGAATGTGAATTATACTACCATTAGACTTTATATTTACGTATTTTTGTTATTTATGGATTTGGAAAAAAATAATTAGCAGGGTTTATTGCATATAGCCAATTCGTTGGTTTGATGGCTTTCTTCTAAATGGGGAAGACAAATAAGCTTTTTGGAGTACAGGCATTCCGCTGATTCCGTCAAAAGTCATAAAAGATCTCGTTCCCCTCCTGGGTGCAGTAAATTCCAAAAAAATGATGTTCCGCTACATAGCGACATCCTTCGGAGGTGAGGGAGTTAATTTTCAATTTTTCTACTTATGCAAACTCAATATGTTTTTTGTATCTGCAAGTTATATTCAAGGTAAATTCTGAGCATGGTGGCCGCCATCACCGGTGTGTATCTAAGAGGAGAATTAGTGCACACGTCGAAACCACCTTCTTCTAACATTTTTCTTCTCTAATAATTTTTCAGAAAAATGATTATTCAAAATATGCAACTCATTTATGTAGCTGCAAACAATTCCATAAAAAAGTAATTTAAAAAGCTATCGGAGCCATCCGAAAGAGTGATCGATATCCGCGCGACGTTAGAAAAAGCTTCAATGTAGAGCAAATTTGTCGTATAGATTTACATTAAGTTAATGTGAAAAGGGTGAAATGATCCAATTAAAAAGTTTAGCTAATCCTTTGGAGTCATTTATTGATTTAAAAACCACAAACAACGGCTGTTCATAGGCGATTTCAAATATATGACAATTAACGTAGAAAGTAGATCCGTCGGGAGGAAAAAAATACGGAACAAGAGGTTCCTCCAAATAGTGTATCAATCCCGGCCGAAATACTATTACTTTTTCTACCATAACATTATATCGTTGCAATGATATGATAGAAAACAATAAATGAGGACTCTCACATAGTCTGTATGAAATGGTGAATTGTAGTGGCAACACTTCATTTTGGTTATTCCGATATTCAAGTCCGTTTCTTCAATGTATGCCCCTAGCCGTCTTCCTTTAGAAAACTAAGTTGACGATAATAGCATCCTTTTGATGATAGAATGAAGGGTTCGTTGATTTCTCGCTCAAAACTGGAGTAATAGCTCATATGATGGGAAATCTTCCAAAACTTTTGGGTTCCTCATGAATAAATACACCTTATTTCAAATTATCCGAGCTTAAAATGGTGCTATTTCTTTTTTCAATTTTATTTTTGACAATTTACACAATTTAATTTTAAATCCATTCGCAAATCTTCCAAAAACTGTACGAATCACACTCGACAGGCAGCGCTGCCTGCTGGATAATTATTTTCTGTCAAATAACCCGAGCTCCCAACCCGACACTAGCCAAACTAACTACCAAGAACGGGAACATTCCAAACGGCTGTCTGTCCAACTACACTACACCGCCAAATACCCGCAATGGTCAATGGAGGAAAATCACATTCCCTATCTTCAACATTTTCCGGACTCATCCCGACGACCGCTTTTCTGCACTTCTAACTCAATCGCACTCGGAAATTTCCCACGTAAAAATTTTCTTGCTATTCCAAATTGCCGTGCAGAATAATTCACTGTAGAGGCCCTTTTATAGTTATCTTTCCCACCTCCCGTTTTCTGACATACTTTTCCGTATGATCGTTTTTTTTACACTTCGCCGCCCGACCTCAGGACACTTTTCACTGCTAATTTCTCTGTTTTCCGCTCAAATTTACTGCCGTTGAACGGCTTTTAAACCATAACGATCCTTCTGCAAGTCTACTAAATTTCGCGTTCGCCGCACGAAGTAAAGGCTTTCTTGTGCTAGCTTCTTCCGAGACGTCCACCAAGAGAAAATCGCACTGACTCATTCTTTTGTAAATTGCTCGCGATCCGCCAGTAAAATGTTCTTATCTACGTACGAGATGTGATTTTCGCTTCCGCGCCAACAAATATCAACCTTTCGACTCAGAAAATGATTACAAAAATCCAACTTTCGACTAACCTCCGCTTGCCGGCGCAGTTCTCGTGGCGTACACTCTGTCTAGCGATCCGTAACAGACTCCCCACGCCTCAAGTAGATCTTCTTACTTGTGGCGAACAGCCACAGAACTGTTCTTGTCGCAACGGGGTTTATTGACGAGCCCACTCATACATTCGGGAAAATGCAATTCGTGGATAAGCTGCGTTACAAAGGGGTTTCAGTGTCCAAATTTAATTGTAAATTTAAATAATTATTTTTTTTTAATTTACAATTGAAATTGGATCAGCATTATGATGGTTTTCGAGCAGCTTGCCCAGGCGACTGTTCGATTACTACAGATGCATGATGGTATACATTGGTCGATTAAATTTGTATGATACCATTTCCCATTGACAAAATTCAAAGTCTCGTCACGTCACATCTTCACTTTGCATCGAAGAATCCTGACGTAAGGCTTATGGATTTACCCTGATGCGCTCAGTATCAATCTTGCCTTATATCAATAAAACAAGAAGTGAAATTTTCCAATTACCTTTTAATATTTTTGTAATTTTGATGAATTTTGCTAGCATAAATAAATTACAATAATTTTCCACAATACGGAGAAGGTAGCGAAATCGACAAATTGACCCAGTTGTCTCTGTTGTCATAGGATTCCAGAGAAACTTACTGTTTTGGAACACTTGTATCGAGGTTTGGGGCGCCTTTAAAAAATATATTCGTAAAAACAGAGTTACTCAGAATATACATGAAAACGAATATTTCAGGGTGATTTTCCACTTTTTCTATCATGTATGAATTTAGATTGATGTTTTTTTGGGTTTTCTACCAACTTACATAACCCCTTTTGAAATCGCCACCTATCCTTCCGTCCACTCCATCACCGAAAACGTAGAGCTATATACACCAAACTTGGTAGGTATTTATGTATATGTATCAGAAGTGATATTATACTCTGGAAAGGACGCTAAAAAATTTTATTTTCAAAGTTATTTGTAGGGGGGATGAAATATAAAATCTTGATCAGATGTTTTCAAAACTAGTCTTATAACGGTCTTATCAATATTGAGAAGGGAAATTTTTAAAAATGTATGTGTTTCCACCTGCTTGCGCTTGGATACCTATGATATGTAAAATATAAAAAAAAGAAACAAATCTTGTAGGTAGATCTCTATGAGCCCAACAACAATAAATACCTCAGAAGTCAAAATTTGTACCATAGTATTATTTGTAGATTAAACATTTTCCCCAATAAACTCGGATAACTACCCTTGAAATTAATGAAATTTAGTATCTAGTTAGTTTAATGTTCTATTGTCCGAACTCGTAAGTATTATGAAAATATTACCGTTACAATGCCAAGCTTTCCTACTATATCGGCTTTCGATTAAACCAGACGCTACATTTTGGACCGGATACTCTTGAAAATCTCCGGAAAGATGCAAAACTTAAATGCCTTTAAAACGCTGTACACTTAATGGTATGTGCTATGCTATAGGTGTGGCTGTTTCAATTGGAGTAAAGCAGGTTTTTCTTTGAACCTATTATTAAACGTCCATATCATCGAAGTGCTTTGGGTTTATTTATTAGTTGCGTAGCACAAGTATCAGTATATCACAGGTTGAGTACAAAACCCTTCGGACAGCAGCATACTCCTGTCTGCTCGACTTGTTAGACCTTTTTAACAATCTTTTTTTACAAAGACATACTATGTTAGTTTCGCGACCTGTCTTTCCATCTGTCCGACCGTCCGTGCGTCACAGTAAGTTTCCTCACAAACCATCGACACAAGAAAGCACCAACTTTGTGAAAAGGTCAAAAGTTGTGGTCTCTCAAAAGTCTATGTCTTACCAAACATTTCAAAATTTTTTAAGTGGCCTAGCCTTATAACGATGTGGCCCTTAAAGTTTTTTTAAATTAAAGGTGGTCGAGTAGAATATCGAATGAAAGGTCTTGATTAGAAAGTAATTTGTGCATTGGGCGGTCCAGGGGGAGCAAAATATACCAACATTTAGTGCCCCCTCCCCCTCCCTCGCAATCGGACACCTTTGAGCCGGAAAACCTGAAAAAAATCACGGAGGTAGGTCTTTATGAGTACAAGGGCAACAGACACGTTAGAAATAAAAATTCACTCAACTTCGTAGATAATAGTATGATTTCTAGATTTTACATTTTCGTCCATAAAAACAAAACGGTACCTTTAAACTTAAAATTCAGTAATTATAAAGATTGATATAAGAAAATTTTATGGGAATCAAATCATAATCAAGTGAGTTATAGCTATTCCAATTACGAGTACATGGTATTACAATAACACGTGCTGATGGGTGCTTCATATTTCAAATAGACCTAGGCACTTTTATTTTCTTCTAATTTTCATGAAAATTAAAGGGCTAGTGTTTAATTTGAATATCTTCAATCGGCCGAGCTCTCAGAAGAATTATTTAAGCTGGTAAAAAATGGCGGTTGAAACGTGCTTACGAAGAAAACTCTGCGTTTTTTGCATAAATTGGAACGATTTCTTATCCAAATATTGGATGAATAATTCCAGTCACCAATTTATGCTATTAGAGAAGTTGTTTTAAATCCTAGGGTGGTTACAAAGAACTTCTAGTAGGAGCACCCTTCTACTTGCTTAACTTGTTTTAACATTGGATTTGCTTTTTTTGTGTTGTTCTTTATTGATGTTCAAAGATAAAATACAAAGCAAATATCTTAGGATTTACCTACAAGATATGTAGATATACATACTTATAACTAATATTTTTCCTTCTAAGAAAACTAACTTTAACAATCGCTTAACGGTTTTTCAAAAGAATCGCCTATATTTTCGAGAAAATGGGATTTCAAGTGTTATACACAAGCTGGGTCTAAAAACTAACAACCATCGTTACGGCTGCTTTCCTCATCATTCTTTTCTTTCCTTAAATCTCTCGTTTTTGTAAACTCGAATACAAAACCTACTCCTTATTCTAAGCATAGGATAATAGACGAATAAATTTGTGTATTTACATGTTAAATTTTCCGTAAAAATTCATGCGAAAATATACGAAAAGATTCCAAGATTGTGCACTTAATCATATCCTAAAGTATTTTTTCTTCTCCTTTGTCTTTTTCATCAACTGTTTTCTTTGGTTTTTCCTTTTCAATGAATCTCATCGCTTCTCATCGAGACATCGGACGTCGACATCTTCACGAGCTATCATAGAATTGCAAGTATGAGAGGTATGTGTTAGAGATGACTTTCGTATCTACTTAAAAGTTCAAGTTTCTTTCACCACTTGTTGTGAAATCACCTCTCTTTCTCTCTCTTACACTCGAGTTGTTGCTATTTTTGCCATTTTCATTATGATATGAAAGCAGTAAAGAGGATATTGTCTCGGTTTCTTTTCTACTTTGCTTACAGGTTTCATCTAAAATTTTATGCGTCTTGGAGCTGTATCACATTTTCTAAGCCAAGTAAAATATTCTTGACCTTCAATTCATCTTAAATATTCTTCGTGACACAGTACTTCTCGTTTATTTTATATTCTGTACTTACGCAAATCAAATGCTGCAAGACATAGTATTTAATCCTTCTCGACTTCTTTTGTTGGGATTATCTAAGGTTTGCCTTAAAAACGCAATAATTTTATTGCTTTGCCCCTGGCATCGACTTAAAATAACGACTTTTTGCTGGACTGATCCTTAATCGCTTTCATTTATTGGACCCACTTATTTTAAGTATCCTTGCCGTTGGGGCTTCGGTTGCCTATCTTTTAAGCTGTCGATACAGAGCAAGAAAAGTCACCCAAACATTTTAAGTTGCCTTGAATTTTATTTTTCCTTAAATATATCATGAAAACAGTTAACCATAATGAGATGAAAAGGAAACAGGTTGAAGTAGCAGAAGAGTGCATCCGCCAGAAGGGTATTGTAAATCAATCAATAAGTCAAACAGCGGCTCCTGAATGCTAAAACTTTACTCATAATATATCCGAGAATTCCATAAAATGAGCTTGGAAAACTAATATGCGATTGTTAAGAATTTCAGTTCGCTGCCATTTTATTTTCAGACTGTTGAACTCACTGTTCCAGTAGTGATGATAACATATTAATGCTAAAAAGCATTTCTAAATCGTTTATTGAAATTCCTATATATCTGTAGTGTCTGCGTCCTTTGCAATATCAAAATATAACGTATTATTGTTATTGTAATTGATAAATTTTCAATCGGCTGTAGCTTGGCTTTTATTTCTCCATTTTAATGAAACTTTTAGGAAACATGTATTTAATATAAAACAAGAAAATATGAGTCTCACTAAATTTAATGGTCACCTTATGTAATAACCTCGCTCTTGGCACCCTACGCCACTGACGCCGACCAGCCAATCCATATGCCCTACGCCACTGACGTCGACAACTCGTGAGCGACTTTTAATCTAATCGCTGTCACTGAACCGCGACTGAGGCGTGTCAGAAGAAGGTTCCACGTTGCCTCGTAGTCCCGTTGGTCCTGGTCCCGGTTCAAGGAAAATTGCGAAGGGGCTGAAATTTACGTGGTCTAGTGCCAAAACGCGAATTTAATTGCTAGTGCTTTCATGTATTCGAGTGTTCGGGCGTAGTGTTGCGAAGGATAAAGTGCTGTAAAGTTCTAAAATCGAGGCTAGACTATTCGCGAGTTGGTTAGCAGACGGTGGAAAAACGAAACGAAACGACACCAAATCGACAAGAATCGTTGGAAGGACTTGTTTCTGTCTAGAGCAGAACCCTTAAGCACTGGAAAAAGATACGGTTTTGCGATCGTCATCGGTGGTGATTAAGGAGCATGGAATGGAGCATTTTTATTGATCCGCCTGCTGGCCCCATCGATTCAAACGAGGCGGATAAGTTACAATGATTTGAGCAATATTGCGCACAAACACTGTACGAAACATATAACTATTCGCTTGGCAAAAATTGAGAGCATTCTAGATCGAGAAGGTCGTAAGTAATTGAAACGCCCTTGTTAAATAATAAATTGGTCATATTCCGAAAGTCTGTGCAAACGCGGTCAATCTTAGGAATTTTTCATAGACGATCATTTTGCAAAAGCTTCTCCAGTTTTGGAGACTTATCTTTGAGAGCTTAGATCCCCGAAGTTATTCGGAGTTATTGAATTACGCTGCTAAATGCAACGTTGTATGGCCACTTGCGCTTGTTTCACTTCGAGTTCTTATTAAGAAACTTGCGACCAGACAAACTGTAGAAGAAGAGGATAAATTTGTTGTAGCAAATCAGACAGAATTCTTTTCAAAATACAAAATTGCGTAAGTTTTTATCCAAACGTATTAAATTGAAAAAGCAACGGGATTTATTGTATTGATTGTAGAGAGTGCGGAATCGATAGGGTTGGTGGAGCAGCGGGCCAAAAGTTGGGAAGCACAGAAAACAATTACGCACTATCTTACTAAGGGTGCTCCAGAAAGTCTTAAGGGAATCCCACCATCGATATTGCCCAGTTCAGGATCATCACTTGGTTTCGGCTCGAATACAGCCCTACTTCATATGGCTCCTGTTCAGGTAAGGAGCCGCAGCCATTACATCCCTTAATTTTCGCAAAATTCTTTGACTAAGGCTTATGCTAGTGCAGAGGCTCCTGGTCTGCCAGAAATGACCGATGAGACCCTATGTGTAGGAAATTATTTAGGCTCGTGGTACAGACTGCAAACGGTTAATAAGACAATTTGTTGTTTTGTAAAAATTTGTGGATTACGGGGGCGATGGTGTTATATAGAAAGATAATATTAAACAGATTCGTGCAGATTTTCTAGTAACGCCATTTCAAGCAATAAAAGTGGTGCTAGCCAATATTCAACCACCAGAATCTGGATGGTAAAAGAAGCAGCTACAGTTTTATATGAACTAACCAAAGACATTGTCCTTCAAGGTGAAGTAGTCGGCTACATTAGAGAGAATATCCCAGAGATTTATTTATACCATTCCTTAGGGCCAAATAAAGTGATTTTTATAAATAAGAGATAGTTGCTAGAAAACTGGCGAAATGGAGATTGAGTGCGAAATATAAATGTACATATTATAACGTAATTTGAATACTGATTAACATTTTCCTGATTTTATTTAATAGTTCCCCGTTTTTTTATATTGTAGCTTCTTGAAAAAGAGTTTTGTACGATGATAATTGTAAGTTCTTACGGGTTTAGAGAATTGAAATATATAAAACTGTGATTGGGATGAAATAAAAGGAATTTTGCCTCTTCGAACGATACACTCGTAAATTATCAATAAGGATCTAAAATCTCCATATTTTTACAGATTGGCCTATGTCTCTTTTATACCCAGTTTACGGTGGATTCCGTGTCTCGGTTATTTTGCAGATAATTAAAAATTTGCAGAGGACCTCTATGGCGTATTACCAAATTAAAAATTTAATTTGTAACAGGAAATTAGAATGGCTAATTTTACCCCAAGCGCCATTCAGCATAACACTGTGTTTATAAAGTAATCCTATTAACAACCAAAAGTTATCATTGATCATCATTCAAACCAGATAATTATTACATTCACATAACTATTGTTTCCACCGACAATTCACTGGTCAAAATATAACTTCATCAAACGAAAGGCAAACTTACAGAACTACACCACCTGAAACCTGTTCCTCCTAACCTTCTTCTTAGCCCATCCCTATCCTGAATTGCAGCTAAAATTATCATTCAATGGACTTCAGATAACATTTAAACTGCTCTAAACAAAAGAAGATACCAAAAATCACTGAAATAGGGTTAGCAACTAGAGCCAAAATGATCAAAGCCAAACCACCCTTTAGACAGTAGACCAATAAATTTGTTTGTTTCCTATTATAAAGCACATTGAGAGCAAACGTTAGAAACACTGAAAATAAATAATAAGTAAAGTTAAAACAAGAATATATGACGTCAAGAATTTTTCAATATAGGACTATAATAAATGAAACAATCAGAAAAGCAGTAAATAAAAGCAAAAAAGGTAAAAATAATTGTGCTAATTCTGCCTTCTTTTACTAGCGGCTGAGAGTTTTCTCTTGATAACATTTTTGGTAACGCTTGAAATTTAAATCAAACAGAAAATGTATCGTCAACAATAAAACATTGAAATTCTAATACAAAAAATACATGTCAAAGAGAATAAATAGCAAATACTAGAGAGCATTTAAATGTAAGATCTCGTGTGAATTTTAATTAATTTAGATAAATGTTTAAAATAATCCTAATATGATTTCTGCTATAAGTTAATCAGCAAAGTATGTAAAGAATCTGCTGACAAATGTTTTTAGGGTTTTGTACTAAAATACAAAACCCTATTGCAATCACGACCTGTGTCCGTCCGTCCGTGCTTCTGTATGTCACAGCACTTTTTCTCCGAAACTATAAGAGCTACAGCCATGAAACTTTGTTGAAAGGTCTGAAGTCTTGAAAGTTTTGGGGTGGAAAATTTTTTTAAAGGGGTTTAAGGGGGTCTCCCCATATAGGGAGGTGACCCTTTAAAAAAAATTTTCACCATTGGTAGTCTGAATGAGATCTTTTCAAAGCAAGTCTTAAAATTACCGTATCGGTATCGTAGAGGGCAGGGGAAGGGGAAATGTTCGAACTTTTCGCGTATCCCCCCTCGCGGTTGGACACCTTTCATCCGAAAAATCTGAAAAAAATCATGAATGAAATCCACTCTACTTTGTTAGTAATAGTATGATTTATCGATTTTACATTTTCTTGAATAAAATCTTAACGGTACCCTTAAATTCAACGAAATTCGATATACCTATAAGTTTCATAAAGATCGAATATTATTTGACAAAGTTATAGTGGTTTGAATTTTCCTGTATTACAATGAAGCAATATACGCTGTATTACTATGGAACCATATGGCTATGGAACAATATGAGCTTTTTACCAACTCAGACACTACAGATTTGCTAGGATTTGCATGAACGTTTCCGGGACGATGGGTAGTGTGAATAGCTCTGAGAATTAGTTCAGCTAGTTGTATCAGTAATCGTACAACAAAATGGAAGCTGTTTTAAATGCGAAGATTGAATAATTTTGAGATATTTTTTCCCAACTTCAACGCTTAAGGTACATGCTTTTAACAGTTGATTCAATTTAATGAATGACTGAAGATGAGTATCTACAATTAATACTCATAGGTGAAATAAGTCGAGGAGACAGGAGAGAGCTCCTAACAGAAGGCTTTGTACCCACTCTAGGGATCGAAGAAAAGTGTTGATGCCATGAATCGATGATTACAGTACAGGGGAGTGGCCCCTGAAAAAAAAATTTCATCAAAGGTAGCCGATATGGGTATCAAATGAAAGGTCTTTATGAGAGATTTTCAAAACAGTCTTTAAACTGACAGTTTTTGCTTCATTGGGGGCACGAAAGATGTGTTTCCCCCCTCACGATTGGACACCTTTGATCTAAAAAAAACTGAAAACTAAGGAAGATATTTATGAATAAAACAATAACAAATACCTCAGAAGACAAAATTCGTTAATCTTTGTTAATAATAGTATGATCTTCAAATTTCACATTTTCTCCAATAAAATCGAATGGATGCCTTTAAACCCAACCTTACATAAGGTCCTAATACTCTGTGAGTTTGATGAAATTCGTATCATATTCATGGAAGTTATATTCATTTGAAATTTCCATGGAACCAGATACTGCAGTTTTGATTTGATCTTCTTAAAATTTCCAAGTAAGATCCATGACTTAAATGCTTTTGGAATTTTATGATTTCAGTGATTTTTGTTAGTTGAAAATGGAGAAACAATGGTTTTTCTTTTAAACGAGCTAATTTCTTTGAAATGTTTCTTGATATTATTCGTTGCTGGTGATTGCATTTTGTAAGTTGAGTACAAAACCCTTCTGACATGAGCGTAGGTCTGTCTACTCAACTTGTTAAATTTTATTTCTTGGTTAGTTTTTTTTCCGGCGAATTCAAACGTAGTGTTGAATTGGCCAACATCATACCGCTGACAATGTTAACGAAAACAAAGTATACATTTGTTTTTTTTTTTGAAATTATATCTGTTAGTATTTCATTTAGCTTTCAATATTTTGTTTAGATAAATAGAAATACAAAATTGGATAAGAGATTTAAAAGAGATATTTGAATTTTAAGTGTTTTAGTTTTCTGCAAGTAGTGCTATGAAAGAAATAAAAAAGAATATAAATTGCCAGGCTAACGGAGTCTTTCCTTTCCAGCAAAACCATTCTTTTCCAGCAGGAGAATGTCGGCGAACTGTGAGTATGCTGGCGAGAGGGTAGGGTTCCAGTAATCCGCGAATGGTCGGTGCGCGGTGCCATAGCTTGTGCTGCGTGTTTTTATTATAGTAGATTTTTCCGGCTTTGCATTGGAATAGTATATTTTGGGCACCGCGTCGGTTATATTCGGGAGCGCGTATCGTTTCAGCGTTTGTTTTTATTCTTTCCCTCCGAAATGAAGTACGGAATTTAAAGTAGAGTCGATGGAAGTTGTTTTAAATCGGTCATGTGAACCGGTGGCTGAGTTTTTGTATTTCGGATTAAGTCTGCTTGCATAAGACCCGCGACCGAACTCTTTTCCGAACTAGCTAGCTAGCCAGCTGCCACCTCGGAGTAGACTAAGAGTGTCCGGACTCGTCGACCTGATTGGTACAATCCGTTGTAACGTTCCAAGACATCACGTCTGGAGTCGACGAGAGGTCGGTTTAGATTTCCTTCCGGAAACCTCGAACGATCGAGACATGTGTTCAAAATTATTACACTTTCGATTTTATAGATGAAACCGTAACATTCATAAAATGTACTATTATTAACAAAGTTGATCGAATTTTGGCTTCTAAGGCATTTGTTGGCCTCCTTCCATGAGTTTTAGGGTTTTGTGAAAAAAATAAATTGTAATACTCTATTGATATCGGCATCTGTCTGTCCGTTTGTCCGTCAGCCTGTCACAGCAAGTTTTCTCAGGAACTGGAGACGGTAGAAAAACCAAACTTTGTGAGCAGCTCAGACGTTTCTGCTTAATAAATATTTCATAGTTGAAAAAATTTCAAAAGGTTTTAACGGTTGTCGCCCCATATAAGGATTTAATCCCTTAAAAAAAATTTCGCGAAACATAGTCGAGTGAGATCATCAAGCCTTGTTGAGACGTTGGAAAATATGGTTTTAAAAATTCAATATTGATAACAGGGTAGGCAAGGAAGTGGAAGATCACGAAAATATTTTCTCCCATCCCCGCGATTTGACACCTGTGGCCCGAAAAATCGGGAAAAATCCCAGCAGTCGAAATTCCCTAATATTTGTCAGTAATAGCATAATTCATCAATTTTACATTTGCTTGAATGATATCGTGAGAATGCTTTTAAATCCAATGAAATTTTGTTTATTCTAGGACCAATAAACCGTATAAATTTTAGAAGGATCGAACAATACTTAACGAAGTTATGTTAGTTTGAATTGTCTTATATTACCACAGTAACACGTGATTATGGAATAAATGTGCTTCCAATCAACTCAGGCACTACGGGCTTGTTAAGATTCTCATGAAAAACTCTGCAAGGATATGGATCATGGATACCTTTGAGAATTCATTAAACGAGTGATATCAATAATCATGAAACAAATTCGCAGCGGTTTTTGAAGGGAGCATTCACTAAATCTATTTTATTTTTCCCCTTTCTTATCATTTGAAGTACATTGATAAAAGCGTACAATTTGTAGCTAACAAAATCATGATGGTAGGTTCTTGTGAGTACAACAATATCCAATACCGTAGAAATTGAAATTCGCTCATCTTTTTAATAATAGTAGGATTTGGAAATGTAACATTTTTCGCAGTACATTCATATGGGCGCCCTTAAATTTGGTATTTCAGAAGTTGAATAAAAAATCCTAATGCTCTGATAGTTTCAATAAATCTACGAAAGCTATAGCCGTTTGAAATTTATGCTATTGCAATAGAAACAATTTACGGTTTTTTCACCCTTCGAAACTGATATTACCCCTTTGATTTTTTCCAAATTTTCAGATAAGATTAATAACAAAATATCTTTAAGATTCTATTCAGTCAATGATATTTACAATATAATATTGCAATAATAAAGCGAGTATGCATTTGTTGTAGATGTGGTTATAGTTTTAATTGGTTTTATTATCGATGTATGCATATGGTAGGTTAAGTACAAAACCCTTCTGAGATCAGCATAGTTCAGTCTACCAACTTGTTTTCAGATTTCTCGAATCCAAGGTGTCAAATCACAGGGGGGAGATCAATGTTCCGATCATTTACCCTTCCCCTGCACCGCTTGAAGCAAAAAGTGTCAGTTCAGGACCTGTTTTGAAAAGTTCTCATCAAGACCTTTCATTTCATACCTACATTGGCTATCTATGGCAAAAAACTTTTTCTAAGGGTCGCCCCCCTAAATGCGGACACCCCCTTAAAAACCTATTAAAATTTTTTTTTACTGAAACTTTTAAGGGAGTACAACTTTTGACCTACTAACTAAATTTCATATCTCTTGCACGGACGGATGGACGAATAGACGGACAGACAGGTCGCGATTTTAGTAGGGTATTGTAAAATTTTGTTATAATACCCTAAAAAGCATCTTTTCAGAAATTAACAAATTGATGCGTCCAACCGGCGGCGGGATAGCAAAAATTCGTCTCTTTTTCTACTCAATTCGCTAGACATTCAACCCTTCCCTGATCATCATCATATACCGCAAGTAAAGACTTCCTATTAACGAGGAGTATAAGCAGAAGGAGCATGCATAAAGACCAAAGGACAATAGAAGCGATAAATTGTTAAACTTTTTGCAAAGAAATGTATGATTTTCCAGTTGTCTCAGTTGACTTTGTTGTTTCTTGTGCGTAGGGAGCCAAGAGCGGAGGATATAGAGAAATAGCCCCAAGGAATTTCAACAGATTGTCATTGTCGTCGTCTTGGTTATGCTGTTGATGTCATTTTCCCTGGAACTATCAAGGACTTTTGGTCAGTAGCAGTTTGTCAAATAATTTCATTGCTTTGACGCCAATTGTCCTATTGTAAAGTTCTATCCTCGTATCTGTACGCTCTGCTGTTCATCCCTTGTTGTGGGAGGAGTAGACAACAGTTGTTATAAATTAAAAAGAAAGGATGTTGTGAAAGGAATGAAATTAAACTTACAAGTTAATTTCTGCTCCATTACACTTAGCGTTCTTCTGATACTAGAATAACAGGGACATTAAATGGATGGTTAATTGATTCGAATGGGTTTTCTGGCTTAGAAAAGGACGCAAAATAAAATTTAATGATGATATGCAACTGATAAAAGAAAGTTAAAGAGTACTTAATGATTTATTGGCATTAAACTGATAATAAGATTGGCAGGATAAGATTCTTAGAATTACTAGAATTGTTTTAGCATTGGAAATAGAAAATTCTTCGGCAACAAGTGGTTGCTGTGAAGTTGTTTCGACTTGAGTGTGTTGGAAAATAGAGCGGATAATGTTTTATTGCCTAGTTTTTCAGGAAATTCACTCAGAAAAATCGTATTATTTTTCCAATATCTTTATAAAGCCTACGTAAGGAATTCTTGATACCCTTATTCGGGGAAGTTACTGGCTAATTTAATAATATGTTTGAATGGTCCTTTTGCACTTGGGTTTGGGTTCATTCCAAGATCTTGGCTTGAAAAAACAACTAGACTCTGGATCGAATTTACCGAATTCTTCATTTCCCAGGGATTTAGTTGAAAATCAAAAAGTATCATAATTTGATTTATTGGATATTTAGTCCAATAAAGCTGAACATTGAGAGAGTAAAATTTCATTTAGTATTTGAAAGGACAATAAAGCTGAAAATTGAGAGAGTAAAATTTCATGTAGTATTTGAAAGGATGATTAAACGGTTCGTAAAGGACTGCAGCGATAAAATTCTGCCTCAGCAGCCTAGAACACTAAGTTTCGCTGTAATGGCAAGGCTTGCGTATGCTGGTAGCTGGCTATCTATGGTGTCACAGGGTGGTCTCTTTTCATTAGCACAAAGTTCACTACAAGAAATTTTACACGCACAGTTGTATGATTTCAAAACAAAGGTCAAAAGATCTAGGCCAGAACTGAAGGGAATGAGCAATCTATGGAATCAACTTCCTTTTCTCCACATCATCCAGCTGCTCGCGATAATGCTTGTCCGAAAGTCGCGAGCTACGAAGAAAATGGGGCATCATTTTAGAAGTGGTGTCCCCTTGCACCTCTTCCAACTGGACGAAGAGTCCCAAAAACACGGCTCGAAATGCAATGACTCACTATCTCGGTACAAGCCCATGTAATAAGAGAAAAAGTGACAGAATTATGGTGAGCTTGCTCGCCAGTGTTGGGGGTCTGATACCCGGTAAAGGTGCAGAGAGGAGAAGACTGAGAAGTTTTGGTGTCTAATTATTCAATTGATTTTCTTTTTTTTTGTTTTCCGATACATTCATACATATTGAAAAAAATAATAATGAATGTTGTAGCAACATGACAGACATTTTCCAACTATTTCATATTTCTTAATGTCTCTTTGAATCTTTTCTCAACAAGAATCAATTTATGGTATAGTGCATAAAATAACGATTTTTGAGTATTTAAATTTCTTAGTAGAGACCCAGAATATAATACGTGTTTTTTTTTAAGGGGAAAAGATCACAATATCTTGAAACATTTCATTTAATATTGTAAACAATATTTATCTTGGCGCTTTCATGTTTTATTTAAAGTTTATTTCTCATCTACGCGCGCTTTCAATGTGAATGTGAACCTTTTTTTTTCATGAACGATAGAACTTTACTTCTAATATCTAACAGATAAAATATTCTTGTGAGCTAATTTCATTTTCTTTTCTTTGAATTTTAATAAAGTTCCCAAATGTAAATTTTTTAATATTCATAGAATTTGTGCGAAGCCCAGATGAATGATTAATGCATTCGAAAAAGCTAAAATACTAATTTTGTTTGTTTTCATGGAGGTCTAATGATAATTTTGATTTAACTGTTGCATTATTGGTCGATGAATATACTATAAACACTTCAGAAAATTTATAGAAGTTTCGGGATTGCCTCCACAATCATTGCTGACTAAGACTACTCTCGCATAGTATTTGCTAATTCACGTGGCTGTTCTCGATGTGAAAATAATACTTGTCGTGCGCGGTATGTGATGCTTTTTGGCCTTCTCTCAATTCTCAAATAAAAGATTTTCCTAAAACTACATTCGCTTATCATGACCTATCTTACTGTACGAGTATACTACAGTTACATGCTCTGACTTGGATTCAACATGCAATGTCTCATTACTTCGATAATTAATTACAACCAGTTTTGTCATTTTCTCTTTTCGCTAGAGAATAAAAAAAATACTCAAAAACCGACGCAAAGCAATTTCTTTTCAGCAGTCCAAACAAATTTTCTAGTGAACTCTTCACAATCAAATGGGATATTTTCTAAGTTAACAAACGAAGAGACGCAATAGTCTTTTTCCGTGTCAATGAGCAAATCACCATTTGCATAAAGATTTAAAAAAGCAAAAAGCAGCAGGTTGTCCGGGGTGATGGCGATAAATATATTTAGAGAGACTCGGTGATTAAGAGAAAATGACGTATCGCTTTATGAGCTCCTTGCAACTTTTCTTCTATTAGTTCACGTTTGATTTAAATGCTCAGTGGCCGATTCGAACCTATTTCGTTCGGGGATGTTATCCTGTTAAGCTTCTTCTCAATACTGAATGCATCCTTTTCGACTTTCTTTTTTCTGAAAAATTGTTTTGCTAGGAGTACAGTGTTGCATGTGAATGACAATTTATGCTTCGCAAATCGCTCGCAATATAATCGCTTCACATATGTAGTGTTTTCTTCTTTTTCTTAGCACTACAACCCCTCTCGGGCCTTCGCTTCCGGCAAATAGCGCCTCCAACTGTCTCAGTCCATTGACCGCGTCCTCCAATTTCGAAATCCGGGCAGCGATGAATTATCTTCGTCGACCGAGTCAGAATAGCGTTGCCTCGGTTTCCCCACTGGTCGCCGGCCTTCAGTTCACCCAACGAATACCTTTTTGGGTATCCGTTGTTCGTCCATACGATTCATGTGTCCAGCCCATTGCAGCTTCCGCAGTCCTTGACACCTCCGGTTCGTCAAACATTTCATACAGCTTATGGTTGTATCGAATTCGCTATTGGTCCCCGTCTAGCTTCGCTCCGATTATTCGCCTCAGGACCCGTCGCTCAAAGGCGTTCAATATATTTGCAGATGCTTGGGTTAGGGTCCATGTTTCACACCCATAGCATAACACAGGTCTTATCACAGATTTGTATACTTGGAGCTTTGTTTTCCTGTGTATGCAGCTGGTCTGCAAGATCGTCAATACTGAACAAAATATTTTATTTGCGAGCTGTATTCTTCGGCGTATATCGTTTCTTTCATTACTGCGTCTAATTATTTTGGCGCCTAAATACACCAATTCGCTAACATTTTCGATACTGTATTCGCCAAGTGTGATGTTTTGTGTATTCGAGGTATTTTTCCTCGACTGCGTCATGAGGTTTGTTTTGTTTTCGTTGATTTGTAGCCCTATTAGTTTTGCTTCGCTGTCGAGTTTCAAGAGGAGCTCTTTGGCAGTTGTTAATTACCGTGACAAAATGTTGATGTCGTCCGCACAGGCTACTACTTGGCTCATACAGTAATGTTCCTCGCATATCGACAGGTAGCTTCCGTATGACGTACTCCAGAGCCAAACTGAATAGAAATGGGGCCAGCCCATCTCTTTGCTTTAGACCGATATATGTGTCAAAGGCATCGGTAAGTTGGTTATTGATGCGGACTTTGGAGATCATCGAAGTCTTGGTCATTTTGGTAAGACGGGCTTATTTGGCTGGGATGCTTACTTCAAGTCAAACAAAATTTGGTGAACGTCGATGTTAAACTTCCAGCACTTTTCAAGTACCTGCTAGACTGCAAACAATTGGTCTATCGTTGATCTGCCTGCTCTAAAACTACCTTGACACTCTCCAATAATACCGTTGGTGTATGATCCGTTTTTATTTTCTAAGATCTTTGAAAATATTTTGTACGGCGTACAGAGTAGTGATATACCTCCATAGTTTTTGCACTGTAACATGTCACCTTTGTGTGGATAAGGAATATAATTGATTGGCCATCAGCATATGTTCTTGTTGCCAAATGTGCTGGATGACTTTGTAAATAGCTTTATGAGCACTGCTGCCACCATATTTGGAGAGCTCCACGCGAATCTCATCGATGCCCGGCGCTTTATTGTTCTTTTGGGCTTTAATCGTGGAACAAACTTCATCCAGAGTTGGTGGGGTCAATGGATGTTCTCCGCAACATCTATAGACTCTGATGTTGTGGAGCTGTGCGGAGAATTAAGGAGGTTCTTGAAAAATGATGCCAATCTTTCCTTAATCTTGGTTTCATCAGCGATGATATTGTGGATGTCATCATGACTGAGCGTGGTTTTGGGCTGATAACCACGATTCAGGCTTTTCACTACTTTGTATGCTTGTCTTGTGTTGTTGCTCGCTAAACTTACATCTATATTTCTCAATTGGTCATCATAGTATTTTCTTTTCTTAATTCTTATTATCTTATTCGCTACTGTTCTGATATTTTCATAGTGTTTCCTCTTTGTCCTGGTTTTTCTACCTACGTAATTTTTGGACGTCTGATTCTTTTTGTCTAACGTATTCTGGTACTCATCATCGAACCAATCATTTCTCTTGCGCTGGGCTTGATGTGTGATCGTCTTTTCTGCCATGGTCTTAATAGCCGCTTTCACTTCCATCCAGATCTCGTTGCTTGTCTTGAACGAGGCGTCTGATAAAATGGGAGCCAGCTGGTCGTCGAGGGTCTCCGTGAAATTTTTGGTCACAGACGCCGTTTGGAGGCTTTTGCTGCCAAATTGTTGTAGCGGGTAGGTCTTCGCCGAATATGCCTTTGACATTCGACATCGATAAGCTTATTTGATCAAGTAATGATCTGAGTTACACTTGGCTCCTCGGTCTGTACGAACGTCAAGTATGCCCAAGGTACAACGTTGTTGAACGGAATCCGGTGATGCCCAGCAAGTCGAATGTATGACTAGATTTCTGCTACATGTAAGGTCGATCAGGCGCTGGTCGTTTTAATTTGTTTCATCGTGGAGGCTATATCCTCCAGTCGTTCCCCCATGAGATATCACACAGAATTATTTTTGTAAAGTTTGTTGGCAATGAGTCGACTTGTCTTTCAAGGTGATTGTAGAACGCTTCCTTCGTTTCTTCGTCCTTTTCTTCGGTCGGGGAGTGAACATTGATCAGCCAGTGCTTTGATACGGATCGCACACAACCGTTCGTTTATTGCCTTGAAATGAATAACGTGCAATTTGAACTCTCTATCCACAATAAAAGCCACTCTGAATTCTCTTTTCCCTTTTTTGGATATTGTGTGCGATCTCGTGTTTTGAATATCATTTCCAGTCCAGTTTGTCTCTTGGATTGCCAGTATTTTTTATTTATATTAACCGGCCTGTTGTTAAAGGTCCTTAGCAGCGCCAGGCTAATTGAGTGATCTGACCTTCCAGGATCCAATGCCATTATCCTTTTTTCGATTGCGAAGTCGCTTGTAATCGCTTTTATTTAGGGAGCAAGTATCTTTTGTTGAAGTAGCCTCATTCAAATATTAATGCTATGGGATGTTGATTTTGAAGGATTTTGTCAATTTTATTAAATTCTTTGAGAAGACGATCTTATGTCAGGCAGTGTGCAGCTTCCCGCCGTATTTGCTCTGTAGTATTAGCAGAGTAATTTTTTGATTCTGTTTCTTCCTGACATAATGTTTTTTGCTCAAACCAATGAATAAGGTGTTTTACAAGATAAACAGGGCTAAAGATGAGATCTGCATTTAAATCTAAGGAACGCTTTAGTTTCGTTTTGATGTGTTTCAATGCCCTTGAGTGAATTTCTGGTATATTATGCCCTAACTTGCTTATCTTTGACGACGAGATGTGTGGTAATATTGTGCCTTATTACTGCAACTGATACGACTGAATACTCAAAAGGATTAGTCCAACGAAAATTTGTGTACTTGTTTACACAGATTCAACTACAATATAATAATATACAAAAATATCAGAATTCGGAGTTCGTTAACTATTTCTCCTTGAAAGATCCTCGAGCAGTTCGCAGGCACAGAATGCTTGATTACTACAAATTCATTATTTAGGAATTCGCTTTTGGGAGAAAAATTTACGCCTTTGCAAGCTGTTGGTTGCACATACAGCCACTGGTTCCGTGCGCGCTTTCCGACGAGGCTTTTTTTTTACCATTTTACCAAATGGACATATTGACTAATAGAAAACGTTAAATACTCATAAAAGCTACTGAAAATAATTTCTTCTAAATTCCAGAAATCAACCCGCATTCTTTTAGTCTAATTTTCCCGTGAAGTGAAGAAATAACAGTGTAACATGATGTGAACGATCTAAAAAAAGCACATACGAATTAAAATTACGCAATGCTGATTTGGTCAATAAGTTTGCTTTATATCGTCTAAGCCCCGAAATAATACTCGTGAATAACGTACCAATTCAAGCAAGTACAACCAGAAAGCCGCATTAGCTTTAATTGACATTTGTATTGTACATGCACTCGATGTGTTGTGTATTAAAGTTTGAACGTTGCTGGATTAGAACCACAAACTGATTTCACTAGGTTTAGCGGGAAAACGAAAACTAAATTTAGCCGATTATTACAAAATTAGCTGATATTACTGAACACAGATTAGACTAATATGATGCACTTATAGGTACCAAGAATTCATTCTATAGTAACTAATACAAGCTGAGTAAGCTGGAAAATTTCTTTGCTAGAAGGGTTGTTTTTTTTCTTCAATGACCTAAAAATGTATCTAGAAGTCCATATCGTCCAAAAAACTAAAAAAGAAGACTTTTCTGATGAGTTGAACACTCGCTAGAGCTCTGTAACCTAAAGTAAAGTCGGAGGTTATAACTTCCAACGGTGGTAAATCAAAGAAAAACGCAAATGATACATTGCGTTTGGTAAATTTTAAGCCCCATAATCTACGTTCGTTCGAAGGGAAAATTCAGATTTTTATTGTAATCATGTGACTTATATCAATATAACTTTTCTCGGGTTTGAAAAGTGCTTGATTAAAACTTTCGATTCAATCCAATCCAGCGTTTTCTTAAATTTTTTTTTGATGGACGCTCATCAAATACAGCCCAGTTGGTCTGTTCCATGCCATTGTACTTCTGAGTAGGGACGGATAGGACAGTGTTCATCAAGAGCCGTCCCCCTATGCTAGCCATCAGTCGATTGGGTACAAATATATTTATTGCAGCATAGCAGCCATTGCCCGGATTCGCTCGGAGGAACACAGCTTTGAGTTTACTAGTATGCGCAGGAACTTTACTGTTGGTTTGGACTCAATTGACACTTCCCCAACACTGATGTCTGCGGATTCCTTTCTGTGCCAGGAAGACTACTTCTTTTTTCTCGAGCACAAGAGTTGATTGGGTATCAACGGATACTCAAAAAGCTATTCGTAGGGGAAACTGAGTGGAGAAACAGTGGAAATGCTGGTCTGACTCAGTCGACGAAGACAATTTATCGCTGCTCGGATTTCAAAATTGGATACCGCAGTCAATGTACCGAGACAGTTTGAGGGGCTATTTGCAGGAAGCGAAGGTCCGAGAAGGGCTATAGTGCTATGAAGAAGAAGTAGTGATCTAGCCCCTTACACGTCACATGACAGAGTTTCGCTGTTTGAATCTGCGTCCAGTAATTAGCACCATAAAAGCCTAGCACAGACAATTAAACCTGACTCATGTGGTAGGTTAAGACTCAACAGCTGGAGATGTTCCACATAACTAGACTATGGGTGAGCTCTTAGGTAACCTAATGTAACTTCCATTCGTCGCCGATCTTCCGTCATATCATAGATCAGACTCCGGTCTGTTAGGGGTTCCCTCAAAACCTGCATCAGATGCTCCAGAGCTTGAAGCAAGTGTTCTGGAATTACCAGTACATTTACCTTTCTAGCTAAGTTAAATACAGTCCTAAAAACAAAATTTTACGTTTGGCGGCATTGCTATACGAGTATGCCTCTGCACGTTGAACTATGGTCACCACCTATGTAATTGCATTAATAGTACAGTGCTCTACACTGAAGCCATACTGCCATGGAGATAGGTTGCCAGCAGCGTAAATTACGTCATTGATTCTTCTTCTTACGAGTCTCTCAAGTACTTTTCCAGCCACATAGTGGCCGTTATGTAGACAGTCCCTTGTGATTCTCTTCTCTTTGCTGATCAGTATGAGTCTCGCTACTTCCCAATGCTTCCGGAAGATGTCTTTGTATAAGAAGCGTTGGGCGTACTAGATATTATATCATGACAAAAGCGATCTCAATTGGAACGCCATCTTTGTCTGGAGCTTACCTTGCCTTTATTGACAAGACCTCGCTTAGTTCTATGTGCTTGAAGAGTGCATATTTTGCTACTATTTTATGTGGATGACATCAAAATGTACCTCCTCCCTTTCTATTTTTCTGCTTCACAGAAGCGGAGCGTTTGTTGGGTACCAAATTTCTACATGACAATCTTATAGCATCACAAAGTGTGGCCAGGTGTGGGTTTTATGTTGGTCAAAAACACAATTCCTTCAATTAGATTTCACACTCTTGATTTTGAAAACTAGCTGTTCACAGATGCAAGTGCTTACTAAAAGAGATACTGTCAACAGAGCATGAGATCTGATTGTTGGAAATTTGTCTTTTCCAACATAGAATGAGTGAAATTCTAAAAGCCCATAGTTTTAAAATTTTTTCTACTTAATCGCTATTGAATTGGGGCTCGATTAATTTCATTTCGATGTCACCGGGATATTCCTAAACATTGACACTGAATGGAGCATAAAATAACTTTATCATTTTTACTTACCTTAAAACTTTGAAGCCTACTGGTAAAGTCAGATTGAAGATCAGAGAGTGCTGCACTGCATTTTTCTTTGTTTTGCAATTCACATTCATATGAAGTCGCCTCTCTGTAGTTACCACTCCACCGAACATCATTTTTTTCTCGAATGTTTCAACTTGATCAAAAAAATTATGAAGCTTGATATTTCTGCCTTGGAACTGAATATTCAAATCGCTGAGATGCATTTAAATATCTGTAAGGTACCCAAAATCTGAACTGGTGAGCAGCCTTTCCTTCACTTTTGATCAATGTGATTTCTTTTTTTTAGATCAAGAACCCTTTTAAGAAATTTTCCACGAACGAGCCAGTGAACTTCTGTGAAGTACATATACTTCTTCACCATACTCTGTATCTATCTGGCTTGGAACATTTTGAAATTCTATAGTTCAATCCTTGTGATCTGATGAAATTCACGAGTTTCGTCCCATCTCCGATCACATCCTTGAAACCTATTTCTTTTGCATACAAACTTTCTTGGTGGACAATGCAACGGTATTGCATAAATTGTCGTTTTTACATGTGTCTTTTCTAATCAGTTTCATGTTTTCCTGTCATTGCGGGAGCACCATCATTGACAACACTGGACAGATTGCTTAGCTTTAGTCCAAATCGATTTAAAGTTGTATTTAAAGGCCCGCAAATATCATTTCCTATAGTAGTGCCTCTCATTAGAAATAAAGTAGCCATTTCTTTGGTAATGGAAAAGTTTTGGTTGATTTCTCTAATAAAAATACCTAACCGATCTGTACCTTTATGCCAGTGCTCTTATTAAGTACCACTGCATTAAAAACAAGCTTTGAAGCAAGGTTCTTTAGTATGTTTTTAATATCCTGAGACAATTCTTCTATTTTTCTGCTCGAAGTGACTCTAGTTAAACAAGCCTTTGAAAAAAAAATAGTTTTGTGTCGGGCATAAAATTTAACCTACTGATTCCATGCATTGCTCTACATACTCGCCATCTGTTAATGGCTTTGATTCTTAGCAGTTCGTTTAGGAATCATCTAACTTACATCAATAGTTAGTTCGCTTTCAGCATTTGGTCGTTTAAACAAGAAATGCTGATTTCTTTAAATCTTGCAACTCATCTATTCGGGATTGTCCTTGAATTGTATCCATCGTTGAGGCGTGTTTAGCGTCATGATGCCGCTTTAAATTTTACTTCTTCATAACGGAGACATATTTGTTACAAATTAAACGAACTGGTTTATTTTTTTTAGATTTACGAAACAGTACACGTGAGTCCACTTTTTTTTGGAACGATCGGCACCTGTCGGAAATTTCGCGTTTCTTTCTCTTCTTCATATTGACAAAACAAAAAAATATCCACTTATTTGAAGAGATCACGTGATACTGAGCCTATGTGGAAGGGGGGATAGGAAAGCAATAGTGGTGGGTTTGTTTCGTCTCGAGTGGTGGTGGAGAGCGACACGCAGACTGAATAATGGATTGCTTGTCAATGGAACTCTATTATTCATGACTGCACCACTGAAATCAGCAAGTTACTCCATTCATAGTAATTAGGTGATTTATACGGATAAGAAAGAAAGCACCCTGGCACGGTCACCAGAGCTGACTCTGTCTGCCTCTACTTGCTCTATACTTTAATAAAGGGTCCTTATCCATCCCGATTATAGAAACGAGTATAAAAATATCTAATTATAAATTTTTGCAGACAGAAGAATTTTGGCGGGCCGCAAAAATGAAAGTGGCGGAATCAATTTGGTCGCAACTCTCAAGCATTAAGTTTTGTTGAAAACATGATATGGGTGTTTGCCGTTAGGATATCCTAAAAAATAAAGCTCCTGAGCGCTTAAGTCAGTACTGACTGTAACAAAGATTACCAATGCTTCAATGCTTTAAGTTTTTAAAATGTAATATTTATTTAATATGTTGAAATAATCTATCTTTGTGAACATAAGTAGGTTTCTAAAATTTATCTATCTATGCACGGCTGTTTTCATAAGCCACTGAGCACTATAGCAATTCTGAAGCTAGGTATGAAGATATAAGTCTAGGGTTTTCTATTAAGGACATAACAATTTTGTATCTTTATGTGAACCCAAAATTTTTTGATGGAATGTCAATGTCAAAACGTTAGTTTAAGCTAAAATTTTTTATCATGGTAAAGTTCACGGACCAGCAACGTTTGGACATTATTCAAAATAATTGCTGAAATTCTGAGTCGGTGGTCGCAACTTTAATAGCGCTAACTCCAATTTTCGGCCGAAATAATCTCCCACCCGACAGGCTGCGCAAACTATAGTGGATAAATTCAAATCCAAATTTTCACCATTGAATGATCCGGTGCCAAAAAGACCCCGTACCGTACAAAGTGAAGGAAATATCGCAGCCGAATAAGGGCATCAATTCAAAATGAGCCAAATAAGTCGATTCCACTTCGTTCTCAAGAATTGGGCATCGCTAAAACGATACTGTGATGTATTTTGCGCAAAGATCTTGGCTTAAATGGTTACAAGATCAAATTGACTCAAGAAATAAAGCCACTTAATCATTAGAAACACCGAAACTTTTGAAATTGGGCTCTGGCAAAGTAGAATTTCATCGAAAAATCATCTTCAGCGATGATGCTCATTTCTGACTCAATGACTTTGTTAATAAACAATGAGATAGCTCATTGCAAACCTTAACGTTGAAATCACCCAGAATTATTTTTGTGTCGTTTTTAGTCAATAAGTCGAAAAGTCTTTTTAGGTAATTGTAGAACGCTACTTCATTTTTCATCCTTTTCTACGGTCGAGGCGTGCACTTTGATCAGCCAAATTTCGATCAGTTTTGCTAGTATTCGCATTGCATGCATACGCTCATTGTCTGTAAATTAACAACGTGCGATTCGAACTCCCTACTCACAATAAAAGCCACTTCAAACTCTCGGTTCCCAGTAGGCTTCCCACTTTTAAATAGTGTCTGCGAACTCATATCTTCAATATCACTTCCAGTCCAGTATGTTTCCTGGATTCCCAGTATGTTAATTTATATACTGGCCCATTGTGAAAGGTCTTTAACAGTGCCAGGGTAGTTAATTGATTTGACATTTCGGGATCCAATGCCATAGTCAATTTTTTGGTTGCTAGGTCATCGCCGTAGGTCAAATTCATTCCAAGGCTCAGTTGCAGATTTCGGAACAATGTAAGGTTTTCCAGGCACGGCAAGCTAGCCCGTTTCCCAACCTCCATATCGGCGGCATGATTTTTACTTTCAAATCCGTTATCAGGCGCGGAAGACTCGCTTTCACCCTCTTACGTCCCCACAAAGTAGGCGTAAGTAGGATTTAGTAGCAGAGCTGGGATGAATTAGCAGTTATTGACATTTCTCGGCATTTATTGCCCCATCGTTGGGGAACCAGTAAGCCCAATGTACGACCTCGAGACCAGTTACTACCATTCGGTCGCGGGATGTATGATGAGGAATCATGAAAGCTATGGGTTGAAGAAACAAGGGGATCCTTCGTCCTTTCTCAGAATGGGTCGGGACCGTTCACGGCGGAGTTTTTCTTGAATTTAGCATATTAAATTTTAGCCTAATCGGACCCCGAGGGAGTCGGATAGCTATTTTGAGATCCGCTATCCTGATTATTTTCATATTTTTCATGCGTTATCATCAGGATTGAACAAGTATGTGAAATTTCTGCTCAATCGGACGTCACAAAGAGGGTTGTATTTAAGTTTCTAAATTTCATTATAGACAACGTCACAGGTGAAACTTAATAAAAGCTTGCAATAAAAGGTATAAGTAAGGTAAATAATAGCCTTGCATAGTATTCAAGAAAACTCCATCAATTGTTATAAAGCAGGATCGTAAATTGCACACGTTTTGGTCAATCATTTGCTTCCGTAACTTATCATTCAACAATAATTTTCAAAAGGTTTAATTTTGACCGCCTAATTAAATTCTTCTAGCACATGAAATTAAATGTATACAATTTCTATCAAATAATCACTAATTAGGATTTTTCCAGTCGAGCAAATAATGGCAATCAATTTTTGCCGGTCTCGTGACAATTTTTATCAATGAATACCACTATCTCGCCTTCAATAAACACCTTTAATAACTTCATCTTCTACCATGTCATACATATCTTACAATTCCAAGTATATCTTCATCCCTTCAAATTGAACTCTAAATACTATAGCAAATATTTATTTTAAACATTTAAGCCCACACTTAAAAGATCTGTTTATTTCTTCAATTTGTTTTTCTTTTGCTCACGCTGCCTAAGGAGAAAATAAGCCTCACAGCATCTTCATCAAAGCATTGATAATAAATGACAACTTGAGTGTAATTTTTCCAGATTTTTTTTGTGTACTTATGTTTTACATCAGTGGTGAGTCGAAAAGTATGAATGTATAATAAAACATTGTTGTTGATTTTTTTTTGTATTTAACAATAGATACAAAAAATGAATGAGGTAAATTCATAACGATTTACTGCTGATTTTCGCTGAGACATCATCGGTTAATTAAAAAGTCATCTCCATAGTGCACATATTTATTGATATGTGAAACTGGAATAATTCAAAACTTATTTAATTGCTGAAACCTAATTCTCATCATTTGATCGATTTTCATTTAACAAATCTATTGAGTTTTTGAGATAGTATATTTCAAACAAATAAACATAGTAAATGCACGTGCAAATGGGTTGATTTTTGTTTTATTTCAAGATGATATATTCTATGAACCATTGTCAACCATATGTATCTCTGCTATTTCTTTACTGCCAAGCATTCTTCTCCATATTGGCAATCCAATCATTCAAGGTGTTATAAAATTTTAGTTTCCAATTAATTTGGCCACCTGAGAAGAAGCAATAATCAATCGATAATTTTTTTATGTCAGCTTATTCATAACAAAAGCTTCCAGATACAATTTAGACTCCCATTAACTTGACAGATTGAGGCAAATAATCATAAAAGATAATCTTTAATCCATACTGGGTTGTTGGTAAATATTTCTATTGAAATATAATGCCGGGACTAATGTTGATAGAATTCTATAAAAATTTGTTTTATTTGTATCGTGATATGATATTCAAGATTTTTTTTTTAAAGAATTTATTACTCTATTATTGGATATGTGAAAATTAATTGTTATGTATTTTGATATCTTCATATTTTTAGTTTAGCAGCTTTTATTCGGGAGTTTGGACCGTGGGAATTTTTCTAGAGTGATTGAATGAATAGATTGTTTGTTTTAACTGTCCTTAACATTTTACAAAAAATATACAACGAATTTAACAGCATTAATACGAATGTCATTGAAGGTTTATGTAGACAATGAGTTCTGTAAGTTTTTTAAATAAGTTTGTAATCAGGGTTTAGCTTTTATGAGAAATGGTGGTTTGATGTTATACGTACGTGTAATTTCTCTGGTCTTTTTGGGGCTGCTGAAATTATCCAGAATTGAACCCTAATGCTGGGATATGTTTCATTTTGTAAACGCAATGGCACTCTATAAGTTGATGCATTCAGATTCATGCTTCGTCATGTGGCTACGAGTATTACCTGGATATCAATAAGTTTGTTTCTACTCCTTCCGAAGAATCACTCGAAATAAACTTTACTTACTACTGCATCTCTCAGTGTCTTTGAACATATCAATACGACACTATATACGCTATGCATATGCCATAAATATTGAATTTATATTGTATAAATCAGTCTTTTCGTAGCTGCTCCAGCACTTTAACTATTTTCATTAAAGTCTATCATTAATCCAACGAAAAAAGGTTTGATTTAAACTTCGATGTATATTTGTCTTAAAAATGGATAATAAATAGTTTTAAAAATTCAACTGGTTTATAACTGGAGATTTATTGTATAAACGTACTCGTGACTTGAAACTATATTTTCTTTTTCTTTCGTTTCTCTCTAGTACTGTCTTTCTTATCTTTCGTTTTATATGTATGGGCTGTTTCGAAAGAACTTTTCCTGCACTCCCGATAATTTTCTTAAAGTACGCCTAAAACAGATTTTCATCTGACATCTCATTCAATAAAAAATTTCTTTCTACTCCTTTTTTTTGGTTGGGTGGTGAAAGCCATTTACGCACTAAGTGTGGGGCTCCCATACTCGCAAGTGACTAAAATACCCACTAAACACCTGCCCTGTCAACCCCAGGACCCAGCATGGAACCGTTTGACGCATTACTTAGGGCCAGGTCTCGTTTTTACGCCGTGAAGCGCCTTCAAGCTGAGGGATCCCTCCTCTAGCAGGAGAGAAAAGGGAAGAGGAACTGCTAGGCAAGCGATCCCCCAGCTGCTGTGAGTCCCTTTTATCTTTTAGGAATGCCCGAACATAATGTGCCACCTATTTCCATTTGTCAACTGATCCAAGCATCACCGTGACTATATTTTCCGGGGTGAGCTCTCCCGTCTCCCTGCAGAGGTCCCGTGGTAGCTTGCCCCATTTTGTGCACGCAAAAAAAGTGGCAGCCATTACCTTTCCATCCTGGGCAAAACCGACAGTTGGGAGTCCGTGACTTACCAATCTTGTGGAGGTGAGACTGAAAATACCCATGCCTGCTCAAAAGTTGGGTTGGATAGAAAGTCTTACCATACCTTCGATTTAGCCACGGTCTTACATCCGGGATGAGGCACGTACTCCATCTTCCCTTCGTGCGATTTACCCAAGACTGCTGCCAATCGTCGAGTTAGCGCTGTCTCTCCTCGCGGACAACCTTTTCCCTTGCGTCCTCGCTTCGACGCAGTCTCTAGTAAGGAGCGCAATAGGTATTACGCCTGCAATAACTCTCACCGCTAAATCAGTGAGCGTTGGATATGAAGAGGCACTTCTCAGTAATCCTCTTCGCTGTACCTGTACCAAGCGCTTTCGGTATACCTTATTGCTGAGAGCGTTGACCCACAAATTTGCTCCGTACAGTAGCACTCGTTCTACATCACTCATCAAGAGGTGTCTTCTTGATGATTTGGGTCGACTCAGAGCCGATACGTCTGAAGCAGCTTTCACAGCCGTTACCCTAATTTGCCCCAGGTACTTCACCACTGGCTTTGATTTGAGTAGTATGTCTCCAATACTAATCATCCTTACTCTAGGGATTCTCTTTTTTGTCAAGATGACCACTTCGGTTTTTTCCAGTCCTAGACTGAAACTGCAAGTCTTTCACTTGGCGTATTATTATACCCAGCCTAAGTTACGCTTATTCATTGAATGCACCGTTCAGTGACTAAGGCCGCAACATCATCCGCATAGCCGATAAAACGTGGCTCATCTGGCATCTTCAGTCCCAGTAATCTATCGTAAAATACGTTCCACAGGTCTGAACCAAAGATAAATTCTTGGGCAACATCCGATGTAACTTCCATCCTTTGTTGGCCCTGTGTCCTGTCATAAAGAAGGCTTCAGTCCTTTAGAAGCCGCATTATATATTCTGGAACTTGAAAAGGGCTTTCCAGCGTTTCCAGAATATCCACCCGTCTAGCGGAGTTAAAGGCGTTCCTAACGTCGACTGTCATCAAAAGAATGAACCGTCACTTGGTGCGGATATGTGTCTCTGTCTTTTGGACCACCTCTACAATCGCATCAATGGTGGGGCGTTCTATTCTAAAGCCGCACTGCTGAGGAAATACGTCCCCAGCAGCACGACTCGCGTCAGTGAGTCTTCCCTTGGTGACTTTATCTAGCACTTTCCCAGCTGTGTCAAGCATGCATAACGGACGGTATGCAGATGGTGACCCGAAAGTCCCCTTTTTTGTTTTTAATAATAGGACTGCCTCTTCCAATTCCGGCTGTGTGAATAGTGGGAACTCGATTTGCTGTCTCACTATGCACAATGGAAATGTGGACGGGATGGGTGGGAAAAATGCCCGCACTTTCTCGTCAATTTTTCCCACTTCATGCATGCAAGACGTCCGTAGGGCACCAAGCTTCTGCTATCTTACTTGTAGCTAAGGCCCCACGGATCCTTATTCAAATTGTCTACTAGATCTTGCCAGCAGTGAGCCGTGCTGTTAATCAGTTTTCGAAGTAATTTTTGGCCGACTTATATGCTGTTACCCGGTTGCATGCCTGGCTTGAGTTTCACGCCGGAGCTTGTGACACTCGCCTCGTTTTTCAACGATTTCAGTCGACCACCAGCTCATTAGGGGCTTGCCATAGTGAGATTTTTGACGGGGCATTGAAGCATTGCCAGCGGTCGTGATGATTTTCATAGCTGAGTTCACCACGTCTTGAGCTGCCAGTTCTTTTTTCTTCTGCGAATCACTCTGCAGCGGAGCACCTGCCGTGAGCACCTTGACTTCCATCCTCCCGATGTTGCACCCATTTGCAGAAGGTCGAGAGCATAAACTTTGGGTGACAACATCACGGTTGAGTTGCCCTCTAATACTTTCCAATTGTAAATCCTTCGTACTAAGGACTCCGAGGCAAATGTTACGTCCAGTATGGTTCCTTCGTCGCCAATACGGCGGAAAAAAGCATGTTCTCGGTATTTGATGCGATCAGCGCTATCCTGGCCACCATTTCTAGGATTCGTTTTCCCCGCGGAACTATCAAAGGCATGCCCTATACGATTGCTTTAACGTTGAAGTCTCCCCCGACGTACGCGTTACTATCTGCCTTCAAGACAGCACCCTCCGAAGCATTAAGCTTGACTTGGGAAGATGGTATCGGTTAGTTGTAAGGTACACACTAAAGAAAGTGATCGCTGAGCAGCGTACCCACACGAAACCATTGCCCCATCCACAGCTCTCTCCCGGGAAATCACTATTTCAAACCTAGATAGCAGCATCAGTGTACCATGATGCATAACTTTTATTGTGGTGGTGCTCACTCAGCTACAAAAAGTTGCCTTTGTAAACTGCTCATGCAGATCTTGGGTAGTTTTCATGCAGGATGTGGGTAATTGAAGTTTTGAATTCACCTTGGCTGGGGCTTCCTCGGAAAACCCGACATTTCTTGCTATAATAGCTTGCTATAATAGCAGTGTTGGTGCCTTTGGATCTGTTATTTCCCCTGATATCCCGCAATACCTGCATAGTATCGGCACTCTTGGGGTTTTAAAAACAATGCCTGCTACAAAAGTTTTCGATTAGGCTTTTTCTATCCATCTTCGAGTCGATCAGTAGCTCCAGGTACTTCACAGCTGGCTTCGATTCGATTTGTATATCTCCAATACTGATCATCCTTAATCGAGGGATTCTCTTTTTTGTCAAGATGACCACTTCGGTTTTCTCCAGTGCTAAACTGAGCCCGCGAGCAGTCATCCAGTCCCTCATTCGGCGCATTAGCATACCTAGCCTAAGTTGCGCTTGTTCAACGGTGCGTCCAGTGACCAGAGCCGCAACATCATCCGCATAGCCGACCAAGCGCGACTCATCTGGAATCTCAAGTCTCAGTAGTCCGTCGTAAGATACGTTCTACAGGTCCGGACTAAGGATAGATCCCTGGGCAACACCCGATGTAATTTCCATCCTTCGTTGGCCCTGTGTCGTGTCGTAGAGCAGGCTTCGGTCCTTTAGGTAGTTCCTCAAAAGCCGCATTAGATATTCTGGAACTTGAAAAGAGTTTTCCAGCGTGTCCAGAATATCCACCCATCTAGCGGAGTCGAAGGCATTCCTGACGTCGAGTGTCACCAACAGGACGATCCGTCGCTTGGTGCGACTATATGCCTCTGCCTTTTGGACCGCGTTCACCACCTCTGTAATTGCATCAATGGTAGAACATCCTGCTCTAAAGCCGTACTGCCGAGGAGATAGGTCCTCAGCAGCACGAATCGCGTCAGTGAGTCTTCCCTTGATGAGTTTCTCTAGCACTTTCCTAGCAGTGTCTAGCATGCATAACAGGTGGTATGCAGACGGCGATTCGGGATTATCCTTCCCCTTGCTGATCAGCACGACCCTCGCCACCTTCCATCGTACCGGGAAAACCCCGTCCTGTAGGCAAGCGTTGAATGTGCTGAGCAGCAAGTCAGGACAATGGTGATAGACGAGCCGCAACACCTCAGCTGGAACACGATCTGGACCTGGAGCCTTCCTCGCTTTCGTCTAGCGGAGTTAAAGGCGTTCCTAACGTCGACTGTCACTTGGTGCGGATATGTGTCTCTGTCTTTTGGACCACCTCTACAATCGCATCAATGGTGGGGCGCTATATTTCAAGGCCGTACCGCCGAGGAGATACGTCCCCAGCAGCACGACTCGCGTCAGTGAGTCTTCCCTTGGTGACTTTCTCTAGCACTTTCCCAGCTGTGTCAAGCATGCATATCGGACGGTATGCAGATGGTGACCCGAAAGTCCCCTTTTTTGTTTTTAATTATAGGACTGCCTCTTCCAATTCCGGCTGTGTGAATAGTGGGAACTCGATTTGCTGTCTCACTATGCACAATGGAAATGTGGACGGGATGGGTGGGAAAAATGCCCGCACTTTCTCGTCGATTTCTCCCACTTCATGCGTGCAAGACGTCCGTAGGGCACCAAGCTTCTGCTATCTAACTTGTAGCCAAGGCCCCACGGATCCTTATTCAAATTGTCTACTAGATCTTGCCAGCAGTGAGCCGTGCTGTTAATCAGTTTTCGAAGTTATTTTTGACCGACTTATATGCTGTTACCCGGTTGCATGCCTTGCTTGAGTTTCACGCCAAAGCTTGTGACACTCGCCTCGTTTTTCAGCGATTTCAGTCGACCACCAGCTCATTAGGGGCTTGCCATAGTGGGATTTTCGACGGGGCATTGAAGCATTGCCAGTGGTCGTGATGATTTTCATAGCTGAGTTCACCACGTCTTGAGCTGCCAGTTCTTTTTTCTTCTGCGAATCACCCTGCAGCGGAGCACCTGCCGTGAGCACCTTGACGTCCATCCTCCCGATGTTGCACCCATTTGCAGAAGTTCGAGAGTATAAACGTTGGGTGACATCATCACCGTTGAGTGGTCTTCTAATACTTTCCAATTGTGAATCCACCGTACTAAGGACTCCGAGGCAAATGTCACGTCCAGTATGGTTCCTTCGTCGCCAATACGTCGGAAAAAGCATATTTTTGGTATTTCATGTGATCAGCGCTATCCTGGCTACCATTTCTAGGATTCGTTTTCCCCGCGGATTTGTTAAAGGCATGCCCTATTCAATTGCTTTAACGTTGAAGTCTCCCCCGACAAACGCATTACTATCTGCGTTCAATACAGCACGCTCCGAAGCATTAAGCTTGGCTTTGGAAGATGATATCAGTTAATCGTTAGGTACACACTAAAGAAAGTGATCACTGAGCACCGTACCCACACGAAACTATTGCCCCATCCACAGCTCTCCGCCGGGAAATCACTATTTCAAACCCAGATGGTGGCATCAGGATACCATGATGCATAACTTTTATTGTAGTGGTGCTCACTCAGCTACAAAAAGCTACCTTTGCAAACTGCTCAAGCAGATTTTGGGTAGTTTTCGTGCAGGATGTGGGTAATTGAAGTTTTGAATTGATCTTGGCTGGGGCTTCTCCGGAAAACTTGACATCTCCCTGATCTCAAGGCATACCTAAGACCCGATCTTGGATCAGTATCTTTGCAAAGCATACAGTGTGCCTCCTTCGCACAGTCTTTTCTTTTATGTCCCGTTTCGCCACATTTATAGTATATGGAAATTCTATAGGGTCCTTTGCATACTTGTGTGGAGTGGTCATAGCCCAGGCATATGAAGCATAAAAGAGGCGCTACTCTTCGCCATATCCTGCAGGCAACCAACCCTATTCTTACCATGCCCGTATTTTGAAATCGTTTGGTGTCCTTTTCGGTCATTTCAATGAAGGCCCCCTATGTCCCCTATGATTTTCTGGTGTCAGGCTCGCTTTGATCTTCCCCATATTAGGGGGCAGCATATTTATGGTCTCTTCTACCTCGGCCAGGTCCGTGACGCAGTTGATGTCTCTTATTTCGATTCTTGCCATCGGCTCGAGTGAGGATACAGTTACGCTTTTGCCGAGTACTTTCTTTACTACATCGCAGAATGCTTGCTATAATAGCAGTGTTGGTGCCTTTGGATCTGTTATTTCCCCTGATATCCCGCAACACCTGCATAGTATTGGCACTCTTGGGGTTTTAAAAGCAATGCCTGCTACAAAAGTTTTCGTTTAGGCTTTTTCTATCCTGTTTCGCGTCATGTTTTTCTTTTTGTAGGGCGTCCGTGCGAGCTTTATATTCTGTTACTTTTTGAAAGAGCTTCTTTACGGGTTTCTTCACTCTTTTTGTCAGCACTGAAATCCCCGACTAGCTTTCTACGCCTATCAAGTGTCTTTCCTTTCCTTCTTTTATTCCTATCTCCTTTGATTGGGCTAGATGTCATTTTTTACTGATGCTTGCTAGTTGAGCTAACTGCGCGTTCCTTTTAGGCTTAGCTCTCAAGCCTTCTTCAGCCTCCTGCTTTTATCAGCCTTCTGATCATCGTCGGTCTTCAATTAACTCCTCCAGTAATGTCCTATGCGATCTAGGAGCCCATTATTCAGACCTTTGCCGATTTTCGGTTTGTTACATGCTTATTTGATATTTTTTTAAATGTCTCCCGCTTTTCAGATAAGCCTTTCTTCTTGTCACTGGAAGGCAGTCGTACTTTGCGAACTCTTTTCTTAGGAGCGGTTATCAGCTATTGTTTTCCAGTAAAGAATTCCCCCACTATTTTAACGGTGGCAGTGAAATTGGCACTCCTTTCTTTTTCTCACTATAATACTTTGGGAACTTCAAGATGATTCATTATTATTTCGGGACTAAAGTCCTTACTTCAGTCGTTTGCGAAGTGGTTGCAGTAGTAACTATCGAATTCATGTTGTATTTTATATTTTCCTTCACCGCTCGAACGTCTGGTGCGTCCTGCAGAATTTCTCACACTTCCTTTTTAGGAGGTTCGTATCATTTTTCGCTAAACCCGAACACCGCAGGGACCTCATTTTGGACATGGCTGCTCGTTAATCTACGCTTTTCGTCCGTTTTTACTGTCACGGTATTCGTTGTTGTTTCTCTCGTCGCTGATACCATTCTCAATGTACAGTCAATATCGAGTCACCAACTGTTTATTCTGTCGTCCGTGGAATTATTCACGTATTTTTTGGATTTTGTTGCTCTAGTTTTATGTTTTTTAGTTCAAATTGCTCCAATTTAATTGGGTCTCCACTCGGAGCCGCTATCTCTGTTTATATGTGTAGTCACCTCTTTGTTCCCATGGTTATCTCTGCAGACCAGGAAGGCCATGCGAGGATTGGCACAAGCCCTTGTGGGGATATGTGCTCAACCCAGTTGTGCGAACTTCGAACGTACTCTGAGGCTTGCCAAGACGATAAGATGAGCACTGGAGAACACTATGAAAATCTCAAAAGAGTAGATAATAAGATATTTAGGATTAAGAAAAGAAAATACTATGACGACCAATTGAGACGTATAGATATAAGTTTAGCGAGCGACCACACAAAACAAGCAGACAAAGTAGTGAAAAGTCCGAAACGTGGTTATCAGCCCGAAACAACGCTCTGTCGTGATGACATCGGCAATATCGCTGATGAAACCAAGATTAAGGAAAGATGGGCATCATATTTCAAGAACCTCCTTAATCCTCCGCACAGTGCCAGAAAATCGGAGCCTATGGATGTCTGTGGAGAGCTTCCATTGGCCCCACCAACTCTGGATGAAGTTTGTTCCATCATCAAAGCCCTAAAGAATAATAAAGCGCCGGGTATTGATGGGGTTCCAGTGGAGCTCATCAAATATGGTGGCAGTAGTGTTCATACAGCTATTCACAAAGTCATCGAGCACATTTAGCAGCAAGAACATATGCCGAAAGAGTGGAGCCAATCAATTATATTCCCTATCCACAAAAAGGTGACAAGCTACAGTGCGAAAATTATAGAGGCATATCACTACTTTGTACGGCATACAAAATATTTTCTAAAATCTTAGAAAATAAAATCGGATCATACGCAACATTATTATTGGGGAGTACCAAGGTAGTTTTAGAGCAGGTTGCAAGTAGGTACTTGAAAAATGCTAGGAGTTCACCATAGACGTGTACCGAATTTTCGTTGACTTTAAGCAAGCATACGACAGTATTGATCGTAACGTACTGTAACAAATAAGGCTTTGCTTTGGCATCCCAGGCAAACTAGTCCGTCTTACCAAAATGACAATGACGTAGACGACCTCCCAAGTCGATCGATGCCTTTAACAAAAATATCGGACTAAAACAGGGAGATGGACTGGCCCCATTGCTATGCAATTTGGCTCTGGAGTACGTCATACGGAAACTACCTGTCGATACACCAGGTACATTACTATACAAGTCGAGCCAAGTAGTAGCCTATGCGGACGACATAAACATTATGTCACGGTCATTAACAACTGCCAAAAACATTTCCTGAAACTCGACAGTGAAGCAAATTAGTAGGGCTACAAATCAATGAGAATAAAATAAAGCTCATGACGCAGACGAGGAAAAATATCTCAATTACACAAAATATCGCACTTTGCAAATATAGTATCGAAAATGTTAGCGAATTTGTGTATCTAGGCGCGAAAATAACGAAAACCGGCGATGAAAGAGACAAAATACGCCGAAGAATACAGCTTAAAAATAAAAAAATAATAATTTTATTCAAATTTGATGATCTTGAAGACCAGCTGCATACCCAGAAAAACAAAGCTGCAATGGGCTGGACACATGAATTGTATGGACGAACAATGGATACGCAAAAAGGTATTCCTTGGTAGAACTGAAGGCCGGCGGCCAGTGGGGAACCCGAAGAAACGCTGGTCTGACTCCGTCGACGGAGACAGTTCATCGCTGCTCGGATTTCGGAATTGGAAGACGCGGTCAACGGACTGAGACAATTGGAGGCGCTGTTTGCAGGAAGCGAAGGCCCAAAAGGGGCTGTAGTGCTAAGAAGAAGAAGAAGTCCTAAAAGATATAAAGGACTTGAAGCAGTCGGGGCTGGAGGACCGTTTGTATAGCTATTCATCTTCTTTCCTCCCCTCTCGCTAGCGTAGCAAAATGAGACCTGGCCCGAAGCAATGTGTAAAAGGATTCCAGGCTAGGCTGTCAGGTTTATACGGGAGGTGTTTAGTGGGAATGGCATTCACCTCCAAACCACAAAAAAATACTCTGTACTCGTATGTTTGAAGGAAATCGTATAATATTTACAGAAGTTATAGCCATTTGAAATTTATTTAATCACAACAACAACAATATGTAGTTTTGATATTCTATGAACGTTTTGATTTGATATTTTTAAAATTTTTAGAGAATAATATGGATAGCTTAAATATTTTTGAGAATTCATGATGTGAGTGATTCTTGTTACATAGCTAAAAATAGCGACCGTTGAAAATGGAGCAACAATTGATTTTCTTTTAAACATAACGTCTCATTTACGTATTTCTTGACTTCATTCTTTGTTGGTGACTGCGTGTTGTAAGTTGAATACAAAGCCCTTGTGTCAGGAACGTGTCGTCCCAATTTTTTCTTTATCCGAAATACGGTAGAAAATACTAAAGACAATAAATCTGGAAAACGGTTTTTTTTAACAAAAATCCATGATCTCTACCTAGCCAGATCCAGCAGAGCATATTTCGATGGGTGATGGGTTTTTGGTATTGGTAATGTTTCGTTTCGATATGGATAACTTCACGTCGAGTCTGAAGTGAAGCTAGCACACGGTGCGTATTAAACGCAAAATATCTGGGTACCGGTCTGAAGGATTTTTCATCTTTATACTGTAAATGAAACAGTAAGCTGTTGGCTTGGGTTTTAGTACGTTAGCCTCTTGTTTTCAACATGAAGATGAAGTATCCCTCAGTTAATTTTGATTTAAATAAGTTATTCTTGAAGCTAATTTGTGGACATAGAAAATATAATATTAATTTTGATTACAATTTTTTACCTTAAATAATTTACCAAGAAAAATTCAAAGCCCGGTTTTCCAAACAACGAGTTTTTTTGGCTGGTAAAAAACCACCCGGTTAAACAGGAGGCAAAGAAATGAGAAAACCGATGAACCGGTTCCAGAAACCGTCATCCCTAGACCAATTCCTAGTGCAATCCACCCCTTAGATCCCTATAATGCAAAATGTAAGCAAAATGTACGGAACCGATTCTAAATTATGATTCAAAGTTTAGTATAATTTTAATAACTTATCCGTCTGACCGTTATTTTTCATCAAAATAAGAATAAAAAATTATCTTATTAAATTAGTATCAAAAATGTGAGTGAATTTGTAGACGAAACAGTTCGCAGAATACAGCTTGCAAATAAAATATTTTATTCAGTTTTACCGATCTTGACGGCCAACTGCATACATAGGAAAACAAAGCTCCAAGTATACAAATCTGTGATAAGACCTGTGTTATGCTATGGGTGTGAAACATAGACCCTAACACAAGTATCCGCAAATATACTGAACTCCTTTAAGCGACGGGTCCTGAGGCGAATAATCGGAGTGAAGCTAGACGGGGGCCAATGGTGAATATGAAACAATCAGGAGCTGTATGAAATTTTAGACCAGCCGGAGTTCTCAACGATTTTCAGACTACGAAAGCTGTAGTGGGCTGACCACATAAATCGTATAGATGAACTACGGATACGCAAAAAGGTATTCGTTCGGAGAACTGAAGGCTGGAGACCAGTGGGCAAACCGAGGAAACGCTGGTCTGACTTGGTTGACGAAGACAGTTCATCGCTGCTCGGATTTCGGAATTGGAGGACAAGGTTAATGGGCTGAGACCGTTGGAGGAACTATTTGCAGGAAGTGCAATTCCGACAAAATCAACTTACCTGAATTTTCCTCTAGTAGAAAAATTTTAGGTGAAATTATAAATTTTCTACATACCGCTTATAAAGTAAATTATAATAACAAATGATGAGTCGTTATGTGTGTGTAACTGAGATTAATTTCATACATATATTTGATGGAAAAGTTAGTATCAAACTTACTTTGTATATATTGTAAAAGCATATAAAAAGGTTTAATATATCCAACTTTATTATCATCAAAATTTATCCTTGTTTTATGGTTGGGGGATGAATGTTATTTATACACGAAGTGTAGAACTTGCATGCTCGCAAGTGACTGGACTACCCCCTCAACTTCTCCCCTGTCAACCCGAGAACACAGCCTAGAACCATTTGACAGATTACTTCGGGCCAGGTCTTGTTTTGTTACGCCGTGAGTTACCTTCTAGCTGGGGGATACCTTTTCTAGCGGGAGGAGAGAGGAGAAGAGGATTGCCAAACAAGTGGTTTACCAGCCCTTACGTCCCCGGCTGCTGTGAGTCCTTTTTATCTTTTAGGACTGCCCGAACGTAATTTGTTAACCGGTTCAAGCATCACCGTAACTATGCTATCCAGGGTGAGCTCTCCCTTCTTCCTATAGAGGTCCCATCGCAGCCTTTCCCATTTCGTGCACGCAAAAAATGTGTGGCAGGCATCGTCTTCCTCTCCTGGGCCAAACTGACAATCGGGGGACCGTAACAGACCAATCTTGTGCAGGTAAGACTAAAACACCCATACCCGCACAAAAAATAGAAGTCAGTCTCACCATACCTTCGATTCAGCCACGGCTTCACATTTGGGATAAGCCACGCAGTCCACCTTCTCTTGGTGCGATTCACCCAAAGTGGATCTAATCAAAAATGCTTTGCAGGTTCCTATTGGAAAACTTCTATTACTTTAATAAACATTAATAATCGTTTACAAGTCGTAGTTGTTTTGCCACTGCACTATAGGCCCTTTCGGGCGTTCGCTTAGAGAAATTACCTTGACCGTATGTATCGGCTCTCGAGAAGGGAATAGGGAAGCACCACGCTTTGGCCGTATATCTGTCCACCCAGCTACGATACATTCTGATTTTAAGCCAGTAAGTATCATAATTGAACGGCTTATAATCTGTGCAGAGAATCACTCGGAACAAATCTTGTTGTCAACAACGGGGCTTGAACCTGAGGCCTTCTGCTTACGCAGTGAGAACTTTAATCACTACGCTGCACGGAACGCACGAGTTCTAACAGATATAATTAAACGTAGTTTCTATTTATTATATCGTTTATATATCATTACTTTATAAGTTTTGCAAGAAGCAGGAAAAATAATTAATTTTCTTAAGTATTGGAATCTTCACTGCTACTTTGAATATCAGTACCCTTTGCAATCAATTGATTTTCTACATCCTTATTATTTTTTATTGCTGTTTTCAATTGCTTTAATGTAATTACTTAAAATAATATGTGGCGAATTCGACAAAATTTGAAATTTTTGTGATTATTTCCAGCTCTAACATAGCGATAGTAAAAAGAAACACGATAGCACTGCAAATATTTGCGCAAAAAGATTAAATACCAGAGTGAATCAAAACACTAGCTTTATACGGCTACATGGCCCTTTCCATTCTTTTTCTTCTTCGTAGCTCTACAACCCCTCTTCAGCCTTGATTTTCTGCTAAAAGCTTCTCCAAACCCTCTCGGGCGATCGACCACGTCCTCCGATTTCGAAGGCCGAATAGCGATAAACTGTCTTCGTCGACTGAGTCAGATCAGCGTTTCCATGGTTTTTCGATTGGTCTGCCCTCTTCAGTTCTCCCAACGAATGCCTTTTTACGCAATTGCTCATCACAAATCCTAGAAATGACTACAAAATGCCGGAAATACGCCGACTTTCCGCTGTACGAGTATTGGCAGTGAAGGAACCATACTGGACGTGACATTCGCCTCGGAGTCCTTAGTATGGAGGATACACAATCGAAAAGTATTAGAGGACTACTCAGCCAGTGATCATCAGTGCATTCTGCTAGAGATTAGTGATGTTGTCTCCCGACGTCCACGCTCTCAGCCTTCTACAATCGGGTGGAACATCGGAAGTATGGACGCAGAGAGGTTCGCCGAGATGCTCACACCAGGTGCTTTGCTGCAGGGAGACTGGCAGGGGATGGAAGAACTGGTAGCTCAAGACTTGGGGAACTCAACCATGAGCATCATCATGATTGCTTGCAATGCTTCTATGCCATGTCGGATACGGTAAGCCCCCAGTGCACTCATGGTTGACTGAAATCACTAAAAAGTGAAGGGAATGTCACAAGCTTCGGCATGAGGCTAAACAGGAATGGAACCACGATGCAAATGGATAGCTGCATATAAGTTGGCCAGTAAATGCCTTCGCGAATCGATTAACACTAGCAAGGCTCACTGCTAGCAAGATCTAGTGGACAATGTGTACAAGGATATGTGTGGCCTTGGCTACAAGCTAGTTATGCGGAAGCTTGTTGACCTACGGACGCCTTGCATACATGATGCGGGAAAGATGGACGAGATAGTGTGGGCTCTCTTCCCCGCCCACCCCACCCGTATTGACGCTGTCCATGGTGAGGCAGCAGTCGAGTGTCCACTCTTCACACAGCAGCAACTGGAAAAGGTAGTCCTTTCACTGAAAGTGAGGAAGGTTTCAGGTCCAGATGGTATTCCCGCTGATATGTTGCAACTTGTCTATCACCATTGCCCTGGCTTACTGCTCAGCACATTAAAAGCTTGCCCTCGGGACGGGGTTTCCCCGGTACGATGGAAGGTGGCGAGGCTCGTGCTCTGCAGCAAGGAGAAGAGAAATCCCGGATCGCTGTCTGCATATTGCCAGCTATGAATGCTAGACACTGCTGGGAAGGAAAGTGCTAGAGAAACTCATCAAGGGAAGACTCACTGACGCGATTCGTGCTGCTGGGGAGCTATCTTCACAGCAGTACGGTTTAAGAGCAGGGCCCCCCATTGATTCGACTGCAGAAGTGGTGAGCGCGGTCCAAAAGGCAGAGGTATATAGCCGCACCAAGTGACGGATAGTTCTGTAGGTGATACTTGATGTTAGGAACGCCTTCAACTACGCTAGATGGGTGGATATTCTGGATATGCTGGCAAACCCCTTTCAAATTCCAGAATATCTAAGGCGGGTTTTGGCAGACTATTTGAAGGGTTGAAGCCTTCTTTATGACACGATACAGGGCCAACGAAGGATGGACGTTACATCGGGTGTTGTCCAGGAATCTATCCTTGATCCAGACCTGTAGAACGTGTGACGGGCTACTGAGACTAGAGATGCCATATAAGTCGCGCGTGATTGGCTATGTGAATGAGGTTGCGGCTCTGGTCACTGGACACCGTTGAACAAGTGCAACTTAGGCTAGGTATGCTAATGCGTTGAGTGAGTTCAGTTTAGCACTGGAGAAAACCTAAGTGGTCATCTTGACAAAAAAAGAGAATCCCTAGAGTAAGGATGATGAGTATTGGAGGCATACTAATCGAAGCAAAGCCAGCGGTGAAGTACCTGGGGCTACTGATCGATCAAAGATGAGTTTTTCTGAGCAAATTAGGGCAACGGCTTCGGGAGTATTGGCTCTGAGTTGACTTATGGCCAACAAACGGAGCCCAGCCCATCAAGAAGACGCCTCTTGATGAATGGTCAGTGCTACTGTATGAAGTAGAAATATGGGGAGGTATACCGAAAACACTTGGCACAGGTACAGACAAAAGGAGCATTGAGGATTGCATCTTCTTATCTGTTGCCCTCCTAGCTAGAGAGCGCTCCGTTATTTGCCTACGTTGAAACAAGGACGCGAGGGAGATGGTTACCCGCGTGGAGAGACAGCGCTCATTCATCGACTGGCAGCAGTCTGTACGAAGGGAAGGTGTACTGCGCGCCTCATCTCGGATGTGAGACCGTGGCTAAATCGAAGGAAAAGTGAGACTTCCTCCTATCTGATCCAGCTTTTGAGCGGGCTTGGGTGTTTTCAGTCTTACCTGCACAAGATTGGCAAGTCACGGACTCCCGATTGTCAGTTTTGCCCAGGAGAGGAAGATGATGCCTGCCACACATTTTTGCGTGCACCAAATGGGACAGGCTACGGAGGGACCCCTACAGGGAGATGGGAGAGCTCACCCCGGATAGTATAGTTGCGGTGATGCTTGACAAATGAAACCAGGTGACACATTATGGTCGGGCTCGGACTCACTGCAGCCGGGGCGTTGGGACTGGGGCATCGCTTGTCTGGTAATTTCTCTTCCCCTATCCCTTTCCGCTACAAGAGGGTTCTCCCAGCTTGAAGGTATCTCACGGCGTAACAAAACGAGGAGACTTGGAAGTAATCTCTCAAACGGTTCCAGGATGGGTTCTCGGGCTTACAGGGAAACTGTTTAGTGGGTATTTCAGTCACTTGCGAACATGGGAGCCCCAGACTCTGTGTGTAAATGACATTCCCCTTCCAACCAAAAAGAAAAATACTATTGTCTTAATATTGAATATGGTTGAAATCTACGATTTGGAATTATGAGTGCTTCTCTTATTTTTTTATGCTAAAAGCTAATAATATTAATCAAAGTTCCTTGAAAACGATGCGAAGTAAATTTCGTATATCTTTACTACTAGTAATGCTGTAAAATCCCCTTAGCATGATGTCAATCAGTCTCAAATTCAAACAAATCACATTATATTATCGATACCTTATCAAATGAAAGCAGTATCTATCCTTCCATGACTCAAATCGAATATTTTTACCAATTATCCCTCATCCTTTTCAAAAAATACTATATCAATTCATATCAACAGGTTAACAGCCCACCTAATCCATCACAACTACATTAATAGCTTTCCGCCCTCACTTTGCAAATTACACCTGCTTTTTACATATCATCACCTCTGGGTCATTTCACCTATACCACAACTCCATTAGAATTTTAACATAATTACTTCACATTTTCTACATCACGAACTAATTATCTGGAAAATCGTTTCAACAGTGTTCAATGGCTAACCGACAAGGTATACGAAAGGCTCGACATGGAGTCATTAAATTACCCACATCGCATTAACAACAAATATACGGGAGTAAATCGCTCTATTTAATTTTCATTATTCTACATTACTCTACTACCCTTCTTGTCCTCTTTATTTCATGTTTCCTAGTATCGTCACTTCCGTTGGGTCAGACGCCGGATAATTTCAACAAACATGACATGCTCCGAACCGTTACTACTTGAGAAGTTCTCTACAGATTTTCTGAATATTTGCCGTGTTTGTTCCTATCTATTACTATAAATCGCGTGATTAAAAAACAGTTGCTGAAAGTTCATTCTCGTCTCCAGGGCATAAGTACCTATTCAACACCAAGGTTCAGCACAATTTATTTTTATAAAAAACGCCGCGAAAGTGGCAAATGTTTCAGCGTAAATGCTGGACTGAGTGAATGGAGAAAATCCCCTAAAAAATCGTAGCCTATTCAAAAACAATTTTTTCCGACTTCCTGCCGACAAACAACCTACAAATATTTTTTTCAGGCTTTCCTGTAGTCAAATAAAGTGCATGACAGAGGTAGAGAAGAGCGGAAAGCGAAGTTTATTCATACAAATCATTGAACATATACGAGTACCTCTCTCTGTGTAGGACATCCTTCGCAAAATGCACGATGCCATAGCCTGGGAACGAAGACTACTGTCGGTTTATATTCAGCGAAAGCTAAAGCAGACGGTGCAGACATAATAGTCATTACTATTTGACCTCGAAGCTTAACAGAGACTTGTTGCTATGTTTATTTGGTGGCGACGGCTTCAAGCCAGCTAGTCCAGAAGTGTCCAGTACCTCCAACCATTTTGGAGAGAGGGTAATCGAGGGAAGCTTCAGAAGTTCATGCTAAATACCTAGGGGAAAAATATATTTCCTGTTAAGGATGAGAATTTCACACGCATTAAAAATCGTTGAAAATTTTCACTATTTACTTTGCGGGCTAATCAATACAGGTACCTGTTCTGCACACAGCACAGTGGAGAGTTGGACAGGTGATTCCTTGCTAAGGGGGAGGATTGAAACATTCGGTGGTAGGGCTACCTTTCCATTTGTCCAAATATAGAATGTAACGTGGAAGCTTTATACCTGTGTGGATTCGGAAATTTACGGTATTATTGCAAGGTAGGTGTTGCGGGTGAGAGTGCGCAGGAGTTATCGTAATGGATTGGGGGTGAAAGAAAGCTTTTATTTGAAGGAAGAGAGATATTATTGAATACACTTGCTTATCGTTCAGTGCTGAAATTCCATTTAAAGAAAAATTTTTTGAAATTCACAATTTGTTTCTTACCTTTCTCATTTCATCTACTGTGCTTCAGTTTTTGAATAGGTTATGTTGTACATACACTTTTGCTTAACCATTTTGATCATTATTCAGCTTGGGTTTTTGGAAACATGCCTTTCACTTCATCTCAATGATTGAAGTTTTACTCTTGGCTTAATAGCTGGCTCAAATTTTTGAATATTTAATTCTTTTGTAATAATTTATGGCTTAACTCTTCTGTTAAATTCTATGATTCTCTAAACTGTTATGAGGTGTTATAGGTTAAACTGATTGGTGGGTCTTACTAAGGCGACTCTAATTGTTTTGTGCACTATGCTGTAAGGCACTGTTCAGTACTGTGAGAAAAAACAGTAGCCTTTATTCTATGAAAAATCGTCTAAACTTCTAGACCTTGGATCCACCGTCACAACTTGGTTGAAAAGGACTTAAACCTATAATTTTAACCAAGCAGAACCTAGCATTGTTTTTATAGTAGCACCGAAACTAACGCAAAATCTTTATAATTTCACTGAGTAGAAAGTAGATTTCAGGCTTTTTAACTGGCTAGAAAACTGGTTTAGAAAGTCATCCAGCACATTTGGCAACAAGAAAAATGGCCGAACGAGTGGAGCCGATTAATTATATTCCCTATCTACAAATCAGGTGAGAACACTACAAATCCAAAAGTTTTAAATTAAAACGCTTTTCAACTTGGGAGCTGCTGTACAATTCGAGTGTGCCCTAACCCACCGCTCCTCACAGGCTACCCAATTGTAATATGAAATATTGAATGGAGCATAACATTATTATTATTACTATCCATTCGTTAGGAAGTTCATGATTTTTGATTATGTGGGTTCATGATTTTCATGGCTTATATGGATGAATTTTAAAATGATGAAAATTACCATAGCTTTATCTGCATCTTTCTTTAATAGACAGTGATGATTTAGACTACAAAATATTCTTATAGGTATAAAATCAGTTGGGATGCCTTGAAAAAGGTGAATTAAATTTCATGGAATCGGTGCCTAATCGGTTTCGAATTCAGTATATTATCTCTAGGTGGCGAAATGAGTCAATTAACGCTTAAGGGGGAGGTTACAACCAACTTGAAATTGATTGGGATTTTGTTAGAAAAACCATTTTCTTGGACGAGCTGCATACCTATCTCGGCGGGTACTTTAACAAGCAAAATTCTCGCATATGGGGATCAAAAAATCCACTAAAATATCTGGAAAAGCTAATACATCCCTTGCGTGTTGATGTATAGTGCAGAACTATGGCGTGGTGGCATATTGGGCCATATTTCTTCGAAAATGAGGCGGGCGCGACCGTTACAGTCAACGGAATCAACTACCGCCAAATGTTAACACATTTTCTGCGGCCATATCGTAAAGACATTGATTGATGACCTTTGGTTTTAGCAAGATGGTGCCCCATGCCACCCATCGGGCGTAACAATAGCTGAAGTGCGTCAAAAATTTGATGGCCACATTATTAGTTGAAATGGCGATAAACAATAGGCTTTATTTGCGGCGTTTATGTGGTGTCCAATCTCATCCTTCTCAGTTTCTCTTTTATTCAGGTTGACCCCAAGATAAACAAAACTATCCAGACATTGAAGGTTATAGTTGCCTATGGTCAAGTTTTATTGAACTGGAAGCTTGTTCCTCGTTTGAGTCATGAATTTAGTTTAAGTGTCATTAAATTGTAGGCCTATTCGGTTTGCTTCAGATTCTATGTTAAAAAAGCTTCTTTGTCATCTTAGATTTAACGTGCCGTAATATTGACGTCATCAGCATATGCTACCAATTATTAATTAATTAATATTACATTAGTGTACCCGAGTTTGAGTTGATGTCGTCCATTTGACGTGTTCCAGCGCAATATGAAAGCACATTAAGGCAAGCTCATTGCCTTGTTTTAAATTTGATCCCCTTATGAAGCTGTTCGTTAGTTCACCGTTTACCTTGATCTGGGACTCTGTTTTTAGCATCGTGACCTTGACCATGTAGATTAGTTTTATTCGGACGCCAAATTCAAGTATTATCTTGTACACCTCATTTCTGTCGACACTGTCGTATGCTTGCCTGAAGTCTATAAAGAATTGATGCACATCGATTTATATTTCCCATATTTTTCGAGAACCTGCTTAGTTGGGAATATTTGGTCTATTGTAGACCGTCTACTTCAAAAGCCTTTCTGATACTCTCCCATAATACTTTCATAGTACGGCTTTAACTTTTCTATGATTTTGGAGAGAACTTTGTAAGACGTACACAGTACAGTAATCGCTCTATAGTATTCACACCTCAATTTATCCCCCTTTTTTGTGTACACGACATATTATACTCTTTCTTCAGCCAGTTGGTAACTGCTCCTCTGACCATATTCTGCATATTAGTGGATGCAGAAAGTTATTTAGATGGGGACCCCCACTCTGGAGCAGTTCAGTTAGTAGTCCATCTGTTTCAGGAGTTTTATTCTTTTGAGGCCCTGTTCTGCTGCCTGTACTTCGTCTCTTGGTTGATGGTGGGATTGGGACCTATTGCTTTGCTTCTGGAATATTCATGGCTTCAACAGTTGTAGGTGACGCTGTGAAGAGCTTTTGGAAATATTGCATCCATCAGTTTTTGATTTTGACTAGGTTACTTATGATTGCTCCTTGTGCACTTTTGCAAAGACTTGTTTGTGGATTGAAGCCGTCTCTTAGTTGTTTGACAGAAGCATACGCCAATCTGACTTCATGTAGGGTCATATTTTTGTTTATCTGTTGGATCTTCAAATTGATGGTTTCTTCCTGTTTCACATTTATTCAGCTTGTCGTTGGATGGTTTTACATTATTCTTCTTTGGCCCAAATTGGTCGCTGGATAAATTCTTTGTGCGCTTGGTTCATTTTTTTAATCGCTTCCTTGCGTTCTTCGTCGTACCAGTCTTTGGCTGGTGCTCCAAGACCTCGTTGGGTGCTTCTATCATCGCATCTCTTACTGTTTTCCACATGGTTTTAATGTCATCATTACTTTCTCCTGCTTGTGGGGATATGTTGATGCAATTTTCCAGCACTGACATGTATATATGTGAACATTGCTGAGCTATCATTTAGCTTGTATATCTGGTAGCTAGGGATTTCATGTTCTTTGTTTACAGCTCTTGTAGGGGCGGCATCGAAACTTGGCCCTTTTAAGGTAGTGGTCCGAATCATAGATAGTGCTGCAAAACGAGTGAATATTGAGAAAGCTAGTGGTGGCTCATTTTAGTATGAGAACGTGGTTGATCTGGTTAAATGTGCGACCACCTGGAGATGCCCACGTTTTTTTACGGGTGTCTTGATGCGGGAAGTATATGGAGCTTACTATGCTAATAGCAAAGTCCCTCAGGTATTGT